>CM057831.1:109153304-110378925 GCA_030068075.1 Paguma larvata | reverse complement strand
CGTCGGGCAGAGGCGGGGAGGAGTGTCTCCTGCGGAATGCAGCCGGGGCTGTGTGCTCGCCCAGGGGGACCCGGGCACCCCCACCCGTGTGGGGCGGGGCGGGGGTCCTCGGCACCACCTGCTCCCTGAAGCTGTGTCTTGGTGGCGTCGCGATTCACGGCTACTTGAAAAAACCCCCACCTCATCGCGTCGCTCTGGTCTGTGCGTTTTCGAGGCCGTGTCCTATCTCGCGGAAGGGCCGACCCCAGGCTTCCGTTCCTGTCCCGGCGACTCTGAGGCTGGTTACTGTTTGCCTTTCAGCCTGGGCTGCAGGGGAAGTCGTCGTCCAGGGCGGCGCTCTCTTTGGGTCTGTCCTTAGGGGACAAGTGTTGGCCTCCGGGGGACGCGGGCCCTGCCTTCTCGGATCCCCGCCTCCCAACCGACTGCTCTCCGAGGGGGCCGTGCGAGCCCACCCCGTCCTGGCCGAGCCCTGCCACTTGGTGCCTCTCCGTGGCGCCCACCCGAAGGGCGGGACAGGCATCCGGTTCACTTGCGTCTCCTTGGATCTGCCAAGTGTCTCCTGGTTGACGGGCCACTCAGCTATCTGAGCTTGAATTTCCTGAATTCCATTTTCTTGTATTATTATTATTTTTAATGTTTATTCATTTTTGGGAGACAGAGCTCGAGTTGGGGAGGACAGAGAGAGGGAGACACAGAATCTGAAGCAGGCTCCAGGCTCCAAGCTGGCAGCACAGAGCCCGACGTGGGGCTCGAACCATGAGATCCTGACCTGAGCCGAAGTCGGACGCTCAACTGACTGAGGCACCCGGGCGCTCCTCATTTGTTTTTCTTGTTTTGACCCCCTCTGTCTCTCTCTCCCAAGAGTGGTCCGCCCAGCCCCTGGTTGCTTTGTCCCTTCTTCTTTGTCAAGGGCACGGCTTCCAAGCTTGTCTGGGGACTGGTCTCGGCTCTCTCTTCTCTCCTGTCGGTCTGTCGTCGATCCCGGCTCGAGGTCCCCCCTGAGTCAGCAGTCGCTTCGAAAGCAGCTCCGGTATTTGGCTGCTTCTCTCCTTTAGAACTCGGACGGCCTCGTGGCAGAGTGCTCGCTCTCTGGTGGAGGGAGAGAACCCGCCGTGAGGACGGGTGAGCCCTGGGCTCGTGCCGCGGGCGGAGTGCGCAGACCTGGCGCCCGGTCCGTCGGAGCGATGCCAGGTGCGGAGCGCCGCTGTGCCTTTGGCGTCCGGGACACGCGCGTCCCCTGCAGTGCTGCGCCCCCGCATGGCGTTCCTGCTGTCCTTCGTGCCTGCCGGCTTGGCCAGAGCGGGTGGGGCGACCAGGTCCGGGGTCCTGAGGGGAGGACTGTGCTGGATGGAAGTTCCGGTGGGGAGGGGCCGATTACCCGAGAAGGAACCCTCATGCAGGTTTGTGGCTCGGGACCCCCGTGTGTGGGTTTATGGTTTGGGGGCCCTCCCATGCGTGTTT
This sequence comes from Paguma larvata, assembly GCA_030068075.1. Lineage (NCBI taxonomy): Eukaryota > Metazoa > Chordata > Mammalia > Carnivora > Viverridae > Paguma > Paguma larvata. The sequence goes on along the minus strand of CM057831.1, from coordinate 110,377,464 downwards.
GTTCTCCGGGAACCCCGTGTGGGGCTTTGTGGTTGGGGGACCCCCTTGCAGGTTGATGGTTCGGGGACCCCCGTGCGGGTGTGTGGTTTGGGGACCCCCCATGATGGCGTGTGTTTCGGGGACCCCCATGAGGGTGTGTTTCAGGGTCCTCCGTGCGGGTGTGTGGTTTGGGGACTCCTGTGTGGGTTTGTGGTAGCCCATCTGTGTTTCGGGGACCCCCCCATGAGAGTTTGTGTTTCGGGGACCCCGTGCGGGTTTGTGGTTCGGGGCCCCCCGTGTGGTTCGGGGACCCTGTGTGGGTGTGTGGTTTGGGGCCCCGCGTGCGGGTCTGTGGTTCGGGGTCCCCCACGCGGATGCGCAGTAGCCTGGCTGTGTCACCCTCCCCGCCGTTGCCCTGCTAACTGTTGCCGTGGCTCACGACGGAGCAGGCGCGCACCCCCAGGCTGCCAGGTTGGGTTTCGTGCTTTGACGGGTCACCGCGCAGGTGTAATTAATATTTTAACTTTGCACCTGAATAATTTTACACGGTAACCGTCGCAAAGCCGGTGTGACCCGCACTGGTGACTGAGCTGGAGGCCCAGGAGGTTTGGGAGCATTTTGTGGACGTCGGGGAGCCCAGCACGCGCGTGCGTGTGTGACACCTGCCCTGTCCTGCTTTTCGCCCAAGCGATTTCCCTTGGAGGGAGCAGAGGAGGTCGGCAGCAAGAGGCAGAAGGGACAGTTGGGGCAGGCTGCGTCTGTCCAGGGCGTCTGTCACTTCCCCGTCCAGCTCCTTCCGAACGCCCTGCAATTACGATTTCAATCTCCCTAGAAATGATGAGCCCTTCTAAAAATAGACGCAGACAGCAGAAGGCTAACATTTTTAAATAGTTCAATAATTTCCTTACTCTGGGGGGCACGGGGAAGATCGCTCTGAAACAAAGGCTTTTAAAATTTCCTGGAGCCCAGTCAGTGCCTTCTCCTCTCCCGCAGTTTATTGGGATGTCTTTCGCAGACCGCACAATTCCCCCTTACAGTGCGCGAGGCGGTGGGGTTTTTTTTGTTTTTTTTTTTTTTGGTACAGGCACGGGATTGTACGGCCATCACCAAAATCTATTCTGTGACATTTTCATCCCCCCGAAAGAATGCCCGCATCCCCCTCATCTCCGCAGCCCTCGAAACCGCTGAGCTTCTTTCTGCCTCCATGGCCTGTTCCGAGCGCTTCCTGTAACTGGAGCCTTGTGACCCAGGGTCATTTGGGGCCGGCCGCTTTCGCCAAGGATCACGTGTTCAGGGTCCGGCCGAGCTGTCGCGGGGGCTCGGGCTTCCTGCCGTGCCCCCGGCCGAACCGTGTCCCAGCGCGTGCGTAGACCACGCTTCGTTCATCCACTCGTCGCTGGTGGGCACCGTGCCGTTTCCACTTTTGCCTATTACAAATAGCGCCGCTGTGGACACGGGTGTGCAGGTTTCTGTGTGGACATATGGTTTTTGTCAGTGTTAGGTATAGCCCGGGGAGTGGAATTACGCGTCTTGGGTCACGTGGTAATGTTCTTTAACTGCTTTTTTATTTGTTTTCCACATGTACTTTTAAAAATAAGAAAACTTTTTATTTTCATGTATGTATTTATTTTAATGTTTATTTTTGAGAGAGAGACAGAATGCAAGTGGGGGGAGGGGCAGAGAGGGAGAGAGAAGGAGACACAGAATGTGAAACAGGCTCCAGGCTCTGAGCTGTCAGCACAGAGCCCGACTTGGGGCTCGAACTCACGAACTTCAAGATCATTGCCTGAGCTGAGGTCAGACACTTAACCAACTGAGCCACCCAGGTGCCCCTAATAAACCTTTTAGTTTTAAATAATTGGAATTGTAAGACCTAACGCAGAGATCACCGTCCCCTGTACTCTTCACTCAGCTCATCCCAATAGCAAAATCCTGCAAAACGCACCACCTTCTTACGACCAGGACATTGGCCACGGTGCAGCCAGGTGTACGTGTGTCCATCAGCACGAGCATCCCTCGTGCAGCCCTTTGTGACCACAGAGCCCTCCCTGCCCCGGCTTCCTCACCCGGGCAACCACCCCTCTGCTCTCCATCTCTGCCATTTTGTCGTTTCGACAAAGTGGAGTTGCAGGGCACACACCTTTAGGGACTGGCTTTCCTCTCTCAGCGTAACTGTAGAGGTGGTCGTGTGTGTCCATGGTATTACGCCTCAGCTTGGTCGACCGTTCGCCCTTTGAGGGATGCGTGGGTTTGGCAGTGTTTGGCTGTTGTGAATAAAGCTGCCGTAAAAACCCTAGCGTGTGGGTGTCTGTGTTTCATTTCTGTAGGATACATGTGCTGAGTGCAAACTCTGGGTCACATAGTCGTTGCACGGTTATTTTTTTTTAATGTTTATTTTTAAGAGACAGAGAGAGGAAGACAGAGAGTTAGCAGGGGAGGTGCAGAGAGAGAGACACACAGAATCTGAAGCAGGCTCCAGGCTCTGAGCCATCAGCACAGAGCCCGATTTGGGGCTCGAACCCACAAACTGTGAGATCATGACCTGAGCTGAAGTCGGACGTTCAACCAGCTGAGTCAGCCAGCGCCCCTGCATGGTTAGCGTTTTAAGAAACCGCTACATTTTTCCTGAAAGCCCGCACCATGCGACATCCCCACCAGCAATGTGCGAGCGACCCCGTTTCTTAAGCATCACCTGCATTTGGTGTTACTGGTTTTCATGTCAGCCGTTTCGACAGGTGTGTAGTGGTGCCTCACTGCTGTGACACACATCCTACTGGGGGTGACAGTGTTGAAGCGTCTGTCCTTGCGTTGATCCACCGTCTAGCTCTTGTCCCTCAGGAAGTGTCTGTCTTCTGTTCATGATTTAAAGAATTGTTTAGCTTTTTATCTTTAAATGTTGGGAGTTCCTTCTAGTCCTTTGTTAGCTATGCAGTTTGTGAACATTTTCTCCTGGTCTGTGATTTGTATTTTCATCTGCATAATGGGTCTTTCACAGATAGAAACTTGTCCTGTTCATCCATTTTTTTGTGTGTGTGGCTCGTGTTTCTGACGTCCCATCTGAAAACTGGCTGCTGGTCCTAGATTCTGAAGATTTTTCTCCTACGAGTAAATGTCGTTTTCCTGAAAGCCTGATAGTTTTATGTCTTGCATGTAAGTCCACCATGCATTTCGAATTCATTTTTGTATAACTAAGGTTATGGTGATTATTTGCTTATTGATGTCCAGTTGCTTCACCACCATTTGTTTGAAGACTCTCTTTCCTCCACTGGATTGCTATTAGACCTTTGTCCCGAACCGGCTGGGCATGTTTGGGGGTCTGTTTCTGGGCTCTCCGTTGAGTTCCAGGATGTGCCCATCTCTCCACCAGAACCACACAGCCTGATCACCGTCCCTGCAGAGTAAGTCTTGAAATTGGGTAGACGGACTGCTCTCACTTTATTCCTTTTCAAGTTTGTTTTAGTTATTCCAGTTCCTTTGCCTTTCCAGGTATTGTAGGGTAATACTGTCTATTTGTACAAGAAACATGCTGAGATTTTGGTTGGAATTGCATCCAACCAGTATGTTGATTTGGGAAGAGTGACATCTTGACTATGTTGAGTCTTCCAATCCATGAACATGGTATGTCTCTCCACTTCTGCCGATCTTCTCTGATTTCTTTCCCCAGTGTTGTGTAGATTTCGGCACACAAGTCTTGTGCATGTTTTGTTAGATTTACACCTCAGTATTTCATTAGTTTTGAGCAATTATAGACAGACGGTGTTGTATTTAGTGTCCATATGGGAATGTTGTTGTATTTAGTGTCCATAACATATGGGAATACAATTGACTTTTATGTGTTGACTTTCTATCTTATGACTTTATTCAACTCACTTATTATTTCTAGGAGGTTTGTTTTTCTTTGTAGATTCCTTGGGATTTTCTACAATCCTGTCATCTGCAAATGGGGGCAGTTTTAATTCTTTCTTCTCAATCTGTTTGCTTTTCATTTTCTTTTCTCGCCTGATTGTACTTTAGAGAATGTCTACCACTAAATTTAATAAGAGTAATGAGAGCAGACTTCCTTGCCTTGTTCCTGAGCACAGAGGGAAAGCATTTAGTCTTCCTCTATTTGGAATAATGTCAGTTGGTGGACTTTTGCATATTGTGCTTTATCAAGTTGAGGAAGTTCCCCTCCTCCTATTTTGGGGAGAGTTTTTGTCATAGATGAATATGGAATTTTGTCAAATGTTTTTTCTGCATTTATTGACATGATTCTATGATTTTTCTTCTTTAGCCTGTTGATATATAGTGTATTATACAGACTGATTAAGAAAAAAAATTGAACCAGCCTTGCATTCCTGCAATAAACCCCATTTGGTCATGGGATATAATTCGTTTCATATATTGCTGAACTCTGTTTCATAAAAATTTGTTTGGGATTTTTACATCAATATTCATGAGGGATATTAGCCTATGGCTTTCTTTTTTGTACTCTCTTTATACGGTTTTAGTATCAGGGTAATACTTGTTCCATAAAATATATTGGGAATTATTCCTTCCTGTTCTATTTTCTGCAAGAGAATGTGTAGTATTGGTATTAATTCTTCTTTAAATATTCACAGAATTCTCCAGTGAAACCATTTGGAGATTTATTGTTTTTGTCAAAACTTGGAGCTTTAAAATTATGAATTCGATTTTCTTAATAGTTATAAGGGCTATTCAAATTACCTATTTCACTTTGAATGAGTTGAGCTAGATTGAAGAATTGGTTTCTTTTGTCTGCATTGTTAAATTTATGTGTGTAGAGCTTTTTATATACTCCTTTATTATCTTTTTGATAATAAAGATCACGGCAGGGTCCATAATGATACTTCCATTTTGTTTCTGGTACTGGTAATTTGTGTCTCTGTTTTTTAATTTGTCAGTCTTGCTATTTTTTGTCAATTTTATTGACTTTTATAAATAACTAGCTCATTGTTTTATTCATATCCTCTATTTCCTTCATTTCCCCCCCACTCTTAGGATTATTGTTTACTTTCTTTTGCTTGCTTTGAATTTATTTTCCTCCCCTTTTGCTCACTTCGTGAGATGGGAATTTAGAATTTGATTTGAGATTATTCTTTTTTTTCCTAACGCATGCATTTAGTGCTTTAAATTTGTCTTATCGCTGCTTTAGCTGGTTCTCACAAGCTTTAGAATGTTTTATTTTTTTACTGTCAATCAGTTCCATATATTAAAAAAAATTTCCTTTGAAACTTTTTTGTTGCATTGGTTCTTTAGAAGTGTGCTGTTTTAGTTTAAAAGTATTTGGAGATTTCCGTCACCTTTCAGTTACAGATTTCTGATTTGAATCTGTTGTGGTCAGAGACACACTATGTATGATCTCACTTTTAAATTTGTTGTGATTGTTTTGTGGCCTTAAATATGGTCTATCTTGGTAAAATTCCATGAGCACTTGAAAGAGTATATATTCTTTTATTATTGAATGAAAGGTTTTATGAATATCACTTAGAATCTGTTGGTTGAGCTCTTCCACATCTTTGCTGACTTTTCTGTCTAAATTCTGTCAGTTTCTAAGATGGGAGTATCGAAGTCTCTAACTGTAATTGTCTCTTTATTTTCAGTGCTATACATTTTTACTTTACATATTTTTCTCCTCTGTTGTTTGGTGCATGTACATTTAAAGTTGCTATTCTGTTTGGTGGATTGACTTTTTGTCAATTAATGTTCCTCTTTGGTAGTTTTCTCTGTTCTGAAGTCTACTTAGTATCTAATGTTAATATAGCTATGCCTTCTCGTATCTTTTTTTCATTCTGATTATGTCACTATTTGAAGTGAATTTTTGTAGACCTCATATAATTGGGTCTTTTAAAATCTTTTAAGTTCAAATAAGTAAAATAAAAATAAAGTCTCTTTAGTCCATTTGGCCAATCTCTGTCATTTAACTGGTATATTTTGATCATTTACCTTTAATGCAATTATTGCTATGTCAAGGCTAACATCTGCCATTTTGTTTTTCGTTTTATGTTTGTTCTGTTTCTCATGTCTGTTATCTTTTTTCTGCTTTCTTGTGGGTTATTTGAATAGTTTTAGAATTCCACTTGGATTTATCTGTATTTTTTTTGAGTTTCGCATAGCTTTCTAAGTGATTACTCTAGGCATTATATTCTGGTATAACTTTACCACATCTACTATGATACCGGTTTGAATGAAATATACAAACCTTACTTCCTTTTATGTCTCTTTACTTTCCTTCACTTATAATGTCAGTGTCCTGAATATTTTCTCACATATATTTAGAACCAAATCAGATTGCATTATAATTTTTGCTTCAGCTGTTAAACATAATTTAGAAAGTTTGAGGGGAGAAGGTAAGCCAATCTTATTTGCTCATATGTTTGCTTATTGTGTTCTTTTTTCCTTCCAAGTGTTCCAAGATTCCTTCTTTTATTGTTTCCTTTCTGTTTAAAGAGCTTTCTTTAGCCATTTTCTTTTAGGATAGGTCTACTGATGGAAAATTCTCTGGTTTACTTTCATCCAAGAATGTCTTGATCTTCTCTTTATTCTTACAGGATATTTTTGGTGGGTATAGAATTCTAGATTGATAGTTCTTTTCATTCATTACTCCAAAAATATTGTGTGTGGCCTCCATGATTTCTGATGAGAAATACACTATTACTGTAGTTGTTTCCATACTATAAATAAGGTTATCAGTTTTCTATGCCTGCTTTCAAGATTTTTCATTGTTATTAGTTTTCAGAAGTTTAATTATGCTGCATCTTGGTGTGAATGTCTTTGGGTTTATTCTATTTGGGGTTTACTAAGCTTCTTAAATGTGTAGGTTTATGTCTCTTGCCAAATTTGGGATGTTTTCAACTGCAATATTTGTAAGTACTTTTTGGACCTCTGCCGCCTTCTCTCTTTCTGGGTCTCTCATGAGGTTAGAGGCACACTGGTACCCAAGGATCTGATTATTTTTAATTTTTAGTCTGTTTTCTCTCTGCTGTGTAGTTTAGGTAATTTCTGTTGGTCTGTCTTTCAGTTATTTCTGTCCCCTCCGTTCTGCTGTTGAGTCCATCCACTGAGCTGCTTATTTCAATGACCACATTTTTCAGTTCTAACATTTCTGCTTGGGTCGTCTTTATCTCTATTTCTTTGTTGAGATTTTTTTTTTAATGTTTATTTTTGAGAGAGAGAGACAGACAGAGCATGAGTTGGGGAGGGGCAGAGAGAGTGGGAGACACAGAATCTGAAGCAGGCTCCAAGCCTGATGTGGGGCTTGAACTCACGAACCACGAGATCACAACCTGAACTGAAGTCGGACGCTTAACCGATTGAGCCACCCAGGTACCCCAAGATTTTATGTTTTTTTTTTTTTTAATGAAACTTCCAGTTTTTTCCTCTGTTTCCAGCATGTTCATAATTGTTTGTTCTTATCAGGACTGCTTTAAACTCTTCTTCAGATAATTCCCGTGTCTCTGTCACCCCAGCGTCAGCAGCCATGGGTTGTCCTTTTCCTGTTTGAGGTCTTCCTGGTTCTTGGGATGATGAGTGATTTTCAGTGGAAATGGGTACATTTTCATGTCATGTGGTGAGACTCTGGGTCTTTGTAAACCTCTGTTTCAGCTGGTGATGTTTGACACCGCTCTTACAAGGGAGGAGGGGTGCTGTCCCGTTGCTGCCGTGGACGCAGAAGTCAACAGTCGGCCTCTGTTGATACTCCAGGGGGGAACCTCCTGGTGGGGTGGAGGGCTCCTGCTTCCTACGTGGTCCCCACCAACACCGTGGCGGGGCGACCTCATCTCTGGTGGTGACGGAGAGAGTCTTGACTCTCCATTAGCTCTTTCCTGGCACCAGCCCGGTGGGGTGAGGGAGGGATGCCGTGTTACAGCCCAGTGGGTGTGGAGACCCAGGCTCCCATGTTGCCCGCGCTAATACCGCGGAACGAGAGGAGGACTCGTCAGCACCTGGTGGGGAAAAAAGTCCGAGCTCTTACTCAGGCTCCTTCGACACCACCCCGTGGGGGTTTGGGGTGCCTGTTACCGCTACCCAGCCTGGAAGTCTCAGCTCCCTGCTCAGCCTTCGCTGTGGTGGGCCCGGGTGGGCGCCTGGCTGTGGTAGAGCGGTCGTGGTGTAAACACCTCGTCTCATCAGGCTGCCACTTTCCGGGCCCCTCGGCTACAGAGAACAATCATTCGTGGCGGCTTTTGTCTGCTCCTACTGTTCGTCTGGGTTTCCGACTTCCGTGGCTCCGCGCCTGGGATGGATGAGGCAAAAACCCAACCTAGAGAAGTGACCACCATGCCGTTCCTCGGGCCCCCTAGTCCCTCCTTCTCTCCCCGTTTCGGAGTCCTGTGTTTGTCTTCTGCACAACGTCCTGGTGTGTTAACTGCACCGCACGGGAGAGGGAGGGAGAGGCACACCTATGCCAGCTTTCTCGCAGCGGAAGCGCAGCCTCTGGTTTTTAGCTCAGAGATACCAGGATCCGCTTGGAGATTTAACATTCTGCCTCATGACAGCATCTGCCTGACCCCGTCCTGGTCTTCTTGTCTCTTCAGCTCTGGGAGTCCCTCCAGCCCCCGAGCCTCGGCCCACCGGAGCACAGACAGTTTCCTGTTCTAAGAAGCTTTTCTGCGGGGCCCAGGCTGCCGACGCCTCTGGTGAGTGAGAGCATTTTCCCCTTGCGTTTTTCGCCTGCGAGCCGGCCGCCGCTGTCCCGATGTGGTCGGCCTCACCCGTTTTGCACCGTGGCTGGAGGATGGTCAGTTCCCATGGCCAGGCCCCTGGTTTTGTGTTAGGATGGGGAGGGGACTTGGACCATCGCCCGAGGCCCCGGCTCTGCCTTCTCCTCTCTGCTCTGCGGTGTCCTGGCCACCGTGTCCATCCTGGACCCAGCCAGCGCGGCTAAGGGTCGATGGCGGACCAGGGAGGTGCTGTGAGTGCCCCTGTACCATTTTTGCGTGGCCGCAGGGACACCCGTTTGTGCCCGGGGGCAGGGAACGATGGAGGGAAGCCCGTGACCTCGGGTCTGCAGAGTCAAGACATGCGCTGAGCTCATTGTCTAGAGCCCAGTGGCTCATTTACTGAGCACCTACTGTGCGCTCTGTCGGCGTTGGTTCACGTGCAACATGAAACAGGCCCATCGAAGAATGGGCATTTGCTGAGTGGATCTTACCTTGACCGGCTTCACAGGGTGAGGTTATGGCCGTTCTCGGGAGGACGTGGGCACCCAGCATGCCTCCCTCACAGCCACGGGGGACGGAGTGGCTTAATTCAGCGCAGGCTGAGCACACGCGGGGTCCTCTCGCCTGGCCCCGTCACTGGGGACCATCAAGGAAGGTATGAAGGTCCAAACCCCTTTGAACAATGTTTCTCAAACTTACCTTTTTAAAAACTTATTTATTTGAGAGAGAGAGAGGGCACGAGCAGGGGATGGGCAGAGAGAGGGAGAGAGAATGCCAAGCAGGCTCCACGTGGTCGGCGAGGAGCCCGATGCGGGGTCAGTCCCGCAAACCCCTAGGTCATGACCTGAGCTGAAACCACGAGTCGGTGGCCTAACCGACGGAGCCACCCAGGAGCCCCTCCGACTTACCATTTTTAGGTATCTGTCCAAGAAGCTGTTTTCTATGTTTTCCCCCTAATCGGCCACCCCGATGAAATGTTCATACCGCGAAACGCTGTGTATCTGTTTGCGTGTCTCTTCTGAATCTGCACCTCATACTTAACAACATGAAGGTCTGTCTCGCCGTCCAAGCCTCCGGTGAGGAGCGTGTCCTGGGGATATAACAGGGCAGGCGAGGGCGCAGCGTAGGAGCCACCGTCCCGCCCTGGTCCTGGTCACCATGGGCCTTGGGGATGCCTCCAGCTCCCTTCCCAGTCCTGCCTGAAATCCAGTGTGACCTCCCGTTCCCCTGTCCGGGCCCTTCCACCATCCTCCGCCTGCTCCGAGTGCGTCCCGCCCCTCCCCTGCCCGGGCGAAGCTGGCCCTCCCCTGGCAGAGGGCGGGCGGGGACACCGTGGAGGACCACGCCGCCCCAGCTGTCCCGGCTGAGTGGGCCGGGCCGGGACCCTTCTTCCTCTGTCTCTAGCCGATGCCGGAGGTTCTTCCCTTGTCGGGAGTCCCCTGGCTTCGATCCCTGGCTGACACAGTACCTGCTCATTCATTGTTGTTGCCTTTGGGGGGATCTGCCCCAGGCCCGCCGGGCCGCGTCGGGGTCGTGACTGCACCCAACATCCCTGAGCTTCAGCTTGTTCCAAGGCCCTCTTACTCCTGGGTTCCTCCATGACAGGAGGACACCAGGCCGGTTGACTGGAGCTCTGGCCTGTCACCATCCTGGGGCTGTGACGGGGTGGCCGTGCTGTGGAAATTTCTCTGGAGATCCTTGGTCGGGGTTGGGCCTCGAGTCTGTTGTTAGGGAACTTCTGTTGGCTCCCAGATGGTGGGGAACGCGCGATCTCAGAGTAGCCATCCCCGTGATGGTGGGCATTGCCAAACAAGGGGACGGAAGAAAGGAGGGGCCAGTCTGGGCCCCCCATGAAGGCTAGGAGTGAATCCATAGTACCAGTCGGCACCTGTGGGATACGGGGTGGCCGCTCCCTGGGAGATTAGCCCCAAACGAGCTTCCCGCGGCCCCTCAGCAGGAGGAGGACGGAGGCCCTCGTGTTGTGGGTGGGGAGGGCTTTCCGTCACTGGGACGTGGCTCTTCTGCGGGTCAGGCGGTGCTGGGGTCTGGGTTGGCGGCCGAGCGGAGACAGAATCCTCCGTCAGGCCGAGGTTTGTGTGGGCTCCTTGTCCTCCTTCTCGGCTGCCCGTCCTGCATCCTCACTTGCTCCGGGTCGGCTTCGTGGGAAGCCACAAAGGGACCCTGCTCCTCAGTGGCCTCCACTCATCACGCAGGGCCCCTCAGGCCCCGCGCCCTGGCATCCGGGCGGAGACGTGTATCACGCAGCCCACCTGCACGGCTTCTGCGTTTCAGACTTTTCGCGGCCACCGCCTCCCGCTGCCTCTCCGGAAAAAAACGGGAAATTACCCTGGAGTGGCAATTTAGTTAGTAGCCAGGATGTCACATAATTAGCGGCAGAAGGGTTCCACTTCAGAGCGACAATTAATTTACTCTCTGATGCGAATTCTCACGGAGGAGCCGAAGGCGTGAGATGGTGAATTCAAGGATTCAGTGACCCTCCGGCGATCCTTGTGATTGCCTCAAAGGATCCTTCCCGTGGGCGTAATCGGGCACCCCCTAGTGGTTAACCGGGTGGCGGGGAGGGCTGCCTGGCAGTGCTGTGACACGGCACACGACATGGCACACGACACGGCGAGGACGGGGCTCAGGCCAGCATCTCGGCTCCTGTGGCGAAGCTCCGGAGTCGGGCTCTGAGCGAGTGGCTCTGAGGGCTGGGCAGGCTCTGGCTCACGAGTAGCTCTGAGGGCTGGGCAGGAGGAAGAGGAAGAACCAGCTCAGTCTTCCAGAAAGGTCTTCCCTGTCCTAGGGAATGGGCCGCGTCGTTTCACTCTGATGGCAGAGCCTGACCTGAGGGCCAACAATTCCTGGGCATCTTGCAGATTCTAAGACTGAATCCACAAGAAATCCAATTCAGTAGGACTCTGTCTTTGTAGCCTCCTTCTGAAACGATTCTGCCGCAGGCCACGTCGGTAAGACTCCGCTTTAACCCCGAGGGGTCTTTAAGACCAACTTCTGGGGTAAGCGAGCATTTTTACAGTTACATGTGGTACTCATCCGGAGCCTGCTGGCAGCCAGGGTGAAAGGGGAAAGTTGGGATAACAAAGTTGTCTGGTGTTTCACCCACAGTGGATTTTCTCGGCACTCCCGTCTAAGGAATGTTTTTCATGTGACGTGGTATTTTCATTTGGGGTTTGGCAAAACAAAAACAAAAACAACGTGGTCTTCAAATACTGTCTGACCTTAGTGAAAGCTGAGGACATAAGAAAAGCAGCTTCGAGGTGGACACTAAGTTAGGCTGGGTCAGGTGTGTCGCTTTCACCTGTTTTGAAGTGACTCAGGTGAGGACCTTACGGAGCTGTGGGCAGAGGTGACTCTGGGCAAGGACAAGGCTTTCCTCAGAAGTGGATGGAAGAAGAAGAGAGAATCGACCGAGCACACGCTATGTGTGATTCCATTTCTGTGCACGTCCTGGCGGGCAGGTCTCTGAGACAGGAGTGCCAGGGGGTCCCAGCGAGCCCTCTCTGCCTGAAGTTTTGGGGCTGTTCCCCTGAGCAGGGGCAGGGAGGCTCCTAGGGCTGCAGTGTCCCCGAGGAGTCGGGGGACAGGCTGGCTGCCCGCTCCCAGGGTCCTGTGTCCGAGGACCCCGGGCATGAAGGGGAGAAGAGGGCTCCCAGCCCCGTCCCGTGTCTGTTCCTGAGATATTTTACCTCTAGCCGTGGGGCTGCTGAGCGAGCTCTCTGGAGCAGGAGGGCCCGGTCTAGTTTGTGGAATGTGGTTCCTCCGGAAGCCCGAGCCAAGTGGGTGGCAGGAGGCGGGTGGAGTGAGTTACGACCTGGTCTTCTCCGTGCGCGGCTGGGTTTACTGAGCTGGCGGATACAGCCGGCCGGTGAGAAAGAAGTCAGGTGAGGCTGCATGTAAATAAAGGTATATTCGTGTGAACACAAATGTATATGTGTCTCTTTCAAATGGGAAGAGCCACACAGCCAAACCAGGGCTTTTCCTGGCGGAGAGGGGGACACTGGGCGTTAACCACAAATCACCAAGGGCAGGTTTACAGAACAGCCCCTGGGAGCACCCTAGGACTCAGGTTCACCCCCAAAAGGGCCCTTGGAAGTTACCTAAGCCAGCGCTTGTTCACATCGGGCGAGGCACAGACTTGTTTGAGCCCCCGGGCTCCCGGGTACAGTCTCTGGCAGGTTATCGTCATTCTCCTGTTCCCCTAAGGTGTCCATGCCACGGGATATAATGCTGGTGCCCCCCCAGCCTGTCTCCCCCAGCAGCCAAAGCCAGGGGCTCTGTTGGGGGTCCCCGAGTGAGGATCTCGCATCCAGAACATTTGCTGTTTTGAGAGCGCAGGGACGCCAGCCAGAGAGCTGATGCTCGACTAGACTTGTTCTGCTCCAAGAGGGCTGCTTTGCGGCATGGTAGCTCCAGAGGGGGCGTGGTAGCTCTGCAGGGGGCGTGGTAGCTCCGGAGGGGGCGTGGTAGCTCTGCAGCGAGTCCAGGAATTCCAGGAATACATCCAAGGTTTAGGAACCTGTCCCTGTTTGCGCGAGTGCGCGCGCGGGCGCGCGTGCGTGCGTGCGTATGCCCGCCACACGCTGTGGTCTGGTGAACCCGCTCTCCGTGGGAGGGGCGCCGTGACCCTGTGAAGGCCATGCACTCGGGAGGCGCCATGTGACGTGGGAAGCCCGGCCCACGCTCCGCTCGGCTGAGTCCTGAGCCCGAGCACCCTCCCCAGGTCGTTCCAAAGCACACCACGTCGGAGTCGCCGTGCACGTGGCTCGGGGCGTCCGTGCCGGTACGGGTTTCCCTGGGGCTGCGGGTGAGGTGTGCGTCCCCAGCGGCCTGGCCGGGCGGCTCCCGGGTACCGTGAGGAGGTTGCTGGATTAGGATGGCCCTTGGCCGCCCCCACCCAGTGTTCCTTTTGGAGGCCGTCCCCGTGCCCCGGGCATGGGCATGGCCTCTGGCGTCCAGATCCACCCCACTTCCGCCAGTTCCTGCCCAGCCCGCCCCAGTCCTGGGTGACACGCAGAGACCCGGCACCTGACGGTGACTTACATGAAGCTCGGGGATTTGATCTGAAGGACAGGCTGTGTTCTGTGTTGACTTTTTCCTCGACAGTGGGGGCGAGTGTCCTTCCTGTTAGGGATGGTGCTGACGGTACATTTCGCTTCCTAAAATATCTTTATCTGGGGAAATAAAACGTTTGACAAGCCAGCTGCACCGTGGAGTTTCTGTTTCTTTATCTCCCTGGCCTGTGATAGGCCAGGTCCTTGTCTAAATCATGAGCGATGTGTGCGTGTGCGCCCTGGGGCTCCGTCTGTTTCATGTGATTGTGTTTATTGTTACAGGTGCTGTTTATTGGGCACTGGCGGCCAGGGTTCATGCTGAGTGCCTTTCTGGGTGGGTGGCCTTATGCCCATCTGACAGATAAGAAACCGAGGCTTGAAATTAAATATCCCCTGAAGGTCACACGCGGAGAAACAGAGTCAGCTCTTCTCATCCCTGAGACCCCCTTTAGCCTCTGCTGTGCCGACTTGGCCCCCGAGTCAGCTCCTTCAGGGCCGGCCGTATTATACCCAGCTGTGGTGTCCGAAGCACCTGGCCAGGAGTCCATAAGGGGTGGGGGTGGGGTGCTCATGGGCAAGCCCTGCACTGGCAGCTGGACGAGGCAGGGATTCCATTCCCATCCTTGGACTTGAGCCTCCCAGGGTCCATCCCAGTGTGCCCTCTGCTCTCACCTCCGCTGGGACTCCCCACCCCCCCCCCATGGCTGCCCCTGCCCTGGCAAGTCTCACCACCCAGCCACTCCTGCTTCCAGCGCTGGCTCATCCAGGGTGCCTTTCCGGCCATGCCTTGCCCGTGCCTGGACCTCACTGTGCCCTGCCACGTTCATTTCCCGCGCCCCTCCTGGGTTAGAATACAGCGATACTGGAGCAGCTGGAACTCTAGGGCGGTTTCCTTCACGGTTGGCTCTTAGACTTTTTAAGGCCTTTAGACATTTTTCTGGGGAGCAGGCTTCAGACGGCCAAACCCGGCACATCCCTCGGGCTCTAATCTCCGGCTCTGTCTCCGATTTGTTACTGGAGTGGATTGAAATCCAGGGAAGGGCAAGGCAGAAGCCGGCAGGAAGGGATGCAGAGGAATTCCTTACTCCGTGAGCCCGGGACCAGCAGTCCCTATGACTCCCTCCCCGGTCTGCCTCCCCGAAAGGCCGGCTCAGGGGTGGCTTCCTGGGAAGCGCCACCTTGGCGATTGGCCAGCGCGGTTCAGATTTGGGGGCTGAGGACCAGCAGACCTGGTTGGGGGGGGGGATCAGGCTCACAGGGTCGGGGAGCTGGTCCTGGCCTCTGGGAAGGTCCTTTCTCTAACTTTCTGTTTGGTGGAATCCAGAATGTCCTGTTTTTCCTCCCTCCCTCCCTTCCTCCCTCCTCCTTCCTTCCTTCCTTCTGATGGGTGTTGTTTTTATCATATTACAAGCTGTCACCTGATTGCCTAGGTAGCAAGCTGGTCTTCGGGAAGCACACGCAGAGAAGCTGTGTGGTATCACCGTGGCTCCGTGGCTGTGGACACGCAAGTCATGCAGTGTGACGTCCGTCAGAAGCGTGGGCGGGGATGAGAGGTTCGGCTGCGGGTTCCCACTTTCTCCGAATAGTTATGCTCCTTTTCTCTTTTCTGTTCGTTCCTTCCACTCGGTGGCCCCTCCACCCACGTGTGGGCGGATTCACTTTCCAAGCGAATTGTCAGTTTTCAGAGGGGACAGACAGTTCAGCAAACAGGAGTGTTCAATGCTCTTGGAATAGATTTCCTGTCCCGTTTAACACAGGGCGCAGGGCATGCCCGTCACCACCACGTGGAGATGTGGTTCAGGCCCACCAGGGGCTTTCTCGTGGGCACACCTGTCTGCAGCGAGGTCCTTTAGAGACGGGAGCCGAGGGGCGCCTGCGTGGCTCCACTGGATACGCTTCGACTTCTGATTTCGGCTCAGGTCATGATCTCCCGGTTCTTGGGTTGAGCCCCGCGTCAGGCTCTGTGCTGACAGCCCGGAGCCTGCTTGGGAATATCTCTCCGTCTCTCTGCCCCTCCCCTGCTTACACTTGCACGCGTGTGTGCCCTCTCTCTCTCTCTCTCTCTCTCTCTCAAAATGAATAAATAATAATAAAAAGAAGACGGGAGGGGAACTGGGGAGGAGGACCTGTGAATACCCCACTGGGGGCTGAGGAGGGCACAGCAGGCATGCGCTCACGGGTCCCTCCACACCTCCCGCCTCCATCGCAGCAAATGCCTCGTGGCGCAGCTGTCCTGAGCTGGTTGGGAGGGTTCATTTGTTCCTTTTCCCTCTCGTGTTCGTGGAGCGAGCACTTGAGGAGATGCTGAGAGCCCTGCTCGGGCTGGCCTGCGGCTCAGGGACCGAAGTCAGACGTGGGCCCCCTGGGATGGGGCTGGGGAGGCCCTCCAGGGGATGGGAGCCCCTCCCCCTGCCACAGCCCAGGGGCAGCTCTCTGGTCTCCCCTCACTCGGACCTCTGCAATCATTGAAGGTAACCCTGGATTTGGCCCCGTGGGCAACCCCCGCCTTCCCTCCCCCCCCGCCCCTGCTGCCTGTCCCCGGCCACTGGCCAGCTCAGGAATAGCCCTCTCTCGTCCAGACTCCAGGTATGCATGGGGTGACCCGGTAGGTAGGGGATGGAGCCTCGGCAGACCTGCCTTTTTCTGGAACGTTCCTCCTGGTAGGATTTAGAGATAATCCGAACATTTCTCACCCCCATTTCAGGAACTTGTGGGCAGCTGACTTGGGCCTCCTTATATTTAACTCCAATAAACAGGTGTGGGAGGACCCCGAGGGAGGATTCTGTCCTAGGGGTGAGGCCAGGCCCTCACTGGTCGTCCAGTGGGACATGGGTGCCTTGGGGACACTGTGGCTGAGCTCTCTCTCCCACCTCCTGCAGGACTGTGGGCTGGGTCCCAGGAGGGAGTGAAGAGGCTGGAAGACGGAGATCCCGGCAGGAGTGTGGGCTGTGGCGGGGCCGCGTCTGGGCAGGGCCGCTGTGTCCCGGTTGGGGCCGGGGAGGCTGGCCGGGCCAAGCCTGGGCAGGGCCGCTGTGTCCCGGTTGGGGCCGGGGAGGCCCGCCTGGAGACGCCTGTGTCAGCATCCTCTGACAGAGAGAGGCTGTGACTCTGGATTCTAGATGGCCCAGAGCTGACGAGAGCGATACCTGTGGCCCAGGCCGGCCTGGAAGATGAGGCGGGAACCTGGCAGGCTGGGCCGCACCCGCGAGAGTCCAGGGCCTGGGGTCCTTCCGGCCACACCACTGTGGGCTCTGGACTCCTGGAATGGGGTTCCCAAGAGCCCTGGGTACACGGCAGCACCGCGGGGACACGGGTCTGCCCTCCTCCAGCTTCTTCCTCCTGCACCTCACAGGGGCCCCCTCCATGGGAAAGGGGAGGCAGAACCGGGTGCCGATGTCGGGCCGACACCACTTAAGGCTGGCTGTCTCCTGCCTGGGCTCAGCTCTGTCCTCACAGGGACTGGGCCACGTGCCCCCCGCCCCAGGTCCAGGCGTCCGTTCCTCTACCCAGCATCCCCGGCAGTATTCCGTGGACAGGCCGCTGGGGAGGTGGTGTTTCTAGGGCGTCTGCCCCTGGCCCCCTTCCCGGGACCCTGGGTGGCACGGCTCTGTGGGCAGCACAGAAGGACAAAGGGCTGTTGGTGGCGACACGAAGCACACTGCCGGCCTCTCCTCCCGTGTCTGACGTGGCTTCTCCGGAAGCACCTCCAAAGCAGATGGTGGCCCAGGCGAGGCCTCGCCGGGGTCCTGCCCGCAGGAGTCCTGCTCTCCCCTAACAGTGCAGGGGCCGCTGGCTCCGGACAGACGCCTGCGGTGTCTGCAAAGTACCTGCGGCATCGCCCCGGGGAGGAGAGACCACTGCGCCTCACGACGCGTCTTCAGGGGGAGAGCCTGTCACCCGAGACTGTGCCTGTGGGGACCCTTCCTGCACAGCCTCGCCTTACAGCTGTTGGGGCCGCCCAGATGGGAGATGCAGGGGCTCCTGTTACCTGCCGGTGGGACTCCTCCCGCGGGGGTGGCCACCGTTCCCCAGAGAAGTCGCCAGGCACCTGGCCCTGGTGCCCTGGCCACCATGTCAGCAAACGAGCTTGGGGACGCCTCCGAGCGGTTTGTCTGGATTTGCATTTTTGACCGTTATAAAACATAAATGAGTCCCGGCTTCAGTTTCCACACCCTGCCATGCGGTCTGCTCGTGGATTACAGCCACGGACAGGACGGTTACGTTCAGGGGTCCCCGAGACCACCCCCGGGATCACCGATTCTCCAGAGGGAGCCACGGAACTCAGTGGGATACAGTTACGGTTCCTCACAGCGAAAGGATCCAAGCTGGAATCAGCAGGGGTCCAGGGTGGTCCAGGAGGGACCAGGCGCCGGCGTCCAGCCGTCCTCCCCTGGGGTCTCGCGGCCAGTATTTAATTCTGCTGCAGCCACGCGTGACGACACGTGTGAACTGTCGCCAATGAGGGAAGCTCCTCGGGCCTTGAGTCCGGGGTTTTCTTGGGGGTTGGTCACGTAGGCGTGGCCGGCCTTGGCGTCCGGCCCCTCCCCTCAGAGGGTAGGCTGACACCGATGGGCGGAGCCTCCCCTGCCGCAAATCACACGGTTAGCAGAGACCCTGGATGGTTCATTCCCAGGGCCCAGAGGTGCCTCCCAGGAGCCCGGCAGGGCCCACGCCTGCCTCTGGAAGGGGCCGGGTTTGGGCGGCTCGGGCCTCCTGAGTTCGCCCTCCACCGCACGACAGCCTCGAAGGGCGTGGGCGCCACGTCCAAGCCACGCAAGACCGCGTCCTGGTTCCACCACGTATCAGCCCCTGGTTTACGTAGTGTTTGTTTCTCTCTGAGCCTGTCTCTCCTGGTCGGTGACGAGGGGTGGTCTCGGTCCCCGCCTGGCAGGGGTCTCGGGAGACTGGGTTGTTAGCCAACGCTGGGCTCCGACGACTCGTGGAGGTTTGCTGTCTCGTCGTGGGGACGGCCGAGTTTGCCTTCCAGACTCGCCCCACGCTCGCCCACTGCCCCGATTCCCTTGTCCTGTGGAGTCAGGGACGTGCGAGGAAGGACCCACCAGTGCCG
Source organism: Paguma larvata (assembly GCA_030068075.1). NCBI lineage: Eukaryota > Metazoa > Chordata > Mammalia > Carnivora > Viverridae > Paguma > Paguma larvata. The sequence continues at coordinate 110,358,682 of CM057831.1, read as the reverse complement.
GTGGAGAGGAGAGTCCTGTCTCTTCTGGCCTCCCCCAGATCCTTTCCGAAGGTCTGTCCTGAAGTGGGGGCGGTGCGGCCTCCTCCTTGCCCCCAGCACCGCGCCCGGGGCGGGCACCAAATGTAGAGTTGCTAAGGTGAGCGCCGGGAGCTGGCCTGCCCCGGATTTAGTTTCTTAGTTTGGAACGCGCATCCCGCCTCCTCCTTGAGGGTCTCCAACCAGCTCAGCTTCCGGGGGGCCCAGGCTCCCCTCAGGACCTTCCTGATCCTGGGGCTGTGGGTCCAGGAAGCTCTGACCACGTTCAGGCACCCATGGAGACCCCGATGGACAAACCGCTCAGTGAGATGGGAGGGATTCCCCCATCGGAGCCCTCGGGGTGCCAAGTACCAGCCCTGAAACTCCCATGGAGCAAATCCTGCAGACAGAGAACGAGGATTCCACCCAGAGCGGGAGGACGGCCTGCCTGTGGAGGAAGTTCCTCCAGACACAGGAGAGCCAAGCGGGGCCTGCGTGGGGCGGGGCCTGCGTGGGGCGGGGCTAGCTCCCTTTCTGCTAGTACTTAAAAAGTTCAAGGCCCGGCTTCTTGTTGGCGAGAACCAGGTTCTCGCTGTGGCCAGTCTCCTTGTTGGCTTGATCTCTGCAGAGACACTGCCCCACTGCAGCCCCCACCGTCCCACTAGACAGAGGACCCTGGAAGAGAGAGTGACACAAGCCGCCCTGGTGTGTGATTTCTCCATCCACGGCCTCCGAGAGCCAGGAGGCAGTTGGCAGGAGCCGGGGTGATTTGGAGGGGGGCCAGAGCGTTTGTCCGGGGCCATGGAGACCATTCCGTACGAAATGTCTGACGTGGCCACTGTGTTGGCTGATGAAAGAGCGAAGTGATAAATAACCCGCTGAGCCCGTTCTCAGCGAGCAGGATCGTCCCCGAGCCCTGAAGGTGGGGGACAGCGATGACACATAGCATGCCCAGGCCCCACACCAGGCCCAACTGATTCCAAAGGCCACCCCCACCCTGTGCGGCTGCCTGGGGTCACTTAGACCTGGGTGTTTTCATGTGTTTTCTGTATAAAAATTCACGTATTTTGCTACCCCACAGAAAATGTGGAAGACAGAAAACAGGGCCAAAGTCACCTGACCCGGTGCGGGCCATCCCTGGCCTTCTGGGCCGTGGCTTCCACACCCGGGTCAGTATCCTGTTCCTTTTCTGCTTTCTGCTGTTTCTGTCCTAACCTGAGAAGGTGGGCGTTAGATGCACGCGCAGTGTTTCTGTCCAGGGGGGGCCAGGAGCCCTGAATGCGGAGGCGTAGAGCCCTGGGGTCCACTGGGTGTGCGCTGGCCCACCTGTGACTCGGGCACTTCCCCGAGGTCGTCTTCTAGGTGGTGGCGCTGGCCGATGTAGCCTCCTCGGACACCAGTGCGGGGCCACCGGGCTGCAGGCTGCTGGAGGTGGGGAGCACGTGGCGCATGGAGATGGGGACCTGGCTTCTAGCTCCGCTCCTGCCTGGCTGTGGGCCTGGAGTACCCTCGCCGCTCTGGCCTCTGCCTCCTGATCTCTGAAATGGGACCAGTGAGCCCTGCCCATCCCCCACTGGGGCTGCTGCTACCTGGGTTTGGGCCCCCGAGGGGGCTAACTGTGCACTTTGTGGTTCTGTCCGCACTGAGAGCTGTTGTTCCCTTACCTGCCTGGAGCCCCGAGGGGCGGAGAGAGACGAGGGGCCAGGCCGGGAGCCAGCCTCCTCCTGAGGTGAGGGGCGGGGTCCCCGGGGCGAGGCTGCGGCCCAGGCTGGTCGCAGTGGGACAACGGACGGATCTGCTGGGCCGCGTGCACACACCTCCAGTGCAGGGCCTTGTTTGCGCCCCTTGGACCCGCGCCGCTGGGTCGCCGTTCGTTCCCGCGGCACCCCGTGGTTAAGCACCTGCCGTGGGCCCGGGGCCATGTGGGCACACTCCTTGCGCTCTCGGAGAAGCCAGGGCAGACAAGCAGATAAACCAGGGCTTCTACAAATAGTCCTAGTTGTGCTCAGCCTCCCGCTCCCTTCAGGGAAGCCCCCCCCGGAAATGCGGCATTGGAGAAGGCACTCGGGAGCTTCCAGAAGGTTCCTCAGAGCAGGGCGACCGGAAGGAGTTTCTAGTTGCAGCCTCGGCCCATCTCCCAATTCATTTCTACCCAATGGGCGATGACACTTTACTTGGGACTGGGAGATGGAGGGTTTTCCACCTGGGGCCCGTGGTTGGTCTGCGCTCGGTACCCACGTGGCAGCCACCAGCTCGCCACGCAGATGTCCCAAGCCGCGTCTCATCTGTAAAGCGGGGAGGGTCGCTGGGGGGCCTGGGGGGCGCACTGAAACCTCTGACTCTTGATCTCGCCTCGGGTCGTGATCGCGCAGTTCGTGAGTTCGAGCCCCATGTTGGGGTCTGTGCTGATGGCACAAAGCCTGCTTGGGATTCTGTCTCCTCTCTGCCCCTCCTCTGTGTGTGCTCCCTCTTTCTCTCTCAAAATATACAAATAAACTTGAAACAGGGATGGTCACTGGACTTACAGTACAGCTGTGACCCCAGGGTGTGCGGGCGTGAAACTCAGCAGGGACGCACCCCTTCCTGGGACCACGACTTTGTACTTGTGACGCTTTTTTTCTGTGTGGGGCCGGAGAGGCTGCGGTTTGGTGGGCATCCTGGGGCCGGTGGGGGGAAGAGTAATGCATGTGAGTCTACAGGCTCTCCTTGGAGAGTTCTGGAAACTAGCTTTTAATCTTGGAAGAGACTTGGAAATACCCTCCCCAGCTGGTCTGAAGACACTTTAGGGCCTTTGTGTCAGGTCCTTCACGTTGGCGACCGTGACTTCTAGAGGCTTTCTGGTCCTGGAGTCCTATTTCTTTTTTTTTTTTTTTTAATTTTTAAAAAATATTTATTTTATTTTTGAGAGAGACACACAGCATGAGCAGGGGAGGGTCAGAGAGAGGAAGACACAGAATCCGAAGCAGGCTCCAGGCTCTGAGCTGTCAGCAAACAGCCCCATGCAGGACTCGAACTCAAACTGTGAGACCATGGCCTGAGCCGAAGTCGGATTCTTAACCGACTGAGCCACCCAGGTGCCCCTGGAATCCTATTTCTGGGGCACCTGTCTCTGGGCCTTGCCTTGAAATCACCTGTGTCCCTCCCATCTTGGTCTGGCAAATAAAACTCAAGCTTAAACACGTGAGGTGACTTAAGAGTAGCAGGGAGGTAACCTCCAGGTGTGAGGTGTCATCAGCTAAGGGGCGGTGGGGGCTGAAGCAGCCGGGTGGGCCGTGCCAGCCCTCGCCCCCGGCACTGACGCCAGGCCGACTCGACAGGTGCCTGCTGCTTAGTCGTACCCGGGGCTCAGCCACCCGTGGACACACGTGGTCAGATGTGGTCTTGATGACCTCCTGGAGCAAAGCCTGTCCCTGGAGCCGTCTGGACCCGGTCCCCTCCCCCAGTTCCGGGGTCGGGGAGGTGTGCTCCGTGCTGTGAGGCTCGGGGTTCTCCCTGTGCCCTGCTTCCCCTGCGCTCGGCCCAGCGCTCCAGCCGGTGGCGCCATCCTGGGCCGAGTCCTGTCCCCCAGATTTCACGTGTTGGCATCCTTAGAGGCTCAGAATGTGACCGTATCCGGAGATGGGACCTTCATGGAGGCGACTGAGGTAAACGAGGCCACTGGGTGGGCCCTGATCCCGTGTGGCCGGCGTCCTCACCAAAGGGGACGTCTGGAGACAGACGTGTGCTCGGGAGGAGGGCCCTATGAGGACGCGGAGGGGCTACAAGCCGAGGAGAGAGGCCGGGGCAGGCGGGGAGGGGCCTTTTCTCGCCCCTCTGACGGGGACCAGCACTCTCAACACGTCCGTTTTGGACGCCCAGCCTCCAAGCCCGAGAGACGGTAAGTATCCGTGGTCACCTGTCCGTGGCGCTTTGTCACAGCGTCTCTGGCAGAGGAGGAGGCGCCGCGGGGCCAAAGGCAGGACGGAGGCCTCCAGGCAGGGAGCTCCGAGCCGGAGGTGGTGCTGACGGCCCTCCAGCTGGACCCCCGGCCGGGGCCGCCACACCGGGGCCCTGGGGGACGTGGGGACGCGGCCGTCAGTCCCGAGGCCGCCTTCTGGGCCGTCCTGGCGCCGCCTCCGTTCAGAGTCAGGAGGCGCTAGACGTGCAGCTCGGCGCCCGGCTCCCGGATACGGAGCAGTTCTGCCGACGGCCGGCGACCTGGGAAACGGGTTTGGCTTCCTGGCAAAAATATAAAGTCCCTTGTCACTCGGCATCGCCTCAGGGCCGCGGTGAGGCGGCCACAGAACTGGTGCACTGGCACGCCAGCCAGGAAGCCCTCCGGGCTTGCTCCTGCGGGAACCGCCGTCACCGTGGGCCCCGGTGCCTCGTGGGAGGGGACTGTGACTTTCGGTGGAGGGTCTGACTTTGCTCGGATGCCGCGTCTCTGGGAGCGTCTGTGTCTCTGGGAGCCCGCAAGGTGGTGGCGGGAGGAAGGATTTTATCTCCCCCCTCCCCATTTTTTTCTAGTACTTTCTGGATAACCAGACTTTATTAAGGTAGTGAGGAAGAGTGTGCTTTTGTTTGAATTGGATGTTTACGTTGGGTGAGGAACGCTCCCGGATGAAGCCGTCTTGCCTTACCAAAGGCACTGTGCTGCTTCCTCAGGCGGCCTGCACGTGACTTAATTAAGCAGGCTTGATTTCCTGTCACCTTCGCGAGCTGATAGCCTCCTGAAGGCTTGATAAAAATTCTAGGAAAAAGAAAGCCTTAATGAATACAGATTTCCTTGCAATTTGCATTGATAAGTGAATTTTCTGGTAATGACTGAAAGCAGAAAGTATAAAATTGAGTTGATTAAGTAAATTTGCCGATACTTCTGTTGCGGGTAGTTGGTACACGCCGGCCCGTTAACCCGTGCCTCGGGGTTCGTGTCGGGGCAGGTGTCTTCGTGAAGGTTCGGGTTCTGGCCCTTCTGTTACCCGTGGGGGGAGCCCGGGGGGCCACAGTGTCGTTTCGTCCCATTCAGGGAGACCAGATCGCCGCCGGTCAGGGGGTGTGGTGTCACGTACGTGAGCTGTGGCACGAGCCGCGGTTCTGTGTGACCTGTTAGCAAACGGGCTCCTCGATGCAGTCCTTTACAAGGGACACTGTGAGCCAGGGGAGGGCACTGTTGGGGGCTGAGCTGTGCCCCCCCCAAATGTGTATGGGGAAGCCCTGACCTTCAACCTCAGGACACGGCTGTGTCTGGAGAGGGGGGCACTTTCCAGAGGTGACAGAGGTAACATGAGGTCACTGGGATGGGCCCTGATCCCGTGTGACCGGGGTCCTTGTAAGAAGAGGGGATCAGGACATAGACACGCACAGAGAGACGACCCCGTGAGGACACAGGGAGAGGGCGGCCATCCACACAAGGAGAGAGGCCTCGGGGAGCCCCCGGCCCTGCCTTTGCCTGGGCCTTGGGCTCCGGCCCCCAGGACGGGGATAGTACATGTCTGCTGTGTGAGCCTCGTCTGTGGTGTTTGTTACGCGGCTGGAGCTGACTGATACACCCTTCAACTCCACAGAGCCGACGTAGAGAACACCTGCCTTCATTATCAGCTCCTGGTCCCGTACCCACCGATGACACACCGGCCCCAGCATTTCAGCAGCCACCCCTTGTCCCTTCCTCTGAGAAGGGGCACAGACGTCCCCGTGCAGGGTCCTGGCCCCTAGGACCTCAGGAGCACTGACTTCTGACCCCACATCCCCAGGGCCTGCTCATGAACTAAGTGTGGGGAGAACGCAGCCTTCCAAAGCCACGGCCAGCAATGCTTTTCTCGGAGTTACGAAGCGTTTCTCTCCAGCCCGATGGAGAGCGTGCACTAGAGCGGAGGCCCATGGCGCTGCCGGGCAGGGGGCTTCCAGGCGGCCTGGGCAGCGGCAGCTGGGCTGGCCGGTCGTGTCTGTTTCACGGAGGGCAGGCGGCCCTCCAGGTGGGCCGCACCTGGTGCGCCTGACGCGGCTGGTTTATGTATTGTCCTCCTGCAGCTCCTTTGAACACGCGGCCTGTGCTGCCCTGGGGAGAGAAAGCCGCCCCCACCCCCGGCATGTGCTACTCGGCGCCCTCCTGCCAGAGGCTGGGTCTCTTGCACCCTCCCGCCCGGAGGCTCGGTCTCCTGTCCCTCCCCCGGCGGCTGGGTCTGCATCTGGGGTCGGTCAGGCTGCTCAGCTCTCTAAGCGCCATAACCAGCAGCCAGCCCCTCCCCGGGCTCCGGGCTTTGGGATCTGCGTGGTGGGGAGCCCCTGGCTTCCGCTTTGAGGCTTCTGGCCTCGCGAGTCTCCCCAGAGAAGACGCGGGCCCAGCAGGCAAGGCTTCGGAGGGAGGTCCGCCCCCGAGACCCCCAGCAGTGTGACATTGGACACGTAATTCACCCTCTCTGGGCGTCAGTGGGCTCGCGTGTGAAGACGGGGCGATGCTCTCTGAGGCACACGGGGCTCACCGGTTACATACCCACCGATTGCTTACCTGCGACGCCCCAGGTACCGGGACGACACCACTCAGTCGGGGACGGGAGAGCAGCATGGAGCCATGGGAAGCGGACGGTGCGCGGGGAGCCCGCGGAGGTGTCGGGGCGCCTGCCGGCCGACGGGGGGAGCCACGGGGTGTTCAGGAAGGAGGCTCGGGAGCAAGGAGCTAGAACATAGGTGCCAGGGAAATTGAGCGGTTGGCGGTTTCGGGCCCGCAAGTCGGACGCGTCGTCCTGCAGCCGGGAGAGTCTCGTCCGTTCCCCTCTGTCCCCCTGTGGTCGGCACGTCCTGGGCGCCCTCCCACCCCAAGAGCGGAAAGGTCGGGCGCCTGGGAGACCGCAGGGACCCGGGCTCCCCGGGAGGCTGGTCTTCCTCCTCAGTGGCCCCAGTGCCACGCAGGGCACGGGAACGTGGTGGGCCCTGGGCCACTGAGATCTGGGGGTGGGCGGACGGATGGGGCCCGGGGCACCGCGGGGTGCACACACGCCCTGCACCTGTTCAGTCTTGACTTTGGGGTACCGTTAATTTCATCGCCTCTTCTGCTCTCTACCTGGTTGCCAGGGCGATTCGTGTGGTCTCGGTTATTTCTGTCTTTCAATTATTCACGTGCCCGTGCCTTCCCAGACGTCAGCTATAAATATCAGCCCTGTTTGCTGGTTACCTTGCACAGGAGTCCCCCTCCCCAGAGGGGGCGAGTTCTGTTTCTGGAAGGACCCATGCAGGCCCTGGTGGGACGTCCTCGCCCCGCAGAGGGACCGTGTGTTCTGGGGGGCGGAGAGCTGCGGGGGCGTTCCCGGGCCTCCCGCTGGGGCAGGCAGGGCCCAGCTGTGGGCAGGGGGCGGGGGGCCGCTTTCCTCCCGTTCTTGGTCTGCACCGAGGAGTCCCTCGGCCCGGGAGCTGGTGGTCCCTGTGGCGGCCTCCCAGAGGTGGTGGGACGTGTGTCGACGTATGCTTTGTTCCCCGAGGGTACATTGGTTGGAGGCCAAGCTCGGTGCCCAGCTCTGCTCGGCAGTAAGCGGGGACAGACCAGCCCCTGTCTCCTGCAGTGAGCACCGGTCTCGCCAAGAGGCGGACTTAGAATGTCACCTACCGCTGCTAAAGAAGGAACACCGCAAGTCGGGAGCTGGAAACAACAGCTCCTGATTGCTCCTGACTCCTGGGTCGGCTCGTGGGCGGGGGTCAGCCGGCGGCACTCTGCTCCAGAACTCCGCGCTGGCGCTCCTCCACGCGGTCCCTCCATCCGTGCGGCTCCCTGGGGCTCATCAGAACCCGACGGACCCCTCATGTGGGAGCTGCCGAGGACGGAAGCCAGCTGCATATGTTTCGTGGCTTTGTTTCTTCCTCATTCTGCCACCGGACGGGCCCAGGTTCAAGGAGGTGGGAAGTAAGACTCCTTTTTGATGGGAAGAGTTTGCAGACTCTGTGGGCACCTCGAACCCAGGGCAGGACACCTACCTTAACCTCTGCTTAATACAAACTGTCAGGGGGCAGCAGCGGTGGGCTGCGATTTAACCTCGTGGTCTCCGAAGTCAGCCAGCGGTTTTGAATCCTGCCGCCGTCAGCCGGTAGCTGTGTGATCTGGGAAAGCAGTGAAACCTTGCCGTGCCTTCACTTCCACGCGAGGTCTGCAAGCTGGGGCGATCCGTCCCTGCCCGATTCTTGCCCTGATTAAATGAGATAGCGCGGGGGAAGCATATGGCCCTTGATTAGTGTTAGCGATGGTTGACATCCCTACTCCGGTGGGAAGCGCCATCCACTGATGACACAAAGAAAGGAGCCTGAGCTGCCTTGGTCGACGGTGCACTGCAGACTTCCGCTGTGATCGGGGGATGGCGGCTGAAAGCCGTTCGGGCTGTCGTCAGGTGTGCAACAGGGAGGTGACCGGGCGGTCGGGGACGGGCCGGTGCCCACGACACGCTGGCAGCAGGGACGGTAAGAGGCAGCGGGCAGGTTTCGAGAGCGGTCGGGGAGGTGCGGCCGTCTCAGGGGTGGCTGGGACCCGGGGGTTCGAAGGGTTACGGATGATGCCTTAATCTGTAACGTCAGGAAGTAGCGGGTTCGAGGTTTTCCCACACACGTCCGCCTGCCGCGGTCCGGTGATGCCGGCGGAGGCCGCCAGAGCCCGGGGTCAGAGATGAAGGTCGGCTCGTCGCTCCCAGCCGCAGCGGGAGGCAGAGCGTCAGCCTGGGTCCCCCAGCCCGGCTTCCCACACGGTGACACAGACGGGGCCGCACGGGGTTGCAGGGGTGGGCTGCGCCGTGGGGGGGGGGGGGGGCGGGCACCGGACAGCAAGCATGGGCGGCCTGGCTCCTGCCTCTCCTGTCCTGAGTCCGAGCGAGTCCCCCTCCCCTCCGGATGTGTTGGAACCGTGACCCCCAGTACCGTGAAGGTGACCTTGCTCGGAAGTGGGGGTCTTTGCAGACGATCTCGTTAGGATGAGGTCATTTGGGTGGCCCCGACCCAACGTGACCAGCGTCCTTATGAAGAGAGCAAGCTTGGGGCGGACACGGAGGAAGGATGACGCGAAGACGCAGGCAGGAGACGGGCGTCCGTGAGCCAGCCGCGGCCGGGCTGCCCACAGGGAGCTGGGAGACGGGGCTGGGACAGGTGCACTGTAGAACCTCCCGGAAGGAAGCCGCCCACACCGCGATACGGGGTTTCTGGCCTCCAGGACCTGCGGTCCCCAGCCACCTGCTTCGTGGGCCAGCTCCCCCAGCGCCAGGGGTCTAGGCCGTCCCGAGATGTTCCCGTGAACGGTCGGCAGCAGAGAGCCCGTGCCTCTCCTCAGCAGAAGCGCAGAAACTCGGGGGCCCCGGCAGACGTGGGGGGCCCGTGACGGGACCAGACAGGCAGGAGCGAGCCTCCTTTCCCTGAAGGAAGGTCGTCTCGTGGGAGGAAGAGGCCTCGGCCTTCCAGAAGGCGGCAGAACCGGCATCGGTACCTGGAAATGGCAAGAAAGTGGGTTTTTTTTCCCTTCATGAAGAACGTTTTTACCCGCCCAGGCAGCTTCTGTAAGGGGGAGGGGGTGGCAGCGAGGGGCCGTGGCGGGCTTGCTGCGGGGGTCCCTGGGCCGCGTGGCAGGTCGCAGCTCCTCCCCGAGGCCGACGTGGCGGCACGGCGGAGCCCTGGGGTCTGTTTCTCCGTAAACTTGCAGGTCTTCCTGGCCCTCTCGCCGCCAGGGAGTCTGATAGATCCGCATCCGGGGGCCTCGGGATCGGAGCCTTTTTTCTGGTTCTTTATTTATTTTGAGAGGGAGGGACAGAGAGAGAGAGGGAGAGAGAGAATCCCAAGCAGGCTCCGCCCTGCGAGCACAGAGTCCAGCAGGCGCGGGGCTCGAACTCACAAACTGTGAGATCACGACCTGAGCCGAAGTCGGAGGCTCAAATGACTGAGCCGCCCGGGCGCCCCGGGTTCTGAACCCTTGAAAGCCCCCCAGGAGGCGTGGACGGGGTCCAGACCTGAGGGCGAGGGAACGCGTCCTCACAGCTGCGGCTTCTGTTTTGGATGAATTCAGATGGCGTCGGGAGCGGCCCTGGACACGGAGCCTGTGTGTCCCCTCTCTTGGACGCCTCGCGTGGCCCCTTTGCTGGATTTCGCGCGGCAGCTGCGCGTGCGCTGCTGCACCTGTGTCCTCCCCCCCGACCCCGGCCGGCCCCCTGGGGCCTCACCGCCCACGTCGTTCTCGAGAGGTCGTGTCTTCACGGATGCCGTTCTTCAGGGCCACACGCCGCTTGTTAGCGGATGGCTCCGTTGCACGCGAGGGTGGCCATACTTTGAAAAAAGCCGACGCCGTGTTTTATGAGAGCATTTCGAACCCTTGCTCGCTGGCAGGCCGAAGCCCTGTTTCAGGGAGTGTCCGGTCCCTCAGTCGCACCTAGACGTGCTCACGGAGGAGTCCTCCCTCTGGTTAATATTCTTCCTTCTAGAACGTGTCTAGTTGTGCTCCTAAAGTTCTCGGGCTGGCCCTGTCCTTCCATTGTTACCCGTTTCTCCTGTATTTCCAGCTCTTTGCCTGTTGGTTGTGATTTCTGGAAGATTCCCTCAGCTTGGTCGCCCTGGCCTTCTTCGACCAGGCTTCGAATTCACTCCTTGTCGGGGTCTCTGGTGGTTTTTGTGTGTACAGCAGGCCGCTGGCAGCTCGATGCAGGCGGGCACGGTCAGGCCTCACGGGCTGCCGCGCACCCGCACGGGGTCAAAGGGGGCGTGGTCATGTGACCGGGGAGCCCCGACTCCCGGTGTCTGTGCCTCTTTTCTCTCGGGTTCATCAGGTTCCCCAGAGGCGTCTTGAGTGCTGGGATCCAAGTGAGTGGAAGCGGCCGGGCCGGGGCGGAAGTCCCCCTCGCGTCCCCACATGCGGGGTGTCACTCCAGAATGTTGACTTTCCCTCTTATTTTTTTTAAGTTTATTTACTTATTTTGAGAGAGAGACAGAGAGAGAGAGCGGGAAAGGGGCAGAGAGAGAGACGGAGACCCAGAATCCGAAGCAGGCTGCTGGCTCTGAGCTGTCAGCACAGAGCCCGACGCGGGGCTTGAACTCAGGAACCGCAGAGATCGTAACCTGAGCCGAAGTCGGACGCTTAACTGACTGAGCCCCCCAGGCGCCCCTGGACTGAAATTTGATCCACGTTGGCCTGTGGGCTAGTGTGGGGTGGGTTATTTGTGTGGATTGAGAGGCTTTCTCCAACATGCCGTCTGTAAGTGTTGTCTAGAAGCTTGTATCTGTTTTAATTAGGAATGAGCGTCGGTTTCTTTTTTTTTTCTTTTTTGTTGTTGTTAGTTTCTGCAACTTGGACCTGAGCTGCTGACTCTCTGTGTGGCCCATCGTCAGGTGGGTTTTGGTAAGAAGCTTGGTGTTTTCTTGGCGTTTCTGCAGCTCTTACCCGGGTAGGAAAAGCTATTTTAACTGCCCAGACCATAAATTAGCACCGCTTGTCACCTCCTCCACATTTTTGCGTGGAAACTGCTTCCTCTGTTCGCTTTACTTCCGTCCCGTGCCCGTTGAGAAAGTTCACCGGCAGGAAGCGTCCATTTAAATACAGAAAAGTATGCATTCCGTGTCCTGGGCTCTTCCTTATAAATAACCAAGTGTTGGCGAGGTGGGAGGGCGGGGACCCCTGGTCATGGGGACGTCTGGAAAAGGGACACCCAGAGCTGTTTGCTTCCAGGTAACTTTTTTTTTTTCTGCAAGTGCAAAATAGAAATTGTAACATCTGTCCCCCGGAAGGTCGGCAGAAGCTCTCGGTTCCCAGGGGGCCGGCCGCCGTCAGCTTGGACGTGGGTTCTCGGCTCTGGGGAAGGCCTGCACCCCCGGCTCCCTGATCGGCCGGCAGAGGCTTGCGTGAACTTGAACCTTGGGGGAAGGCGGCCTCTCTGTCCTGACGCCTGTGTTTCCCTGGGCAGTGTGTTGCTGTGTTCAGAGTGTGGGGCTCTCCGTCTCTCGTCAGGTATCCCCTAGGCCTGTCGTGGTTTCGGTCAATATTCTAAATGGTATTGCTTTTCAGTTCCAATTTCCGGGGTTCGCCGCAGCGGCACAGAAACACGGGGTAGCTTTCTATCGTCCCGCGTCCTCTAACCTTGCTGGAAATCACTTCTCGTTGTCCTGGCTCGCCTGGCGATCGCAGAGACCCTCCCACACGGACAATCCCGTCGTCTGCGAACAGAGACAGATTCACCTCTTCCTTTCCAGGCGGCCCGTGGTCTGTGTTCGTTGTCTTATCGAACAGAAACGTCCCTGTCTTGTCCCTGCTCTTGGGGGAACGTTTTCAGGCTTTCACCTTCGTCGTGCGCTCGTCAGAGATGCCCTGTCTCAGGCTGAGAAAATGTCTCCAGAGTCCTGCTGTGCTTAGCGTTTCTGTCACGGGTCAGTGCTGCCTTTTGCCAACAGCTTTTTTTATCTTTATTTTTATTTATTTTTATTTTTTGCAGCTATTGAGATGGTTGTATATTTTAAATATCATTTTCAGTTTGTTCATATGGCGAACTACATAGATTTGTCGAATGTTTAATCCCCCTCGCATTCCCGATCGAAACCACCCTTGGTTGTGAGGTACAGGCTGTCGGACTTGATTTGCTAAAAATTTTGTTTAGAATGTTTGCATGTATGTTCAGGAAAGATATTGATCTCTGTTTCTTTTTCTTTTTTTGGTAGCTGGAGGACATTGGCCTCATAGAAGGAATTGAGAACTTTGCTTCTCTTCAATTTTTTGATAAAAATAGTATAACTACTCCGGGTTTCCCTGGATTCATATTAATGTGCTTTGCCTCATCTTATCCTTTTCCTTTCCAGATATTCTTAAACTCCCTCTTCTTTTTTTAAAAGTTTATTTATTTTTTAGTAATTTCCCAATGCGGGGCTTGAACCCACGACCCTGCGATCAAGAGTCACACGCTCTACCAACTGAGCCAGCCAGGCGCCCCTCAGCTATTTTCGTCTTTATTTTTAATGTGCATTTCTAATCGAAAGCTCAGAGTTAGGTCATATTTAATGTGAAGATGGCACTGGTTTGGTTTAAATCTGTCCCCTTGCTGCGGGCTTTCCGCTCGTCTCCTCTGGCCTCTGGTCACCTTTTCCCGCCTTTGTTTACATGAGTAGAACTTTGCGATTCATTTTCTCTCCTTTCCGACTTGATGGCTGTACCTCTTTGTTTTGTTAGTTCGGTGGTTGCTCAAGACCTTCTAGTAAAAACTTCTGTCTCAGTCCAGCCCGTCTTCGAGGCCCATCACACCGGCTGATGGGCGAGACGCTACGGTAACATACTTCCCCTTTCTGTCTCGGTTCTGTCTTAACGTATTTTTCTTGTACGTATCTTATAAGCCTCCCCCTACATTGTTTGTTTGTCTAAAGAGTCAGTTGCCTTTTAAAGAGGCGTAGGTGGCTCAGTCGGTTGAGCGTCCGACTTTGGCTCAGGTCATGATCTCACTGTCTGTGAGTTCAAGCCCCGCGTCGGGCTCTGTGCTGACAGCTCAGAGCCTGGAGCCTGCTTCACATTCTGTGTCTCCCTCTCTCTCTGCCCCTCCCCTGCTCATGCTCTGTCTCTCTCTGTCTCAAAAGTAATAAAATAAAACATTAAAAAAAAAAATAAAGAGGCATAAACGAGAAAAAGCTTGTCCTTACCCCCACAATCGTCATTTCCCATCGTCTTCCTTCTCTCGTGTTGTTTCATATTTCCATCTGGTTTTCATTTCCTTCCGCCCAAAGCCTCTCCTTTAACATTTCCTAGACGGAGGGCTTGCCGGTCGTGAAATCTCGCAGCTTCTGCATGTGTGGAAGGTCTTCATCTTTGAGAGATGCCGTCACCGGTCCTGAAATTCTAGTTTTGCCGATTTTCCTTCTAACGCGGCCGAGACGTCTTCCATCGTTTGCTCACTCGTATTGTTTCCGACCAGAAATCTGCTGTCATTCTTAAGTGTGGTTTTTTTCAGATGTAGAAGGCTTTATGTTTTTAAGTCTTTGTCCGCTTTTAAGCTTTTTTCTCTTTCTCTTTAGTTTTGATTTATTGTGATGTTCGGTGTAGTTTTCTTTATGACTCTTGTGCGTGGGTTTCATTGAGATTCTTGAGTTTGTGAGTTTACAGCTTTCATCAAATTTGTGTTATTCGTGGCCAAAATTTTTGGCCACATTCTCAATCAAGTTTTCTGTACCCCCTCCCCTTTTGTCAGGGACTCCAGTGACATATACGTTACACTGCTTGAGGTTGTTTCATAGCTTACTGATGAATCTCTTATTATAATTTGTTGTTGTTGTTTTCTCTGCATGTTTCATTTTGCTATATCTTCAATCTTGCAAATCTTTTTTTATCTGATATCTAATTTGCCGCTAATCCCATCTGGTGTCTTTTTCATTTCAGACATTACGGTTTTCATCTTTGGAAGTTTGATTTATTTAGTTTTTGTCTTTTATGAATATAAAGAATGTAGGTCAGGGGCGCCTGGGGGGCTCAGTCTGTTAAGCGTCCGACTTCGGCTCAGGTCATGATTTCACGGTTCATGAGTTCGAGCCCCGCATCTGGCTCTGTGCTGACGGCTCAGAGCCTGGAGCCTGCTTCGGATTCTGCGTCTCCCTCTCTCTCTGCCCTTCCTGCTTATGCTCTGTCTCTCTCTCTCTCTCTCTGTCTCTCTGTCTCTCTGTCTCTCTCTCAAATATAAATAAACATTAAAAAAAATTAAAGAAAAAGGAATGTAGGTCATATACTTTTTAGTGCCTTGCCTGCTGATTCTAGCATCTGTCTGTATCAGTTTTGGGTTAGCTTTGATTGACTGATACAGTCCTCGTCATGGGTCTTATTTCCCTGCTTCTTTGTGTGCCTGGTACCTATTATTGTTTGATCAGCTCATTAATATTTTTTATTGCTCACCTCTGTGAATCGTGAAGTTTTATCCCGAGTCTGTATTTTTGAATGTGCACGAATATTCTTGACTTTCGTTCTGACCTTAAAAAGTCGGTCATTTCCAGTCTTGCCTTCGGCGTGTGTTCAGTCTGGAGGCAGAACCGTCTGTGTGCTCAGCGGCCCGGAGTCACGAGGTTTCCCAGGTGGGCTGGTGGCAGCAGCACTGTTCCAGGAGCTGTGTGGTTGATGTGTGGTGTTCCCTGTGGCCCTCCGGGGGCCTCTTTCCCCGTCCCTGGTGGGACGTGTTGCTCCCGTGCCCCGGAACACTCCGAGGGACCCTCTGTACGTCTCCTGTGGCCTCCGTGTCCAGCCCTCCCTCCTGCTCTGTGCCCTGCAGGTGGCCGCCACGGCAGTAGGCTGGGACTGGTCGCAGGGCTCACACCTTGATTGCAGGTTTTTCATGTCTGTTTAGCCCATCCCGGTGGTTCCGGGCAGAAGGCTACCTCCAGCACCGTTACGCTGTCTCCCCTGGACGTGGCGGTCTCTCTCTCTCTCTCTCCCCCTCTCGTCTCTGTATATTGCCTCCACCTCTCTCCACCTGCTTCCAGTCTGTCCCTCCCCTGCCCTTACCTCTCTCTGTTCACCACCCTCCGTGCTCTCTCTAGATCCCCGCTCTCTGCCTCACTGTCCCCGTGACCACAGTTGGCAGCTGTGGCCTCCCCTTCACGGCCTCTGTGGTCCCAGCACCATTGGGTTTGCGTCTTCTGGAGAGAGCGGTCTTGCCCCGGTCTGCTCACACGGGCTCCCCTCCCCCCCACGGCACACTAACCCGTGCCCGTTCGTTCACTGTTCTTCGGCTGTGGACTCCGTCAGACGAGGGGTCAGGGAGCGGCAGTACGTGTCGGGTGTTCTGCCGGCTCTCCTGCAGCGACGTAAAGAGTAAACACAACGCAGAGTGAGATCTGAGGAAACCAAGGCGGTAGACGCGGCTGAAGAAGCAAGGGCTCTGCACCTGCGTGTTTGTAGCGGAAGAGCAGGCAGTCGGGGCGCCTGGGGGCTCGGTCGGTGGAGCATCCGACTTCGGCTCAGGTCGCGACCCCACAGTTTCACGAGTTCAGGCCCCACCTCGGGCTCTGTGCTGACAGCGTGGAGCCTGCTTGGGATTCTCTGTGCCTCTTTCTGTCACTCTGTCCCTCCCCCACTCATGCTGTCTCTGTCTCTCTCAAATAAATAAACTTAAATAATAATAAAAAAAAGAGGGACGCCTGGGTGGCTCAGTCGGTTAAGCATCCAACTTTGGTTCAAGTCACCATCTCACTGTTTGTGGGTTCGAACCCGGTGTCAGGCTCTGCTGACAGCTCAGAGCCTGGAGCCTGCTTCAGATTCTGTGTCTCCCCCTCTCTCTCTGCCCCTCCCCTGCTCATGTTCTCTCTGTCTCTCAAAAATAAACATTAAAAAATATTTAAAAAAAAATAAAGGGTGGTCCGGGAAGGGGGCCGGAGAGGAGGGATAGCAGGCAGAGGGGACTGCGGGGGCCAGGTGGGGGTGCTCAGTGGCCACCGCCCCAGGGGCTCCGGCACCGAAACCATTCTGTGTGGTTCCCTCCAAAGCCCGTTCCTTCGTCTGCTCTCTGCCACCCGGTTAGCCAGTTGCTGCTGAGGGCCTTTTAGAAACGTCATTGGTGATTCCGTGTCGGCCGATTGTTTCCTCGCTCTGAAAAGGCAGCGGGCCCAGACGGTGGGTGCGCACACAGCCCACAGGAACTGAGTTCAGAGCAGCAGTGAAGATGCTACTCCCGTGAGCGTGAATTCTTGGCGTATCCAAGTCCCCCGGCTGTCAGGGTACGTGCCCAAGAGCTGGCAGCTCGAAGCGACAGAAACATATTTTCTCGTTGCTCTGAAGGCTGGACGTCCACGGTGGAGGCGCCGGCAGGGCTGTCCTCCCTCCAAAGCCTCCAGGGGAGGGTCCTTCCTGCCTCTTCCAGCTCGTGGAGATAGCCGGCAGCCCGTGGCACTGCCTGGAGGGCGGGCGCCTCCCTCGAGCCTCTGGCTCCGGCGTCACTCAGCCTCCCCACCCCCCCCTCCGCTGTCACACGCTTTCTCTGGAGGACTCGTCACTACTCGCCACCCTACCCTCCGGGGCCCCATCGACTGATTACATCTGCAGCGACCCTGCTTCCAAATAAGGTCCCATTCTGAGGTCGCAGGACGTGAATTGCGGGGGGCCCTGTCCAGCACGTTGGGGTGCGTTGCCGCGTGAGTCGTGCGGAAGCACGGGTGCGTTTCCGTTCCGAGGAGCGGGAGCTCCATGGTTTCCATGGAGGCTACCCTTCGCCTTCGCTCGCGGGCTCGTGGGTGCGAAGGAAGGTTTGCCCGGCCGGTCAGGGAAGAGGGTTCGACACAGCTGTCCTTCTGTGTCCAGGCAGCCCGGGCATTCCCACGAGACCAATCTCACTTCTGGGACGTGGGGCCCGGTGCGGACGCTGCGGGCGGCGCGGGGCTCGGCTGCGGGGAGGCACCCGGGAGCGTCCTCTTTAGGCCTGCTCGGGAGCGGGCGGCATCCCCGCGGTCCCCGTGGGGAGGAGGACCTGTTCCAGGACCGAATTCTCCTTTCTTTTCGCGTCCTCGCTGCCGGGTGAGAAGGGTTTTCCCCTGGTCGTTACTGAGATCCCCCGAAGTCCGGCTGCTTGGAAAACGCTCGGCATCGGTTTATAAAGGCCGTCGAACAAGCGATGATGCCTCTCTCTGCTCCCAAGTGACAGTGAGGGGGACTGGGTGCTGGACAGGATGCCCTTCCCCAGCCTCCATCGCCGGGAGGCCGTGGCCCCGGAGACGTGGCCCCGAGGAGCGTCTGGGAAGGATCCTGAGAGTGTCGCACGCGCCGTGGTCTCCCTTGCGCGGGAGCCGGGGCTGCGGGGGGCGGGTGGGATGAGGCCCCACGCCCGCAGGCTGCACCGCACGGCTTTTCCGGGAGGCTCCGTGCTCCCGGGCCACGCACCCGGGAATGTTCTGTGTGACGCGTCCCTCCCTCCCAGGAGCCTTGACTGAGAAAGACGATGGAAATGCAGGCCCGAGGCGTCAAGGCTGCTGCTCGTCGACAGGGCTGCCCGAGAAAGCACCGCTGCACGCCCGTGGCCGCCACGCCGCCGTCTTGGTGCGGAGGCCTCTCCCGGGCACCCTTCCCGCTGCGCGAGGTCAGGGAGCGGCCGGCGGGGGCTTGGGACCGGAGGCGGGCCTTCGCTGGGTGGTGTGGACGGAACATGTGTGCTCCGCCCTCCTGAAGTCCCGACCCCGGTGTGGCCCTAATTGGAGACGGGCCTTTACTTACGCAGGTGATTAAGGTAAAAGGCCCTCGTGCTCGGGGTGGGGCCTTGATCCTGCCGGGTTAGTGTCCTTGTAAGAAGAGTCACCAGGGAGCTCTCTCCCTCCACGTGAGGCCTCAGCGAGGGCACCGTGTGCAAGCGGGAAGGACCGTGCCGGCCCCCAGCTCACGGACTTGAAGATGAGTGTCTGTGTCAGCCCCGGGTCGCTGGTGTTCCGTTTCGGCTTCAGGCAGACAAAGACCCCGGGCCTTGCCCCACCCTGGGTCCAGCAGAAGCCCGGGGTGTTTACGGGGCATCTGCTCTCCTGCAGATGTAGGCGTGGTCAAGGTCGGACCTCGATCTGGACGGGGCCTCTCTGAGCCCTGCCGTGAGCACTCAGTGTGGGGGGCGGTCATGCCCCCCTCTCGCAGGCCTGTCCTGATGTTCGGGGCTGGGGTGGGAGTACACCTGCTTCCTGTTTAAAATGATACTTCCAGAGGCACCCGGGTGGCTCAGTCGGTTAAGCGTTCGACTTCGGCTCAGGTCATGATCTCACAGTTTGTGGGTTCGCGCCCCGCGTCGGGCTCTGTGCTGACAGCTCAGAGCCTGGAACCTGCTTCGGATTCTGTGTCTCCCTCTCTCTGCCCCTCCCCTGCTCGTGCTCTGTCTCTCTGTCTCTCGAATATAAATAAATGTTAAAAAGATTATAAAACGATCCATCCAGCCAGCAATCTGTTAGATAAAACATGCTTTCGCAGATAAACCTTCATGACGACGAAATTTTAAGTGTTTGAAGATTTATCCTTTCACGTGCGTAAGGGCTGGCATTCCATGAAATCTGACTGAACCCCGTTACTGTGCTGCACACGTGGGTGTTGCCTTGAAGCCCCGCGGTGTCTGGAAAGTGATAAACATCATTGGTTCATTTTTACACATTTCATAAAATGTACTTGTCTTGCCTTCTGTTTAGCAAAATTACTACGCATGCTTGTTGTAATACAGGTCTTCACACCACTTATGTTCTGTTGAGAACATAGTCTAAATAATTAAAAATATATTAACACACACACAATGTGCATGGGCTTTCATCGAAGCAGAAAGGAAAATAAATTTAAGCATTTTTTGGTAATATTCCAAAAAGAACAGCTACTGAAATACTTCAGATGACCCACGAAAAGGCAAAATACAAATTAAAATTCCCGAGCATTGTGGTTTCAAATCGCGATCATTTAAAACAGAAACATTTAAATTCAGTTCCCCGAATAATTAGTTCACTGACTATTTTTATGAACGTAGAACGAGCAGTCGGCACACTCGGCATCTCCTTCCGTGCGTGTTCTGTTCAGAGTTCTGTGGATCCGAGGTCTGGGGGCACACGGACTGTTCGGTGTCGTCAGCTGTTCCTCAGACACCGCGGGGCCCTGTTGTGAACACAGGCCCACCTTGGGGACGCGGCAGGCTCGGGTCCAGACCGCCGCAAGGGAGCGAATACCGCAGCAGGGCCAGGCAGGTGAACGCCTCAGTTTCCCGGCGTGTACAGATGTTAGGTCTGCACTACGCTGTGCCCTGTTGAGTGTGCAATGGTGTCATGTCTGAAAACCAACGTGGATACTTCCGTTAAAGAACACTGTGTTGCGGGCGCCTGGGTGGCTCAGCATCTGGCTCTCGGTTTTGGCTCAGGTCATGATCTCGTGGTTTTGCGGGTTCCAGCCTTCCAGCCCCGCATCGGGCTCTGTGCTGACGGCGCAGAGCCTGCCTGGGATTCTCGCCTTCTCTCTCTGCCCACCCGTCTCAGAATAAAGTTAAAAAAATACTTTGTTGCCAAGCAGTGCTAGCCATCATCCAGCTCTCAGTGACTGTTAGTCCCGGATCCCAGATCACTGTAACAGACAGAATAAGAAGGACAATTTTGAAATGTTGGGAGACTTAGCAAAACGCGATTACAGACCCAGAGAATGAACGAATGCTGTTGCCCGACTCGGGGTCGCCGCAGACCTTCCGTTTGTAAAAGACGTGGTGTCCTCGAAAGGCAATGAAGCAAAAGGTGATAAAACGAGGGACGCCTGTAATTCCTTCTGGAACCGGGGCCTGGGACCTTAAGAAAAGTCCTTGTACCAGAAGGGCTGTGACCCGTTTTGGCTGGTCTCTTGCCTGGGCACGTCCCGTGCTCACGCTGTCCCTGCCTGTCAGTCTGTCCATCCGTCCGTGCGGCACTGGAGCAGGAGGAGGCGGGGACAGGTCAGTGGGGGGGACAGGAAGGTGGCTTCCCTGCAGCAGTCACGGGGGAGGCTCCGTGCTCCTGGCCCGTGCTGGGCCCTCAGAGCCGGGCGGGGCTGATGTGGGCTCGGCCCGGGGAGGGCATCCCGGGGGGACTGCTCAGAGAAGAGCCAGACGACAGTGTCAGAGGTGTCGCCCATTCCACTGTCCACACCGGGGGCGGGGCGGGGGGGAGCGTGCCGTCCCGGGGAGAGGGTGCAGGAAGGGCGTCTCCCGTCAGGAGGGTGGCGAGGCCGTTCTAAACTCCCCAGAGGGGAGAGGTGTTTCCTCCGGACCCTCTCTTGGGAAGGTCAAAGTCTCGGGTGCCGAGGACAGGCAGAGTCCCACAGCCGTGGCAATAATAGGAATTAAAGGAAGCCCGTTCTCGGCTTAAATACTGTCATTACCGGTGACAGCAGGCCTGGGGGTGGCCGCAGCCCCACCCGCCGCGCAGCAGGTGTCCTGAGCCGGTCGGGTGGCACCGAAAGCTGGCACGAGCCCGTGTCATGACTGGGAATCAGAAAAGCGTTTTCACGGCCGACACATCCCAGCTCTTAGACCTCGGCGACGTCCCGTCTTCCCTAGAAATCTCCGAGCTCTGTAACTCTGTAATTTTGTTGGACGCGCCCGGTTCCCAGACCCAGTAATCAGACTCTGCTGCCGGTGACCCATCGTCTGGAAGGTGTGTCCGCCCTCCGCCAGGCCCCGCAGACGGCGCTGCCCCTGCTGGCACCGCCTGGGGTAGCGGGTCTCGCCGCCGGCCCTCCGTGGGGACTTGGCTGATGCTTCCTCGGTGACAGGTCAGCGCGCACCGGGCAGGAGGACGCGGGCCGTGCCGCCTTCTCCAGGCCCTCCCGGTGCGGGGGCCGGAGCCCACGGGGGGCAGGCCAGCTAGGGGGCTGCGGCTGGGGCGTGCTCCTGGCTCCGGAATGCCCTGTCCGTCCAGGCCGTGCAACCGTAGTTTGATTTTACATTTCATTTTAGACCCGGAGTACGACCGGTTCGTGAGCGCCGGGGACTAGCAGCCAGCCGAACTTTCTTTCCCCTGGTGGATCTGGGTTCCAGGGAAGGAAGCGGGAAGCTTGCCTGTGGAGGGACTTGAACGACAATGCACCTGTTAACGGAGCGGGGGCAGAGGGAGTCTGCGGGGACCTTGTCTTGGCAGCTCAGCCCCCCGAAGCCTCTGACTGCTGTAAAAATTAAGGTCCACGCTTTAAAAACCTGTAAAAACATCTCCGTAAATGCCAGTATTTTGCACCTTGCCTGCTTCCCTCCATCAGCCGCTGTGCAGAAGAGGGCTGTTCTTTGGTGCCCGGACGGGAGGGGATGGGCCCGCATGCCCCTTCCCGGCCACCTCTCCCCTTCTCCAGGGCAGTTCAGGCTCAGAGCTCTTTGGCGCACGGGGTGGGTCGCCTTGGGGGTCTCCCGGGAGCGGCTCCGAGGGCACATCTGGAGCCCCGCTGCCCCGTCCCTGCCGCCCGGGTGACGTGCCCTCCCTGGCGGTGTCGCCAAGGTCTGGGGCTGGGCCAGGTCCCTTCCTGGCTGCCCACCCAGGAGCGGCAATGATGGCCTCCTGCCTACCGCACCCTTGCGAGGGTGCAGGGCGGTAACAGAGCGTGGCGCATGGGTCGGTGTGCGTCTGCCCTTCCAGAAGCATCAGCTGTGCCCGGACCACAGTGGGTGCCCTTCAGCCTCACCGTGCGGCTCCTTTCAGAACCTGGAGGAGATTTGATCGATCAGGGCTCCCATTCGAAAAACCATTAAGAGGCAGCTCTCAGGTCATGGTCACGGAGTAAATTTTACAGTTACTGTTCGTGAGAAACATTGTAACCATATAGAAAGGTAGAAAAACGTAATAACAAATATTTACTATTTTATTTTTTAATTATCAATTTTTTAAGGTTTTCATTTATTTTTGAGAGAGAGAGAGACAGAGTTCGAGTTGGGGAGGGGGAGAGAGAGAGAGAGGGAGACACAGCATCTGAAGCAGGCTCCAGGCTCCGAGCTGTCAGCACAGAGCCCGATGCGGGGCTCGAACGCATGAACCGTGAGATCGTGACCTGAGCCGGAGTGAGACGCTCAACTGCCTGAGCCCCCTGGGTGCTCTGGTTTTTCTTATTATGCGTCTTCTGTCCCAGGTCAGCTTTGCTGCGTTCGCTGTAACAGCAGAAGTGTCTGGGGGAATCTAGCTGTCCGCCCGTCCGAGCTGGTAGGGGACTCAGTGTAAGGTGTCCTGTTTTCCCGGAACGCCGTGGCAGTAAAACACGGAGCCGTTGTCAGAATCGCCTTTCCTGACACTGTTTTTGTTTGTCCTTTTTTTTTTTTTTTTAATTTTTTTAAATTTATTTTTGAGGGAGAGAGAGAGAGAGAGACACAGAGCATGAGCAGGGGAGGGGCAGAGAGAGAGGGAGACACAGAATCCGAAGCAGGCTCCAGGCTCTGAGCTGCCAGCACAGAGCCCGATGTGGGGGTTGAACTCACGAACCACGAGATCATGACCTGAGCCGCAGTTAACCGAGCGAGCCACCCAGGCGGCCCCCTTTTTCCTTGTTAATAGGCACCCCAGGGAGTGGGCGAAACACGTTCTGGGGGACAGTACACGTTACCGACCTGTGTCTTTACAGCCACCCCAGAGGTCAGCGTGCCGAAATGTTTGCCCAGGGGTGGCGGGCGGGGGTGGGGGCGGGAGGACCTTTCCTCCCTGACTCGGCACGGAGTTTTCCGAGGGAGGCTGGGTTCCGCAGCACTGCGGTCTTCGGAGCCTGCCCCGCCCCCTCACCGTGGGGTGAAGAACCCACGTGGCCCCTCCAACCCCCTCGGCGTCACCTGATAAAATGCAGGACACCCAGTTCTATGTGGATTTCAGACGAACAGTGAATAGTTTTCGTGGAAGCTTGTCACGCGCGATATTCGGGAAATGCTTAAGGGAAAACACATTTGTTTTCTATCTGAAAGAAAGTGTGGCCGGGCGCCCTCTGTGTCACCGGGCCGTCCTGCCCAGGAGTTAATAATTAAATGTTTTCCCAGGACTTTGCTTTCCCACGGGCCTGCCCGTAGGACCCTGTGCTCAGGTCTGTGTCCCCAGCTCCCGGGCCGTCCTGCAAGGGTGCAGGTGGCCACCTTTGCCTTTTCAGACCCGCCCAGTGGGGCCTCCTGCACCCACACTCTGGTGGCAGGCGTGTCCCTTTGTGAGCGTCCCCCCGGGGCCACAGCGAGGGGCTACGGCGGTGCCCTTGCGGTGGGGGCTGGGTGTGGAGGTCTGGGCTGGGCCGCCGGCTCCCGGAGTTATGTCTACGTCCTTCTCTGCCGTGGCCCGGGGGCCGGTCGGTGCCCTCGCCTGGTCTTTGCCGGGGGGCCTCTGCCTGACGGTAGGAAGACGGCACCCCCAGCTGCCACAGACTCTTGGGGAGCCCCGGGTCTCCCCGCATCAGCCTGCTCACGGTCGGGCTCTGCCGGGGTCCGGGGCCCGGGGACGAGCTCCCCTCTGAGCCCGGCCTTGTCTCTCTGCTATTTTTGCATGTCGCCTCTCACTGCTCCGTGTCTGAAGCAGAGGGGTTGCTAGCACATGACCTTGGCGCCGTCGTGACCAGAAGCCTGCACTTCTTCCTCTCCTGCTGCTCTGTCTTCACAGAGAAGCAAAAGAAAGCTGCTCCCCCTTGCCCCGGGGCTTTGAGCTGCGCCCGCGGCTCCTCGCCAATCCCTGTGAGCTTCGGTCGTGGCCACCGCTGGTTAGGGCTCCTTCCGGGGGCCGGGGTTCCCAGCTCTGGGCAGAGCCCCCGTGTGGGCCCTGGCCACCTCCCGGCCCCGGCTCCAGGGAGCGGCTGGGGGTGCCGGGTTCTCCCGCCGTCAGAGGTCAGGGCGTCACACACGGTAGCCCTGCCGGCGGCTGAGTCGGCCGGCGCGGCAGCGCGAACCTGCGCCGCCAGCCTCCGCCGAGCCCTGGGGTTTCTGTCTGTGGTTCTCATGTCGCTTCTTCTCCTTCCCCCCCTCCTTACAGGCGCAGGGCAGCCATGCCGCGTAGCCCCACGTCCAGCGAGGAGGAGATGGCCCAGAGCTGCTCCGACGACTCCGTGGGGTCAGAGTCGGACAGCTCCAAGGAGGAAACCATCTACGACACCATCCGGGCCACGGCGGAGAAGCCCAGCGCGCCCAGGATGGAGGAGGGCCAGGGCAGCACGCTGGTGATCCGTGTCCTCATCCAGGACCTGCAGCAGACGGTAGGCCCCGCGTGCTCGCGCCGGCCAATGCCGAGTGTCCTGTGGTCCGCCTCTGCACGGCCTGTCCCGGTGGCACCCCCATGGCGTGCACCTGCTCCCCGCCACCATCGGCTGTCTCTGCTTGCCTCGCAGTATGCCGGGCACCTACTGTGTGCCGGGGGGCGGGGGAGCCCAGGCCTCGAGGCCGCGGGCACCGGCTTTGCTGAGGAAATGCACGCAGTGGGCGCCTCAGCAAACGGGGCCTCCAGCGCCCAAGGGGTCCCGCCTCTTCCTCTGTTGCCCGGTGCCCACGGGTGCACGGCCCCGGTGTCCCGTGCTCCTCCTCAGTAGCCGGGCGTGTAAGCCATGTTTGGCCTGCCCCTCCCTGCGCTGCCCGCTGCTGAGTCCCAGTTGTCCCCCCAGGTCTGGGCCCCGCGCCGGTTCCTGGGTTGGCCCCGGCAGCCCTCAGGGGCTTCTTGTTGGCCATGGCCCCGTTGTGCACCCTGCCACGCACTCGTTTGGTGCCCATGGGTCCTTGCTGGCGGGCCTGCCTATGTGGCCGCTTCCTGGAGGGTTGGCTCGTGGGGGCGCAGGCAGGGCTGGGGTTGTCGGAGCTGCTGTGGGAGGCGCTGGTGCGCTGCGGAATGGAAGAGGTCACCAGACACCATGAGCATCCCCAGGTGTGGGACGTGGTGCGCGGGGGACCCGTCGGGCCGGGCCAGGGGGGAGGTCCAGGGCACACGGTGACCCCAAGAGAGGCTGTCGGAGGCTGGCGGACCCGTGGCCAGGCCGAGCGGGTGCACCCAGTGGGGAGATTCTCTTGAGTCCGGGTGTCAGGTGACCTGGTCTCTGAGCACAGCCCTCTGTCCCCTGGGCTCCCCTTTGGGGTGGGACTCGGGGCACCTGGATGAGATACGGGTCTCTGTCAAGCTAACCCTAACCCTAACCCGTGTGAGTGTGGACCCCGCACACTTCAGAGCGGGTTAAAGGCAGTGGGAGCAGCGGGTGGTGTGTCCGGCCTCCGGGGTGCTGGGGGGGGATGGGACGGGCCCGGAGCTCTGCGTCCGCCCTTCCTGCTAAAGAGCAGAGCCCCCGGGGCAGAGGCTGCGGTGGGGAGGGGGTCCTCTCAGGATCAGAGGAAATGGCTGGTGACGCTCTGTGACGTGTCCCCCCCCCCTTTGTGCGCATCAGGTCCCCACCTCCCGACCCCGTGGGGTCTCCTGAGTTGGGTCAGTACCTCTGAGTCTGGGGTCTCCGCTTCTCTGTGGGGGGGGG
The DNA here is from genome assembly GCA_030068075.1 of Paguma larvata. Classification (NCBI taxonomy): domain Eukaryota; kingdom Metazoa; phylum Chordata; class Mammalia; order Carnivora; family Viverridae; genus Paguma; species Paguma larvata. Next base: position 110,332,827 of record CM057831.1, on the reverse strand, counting down.
GCAGCTCCAGCAGGACACCGGCCGCTCCAGAGCCAGACCTGGGGCCGCGGGGGTGCGTCCTGCTGACCTGTTACCTCCGAGCAGGGTCAGCCAGAGGCCTCACCTTCCAGAAGGTTCCCCAGAGCAGACCCCGCGGCCCTGCAGGCCCGCCCGGCAACACAGTGGGTCTCGGGAGGGTCGGCGTGACGTTTAGGTGTCCTTTCTTCTGCGTCGTTTATCACCTCGTGTAAAAGTTGCTCCTTATGAAGGGGTCACGTGTTGGGAAAGCACAGAGGCCGCCCCAGGGCGGCTGCCACGAGCATTGGGTGGCATCCCGCACGTGACTCTCCAGGTGGTAACAGGCGACAGCCGTCTGCACGCTCGGACGGAAACGGGTCGGTGAACCCAGGCGGCTACAAACCAACACGGAGTGGTTTTGTCTTCACACAAAAGGAGAAACAGACAGTCAAGGAAATGCTGAACTCGACGGATTTCTTGGCCGGAAGAGACTCGTTCCGAATCCGTCTGTGGGCTTACACAGCTCCGAAGCGCCGGGGCCGGAGTCCTCGTGGTCGTTCCGTAAGGAACTGCGCGCTCTCTCATCTCATCGGCGTGACTTAAGCTAATCGGTGTGTAAGCAGGCGTTCAAACATCAGGCGCCGAACACGGAGACGGCGGACGAACAAGCCGGCCTGCCGGCCCGGCGGGGAGGAGGACACGGAGGCTCCGTCCCGCACGGCCGTTCAGGGACCCAGACCTTTGCCACTCAGCGGCCGGGCCGCCCCGGGGCTCTGGAGCCCTCCTCGGGTCCCCGGATGTGCCCGAGCGTGAGGGCAGAGGGAACCGGGAACACGTCACTTCCCTGACCGCCCCTGGCTCCTCGGGGGCTGCGCTCGACAGCACAGGAGGCCGGGAAACGGATTTGGCTCCGAGCCGGGAAGGACGAGGTCAGCGTGTGGCAAACGGGGAGCTGGTTCACAGGCGTGCACACACGCACACGCACGCACGCACATGCACACACATGCACTCACACAGGCACGCACACGCGAACACACATGAATGCATGTACACACACACACGATGCACACTGCAACACACACGTGCACACACACGCGCGCACACACACACAGGCGCACACTCACACACGTGCACGCGCACCCCGAGTCTCGTCGGGGCAGACCTGTCTGCACACAGTCACCATCCATCCCACCATCCTGCTTCAGAGCTCAGGAGCCTCCCGGTCCGGTCTGTCTTCCAGGGGTGAGCGCCCATCACCGGAGACGCCGGCGGCTTCTGTTCGTAGTTGCGTTTGTTTTATTCTCCTCTTCATCGGAGGGAGTTAACTGTCCGGGGGTGACGTTCAGGAAGAGTTCCTGCGGGCAGTGCTTCCTCGGTGGACACGCCGTCCATCTGCGGCCGTCCTGGGCTCTGAGGTCGCCCCTGAGCAGCGAGTCCTGCGGCGCTGCCGTAGGGGCACTGGCTTCCCGCAAGCCTGTGGTCACAGCGTTGTCATCGGCAGGTCCCAACATAACCTCGCTTGTGTGTGTTCGTGTGTAAAGACACGTCACTTAATGCGTGCCCTTGACTCACGTACCCTGAACACTGACGGTGCTGCAGCTCGTGCCTGGACGGGGTTCGCGCCACAGAACCATAGCAGGCGCACCCGGCCGTCCTGTGCTTCGGCCGTGTGGCCCCGTCTCCGCGCTGCGCCTGAGGCCGGAGGAAACCGCGAAATCAGCAGGAGCTCAAAAGCCGGCGCCGAGTAGACGCCAGACGGACTCCTGTGTGCAGGGTGCCCAACGAGCCGAATGAAGCAAGCAGCCCGTGTCGCCCGGAGCGTGCAGATCAGACGCCACGAGCCACGGATGCCGCCTGGGGGTGCAGACGGATGTCAGCGAGGACGCAGATCCCACACGTGGAATCCGCGAGTCGGGAGGTCGTGCGTTTGTCCCTGCGGCTTGCACGTCGATTTCGCCGTGGGCCATGGGAGTCAGGATTCCGGCCCCACCTCACCCCAAACCTGCGGGGACGTCGCGCGACTGCGTCCCGTCGGTGACCTGAGATTTTTCTAAGGACCGGCCTCGGCTCCTGTACAGGACGTGTTTGCTGCCGGCCGTTCTGTTCCACCTACAGATCCCGTTCGCCGCGCGTTTCCGGGAGGGGTTCTTACACGCCGGCTGTTTCCGAGTTCGGGCTGGGCTCCGTGGCTCCGGGGCGGCAGCCGCTCTCACGTGGGCGTCTCCGTGTCCGCCTTTTCCCCGAAGGCCTCCGTCGCCGGTGCCTCGCCTCGCCTGGCCTCGCCTGGCCTCGCCTGGCCTCGCTGTCCTCTGTGGTTTTCTCGGGAGCTCCGTCACGGTGTTTCCGTTCGGGCCCGTTTCTGTCCTGTAATTCCCGATCGAGTGTGGCCGTGGGACTTCGGGTTTCCGCTTGGTTTCCCAGCCCTGCGTGGGCTCGTCTTTTGTCGGTGTTTTTACTGGGCTTATGACTTTTTCTTTTCCTCTCGTGGGTCTTCCTTCTCTCAACTGGGGCGCCCTCCCTCGGGACGCGTGCCCCCCCTCTTCCTCTCCTTGTCTCTTCCGTGATGTCTTCGTTATTTCCAGGCTGCCGCCTGCTTGTCCAGTTGCTTGTCAGCGACGCGGCGTCTTTCTGGTGCCCTGACTGTGTGTGCGAGAACTCTCCTCAGCTCCCTCCCATCCCGGTGCCCAGCGTCCCGCCGACGCGTTCCCTCGGGGGGAAACCCTGTGTCCCGTGACTGCACCGACAGGTCACCGTGGGCCAGGCGCCGTATGAACCTCCCCCACACCTTGTGTTTCCTGTGTCGTTCCTGTCACAGTGCCGTTTATGAGACTTGTGTGCACAATTTTGTTCTGTCATTTTCTCTTTTTCTGTTATTATTGAAATTTTAGTTAATGTACAGGGCAGTATTGGTTTCAGGAGTGGAATTCAGTGATTCCGCCCTTGTATACGACACCCGGCGTTCTCATCCCGAGTGCCCTCCTTACCGCCCATCCCCCACCCGCCTCCCGCCATCAGCCCTCGGTTCGTTCTCTGTCATGAAGAGTCTCCTGTGCTTCGTTGCCTTTTCTTCTCTCGCTCTCTTCTCTTATGTTCTTCTGTTTTGTTTCTTAAATTCCTCGTATGAGTGAAATCATATGGTATTTGTCTCTCTCAGGTTGGCTTATTTGCTTCGCAAGATAAACTCTAGTTCCATCCATGTCATTGCAGATGGCAGGATTTCATCCTTTTTGATTGCTGAGTAATATTCTGTTGTGTGTGTGTGTGTGTGTGTGTGTGTGTGTGTGTGTGTGTGTGTACACACCACATCTTCTTTCTCCATCCATCCAGCCATGGACATTTGGGCTCTTTCCATACTTTGGCTATTGTCGCTAGCGCTGCTGTAAACATTGGGGTGCAGGTGCCCCTTCGAAACAGCACACCTGCATCCCTTGGATACGTACCTGGCAGTGCTATTGCGGGGTTGTAGGTAGTTCTAGTTTTATTTTTGGAGGACCCTCCACACCGTTTTCCAGAGTGGCTGCCCCAGTTTGCATTCCCACCAGCAGTGCAAGAGGGTGCCTGTTTCTCCACAGCCTCGCCAGCATCTGTTGTTGCCTCAGTTGTTAATTTTAGCCATTCTGACAGGCGTGAGGTGGCATCTCAGCGTGGTTTTGATCTGTAGTTCCCGGATGATGAGTGACGCTGAGCATCGTTCCATGTGTCGGTTGGCCATCTGGATGTCTTCTCTGGAGAAGTGTCTGTTCATGTCTTTTGCCCATTTCTTCACTGGATTGTTTTTTGGGTGTTGTGTTTGATAAATTCTTTATTGATTTTGGATACTAACCCTTTATTTGATATGTTGTTTGCAGGGGTGCCTGAGTGGCTCAGTCGGTTGAGCGGCCGACTTCGGCTCAGGCCATGATCTCACGGTCTGTGAGTTTGAGCCCCGCGTCGGGCTCTGTGCTGACAGCTCAGAGCCTGGAGCCTGCTTCGGATTCTGTGTCTCCCTCTCTCTCTGCCCCTCTCCTGCTCACACTCTGTCTCTGTCTCTGTCTTCAAAAATAAACATTAAAAAAAAAGATACGTCACTTGCGAATATCTTCTCCCATTCTGAAGGTCACGTTTTAGTTTTGCTGGCCAGCGGGCAGCCTCTCCGCAGGCACAGCGCGGGGTCGGGTGCACCGGATGCTCAGAGTCACACCCCCACCGTCCGCCTGCGTGTTGGGGCGCGGCGCCGAGGGTCTCGAGCCGGGCGTGTGAAGTGAGCCAGTGCAGGCTGGCCGTGCAGCCGGGACTGGCCGACAGCAGATGCCCTTACACACCTGTTGCCTCGATGGGTCTCCTTGGTCAGCGCTGGCGGGGCCCACACCCGGGAGGCACTCACCGTGGCAACAGAGACAGGGCCATTTTGCTGTCATGACTGTTGAGACATTCCACGGAGAGCGAGCAAGGGCGTGGGACAGTGGAGAGGTCGACACGACGCTGTGTCGGGCGGGCACGGGGTAGCGGGAGCCTGCCCAGAAGTCCGTGTCACACCCCTGCCTGCTGTGACCTCTTCCTGGGAGGTGGCCTGGGGGCTCATCCCCCCCACTGCCCCGCAGGGATTGTGTCCACGGGGCCAGCGGCTTCCGGAACATGTCAGGAATCACTGATGACAGACACCTGCTCTCCAGGCCCACAGTCACAAAGGTTCTCCAGGGTTCCGTCTCTACTCCCAGGAGCATGATTGTTTCCGGAACCTTCTAAAGATCACCTGTCTTCACTTTGTTCTGGGCGAACAGAGCCCCTGGAGGCTGAGTGCCGAGTCCCCCCGGCGTGAGCCCCAGCAACAAAGCCGCCGTCGTGCCCGCGTGCGTGCAGACCCTGCCAGGTCGTGCCCTGCGCAGGGGACGTGAGGCGGACCCTGGAATCCTGCCCAGCGGAGCTGTGCACGCTGCTGTGGCCCGTGTGTCACCCCTGTGCCCGCCCGTCCGAGGGGAGGCGGTGTCTCCCGGCGCCACGACGCTGTCCCTCTTCCGCCCCAGGGGCGTCTGGACCCGTCTCTGCCTCCGGAGTGACTGTGGTCCGCGTCTCGCCCTGCGGGAGGATGACATTTCCCACCGAGCGCGAGCCCCCGGCAGGGCTCACCTGCCCTCAGGAGCCCCTCCACCGGCCCCCGGATGGGCTCTGTGTGGGCTCTGGGCTGCGACGGCCAGGTTCCCTCTGCTCCGGCTTGCTGCACATGCGCGGGGGGCTCACTGCGGGGTCGGGGCTACGCTCGTTATTAGCAAACCCGGATTTTTAGGCCGGCGGCATGTGCCCAATTCAGCACCGACTGCAGCCCTCTTGTTATTTATAGTTTTGGGGAAAGCGGGTTTGGAAGCGGGGGCAGAGCCGGCCCCGAGCACGCGGTGGTCGGGTTTCTGCCGCGCACCGAGCGGCCCATCACGAGGAGCCAGAGGAGCACGGGGCCGGGCCGTGTCGTGCTTTCGGGGCCTCCTTGGGTGTGTCCGGTGCCAGCCTCTGCACCCACCTCCGCCCGGGGCTTGGCCCCGAGTCGCTCCCCGGCAGCTGGAGCCCACGTGTCTGCCACCACCGCCTGTCTGAAGGAGTCCCTGGAGGTGCAGGGACTGGCCACCTCCCGGCAGATGCTTCAGGGACACGAGTCTCTCCTTTCTTGCTTCACAGAGGCTTCCGTTTAGTACGTACATGCATCTTCGGGTTCGGCGTTCCATCCAGGAAAAGCTGTCTCCGCCGTGGTCCTGACCCCCCGAGAGACGATTGATTGCCACCCATCCATCCACCCCGTCTCTCTCTCCCCCACCCTCGCTCACTTGAACCTCTTGTCCTCGCTGCGCCCGCCTCCCCGCCACCCACGCCGGCTGCCGGGGTCCCTCCACCATCTATCGCTTGCTTCCAATGGACTGTCAGACACGCGTGGTTCCCCGGTGACCTCGGCGCTTCCGAGTATCATCGGGGATCGGAATGGAACGCCGGGAGCAGCCGGGTCCCACCCCCTCCTCCTCCTCCAGGTTTTAAGCCCTTCCTCCCCTCTTCTCGCAGACACACCGCTGTTTGCTTTCTGTGTCTGAGGTTCCTGTGATTTTAAATGTTAGAACTTGACCCGTCTTGGCAATTTCTGGGCCCCTTCTGCTCGTTACTGGCCTCTTGTTCTACAGAGACTGTCCATTGTGAGAGAAGGTTCTAGAAGACCTGGGCAGGAATGGCTTCCTACCTTGCAAAGCTCCCTTTGAGCCGTTGCTGGGCACGTGCTAACTCCTTACACTCGGCCCCTCGGGAGGTGAGCCCTGGTGTCTTCCTGAGGGACTTCACGGGGTCCAGACTTCTGGAAACCAGCCGCCTCCCAGGTCCCCTCCACGGAAGTGTGTCCTAGGACCGTCTTTCCTCCGGAAAGGGGGATTGGGTTGGGTATCCCCCTGCCTCACTCTCAGCAGTATCCTGGCCCTGAGTGGATGAGCCGTCAAGACTTGTCTCCCATCCAAACCAGATTCCTCTTCAGGGAGTCCCTCCCCTCCCCCGGACACCTGCAGGGAGTCCTTCCCCTCCCCCGGACACCTGCACCTTCTGCTTCTCTCTCACGTGAAGCTCGGGACCTCCAGGGCTCCCTCCATGCCCTTCCCACACCTGGGGCCTCTGTTACTACGTCTGAGCGAGGGATGGCCACGGCCACAGCCACGGTCGCACATCCAGCTCTGACCTCCTCCCTTGACACCTGCTCAGCCGAAAGCTCATGTTGCCCGGAATGGGTGGCGAGACCCTCCCTTCCTCTCTCCAGCCCCCCACGCCTGGCCCCACTGCCGTTCCCTCTCTCTCCGCTGCGGTTAACCTTAGAAAAACAACTTGATTGAGGTACAATTTATAAGCCACGAGATTCACTCCTATTGAGGATGCCTACTGAGGGATTTCCAGGGAATTCGCTGAGTCGCGCCGCCGTCCCCCCTCCCCTCCGGGTCAGGATCTGCCCATCGGCGCCTGCCCACCGCTCATCCTCGCCCGCTGCCAGCGCCCACCTCCACTCCCCTGCTCTGTGGTCGCCCTGTCGTGGCATTCCCTGTTACTGGGGTCAGACGGGATGTGGGTTTCCGTGTCCGGATTCTCTCACTCGGTGGAAGGACTGGAGGCCCATCCCCAGGGCTTCGTTCCTTTTTCCTGGCAAGGAGCAGCTCATCGAGGGACGGACCACCTTTGGTTGTCGATGGCCGGTGGCTCGTGTCCATGTTTTGGCTGTCAACTTCTGCCTCTGTCGTCTGAGCCAGCACGCAGGGGTCACCCCGAGGGTTCCATCCCCACCGGGTGCCTTGCCAGTCCACCGCCAGGTCCCGTCCTAACCCTCTGTGTCCCCTGCTCACCTCCGTCACCCCACCACCTGTACCCCGCCTTTCTCCTGGACCAGGGTAGCCCCCACAGCGTCTCAGGAGATTGCCGTAGCGCAAACACAGTTCTACCGCGTCCCGTCAGTCTCCCCTAGGAGCTCTTAGGGTTTCAAGGATAAAGATCAAATACTTACCCGGTGCGCCTTCCCTGCCCCCCCATCCTCCGTGGGGTGTCCCCGGCACGGCTGTGATTCTGCAGGTACACACTCGCGTGACTGCTTGGCCAGCGTCTCTCTCCAGCGGGGCTCCTGGTCTGTCTCGTGCGTCCTCGTGCCCCAGCGGCCGGTGTGGCTGAATGAACAGTGTCTCGAGAGAGAGCCAATGAAGTCATGTGCGCCCTTGTCTCTGGCAAATGAGGAGGGGACATCTGAGCAGAGCCGCTGTGGAAGGCTTGGGGCAGAGTGTATGACCTTGTTAACATTTGAGAAGGGGGATCCTGGCTTCTCCGGGTGGCAGATCCATGGGGAAGGGAGGCAGCAGAAGCAGGCGGGAGGCTCCCGCGAGAATCCAGGGTGGCGCTGATGGACGCGGAGCCCCGCGGACAGGTTCCCGATGACAAATTCGACGAGATCGGAGCCGGTGCGGCTTTTGCACGAGAGTGTGGTTGGGCCTTTCGCATGGTCCTGACCTGTGACTTGTGTCGACCAGTTTTAAAATGTGATGCCTGCATCTCGATAGTCTCTCACTCAGCACAGGGGGGAGAAGATGTCTTAAAAATTGAGAGACGATTCGCCTTCCGTACGATCTGCCCACGACAAGTGTACGGTTCCGTGGATTTGAGTAAATTCCCAGGTGAGTGTGCCCGTTGCCGAAGTTAATCTTAGAACATTCTCATGGCCCCGGAAGGGAACCCCCTGCCCATTAGCAGTCAGGCCCCGCCCCTACGCCCCCCCATCCCCTGCAACCACTCACCTCCTTTCTGCGCTCTGGACATTCCCTCTCAGCGGGGTCCCCCGCCCCGTGGACTGGGAGATAGACCCATGTTTCCCTTAGTTGTCTGCTTCTCCTGTTGCAGGCAAGCCCACCACCCCTCACGTGTGCCCCTGAGGCCAATGCTGACCACGCTGGTGCCTTGAAAGCCACCATTGAATGGCCTCACATGTCATCGAGTAGCCCAGGCAACACAGAGACGAAAAACCCTTGCTTGCAAAAACGTGTTGGTCTTTCAGGCCGCCATTTTGATTCCAGAGCTTCCTGTCTTGGAACGTACTCTTTCCTGCCCACTTGTTTGCTGACCGAAAGGAAATTTGTTTGGGATTTTAGACTTCATTAGGAAATTAGCTGTGCATGACCCTGACTTGAGCACATTTTCTGCCCTGAAAGAAAAGTCAGGAGGATCCAGTGGGCTGGCCGAGGTGCTGGCGCTGGCGCTCGTGCTTCAAGAACTTCCAGTCTCTGCAGCGTGGCCCCGGGCGGACCCCAGCTCTGCCAAGGAGACCCCCAAGAGGCAGAGAGATGCCTTAGGTCTTTGATGCTGCTTATTTTTTTGATAGACAGAAAATTAAAAATACAAGACAATACAAAGGATAATATCATAAATACTATTGTATCTATTATGAATAATGACAGTGGTTAGCGTTTAGTTACTTTTTTATCCTAGGATTAAAACATTCTTGACAAAGTCAAAGCCGCCTTAGTCCTCATGCCCAGCCCTCTCTCCTCAGAGGAAGCTCTGCCTTAAATTCAGTGTGACTCTCTCTCGTCTCTGGCTGTCTGTCTGTCTGTGTCAGTGATCACTAGATTGTGTTGCATTGTGGGAAAAAGAACATATATACCTGGCATCGTGCTGGGCATATCACTCATAACTTGTTTTTGTCCACCTGAAGGTATATTTTTGAGATTTTTCTTTTATATTATTCATCAGTTATCCATCTATCCACCCATCTTTCCATCCCTCCCTCCCTTCCTCCCTCCCTCCCTCCCGCCACCCACCCATCCATCCATCCACCCACCCACCCACCCATCCACCCACCCACCCATCCACCCACCCACCCATCCATCCATCCACCCACCCGCTCACTCACTCACTCACTCACTCACTCATCCATCTGTCCATCCATCCATCCACCCACCCACCCATCCACCCACCCACCCATCATTCCATCCACCCACCCATCATTCCACCCACCCACCCACACATCCATCTCTCCGTCGCAGTCTGTCTCTCCCTCCCTTTTTCAGACAGAAACAGATGGTCTGGATCTTCGGTCTCTACTTCGAGTGGCCCTGCTGTGTCCTTTGTAAATCACACGTGGATCACTTTTTGGGGAGGTAGAAGGCATGGACTCTGGTTTTCATTGTGATTTCATTAATTGGTTGCCAAGGCCAAAGACAGCCCCCTTTGCCCAGCCCCCAACTTCCCTCTGCCTCCATTTTCCCTGTGATGGTAGAGATGAAAACCAACCTCCCTGTCCTTAAATGGGGTTGTTCACACTTTACAGTTGTAATCAGGGAACTGGTGTGTTGTAAGTGGTTTAAAACATGGGGCGGGCTCCAAGGGGAGGCCTTGATCACGACAAGGCGGTTGCTGAAGGCCGCGAGGGCCTTTATTTTCATTTACCTCATTAAAAAGATAAGACAACCCGATTTAACCAGCCTCAGTTTTGTGTTGTAAGGACTCCATGCTGCATGTCCTGGTAGGTGTTAGGGTAATGTTTTATATATGAGAGAGGTCATTCTGGCTTGCCAGGGTCTCTGCAGCCCATGTGACAAATATCCGAGTTGCTGTGCCCTTCTGCTTAAGCTTTGCATTAATACCGACAAATCTCCCTGAGAAAATACTGTTTGGGGAAGTGGCTTTGGTCTGGAATTATTACACATTCTGTGAAAAAAAAAAAAAAAAAAAAACCCTTGGTAAATCCCACATTGTGTTGGGAACACTGTGGTTCAAAGGCCACGCTGGTGAAGGGCAGGATGTCTCCTCTTCCCCCGGTGTCCCTGGCTGGTAAGAGTTACCCAGAAGGTGGCCGTGCCAGGGTCGAGCCGGCAATGTTTAATTTTCTGGGTCAGAGCCAAGAGTGGGGCACTTTTCCAGCACCTTCTGTGGTCAAATCTCTGTGACTTGTCCTGCCGGGTCTGAGTCCTGCCTGCCCAGTTTGGACCTTTCCGTGTGGCATCCACTGCCACCTCCCCGGTCCCTTGCGGGTCTCCCGTGCACGGCACCGCCCCTGCCAGGGCAGCCCTCCTGACCCACGGCTCCGTGTGCTGCTGGGACCCGGTGGGTCTGGCTCGCCCTCGGGACCCGGGAGTCACAGCTGTGCCTCTCACAGCCGTGTGCGTCTGGGAGCCGTTGTGAGTCTGCCCCGTTCCCCTTTGGACTCGGGAGCACTAATCCCCACCTCAGGGAGCCCGTGAGAAGACGCGTCAGCAGTCAGGGCCGTGTGGTCCCAACCCCCCAACATCCTGTCCTCCACCCTCTTCGGGGACTGCCCGATAATGGCCATCGAGAGGGAAGAATGAACTCACCTCTCCGGAGGTGTGTCACCGGCAGGTCCTGAGCTGGCACATCTCAGTTTACTGTCACCTTGACGACGGCAGAGGACCACCAGTTAGCCCCTTAAAAATCAGCCGCAGCACGCGGGATGCCCTCCGCTTCAAGCGAGCGTCAGGTGGCAATTTGGCTCTTGCCATTTGAAAAGTCTTATTCTGATTGGCAAAACGAACATGGCCACTTTCTCCTTTATTGCCGCTTAAACACCCGGCAGCACCAGCATGACTCCGGGCCTGCCTTCGGCGCCCTCCGATCAGGCCGTCCTCGGTCAAGGTCACCCAGCGTTTCCTCTTCCCTATAAATCCCTTAATTTAATCTTCACGCATTGGCGGCGAGGGTGCTTCCCTGTTTGCCGCCGCAGGTGCCAGCCGGAGAGGTCTTCGTGCACGGCCGGAAGCGGTGTTTCGTTTGGAAACTACCCAGTCCCGGTTCGGGTTGCCTTGGTGTCGGCTGATTTGCGGAGGTGTGCAAATCTGCGGGTTGCATGCGAGCAGCCGTGAAAGGCACAAGCACCCCCCGAACGCACCTTCGAGTGGCTCCCGGCAAGTTGCGTGTTACAGCTCTTTATTTACTTATTTTTAATTTTTCATGTTTATTTTTGAGAGGGGGGAAGGGCAGAGAGAGAGGGAGGCACAGAATCCGAAGCAGGCTCCAGGCTCCGAGCTGTCAGCACAGAGCCTAACGTGGGGCGCGAACCCACAAAGTGTGACCTGAGCTGAAGTCGGATGCTTCACTGACTGAGCCCCCCCGGCGCCCCTAATATGGTCCTTTTAAAGCGCAGCATAAAGGGACTGATAATGACAGAAAGTGTGGCCCAGAGGAAGCCGCAGATGTGAAATGCAGTTCTTCGCAGTGAGTGACGGGCTCAGAAGGCTGGGTTTCTTCCAGAACACCCTGAGCGCTTGCGGCCGCTGCCTGCAGGCCCTCCGAGAGCTGGGCCGTTTATCCCCGTCGGGTCTGCGTCTCTGGCTCTGGGTCCCGAACGGGGTGATGCCGGGAGGGTCCCCTGAGCATCGCGACCCTGGAATGCTTCGGCATGTCCCCTCCTCGGTTTTTTTTTTTTTGTTTTTTTGTTTTGTTTTTTTAATTCTCCCGTTGGACCTTGTGTTGTCGATGGTTCTTTACTTGACCTCCAGACTGTGAAGGGCTTTTCAGCACCTTCTGTGGTCAGATGTGCTTATTTTATTCAGTGCGATATTTACCATTCTTTGGAGCTTTGTCTAGACCCTTCCCGACCTTCGTAAGATCTCACAGAGCAACCGTTGCCATCACGCCCGCTGTACGGGACCCAGATCAGACTTGGAGAACGGTTTACTCTCTTCCATAAGATTCTCTTGCCGTGTGATTGCAGATCGAAACACCAATATCCACTCGGGCGCGAGTGGGCACGCGACCCCCCGAGCACAAGGTTTTTGATCCTTCATGGATCGTGTGAGTTAGTTGCCGACACAGATGTGGCCCACCCAGAGACTTGGCCACGGGCAACAGTGTTAGGGGCTGAGCTGTGCCCTGCCCCCATCCTGTAGAAGTTCGAACCCTTGAGATCTTGGAATGTGAGTGTATTTGGAGGTGGGGTCTTTAAAGAGATGATTCATGTGAAGTGAGATCGCAGGAGTGGGAACTAATCCAGTAGGAACAGTGTTTTAAAAGAAGATCAGGACACAGACACACACAGCGGGACCACCCTGTGAGGACACAGGGGGAAGACAGCTGTCCACAGGCAAGGAGAGAGGACTCGGAGGACCTGGCCTTGCCCATTCCTGGACCTCGGGCTCTGGCCTCCAGGACTGGGAGGCAGCGAATGTCTGTGGTTTAAGCTCCTGTCGGTGGTGTTTTGTCACAACGGCGCTAGAAACCTATACACACAGCTTATGTGGGTGTCTGGCCTCTATGTGTGTCCAAGGCCAGTGTTGTTCCCCTTGTGTCCTGGTATTCTCGGTTGTGAGCCTCACATCTTACAGAACGGCTACAACTCATGTTGACCAAGCAGGAGAGCAGGCTGCTTTCACTCTCTTCCTTTTAGATTTGAGTTTGGCCGTGAGCTTTACCAGTGGAAGGGTGGAGTTTCATACCATTAACCACCCCGCCGACCACAGCTGTACTGCTCACCATTCTGCAAACGTGGGCGCAGGTCTGCCCTCTCCGGATCTTTGCCATGTCTCAGCGAGATAATGTGTTCACAGTGTCCGAGTGCAGAGCAAGTCCACGGTCACGGCAGCTCCCACCAATCCATCCTCATTGTGGTCAAGACCAGACCCTACTCTACGCTGGCTTATATCACCCAGGAGCGTTCCATTTCTGGAGCGTTGTGTTCCATGCAGTTCAGTTCCATCAATGTTTACGGAGCTTCAGGTATGGTTAGAAGTAGGCCAGAAAGTAGACACACAGTTGTGTTCCGTGGAGCAGTGCATAGGCTGGAGTAGGGGGGAGCCCTAATCAGCTGGGTGTCGGGGTGGGGCCACATGTGCAGGACTGAGGGGGGACAGCTCAGAAGAAGATATGGGTTTCCTTGTGCTTGAATGTGCCTCCCTCTAGTGAGTCAGGGCCTCTTGGGGCTCAGAAGACCTGAGGAGAGCTAAAGCTGGCTCGAAGGAACCCTGGGAACATCTGGGACAGACCCCCTAAACCGAGGCTGATGTTGGTCACAGAGTCCTGCTCTCGCTGTTCGATTTTGCAGTTCTCTGCCCTGTCACCCCTCCCTCCCGTCCCCAGCCGCTGTGAACGCTCCGCTCGTCGGGCCTACGGGGGAAGCCCCTGTGATTTGGGTCTTGGGGATGTCATTACATCCTCTTGCAATTTTTCGGTATCTTAGGCCATGCAGCTCAGCCCAGACATGCTGGGAGGGTTTTGGGTGGCTCTGGACGTCTCAGCATTTGGGGTGTTGCACCAGGAGATCAGAGAGTGACGGTGGCTGAAATGTCACGAGGCAAAGTACATGCCGGTGTGTCCCTCCTCTAGAAAAGAGATGCAAGATGGACAGGCTGGGCAGGAGGGAGCAGGGGTCAGCCGCGTAGCTGGGACTGTGGTCCGCGGGCAGTCAGATCAGGTCCCCGGGGTCGGTTAGGACATTCAGCGGCCAGCTCGACCCAGAGGGAAGCTAGAGAGAGTGCGTCCTGGGCCCTGTTGGGAAGAGTGAGTATGGTTTCAGCTGGCAGGGGAGGCAGGGAAGGGATGGTCGGCTGGGGGCGCATGTGCACAGGGCACCCCGCAGCCTGGCATGCCGGGTAACCCCTCTCCTTCCATGCGTGGTGGGTGCTACCTACATGCTCACAGCTGGCTCCAGGAGAGCCTACTGTGTGGCCAGTTCAGAAGACACTGGACAGATCCCGCCGCCTTTCCTCACGTAGCCCTCACCAACTCCCCTCCTTACCCGGCACCCCACCAGGCACAGCCCTGCTGCAAGCACAGTCCTGGCGTGGGTGATCCAGTCAATGGATGACAGCCGGGAGCCACAAAAACCGTAATGAGAAAACCCAGCCCTAGGCCATATTTGAGGCAATGAGAGACTCAACTCTCAGACAGGATGGAGAAGCCGAAAATAAGTGCCCCAATGAGCCCCCACGGACGCCCCCGGGAGGAGTAAGTAAGCTGTCTGAGAGGGCGCGCACGCCAGGGACGGTGCCCGGGAGCAAAGCGCCGTGCGAGAGTTCGGGATGGCATTTCAGGTGGAGGGCTCGGCGCAGGAGCGGCCGGGGACAGATCCGGGAGGAGCGACGAGTCCGGCAGGTGGAGCATGAGGACAGTCTCTCCCTTAAGTGACCTTTCCTCACCCCACTCTTACCATGCGACGCCCGAGGAAGTGTTGAGAAGCATCGGTGCCGTATTCCCGTCTCCCTACAGCCCTTCATAGTCTGTGACGGGGATTCTCAGGCCCAGGAGGGATTGCAAAGACGGCCTGGGTGTCAGGAATCCCGGTCCCCAGCCACTGCCCTTCAAAGGTTGCTCTAGGGAACATCTTTACTCGTCTAGTTACTATCCTCCGCATAAAGGATCTTGTACCAGCACCGGGGAGGGCATGGTGGGCGGACATAAGATGACTGAGATGCGGGTCTTGCCCCTTAAGGAGCTCAGAGCCTGGAGATGACGATGGTGATGGTGGTGGTGGTGGTGATGGTGGTGATGGTGGTGATGATGGTGGTAGGGAGATCGTGGTGATAACGGTGGTGATGGTGGTGGTGATGGTGGTGATGGTGGTGGTGGTGGTGGTGGTGGTGATGGTGATGATGGTGGTGATGATAGTGGTGATGGTAGTAATGGTAGTGGTGATAATGATGGTGGTGGTGGTGGTGGTGATGGTGGTGATGGTAGTGATGGCACTGGTGATGGTAATGATAGTGGTGGTGGTGATGATGGTGGTGATGGTGATGGGGGTAGAGGTGATGATGGTGATGGTGATAATGATGGTGGTGATGGTGATGATGTCGATGGTGGTGATGGTGATGATGGCACTGGTGATGGTAATGATAGTGGTGGTGGTGATGATGGTGGTGATGGTGATGGGGGTAGAGGTGATGGTGGTGATGGTAATGATAGTGGTGGTGGTGATGATGGTGGTGATGGTGATGGGGGTAGAGGTGATGGTGGTGATGGTGATGATGGTGGTGGGAGAGATGGTGGTGATGATGATACAGTACTGGTCCACACTTACTGAATCCTAACATGTAGGAGCTGTGTAACTGCATTTACCTTCTCTATAACCATGAGTGAGCAGTATTGTTATTATTGTAGACATAATTATATAATCATGTACTGATATGTATTAAAAACAATCTATGTCACATATATTTACATATAATAAATGATTATTTCTATTGATATAAAAGCAGTCATTATTATTCCCATTTCCTAGATAAGGAAGCTGAGCCTCAGATTCTCAAGTAACCACCCCAAAGCCGCGTGGCTAGAAGGTGGTGGAGGTTCACTGTGAACCCAAGTCGAGTCTGCCTGGCTCCCGCGTCCTCCCTATATAACCGATGCGTTATTTCCCCTCCATACACACATGGCCACCCTCAGATTATAAAATACTTGACAGTCACGGAGAAAAGTGAGGAGGACTGCTCAGTCTGCTCAGTCTGCTCTGTTGCGGGTCAGCGAGATGCTGTCTTTGTCCCGATTTTCCGGTTGCCAGTTAATCGGCCCCGATGTGAATTTAAGCATTGTCAATGACAGGGGAGGACCAGCCTCAGCTCTACGGCAAAGGACAAAAGTTAGGAGGTTCTAAGTCATTTCTTACAGAGAAACAAAGTCTAGCCTCTGAGGTGCCAGCAGCTTTTAAAAATAGACAGCGACAGAGTGCTGGGCACGCTGGTGCTGGGCACGCTGGTAA
This sequence comes from Paguma larvata, assembly GCA_030068075.1. Classification (NCBI taxonomy): domain Eukaryota; kingdom Metazoa; phylum Chordata; class Mammalia; order Carnivora; family Viverridae; genus Paguma; species Paguma larvata. The sequence continues at coordinate 110,316,662 of CM057831.1, read as the reverse complement.
GCCACGGCCGGGTCTCTGGGAAGAGCGGAGGAGAGCCGTGGTCTCCCGGCCGGCCCTTGGGCCGGGTGCACAAAACAAAGCCATCGAGGGGCCACAAAGCAATTCTGACAAAGACTGTCACCCAGTACGCATCGACTTCTGAAATAAAACTCGGAGCCCGCTCCTCAGCCTGGCAGTGGTGGAACGGTCGCTCTGATGGGGCTTTTAACACAAAGGAACCCGCTGACCTTGAGCCCCAGCTCACAGGCAGGTACGCACACATGGAACTAGACACCAGCACACAGATGAGTAATTCGAGGGTCAGCTCTTTGTGGCTGGCCAGGCAGTCTCACAGCCCACCCCAGACTGACCCCCTCCACCCCCACCTCCGCTCTTCCCATCCTCACCCCTGCTGACAAAGCTCAGCGGCGGGACACGTCCCATTCCACAAACCCAGGAGGTGCTCCTGACCCCTCTCTGGTGTGTGCCTTCTAGACCGGCCTCGGTTAATCTGCAGCCTTTAGTGCTCGAGTCCCTGTCTGTGCCCCCACCACCGCCTTTCGGGGTTCAGACCACACACATGTGTTGTCTCCCTGTCCTGGAGGCTGGTGTCTGAGATCCGGGTGTGGGCAGGGCTGGGTCCTCCCGAGGCTGGGAGGGGGAGTCTGGGTCAGGCCTCTGCCCCGGCGGCTGGCGGTCTGCCGGTGATGCCCGGTGCTCCTTGACGTGGAGATACACCGCTTCCGTCTCTGCCTCCGTCTTCACACGCACGTGCGTGTTTGCGCCTGAGCGTCCCTTGTTCAGACGGACACGGTCATAGCGGCTTGGGGCCCACCCTGCCCTGTTAGGACCTCGTCTTCACTCGGGTACATCTGCCAAGTCCCTATTTCCACATAAATCGCGAGCACAGATGGGGGGTCAGGACGTCAGCCTGCTTCGCGGGACAGCCTCGACCCTCACGGCCTGTGTTACTTACATTCTGTCTGACCCTTGCGAGCCCCTCGAATTAGGTAGAGTCCAGTTTCCATCCCAGGGACAGGGCCCTCTGGGCTGGCGGGTTCACCCAGGATCACAAGGTTAGTGTGGCCAGTTGGGCTGCAGCACAAGCCTTTCTGCCCGCCGAGCTCCTGCTCCTTCTGGAAGTTTCTGAATGGGGCCTTCTTGAGAGCAGGATGGTTCTTCGTTGTGCAGGGCTGGCCCGTCCAGGGCGTGGACTCCGCATCCCCAGCTCTGCCCAGAGTGGCAGTGGGGGCTCCGAGGTCACCTGTAAAGGCCCCCAGGTCCTGGGAGCAGGTCCCAGCCTCTGCTCCGCTGCGTGCTCACCTGCTGGCCGCGGCGCGGGGGCCCCAGGTCTTCCTGCGGTGCTGGCACCCAAGGGAACTTGAGTCGGGTGTCTGTGTGGTTGGAACCAGAGGCCGAAACAGCAGTTGGCATGTTGACGGCGGCCCCGCCGGGTCACATCGGGCACGTCTGGTTTGTCGTGTCTCCAGATACTCCTGTCACCCAGCCAAGGCCGGGCGGGGCTGCGGCCGCAGTCGTAAAGTCGCCGAGTGAACCGCGCGCCCCCTCCCAGCCTGGTAGCCCCAAGGGAGTGCCGAAGTCACCCTTGAATTCAGCCGTGGACAGTGGGGAGGGGCAGAGAGATCATTCATGCGTGAGGGGCAGGTTTCCTGGCAGCGGGCTCCCGGGCTGCCCGCTGAACATTCTTCATTGTTAAGAGTGGCAGGCTCCTCCTACCTGGCGGGAAGGCGCTTCCCGGAGGCGGAGGCTCAGGAGGATGGTGGGAGGGCCTCTGTGTCCTTGGGCAGGCCCGGCCCCCAGTGGAGAATCCCTTCCAGCCTCCCGACCTTTCTGAAGGTTTTTACAGTGACAAAGCCTTCTCTTGAGCCCCTGCTGGTGGCAGTTCAACCGAACATAATTTTAATTCAATAAAAATGAGAGGTCAGGGGCGCCTGGGCGGCTCAGTCGGTTGAGCATCTGACACTTGAGACGGCTCAGGTCGTGATCTCGCGGTTTGTGGGATCAGGCCCCACATCGGGCTCTGTGCTGACAGTCGGGAGCCTGCTTGGGATTCTCTCCCTCCCTCCCTCTCTGCTCCTCCACCTCGTGTGCTCTCTCTCTCTCTCTTTCAAAAATTAAAAAAAAAATAAAAAAGAAAGACAAAGTCTTTGAAAAAAACGAGAAGTCACGGTTAGAAGCGGATGTGATTCTGCGTTTGCTTTTCCTGGTTTATTGGTGAGTCTCCCTCCCAGCAGGGCGCCCGGGAGCGCGACCAGGCGGCGGCCTTTGGGTACTTAGTGGCACCGTTACACTTTTTTTGTTTGTTTATTTATTTTTGAGAGAGACAGAGCATGAGTGGGGGAGGGGCAGAGAGAGAGGGAGACGCAGAATCTGAAGCAGGGTCCAGGCTCCGAGTTGTCAGCATAGAGCCCAACGCGGGGCTTGAACCTACGGACTGCAAGATCATGACCTGAGCCGAAGTCAGACGCTCAACCGACTGACTGAGCCCCCCGGGCGCCCCACTGTTACACTGTTGGAAAGCGTGATTGATTTCGCAGGCACTGTCTACACTCTTGAAGTTTTAAAAAATTCCCTCTCGTGGTGACTGATGAGGTTTTTTAAATCTAACTGTGTTTCATCACTGCCTTCCTTTCTGGTTTGGGAGGGGTGGCGTCGGTGTTGTGAGGCTGGTCTGCTCACGGTCCGGCGGGTGGCACTCGGCCGCCTGCCGTGGGCTTTCCCGCCGGAGCGGTTACCAGCCGAGGCCTCCGTCCGTATCGGAGACGTCGACGCGCGGCCGGAGTACGGATGAAGTCAGGCTACGGTCTGCTCGAGCTGCGCCTCTCCGGGTGTGTCCCCGCGCCGGTTACAGCAGCGTCACCTTCACCTCGTGAGAAGCGCAGTTTGGGGCCTGGCCTGGACGTGCTCGGACGCCCTGCTGGGTGGCCGGGGGGTTGACGCTGTTTCCACGAACGCTGGGGTTCGAGAAGCTCCATGCGGGTGGGGAGTGGCCCAAGGCGGTCGGTGGTGTTGCCCAGAAAACCACGGCAGGCGCCAGGGACCTCCGTCAAGGCCACCGACGCCCGCGGTTCAGTCCTCGGTCTCCTCCTTTTGTGTTTACACAGGGACCCTTCCAAGTGACGGGAGCGTCTTAGTTCTCGCCCAGAAACGGCGGCGGTTCCGCCGCTCGGAGAAGCTCCGGGACGTCTCCGGCCACGGCCTGGGGGGCGGCACCACTGACCAGGGTCTCTGTCCTTCTCTGCAGAAGTGCATCCGGTTTAACCCGGACGCCACCGTGTGGGTCGCCAAGCAGCGGATCCTGTGCTCCCTGAACCAGAGCCTGAAGGACGTGCTGAACTACGGGCTGTTCCAGCCGGCCACCAACGGGCGCGACGGGAAGTTCCTGGACGAGGAGCGGCTTCTGCGCGAGTACCCGCAGCCCGCGGGCGAGGGCGTCCCTTCCCTGGAGGTACCGGCGCCTGCCTCGCGGCCGGGACGCGTGCGGGAGGGAGGACCTGCGCCGGGCTCCACATCTGACTTCAACTGGGCAGTGACCCCCAGGTTCAAAGTTCGCCTGGGATGTCGGGGCCGCACCTGACTGTGAACTTCAGACGGCGGTACCAGTTTCGATCCGCTTGCTTCCTTATTTTCGGTTTGATGGATCCATTGGAGGGAAACCTTGGTGTGAGCAGAGGCCATGTCGCGGGGCCCGCGGGTGCTGGGGTGCAGCATGGGGCTTGCCTCCGCACGCCGAGTCAGTCTTCCCTCCGCCCCCTGAGTCTGTCTCCCCGCCCTCGGGGGTGGGACGGCTGGGCCATCCAGCTGTGATCAGAGCAGGGATTTCCTTCCCGCTTCTTGCCCAGGAATGACCAGTGGGCTCGGAGCCGCCGTCGACTCGGGCCGTGTCATGAAGGGTCAGTGCACCAGCGGGACCACGGGCGGTGTGCCACCAGCCCCCGACACTCGGATCTCGGCTTTGTGCTCGGGATTTCCACGTGACGTTTCAAGACAGTTCCGCGAGTCGCTGGGAAGCGGCCATTTCTCCGTTGCTGTTACCCGGCGACGGTGCTCGTCGCAGGCTCGGCAGACAGCAGGAGGCCGTGCCTGGGGTCTCTCCGCTGGCCTGGGAGCGATCTGAGTGGGCTCTGCAATGTTCTCGGGGGCGAGCTCTCTCTGGACTCAGAGAGGTCACGGACCAAGGCCCAAATCTGCGTGTTTCTGGGCCTGGTGGAAACTTTGAGGCTGAGGTTATTGTGACCCCCAGTTAGATGGAGCCTGCATCCGACCAGAGGGAGGGGTGCGGTGGAGGAAAAGATGGGGTGCCACTTGGCATCCTGTGATTCGCTGTTCTGACCTCAGTTTACTCCTTAAAATGGGTACCCATTGCAAAAAAAAGTCCCGTGTTGGGCCTGTTAAGTTCCAGATGCTTTCTAGGCGTGTTCAGCGTGCACAGGACTGCCAAGGTTCTGGGGTGCTGGGGCTCACGCTTGAGTAGCAGGTGACAGACCAGGAACAGGAAACAGACGATTCAGATTGGGGACCGATAATTTCCATAACAAGTAAAAGCCGGCGAGGCCAGGACGTCCGGAGCCTACTCTTGACCAGAGGCTGACTCCGGCCGGTCCCCCACCCACCGAGAACCAAACGAGAGAGCGTGGGATGCACCGTCGGCTGGGCAGGGCGGAGCTGCGGGTTCCAGAAGGGAGACACACACGTCCTCCCTCACGCTTCCTGTCCAGGGACCCGGGTCACGGGACTGAGGTGGGCAGTTTGCGGGGGGCACCTCTACTCCCACGTGTGCGCGTCACCCCACGTGGGGCTCGTCCATTCCTGATAGCTGTGCAGCCCGAGGCTACTCCCCAACCTCTCTGGGCCTCACGTTCCCAGCTTTGAAATCAGGGGGACGTTAGTCCAGCCTTCCTGGGGGGGCTGTGAGGCTCAAGTGAGGATCTCCACGGGCAGCCGGGGGTCTCCTGCGAATGGAGGAGTTGCTGTTCTTCCATTTACTCACCTCCGTGGGCCTCTGTCCGCCAGCCGATCCGCGGGCAGAGTGAGACGCGCCTGGCCTTCCACACGTCAGGGGCGGCCGTGGCCGTGAGCTCTCTGCCCTGGAGAATTCCCGTAGAACACGTCTGGCTGCTTAGGAAGGGCCGAGAGAACCCCAGGGAGCGGCTCGTGTTGGGAGCCGGCATCCTCCTGTGGCCGCGAGCTGACACGCGGCGACTCCGGCAGCTGAACCCCCCTCAGAGCCCGTCCTGTCCTGCTGGGACGCTAGCAGCCCGGGTATTGTGCAGCCCAAAGGGGCCCCGGTGACTGGGATTCCCTTAGAGTCGTCAGTTACTGAGCGTCACCCCTAGTGGCTCCCGACGTCACCCCTAGTGGCTCCCAAACCTCAGAGGTCTGATGGGCCAAGACCGGGTGTAGGAGGGGTTCCCTCGGCCCGGGGCGGGGTGCGCCAGCGTGCCGTCCTGCTCGAGGCTAGAACCGGGGGTGGAAGCCCTAAACCAGGTCTGGGTCCCCTCCTGCCAGTCCCGCTCAGAGACACGGACATCTGCAGCCCGCGGGCAGCCCAGGTTCCGGAACTTTTCACCGAACTTCTGGATTTCACCGCGGGCTTCGCCAGGCTGGGCTTCTCACGCATGCTTAGCGGGGAGGACGTCGAAGAAACGTACCGATTTGTCGACGGGGCCACGTGCGCGGCCTCGAGGACGGCAGTCACTACTAACGCAGAGGGGCGCCCGCGTGGCTTCTCCGAGGGAGGATGTGACTCCTTCGTCCCTCTGGGAGGCTCTCGTTTCTATTCGTGGCTTTTCAGCCCCGTGGCTGTGACCTCCGCAGGTGTCATTCCTGCGGTGTCAGGGGTCTGCGGGCCGATCGTGGTTGGTCTCCGAGGGAGCGTTTGCGGCGGAGCCCCTGCCTTCCGCGAGGCGGCCGACGACGAGGTCGTGCTTCCCTCGAGCACCGCGTGATGCATTCACGTGTTTTCTCTCTTCCTGTTTCCGTGGCTGTTCCAGTTTCGATACAAGAAGCGGGTGTACAAGCAGTCCCACCTGGACGAGAAACAGCTGGCCAAGCTGCACACAAAGGTAGGCGGGGACGGCCGGCGTCTCCACACCAGCCTCGCGTCCCTCACGTGGCGTCACCGTCTCCACAGATCAGGGGGCCCCGGGGTTTCCTCGAAGGCAGGGCTCCCGAGCAGAGCGGCTCTGGACCTGTGCCCCGGGGGCAAGGTGCTGCGTGTCCTCCGCTGGCGTGGCCCCCGTGGGCCTGACAAACCACGCAAATGACGTGCCCTCTCAGAAGGGCGTCTGCCACCAGGGCCCCTGGCCGTGGCCCTCCTGTTCTGTGTGACAAAGGCATGCTGGTGGACGTGGCCCTCCTGTTCTGTGTGACTAAGGCATGCTGGTGGCAACCCGTAAGTGGACTAGCATAAGAGGGGACGCGGCCATGCACGCCCCTCCCCCCGGTGTTTCTGGGAGGAGGGGTAGCCATTCTCGGTGAGCCCCCCGCTGCCAGCCGAGGACGGCACTGAGCACAGAGCCTGTGAAGGAGACCCGCACGCAGCCGGCAGGGTTGAGGCAAAGAGCTGTGGGCTGCGGTCCGTGAGGGCTCACTTGCTGGCGGGACGGGCCCCAGGTACCCCTGCCCTTTGTTGGGGATGCTGTGCGGGTCCAGGGGGCGTGGGGGCTGGCGTGCGCAGCCGCACCCACCTTGGTGCCGAGGAGGACGCGCGATCTCTGGATGTTCGGGGACGTGAGCACAGGGAGGGATGGCGTCGGGAAGCTGCCCGGAGCCGCCCCTCGCCCACCCCGGTGCTGTCCCAGCGAGCTCACACGTGGCATCCTCAACCAGCGGGTTCCCCTGGCTTTTTGTTCTGTCCCCAGTTTGTACCACGTAGACATGTGGATTCTTACTGGGGTTAATGGCTCTGATACGCCCTCGTTTCTTTCTGTGCTCAAACCGCCCGGGTACGGCCGGCTCTCCGCCCTCCCGCAGGTCCCCACCGTCCTCTGAGTGCTGACAACCCCATGGCCCATCTAATGCCCCGGGTCCTCGTGCACACTCCTCGCCCAGCCTCGGGATCTGCCCGGAGGGCAGTGTTCCAACCCCGAGGTCCGGAGGAAGCTTCCGGTTGTTCTGATTACCTTCTGAAGTCTCGATAAAAATGTGCTTTAGGATTAAAGAAAGCAGTCAGTAGAAGCAGCGAAAGCGTTGAGTGAAGCCAGGTGTCCCGTGTCGGCGGGCGTTTGTTCATTCTGGCCCTGGACATACAGGAAACGATCGGGCAGAGAACCGGCCTGCGTCGGCGGGCTGGAGCCCCCGGAGCTCCCGCCGCTGCCCCCGCAGTGTGTGTGGGGAGCCCCGTGGAGGGGGCTGCAGAATCGGCCGGCGACAAGGTGGAGGCGGCCGGGATCCTGTGGTCGTCCTCAGTTACGGGCGGGGCTGGGCGGAGCTGGGGGACACCTCTCCCCACATTGTTCTGACCTCCCGAGAAGTGAATGTCTCTTTTCGCCTTGGAGTGCCCTGTGCCCAGGCGTCCCTGTCTCCGTCCCTGTATTCACAGCCTCCCCCAAAAAGCGGACTGGCCGAGCGAGAGGCCGTCCTATCCACTCTCCATGGCGGCCGCTGCTTTGGAGATTAGAAAACACAACGTTGGTCCTTGGGCCTCGCTCCCCAGACATGGAGTCTGAAAGCCTGGGGCGGCCCCCGGGAAACTGTAGTTTTTCCAAGTGGTCCAGGTGGTTCATCCTTCCAAAAGCGCAGGGACGCCCTGTGAGTCTCGGCCCCGACGCTGAAAGGCGAGAGATTTCTAGAACCTGCCTTCAGGACGGCCTGGTTGCGTTTGCCCCCGGCTGGACTCCATGCTTGGCGCCGGGCTTCTGGACGCCCGCAGGGCGGAAACCTTCCCGGGGACCCATGAAGACATTTCTGGTTTGTTTGTTTTCTTTAACTTTTCTCTTTAGACCAATCTGAAAAAGTTCACGGATCACATTCAACACCGCTCGCTGGAGAAGATGAGCAAGATGCTGGAGCGAGGCCTGGACCCGAATTTCCACGACCCGGACACCGGAGGTGGGTCCCGGGCGGGGAGGGAGCGGCACGCCTGCGGGAGCGCGGGTTTCGTCTGATAAAAGGCGCTTCCGTTAGCGGATTCCACACACACGTGCGACCCTGACGCTTTCCTTGGCTTTTGAAAGGACGTTGTCAGTCCTGCGTGAGCTCCGGGCGAGAAGGGCTGAGCCGGGCAGCCAGCGTGGTGCCCAGCGCACAGTCGGCGCTCACCCGCGGCCGCCGAGTGAGCGAATGAATGAAGGAGGGGACGGATGGCGAGGTGTATGAGCTATCGCCCGCCCGTCGCGGGAGACACGCGCCCGTCTTACCTCCCTTCTCGTGGGGGCCGCCGATCATTCGAGGGTCAGCATAGCACAGGGGGGCCCGGCCTCAGCCCCCGTGACCTGTGGGGATGAACGAGTTCTTTTTTAAACAATTCCAAGTGAGCCTTGGCTTTATCGTCCTGCCCGGTTTTACTGAGATGCATCTGACCAGTGACGCCGTATCGGCCTCGGACCGGAGTGTAACAGTCAGTATTTGTATACTCTGTGAACCGAGCCCGTAAGCCCGGTTAACATCCGTCAGCATACGGAGTTACCGTTTGATTTTCTTGTCATGGGAACTTTTAAGATCTTAGCGACTGGCAAATGTGCCATACGTAATGTCGGCTCCAGTCCCCGGGCCGCGCTGGCATCTCCAGGACTCACGCACCTCCTGACTGGAAGCTGGCGCCTCTGGCCGCCCGCGCCCCATCTGCTCTGTCTTGGGAGTTGGTGTCTCTAGGCTCGGCGTGGGGGCGCCATCACGCGGCATCTGTCCGACTTATTCAGGTAGCACCCGGCCCCCAGGGTCCGTCCGTGTTGTCATAAGGGTGGGGTTTCCTTCCTTCTTATGCTGGAGTCTCGCTCCCTTGTGGGCCGGGTGCTCATTTATGGGGGGGGCCTTCATGTGTCAGGATGTCCACGGCATCACCGGCCCCCACCCAAGGCGCCAGCGGTGCCCCCAGGTGTGACGACGTTGCCCAGTGCCCCCTGGGGCGGAGCACGGTCGCCGGAGACTCCGGATTCTTCATGCGTGTCCCCGCGTCAGAAGCGGCTGTTCTGGTTTAGGGACAGGGAAGATGGGGACCCGGCCGAGGAAGGTCCGGGACACACGGTGTGTGAGGTGCAACCGAAGGGGCCTTTCTGGTCTCGGCGGATGGTGTACCCTCAGGCAGGAGCCCTGGGGCCTCACCCAGCGGTGCGTGTCACCCGTCACAAGTGCCGAGTGTTGTCCACCGTGGGGTCTCCAGAAAGGCCCTGTCGCCTTAGCACCAGGGAAACTTGGGATGTGGTGGTTTTCCTTGTTTGGACCCACAGGGATGACCCACCGTCGGCCGTGGAGGGCCGCCTCCAGACAACGGCTCGTGTGACCGGCTTGTCCCTGTTCTCTGGGGACGGCCCTGGTTTTCACACAGAAAGTCCCACGTTCGGGATTCCCCATGGTCCTTGACAAACTGGCACGGTCGGTCACCCCAGCAGTGACAAGGGCAGCAGGATCCGTGATGTCCCCCCCCCCGCCCCGGGGGAAGGGAGGTGGGTCTCTCTTGTCACGCATGGGCCGCTGGCTGGTGTGGAGGGTCCAGGACTGGAGGGTCTGTGGTCTCTGAGCGAGCCCCCTCCTGTCCCTGGACGGGGCCGTGTGCTGCAGCACCAGGCGGTCCTGATGGGAGGGAGGCACTGGCTCACCAACCCTCTCGGTCCCGACGCCACATGCTTGCCCTCACCGGCTCTGACAACCGGAGCCGGCGTCCACGCTGAGTTTGGGAGCTCTGTCGAAGCCACTCGGCGGGCAGCAGAGTCTGCTGAAAAGCAGCAGAGAGAGAAAGCAGCCTGCCTCCTGAGTGCAGGAAACACGATGTTCAGACGCTGGCCCGTCCCTGCGCCTGGGCTGTGCGGTTCTCGGGCGCTTCTGGGCCACCCTCGGGGCCCCGCGGTGGGGGCAGTGTCCCTTCGGATGGAAGGGTGCACAGGAGATAATTAAATCTCCGTGGAACCACCTGTCAATTAAAACAAGGCGGCCTGTCATTGCAGCCGACTGTCGGTGCCCGTTCGGGCGGAGATTTTAATAAGCAACAGCGAAGGCAGTCTGAAGAAATAAAGCCTTGCCCCCCGGGGCCTGGGGGCTCGTCTCCTGCTTTGGTTGGAACCGCTGGGGCAAGACGGGTGGTGTTCTGAGCCCCGAGAAGGAAATAGAGCGAACACTTTGAGCAAAAATGAGTTTTGTGCTTTTGTTTCGCACCGTGCTCCCCGACTGGAAGGAAGCCCGGTACCACGAGGCGGGGCGTTGACGAAGCCAGAAACGTCTGTCGACTGTTGAAACATAGTGAGAAGTAAAAGACAGACTTCTCCTTGATTGAGTGGCTCTCGCAAGGCACCTGTGGTGAGATCCAATTACCGCGTTAGCTCCTGGGGCAGCTTGTCGGGATGGCGTGCTTGTCGCCTGTGCCGAGATGTGCTCGGGGTCCGCCACGCGTCACCGCAGCCTGGCTCCTGGGAGTCCCTCCCAGCTCCCACACCGCCCAATTAGAAGGCTTTGCGGACACTCCGGATCCGGGCGCGCTGAGCCAGGCCGCCTCCGAGCGCGGGCTTTGAGATCGGAAGAGACGTGTTGGATGCAGCTGGCTCCCTGCAGCCCCCGAGCAAATCCCGGAACCAAGTTCTCCAGAAAGAACGGCACCGGGGAACAGGACGGGGGCAGTTCGAGCAGACGCGGCTCTGGGACCTCGGAGACAGTCAGTCTGCAGGGGGTCGGAGACCCGCAGATTTCCCGCCGCCGCCGAAGCCTGTCACCACGGGGTGGTCCAGGCGCACCTGCTGCCCAGATGCACTTCCTGGTGCAGAGAGGCCTGTCTTTCCACAGGAGCTCAGCCAGGATACCCGGCGACGTCAGCGGTTTCCTTGCTTCGACCCCCCCCCCCCCCGGGTTTCAGCGAGGGCCACAGGTGACGCGTTGAGGAGCATGCGGTGAAGACAGAACACGTCAAGCAAGAAGGAACTGGGGCAGGGGCAGGGACGAGGGCCCGCAGGGCTGGCCGGGCGAGAGGAACTCGGGCTGGGAACTCCTCACAGCGACCCATGACATGACGTGCCCGCTCCTCGGGACGCCAGCTGGGGGCGGGTCAGAGCTACGGGGTTTTACGGAGACAGCAGAACGTTCCACCGGCTGCCCAGCCCGTTCCCCTAACGACCGCTGTCTTACCGGAGCAGGGCGCATTTTGTACTTAATGAACCAATCCCAATATGCTGTTCTTAACTAAGCGCCTTCTCGTATTTCATTAGCAGTTACTTCATGTCCCCTTTCTGCCCCCGGAGCCCGCATGGAACTTCATTATCTTGTCTCCGCAGGCCCCTCTAGGCTGTGACAGTTTCTAGGGCTTTCCCTGTTTCTGCTGAGCTTGGCCGATTTGGGGACCGGTCAGGTGTTTTGTAGAATGTCCCGCTTCTTGGGATTCGTCCGACGCTTATGTCGTGATGAGACGGGGTTGTGGTTTGGGAGGAGGACCACGGTGAGGTGTCCTTCCCGTCCCCATCGCGTCCGGGCACGTGCTCCCCACCGGACACACTCCTGAGATGCGGACCTTGCTCACCTGGCTCAGGTGCACGTCAGGTTCCCGGCTACATGGTCGGTCTTTTTTTCCCTTGATGGGCCGTGCCCTCCGGAAGGAAGCCACTAAGCACAGCCCACACCTAACGAGTGGGGAGCTAGGCTCCGCCTTCTCGAGGACGGAGTACCTGCACAAGTGGCGGGGAGTTCTGCCCGGGAGCCTTGTCTTCCCCCCCACCCCCCTTGGTTTATTTACTCTTACTTGCATCTACTGCGTTAGTTCTAGCAGGATGGACTGAGGGGTATTTGCTTCCCAATCTGGGTGATGCTGCTGGCTCTATTCCATTGCTCCACAGCTCCGGCGCCGGCCACGGGGAGCTCTTTCAGCAGGTTCCCGTGCCCCCTTGACAGACCTCGTCCATGCGGGCTATAATTTTTTGACCCCTTGCTCACTCTCTGGCTCCGGAAGACACCCCGGGCTCATCCTGTGTACTTCCTGCCCAGACCTAGGACCAGCCAGTCGCCCGGGAGCCTGGTTCCTGTTGTTGGAGAATGGTCTTAGGAACCAAGATCTGGGTGCTGGGTGTGCTCGGTGCTGCTGGGGTGTCGTTGCTTCTGGGCCCTCGGATGACAGAACAACGAGCTCCGTGTGTGTGTGTGTGTGTGTGTGTGTGTGTGTGTGTACACTAACTCACGCACACGTGCATGCCTACGGTTCTGTACGGAACCATCTGTATCTGCACGGAGCTCACCATGAGTCTCCAGCTCCGACCCCAGCCACGTGGATCATTGCAGTCCCTTCTGTGGCTAAGCCACAACCTCCCTGCTAACAGTGAGAAACCTCGCCGCCACGTCCCACCGTCCGGCACTCGGTTCACCACTCCCTCCAGAGAGGCTGCTGCTTACACTGGGGATACAGCTTGACTTTTTTGTCATATCCGGCCTTCCAAACCTGGATCCCCAGGTCTCCGAGATGAGTTTTTAAATTTCGCTTAAAAATTTGCATTGGATTTCCTTCCCTGTGCTGTGAAGTTTATGGTTTTGACAGATGTTTGATTCTGGCTTTCACGATTAGAGCGTCATACAGAACAGTCTTGTCACCGAATACAATCCGTTGTATTTTTTATCTGTTCACCCCTGCCCCTCTGCAGCCGCTGGAACCGCCGATCTGTTTACCTTGGCCATCGCGTCGTCTTTTCCAGAACGTCCTATTACCGGAACCAGGCAGGGTCACTTTCTCAGACTGCCTTCTCTCGTTTAGCAGGACGTGTTCAAGATTCATATTCTTCCGTGGCTTGACGGGGCTTTTCTCTTTCTCGCTAACGAGCGGTCCGCTGTATGGATGTTCTGGTTGCGTTTATCTGTCCGTATTGCCGGGCATCTTGGTGGCTTCCGGTCTGGGGCTGTTACGAATAAAGCTACTACAAGCCTTTGTGCGCAGGTTGTGCTGTGGACATAAGTTCTCAGATCATTTGGGTGAACACCCAGCAAGGAGTGCACTTGTTAGAACATATGGTAAAACAGGTTTTTTTTTTAGTTTTGTAAGAAACCGCTCAACTGTCTTCCAAAGCGTTGCGCTGTTTTACGACCCCGCCGGCAGTGGAAGCGAGTTCCTCGTGCCACCCACCCTCGGCCGTGTTGTCAGCATTCTGGATTTTACCCATTCTAGCGGGTAGTATTCGTAGTGGTATCTCATTGTCTGGAGGCATGAGTTCAAGCCCCGCGTCCAGCTCTGTGCTGATAGCTCAGAGCCTGGAGCCTACTTCCGATCCTGCGTCTCCCTCTCGCTGCCCCTCCCCTGCTTGTGCTCTGTCTCTCTCTCAAAACTAAATAAACATTAAAAAAATAAGAAAAATAAAACTATAGTCAGAGTTGTACCGTCACTGCTGTCTTTAGAACACTCCAACAGGAGACCCCGAGCCCATCTGCTCTCGCCGCCCCCCTCCTCCCCCAGCCCCTGGCGGCCGAGAATCCACTTTCCGTCCTTAGGGGTTTGCCTGTTCTGGACGTGGCATCGATGTGGAGTCACACACCATGAGGTTGCCTGTGACTGGTTTCTTTCACTCGGCGTCACGGTGTCACAGTCTGTCCGGGCGGTAGCGGGTGACGGCGTCCCTTCCCGTGGCCAATGGCATTCCATCTTACGGGCCGCTTTTGCTTACTCATTCCTCAGCGTGGCTCACTGTTCACACTCGGTGACTACCGTGGACATTCGCCTACCGAGTGTGTGGACGCGGGCTTTCATCTGTCTTGTGCACATACCCGAGGGACCGCTGGGCCACGCGGTAGCTCCATGTGGAATCTTCTGAGGGGCTGCCGGACGGTTTTCCAACAGGGCCGCACCACCAACAGGCCGCCCGTGGTGCGCCGGGTTCCTGAGCCCTCCGCCGCCTCACCAATGCCCCCCGTCACCGCTCTGCTTCCTGACAGCCGTCTTAGCGAGCGTGAGGGCCCATGTCACTGTGGTTTTATTTGCATTTCCTCGATGACCGGTGGTACTGAGCATCTTTTCACCGGCTTGTGGGCCATTCGTGTATCTTTGGGGAAAAGCCTTTTTGGATCCTCTGCCCCTATTTTGATGGGGTTATTTGTCTATTACTGTTGAACTGTAAAAGTTGTTTATATATTCTCGATATAAATCCCTTATCAGATCCGTGGTTCGCAAATATTTTCTCTCATCTCGTGGGTTGTCTTTCACTTCCTCGATGGTGTCTTTCGATGCACAAAAGGTTTTAATTTTGATAAAGTTCAATTTGTTTATTTTTGTTGTTGTTGCTTGCACTTTTCAGTGTCATATTTTTTTTTAATGTTTTATTATTTTTGAGACACAGAGAGACAGAGCATGAGTGGGGGAGGGGCAGAGAGAGAGGGAGACACAGAATCCAAAGCAGGCTCCAGGCTCCGAGCTGTCAGCACAGAGCCCGACGTGGGGCTCGAACTCACGGACTGCGAGATCATGACCTGAGCTGAAGTCAGACGCTCAACCGACTGAGCCACCCAGGCACCCCAATGTGTCATATTTTTAAAAATTTGCCTAACTCTGGGTTACAAAAAGGTACTCCCATTCTCTCCTACGACTTTTGTAGTTGTAGCCCTTCTATATAAATGAGCCATTTTAAGTGAAGTTTGGTATATGGTGTGAGGTAGGGCTCCAGCTTCGTTCTTTTGCTTGAAAAATCCAGTCTCCCAGCCCCATTTGTTAAGACTGTTTGTCCCTGGTTGCGTATCATTTGTAACTAGAGTGACGGACCCACGTGAGGGAAGGTTTGCAGATCACACGCCCGACCGGGTGGGCGAGCCGTGCACGAGGCCCACGTGGCTGAGACCTGATGTCTGTGACGTTGGAATCCTGCTAAAATATCAGCCCTGGTTCTGAAGATCTGGGCGAGGGCCAGAGATTTTGCCTTGCTTCTCCCTTCTGTTTTGGTGTCATGCATTTCTCACCCACCCCCGGGTCCCGCCCTCGCTGCCGGTGCACGGGGCTCGTCGGAATCAGCAGGTGTTCCGGGCAGTGACTCCCAGCTTCAGCGGCGCGTCGAAGACCACGTAAGGAGGTTTTACCTTGAGTCACACCCGCACCGGTAAAGTAGCATCTGCGTGTGGGCCCGGGGGACGCCCTGTGCAGTCCAGTTTGTGGGCCCGCGATCTCCCGGCAGGACGGCCTGTGGACCACCGGGCTGTTGGGGGTGCAGATTCTCACCGACTCCAGGCCTGTTGAATCATTTCTGGGAACAAAGTCACCTTCGGGGTGCCTCCCGATTCATGCCAGAGTCTGGGAGCCACAGCTCCGGGTAATGAGGAAGGGGTCCCTGATTGGCCTCTTTCTCTGGTCCTTGGGAATTCTGAGACGTGGTCTCAGGTCACTGGATTTGTCACCGAAATGTGGGCATGCACCCTGTGGCATGCACGTAGGCTTCTTGCTGCCAAGGAGTGACATCTGGGGACATGTCAGATTTCTGCTGAGCTCCAGAGGCGGGGTGTAGCCCCACCTCTTGGCTTTGCTTGTGTTCCCTTAAGACATCCCCCCTGGGGTGCCTGGGTGGCTTAGTCGTTTAAGCGTCCAATCCTTGATTTTGGCTCAGGTCATGATCTCAGGGTTCATGAGTTCGAGCCCTGCATAAGGCTCCACGCTGACAGTGTGGAACCTGCTTGGGATTCTCTCTCTTCCTCTCTCTATTCTTTCACCCCATCCGATGAATGAATGAGTGAATGAATGATTAAATAAAGGAAAGAAATATCCCCATCCTGTGGACTTCTAGAATATTCTAGCTGGAAGCCACTTCTGTGGAAGCCATTTCTCCCCTAGAGGTTAGCAGCCACAGCCACAGACGGCTTTTTCTGAAATTCCTGTCCAGGAAGATTTCCTGGGTCATTGTCTGTCCACAGTTTTGCATTTCGGATGGCAAAATTTCAGTTGGACACAGAAGGGATATGTCAGGTCTTGGAGACGCACGATTTTTGTAGGACAGGCCATTTCGGGAACGTGAGATTACTGGGTGTGAACAAAGCAGCCTGACTCCACTGGGCTGTCGCCCCTTCTACGCTCGTGAGGGGCCCGTCTCCAGGTTAAGGTGGTGCAGTGAGCCTTCCCTGTGCTGTCACGCTGTCACCGGGGTCCCATTACTCCTCACGCTGTCACCGGGGTCCCATTGCTCTTAACGCTGTCACCAGGGGTCTCGTTGCTCCTCACGCTGGCTGGAGCTTCTTCTTTATGGAGCACTTGCAGAGCCGTGACCCCTATTGTCCCCACTGTGGGCTGGGCAGGGTGGTCTCTGCAGCAAAGACGGGGAACAGGGCCCTGTGGGGTCAAGGCGCCCGTCAGAGTGACAGCAGAGCCCTGGCTGGAGCTCACAGCTTCCGGACGCGAGGCCCGTGGCGTTTCGCACATTTTGCACGTTCAGAGCTAGGGGGTGGGGTGTGTGATCGATCATTTATGAATAACTTAATAATGAACTTCATACTAGAAAACAACACTGAGGTAAGCGATCACACACTTTGTGCTCCCTCTGCCACCCGGGAGCCCAAACAGTAATCTGTTCTACTCATTTTTAACTGTCCACGTGGGTGCGATCTCCATCTAGGTACCCTCCTGCCCATCTTTTCACTCACTCTTCTCTTTCTTCCTCTCTCCCTTTCTCCCTCCCTCTGTCTTTTCTTCCCTAAATCTACCCACCCACTCATCCATCTATCCTTCCATCCACTTATCCATCCACCCATCCATCCGTCCGTCCATCCTTTCATCCATCCATCCATCCATCCATTCATTTATCTATATATATGCATCTACCATCATCCACCCATCCACCCATCCATCCACCCATCCACCCAACCATCCATCCATCCACCCAACCATCCATCCACCCACCCAACCATCCATCCACCCACCCAACCATCCATCCACCCACCCACCCATCCACCCACCCATCCATCCATCCATCCATCCATCCATCCATCCATCCATCCATCCACTCATCCATCCATCCATCCACTCATCCATCCATCCATCCATCCATCCACTCATCCATCCATCCATCCATCCATCCACCCAACCATCCATCCATCCATCCATCCACCCAACCATCCATCCATCCATCCATCCATCCATCCATCCATCCACTCATCCATCCACTCATCCATCCATCCATCCATCCATCCACTCATCCATCCATCCATCCATCCATCCACCCAACCATCCATCCATCCATCCATCCATCCATCCATCCATCCATCCACTCATCCACCCACTCATCCATCTATCCTTCCATCCACTTATCCATCCACCCATCCGTCCGTCCGTCCATCCTTCCATCCATCCATCCATCCATCCATTCATTTATCTATATATATGCATCTACCATCATCCACCCATCCACCCATCCATCCACCCATCCACCCAACCATCCATCCATCCACCCAACCATCCATCCACCCACCCAACCATCCATCCATCCACCCACCCATCCATCCATCCATCCATCCATCCATCCATCCATCCACTCATCCATCCATCCATCCACTCATCCATCCATCCATCCATCCACTCATCCATCCATCCATCCATCCATCCATCCACCCAACCATCCATCCATCCATCCATCCATCCATCCATCCACTCATCCATCCATCCATCCACTCATCCATCCATCCATCCATCCATCCATCCATCCGTCCACTTATCCATCCATCCATCCATCCATCCATCCATCCACTCATCCATCCATCCATCCACTCATCCATCCATCCATCCATCCATCCATCCATCCATCCATCCACCCATCCATCCATCCATCCATCCATCCATCCATCCATCCATCCACTCATCCATCCATCCATCCACCCATCCATCCACTCATCCATCCATCCATCCATCCATCCACTCATCCATCCATCCATCCATCCACTTATCCATCCATCCATCCATCCATCCACTTATCCATCCACTGGTCCATCCATCTGTCAACCCATCATCCATTTACTCATCTAGTTGTCCGTCCATCCATCCATTTACTTATCCCACCATCTACCCTCCCACTCATCCAGTGATCTATCTACCTGATTATTTATCTGCTTATAAAAGCTCAAGGATACTGAGCCTTATTCTTCCCCTGGGACAGCCACAGTCCCCAGTGCGATTGTGCGAATACCTGTTTCTTTTGCTCCATAATTTAGGAGGATCGGGACTGTCTCTTGCTGAGCAAGTCACGTGGGATTGTGTCAGTCCAGGTTGCGGTGGGGGCGGGAATGCTGAAAAGCTCATAGTTCACTGTAGACGTTACTTTTTTTATTATCGTAAAACAGTCAAGTCATCTCACAGGCTTTCTGACACTGTTACAGGAAAAGCCCTAACAAAGAGAGAAAAATCTGTGTCTCTTCACGAGACTAACTGCTCTGGCTGCCAGTCGCTGAGGGTGTGCTCTGAGCTGGGCACTGTCCGGCACGGGCCGCATGCACAGGGTCCTCACCAAGCCCCGGGGGGTGTGGGTCCTGCTTTTCCACCCACCTTGCAGGCGAGGAAGCAGGCTCAGGCGCAGACTTCCAGGAGCCGGGCTGGGCGTTGTTTCCTGCGGTGCCTGCCTCTCCAGGAGGAGGTGCTCAGCCACACCTTTGGTTTCCAAGGTCTTTCCTTGGCACTTAGATGCTCCCAGGGACACTTGTGGGCCCGGGGTGTGCACACTCCGGCCCACGGCACACTGAACCCCTGGGCATCGTGGTCACTTTGTGCTTGCACACCTCTCCTGCCCAGCAAGCCTTGCCTGCGGGTCTGCGCAGCCTGGACGCCCCCAGGTTGACACACCCGGGACGCCCCCGGGTCTGCCCAGCCTGGACGCCGGGAGCAGGGGCCCTGGTACTGTAACCTGTACAGGTACCTTCCAGGTACCGCCCACTTGTCAACCCGCAGGCCTTCCTGCTCGTGCCTTTCGAAGCACGGCCGTCGCTTCTGGAGCCAAAATGCTGCCAGGGTGTTTCTAGGCAGGAGGGTATCCTGTGTTCAGGAGCATCTGAAAAGATTAGAGCGGTGTCCACGAGGCCATTTCGAGGTTCCAGAATATTTATTAAAACTGAAGAAATTTCAAAACGCAAAATGCGAGGGATATTTTCAGAGAATTACCACGCAGGTGACTGCAGGTCTAAGGTTGTTAGAGGAGCGGCTGCATGGTAATTGATGTAATTGATGGCTCAGACGGCGCAAGGCCCGCGGGTCACAGCTTTGCAGGTGAGGGACGAGCGTCCTCTTGGGGGGTCCCATCTGCCCCAGGTGGGGTCTTGTTGGATGTCCCCTTCCTGAACGGTCTCTAAGCTGGGGGGGGGGTCTCTCCTGGCTTCACCGGAGCGGGTCCTGTCAGGTCTGAACGTGGCGAGGCTGCAGTGTGCCATTTGAGGAGGGGCTGCTGGAGCCATTGAGAAGGGTACCGCTTGCAATGACACAGTGCGCTATAAGCTTAGGATCTCTTTGGAGCGCCTGACTTTCGCATTGGCCACATGGGGGCAGCCAAATGAGAGAGAAGAATCCTAATCACCCTGAGGGTTGTCCTTGCCCCCCGACGTGCATCCATCCCAAACCGACCTTAAACTCGAGGGGCCGGCTTCCTCTAGCTGCTGTAGGAAATTTGACTCTGTGGGGCGCCTGGGTGCCTCAGTCGGTGAAGCGGCCGACTCTTGATTTCAGCTCCGGTCATGATCTCATGGTTTGTGGGGTCGAGCCTCGCATCAGGCTCCGTGCTGGGTGCGGACCAGGCGTTTCACACCCTTCGCCCGCCTCCCAAGGCACCGAGACCTCGTCAATGCCTTCCAGCATTCGGTGCCGGGACGCGGCTGGGGCTGAGGTGGTGAAGACCCAACGGCTTCCTCTCCCCTCTCTGGTGGGCGGGGGTCTCTCCCCCAGCTCTCGACTGTCTGCACACGGCCCCATCACCACGTGCCTGCCCCCAAGTGGAGCCCCCGCCCTGCCCCGCCCTGCCCCGTCTGTGCAGGAAACGCCCCCATTCATCACCACCCAGTCCGTTGCCCCAGAAAACCCCTAATTCACACGAGACCCCTGCCTGGGAGGGCCTTTCCCGTAGGGGTGCTGCAGAGGCGTTTGCGGTGGCTTTCGTGAGCATCGTCCATGCTCGGGACACATGGGGACACACATGGCCAACGCGGGAGGCGTGCCACGTCCCTCGGGAGAGGGCGTGCAGGCTACGTGTCACACACGCGCGCGAGGCTGTGTCCACATACGCGTGCTGGCCACGGAGAGTGGGCTGAGCCCACGCATCTCACCGTGGAAAATCCAGGTGCGGGCTGATTCCCGCGGCGGATGTCAAGAGCGCTCGGCACAGTGCTCGCGTGCGGTGAATCAGCGTGGGGCCCCGTGACAGACGGGGCAGTGGAGCCGAATTCAGGACACGGTCGCCCTTCCTGGGGGCCGTGGGGTTTGCGACCGAGGCGCGGTCGGAAGGGAATTCGGCCCCAGGTCAGACGCCCCGGTCTTTTTAGTCTCAGCGCGCTTGAAGTCAGAACGAGCCACCGTCACCCAGTACCCTGGGTTCCGTGTCTGGGTCTCGGGGACCCGCGTGCTGTCACATTGCTCTGGGCACTTTTCTGTAACATAAAAGCCTCAGGTGACCCACTTCAGAACGGCGCCTTGCTCGGCCGGGGCGACGGCGGGGGCTCACGGCGTGGAGGAGGTGGATTTAAGCAAATGTTGGCGTCCCCGTCACAGCCGGCTACAGACCGGCCCCGAGTCAGCTGCACGGGGCGGTGGGGACCCTTCCTGACCGTTGTCCCCGGGGGGGCGGGCTTCATCTTTCTGTCCCTAGGGCTTTGGCCCTAGCTCTCAGGCTGGTGGCTTCACCAAGCTGACCCCGCGCCATCGTGACGCTGTCGGGGTCTCTGCCCGCCCAGACCTCCACGGGGCGCAGGCTCCACGCCTCACTCGCAGCCCGGGCCCCGGCGTCCACCGAGACCCCCATGAATGTCATGAAATAGAAACGAAGAGAGGTGGGCCTCTGTCATTCAGACCCTTCACTACACCCCTGGGGGGTCACTCCTCCCAAAAGGAAGCATCTGGATGGTGCTGCGGGATTCTGCGTGCCCAGGGCAAGGCAGCGGGCAGCTTCTCGGACTCTTAGCCCACGAAGCAATGGATAACATGGAACCTCTGTCTCAGCCCCTGTTTTGATTTGCGTATGACTCCAAGCGTCACCGCCATTGTCACCGGGGTTGCCGGAGCCATGCTAACGAACTGTGTGGATATGGGGGCTGACAGGTGGGTGGGAGCCGTAGACCTCCGGGGTCAGTTCTTCAAGCTCCCTTTTAGGCTCTGAACTTGACTTGGGGAGCCATGTGCCTTGGCCTTCTCCCAAGTGGTTCTGAACTGTGCGTGTCTGGGTCCCGTAGAGACCCCGCTGACCCTAGCCGCTCAGCTGGACGACTCGGCAGAGGTGATCAAAGCTCTCAGGAACGGCGGGGCTCACCTGGACTTCCGCGCCAGAGACGGGATGACGGCCCTGCACAAAGCTGCCCGAGCCAGGAACCAAGTGGCCCTGAAGGTACGTTCCGGAACCCGTCTCCCACGGGCGATGCCTCCTGCCTGTCTGACCTCCTGCAGCACCCCCATGCCCTGTCCCCATCCGACAACGGCCACCTGAACTGACCCCGGATTGGGTTCCCACTGAGGTTTGGAAGTTTAGTCTGGGCCCCCCACCCTTTCTCTTCTTGGGATTTTTAGAATTTGGTGTTTACAAAAGGTCATCTGTCTGTCCCTCGGGTCCAGTCACAGGCTTGTGTTTTCGGCCAGGAACAGCAGCGCCAAAAGTCACCCACCCTGGGAGGCTGCAAACGCAGCCCGCGGGCCCTGAGCCAGCCTCCTGCTGCCGCTGCCCCGGTCTCCGGGAGCTGATCTGGGGTCTGGCCTCCCCCCCCCTCCTCCCCAGCGCCCCCTTCCCGCTTTACCTGCCCTGGCCCCGCGTGCGTGGGGCCTCCAGAGCCCCGGCGGGGAGGCCAAGTTCGCATCAGCTGCACCTCGTCCCTGGCTTTGTCCGGAATCCAGCGTTCATGACGGCGCTTCCTGGTTCCGCCCCCCTCGGGGTGCGTGCTGAGACCGATTCATGCTGCAGTTTAGGTGATATGGGCCCCAAGTCCACCCTCCCTTTGCTCTCTGCTGGCACAGAGGGGGTCAGCAGGGCACGGGAGGTCTCCGGGTGCTGCAGGTGCGTGTCTGCACAGGTGCGTGACTGCACAGGCGCCTGTCTGCACAGTGTCCCCCGAGCCCCTGGAGGCACCCTCGTCCTGCTCGCCGGCCACCACATGCTAGTTCAGGGCCAGAAACCTCGCCGTCTAAAGTTGGGGCCCGCTGGATCCCGGGAGGGCTGGGAAGCGCCGGAGCCAAGGTCATTGTCGGCCTGGGGCAGAGTGTGACCCTCATGCTTCTTTCTTGATTAATTTCCTGCAAGAAGGGTCATGAGACCAATGTTTGGTGTTTTTTTCTAGACCCTTTTGGAGCTTGGAGCGTCCCCGGATTACAAAGACAGCTATGGCCTCACACCCCTTTACCACACCGCGATCGTGGGGGGCGATCCCTACTGCTGTGAGCTCCTGCTCCACGAACACGCCGCCGTGTGCTGCCGGGACGAGAACGGCTGGCACGAGATCCACCAGGTACGCCGCCGCCGCCGCCGTCCACCCGTCTGACCCCCGACGGCCTCCCACCCCGGGGCGGGGCGGCAGCAGCTCACCCCCACCCTCCCAGGAGTTCGTTTGACCTATACAGAGTTTCTAAGGTATTTCAATTAATCACGAGCAGTTAAAAACAAGGGATATTTACCTAGAAATACAACTTCTGACCTGATTAGAGACACTGGAAGGTTCGTCCGGGCTCTCGCGTTTCTGTAGGGCAAGAGTCGTCTGGAGTCGTGGGCTCTCCATGTGTCTAGCGTCTTGGGTGCCCAGATAGAGCATGCCACCGGGTGCTTTCTGAGCACAGGTGCCCCAGTGCAATGCCCGGTTTCCCAGCACAGGGCACAGATTTCCCGCATCCTACCCAGCCACAGTGGGGTTAGGGGTTGTGTCAGCTGTAGTCTGATATAGAAACAGTATCCACCGTGGGGCGCCGGTGGCTCAGTCAGTTGAGCATCCAACTTTTGATCTCAGCTCAGGTCTTGCGCTCAGCATTGTGAGTTTAAGCCCCGCGTTGGGCTCTATGCTGAGTGTGAAAAAAGGAAGGACACAGAATTCCTCCTGGTGGCTCAGGTGAAGAGTCTTCAATGGATCGAGGGCAAGGAGAGGAAATTGTGTTCTCAGAAGCAGGAACGGCCGGGGTGCTGGAGGGGACGCTCCGAGCCGAGTGGTCAGGGTCCCCGAGCAGAGGAGGGTGGACCGTGGGTCTGGGAGAGCAGACGGGGGGGTGGCGGCCCATGGCCGGGTGGGGGGGGCGGTGGCGGGAGGGCCCGAGCAGGGGGGCTCCGAGCTGCTCTCCGGACGGGCAGTGACTTTATCGCCTCCCGGGCTAGCTGTCCGTTTCCCTCAGCCACCGTGGCCCTACTTGCCCAGTCCAGGTGGGGTCATGCCCTGTCCCCGCTGTGGTCGGAGGGCCAAGGAGCGCTGAGGCATGGCAGGTGGGCCGGGGGCGCAGGCAGGTCCACCCCACCCGGCCTTCTTAGTGCTGGGTCACTCCTGGCTCTTCAGCACCCCCGCAGCGGGGGAGGCATCAGGTTCCCTCCCAAGGCGTGGGCAGGGCCTGGGGCCGTGGGAAGGACCCAGCGTGAATCTTGGGGCTCATCCTGCCCTGTTCTCCCTCTGGTCCCCGAGGCTGCCGTCCGAGTGCTTTCAGAGTCACTTCTTGCCCTGTCGCAACCCCCACAGGTCCTACCACCATTCAGGGACAGCGAGGCCAACCCATCGGGAGTCAGCTGCCAGTGGAAAGGTGGTGTGTTCACAGATCCCGAGACCAGGGGCCAGAACACCACGGGGGCCACACGGGAAGCACCGGGCTGGGTCCGGAGGCAGCAGGAGCCGGGAGGAACGGGGCCAGGAGCCTTTACCGTGGTTCTGGGGGAGGGACAGTGGGGCAGGAGGAACGGCCTGAGGCTTCCCTGGTTCGGATACCTTCAGGGGCTCTGGGCCACGGGAGCTGTCGCTGGACGATCAGGACAGGAGGGCCGTGGCCCTGAGGGTCGGAGCCTTGTGAGACAGGTGGGGGCTGACGGCTCTGCATGGGCTCCTGCATTTGAGAGTCACCCTCTAGATGAGTCCTTTACTGTCAGAATTGACTCGCCCTGGGAAGGGGCAGACCCTCCAGGGTCAGCGAGGCCCCAGATGTCAGGGCACCAGAAACACAGGAGGTAGGAACGGGGAGTTGCTACAGCCTGACCCCGGCTGCAGGGCCCCAACTTTGCAGAGTTCTCTGAACCGGGTTCTCCACCCTTCTGCCTTCAACCGGCCGGAGGCCTCCCAACTAGACTCGCTGTCCTCTGGTGCGTGTGACGGCCTGGCCCCCGGCCTGCCTCTCGCCCCGAGATGACGGGTGAGCGTGCGTGTAGGGTCCCGCGGTCGTTTCCTGTAGTGCTGGCTTCAGCCGGGATTTCTGGTCCCCGCGTGGGCCGGCTGCCATCCCTGAGGCCTCGAGCGTGGGGTCAGAGCGAGCAGGCACTGAAGGCACCGAGCCTCTTGGTCCGGGAGCCCCAGCCCCTGGCGCTGAGTTTGAGCTTGGAGGCCTGGGCTGCCTGCCATGCCCGGTGAGACGGCGCCCTGCCATCCGGTGGTGGGTTTCTTTGTCACACGTGCGGGAAGGCCAGTTCCTTACTGGAGGCTCTGCGTTATCCGGGGGAAGTGACCCAAGGCAGGTCCCTGGCTCCCGAGCCCCGCCGTGACAGGCAGTGAGGGGAGGATGCAAGGTGCTAAGCAGAGAGTGGCCGACCGTGTGGTCCCCCGAGATTCTCACCGCCTGGTCGGCTCTGACACCGTCCTGATCTGCTTTATTTGTCCCGTCCCTCATGCCCTGGAGCACCCCTAGCACACACCTGCTGGCCTCCGTTACTCAGACGAGTTAACAGGCCCAAGAGAGGGCGAGTGACCTGCCCACGGCGGCAGGGTCAGCAGCTGCCTGAGCCGAGTTCCCTCCTCTCCCCGCTGACACCACCACGTCCAGGCTGTCACACAGAAGCCGCCCCTAACGTGACCACGCGTTCGTGGCAGAGGGAAGTAGAGGAGGCAGGTTCCCCCCATAGCCAGCCAGGCCGTTTCTGGCTCCGCTCTCAGGAGAACCACCTTGGAGTTCTGGGGTCTCTTGTTCTGCATTTTGAAGTCTCCCTGTGCCTCGCTCCCTGGAGTGGGGACGGCCGTTTCCCAGCCGCCTGGCTCCGCGCCCTTCCGGGGATCCTGCGCACCCACAGCCAGGCCTGCTCACGGGCCCTGCGGCGGTTCTGTCTGCGTCCCTTGCCAAGGCCAGGTGCTGAAGAGCTTTGTGGATCGAGCACCTGCAGGCGCTGAGCCTAGGGACGCCCGCCCCCTGCAGGCCTGCTCTGGAAGCGCATGTTTTTGGCTGCAGCTTGTCTGCAAATTCTTTGTTCTTCAGAGGACTCTAACCGCTCAACAAGGAGATGGTTAAAAAATTGGAAGTCGCAGAGGGAAGAAGGCGTAAAACACCCAAATGCATTCCCACAACCCAAGAACATCAGGGGTCAGGGGCGGGGGAGGGTTCCATCCTCCTGTGTGTCTCCCCTGCACCCTGGAGCGCCCTGTGGACTGTGGGCGGGGTTGTGTCGGGACTCCGGGAGGTGTAATTGAGGCTGGGAGCGTTGGAGAGGGTGGCCGCCCCCAGGGAGGGGTGCAGAAGCCGCCGAGTTCTCATGCTGTGTGACTGTGCCCTGGGGCCTCGAGCCCTCCCTCCCTCCCTCTCTGGGTCGGGGATTCCCTCCTCCTCCCGTCAGTCCTGCGTACTCTGGCCTGCGAGTTAGCAGCCCCTGGACGCTGCCCGGTTCGCCTGAGCAGGTGTCTTGCTCTCTCTGAGCGTGTGTGCTGATCTCTAGAATTGGCTCCGTGATCATTCAGAGAAAGCTCTCGAGTTAGAGGGAAAACTTCACGGGAAGCGCTCTACTGCAGTTACTTACAGGTGAAGTGTACTGTCCTTGTGGCCACCCTCATCTTCGCCCGGCCACGCCCCCGCCACTCTTCTCGCCCGGCCACGCCCCCGTCACTGTCCTCCTTGTCCGGCCACGCCCCCACTCCTGTCTTCCTTCCCCGGCCACGCCCCCATCCCGGTCCTCCTTGCCCGGCCACGCCCCCACTCCTGTCTTCCTTTCCCCGGCCACGCCCCATCCCTGTCCTCCTCGTCCGGCCACGCCCCCACTCCTGTCTTCCTTTCCCCGGCCACGCCCCATCCCTGTCCTCCATGCCTGGCCACGCCCCCATGCCTTGTCCTCCTTGCCTGGCCACGCCCCCACGTCCCTCTTCCTTTCCCCGGCCACTCCCCCATCCCTGTCCTCCTCGCCCGGCCACGCCCCCGTCCCTGTCCTCCTTGCCCGGCCACGCCCCATCCCTGTCGTCCTCGCCTGGCCACGCCCCGTCACTGTCATCCTTGCCCAGCCACGCCCCCATCCCTGTCTTCCTTGCCTGGCCTCAGTCACTGTCCTCCACTGATGTCCGCGCCCCCATCAGTCATCCTCACCCGGCCACGCCCCTGTCGCAATCCTCTTGGCCCCCCTGTCAGGCCCGGCCACTCCCCCGTCCTCCTGGCCCGGTCATGAGGTCATCCTCCCCAGGCCATCATCACCATCACCTGGCTGTTGTCACTAAGAAATAACAGGCGGCCATCAGAGAGCACTTAACCACTTAGCTCGCAGGCCTTCCTGTAGTTGTCATTTGATTTCCTCAACAATTCTTTAAAGGACGTTTTGTCACTCATATTGGCTGCTGTTTAGTATTCTAAGTTTTAAATTAGGAATTTAACCTTGAAGAAATGTAACAATTCATGGTGGCGGCTCCCCTCCCTCGCCAGGCTCATCCCCGCTGCCCCTCAGGTCTCGTCTCCCCCAAGTCCTTGGAATTTTCCCCGAGCCCCATGTAGGGGGACAGGCCCCGGTGAGGTTCCGAAGGCGCTCATGGCAAGGTGTAGTGCCCGGTCTGTTTGTGTGGGTGCCGTGTCCCGGCTCCCAGCCACACGAGGGCAGGACCGTGGGTGCCCCGGCTCTGCACCTGTGCACCACACAGGTGGTCTCTGGTCTCCGGTCTCCTTTAAGCTGGGGTTTCCGGGTGCGCTGGGGCACCCACGCTGTCCAGGGGAGCCTGGGGCTGATGTGAGCACAGGCGTGGACCAAGAACACCCCCGCGGGGAGGGGTCAGGTCTAACCAGGGCAGGTGGGAGGGCTTCTCGTGGGGCGTCCAAGCCTGGCCGAAGCGATGGGCAGACGCTGTCTTAGGCCGGGGGAGTGGCGTTGCCGGCGTCACGGGGCGGGAGCATCACAAGTGCACCTAGAGATGGCATTTCCGTGGCGCCTGCTTGGGCTTCGCACAGCAGTCTGGGGCCGTCGGCACAGGGACCCCGGAACCTTGGTGGAGCCTGTCCCTGGATGAGGCACCTCTACAGGTGAGGACCCCCAGGTCCAAGAGAGCCCAGCGCTCGGTGCCTGAGAGCATGCCTGCCTGGCCCGTGCTGCCGCCCCAGCCCAGCGCTCCAGCTCCAAGCACACACCGCGAGCCGCAGGCCCCCGGGACCCCGGCAGCTGGAGCTGCAGGAAGGCGCCTCACCGTGCTTTGTGTGTGTGGGGGGGTGCTACGTACTGACCTGGGGCGTCAGACCCATATCCCGTGCCCCCACCCTGCCCAGATGAGCCGGGATCCCATTGGAGGGGTGACCAGGGCGTCATCTGCCGTGGGCCTCCAGGAAGATCCGGGATTGTCTTTCCAACCAGCCTGATCCTCGGGGCTGAGAGGAGAGGAGGTGGCGGGAGGGCAGGGGATGCGTGAAGACCCAGACCCAGATGGCAGGGGCACCACCTCCTCCCCTCAGTGAGAGCCTGCGTTCTCCTGCAGTGATGTAGGTGAAGTCTCCGGAAACGTCTAGCGTCCAGAAACCACGTCATGGAAGCAGCAGCCTCTGTAGCGAGAGTGGGCAGGTGCCGGAGATGTCACAATACGTCTTTCCTTCTGGAATTCTTGGCACGACACGTTTTCTCCGTCCTCACCTCAGGCGAAACTCAGAGTCATTGATCTGAATGGATCGCGTGGCTTGTCAGGGCGGGCGTGGCAAGGTCGCGGAGGAGGAAGCTCACACAGCAGACGCGTGTTGTCTCCCGAGGGCCAGGCGGGGGCAGGGCGGGGGCCTCCTGAGGCCCCTCTCCTTGTGTGGGACGCTGTCCT
Organism: Paguma larvata; assembly: GCA_030068075.1. Classification (NCBI taxonomy): domain Eukaryota; kingdom Metazoa; phylum Chordata; class Mammalia; order Carnivora; family Viverridae; genus Paguma; species Paguma larvata. Next base: position 110,288,210 of record CM057831.1, on the reverse strand, counting down.
CTCCCTGTGTCCTCACGGGGTCGCCCCTCCACGCGTGTCTGTGCCCTGATCCCCTCTTCTCACAAGGACCCCGTTCACACGGGATCAGGGCCCACCCGGTGGCTGCATTTTACCTCAGTCACCCCCATAAAGCCCCCGTCTCCAGATACGGTCATGGTCATGTTCTGGGGTAGCCCGGGGGTCCGACCTAGGAATTTGGGAGGACATAGTTCAGCTCATAACGCTGGCCGACACAGAACTAGCCACGTTCCGGTTCGTCTACCGTCCACGCCCTCGTTGCTGCATTTTCCCGACTCCCCCTGGGGCAGGCAGCAAGACCACAACCGGCCTTTGAAAGCCACAGAACAGAGGGCCAGGGGCAGCCAGCAGGGCCACGTTTGCTTGCGTTTGGGCGGGAGGGCATCTGTGCACCGACGGGCACCTCACTTCCCCACCAAGTGAGGGCCGATGGCGTGAATGTTGTTTTCTGAGCGTTTGGCCGTGAGGTCTCCTGCTCGTGGTATAAGCCCAGGCTGTAGCGCAAATGCCCGAGGGTGGCGTGGATTTAAGTAACTGTTTTGGTGGCACAGAACCAAGCAGAGGCGTTTGCTGCCCACCTGCACAGCGGTGAACTCCGCGTCCTTCCCACCCGGGCCCCCGGACTGGCTGGGCCTGCGGGGCTGTGGCGGGACCGCAGCGGGCGGCCAGCAGGTGGCAGTAAAGCACTTGAAGGAAGGAGTGTCTTTTCCCTACTTGAACACCAAAGGATGTGCTTGGCCAGCGATGGGACGGGTGTTGGCGGAGCTGGGATGAGCCCACGTCTCGTGGGGACGCTTCTCTAGATACGCATGCCTGGGAGTTTTGCAGGCAGCGATGTGGGGTGGAGCCCCCCACACATGCATTTCCCAAGAGGCACCTGGTAAAAATGGTTAGAATACAGGAGTGGGCAGGGCGCCCGTCTGTCTTCGGGGTCGGCTCTCTGGCCTCCCTTTTAAGCTGTCTCTCGGAGGCCAGAAGCCACAGCGCCCTTTTCAAAAAAAAGATGGGGGGGGGACAGTTCGTGTAGCTTCTCTTGGGGGAGCACAGATTTCTTACTTTCCTGAGCTTTAAGGTCTTCGTGCCGAACAAGTACTAGTTTCTCTCTCTAAATTGTGAAGGACTATCTTAGTCTCAAACTTCCGGAAGAGTTGCAAGAACGCTACAGAGAGCCCGCGCTCCTTCACTCAGGGGCCACGTTCGAGGTTTGCCCCCAGCGACATCCCTGGTACTGAAAGGCTCCCCTCTGGGGCCCCGATGGATTACCCTCCATCTTGGGGGGATCCGTGGGACCCCTGTGACCATCATGGGGCAGGCATGTTGGAGATCGGCTCTCAGCTCGGGGGCAGAGGTCCGGGGCGCGCGTCATGGCCGGAAGGTCGTAGGAGCGACATCACGTTCCTGGCATTCGTCTGTGGGGGGGCACGCGGGGACTTTGTGCGTCTCCACGACGTTGACTCTGGCCGCCGCACCGGGGCAGTCTGCCGGGCTCCTCTCTTTCCTTCCGCAACTAGAGTTTCGAGGCTCCCGAAAGTTCTTTCCTCATCCTCCGTTCACCTGCCGGTTTTCGCATCCGTCGGTATTTCTCGCCTGCACCAACGGTCACCATCACGGGCGGGGCGGGGGGCGGGGGGTCCCACTCCCGTCCTCCGGGGAGAGCTGGCGAGCCGGGGCCCCTTCGATTTAAGGAACGGAGATCTCAACGCCAACTGGGAAAGGGGAAATGTCAGTTCTGCCCAGGCTTTGTGTCCCGGGAAGTCCGGGCATCGCTGCAGCCGGGAGGGCTCTGTCACGGGCTGTGTGTGTCTGTCCTCCCTCCCTTCCTTTCTCTCCCTGTGCCCTTCTTCTTCACGGAGGGCCCCAGCAGCTGTAGGCTAGCCCTCCTGGAAGAAAGGGAGCTTCTGACTGGCCCAGCTGGGTTCCTCACGGGACCCCTGCGCACCCCCAGCCTGGGGCCCGTTGTCCAGGCCTGTGGGCCGTGCCCGTGGCAGTGGTGGGGCAGGGCAGGCCCCCCTACCTCTCGGAGGGCAGCCGGGGACCCCCCAGGACATGCAGGAGTTGAGGGTGGGCAGGTCAAAACCCCCACATCCAGAGAACCGCCGGCTTCGCGGGTCGATGCCGCCCGTCGATGCTGTCCCAAGCTGGATGGGGCGGGGGCTGGCCAGATCTGACTTCCTGCCCCGACACTACGTGGCGTGCCCTGAACCCCCGGCTGGGGCTGGACGGCTGTGCCCTGGTCGCAGTGTGGGGGCTGCTGGCTCCCCGCGAGCCGCAGCAGGCAGGGGCTGCCCTGGGTCCCTCATCCTACGGGATTCTCATGAGAGCCCTGTGGGGAGTAGGGTTTACATCTACGTGCGAAGACAGAGGCTCATGGGGGAAAGTTCTGGAAAATGGAAGGTCTGGGACTCGGGCACAGATCTGTTTGACCCCAGAGCCCTGTTGGTTCGTGACTAGCACGCGTCATCGCCTCGAGAGGCTCAGGGAGGGAGAAATCTCCCCGTGGGGCTGCCTGCCCCCCGTCTCCTGAAGCCCCTCAGGGGGCGGGTTGCATCTTACGTAACAGCGGGGCTCCCTTCCCTGGACACAGCAGCGGCTGGACGCACCCCTTCTGGCTATTCTCACACCCGCCGTGGTGCGGGGGGGGGGGTTGGGTAAAGAAAGTCAGGGTTGGAGCCTCCTGGTTTGCACTTCGTGGGGCCGGCCCGCGAGGCCAGGTGAAGGGTGCCCCTCGCGTCTCTGGGCTTCGGGCCCCCAGGCCTGAAAGAAAGGGGCACGGGGCCCTTCACAGACCCGCGGTCCCGGAGCCAGGAGCCGGACACACGTCCTCGGTCCTGTCATGAGCTCCCCCACCCCGATCCCCCGTCAGGGGTCTGGTGGCCCCCCTGAGGCTCAGGGTGCTGCGGCGCCCTCGTGTCTGGGGCCCTGGTTCACAACGGCAGCTGGACTGGGGTCTGCGGCCCCGTGGCGCCTGGGAAGCTTGGGGACTCGCGGGCGGTTTCCTGACCGACGGCTGGGCTCTCGTTTCAGGCCTGCAGGTACGGCCACGTGCAGCACCTGGAGCACCTGCTGTTCTACGGGGCGGACATGGCGGCCCAGAACGCCTCCGGGAACACGGCCCTGCACATCTGCGCCCTCTACAACCAGGTGAGTGGGCGCGGGCTCGCGGGCCTGCCGCCCTGCACCCTGCCCGGACTCGTGTGCCGGCGGCGGGGGAGCGGGGGGCAGCGCTCAGTGCCCCGCAGGGTGGCGTCCGGGTCCACACAGGTGCCGCGACAGAGCCCCGCGGCGGGCCCCAGACGACACACGTCTATCCTCACGGGCCTGGAGAGGTCCCGGGTCAGGGCGCCGGCAGGTTCGGTGCGCAGGGAGAGCCCCTTCCTGTCTTCTGTCTGTGTCCCCGCTCGGCGGGGAGAGGTCGGTGCCCTCTGGCGTCTCCTCCGACAAGGGCGCTGTCCCGCCAGGACCTCGCTGAACCCTCAACGCCTCCTCGAGACCCATTTCCAAACTCCCCCGCGTTGCGGTCAGGGCTTCATGCGGGAATCTGGGGAGGCGCCGCCGGCCCACAGCAAGGCGCGAGCTTCGCCTGCTTCTTCGAGAACGGTTACCCCGTTGCGGAAAGGAGGAAGCGAAGGGAGCGGTCGCAGGGCCGGAGCTGGGCTGGAAGCACAGGTCCGCCCGGTTCCTAGGCTGTTCCACGCAGTCCGCTTTCCGGAAGAGTCCTGGGGAGCCTGGGATGCTCTTGTTTCCGTCCTCCCGGGCTGAAGGGCCCACCTGAGGGTGCTTCTCTGCTGGGACGTGTGGGGGGCGGGGGACAGACGGGGCTTGAGGAACGGGAAGGGCGTGGCCGTTGCAGCCCCGAGATGGTTCCGGCACCCCACCGGACTCCCACAGGACCACCGCGCGGCAGAGGCCAGGCTTCCCGCCACCGGGTGTACCAACAAGCTCCTGGGGGCCTTCCCTTTTCAACCGTGGGAAGACACACACGACAGCATCACTTTCAACTTTGTGACTCAGTGACATTAACCACGTGCGCGTGGCCGTGCACCTGTCCCCACCAACCGTCTTCAGGATTTTCCATCTTCCCAACTGAAACTCTGTCCCTTTAAACTCCCCAGCCCCGCCCCCTGCCCCGCCCCCTGCCCCCACTGGCTACCTTGTGTCTCTAGGCATCTGACTTAGTTGGGGACCCCCTGTGAATGGAATCCTGCCCTATTCGTCCTTTTGTGTCGGTTCACGTCACTGAGCGGAGCGTTCTCAAGGTCCACGTCTAGCCGGCGTCAGAATGTCCTTTGCTAGGGCGCCACGACATTTCACTGCGTGGATGGACCACGCTTTGTTTATCCGCTCGTCCCGTGAGGGCGTGATGTACACTTGGCGCCCCACCTCTCGGCCGCTGGGAATAACGCCGCTGGGAACGTGAGTGTGCAGGTGTCTCTTCGAGGCGCGCTCCCCTTCTGTAGGGGCCACACCTGCACGCGGAGCCTCGATGTGAACAGAAAAAGCACGAGCTCTTATGTGTTCGCCTCGAGACCGCGGGAGCGGGAGCGGGAGCTGGAGCTGAGCTTGTTCGGCGTGCGCTGAGGGGCGGGATGTGACCCCCGCCCTCCAGGAGTGTGAATCCTAAATAGGGCCGTGTGAGCACGCTGCCGTGAGGCACAGTGGTGGCGCCGAGGACGCTGGGGAGGCTCGCGGAGGCTGTGGAAGGGGCCGGGGGCAGGGTCAGTGTCCTTGAGGCTCGAGGTCAAGAAACTTCCGGACACCAGTGTCAAGGGTGTTCTCTGCTCCACCTTCCTTTTCTTCTTCTCTCTCTGACTTCAAGGAGCTCCACTCTGGAGGGTGGTGTGGTCTGGACACTATCCTGAGAGTGGAGCAGAATGTGGGGGGACTCGGCCAGCTGGAGGGACAGATTAGGGCGTCTGCCGGGGGCCCCCAGGCTGCGTGCACTTGGCTTGTCCTCTCTGCCATCAGCACTATCTTAATATGACGCCATCGTCCTGGGTGAAACCTCCAGCCTTTGTCTGCACCCATGTCCTTCCGCTGGCCATCCCTGGACCGGACCCCTCCAGCCACTCTGAAGTCCCACCTTGCTTCTAGCTGGGAAACATTCCTAGATTCTCTGCCCTGGAAAACTCCTATGCAGCCTTCAAGACCCAACTCAGATATCCTGTCCTTAGTCAAGCCTTCTTTCGATGGGCTCCTGGTAGCGTTAGTTGTATTGTTTGTCCTGTAGCCCTTTGCCAGGTAACCAGGGCGAACTGCCCAGGACCAGGCCATTACTATGCCTTGCCTGTTTTCCCCGCTGGAACCCCATCTCCTTTGGGTGCCCCCTCCTCAGAGGCATACACTGCCATCTTTTAGGGTCCCTTCTGTGCCTGGCACAGCAAAGCGGCTCAGCCGGAGGAGGGTGGGGTGGTGTTTCAGCTGGGCTTCGAGAAGCACTTGGCGGAGCCGCCAGCCTCCTCCTTGAGGAAATCGTATCGGTGGGATTCGCGTGCAGCTGGGTCAGTGGAAGCCACGCGGCCTTTGGATGTCGGGGCGGCTTTGGGAGCGTGGAGCTACCTAGCTGGGCTGCACCAGGGAGACGCACGCTGCGAGGCTTGGCCGCGGCTGCAAAGCAGCTGTGCCGGCATGTGCTTCTTAATTACTGCCTTGGAGGGGAAACGCGTTCCTTAATTTTCCCCAGTAGGTTTCAAGCATATTTTATCATGAATTAAGAAAAAAAAAAACAGGAAAAAATGTTTTCTGTCACTTGAAATAATTTTGGACAAGATGGCCTATGAAGGTGTTGGCGCTGTTTTCTTAGGAAAGGTAGAAACATTTCATTTCTATCCCGACTTGTGGGGGGATCGCTCTACGCGCCCCACATCCGGCCCTACCCCTGGGCTGACGGCCTCGGGAAGACCCGTACCCCGGGGGCCTTGGAGGATTTTCCTCCTCGGTGTTTTCTTTTAGGAGCAAACATTTTCTGTAAAGGGCCGCTGAAGAAATATTTTCGGCTCTGTGGGCCACATGGGCTTTGTCCTCACGGCCACTCCCCTCCGCCGCCGTGGCATGAGCTCCGCCACGGACGAGGTGTGGATTGGATGAGTGTGGCTGCGTGCTGGTCAGACTTGATCCGTAAGACAGGCAGGAAGCGGAGTTAGGCCATGGTTTGACGAGCCTGGGCAGGGACGGCTGTATCGCACCCTCCCCAGACATGCGTGTAGACGGACTCTCCGCTCCGGAGCCGAGCGACTTCCTCCCCGTGTGCCAGGGTGCCCCTGTGGGTGGGTGAGGGCCGTGCCCTCTCCAGGGTCCTGAGATCAGCCCGCGGCTGCTCCAGCCTGCGCGTCCCTCCCCTGCACACGGGCAGAGGTGCTGAGATGCGGTCACCCGTTACGCGTTGCGTTGCCCCCGCTTGTGTTACGTTCCAGGGGCTGTTGTGGAGGGTCACAGGCTCGGGGCTCGGTGGCCCCTCAGCCCCTGGACACCGTGTCCCGTCGGAAGTCGGTGGGTGAGAATCCCATTCCTTCCCTGGGATGCGAGCGTGGTCTTTAATCCCCTTGGCCCTCCCCTAACCGTCGGAGGGTCTACCCGACGCAGTACGAGAAGCGGTCCAGACGGCACGTCAGCGTGATTCCGAGAGGCGCAGCTCCATGTGCGCCTCCTCCAGGCGCCCGCAGTGGACCGCCGGGAGCGTCGGAGCCTCCCAGTCCTTGTCCAGCGTGCCCTGCATGTCGTACTTGACCAGAGCCCTGTCCCTCCCGGTCACCACCGTGCTGAGGTCCTCTTTTCACGTGTGCCAGCAGGCCAGGCGCAGTGCAGACCAGAGGAGCCACTTTGCAGCTTGAAGCACAAAGGGATGTCCAAGGGTGCACATACAGAGCACTCTGGGAAATAATGGGGAGACACAGACTGCCTGGGGGTGGGGACGCAGCGTCCCGAGGTCAGAGTAGGCTGCAGGGAAAGGAACTAAGAAACAGCCACAGCGAAGTGGAGTTTCAGTGCACGGAGACATGGCAGCCTGGGCTCCGTGTGGCCTAAACCATGACCTTGCTGTGTTGTCTGGGGCACACTCCTGTCTGGCTTGGGCTCTGAATTCTCCCACCTGTAATGTAGGGATAATTCTACCCAACTCTTAGGGTTGCTAAGAGACTTAAAATAGAAGACAAACATATGGTGTGTCTGCCACACAGTGGATGCTTGGTAAATGGTAGCTGTAATGGTGGTGCTGCTGCTGATGGTGCTGATGGTGGTGGTGATGGTGGTGATGGTGATGATGGTGATGATTATGGTGGTGATGATGATGGTGGTGCTGATGGTGGTGATGATGGTAGTGATGGTGACAATGGTGATGAGGATGGTGGTGGTGAGGATGGTGGTGGTGGTGGTGATGGTGGTGATGGTGGTAGTGATGGTGACAATGGTGATGAGGATGGTGGTGGTGAGGATGGTGATGGTGGTGGTGATGGTGGTGGTGATGGTGATGAGGATGGTAGTGATGATGATGGTGATGATGGTGGTGATGATGGTGGTGATGATGGTGGTGGTGGTGATGATGGTGACAATGGTGATAAGGATGGTGGTGGTGAGGATGGTGATGATGGTGGTGATGGTGGTGGTGATGGTGACGATGGTGATGAGGATGGTGGTGGTGAGGATGGTGATGGTGGTGGTGATGGTGGTGGTGATGGTGGTGGTGATGGTGACGATGGTGGTGATGGTGGTGATGGTGACAATGGTGATGAGGATGGTGGTGGTGAGGATGGTGATGGTGGTGGTGATGGTGATGGTGATGATGATGGTGATGATGGTGATGAGGATGGTAGTGATGATGATGGTGGTGATGGTGATGATGATGGTGGTGGTGATGGTGGTGATGGTGATGATGATGGTGGTGGTGGTGGTGGTGATGATGATGGTAGTGATGATGATGGTGGTGGTGATAGTGATGAAGGTGTTCATGGTGATGACAGTGGTGAAGATGGTGGTGTGATGGTCATGATGCTGAGTCTCAACTGCCACTGCTAATTTGCCTTGCCAAGCTTCTCCCTGTGAAATCTAAAAGCATCCAGGTTTATGAATTCGATGTGTGTGTTTTATCAATTTTAGGCAGACCTCATCTGCACGCTTCTAATAAAATACACTGTGATCAGAATAATCTCTTCTCTTATGAAATCAACTAATTAGGCTTTGATTGTAAGCAGCAAATTGTGTCTAGTCTGCCAGGTCCCTCAGTCTCTTGCTGGCTTTCCTGGAGCCCCAGAGGGAGGGAGGCAGCCTGGTGTTTGTTTTCCCAGCTTGGATAATGAAGGAAGAGAGGGAGTCTTAAATATCAGAGGTGACTGGGCCAGACCAGTGTGTGTGGAGAATGAGAAATAACCCCGCCTCTTATTCAAGTGGCCGCGAAGGGAAGAAGAGACAGGCCGCATCTCTGTGCCCCTTCTGGTGTCAGTGGGGCGCCCGTCAGCACGGTGGCTGCCTCCACGGGGTCAATAGGGGGGCGGTCATCCTCAGGGGCCCTGAGGGGTGTGTCCTGCTGAAGGAGGGCGTCCACTTGACCTGGGTGGGGATGGGGCTCTGAGGGCGCAGGTCAGAGCACGGCACCGTGGGGCACGGCATGGTCAGGCGTGGCCTCTGGGGGGCCGGGTGCCAGCCACTCTGGTGATTTCAGTCTTCCAACTCATTGCACTTTTCTTTTTCCCCGACTGCGTGCATGTTACCTCCTCTTAGATTTTCGTCTACCCGCACAGGCTCGTTTCAAACTGGAGACAAGTCCCCGACTTACAGTTTGGGGCATTTGGTAAATCACATCTGTGACACTGACACGAAGGTCACCTCTGCCGTAGAGATGAAAGCGCGGCTGGGACCCACAAATCCGGAATTATATCCCTGGCTGTGGCCTTGACTGGCAGCTTCTGGCAAACCCGTAACCAGCATCCTGTCGCCCTCTCTCGTCTCCTCTCCCGTCTGCCCGTTTGCTGGCGTGCAGACCCCACCGGCCGTCCCTCGGGGCTCCCTGGAGCTTCCCCACCTGCCTCTCCATCAGGCTCCTTTCCCTCCTGCTCCGGCGGCTGGCCACCCCCATGTGCCGCATGGTCCTGTGGCCCACGCTGTCTCCATGGTGACCCCAGGCAGACCTGTCTGTGGCCTTTGGTACCTTCTAGAGAACGCCTCTGCCCCGAGCTCTGGCAGTGGTGCCCACCGCCCCCACCGCCTGGCTAACGTGCCTCATAGAAAATACGGAGGCTCCTCCCCACCGTGTAAATAGCCGCCTTCTCTCATGGCTCCCTGAAGTCCGGGCCGCCCTCCTGCTCCCCTCGGCCCCTTCTGGCCCCAGGCATCCTCAGCTCCCTGCTGTTCCTCCTGCCCTTGGCTGCTGGCGTCTTTCCCCGGATGGCCGCCCCCGACTGGTCGTCCCCCCATGCTTGTTTCTCTCTGATGCACTTTCCGTGGGAACCAGAGTGGCTTTGCACCACGCAGGTCTGCTAGTGTCCCTATGACGGGAGGCCCCCTCACATGAACATTTATCGTCTCCCGGTTTTCTCTTTTTTGTGTGTTACTTACGGTATTTTCCCTATATTTTATACACACTATACACACGTGCAAGGCGTTCTGTAGCACACGGTCCTCAGGAGGGGAACTGTCTGGCGGGGGAGGGGGCACATATACCTTCTCATAGATTTCGCCCAGTGGTCGTCCCAAGTCACGGAAGTTACACGTCACCCGAGACGGCGCAGGGCCCGTCCTCCTCACCCTCCCCGCCCCAATGACCACAGGTGCCCCTGCATCCACCCTCCCCCTCCCCCGATAACCGGAAGTGCCCCTGCATCTATCCTCACCCTCACCCCCCCATAACCGGAAGCGCCTCTGTATCCACCTTCACCCTCCCCGATGACCGGAAGTGCCCCTGAATTCCACCCTCCCCCTCACCCCTTCCCCCCATAACCGGAAGCGGCCCCGCATTCAACCTCATCGCCTACCCATGACCGGAAGCGCCCCTGCATTCCACCCTTCCCCTCCCCCCATAACCGGAAATGCCCGTGCGTTCACTCTCAGCGCCCCCCCATGACCGGAAGCGCTCCTGCAAACTTGCGTGCACTTCTCGGGTTCCCTGTGAGCAGAGCCCCCGAGCAGGTCCCCGTGGAGGACGTCTGTGCCACCGGCCTACAAACGGGTTTCTCTTTCTCCTCCGCAGGACAGCTGTGCCCGAGTGCTGCTGTTCCGCGGCGGGAACAAGGAGCTGAGGAACTACAACAGCCAGACCCCATTTCAGGTCAGACGAGCGCTCCGAGCCGGCACCACCCGCGCGCGCCCCGTCGTGGGAGGCGGGGCATTTGCTCACGCGTGTTCCACGCGAGGTCGGCCAGTCTCGCGGGGCCGTTGCCCGGTTCGGAGCCTGCGCCCCGTGGCTCCGTCCCTTCTCGCCGGAGCGGCCGGCCCCTTCCGGCCTGTCCCCGGCCCTCCCTCCCGGCGGGCGGAACGGCGTGACCCGCAACCGTTCACCTGTGCGGGGTGTTGGGACAGCCTCTGCCGGCCGTTCTCTGCAAGGGGGGAGCTTTGGGCCTGTGCCACGGGGAGGTGGCCTGTCATCTGGCACCCCCACGGGGCCTGCCGTCCCCGCCAGCAGCGTCAACCCGACGTTGGCCACGGGGCCCCACGGGGGGGGGGGGGGGGGCAAAGCCTTGGTTAAATCGTGCCGGTGTGTATGGTGTGGAATTGACCGTCTTGACCACTTCAGAGGGTGCATTTCAGGGCTGTGAGAACATTCCCGATGTTGTGCAAGCACCAGTACTGTGTGGATTGTATCAACCCCCACTCCCCCCGCTCCCAGCCCCTGGCAACCACAAATCCACGTTCTGTCGGTGGATTTGCCTGTTCTGGGCCTTCCGTAGAAGAGGAACTGTATGCTCTGTGGCCCTCTGCGTCTGGCTTCTCTCTCTCTGGGGACTGTGTCCAAGGGCCGTCTGCGTGGTAGTGCTTGCTGACGCTTTGTTCCCCGGGCCAGCCGAGCACGGTCCCGTCGGATGGAGAGAGGGCTCGTCTGATTTCAGTGCAGCGGACCAGATGGTTTAGGGTGAAAACAAATTCGGGGGGAGGGGGCGCTAAGCTATGGAAATGCTGTTTGACCCCAAACACTGTCAGGTGTCTCCACTTGACGGAAAATCCAAGTGACTGTCGTTTTTATTTGGAGGTAGTTTTTACTTCTAACTGAACCAAGAGAGGTCTCTGTTCGACTCAGAAGTTGCGTGCACGGGTGGTGTTGCTAGCGCTCTTCTCAGGCCTTGCTCGTAAGTACGGGTTCGATGTCTTGAGAATGAACCACTTTGCTCCAAACACTGGGCCGGCTGTGTAAACATCACCCATAAAAGGTAACTTTGCTCACTTGCGGTGATGGGCCTGGGTTCCGGTCTCGAACCCTGTGGCTTTCAGGTGTGGACGTGACTTCCCGGTTTGTTAATGGTCTCGGAAGGCCGCAGTTACTGTCCCGGGAAACGTCCCCTTGCCAGTGGTGACTAGGGGCAGCTGTGGCATCTTCCACTTCCCTGCGGCCACATCTGCCCCTCTGGGCTTTGCTGTGGCTGGGTGGTGTGGTCTTGGTTTAAAGACTTCTTTTTTTGTCATTAAATAATACATTTTTTGGTCTTATTTTTTAAGCCAAAACATTGTTTCAATTGCTTAGAAAAAGCAAGCTAATGGTCTTTATTCATGGTAAGCCCTCAGACGGTACAGAAAAGCCATTTCCGACTCTTTGGGGCAGAGCCTTGTAAGTGCCACCTGGCGCCCCAGGAAAGTAGCCGTGCACAGCATTCAGGACACACAGGTGGCCTCCCCGTGGGTCCCCCCTGCTGAAGCGTCACCGCAGTGATCGCCGGGGACGGGGCGCCCCTTACGGGAGTCCTGGCAGGATGCTCGGTACACGCTCCCGGCAGCAGGGCAGCACCGGCTCGGACGCAAGGCCATCTGTCTCTATTTTGGTGAATGGTCAGGCGCCCAAACGGTTCTGGAAGACAATTATGCAGGAGCAGCTGACTAATAGGACTGTGTACCCTGCGGGCGCTGCTCACATGACCGGTGGAGTCGGAGTCTGGGCTGCTCTCTCTGCGTGCCCGGATGGGCCCCACTGCTTCTAGAAGCTGGGTCCCTCCCTCGTGGCTCCTGCCTTCCCGCGCCGTGATGATGCGGAGACGCGCTCCCCCGCCTGCGAAGTGCCGGCTCTCCCTCTCCTTCACAGCGCCCGCCTCCCTGTTCCGGGAGAGGAGCCCCGCGCCGTCGAGGGGGTGGGGGAAGCAGCGGCTCACTGCGCTGTTTAAGAGGATCAGAACACTCGTGAGCCTCGGCTGCTGTTCTGAGAAATCTTGGACCGTTTCAGGAGTTCATCCGGCCCAACATTTGCTTAATGGTTTCATCCGAATGCGGAGCCAGCGGCATTGGCAACGCTTCGGGACTTGAGGGAAAATGCAAGTACGCAGCCCTCCCCCCACGCTGGTCCCACTGAGTCAGAAGCCCAAGGGCAGGGCTTGGTGCTCTGGGTTCTGAGGAGCCCCCTCAGATCCCGGTGCCTGCTTGGGTGGGAGAATCCCAAGAGAGGTGATTCTTCGAGGAGAAGGAAGAGGAGGAGGAGAAGCACTTACAGTATCCCTGGGTGTAGCTCAGACGGCGATGCTGACAGAGGTGACTGCCTTGGTCAGCTCGGACAGCCGGAGCAGACCACCATGGCCGCACGGCTTAAACCACAGATGTTAATTTCTTGCAGTTTTGGAGGCTGGAAGTCTAGGGGCAGGGTGGCAAAAAATGTCGTTTCCGGTGACGCTCTCTTCCTGGCTGATGGACGGCCCCTGCTTGCCGGCCTTTCCTCCGTGCGTGTGTGGAGAGAGGAGGGGCTTTCTGCTCTCTCATCCTTCCTTGCGGAAGCAACAATTCCATCTGATTGGGTCCCATCCTTATGACCACATTGACCCTTAATCACCTCCCTAGAAGCCCTATCTGCAAATACTAACATTTGGGGGTTAAGATTTCATCATTTGAATTTTGGGGGGACAAAGTTCAGCCTATAAAGTGATGATGGTTGTGATGTCGATGGTGGTGGTGGTGATGGCGATGATGGTAGTGATGATGGCAATAGTGATGATGGTGGTGATGGTAATGATGATATTGGATGGTGATGATGGTGGTGATGATGATGGTGGCAGTGGCAATGGGATGGTGGGGTTAGTGATGATGGTGATGATGGTGGTGATATGATGATGATGAGTATGATAATGGTGATGATGATGGCGAGGATAATGATGGTGATGGTGGTGATGGTGATGATTATGATGATGGTGATGGTGATAGGATGGTGGGGGTAGTGATGATGGCGATGAGGATGGTGATGGTGGTGGTGATGGAGATGATAAGGGTGATGATAATGGTGATGGTGGTGATGATAATGATGGTGATGATTATGATGATGGTGATAGTGGTGATAGGATGGTGGGGGTAGTGATGATGGTGGTGATGAGGATGGTGCTGGTGATGATGATGATGTGATGGTGATGGTGATGACAGTGATTGTGGTGATGGTGATGATGATGATGGTGGTGGTGGCGCTGGGATGGTGGGGGTAGTGATGATGGTGATGATGATGGAGATGGTGGTGGTGGTCATAAAGGTGATGGTGATGATGGCTGAAGCGAGGATAGTGAGGAGGTGATGGTGTGATGGTGGTGGGGATAGCGATGATGATGGGAATAGTGGTGCAATGGTGGCATAGATGGTGACGATGGTGAATCTTTCCAGTTGCCAGAATTTTAAAGCTTACAAATGCTCTTCTGAATGTTGTCATTTGACGTTCAAAATCCCAGTGAGGTGGGCATTTTTATCCCTAGTTTATGGATGAAATGGAACTAGAGAGAAACAGATGCGTAGGAATGCAAAATAAGTCAGTGGCCGAGCTTGTGGCCTCCAGGCCTCCTGACTTCCAGCGCAGCGCTCTGGGCTCTGCGGCGGAGGAGGCGCTTCCCGTAGCACGGCTGGTACCCCTGGCACGGAGGGAGCGGCACCAGGGGTCCTGCTTGCGCTTCGGATCGCTCTGTGCAAGGGAGCAAAACCCAACCCGATGTATCCCGACTTTGAAGATACACAGAATGGAGGGGAGTCTGAAGACCTAGAAGGCCAGCGTCAGGGCGGACCACGGGCAGCAAGGGAGAGAGGCAGGGCCGCTGTCGGTGGCCCGTTTGCTGGCCCAGCCTGCCTGGGCGCTCGCACCCCGTGTCTGATCGGCGGTGGTGTGGGCGCTGCTGTGAAGGGGTTTTGCAGATGTGGTTGCCATCTACAGCGACTTGACTCAGAGTGAAGGAGGTGAACCCTCCAGAATGTAGGTGGGCCTCGTCTAATCAGTGGGAAGCCTCACAAGAAGAAAAGAAAGGGGTTTCCCAGAGAAGATGACATTCTGCCTCAAGGTTGTAGTGTTGACCGTCTCCCTGGGTTCCCAGCTTGCTGGCCCCTCCTGCAAATTCGGGACTCGCCAGCCCCCACAACTTCTCTTAACTGCGTGTGTCCACATCCTATTGGTGTGTTCCCTGGAGAACCCTGGCTGGCACACGGGGGGGGGAGGCGCAGGAGACTGATGAGTCCTTCCTGCATCCCGGCAGCTCCCTCCCAAAGGGGCTTCCTTGGTGTTTGCAGGCAAGGCTTCCGGCAGGCGGCATGCATGCATGGAGAGGTGGCCTTGTCTCCCCATGCGGGTCGCAGTTGTATTGTCTCTAGGCTGCGGGTCAGACGTCCGGATGTCGAGAGAGCGCCGGGAACGAGGAGAGGAGGCAATGGCGGGGAGAGGGCTTCTGAAAGGCCGGCGTCCAGTGTTAAGACAGGCAGGAAGTCAGAGAGCAGCGGGGCGGGAGGGGGCTGAAAACGTGGAGGGGGAGCGCAGGGGCGCGGGCCGCCGTTCCAGGGGTGCAGCTCTCGGCCCGCGCGGCCCCGGGGCTCCCTCTCGTCGTCAGTCGTCGTCAGGAGCCGTTTCTCCCGCGGCTCCTCTCCAGGACCGCCTGGGTCCCGCCCAGCGTGCGCTGGGCCCCGGACCCCGTGTTCATCCCCGACCACCGCGCCGGACACAGACGCAGGAGGAAGAGGCCAAAGCAGGAAACGGGGAGTGCGTCTTAAATCCCGGGGGGGTGGGGGGGTCAGGCAGAGTCCCGTGAGTCCTCTCTCGCGAGGCTTCGCTGTGTCTTCAAGCCCTTCGCTCTGCGACTCGCTCTACGGCACCCAGTGTGTGGCCTTGCGCTTTCCCTGGGGGATCGCTGGCCTCCTGAAAATGACCTCGTGTCTCTTCTGAAGCCCCGGCTGTCGTCCTTCACACCCACGGGCCTCTCGGTACTTCGTATGGAGCGCGCGTCGGGCTCTCGTGTTCAGCGGTGTGGACGCAGAGGGACGGACACCTTCCGGTCACGCACAGTTCGAGGTGGTGTGGCGAGCACCGTGCAGAAGACTGCGTGCTCTCTGTTCTAATCGTGCTCGTGTCGAAGCAGCTGCTTGCGAGCTGGCGGGCCGGCGACAGAGGCAGTCTGACATTTTGGGGACGTCCGGTTCTGGTTTTGCATATTTCCTGGGAAACCGGCGATATGCGCTCAGCGGGCACCTCGTTCCTCATCCCCGCGAGGGACTTTTCCGAATCTCTTTGTTTAGTGACTCAAAACCCAAGCGATTCGCTCGTGCCTCGTGTCCTTGAAATCCACGTGGAGTTAGTGCAAGCTCGAGGCGATTTTGTTTCTCCTGTGACCTCACACTCCGTGCTAACGTCGTGAGCAGAGTCCCGGGATCTCTCCCGTTGTGCTGTCCTCTGTGCTGCACCTGGTAGGAGGGGACACTGAGAAGTGGCAGAGTTCGCGTAAGACAGCACTAAATGCACGCTCACGCCGACGCACAGAGAGGGGCCACGTGACCACCTCCCAGCTCGCCCTCCCTCCCGGTTCGCCCGCTCTGCTTTTTCTCAAGGGGACCAAACACGTTCTTGCCCCAGGGACTTGGCCCCTGACATCCCCTCTGGGAATGGAACCCTTCCCCCGAGCGAGTCGGGTTTCATCCCCCCAGCGAAAGTGCCCCTGCGTGTCCTCCTGCCGAGCAGAGCGGCTCACCCCCAGAGCCTCCGTTCTGGGCACACCTGTTTCCGACGTAAATGGGGCCGGCTCAGGGAAATCGCAGTGCCAACGGCAGGTACCAGACAAGCCACAATAAAGAGGCTGGACAGAACCTGAGAAACAGAGAGACCAGAGGGGAACTTAGAAACAGGCGCAGTGTCCTCAGTGCAGTAGGGGAGGCGGAGCGTGTGTGTGGCAGCGGCCACCCTGGAGAGGGCCGGCAGGAGGTGGGCAGGAGAAGCGGGTGTCCGAAAATTCAGGGAGTCACCTCACGGGCCAGACATCTGAATAGCAGAGTTTCCAGGGGAAGCAGACAGAAGAGAAGAAATTGGCTGAGAGACCGTTCACGACAATGCCACCGACCAGGCCGCCAGATTCTTGATCGAAAGGGCCCCTGACTTTCTAGGGCGACATATAGGCGAAGGCCCAAGGTCAGCACAGGGGTCACGAGAGCCCAGAACTTTGGGAATGAAAATAAAAACATGATTCTTTTTTTTAATGTTAATTTTTGAGAGAGAGAGGGAGAGAGAGAATCCCAAGTAGGCTTGGTGCCGTCAGTACAGAGCCCGATGTGGGGCTCGAACCCACAAACCATGAGATCATGACCTGAGCTGAAACCGGGACTCCGAGGCTCAGCCGATGGAGCCACCCCGGCGCCCCAGAACCCGGTTCCTAAGTTTCAGGAGAGAAGAGCGGGTTTGGGATGAAGGACCGGGGCCCAGGTGTCCCGGCAGCCGCACTGGTAGCTCTCCGACGGTGACCTTCGTTCTTCGAGACCCTGAGGGAAGAGCCTCCTATTCCAGGGGATCAGCGTGAGGGTGCGGACGTGTCCCTCACATGAGGACGCCGCTGGAGGGTGCGCCTCGCCCAACGGGAGTCAGCGGGGACCAGGAGACCGCCGGGGGGGGGGGGGACAGCACCAGGAGGAAACAAAGGAAACAGGGGTCACCCGATGCGTTTGCCCCTAGGAGGCCGCCTGCGCAATTTAGACGTCCGTCAGAAGGCAGGAATGGGTTGGGGTGCCCAGGGGGCTCAGTGGGTTAAGCATCCCACTGTTGGTTTCCACTCAGGTCATGATCTCACAGTTCGTGAGTTCGAGCCCCACATGGGGCTCTGTGCTGGCGGTGCGGAGCCTGCTTGGGATTCTCTCTTTCCCTCATCCTCTCTGCCCCTCCCCTGCTTGCTCTCTCTTTCAAAATAAATAAGTATACTTAAAAAAAATTTAAAAAAAAAGGAAGTGGAGATGGCTTGATTATAGGTAAACAGAAAAGCAGATCCTAACTTACGGCCGTTACTCTCTCGGGAGAAATGCAGTCACGGTCGGCTGGCTCCCTCGGCGGCGGGAGAGGTGTGGACGGCCACGGCAGTGTGAGGTCACGTGATCGTTTCACTGCAGCCGGGGACACGTCTCTGCTGGGCCGCGTGGGGAATGGGCCGAACCCTCGTCTTCCGGACGGGATGTCAATAACCAATATTTGAACAGAAAGTGGTCAAGACGGGCCAGCAGGCGGGTGCTGCTTACAAACACAGGGTGAAGGCTCCAGAAGGCGTCCAAGTGCGGGCGTGGCTGGGCTGCGTCTGGGGCTGGGTGGCGCGTGGCGGCGTCCGACCGCCTGGAAGAGTTGACTTTCCGAGTATGGCGCCGATAAACAAGTACTTTATTTTTTTAAAGAAAACCTCAGGGCACCTGGGGTGGCTCAGTCGGTTAAGCGTCTGACTTCAGCTCAGGTCATGATCTCGCAGTTTGTGGGTTCGAGCCCCGCGTCGGGCTCTGCGCTGACAGCTCGGAGCCTGGGGCCTGCTTCGGATTCTGTGTCTCCCGCTCTCTCTGCCCCTCCCCTGCTTGCACTCTGTCTCTCTCTCAAAAATAAATAAACATTAAGAAAATTAAAGAGAAAGGCTCTAATATTGCCCCTCCCCCACCACGATCTCGCCTTTGCCTGGGGAACGCCTGCTCACCCTTCAAAACGAAAGTTCTTCCTCTGCAAGATGGATTCCCGGTGAGCCGGGGCCAGCGGGCCTTTCCTTCTGGTTCCTGTGTTACTTCATAACTTGGCACTTATACTCCATGTTAGAGTGGGTGCTTCCTGCATCCGTCCCCCGTCCCCCCACCCCGAAACTGTAAAGTTTGCCGAGGAGAGGAGCCACGTTCTCCAGCCCCACACCTGGAGCCCGCGTGACTGGAGTCGAAGTGCACCGTGGCTGTCAGAGACCACGGGTCCCCTCGTCCTTGCGACTGTTCACGCCCGGCGCTGATCGGCCGTGTGAACGGGGACGGCTGGCACAGGTGTGCGGCAGGTGGGAAGCCAGGTGCCGATGACCGAGGGAGAGACCTAGGAACCAGCTGTTTCTCTCCCGAAGCAGCGTCTGCCCCCTGGTGGAAGTCCCTGAATTGTTGGTCAGTTAGAAGCCGAGTGGCAACAGCCCTGGGTCAGGGCCGCCGGCTCGGAGAGCACACAGCCGGCAGCCGCTTTATCGTCACCGTTCCGGGGGCCGGAGGTCCGGCGGCCAGGTGCCAGCCCGGTCCGTGGCGGCGAGGGCGCTCCTCCCGGCTCGCCGACGCTGCGCGCCCCCGGCGTCCTCTCCTGGCCTTGCCCCTGCGTGTGCATCCAGGGACGGGGGCTCCGCCCGTCCTCTCTTGTCAGGGAGTGAATCCTGCGTCACGGGTCCCTCCCCGTGACCTCATCTGACCCTGACCACCTCCCAAAGGCGCCACCTCCAAATACCACACGCGGAGCGGGGGTGGGGGGTTCGACACGGGAATTTGGGGGGGGGCGAACATTCTCCCCGCAGCGAGCCTGAACGGGGGAGGGGGGGACACGTGCCCTGGGCTGGGGGTGCCGCATTCCGCCCGCTGCTCTGTACCCGCACGTCCTTTGCCTTCGATTCTGTTCCCTGCTTTCACTCTTCGCACGTGGCCCTGGGAGCAGCCACGAGTCCGCGTGCGCATCTGGTGAGGGGTCCACCTGGTTCCCCAGGAAAGGCGCCTGCAGCTGTCTGCAGGGACGGCGAGGACGGGCCTTCCGTTCCCCGAGCGGCCGCCCGGGACCACACAGGGGGCTCGCGGCTCTGTGGGCCTCGGGCTGAAGGGTCGAGAACCCGTGCGGGGATCAGCCGGGAAGGCCCGCCTGAAAGCGGGGACCGCGGACTCCCACCTCGCACCCATCCGGGCCCCTGCCCCGCCGGGCCCCCGCAATCCTGCCCCACTTGCAGCTGTCCCCGCCAGGCCGAGAGGCTCAGGAAAGGCAGAGACGGGGGCCCTGCTGTCATCCTGGCATTCCCACACGTGGCACCTGCAGGTCCCCCGCAGACCTCGGTGGGCACAGGAGCGCCACGGCCCCCTTGCTGCTACTTTGCTTAAATTGGCATTTCTCACCGTTCTCGCCTAATCGCCTCTCTGCAAAGCTTTCACACCACGGACACACTAACGTTTTTTCAGGTATTATGTGTATAGCTGGGCTTTGTGCAAAAAAGTACTGAGATATTTTCATCCCCCGAGAACGGTTTCCCCCCGGGGGTGGGGTGGTATCACCCCTTATGAGAAAGGTTTAAGGTGTTTGAGTGTTTTGCGTTTGGAAAGCCGCCAGCTCTTCGGTACTCGAGCCACTTCTCCTGGGGATCCTCGGAGGGAAAGCGACAGCGGCTTAAAACAGCCCAGAGGTGCCCTCGCAGCCTGCGGGCTGGAAGCCTGCGTCAAGGCATCTCAGGGCTGTGCTCCCTCCCGGGGCCCTGGGGGAGGGGCCTTCCTGCCTCCTCTGGCTTCTGGGGCCCCTCCTCTGTATTCAAGTCTCCTTCTGCCTCTTTCTTACAAGGACACCTGTGTTTACCTTTGGGCCCCACCTGGACAAGCCTGGACAGTGTCTCCGTCTCTAGAGTCCTGACTTCATCACTCTGCAAACACCTGTTTTGCTCTAGAAGGTCATGTATTTGTGGCTCCGGGAATCCAGTCATTAGGGGGCAGTCATCGTACCCACCCCAAGAGGGAAAGGTGGTGACCAAGCAGAGAAGAAGGTTCCGGATAGGGGCTCACAGGCACCCTTCCCTGTGTCTGCAGCGCCCCCCCCCCCCGACTGCTCAGCCAGTCCTGTTCTCTCCTGGTGCTCGGGGAAGCTCAGAGCCCCTCGCTAAAGGGGTTGCCCCCAGGACACCCTCACCCCATGTCGTCATGGTCCCCGGGGTCTCCACCTGTCTCCCCTCGCCCCAACCCTAAGCCTTTGTGCCTGTCACCCCTCGAGTTAACCTGACTGTTGGTTTTAGGAACATGCCCTTCCATGGGGAGGGGACGCTGTTCCCACAAAACCCCAGGACAGTATCTAAATGGATGGCCTTCTTGAAGCCGTCTGCCTCCACCCGCTTGCTCAATGTTGTCCAGCGTCTGACCGTCCCCTCCAGGCTCGCGGGGGATAGAGGTGTGCCTGGGACCCCTTCCCCCCACCCCGCCACCTCGGTGATGCTGGGGCCCCGTCCCAGGGCCCCCAAGCCGTTGTCCCACCAGGTCTCATCAGAAGGGCTGATTCTGGACCAGTCAGGCTGTGCCTCCTCGGAAGCTGGGGCCGAGCAGGGCATGCCGGCAGGGCCGTAAAGACCCCGGGGGAGCAGGGGGGAGCCAGGGCGGGGCGCGCAGGGGACAGCAAGAGGGATAGACACAAACACACACACGCTAACGTAAGGAGCAGCTCCCACAGGCCCCCTGGCCTCTGAGAGGTCTGGCCGTACATCCTGCACGAGGTTCTCGTGAGATTCCTCCCTGAAAGCTGCCTTTTTGGTTGAGCCAATGAGCGGGTTTGTGATCCTCGAACACCGTCAGTCCCCGAGTTGAATGGGGACGCTGCCGCGTCTCCGTCCAGACTTTGTTTCCCAAAGTCTTGCTGCACCCCCTCCCGCGGCCTGCCTGCCTGCCTCCCTCCCTCTCTGCGCCGGCATCTTCGGTGCTGGCGGCCGGAACCACCGCATCCCCTGAGCGCTCAGTGTGCTCGTGGTCCCTGTGCACGAGGTCAGTCATACCCCACTCACAGCACGGGAATAGAACTTGGGTCACATGCCAGCGTCATCGTCACCCCCAGTCGCAGGGCCAAGTCCGTCTGGCCAGAAGGGTGCTCTTTTCAAGAGTGTGCCGGTGCCTGGATCGTCCACGGCGAGCGGCTGACCCGGCCCTCTGGGCCCTCAGGAGGTTGTAGGGTCTGGGGAGACAGCAGGGGCCTGCTGACGGCCCGGCCTCCGGTCCCCCGTCCGAAGCCCATCTGGGTGGGAGGCGGGCCTCTTGCAGGCGCTGAGCCCAAGTAGTGTCGCCGGGCGGGTGCTCCGTAGAGCCTGTCGGCATATCTCCACAGAGGGTTTCCTGTTTGCTTCTGAGTATTTGGACCTTTTATCTGATTGCTGTTGGGGTCCTCGGATCGTCCCCCAGAGACGACAAGACATGTATGCAAAGGCAAGAGCGTTTATTGAGGTTCCAGCATGCGGGGGTCAGCCACTCCGTAAAACGGTGACCCCGAGAGGAGCGCGCAGGCTCCTTTTCAGCACATTTAGGCGCGAAGTCCAAGGCGGGAAACAGGTGTCTCTATTTGGGGGGTCCGGGTGCTCTCTGGATTGGTCCAGGCTGGTCTGGTGAGGGGTGGAGCCTGATTGATGGGTCCGTCCTCTACTTGCTAGTCTCTTGGAGCAGGAAGTGTTTTGGGGCCGCCCCTCGCCCCTCAGGTCCAGGGCCTCTGAAGTGCCAGTGACTCTGGGACTTCGGTGAGACATGCGTGTTCTCCATCGCTGGTTCTAGAACATGCCCACAGGGGCGCCTTCTGATCGGATGCACCCGGGTGTCTGCCATTGGGGGACTCTCAACTTTCCTTCCGGACAGAAGCCACGCGGGTCCCGTGACTTTTCATGAAAGCCCAGGGTCTCTCGGCTCGGCGTCTCCGCTAATCAGGGGCCGGCAGGTGTCACGTTTGAGCACCGGGCAGAGAACCGGGGTTTGGGCAGCACAGAGTGCACGTCTCACGCCACCGACTCCAGGCCCCCAGTTTACCAGCCCTGGCTCCCAGCAGCACTTCCAGAAAGGTCAGGCCGACCCAGAAGTCCCCGGGAAGGAATGGGACGCCGAGGAGCTGGTCCCAGTGAGGAATGACGTTCCTCCCGGGAAGTTCAGCGCTGACTGGACCGTGTTAGGGACCGCCCGTGGTGCCAGTGTAATTTACCTGCCATTCGGGGTCTTCACTGTCTACACTCGCTCACATTCTCTGGTCCCTCTTCTTTAGGGGACTGTACGCAGGTGGGGATAGAGAAGACACCGGTCCCTGCCCTGCCGTCGCTCACCTGGGCCACCACGCTCTCTCTCTCTCATTCTCTCCCAGTGACAGCGGTTTCCATGGTGGCTTCCACCTTCAGTGGTCTTCAGAAGCCACGGGATTGTCAACAAAATAGAGAAATCTCTAGCAAAGACAAGCGTGCAGGTGGTCTTAACTCCTTTTGTCTGTGGCTTTAAAGGTAGTTGGGTGTCCGACTTCGGCTCAGGTCATGATCTCACAGTTCGTGAGTTCAAGGCCCCACGTCAGGCTCTGTGCTGACAGCTCAGAGCCTGGAGCCTGCTTTCAGATTCTGTGTCTCCCTCTCTGTCTGTGCCCCTCCCCTGCTCATGCTCTGTCTGTCTCTCTCTTCTCTTAAAAATAAATAAACATTAAAAAAAAATTTTAGGGTAGTTGGAGGCTCTCATGTTGGCGTTAGTACTCAGGCTCTTCTCTATCCTTTTTTTTTTTAAAGTTTTTCTAACGTTTATTTATTTTTGAGAGAGAGACAGAACTCAAGTAGGGGAGGGGCAGAGAGAGAGGGAGACGCAGACTCGGAAGCAGGCTCCAGGCTTCCCGTCAGGTTCGCCACGGAATTCGGCTTCCCGGCTGGTTGACCAGCTGACTCCGACCTGTGGCCTCGACTGTTCTCCCTGCAAACAGACAAGCTGTTCCTTCTAGGCGCCTTCGGGACCCAGGGGGACAGAGAGAGCTGTGATTCCTGGAGTCTCTCCTGAGCGACTAAGGAATTGTGGGATGTGGGCCATCCTCGTAGGTGGGGACAGGTCTTGGAACAGCATCCCCATTCATCTGAGCATCTGGGCGTGTGGCTCACGGTGTCGGAAGGTCCCAAAGGCCACCGGAACCCTGCCTGTGTTTACGGCAACTACCGCGTCCTCACAATCTCGGCCTCCCCCGCGTGAACTCCTCCAGAGATGGGGACCTCCTCGCTCCCCGAGGCGGTCTGCCCTCTCAGGCTCTCTTCCTTGCGTTGACTTGCCCACTTCCCTCCTGGCGGCCCCCGTCACTCCGACTCGGGCCCAAATCCGTCAGCCCCGCAGGGCGAGCCCATTCTGTCGGGTCCGACGGCGCTGGAGCCGGGCCGTGAGACGACCCAGGACACCGAGCAGGAGGGAAGGCGTGAACGGGACGTGTAGTCATGAAATCTTTTCTGAAGACGGAGTTCCGTGTCTTCACGACTATTTCAATGGAATTCGGAGCCCGTGCTCGGGGTTGTCGCTCACGTTAGCACCGTGGGAAGGATTACTGTTCACAAAATAGGTGCCCGGACTCTTCTGTCTCCGGGCGTTTCTCTGGAGTCTGTTTCATATCGTGGGCTCTTACTTTTTTTTTTTTAACGGAGGAGCTCACGTATCGAGTTGCCTTAACAAGCATACGATGCGTGCCTGCTGGGGGCCCTCCTTCCCTCTGGACCTGGCAGCGGAAGGCGCTAACCATGCGTTCGCCTTTCCGTTTCAAGCAGGTGGGGAGGAGCCAACCAGGAACAGAAGCGGGACTCGCGATTCGTGGTGGGAAGTGGGGTTTGCCCCTCCTCGTTGCTACCGCCAGACCAGGGGATTCTGAAGACCCCTGTCGCCCGTCTCTGTGTTTGCAAGGCTCCGTACCTGTGAATTCGCCTGCTCACGAGAACTTGTCACCTCGAGAGGAAAACAAGGAGCAGTCTCTCGTTTTGCGTTTCCTTGCATTTCCGTGTTCTTTGTTGGTGTTTTACTGCTTCAAACGGCCCCCAGGCACAGCGCCGAGGAGCCGGCTAGTGACGCTGAGCGCGGGAACGAGTCTTAGGGAGAAAATGCATGTGTCGGCAGAGCATCGCCCGTGCGTGACCTGTGGCCCTGCTCCCGGGAGGCCAGTGTTGGCGAGTCAGCTGTATGTGTCAGACGAGGGGTCCTCACGCCGAAACACTCATCAAGCCCGCTGTGTGTCCATCGCTCGGTGGAAACGTGACAGAGGCTTGGAGGAACCTCGCCCCTGCGTCTCCCCCAGGGGCACCTGCCCAGCGCTCCGTACTTCACGGTGAGTTCCAGAAAAAAGCTGCCGTGGGGAAGGAGGCGGACGGTCTCTGTGGCAGGATGGCGGGAGTCGGCGCTGTGTGCGCTTGGCACCGAGTCGGTGCTTGTGACCCAGGCTAGGGCCTGCCGGGCTCGCACGGTGGGTTCACCCTCCCACCGAAACCCGACCACGGGCCCGGAGCTCTGGCGGGAGACGCCTCGCCTCGGGTGCTGTTTCTCCCGGGTTTGGGGCATCTGGCTCCTTGCCGAGGCACGTCTCACGATTTCTGCCTGTGCCGACGGCAGGGCCCGGGCCGGGGCTCGGATCCAGAGAGAGATTCAAGCACACGTCTTCCCAGCGTGCCGTTCCCCGCCTCAGCACTCCGGAGACCTGCGGGTGGCGCCCGCAGCTCCCCGCCGCCTGGTCCGCAAGCTTCGAAAGCGTTCTCTTCGCTTCGGCGGGCAGTCTGTGATAGAGGACCCGGGTTTCTCCGCTCAGAGTCAGTGCGGCAGGACCCCTTCGAGACGCTTCTCCCCTAAAGTCCCCGATGAGATGCGGCGCTGTCACAGAGACCGCGTCAGGCCGCTGAGTCACGCAGATATAAATAGCGGCCCGCTGCGAAACCCCACACACCTTCCGTCTGGTGCCAACTGTCAGACCGTAGCTGGCTCTGTCAGTTTCCTTAGCGGCCGGCGGAGGGTGGCTTGGAGTGGCGGTGTGGGGCGGGCAGGGGTGCTGCCTTCCAACCTGCCGAGAATCTGCCCCCCTGTGAGCCAGGACGGCGGTGCGGGGGGAGGGGGGTGGCCGGCCGACCTCGCAGGATCGCGGGCGGGCCGCGGCCAGAGAGCAGAAACCGCAGAACACAGCATCTGTGTCCGCGAAGCGTCGCGTTTCGGGGGGAGACCTAAGCCCGACTCCAGAGTGGCTCGTTACGGGCGCCCCGTTTTGCCTGTGGCCCCCCCCATAAGGCGGTCCTACCTGAAGGCTCCACCTCAGGAGGAGAGAAAGACCAGGAGAGAGAGGCTGACTCTCGAGAGAGGAAAAGGCGGTCTGTCTCGACACCGTCTCGGGTGTCACTTTCTGGCCTGGCTGCCCCACTGAAGCCTCTGAGTGGATAGAAAATGCTTCAGGCGCGAAATCTGGGGTCTCAGCCGCACGGTTCCAGGGGCAGGGACGGGGGATACCGACCCTAGCGCGTCCGAAAACAAGCAGTTCACAGCTGCACCCAGACCCGAGTTCCTTCCTGGTGGTGACGCGGCGTCTGGGAGATCAGCAGCCCAGCGTGGTGGACACCGGACTCACCGCTGTGTCTTGGGGCGCTTGCTGAATGGTCCTGGCAAGTAGCAGATGACTCTGCCTTCTCGTAGGCTGGAAGGAAAGGGGGGCGGCCTCGCTAAGCCAGTCAGGGTTCCAGCAGAACGATCGGGAGCTCGAGGACGCGGGTGGAAGCCGGGGATGCGGGCTGTCACCCGCGTGGGAGAAATCCCCCCAACACCTGTCACGTCCTCCCTGCCACACGCACGACCGTCGTCCGGGAGCTGTGGCACCGCCATCTCAGCCCCTGCTGCCGCCACAAGCAGACCTTTCCTTCTGACGCTCGATGGCTCCTCCCACTCGTCAGCGTGTGTTGACTCCTCGAAGATTGCCCGTTGGGCTTTGCCTGTTTTGGGGTTTGGGCTGCGGCCTCTTTGACGTAGGTTTGTAATAACAGGATACGTGTCATAACTCTTAGCAGCCATAGGTTACAGATTTCTTAAAAATAAAATCGACCCTTCTAGTTTTGCTGATAATTTTGAAAGCGTAAGATTTTATTGGGATTTATTGTTACGTCGCCAACACGGCTTTCTCTCGCCTCTTGGCTTCGATGACACATTGAGAAATTTACGTACCCATGTGCGTTCGTGCTCTCCGTCACCTGCGTATGTCTTCCATTTGCTTTGCGTTTCTTCCTGAATTTCTGCGTTCATTTTTCTTTTGCCAGAACCCCCTGTTTCAGATTTCATGCTGGCGATACGTTCTCCACTTTGACTTTTCTGCAGAGGATTTATTTATTTGGCCTCGTTCCTAGCGTATCTTTATCAGGAGTGGGGTCTCGATCGGCGTCGCCCCCGTCCCATCCATGTCGGGCGGGGGTTCTAGATCGGCCCTTCATGCTGGTCTGACCTCCTGTTCTTCTCACGTAAGCGTAGGCAACGGTTGTTTGCCTTCCGAGTGTTCTCTTCGTGTGTTTCCAGAATTTACTTAGATGTTGTTTCTCTTGCATTTATCTTGCTCATAATCCACACGCCTTTTTGAGTCTCCGGATTCATGTCTTTCATCGGCTGGGTCTTAACGCAAATAGCACACCTGCCCCTTACCGGTCTTGCCTTGCAGGCGTCCGGTCACACACGGCCGAGCGGTCCGTCCCTCCTGCCATGCTTCCCCTCGCCTTCCCTCTGTGCTCGTGTGCTTCCTACTGGCCTCGCGTCCGGTGGCCTTGCTCATCCTCTCTGTGCAGTTGGATCCTAAGCCCACCCTCTACATCCTGAATTGCAGAGACTGTGTTTTCAGGTCCGAAGTTCATGGTCAACACTTTTTTTTTTTTAAATAAATATTTGAAATATAATCAATATACAATGTTATATTAGTTTTAGGCATACGACGTAGTGACTCGACAGTTCTGTATCTCACTCGGGGCTCCCCAGGGTAAGTGTGGTCACCATCTGTCCCCATACATTGTCACGATGGCGTAGGTGGTGCCCCCTACGCTGCACTTTTTAGCCCCTGTGCCTTATTTATTTCAGAACTGGAAGTTTGTGTCTTTTAACACTCTGTATCTGTCTTGCCCATTTCCCTGCCCTTTGGTGACTGTCAGGCTGTTTTCTGTATTAAGAGTCTGTTTGGGGTTTTTAAATTGTTCATTTGGGTTTTTTTTTTTTCTGTTTTTTAGATTCCACATGTAAGTGACGTCATATGGTATTGTCTTTCTTAGTCTTTTTTCACTCAGCGAATAATACCCTCTGGATCTGTCTGTGTTATTGCGGATGGCAAGATCCCACCCTTTTTTATGGCTGAGGAATATTCATGCAATATTCCTGTAATTAGACTGAGTAGTATATGTATCTATACGCTGAATATATATTCCTGTACGTGCGTACACGCATACCACATCTTCTTTATCTGTTATCCGTCAATGGACACTTGAGTCGTTTCCGTATCTTGGTTATTTTAATTAACGCTGCAATAAACGTAGGGGTACATTTACCTTTTTGGATCTATGTTCTCATTTTCTTTGGGTACGTACCCAGTGGTGTCGTTACTGGATCGTAGGTAGTTCTATTTTTAAGTTTTTCGAGGACCCTCCGCACTGTTTTCCAGAGCGGCTGCGCCGGTTTGTGTCCCCATGAACGGTGCAAGAAGGACTCCCCTTTCTCTGCATCCTCACCAACACCTGTTGTTTCTTGTCTTTCTTTCTTTTTTAAAAATATTTATTCATTTTTGAGAGAGGGAGAGAGCGAGCATGAGTGGGGAAGGGGCAGAGAGAGAGGGAGACACAGAATCTGAAGCGGGCTCCAGGCTCTGAGCTGTCAGCACAGAGCCCGACGTGGGGCTCGAACCCACAAACCGAGATATCATGACCTGAGCTGAAGTCGGCCGCTTCACCGACTGAGCCCCCAGGCGCCCCTGTTTCTTGTCCTTCTGATTCCAGCCCTTCTGACAGGTGTGAGGCGGTGCCTCCTTGTGGTTTTGATTTGCGTTTCCCTGGTGATGAGTGATGTTGGGCATCGTGTGTCTTTTGGCCACGTTTGGAAACATGTCCATTCTCTGCCCATTTTTAAGTGGATTATTTGGGATTTGGGGGTGTTGATTTGTTTAAGTTCATTATATATTTTCAGTATTAACCCCTTAACAAATCTATACTTGCAGATATCTTCTCCCACTCAGTATGCTGTGTTTTGGTTTTGTTAATGATCTCTTTTGCTGTGAAAAGCCATCGATTTGGGTGTAGGCCCGGCCGTTAAGTTTCGTTTTTTGTTTCCCTCACCTCGGGAGGTAGATCCACAGATGTGTTGCTAAGACTCTGCCGTCCAAGCGATTACTGTCTCTGTTTGCTCTTAGGAGTCTTGTGGTTCCGGGCCCCACGTGCAGGTCTTTCATCGACTCTTTTTAGAGTGTCCCGACTCTCTGATGAAGTCGGCCATCTTTGCAGCTCCTTTCCCTTGTTTGTCCTTTGTTGTCTGGAGAATATTAATTCTCGTGAAGTTCTCAGAGGCTCATGCAAGCGTCTGCATCAGTCACAGGTCTGTTTCTGTTGACCGAGTTTTCTCTTTGTTTCCCGCCAGCTGGCCCTGCCCCGGGAGTGACTGGTGAGTGTTTACAGAGCGCCGCGCATCGCGCTCCGTGGAGGCTTCTCTGTCGCGCGCACGCAACACGCCTCCCCCGGCAGCGCGCTGCTCGGATGGCGTGTTGCCTTTGCCATCAGAGCACGCCCCGTTAGGGAGGCGCGACGACATCCGTGTCTGAGGTCACCCGGGCCGATTTTTCTCTGCGTGTTCGTGCCACCGGCTCCGTAGGCATATACATGCGTGTGTTTAATTTTACTTCTGAGTTTTAACACCCACTTTTTAGGTTTTTGAAATGTTTGTAGATACATAAAGTATCTGCATTGTTCTGAAGTCAGGTCTATAAAATGAGGGAAGTATAAAGAGAAGTCACCCTTTCTCTGTCTCCTTCTTATTCTCTCCTTTCTTCCCCTTTCGTCCGAATGTGTTTTTAAAACACACCCTCCCGTTGTGTATCGAGAGTGCTTTTCAAACCCCTAACTGCTCTACTAGAACCTGCCGTTTATTGAGTGCCGGCGGTTCGGCAGCGCTAATCACCCCGCACACAGAAGCTCGCCGTAACGGTCGAGACGCCCGGGAGGAAGGGTCTGTTACTCCTGCTGCAGATGAGGAAGCTGGAGCTCAGAGACGTTAGGTCACACAGCCAGAGTCACACAGCAGGCACACTCCCGTCTGGCACCCAGAGCAGGGTCTTGGCCCTGGACGGCAGCTCTGCTCGGCCCTCTGTAGCTTCGGAAACCATCAGATACCAAGCGCTGGTTGGCTGCTTTTGAGGAATAATTTGAAAAATATCCACATAGACTTTTGGCACCTTTACCCCGATTACTCTTCGGCTGTTGGAGCCACCTGGGTTGTGTGTGGCTTGGACGCAGAAGTCAGGAGTGGGCGGGGGCCTTGGGACTCAGGCGGGGTCGTGTCCGTGGGCCTGGTGCCGTTGAGCCCTCTCCTCGGGGCAGGCGAACTGCGACCGCTTTTTAGGAACAGTATCTGATTTTTGTCCCCAGAGCTGGCGCCTGAGCCCCCTGGGGTGGGTGCAGGTGCCCCTTCTGCCCGGACCCCTCCCCCGGGACAGCAGCCGCGGCTGCGGGGACTCGTTTCTTCTCGTTGACGTCGACTTGTCACGGCAGGTGAGTGGGTGCCAGTGTTTAGCAACTGCCTTTCTGCCCTGGCCCTGGCGGGGCGGCAGTGTGGAGCGTGGGCTGGCTGGAGACGCCGCCTGGCAGCTTTCTGACACCCGGTGCGGCCTGAGCCCACGGCCAAGCCGGGACCTCGGACCCTGCACGGCTGCACGGACACAGAGGCGGCTGCTCCCTCCCCCCCCCCGCCGACGCAGCTCGCGGCTCCTCTGCGTGGCGGCTTTTCCTGGTCACCCCTCCTCGCTCGCTTTCCCATTTTCTGGTTCCTAGTAAGAACGAAGCAAAGCAAACAGGGTAAGTCAGGCCTGGCGTCCCGCAGACGCCCTCGCAGCAGGGCCTCAGCCGCCGTGAGGCTTAGCAGCAGGGTGCGCGCCGTCGAGGGAGCAGGTCTGCGCCGCGCAGCTGGGCCTGCCGGTGGACCCCATTTGTCCCGGCTCGCCTCGCCCTTGGCGGCCGGCCCCGGGCGGGCACGTGGACGGGGACCCCGCCAGCCTGACCACGCGGCCTCTCGCTCGGATGGCGTGAGATACTGGATGTCGTGCAGCTGCGGGGAGGGCGGGGGGCGCCGTGCCATTTACGTGACGGAGGTGAGGATGACCTCTCCCCCCACTAGAATTCTGGAGACTCGTGCACAGGGGCCTCCCGGAGCCGGCGCGGGAGGGTCAGGCCTGGCGGTGTGCATGTGAGCAGCCGAGGCAGGACGTAGCGTTTCCGCTCTCCGCCAGCTTCGCGTTCGGGAAGTGCCAGGGGGTTTTCTTCCTCCGTCCACCCTGCCCACGTGACGTCCACCCTGCCCACGTGACGTCTACCCTGCCCACGTGTCGTCCACCCTGCCCACGTGACGTCCACCCTGCCCACCGGCGGGCTGGCACGGCTCCCCCGTTCCGTTCTGGCTGCCACCGTCCTTTCTAGGTTGTTCCCACGCCCCGAACTTAACCGGGGCGGCACCCCTGAGTATTACCCCCTGGAATGTTCCAGAACCCGGCTCATCTAGCTCAGGTCTGCCCCCTGCCCCAGGCGCACTAGGTGGCCACAGGGCCCACGAGGGGCCCCAGCCCTGCTCACAGCGGCTTCGGGCAAACACGGCCAGAGGACGTGGCAGCCCAGAGTTACTTCCTGTCTGACCGTCTGCTGCCGAGAACAGGTGGGGTCTCCCTGGGTGCCGGGAGGAAGGTCCTGCCTGGGGGAGAGGGTGGCAGTGAGGCCCCGGAAACACCCCGAAACACACTCCGGTGTCTGCCCGTCCAGGTGTGCAAATGGAGTTTGTTTATAAAAAATTCATGTTTTACCCGATTGTGTTTTGTCAAGTCGCCCCGAAGGCTTTAGAGAATGACTTGGATTTTACAGTCTTTCCACTGGCCCCAAGGCGGGCTCCTGTCTGGGACTGTGGCCCCGCCCTCACCGCCAGCCGGGCAGGGTGTCCATCTGCTGCGGGGTGAGCACCTCCGTGTCTGCTCTGTCTTCGTCCCCGACTCGGGGGCCACGGGCCGGGTGTTCTCGGAGATCTGAGGACGGCCCGGGCGGGGACGTCGCAGGGGGGGGCGTCGGCGGGCCCTCTGATCTAATCAGGCAGGGGTGAGGCGCCCCGGTGTGGCCCCAGGGCCTTCCCGTAACTGGGAGGGGGCAGGGCTGCTGCTCGGCTGGGCGAGAGCTATTTTGGGATCATTGTCTCTCGTTATCTGTCCACAGACGGCATGGTGAATCACAGCAGCTGCTGAGGGGTTTCGGGGGGTGCGGACTGGCGCTGACGCGTGCTGGCGAGTCTCCGAACAGCTGTCACTCACAGCGGAGATGAGACCCCCAGTGGCAGAGAGTGTCTCGAAGAAGACATCAGTAATTCGATCTGTAGTTTCTTTCTTTTTTTTTGTTTTAATTTTTATTTTATAATAGTTTATTTTCAAATTGGTTTACATATAACACCCAGTGTTCATCCCAACACGTGCCCTCTTTAATGCCCGTCACCCCCTCTCCCCCCTCCCTCACCCCCCTCACCCTCAGTTAGTTCTTAGTCTTTGAGAGTCTCTTATGTTTTATCTCCCTCCCTCTCTGTGTCTTTTTTTTCTTTCCCCTCTAGCCCTCCCCCTGGTTTTTGCTTAGTCTCACCAAGTCCACCTATTCGTGGAAACATATGGTATCTGTTTTTTTCTAACTGACTTATTTCACTTAACATAATACCCTCCAGTTCCATCCATGTTGCTACGCATGGCCAGATTTCATTTTTTCTCATTGCCACGCAGTAGTCCATTGTATATATGTGCCACAACTTCTTTGTACCCCAATGTTCATAGCAGCACCTTCGACAATAGCCAACTCATGGAAAGAGACCAAATGCCCATCGATCTGTAGTTTCAAGACCAAGGACAAACTTGTCACGCAAGCCGGCGATACCCGGAAACCATCCGAAAAAGGGAGTCGTGATCACAAGTCGGTGGCAGGGAGTGGTAGGCTTCACCCTCGAGGGGCACCCCTGGGATGAGGGGGCAGGAGCGGAAACGCACACGGCAGTGCGTGGGGGGGTTTCAGAAGCGAGCGGCACCCTCACCCAGGAAGTCCCTCGGGTTGCAGTTACAGCCTTTCGGCTGCAGAATTCTCCCGCCTTTCTGTACTCAGCATCCCAGACATGCTTATAAGACAAGCTGGTGGTTCGAAGGGCCCTTTCTGTGCCACTTGGAGTCTCGTTCTCCCTCTGGGCTCTCTGGAGGCTTCGGGACCAGCCGGCGCACGGGGGGTGGTTTTCCTCCCGGCCCCGGGCTCGGGGAGCGCCTCGTTCTCCAGGCGAGCAGTGAGGGAGCCCGGGGGAGAGGGTCTGAGCCCGGGTCCTGCGGCTCCCAGCCAGCCCCCGGGGCCGCCGTCACAGACGGGCACCTGTGCCGTCTCAAGGTCCTTAAAGGGGGGGCTCCGTCGCTCACCCTGAGGCCTGACCCCCCCCCCCCATCAGCCCTCCCCTGCCGGGGTTTCCCCTGCTGGCTGCACCAGGGGAAATTCGCGAAGTCGGAAAGTGGATTGATTTAAAAGCAGTGAACGTCCCTGTGGGGGCTCTGGTGAAGACGCCCTGGCGGCAGCCGTTCTCCCCGACGAGGCGGGTGAGCGCTGCCCGAGCGGCTCGGAGACGGTGCGTTGGAGCCGAGCCGCGGTTCACGGACCCGGCCGAGCGGGGCGGGCGGCGGTTCCCCCGCGGCCCCGGGTGCAAAAAGTTCCCCTTTCCCGGGAGAGGATCCTTCTGGGGCGGGTTCCTTCGGCACGAGGTCTGGGGCCGGCTGTGGAGCCGGCGTCTGAGTACCGGCCCTCTCTTTCGGGCCCCGGACCCCGAAGGGGCAGCTCTGGGCCCTTGGCTTATAGTCTTAGGGGGTCTGAATTATTTACAGGGACCTTAAAAACTCATGTAGGAGAACGGCCCCCTCTCTGTGCCGCGGTTTACTAGCTGGCTACAGCGCTGAAGTCCCTCTCTCCGGGCTTTTCCTAATAAAGTATAAATGTCTTTGGCATTTGATTTTATTCCTAAAGGTATTAAAATGCAATTTTATGTTATTTCAACGTGTGGAATTTAATTCACGTACCTCCTGTGCATTCTAGCGGCGCGAACCCCCTGGGTAACTGGGCTGCTCCCGAGTGGCCACAGTGTGCCCACAGCGGGACGGTGAGGTAGGAAGTACGCCGGAAAGAGAAGGGAGGAAAAAACCCCTTTATGTAAGAAGTTCCTTCTGCGGCCCTGGTGAATCACACGTTGGACGTCTGTTTTCTTCCCGAGGACCGCATCTAGCCCGGGTTTATGTACACGCAGGCCAGGAGGCGGGTACGAAGACGGGAGGGGAGGGGGATGAGGAGAGAGGGTCTTGAATTTCCTTTTCTTCTCCCGGGAAGCAGGGACAGTGAGCGACGTCGGCACCTGGGCCCTGACGTCTGGGACTGGGACCTGAGACCGGGAGGCAGAGGGACCGGGAGGCGGAGGGACCGGGAGGCGGCGGGCCGGGGGGGGGCCCGGGGGGGGGCGCGGGGGGGGCTGGTTCTGCACAGATAGTTGCCCTTTGTCTTTAAGTTTATTTATTTATTAAATGTTTTATTTTTTTAAAAAAAGAGAGAGAATGTGAGCAGGGAACGGGCAGAGAGAGAGAGGGAGACACAGAATCTGAAGCAGGCTCCAGGCTCTGAGCTGTCAGCACAGAGCCCAGCGTGGGGCTTTGAACCCACAAACCATGAGTTCATGACCCGAGCCCAAGTCGGCTGCTTAACCGACTGAGCCCCCCAGGCGCCCCATGAGTTGATTTTATTTTAAAGATGACGGTGAGATTAAAAAAGAAAGGTGAGTGTGTTTGAGGGCAGATGTAACTTAAAACAGCCCATTTTACACACACACCTGAATTAAAATGACAGGCCGAGCGTGGGCGAGAGCACAGGGTAGCTGGAAGTCTGGCTCGCCGCCGGCAGGAGCGTGCACAGGTTTCTCGTACAGTGCGCTACCCTGCTACCCAGCCATGCACACCACAGGGGAGGCCAAGAGAAAACAACCCGCAGCCACCAAAGTGCATGTCGGAGCATGTTACTCAGCGTGGCCACGTGTCCCAGTGAACAGGTGCCTAGTGTGGTACCGAGGGAGGTTCCTCAGCAGTAGAGACAGAAACTCCGGGCCCCGCAGCGGTGCAGATGAACCTCCAAAACCGGGCACTGGGCTGGAGAGGCCAGAGGCGGCAGCGCATGACACTCGTGACGTCACACAGCACATTCCGCAAACGGACGTGATGGGTTTATGGTGACAGAGACCGGGGCCTTCTCTAGGTTGGCTGGGGAGGGAGGGGGGAGCTGTCCGGCAGGGGTGTGGGAGCCTCTTGGGGCGATGGAGATGGCTCTGGTTCCTGAAGGAGGCGGTGCCGCCCCGGCGTAGACTACACGCTATCACGCGGTCTCCTTCCGGTCTGTGCGTGTCTTCACGTGGCCTTGCACCCGGATACGAACAGTGTGACCTCTGGGAGGGGTGGGGAGAGCCTGTTTGGGAATGAACCCTGGTTCGACCGGGTCACTCCGGGTGGGACGCCGAGACGTTCAGATGGGGACGCACCGCGGTGGCGCGAGCCGTGCGCCTCAAGCCGCAGCACGCGGCACGCAAGCCGCCGTGCGACCGTGCGGGACAGCGGGTTGCTTTCCATCGCTCTCCTTTTCAGGTTTGGGGGGGCCTTTGAGAGTTTTCCTCGCAGAATTTTGGGGGTGGGGCGAATAAAGTCTCCGTGGACGGATCAGACCCAGGAAGCAGTTTCTGCTCCTGCGTTTCTGTCCTTGGCGGTCCTGTTTACGCGGCTCCAGGGGCCCCCACGTCGTGGGCTCTGTAAACACGCTGAAGGGAGCGGTCCTGGAGCCATCGCGCGTCTGGCTGCCAGAAGGCCCATGTCTGAGGAAGGCGGGAGAGTCTCCTGCTCGTGCGCCAGGCGAGGTCCAACAGGCCGAGCGGTGTCCCCGAATTCCTACGTTAGAGCCCTCACGCCAGCACCCCAGCACGTGACTGTGTCTGGAGACGGGGACTTTACAGAGGTGACTGAGGGAACGGGGGTCACCAGGGGGGCCCTGATCCCAGGTGACCGGGGTCCTGGTAAGAAGAGGGGATCAGGACACAGACACGGAGGGACGAGCCCGTGAGGACACAGGGGGAGGACGGCCGTCCACACACAGGGAGAGGGGCCTCGGGGGGCCCAGCCCGGCCCCTGCCTGGCCCTCGGGCTCCGGGACCGGGGGACGGCATGTTTATAGAGTTGACGCTGCCCCGTCTGTTGTCCGTTGTGGTGGCCTGAGCTGGCTCACACACGAGTGTGTGGCGGTCTCGGCCGTCAATTCTGTCTTTGGGTCCCGTCCTGCAGAAAACGGTGCCGAATTTCTGCTTCCAAATCAAACGTCGTCGCTAGTCTCAAGCGAGGGGACTGTGCCCACACCGAGGAGCCGGAGATTTCCCGGGGTCGGAGCCACACGAGGCTGCACCGGGAGCAGCTGGCCGCCAGCCTCCAGGCTTTGGGGTCGAGCGGAGGAGGTCTGGCTGTGCGTAAGGTAGAAAGCCCACGTCCTTGAGCTGCTCGGGCCCGCCGCCTCGTCTGTGGCGCAGGAAGCGGCATCGCCACTTGGGTGCGCCGTGAGGGTTCGATCTCACGCCGCGTTTAGACGCCTCCGGGGCACAGGTGCGGAGGGGGTTCCGTTACTGCTGGGGGCACCGGCGTCACAGTCACGGTTATCACAGCTCGGGGACGCCGGCCTAGGAGCCCTGTGGTCCCCGAGATTCAGTCTCCGGCCAGGGCCTCGGGCACCGGGAGGCCGCGTGGAAACGTCTCGCCCCGCATGTTCGTGCCTCCCCAGCCCGACGGGCCCGGCCCGAGCGGCTCTCTGGACGGCTGCTTCTCTGCAAACACAGCAAAACCGCAGGCTATTTTTTATCAGGATTTCCGGGAGCGAACCGTGTCCTTCAGCGCTGGTGCTGTTTCAGGGGAGAGGTTTGCATTCTATCGGCAGATCCGTCTGGGAGGGGTGAAGTAATCGCTTCCCGTTCTTGTGTCTGCCCGCGAAACTTCTCTGCCTCTCAGATGTGTTTTTATGGCTTGTTTTCGCCTCGACTCCCATAAATACCTTACAGAGCCGAGGGCTGGGTAGTGCCGTGCCGAGGTTTCTAACACGCGGGAGGGCTGGGGTCGTGGCCCCTCCACGGAGCGGGAGGATTTTCACCCGGCCGGTGTTTTCTGCGTGCGGCTGGGGCTCGGCAGCCGGGGTGAAGGTGGACCAGCTGGAGCGCAGTCTGGCTGTGCCTGTCGACGGGGTCGTAAACTTCTAGACGTTGAAGACGGCTTTTCCCCTTAGATATGAACTCTCAGTGTCCACCACGGGGTTCGGTGTCTCCCTCGTGGCCAGCGAGTAATTCCAGTGCTGCATCTCAGCCTCCCTGGGGGGCGGGGGGTTTGGGGGAAGGTAACTTACAGACGTCAGAGCCGTGCTTCGAAGCAGTCTGAGCACCACGCATAGCACTTAGGAGTGTAGGCTCCGGAGCCGAGGGTCAGATCCCAAAGGGCTTCGCGGCTTCTGATGAGCTCAGGTCCCAAAGGACAGCGTCAACCCACACGCACCTGGGAGTGTGTCCACGCGGCCGTGGTCGGGCGCACAGGCTGAGGCACCGCCCGTACGGGAGCACACGTGTCCTCACGCCTCCTGCCTAGAACCCGGTCTCGCCCGGCGAGGAGTACGGCACGTCGGAAGCGGTGTTGCAGACTTCCCGACCTGCTCTTAGGCTTTCTAGCTTTCGATTTTGCCCCTGCTGGGCGCTGTCCTGAGCCCACCGCGGAGTGAAGCCAGTCTGGTCCCTGGAGGGACGGGGGGCCGGGCGGAAGGAAACGGATGAGCCGAGGTTACTGCCAGGGACTCGTGGGCGAGGCCGTCTCCAACCTGCCGGCCCGACCGACCCCACACCCAGATGCCAGCCCTGCTTCTCGTCCTCAGGATCTGGCCCCTCTTAGCCCCGGGGTGGCTGCTTATGCAGCTTCGCTGACGCGGTGCCGGTGCGTTCCTTTTGTTCTGAGCCTGTTATGTTCCTTCATGGGTCGGTGTTAAGTTTTGTCAAATGTTCTTTGATCAAACACTCGCCAGAATGGCTAAGAGATCTGCAGTCAGCAAGAATCCGTAGCCTTTCTCCTCTTTTCGGTCGAGGCGACGAATCACGCTGATTTTTTTATTCCTGTCATAAGCCGACCTCGTGACAGCATCTTTTCCTTTGTAAGTAAACCCCTGAGCTCGCTTTGCTCAGGTGCGTTTGGGTTTTCTGCTTCGGTGGAGACATGACGCGTGCCTTTGGGGGGCCCCGATGGTGAGGTTGTGCTGGCCCCGTACGCGGAGCTGGGGACCCTCTCTCTTTTTACTCCCCGGAACAAGTTGGGGAAGATTGGTGTTAGCATTCCTTCTGTATTTGGGAAGATTCATCTGAGAAGCCCCTTGGGACAGGGGTTTTCTTTGTGGGCTTTCGGCTCTGTTTTAAGCCCTTAACCAGCATTAGCTATTTGATGCTCGCCGGTCACACGTGTACCGTTATCCGCAGCTACAGATAGATATAACTGGCCCGTGGTCTCCGTGCTGGAAGGACCTACACCATGAGGCCTATCACCTTGACCGCTGCACCATGCTGCCACAGCCCAGGGCGTCTCCTTCCTGGGGAGGGATGGGGGGCCAGGTGGTCTGCATGGTGTCCTGGGAGACTGGGGGGGCCACCTCATTCCCAGCCTTGGGGTTTTGGTAAAGGAGAGGCCTCGCCTGGGCGGTTCTTCCTAGGAACCCTCAGGATCCCCATTTAACGTGGGCTAGGCCCGTCGGGTCACCTGGCTTGACGCTACTGGCAGGGCCGGCCCCCAGGCCTAGCCTCCTCTGGCCAGTCGCCCGGCCTGCTCTCCGCAGGCAGCTCCATGGTGGTTATGGGGACCCCCCCCAACCAGTGTGGGGTCCCTAGTAAGCCGAGGGCCTCCAGATAACACATCAGTTTGCACAGGTTTTTAGCCCCTCATGGGGCTTGGCAGAGCCTGGGCCCTACTGCTTTCGGAGTCTGCAGGGTTGCCCGCTGCATCTTTGGGCTCTGGGCCTCAGCCCCAGAGACGGGGCAGAGACCCCCGTGGAGTCTGTCTAGCGGAGTTCAAGGCCCGGCAGCCCTGCCAAGCCAGGCGCCCAGCCCCCTCTGCGTGCCTGCAGGATGCTCATAATTGAGACGTCCCTCCGGGCTCCTGGGCCTCTGGGGTCGGTTGCTGCCTGATTTGCCATATGTCTCAGGTTGGCGACATGGAAGGGAAACTGAAGATGGGGACATACCAACCCCGCGGTCTTCCCCACCAACTTTGCATGGAGCCATTTTCTAGTTATGGTTAGGACATGTCAGGATCACAGAGCCGCCTGTGAATAGCTCTCCATGTTGGGAGGCATGCTTTGCTATGGCAGGAGGAGGAGGCTGCACGCAGGGCAGGGGAGTGGGTTCCCTCCACATTCTGGCTGCAGACCCCAGGAGATGGCCGTTTAGCCAGTGACAAGAAGACAGGCAACTTCTCACCTCACCCGGTGCTGAGTCCAGGCCCTGGCCAAGCGGATGCACCGTGGGCACCCCAGCAAGGCAGTGGCATCTCTAGGGTACTCACTGCCCACCACCGGAGGCCAGGGAGACCGAGGGGAACATCAAAAGGGGTGTCTTTAGCACTACGAAAGTATTTGTGCCCCTCCGCCTCCCCGAGCAGGAAGGCAGGAGTTTGTTGGCCCCTCTTTGGAGCTCGGCATTAGACCTGATGACGGGTGGAAAAGGATGCAGGTCCACTTGATGCCTGGGCTCAGGTAGAGTGGTTTCCTTGTCTAGAATGCAGGCTTACACACACAGACTGAGGAGAGCTTCGAGTGCTGGGGGCATGGGACGTAGCATGTGGTAGGGCTCAGTTAATGGTGGCTGGGTGCATAGGTGTGTGGAAAGGTGGATGGATGAGTGGATGATTGGATGGGTAGAGGGATGGGTGGATAAGTAGGTGGAGGGGTGGGTGGTTGAGTAGATGGATGACTAGGTAAATGGCTGAGTAGATAGATAGATGACTGTGTAGATGGTTGAGTGGATGGATGGCTGGGTGGGTGGTTGAGTAGATGGTTGAGTGGATAGATGACTGTGTAGATGGTTGAGTGGATGGATGACTGTGTAGATGGTTGAGTGGATGGATGACTGTGTAGATGGTTGAGTGGATGGATGGCTGGTTGGGTGCTTGAGCAGATGGTTGAGTGGATGGACGACTATGTAGATGGTTGAGTGGATGGATGACTGGGTAGATGGTTAAATGGATGGATGGCTGGGTGGGTGGTTGAGTAGACAGATGACTGGGTAGGTGGTTGAATGGACGGATGGCTGGGTGGGTGGTTGAGCAGATGGGTGGGTGGATGGACGACTATGTAGATGGTTGAGTGGATGGATGACTGGGTAGGTGGTTGAATGGACGGATGGCTGGGTGGGTGGTTGAGCAGATGGCTGGGTGGATGGCAAAACCCACAGAGGGTATTGTACACACAGTGCTGGGTCTTCCGGGAAGCCCTGTGGAAGGGCTGCCTGATAGAGGAAGGGTAGAAATAGACCAGTAGAGAATTGAGGTGAGGACCAACTGGCTCTCTTTGCACCCTCCTCCCCTGCCTGTGGGGACAGTTTTCCTCCATCAGATCTCGCCCTGCCCCGAGTCCCCTAGGCTCTCTTTGCTCCTGGTGCTGCGTGATGTCCCCTCTGCCGTGGCGAGCCACTTACTCTGTCCCTTACATTCCTCGTGTTGGCCCTGAAGTCGTACAGAGGTCGAGGCGCAGCAGGCTAGGAGACGGTGTGGGATTGCAGCCATGTGGTTAGGGACAGCCCTGACGGCGGTGGGGGGGTTCACCTGGGGCCCCCAGCCCTTAGCACAAATCCTGGCACGCAGTAGGTGTGCAGTTGGGTCGGCTCCCCTTGTTGACTTCGGGAAGGACAACAGGCGGCTGCCGGCCTGGATTGTGGGTGGCCCCTCACACCGCCTGTGGGATCCCGCTGCCCCAGGCACACACCCCCCGCCTGCCCTGGTGTCCCCTAAACATGCCGCCCCCGTGTGCATCTAATACGGCCCTTTGGCAGAAGACATGGACAGTTTGGGGGCACCCCCAATGAGGACACCCTGAACCTTTCCTCTGCTTACTGATTGGCAGAGTGTGGGTCTGTGGGGATGCTCCACCACGGCCCAGTGTGTCTGTCCACGATGAGGTGGGCGCGGGACCTGGGTGGGCGAGAGGACCTACCTAATTCACACGCTGATGCGAAGTCGAAATGTGCGCCAGAAGCCAGGGCAGTGGGGGCTTTGGCGGCTTCCTCTGCCCGGCCTCCCCCCTCACACAGCCTGGGAGGGGCCGCAGGTGCAGGGGAACCAGCCCTGGCGCGGGGCTTTGGGAGGACATTGCCCCTGTACTCCCTCGGGGCCTGAAGGAGGGCTGGGAGGTGGGCACGCAGCCGTGCCGGGGGGCACGTGGAGAGAGAAGGAGGTCCAGGAGCCCAGGCCTCGAGACGCCGGCCGGGCACGGTGGGTGACGCAGGAGTGGGGACGATCCCGGGACCGCAGG
The DNA here is from genome assembly GCA_030068075.1 of Paguma larvata. NCBI lineage: Eukaryota > Metazoa > Chordata > Mammalia > Carnivora > Viverridae > Paguma > Paguma larvata. Next base: position 110,247,267 of record CM057831.1, on the reverse strand, counting down.
CCCCAGCCTCTCGGACGAGGCCATCTCCACGCGGAGTCCCGCTCCGCTGTGGCCCTTCCTGTGGTGCGCGTGGTGGAGACCCCACACATCTTTCTAAGATCGTCCTTGCTCGGGCTGTGACGGTCACACTGTGGATTTTGAAGCTGTGCTTTCCGAGAGCGGGGGAGCGGGACTCTGTTAGGTGTGAGCCTGGCAGGTGCCAGAAAGGGCGCGTCCTCAGCCTGGGAGTTACAAGGGTGGACGAAGGGCTCCCCCCTTGTGCCCGGCCCTGTGATTCTGTCAACAGGGAGCCTGCCGTCCGAGCCTCTGCCGCTGGGGGCGCTGCTGGGGCAGCCTTCCCTGCCCCGCGACACCTGCCAGCCTTGCATCCTCGTGACTCCCGGTGACCTGGTCCCCGTGGCAGAGGCCCCTCGGGCACTGGGCAGTGGGTGCAATCGGCTCTCAGGAGGGGCCCCCTCAGCACAGGCAGAGGGTCCCCACCCCGGATGTCATGGCCTCGACTCCTTCCCAGCACCACAGCTTTCTCTCCCGCTCCCCCGCAGAAGCCCGGGCTCCTCCTCCAGGCTTCCCCTCTGCTGCGTCCATCCTACCTGTCCTGTCTGGACGTCACCCAGCATCCGCCAAACCCGCTGCAGCTTCTGCCAAGGGCGCCTTCTCCCCCGTCCCCTGTGCCTTGTCCATAAGTGGTGGCTGGAGCTGGACAATGGCTTAAGAAAGGAGGGGTCGGGACGAGCCTCTCCGAGTCCAGAGGGTGCCCTTGCCACTCCGGCTTCTCCAGATCCGAACACCCCCCACAGGTTGGGTGCGTCCAGCTCAGGAGGGTGGTGCCAGACGCTGGCCGTGGTCTGTGCTGGTGAAGGGTGGGGTGGGGGCAGCTGAGCCGGAGTCCTCAGCCCTCATTTCCGCACCCTCTCCCCTCCGACTGTGCAAGGTCCTCCCTCCTAGAGAGTGTGTCTGCAGTCCGGAACAGTCGCTGGAGGACATCCCGTGGTCACCCAGCCAACGCAGCCTGCCCAGCGCGGCGCGTCCCACGCCGTTGGGGACACGTGTCATACGGTCTTCCTTGTGCTGTAGCTTTCAGCCAACGTGCCTGACTAGTGTGGTTCCGTTACACTGTGACTTCTTTCCTAAACCCGTGAAAGTGATTTATAGTCACACCACCTGAGCCCCGATGTTAGGTGCAGTCTGCACTTGGACGGCTGGAGTTACGTCTTGGTCTCAGCACCAGCTAGCTGCGTGATGTCCGGCAAGTTACTCAACCTCTCTGCGCCTCAGTGTTCTCACGTGTCAGGTGGATAACGGCGCCCACTTCACAGAGCTGTTAGGATCAGAGAGGGTCTATCCTTATAAAGTGCTCGGAGCAAACCGGGTCCACGTCAGAGTATTAGGAGTTTTGTTGTTAATATCGATACGAGTACCTGTAACCAGGGAGGAGAGACCCCACATTCTGCCTTCTTTACGCAGCCAAACCCGCAGCTGGGCGCCGCTGGATGGCAGCGAGGTGCTGCCGTCAGACCCGGCCCCTCTCCATCTCCGTGAAGGGTTTACCGGCTGCCGTGAGCCGCCCAGCCGAGGCGGGCCGCAGGGGTGTCGCGGTGGAGCAGGAGAGGCAGGTGGCTTTGCTGCGCGTGGCAGCTCGGTTGGCAGCTCTTAGAGCTTTCTTCGGATGAATATAGGCTTGGATGTAAGCTTGGACTTACCGGCTGCTGGTCCTTTTTGGGGTTATTTTCAGTACCCGCCCTGGGGGTGTGTTGCAGTGCAGACGTGGGTGCCCCTGCGTGCATCTGGGTGTGTATTTATTGGGGGGGGGCTTGGAGGGCCTTTGTGATGAGCCACGTGCTGCCTGCACCTAGTAGTCACTAATAACCGTTACAGCAACAGGAGTAACGGCAGACTTTTCTAGGGCTTACCACGTGCCAGGCACTGCTGTAACTCTTTACATGCGGTCTCCTCCAATCCTCACACCGAACCCACTAGACAGATGACAAAACTGAGGCCCAAGGGTTAACCGTGGTGCCCGGGGTTACACAGTACAGGTCCGGGAGCCTGGGGCCAGAGCCCTTTACCTCTACAGCTCCTGTCTGCCAGCTTCCCGCCAGGCACTGGGCTGGGGCCAGCCTGGACGAATAGGTGAGCAGGGGAGTGGGGTCTCCCTGAGGGAGGGGGCACCCAGGACAGCTAACTCTGAGAGTGTCTGGACACAGCTTCTCCCTCAACGCCTCCCTGCACCCGTCACCCCCCGGCAGGAGCAGAGCTCTGGGGGCTGGGGTTACTGAGGGGCAAGTGGTCAGAGAGGGTGTACATGGGGCCGCCCTGCTAGCTCAGGTCGTGCTCCCTGCTAACTCAGGTCGTGCTCCCTGCTAGCTCAGAAAGTGCTCCCTGCTAACTCAGAAAGTGCTCCCTGCTAACTCACAGCGTGCTCCCTGCTCCTTTGTGCATTGTCTGAGGCCTCCCGCCCCCCTCCGTCCTGGCACCCCCTCCCTCCCCGCTCCCGCCCCCCCTCTGTCCCGGCACCCCCTCACTCCCCCCCCCTCCCTCCCCTCTTCCATCCTGGCACCCCCTCCCGCCCCCCCATCCCAGCACCCCACGCCTCGCGGGGAGACGGCTGTCCCAAAGCACGGGCATCTCTCCAACCCCTGCGGCCGGTTCAGGTGGATCACCTTCCCATACTTGACCCTCTGGCCTGCTGGTCCACACAGGAGCACTTCTGCCTGCTTTCGTTTGCTTGTGGTAAAATGCACGAACCGCAGATCTTCCCGCCTTCGTCCGCTCAGTGGCCTTGAGCACGTTGTCTGAAGCCACATCTCCACCACCCATCTCCAGAACTCTCCGTCTCGCAAAACTGAAGCTCCGCCCCCATGAAACACGGGCCCCCGGCCCCTCCCCCAGCGCCGGCGCCTGCTGTCCACTCCGGGGGAATCTGGAGACTCCAGGGCCTCGTGTGAGCGGATCGCACCGTGTCTGGTCCGTTTCACTGAGTGTCACGTCCCCCGGGTCCATCCACGTTGTGGCAGGTGTCAGAGCGTCCCTCTCGTCAGGGCCGGTGGACAGCCCGCTGTACCAGACCGCTCGGGGCTCGTCCGCTCACCTGCGGACGCCCGCGGGGCCTCTGCCGCAGGCCGCGGCGTGTACCTGCCGTGAACTCGAGTGTGCAGACTCCTCTCTGGACCCTGCCGTCTGACCCTGCCCGCGCTGCCGCAGCGAGCCCCACACCGCAGACCAGGGGGCTTGAACGACCTGCCGGGTCTGGGGGCTGGAGCGGCACGGTCGGGTTCTGGTGAGGCCCCTCTTGCTGGCCTTCTCGCCTCGCGCTCACATAGTCGCAGCGGGGAGAGAGCAGCTCTGGGATCCCCCCCTTACAGGGGCGCAAATCCCACGACAGGAGCCCCACCCGCGTGACCTCATCTGACCCTAACCACCTCCCAAAGACCCACCTCCAAGTACCGTTCCACTCGGGGGTTAGTTTCCAACCCAGGATGGGGGGCGGGTAGGGCGCAGGCATTATGTACGCAGCACTCCACCCCCCGGACCCCCAAATCCGTGTCTTTCTGGTAAGTAAAACACACTGATTTCACCTAACAGCCCTCAAAAGCCTTACCCCACTCCGATGCCATCTCCGAAGTCCAGAGTCCCCTTTAAATGTCATCCAGGTTGCTTGTGAGTGACACCCAAGGTACGGATTGTCCTCGGGCAAGGCCCGTCTCCCGCTGAGAACCCGTGACACGGACGAGCTGTGTGCTTCCCAGGTGCCACAGGGGCCATGCGACACCCGCACAGGATGGGCGTTCCCGTTCTGGAAGAGAGGACGAAAAAGAAGGAAGGGGGGTCGGGCCCCCAGCGGTCGGAGCCTCGCAGCCAGCTCCGTGAGGTCTCGCGGCCCAAGAACAGCCCTGGCCTGCGGGCTCGCAGGGGAGCGGCCTCACCTCTGCTCTGCAGGGTGGTCGCACCCACAAGGCTCCTGGCGGAACCCGGGCAGGGGCCTGGTGGTCTCGAATCTCGTTCCTGAAGAGTATTGCACGTTTGCCGCAGGGGCTCCTGTCCCGTCTCGTCCAGCCCACGAAGTCCCCCCGCCTTCCCTCACGATCGCCTGGCTCCGCCCGCAGCTCAAGCCCGCGGCGCTCTCTGTCCAGCGGTAGTCCGGCCACACCGCATGCTCCGTCTTCTCTTCAGAACACGCCTTCTCATCGTTTGCGACAGGCAGGGGCCGAGGATGTTCCCTGGTCTCCGCGCTGCGGGTCCTTCTTGCTCGAGCCTCCGCCTCAGTTCATCTCCCTGGCATCGCGCTACCATCAGCCCGCGGCTCCTTCACTCTGCATAGACGCGGCCGCGGCTGAATTCCCAATTCTCGCTCGTGTGTTCTGCCTTCCACCCGAGGAGCAAGCTCCGGTCGGCCGAGCTGTTTGTGACTTTATAATGCGACCCCATTTCCTCGTGATTCTGAGTGGGCGTCCGTCAGAACGGGCTTGACCGTCCGAGCACCCGAGACCTCTTCTAGCCCCTGCCGCCCCTGCTGCGAAAGCTGCTTCCACGTTGGCAGGCGTTTGTTACGGCGGCCCCGCGCCAGGACCCAGACCTGCACTCCGTGGGATGCACGTGTGCGTGCATGTACGTGCACACGTGTACGTGCACACACGCAAAACGCAGGCATACACAAAACACGCACACATGTAAACATACATACACATGCAAACACACATGCACGCACACACCACACATGTATATGCACCCACACAGAAACACAATCGCACACGCAAACACATGTAAACGTGCACACACATGCACACACGTTAAACATGCGTGCAGACACAACACACAAAACGTGCTCACATATGTTAAACATGCATGCACATACATAAAACACGCACATACTTACGCCCATGCAGTAGCACACACACACGCATATCTGCGCGCGCGCGCACACACACACACACACACACACACACACCTTTACAGAGAGAATTATCACGGTGGCTGAGAAGTCCAAGGACCGCACCGTGACAAGCTGGAGGCCCAGGCCCTGGTGGTGCAGGTCTCAGTCTGAAAGCCGGTGGGCTTGAGGCTCGGGAACAGCCAGTGCTTCCATCGGGGTCTGAGGGTCGGAAGAGAGCTACGGGCCCGCTCGGTCATCTGGAGGAGGACCTCCTGCGCAGTCAGATTCTTTGCTCTCCTCAGGCCTTCGACGGATCGGACGAGGCCCACCTGAGCTGGGGAGGGCTGGCTGCTTTACTGAGTCGGCCGAGTCAGAGGTTCGCGTCGTCCAGAAGCGCCACCTGTCTGGGCACCCCCGCGGCTCAGCCACGATGACACATAAAAGTAACATTATACCTGCTTCTGGTCCCTTTGGGTCTAACCCCGTTGCTGGATCATGCTGTAATTCCCTTTAACTTTCCGAGGCCCTCCAAGCTGCTTCCCACGGTGGCTGCGCCATTTTACTTTCCCAGCAGCAAGGTGCAAGTGGGCGCAGGTGAGCCCGTCTCTCCACAGCCTCGCCAACACTTAATATTTTCTGGATTTTGACAGTAGCCACCCTCACGGGCGTAAGGAAGCTTTACCTCTGAAGGTCTGGCGGAAACGCGGAATGATGGTACGCAGCTGTCCCGAGTGACACTGGGCCCTTTGCTACATGCGGCCTGCAGACCCTCCCTTCTGTCCTCGGTCTCCAGCTCCTGGGGGGGCGCGTGGACCTCCCACCTGGGCTCCTCTCCTCTGTGCTGTGTCTGGGGTCCCCACTCTGAAGCCTGGGCCCCAGGCAGGCGGCCCTGCGGGAGCATCATTCTGCTGATGGTTCCAGCCCTGCCTGCCTCGGCAGACCCAGGGGCCACCCCCAAAGTGGTCTTTGTCCTCCAGCGTTTGCTGGTGTGGACGTGGGCTCCCAAGGCCGGTCTCTCACTGCTCCTGCCGGGCGGCATCCTTGGAGGGCACCCGTGGAAAGCGGTGTCACTCCCGAGGGCAGGGACCCGGGGGCCCTGGGTGTCCATGGCGCTGTGGCGCCCCCCCCCCGCAACGGCCTCCGAGCGGAGCCGTTCCGGTCAGGACGCTCAGGGCAGGGGCCCCCTGGGTAGGAGAGATCTCTGTCGAAGCAGTTTCTCGTGAGGAGCTGGCTCACGTGACCGTGGGGGCTGGCGAGTCTGAAACCGCGGGGCAGGCAGGGAGCCTCGGGCGGGGTCCGTGCCGCAGTCTCGAGGCAGGGGCTCTTCTCTGGGAAATCGGGGTTCGCTACCAAGGCCTCCAGAACACTGGCTGAGTCCCACCCGCATGTCACCGCAAGGCTGCAGTTGTGTGTGTGTCTCCAGGCTGGAGCCTGAAGGCTGGGGCCCGTGGTGCCGGGAGCCCTGCCCACATGCCGCTGGCGCAGGCCACCCCCCCCCCCGCCCCGCCCCACCGTTTTCATGTGTCAGCCCGCAGGTCTGTGGGGCCCGAGTCGGCGGGGTTTCCTGTAGGTGTTGGTTCCGGTCTTCTGCACACACGCGGGCGGGACGTTTTCCGCGAACCGAAACCCAGCGGGGAGCTTCGGGTACTTTCGTGAGGACTTCCTGCTCCCGGTTGACGGGGAGCGGCTCGTGTCTAATCAGAAGGGCGGGACTCGCGGGCACGCCTGGCGGGAGAACAGGGAGCAGGTCGGGGGTCTCCAGGCGCAGGCTCGCTGCGCGCCCCGCTCCTGTGCAGACGTCCCCGCGGGGGCCCCGGGCAGACGCTCGCTCTTCCGCAGGTTCTGGGATGAGAGCCTCGCCTCGCAGGGTGGCCGAGGCTTCCAGGGGATGAGCGCGACGTGCGGCTCCGAGCGTGTGGGGGCCGATGGATCCTGCTGCCGCCGTTTTCAGAGTCCCGCCCGGGGCGCTGGGGGCTCAGGCGGTGAGCGTCCAGGTCTCGATCTCGGCTCAGGTCATGATCTCACGGTTTGAGAGTTCGAGCCCTGCTCTTGGCTCTGTGCTGAGAGTGTGGAGCCCGCCTGGGATTCTCTCTCCCTCTCTCTCTGCCCGTCCCCCACTCATGCTCTTTCTCTCTCTCTCCCCCTCTCGAAATAAACTTTTTAAAAAAATTTTTTTAAAGAGTCAGAACTGTTCTCGCCATTTGTGATAACACGCGTGGGCCTGGAGGCACCAAGGGAAGCGAATTAAGTCACACGGAGACGTAAACCGTGTAATCTCACTGATACGTGAGAATCTAAAAATCCAAACTCGCTGGAAAAGGGGTCAGACGTGTGGGTGCCGAGGCAGGGGGCAGGGGGGCGAGGGGTCAGGTGGTCGGGGGGCGCTGACTTCCAGGCGGAAGGTGGATCGGTGGTGGAGGTGTGGTGTTCCCCGCCCCCCCCCCCCGGACTCTCGCTGGCCCCGTCGCCGGGCGCGCTGCCGAGGTGCCGAGAGAGCAGATCCTAAAAGTCCTCATCACGGGGAAAGGTCTTTGCAGCCATACGAGGTGACAGAGGTGAAGTGACTCAGCTGTGACCTTCCCACCAGCCCCGGACGTCAAGTTGTCCCGTCCCACACCGTAACCTCACACGGCATCGTGGGTCAGTTATATCTGAGTAACACCGAAAACGAAGGCATAGGGCTTGTTTTGTTGGGGTGGGGGGGCTCTGGTTGGGCCTGTCCCGCAGTTCGGTCGCGGGCGGTGCGACCGCGTGGGGACGGCCAGCGCTCTGCGGCTGACCTGCTAACGTGCTGTCCGCCCTTGCAGGTGGCGATCATGGCGGGCAACTTTGAGCTGGCGGAGTACATCAAGAACCACAAGGAGACGGATGTCGGTGAGTAGGCTCGGGAGCGCGGGGCTCCGTCGGGCAAGGAGGCAGCCCCTGCCCACTCTGACCCTCATGGCGCTGGCTCCGCATCCGCGGTTAGCAAAACTGTAACAGAGCGTGCACGGCCCTCGCGACCCCTCTATGTCCCCACTCTCGCGTCTGTAACCCCGCACACGGCGCACGGAGGGCACTGCCGTCCACCTGGCGCACCGAATGCATTTGCAGTGGGCGTAGATGGGTTTGTTGTTGTGTACTGCACACGCGCCCCCACCCCCCCGCCCGTGTAAACTTAGAGGTGACGGTTAAGCGAGGCCGAGGTGAGGCTGGCGTCACCCCTGGGGCCCCGTCTCTGAGTCATTCCTCTGCCCCCCGGGGGTGCTCACAACCATTCCCCTTTCTAGTCCCCCTTGTGCCAACCAGAAGGACTGTCTCTGGGGCTCCTCCTCCGGCCCATCGCCCTGCCGGCGGCCGGGCCCAGTCTTGCATCTTGGAAGAGCCCGCTGGCCTGTTGCCTCCAGCCCCGGGCTTGCACAGGACCCGCAGCGGGGAGCAGGCCCCCTGGACCAGCAGCGGTGAGCTTTCGCAGACGGCCCCGCTCTGTGGATGGACGGGGTGGGCGGCGGGCTCCGGGGTGGCCGCATGGCATCTGTGTCTCACCGCCTGGGCCCCTCCCGCCGTGTCTGGCTGTCGCGTCTTTCTCGTGTGTGATGTGTGGCTGGTACCCACCTTGGGTCTGAGAACCGCACAAGGATGGGGACCCAGGAGCTTTGCTCGAGTCGCCGGCGCTGCGCGCTGGGCATCGGGGCCTCCCGGAGGCGGAGCCCGATGCCCACGCCAGCCCCTCCCGTGAGCCAGGGCAAGCGGCTGCGTTGCTCTGAGACCCCGGCCTCCCGTGGCGGCACCAGCCGCTCCGTGAGCGCATCATGAAGATGGAGGCGTTCTCGTCTGCCCCGAGAGTAAGAGAAGGGAGTGAGCCCGCCGCGTGCCGGCATCTCCCTCCCTCCCGCGTCCCCATGACGAGAGAGCCGTGCGGTGCGGGTGCGCTGGGGTCGGCTCCCGTCTAAGAGCATCGGCCTCTGTTCCGGAGTCAGGGCCTTGCGAAGCAGGACACGAGCCGAGGCGGGCGGGGAGCATGCGGGGCCCGCCCCACGACCGGGATTCTGGGAGGGGCCTCTCGAGTTGAGCTGTCTCTGTGCTAAGGAGCCCTCCTTACTGCTCTGAGCAATGACCTTGATGGGGCCTCAGGCAGGAGGGAGGAGGAAGTGGCTCCAGACCCTGGCTCCCGGAGGGGGCGGGAGACGCTAGGTCCAGGCTCCCGGCCCGCCCCGCCGCCAGCGTGTGGACCAGCTCCTAAACCGTCCTACTCACAAAGCGACGCATCCCTTGAGGTACCAAGCTGATTTTAAAACAAGGAGTGGGGAGCTTCCCGACTGTCTCCTCTGTTCCGAGATTTCGGGACGCCCCATGTGGGATGCAGGCACCTCGGACGACCGAGCGGTTTTCCTGTCATGGAAGGAATTCCTGTTTGCTGGGGGAATGTGTTTGAATCACTCCTCGCCCGTTCTGACCGATGTGTTTAGACCACGAAGGGCGGCCCTACCGAGACCTGGGGACGCTCGGCGTGGGCTTTTGCGGCGTGCGCATCTCCCGGTCCCAGGCTGAGCGCCGAGGCCTTTCCTCAGAACCTCTGTAACACCGCCGGGGGCTCCGCGAAGATGCGGGACCGGCCTCTGCCGTCGGCGAGGTGGGGTCTGCGCTCCCGTCCCCTGCGTCTGGGCTTTTCCACTGCGCGCCCCGCAGGGAGGGGGCGGGAGGGAGGTCTGCTGCCCGCAGGGTCCCTTCAGCATATCCGCGGAAGGGAAAGAGACCTCTCCTTTCCTCCGAGGTTCTGACTGTGGTCGAGCGAACGGGCCTGTGGGTCCATCGTGGGCGTAGACGTCCCTCAACACGCCGACTCGCTGGCGTTTCAATCTGCTGTGAAACCCGAGTCGGCCCTGTGCCCACTGGGCCTCTGCCCTGGACCCCCGGACCTGTGCCTCCCGGATGCTGTGTGCGGTGGGAGCGTGGGCCGGACAGCGCCCCGCGCCGGGCAGGAAAACCGAACCCGGGAAGGCTCGCGGTCAGGGCAGCCTCACACCCACGGCGTGCAAGCCGCTCGGCCTCCATTCGGGGAGGCCCCCGTCCTCACCCACGGCCCAGAATAAGCTCCCAGCTGAGGAACCGGTGGCTCCTCCCCACGTCCTGCCTCCTCCTTGACTCCACGTTGCCGTCCGACACCTCACTTGCCTCCCACGGGAAGTGTTGGAGGCCCCGGCAACGCTCCTGCCACACGGGGTCACGGGGACACCTTGCAGATGAAGGGTGCCGCCTGGTAGCGACTCTCGGGGGCCGGGACACGGAGCGGGATGGAGGAGGACACGCGGGGTGCAGAGTCACCTCCACGACGTCGCCCCAGGGAGTCCGAAACCCGAGGTTGCTAGCCCAGAGCCCCAGCCGAGCTGGCCCGTGCCTCCTCGTCTGGAGAAGTCATGGGTCCTCTGGAAAGCTGTCCGCTTCTTGCATCTGGAGGGGACGCCCTTTTCCCTCTGGGTTTAACACACTGTGCTGTGCTGGGACCCTCTCAGGAGCCCCCGGGGGTGCCTGACCTAGCCGGTGCCCGAGGTGCCTGTCAATTCCTCCACGACGACTCTTCATCGAGCAGCTTCTCCCGCTCAGGCCCTGTGCCGCTTTGGGGACCGTCGTCCCCAGAGACCCTCGTCCGCCCGAGGCCTGGCTGGGGAGGAGGTGTGGTCCACAGAGCCTGACGAGCCCTTGCCGCCCTGCCCCGGGTTCCGGAGCACAGGTGGAAGTCCCTTCCCGAGCGCAACGGGCTACCAGTCCGTCACCCCCTCCGAGAACAGCAGGCGACTGTCCGGAGAAGTTGACTCTTGTGTGCACGCTTCCTCTTTGACGGTCGCATCCGCCCGTGTCCCGTGTCCTGGACGCGTGCCACCCTGGCTGCTTCCTCGCCCCCCCCACCCTGTGGATCCCCCAACAGTTTGGGGATCTGAATTCCCCTCCCGCCCCCACCAAGCCTGTGCCCGACTGATCATGAGTCGCTGACCAAACTCACTTGGCGCGCGTGCCAAGAGCAGGGCGTGCCTGGGGAGCTTCGCAGACCGCTGACAGCCAGAGCTGCCCCAGGGAGCCCGACCCAGGGACCCGGGGTGGTGTCTGCAGCCACCAGTTTGTGTCCCTCCAGCATCCCGGTGCCAGGCTTCCGAACGCCAGCCCCGCCTGTGCTTCCCAGGACCCCCCAGCCGGCCCGCCTCACCCCCATCTCTTGGGGGCTTGTTTAGACCCTGAGGACAGGGCTGCGTGCCAGTGTCCTGGGGCTGCCAGGAGGCGCCAGCAGCCTGGCAGCGGGAATCAATGGAGGTTTGTTCTGCCTCTGTTCTGGAGTCCAGGCGAGCAGAGTTGAGGTGCTGATGCGGTTGGTCTGTCCTCGTCTCCCTCCAGTTCTGATGGGAGCCAGCATCCCCTGGCGTCTCGGGTGATAGGCGTGGCCCCGTCTCTGTCACTGCTGTGCATGACCCACTCTCTGAGCCTGTGTCCCCAGTCCCCTCTCCTTTCTCTAATAAGGGCGCCAGTCTTTGTAGTTAAGGAGGATTCTTAAATTGGTCCAGGGGTTAGGACTCCCGTGTCTTTTTGGGGCTCCGTCAACCACCATCGAGGGCACTCACGATGCGTATGACTGTCCTTCTGAGGCTGTTACCTCTGCAAAGGTACACGTCCCTGTATGGGATGTATTTGCCGGAGTACTGTGATGGTTTACCCTCCCTCCCAGTGTGGGGGTGCAGAGCCCATGGGGGGCGGGGAGAGCAGGCGTGGGGCGGGGGGTGGCACCGGGACACTGCTCTCCACGCTTCCACCACGTAGCGCTGGGGCCACGCTGCAGTGGGGGTCTCCAGTGTGCTGTTCGTGAGGCTCCGTGGCCACGTGGCTCTCCAGTTCCACCCTTCGTGGCCTGGCTCCCTGACTCCCATCCTCGTGACCTGTGAGGGTGCTGTCACTGTCTGTCGAGGTCCAGGCCACTCTGCTGTCTGCTCTTGGACCCTTGGGTGCTGGGTGTCCGATGTGATTGCTGGAGGGCTGCAGCTTGTCCCCATGTGCCCGTGTCTCTTCCCGTGAGCCTCACGCGTCCTGGTGGGGGTGCCGGAGGGGACGGGGTGGCGGCATCATCCACTCTCTGATCTGCATTAGATCTTGACTCAAAAGCCACCCCGCGGCACAGGAGAGACATGGGCGACGGGGACGCATGTCCCGAACTTGAGGCTGCTGGCCTGTGCCTCGGTGTCGGGATGGCCCGCGACGCTCGCTAGCAGACTTCAGTTGACCAGACGTTTAGTGGGGGCTGGGGCACCGTTGTGGAGCACCAGCCTCCCGGGTCAGGACTCCAGACTGAGGAAATGAGGATGAGGCTCCCCTTTACCCGCACCGCGCTGGGTTGCACTTCTGAATATAAGTGTGGTGGAAGGATCCCCCAATTCCAAGCTGCGGGCGGGGGCGCGGGGTCAGCTTCGAAGCTCCAGAGGGAGGAAGTTAAAATGCTAAACGTTTTCCTGACTTGGGCAGTCGGCGCCGCCCTTCTCCCAAAGCCCCTTCAAACCGTCGACTAGCCTCTGCCTGGGAGCCGTGGAGCCTTTGTTTTCCGGACACGGAAGCGCACCACTAAGAAATCGGGGCACTTGGGACGCTCCGACGCGGCTTTCGGGGAAGACAGGACACGTGCTGGAAAGCAGCGAGGTGATTAACGGCACTCCGAGGGCCGCAGAACCCGGAAACGGATCTGGGATGCCGCGCGGACGCATCTCTGTCCCTTTAAAAGGGAGATTACATCTTGTCGTGAACCGTTCTGCTCACAGCCCGGCCAGCATGTACGTTGCTACCGACTGACGCCGATGGCTCTTGTTTTGTTTTGCTTTTTAACTCCCTTCGTCTTAAAAAAATTAAATGTGACCTCCATTGAGTTATTTTATTTGCCAACTCAGAGAAAGTGATGGTTTCAAAGCCACTGCAAACACCAAAGTTAATCCCTGCTTGTTGTCCTCCGGGGTCGAGCTGTGGCTGAGCACACGAGCCCACCGGGTCTCACTGGCTTTGCCATGGGGCGTTTCCGATGGCTTCTGTAGGATGGAGGTCCCTTTAGCAAGGCCGCCGGGGGCCGAGCGCTCGTGTCCGAAACAGTCATGCAAATAGTAAGCGCGTTGCAAGTGGATGGACCGGAATAACCTATTTTTTCCAGCCTTTGTGATTTCTGTTGTCTGCCTGGCTTTGTGGGGAGCTGGACTGTCAGATGGACTGACGGGCATGGGTTGTTCCTCTTCAGCCGAACAAGGTTTGTTTTCATGCATCTTGCTCTTCTGCAGCTACCGACAGAGAAGCAAGGAGGTTTTGTTTTTCAAGATGGAGCACGTTGAGCTGGTGTGTGAGTTCGGGTGTCTGGTTAGCCGATTCCGAACTACTTGGTTACTGTTGCTAGGTTTCGAGACCGAGTGCCTGTAGAATTCCGCTTCCGATATGTATAGATGATGGATAGGGGGTGGTGTTTACAAACAGATTTCTGAATGCAATATCGTGTGTGTGTGTGCGCGTGTGCGTGTGTGCGCGCACGCGTGTGTGCGTGTGCGTGTGTGTGTGTGCGCGCGTGAGAACGTGAAACCCGTGCTGATACGGAGCAGTGATTCTTTTTTTTTTTAAATACCTGTTCGGCAGACGCCACCCGCTGTGAAATAAACAGATCTGATTTGAAAGAAGCATTCTGTTTTCCTGGCATTTTGACTGTAAAATGGGCCACTTTACCTTGAGACACAGGGGGCCCTTGGTGTTTGCCACCAGGTCCTGGGAAAATCCCCAAGTCCTAACCTGTTTCGCTTCATCGGATCGGCTTGACTGGGGTGAGCACGGCCGGGTCTCCTCTTCCCGAGCCATAGGCTCGTGGAAAGTCAGGCTGCGGTTGTGCCTGCGCTTGGGCGGCAGTCACACGGCTGTTGTCTGGATTCCCGGAGCCAGTTCGGTTGCGGAGGGAGGGAGACATGAAAGCCCCGCCAGGACTCTGCAGCCTAAGCGGATGTGAGCGGCACGCTGCCGGCACCCGTCACTCGGACCCTGTTACTGGGCTGTGGCCTCCGCGGGGCCGAGGGAGCCGTGCGGGTGGCGCAAGCTGGACGGACTCCCTCCCTGCTCCCTCCTTTCCCCTCTGCCGGTCGCCGGGGCGCCGCCGGGCCACCACCCCCGCCCCGCCCCCAGCCCCGCTTCTCTCTGCCCGTCAGGCAGGAAGTTTTATCCCCAGCAGTGAGTAGATGTGCGGGGACTCGAGCCGAGGTGGCACCCTGTTTGGGACAGTTACAAGGTGCACGTGTGCTGTGTCGGGATGGGGTCTCCCTGTGGCTGACGTGGGCTGGCGAGCGTGGACGTGGGAGGTTCACTGAGGTCTTTGGTCCGTCCCAAATGCTGTGTTCTCCCTACCCCCAGGGACACCTGTCTCTGTCCCGGCAAGGTGCAGCAGTGGCACGAAGCCTTGACCTCCCGTGGCCCGTGTCTCCACGTGTCTTGTCTTCCCTGCCTGCGGTCTGTCCCCGGGCACCCGCCACCCAGCAGCCTCTTGGCCGCTCACGCATGCCTGGTCCTTATGATCGGTGCGGGAGGGAGGCCGGGGCTGGTGACGTGTCCTGCTGCGCCGTCCCGCATGTGATGGCCACGTGTGGCCACTGCAGCATGTGTCCACGAGAGATACCCAGCAAGTCCTCCCACCTCCCACGGGCCTCCTCCTTCCCGCCCTCCGGGTCTAACTATTCCTCAAACCTGAGCCCCTCCTGGTTCTTTGCCTCCCATTCTGGAGCGTTGGGCCCGGGGAAGAGCCGTAGCCCCCGCGACCCCAGCAGAAGGGCGGAGGCCCCAGACACCCACCGTCTCCCCTCTGAAAACCCCTTTCGGGGTAAGCACACCCGCGTCCCCTGGCTCCCAACCACGTCAGGCCCCGGCATAGCCAGCGTCACCTGGCGTCACCTGCAGCGTTGGCACGTGAGCTCCCCGGGAACGCGACGCGCCCGCACACGTCCATCGGGAAGGTCCGCAGCCTGCCCCGCCAGCCTGGAAGGGACCGGGAGGCGGCGCGGTGGCGGCAGCGCAGGGATCTGCGCTTCCGTGAGTGTGTCCTGCCCGCAGGGCGCCCGCCCCGGCCTGTGCGCGTCCCGTCAGATCCGCCGGGGCCGTCGCCGGCCAGCCTTTTCGACGCGGGGAGGCCTCTGGGTGACGCCGTGCTGCAGGGGACGCAAGGCGCGCTTCCTCCCGCGTGTGTGGCGGTTACGGCCGCAGCGACACGAAGTGCGCAGAAGCGTGTGTGTCGGCGAGTCCACCACGGGGGCGCATGTGCGCAGGCACACACGCTTCGCGGCTGCGTGGGTGCCTGGCGGGCAGGGTCGGGGGTAGCGGCCCCGTGAGGGCCACCCCCTTGTAGGGCCCGGGCGGGGTGGGGCCTGGGCGTGCGCGGCAGGCCCCTCTCGGGACCCCGAGTGCCCGCCACTGGGCTCCTGGTACCCACCCGGCACCGAGCCAGGGCTCCAGGCCCCAGGGCTGTTTCCAGTTGCTGGCCTCTGCCCCCGCCCCCCGCGCTGCCGGCGGGACCCTCTGCTTGTGCCGCAGACCACGGGGGTCCGGGTGGGCGCTAAGAAGGCGCGGACCCTCTGCTCCGGATGCGCTGCCTGGCAGCTGTGCCCCTTCGGCTCGGCCGGGGTCCCAGTGCCCGCTGGCCTGCCCCCGCCCTGCTCCTCCCCCCTGGGCCCCCACCCCTTCCCACCTTGCCACCCCATCCCCCTTCGCACCTTGCCCACCCAGTCCAGGCCGGTCCTGGCCGCCCCCCCTCGCTTCCCCTGCAGCTCTGCAGCTCTGCAGCTCTGCAGCTGTGCCTCTGCTGTGGGTCCCCCCCAGGTGAGGTGTGCCCTGGGCTCCCTGGCTTTGCCGCTGCGTGCCTCCTCCTGCAGGCCTGCCTAGTGTCCCCCCTACCTTCCCCGGCCCCCATGGCCTCTTGGACCGCTGTTCTGATTTTCTACCACCCCCTGCCATTCTTCTTCTGCCGAGACCATGCTCCTCATGGAGACCCCAGGCCTGGGTCCCGGGTTGGCAGGGACAGGACCCGGTGTCCTAGCTGAGAGCTGGACCCGTGGCCGTCAGTTCCCTGCGGATGGGGAAGGGAGCAGGTAGGGCCGAAGTCCCCAGTTGAGGGCGCTAAATCCCAATGGACTGTAGAGTCTGGATGGCTTCCCGGAGGAGGAGGTGACAGGCTGCCTTGATCCAAACAAAGAGAGTTAATGCAGTTTCCAGGCCCGTTCGTGCCCAGATGGCACTTGCCTTTTGTTGGATCACAGTGACAGCCCTGCAGAAAGGCGGTACCGTGACTGTCCCCAGTTTACAGATGAGGAGACCGTAATGTCCAGAGATGTGTTATGTGTCAGGTCAGAGGACAGAACAGCGGGGAGCCGGGGTTTGGACAGAGGCCCCTGGCTCCAGAGCCAGCCACCCTTTCTGTGTACAATGCTAGCTGTAGTTCCCGGGCCGTCCCGAGGCCTCAGACAAGCTGGTCCCCAAAACGCCTTGCCTTGTCCCTGCTGGAGCGGGGTTCTCCCAGCCCTATGCAGTTCTGCCTTGTAGGGGCCAGGCAGGCAGCTCCCCTCCCGTGCTCCCCAACGCTGGGCCATCGGAGCACTCGGCCCCGAGGCCCTCCCGTGGATGAGCCACTGGGCCTTCCTTCTGCAGGGCCCTGGGGACACCTGTCTTCCGCTCCGCCCCAGTGCCCGTGGCTGACTTCACGAGCAGTTTCTGGGTCCTGCTTGCCTGCCATTTTTTTCCCACCTCCTCCCCTCCGACCTCCCCCTCCTCCCCCTCCCCCTCCACCTCCCCTCCTCCCCCTCCCCCTCCCTCTCCCCCTCCCTTCTCCCTCTTCCCTCCTCCATGCCGCTGACCTGTCCCTGAAGTCCAGTCCTCAGTATGTCCCTCCCTTTGCGGGCGGGCAGTTCGGTTTGAGGGTTTCAGACTCTGCTTAGCATCGAGGATTGAAGTGCGTGTTCACAAGGACCCGGTGTGGCCGCAGGAGCCGTGGAGCCCCCCTGCTCCGGAGAGAGAGCCTGGTAGGGTCTCCCGATGGGAGGGCCGTCTGCTCCTAGGGGATCAGCCACCGTCCTAAGATGAGCCCCGCCCCCAGTCTTCACGGCAAAGCTCCAGAATCTGAAGGTGTTTTCAGAAGTAGCTGTGTTGTAGGGGTGACAGCTGGCGACCCCGGGGAGCCCCAGACCCAATGGGAGGGAGTCCAGCAGAGCCTCCCAGGCCCCCCAGGCGGCCCCTGTGGACCCTGAGTCTGGCTCGAGCGCGGGCGGTGCCGGGAAACGTGCTGCTCGGCGGATGTGCGTCGTCAGGTCCCCACGCTGGCTGGGTGGGAGGGACATATGGCCCCTCTTCCCACCCTGCGGGGGCAAAGAACCAAGCCCACACCGCCACGGCCCTCTGCTCACCCAGGCGCACGCCCCCAGGCCACACCGAGACCCCGTCCACCCCCGGGTGACAGGCGTGGAGCCCCAGAAAGCCTCCCGGTTCTCCAGGGGCCCCGCTGACCTGCCTGTCCAGCCGTCTCCTTTCCAGCCCTTTCCGCGCAGGTCGGACAGCTGCCGTCCCGCCTGCTGACCAGGCCTGTGTTCACGCTGCCCCCTGCCCAGAGTGCCTTCGCTCGTCTCCCCACCTTTGCTTAAAGACCCTTGTGATTCCTGTGGTTTCCCTTACCCACCCCACCCCCCCCCCCGCCGAGGTGGCTGCGGCCACCCACGGGCCCAACACATATTCGCTGGATGTTTCTTTTCGCATTCAGAGTCGTGGCTCATTTCACAGACGTTGGGGTGCACAGCGTACCCCCTGGGCTGGACGGGGAGCCCTAGAGACCAGGCTCTGGGTCCCCTCTGTCTCCAGCACCCACGCACTCAAGTAGCTCTGGGCCCTTAGGTTTTGCTGGAGGGTGGCCCAGCGAAAACATACCCAGCTCGCGGCGGGGCTGGGAACGCGGCAGGGAGGGCGCTGGTGTCCGTTCACCTGTGACCTTCCGTGGGGGGGGGTCCCTGACCCAGCAGGCCCGGAGCTGCCGCGGGGCCCAGACCGGCCTGCCCAGGCCAGCGCCCTGCTGGCAGGAGGGAGGGTCCCCTCCCCCCGTGTGTGCTGCTGAGGACCCTCAGCTCTCGGGGAGCCTGGCCTTTAGGGAAAGGCCCTCACCCCAGAACTCGTGGTCTTCGACACGGGGAGCCACGGTAGCAAGCAGCGTCCGGAAATAGTTGCTGAAATCTTCATTTTCGTGAACACGCAAAGGCGGCCGGGTAGGAGAACCTCAAAGACTGCGTTTGGTCAAGTGCCAGAAGGACCCGAGTTCCAGTCTCCCGTGCGATCTCGGGCCAGCTCGCGCCTCTCCGGGTCTCAACAGCCACCGCAGACGTGAGCCTCTGCCGCGTGGCCGTGATGGGGGATTCGATCAGGGCTGAGCCCAGCTTCAAGCGGAGGAACCTGAGCCCTCGGTTCCCTCCTGAAGTTCTCCGCGGGGCTCCGGAATCTGCGCCTCCCAGCCAGAGCTGAGGACTTGGAAGGCTTTGCGGGGGGGGGATTCGGCGGAATGCAGAAAAGGGTTTCTATTCTGGTTTCCAGCGAGCAGAAGTGGGAAGCCTCTCAGAGGGTTTCAGTCAGAGAAAGGAGGGTTCGTACACGTGTGCCCACAAGTGCTGCCGGTTTTAGCCGTGACAGAAGGGACACCTCGAGGAGCTAATGAAGCAGGTGACAGAAACGAGGCAGAAGACGAGACCGTCTCGTCTTGGTCCGCGGGGCGATGACTTCCAAATCCCCAGCGGGGTGAGACACGAAACGTGGACACCCACATACACTCCTGTCCCCGAGGCCATCGGCCGCGTGGGCAGCCCTGACCCGCGAGGCCACCAAGAAGGGGGCGTCTCTGGGAAGACGTCGGGAGCCCCAGAGCCTCGGGAAGCCTGTCGGGGCTCCGAGGGCGAGCTGGAAGGGCGAGGAAGGAACCCAGACCACCCCCCGCCTTAATCAGCGGTGCCCTCCTTCAGTTCCGGGCCACAGGGTCATCCTGCAGCCGGCGGGAGGGGGCGGGAGGGCAGGGGACAGACGCCGGCGAGCACAGGAGACGGTTACTGTAGGAATTTGGCTCAGAAACCTCGGCAGCTCACCCAGGGTCACGCGCTGCTCGTGGGCGTGGAGCCGGGGATCGGGCACAGACGTCCTGGCGCCACCTCGTGTCCATCGCGTCCTGCGCCCTCTTCCACAGCCGCCCTGCTACCAGGGGACAAACCTGACGGGTGTGGGCTCCATGGGGGGAGAGGACAGGGACGCCATATTTCCATCTTTCTGCTCTGAATTGTCAGGGTTCTGTTCGGCGCCCGCTGCGGAAATTAGAATATTGCCGAGGAAGAGAGAAGGCCGCGTCGCGTGGCCAGGGGCAGGCGAGCCACGTTCCCTCGTTTCTCGCGGGGCCAGGCTCGTTCCAGCTGTTAGCGTCTCGCCGGCCTTCGTGCCGCTCACCTGGCTGGACGGCTTCTAGACAGACAACCTTCCTTCCTGCGCCAGGAGCTGGCGTGAGGGGTGTGAGTCCTCCTGGGAGTCCCCGAGGCCTGGGTGGTGAGGGCCCGGCAGTGTCTAGATGCACCCGGCTAAGAGGCGGCCGGGGACGGTCCCCCCTCTGGACGCTGGCGCAGCTGGATCATCCCAGAATGTCACCGCTCAGACCCGGGGAGGTCGTGAGTGTGAGTCACGGGTGTGACTTGTCTCGCAGAGCCCGGCGCAGAGCAGGCCTCCAGTGAGCGGTGGGTGAGGCACAGATGCATACGTATGCCTCATTCCGGCAAAAGCTTGCTTTGTGTCAAAGCCACTCCTGCTGCCCCGTCCCCAGACCATGCCGGCCCCTAGTCGCTGACCGGCCCCGCGTCGTCAAGGACGGTCTGCCGGCGTGCTGGCTCAGGCCGCTGGCGCCAGAACGAACCCGGTTCTGACTTCTCGTTGGCACCGTCGTCGGGTGGCCCATCCCCGCAAGGTGCTGGTTAACAACAGCAAGGGTTCCCGTGAGCCGACGAAGGTCGGGGGACGGAGGGCGTCCCTGCCCCGGGGTTTTCTGTCACAGAAAGGGAGGAAGGTGGTTTAGGGGACTTCCGTAGGCACTGCCTTCCGTTGGCTTCTTTGCCGTGACGCCGGGGAAGAGAAAAGGCCCAGGCAGTTCCCCGGCCACTGTGGTGAAATAGCCCCGGACCCCGGCAGCGTCTTCACCCCGCCCGGAGCTGTCACCCAAAGGGCGGGGGACCCTGTCCGCTCCCGGCCCGAATCCCGCGTTCCCGTTTCCGAGTTTCGCTCCAAGTGTATCTAAGCAGATCCTGTCCGGGGAGCTCGGTGTCAGCTGTCGGCCGCGCTCCTCCTTCTGGTGCGCGCCAGTTCTGCCGGAGGTGAACGTTGTCGAGGCAAATTTGATCAAGTTCATTTAAAAGTAAAGCCTGTGGCTTGGTGTCTCAGAATAGTGGCTGAGCTGTGGGACGCCACCGTTGTCACGGCAACGGCTCTTTGTTTGGGGAGCCGCAGGCCTCACCCTGTGAAGTGCATCGGTCCAAACGGCCGGTTTCCCCTTACTTGGGGGCTCCCCATTTATAAGGCAGAGTGCCGCGCGGGCTCGGGGACGGTCTCCATCCCCTCTTTCTGCAGGCGCCTGTGACCACCCTCAACCTCTCTAACGGTTCGGGCCGAATGGGGTGTGTGGGATTAGGGCGCACGTGGAGGGGGGTGAACAGACACGTGCCCGTCCTGCCCCGTAGAACAGGGTCCTTCAGGGGGTCACGGGCCCCCTTCTGTTTGGTGAACCCCCTGCTCTTTGCCAGGTCGAGTGCGACCGCTGATTTCAGCACCAAGCAGAGGAGCCCATCACGGTTAGACAGTAAGAGATGAGAGATGCTGCCAGTCAGCTTTCAATCGGCCGGACTGGGGGTGGAAGGGCTTGGAGGAGACACACCAAGAAGTTGGGGTGAACGTAGCCCGGGGACAGGTCACCATTCCAGGTGGCTCGTGCCGTGTGCACGGTGGTCTGCGGAGTGTCACCGTGTGGACAGGTGTGTCTCCTCTCTGTCCGCGTGGCTCGCCTGTGGCCCGTGCGCCCTTCCGGGAAGGACCCCACACGCCCCCCCCCCCACCTCACGACCTCTCCCGTTTGCCCTCTTCCCGCTGGGCACGCTGTCGCCTCTGCAAACCGTCACCGCTCCCCTGCCCCCGTCCCTTCCCCATACGAACCGAGCACGGGTCACACGAGTTGGCCAGCCTGACAGCCTGCAGCCAGACCCGGGATCCAATCCCTTCATTCGCAGGAGGATTTCAAACGTGAAAGCCTTTTTGTACGTAACTCATTGGCGTTGGCGGTCAGACTTGACCTGAACCAGTCCGAATCGATTTATAGTCTTTATTTCTCCTCCTCGGTGTGATAGGCGTCCTTCCCCTGCACGAATCCTCATGTGATTATGGGACCCTGCCTGGACCCCCCCGCCGGGTGACGGGGTATGCGGCCAACGCCCGTGTTTCCCTTACAAGCCAGGCGACTCGAAAATGGCAAAATGCTTCTGGCCCCACGGCTTTCGGAGACGGTGCCGTGCGTCTGTTTGTCGAGTGAACACAAACTGGTCCAAAACTAACCCTCGTTCTGCCTTTTAAGTGTTTCACCGGATCCTTTCAAGATGGTGTTGCCACACCCGAGGGGGGCACCTTTGCTTTAAATATTCACGGAAATCATCGAGTCACAGGTGTCTGCGGAGAAGCCCAGTCTAGGTCAGGCCAGGCCTTCGCCCCTCTGACAGCGCCCCAGCCCTCTCCTGCCCCCCCCAGATTCCTACTAGTCTCCGCAGGGCCCTGGGGTGTCCGAGTGTCTCCGCTTTGCTGTCTTTCGGGTTTCTTCTCTTCCAATCGGGCACGCCGTCATGTTTACTCCCAGATCCCTCTCTCCTGTCTTTTCCTGACTGGCTTGTTGGGGGCTCCGCAGGGTCCGGGTGCAGGGGGGAGGCTGCCAGGGCTCACGGCCTCCATGAGAGACAGCCGTGGACTCAGGGTTAGGAGAGCACCCTCGGACAGGCTGCGCGGGACACCTCAGCGAGGGGCCTGTGGGTCCTCCACCTCGCTCTGCTCTCTGTCCCGCCCCCTCCTCCGTGCCCCGGCTCGCAGAGCTGGCTCCTCATCCCTGCTCAGAGCCTCAGACCTCAGACCCGCTTCCGCCGTGAGGAGCTCCGTGCCTGGAACCTGGCAGGGCAGCAAGGGGCCGAGGCAGGCTGGGCCGGGCCGCGAGGGGCGCCCAGGACTCTGCGCTCAAACACCGTAGCCCATCCCGGTGCAAGAGGATGCGGACGCCCCAGCTCATCTCCGGGGAGAGACAGCCGGGGCTGTGAGCCCCGACGGGGTTAATAACCACAGACGGTTCATGCTCCGTGCCCCGGCCTGCAGACACAGGTCCCCGTGGGCTCCAGAGGGCTGGTCTAGGTGGTGGGGTTCTGCGGTGTCGGTCAGCTCATGCTGCCGTCCCACAGCTGGGGCTCACGCCACAGACATGGACTGTCACCTCCGTCCTCTTGGAGTCATCCCTCCATCCCCTCTTCTTACAGCGACCCTGGCCACATGGGAGCTGGACCCACCCCGGTGACCTCATGTTACCTCAGTCACCTCTGTAAAGGCTCTGTCTCCAAATACGGCCCCGTTTGTAGGTTCTGGGAATCAGGGCTTCCATAGATCAATTTCAGGGGGGCACAGTTCAGCCACTAACACTTGGTGCCCGCCTGGACTTGGCCTCTGCCTTTGGGAGCCCCCGCCCACAGTCCCTGGATGCGGTGGCCTCGCTAAGACTCGGGCAGCTTTGTGGAGGGGGCCTGCTAAGGAAAGAAGGAGGCAGGGCATTCCCAAGGCTCTCTGCCCCGGGGTCCCCATCTTAGTGCGATGACCAGGGCGCAGGTGGTAGCTAGGTGTTCCTTGTCCTCCGGGCGTGTTGACGGTACCCGCACAACCAGGTGTGGGCACAACACAGCTCCACGCACGGGCTGCGTGCTTGGACCCTGGAGCCTGCTCTCTCGGTTTGCATCTTGACTCTGGCATTTATGGGCTGTGTGACTTTACACAAGTTAACGTAACCTCTCTGTGCCGTAGTTGCCTTCTCTGTATCACAGGCATAAACACCTGTCGGTCCCCTCGGTGTGGAGATAGCGAGGGTTCCCTGTCTGCCTCGTGCCTGGCTCGAAGCGGCTGGTGCTGTGGGGGGGACTCCTCATCGTTGTACTTTTATCCCCACTTCGCAGATGGAGAAACTGAGTCATGACAGTTTACATACCTTGGCTGACTTTTCATAGAGGGTGCAGGGCGGGGACCCAGGTTTGTCTGGGAGCAGGTCACGTGTATGTATCACCCTGAGTCTGAGCAGGTGGGGTCCTTGCCTAGGCAAGCCGTCCTGCTCACGGGCATGGTCTTGGGAGCGTGCCACACGCAGGGGCCCCCGGACCTCTGCAAGCTGTGGCTCAATTGTCCTCGATGCCCCTGCCGTGTCTGCACCGAGGGATGACGGGGCGGCACCCAGTGCTGGGGCGGCAGGAGGGTGACGAGGAGAGAGAGGAAGAGCCCGCTCCAGGCCCTGTCACTGCACCTGGGGCGCAGCTCTGGTCTGTTCTCGGCCGGCCGCCTAGAGGGGCACCCCACGCAGTGTCCTTGTCGGCATTCTCCAGCCCTTCCGGATTCTTCCGAGGATGCAGGTCCCCACCCTCGGCCCCGCCCTCCCCGGATCGGTTCCCATCTGGGCAGCATCGGAACGCCTACTGGGACCCAACGAGAGCCAGCACCCCTCCTGTAGGGCCGGGAGAACCCAGGCGGGGAGTCCGTTCCCCGTGACCCCCATCTCCG
Organism: Paguma larvata; assembly: GCA_030068075.1. NCBI lineage: Eukaryota > Metazoa > Chordata > Mammalia > Carnivora > Viverridae > Paguma > Paguma larvata. Next base: position 110,223,548 of record CM057831.1, on the reverse strand, counting down.
CTCAAGCACGCCTGGTCTGCCCCGGTCCCTCCAGGCTACGCGCTCCCAGTCCCCCTCCAGGGTCTCCAGCGGGGTCTCTGACAGCCTTCCTCCCCTACCTAGAGGGGTCCCTGGGCTCCGCTCCCCCAGCACCTTGCCCTCAGGGAGGGTCTGCGTGGTGTCTCGCTGCGCAGCAGGAGGGCGGCTGTCCCTAGGACCCCCTCCAGAAAGGGGGAAGTGCCACTGGGTCCCCGAGGGCCAGCAGGCCTGCAGCTGGAGCCGGGGTCCCCAGGCCGGGCAGGTGTCCACTCCCCCAGGGACGTGGGGCACAGCCCTCCCCTCCCCCGGGAGTGATTCCCTGGCACCGGGGTTGAGGCTCCAGGCTGCCCGTTGGGGCTGGCGGTCCCCGAGGACGAAATCCAAAGGGTCATCTCCCGGGAGATGAAGGCATTAGGTGGAGGCGGTTGGGAGGAAGCCCTGTGTTGGCCCGGAGTGCCTGCCCGGGGTGGGAATCGCTGGGGAGCTCCGTTCTCCCCTCCCCGGGGGCTCTGCCCTTCCCGCAGGCGCCGTGAGCTGAGCTGTGCCGGGAGGCGGGGCGGATACCCCCCCCAGGTAGACACACCAAATCTCCAGCAAAAACAGACCGTTAATAATGCCCAGAATCTTCTGTCTGTTGGCTTGTTTGTTTCTGACTCCTTTCGGGAGCTGATAAGAAACAGTCGTTCCTGCCGAACTACCACTTTGGATGTTACCCTCCCCCACTCGCCGGCCGCCCCCCCCAGACCGAAAGTGCGCCCGCTGAGCCGGGGCGGGCGCACTCCTGGGGAACTCGGCTGACTGTCGTTTTGGCTTTCTGGGAAGGCGACAGATAGGAGCCCTTCTAAACTCCTTATCGGTGAACGCTATGTCCTGAGCGATTCCGCGCCTTATCTGCCCCCTGGTTCGGTTTCCCTTGCGGGTTTGGCCGCAGCTCTGGCAGTTCGGTCGCAGCCTGGGCCTCGGAATGCTGATTACCCAGTTCTCCGTGGGTCGAGGCCCCTGCGTCTCTCCTCCGCGTCCCCGCTTCTCCAAAGCCGCCTCTCCCCGCCTGGCCCCGAGAGGAAGCAATGGGATGCGTTCCCCGCGCTGTCTTCTGCGAGTGCTCCAGTCTGAGGGAAGTGACCGGCTGTGCCGTCTGGGGTTGGGGCCGGCGTTTTGCCAGGAGGGCGTGGACTCGAGGCTTCGCCTGCCCAGCCTGTTCCCTTGTGACGTGTGTGTTAGAGACTCATCAGGAAGACCGCGGGCCACCGCAGGCCTTTCGTACAGGGCGGAGGATTCATCTCGAACGTGCAGATGCCTGCAGGAGCCAAAGGGCGGTGGGGGACCCCGGCCTGGACCCCCTTAACTGTAGGGGCAGAGCTGGGGGTGAGTCAGCTTCTGGGGAGCCACGCTGAGGCAGGGACCATGCATCCTCAGGGCAGGGCGGGTGTTCAGCTTCTGTGAATGAAGGGACAGAGGAAGGAATGACGGGCTGACTCTGACTCTGAGGCTCATTTGGAGAGACTGGTCCTCAGGTCACTCAGTGTCCCCCCCTCCCCCCATGCCCAGGGCGGGCAGAGCTGTGGGGGAGGAGCAAGCCCCCCCACCCCGGGCACCCCGGGTGTTAAGAGGAGCACCCCCGTTCCCCACAAACACAGGGAAGCCGGGATGTGTGGCGACTCCGGGCAGAGCTGGGCAGAGCTAGAGCGCGGGAGGGGGGGAGCCACGGGGTTCTGGTCCAGCACCTTTCTGCTCGGCCGGCGCCAGGCGGGGTCCCTTGTTCTTTTCTTTAGTTCCTTTACTGTTTCTTTCTTTTGGCAAAACGGAATAACGGAGCAATCGCGGTGAACTCATTCACGTTTGTTTGTTGTGTTTGTGCGAATGTACTCGTTTGTTAGATTTCTGTTAAGCGTGTTTAAATTATTTCAATAAAGTTAATTTCATCGAAATTTACAATGAAAAGCCAAAAGTTTGCAGGTAAGTGAACGGAGGCAGTTTTTGCCCTTTTATAAAGAACACGCGGACAGAGAAAGCAGGGAGGGGCTGAACTAGCAGACTTTGGGGGAAGGTACGGCTCCCGCTCGAGACCTCATCTCTGCGGGATGCCCAGGCGCTAACTCTGTCTGAACGCTGAAAACCCCAACTCCGCGGGCTCGTTGGGGAAGGAGGCAGCCACACCTCATCGATGCTAGGCTTGAGGAAGCGTCGTGCTGACTGCTTCTGTGCTTTCTCAGGGACAGCTGTCCCCGAGTTCACCTCCCCACTGTCCCCGAGTTCACCTCCCCGCTGCCCGAGGTCACTCACCCGCTGTCCCCGACTTCACCTCCCCGCTGCCCGAGGTCCCTCACCCGCTGCCCGAGGTCACTCGCCCGCTGCCCGAGTTCACTCACCCCCTGCCCGAGTTCCCTCACCCACTGCCCGAGTTCACTCGCCCCCTGCCCGAGTTCCCTCGCCCGCTGCCCGAGTTCCCTCACTCACTGCCTGAGTCTACTTAACTTCCTGCCGGAGTCCCTCACTCCTTGCCCGAGTTCACGTACTTGCGGATGAATCGGTCACGTGGCGTGCCGCGTTCCTTCCGTGTCCCTCCAGAACAGGGACATTCCGTGTTCACACACTCAACACTCTTTGTCAGGCTAAATTTAGATGCCAGTTCTGCACCGCGTCTCCTGTGTGATCATTTCTCCGAGTGCCTGGGAGCCAGGATCAGAAACTCCTCCTCTCGGGGTGTCCGTGGTGGGGCCGTGCTGACTCCCCTCGCCCTCCCCAGCGTCCCGGGGACCCCCGGAGCCTCGAAGGAGTATTGCCGTAGCGCGGCTGGCCATGACACGTGGCTTCTTAAACAGAAACCTCCTCCTCACAGCTCTGGAGGCTGGGGCTCCGAGATCAAGGTGCCGGCCCGCTCAGCCGTGTCGTCCCGACGTGCACCCCACCCGCCCCTTGTGTCCTCCCGGGGCAGGGAAAAGCCCGGCAGACTGGTTGGCTTCTTTGTAAGGGCGCTAAACCCTCTCATTAGGGCTCCACGCTCACGACCCAATCCCCTTCGAAGGCCCCACCTCCAGCCACCATCACGTTGGGGTTGGGATTCCAAGGTAAGGACTTCGGGGACACAATCCGCTCAAGGCAGAGACCAAGACCCTCCCCTGAGCAGCTGGCTTGACCCCGGGCGTCCTCCAGCTCACAGGGCAATGTTGCCCGGGACACTTCTCGCTGGGCCTCCTCTGGTAGGGAGGGACCAGGGCGGCAGCCCCCGTCCTGTCGAGGTGGGCGTGCTGAGCGCACGGCGGCCATGCCCTGAACTCGGCGGGCACGGGCCGCCTCGGGACAGTCTGAGGCAAGCCGGGTTCTTTCTTACCTCCTGCTTTGGGGGTTTTCGCCCCGACCCTCCCGTCTCCCTCCTCCTCCTCCCCGTTTTCCTTCTCACGCCCTCTCCCCGCCGCACCCCCAGTTTCACTGTGCAAATAGCAGGGATCTCAGAGCGTTACCAGAGCAACAGAGAGCTGGCTCTTACATTCGCAGCGGGGGGGGGGGGGGCCCTCGAAACACCGTCCCTTGGCCTTCTCTGGGACGGAAGCTCGCGGATGCAGGGGGGTGACGCCTGGGCGTGACCTCGGCCTTGCCCGGGTGCCAGTGCCTCTTCCCTGTGTTTCCTTGTGTCCGTCGTTAGGGCTGCCGTGGCCAAGTACCGCGGACTGATTGTCCGTTCACCCTGGAGGCCGGAAGCCCACGGCCCTGGTGTGGCTGGCAGGGAAGACCTGCTCCGGGCCGGTCCTCGGCTGCCGACGGCCGTCCTCACATTCACGTGGTGTTCGTATATGTCTGCGTCCAAATCTCCTTTCCTTGCAAGGACACGGTCACACTGGATTTCGGCCCACCCTCATGGCCACCTCCGCACAGGGCCCCGTTTCCAAACAACATCACATCCGGACCTGCGGGGCGGGGTCAGGACGCCAGCATTTGAATTTGGGGAAAGACCCAGTGCAGTCCAGTTTCCTGACAGTTGGTACCGAGAGGCTGAAGTGAGGGGCGTGGTGCTTCTGCCCTAGGGCCCCCGCCCAGGGCGCTAGGGACGGAACACGCAGGCGTCTGAAGGGAGCTCCCAGGGCGGCCACAGCGTGTTTCCACCAGCCTCACTCCCTGCGGACACGCCGGATCCTGGAAATTAAGCCGTGGCCCCAGAGCAGATGGATGAGCCCCAGAGGAAAGGAAAACCCGACTACTCGGGTTTTCACGGCGTGTGCTGGGGGGCTGCTGGCATCCAGGAGGCCAGGCAGACGGTGCTCGGGCGGGTCTAGGACCTCTCGGTGCTTGACCGGTCAGGCCGTGCGGGGGGGAGGGGCCTGGATCAGCCGAGACAGTGACCGGACTTAACCAGCAGCATGACCGCTGTCCCCAGGAAGGGCATCACCTGAGGAGGGCGTCCCAGTGGGCGACTGACCTCAGGCTGCCCCCTCCTGACCCAAGACTTCTGTAACCCACTGTCTGTCCCCACGAGCCCTTTTTGCTTTTGGGTTGAAAAGCTGACTTTTCACATCTACTTCCTGCGTTCCCATCCCACATGTCCCTGCGGTGTGATGGCATTCAGGGTTCTCCTGGGAAAGTCCCCCTCAAGCCCCCCATCCAACGCACTTGCTCACTGAAGCCCTGGGGGGCGGCCTCTGCCCTGCTCCCCTGGCCCGGGGGCCTCTGACCACCTGTCGGATCACGTGCTAGGGGCTCGTCGCCTGCTGCGCCAGAGTCCTGGGGGTGGGGCCTGAGCAGCGTCGATGCCACGTTCCTGTATCTCATCTAGAACCGGCCCTGTGGTTCTTGGACTGTGAGGCTGTGTGTGCTCACTTCCTGGTCCTTACCTCCAGGTCGTTAGACCCAGCGTCCGCCTCCAGCCGCCCATCGGCTACTCCCGTGGGTCCCACAGGCCTCTTCATACGCCGTGTGTCTAATACCAAAGTCCCCAACTTCCCAAGCACAGGGATTCTCTCTCTCTCTCCTCTCCGTGATCTACCCAGCGTCTTCCTGTCCTGCTACCCGGCGGCCAGCCCATCAGCCGGCCCTGCCCCGGGTCCAGTCTCCCACATCCAGCTGGGACACTCTCCCGCTTCTCTCCATTTCCGCCGTCTCCACTCGGGCTCCCGTTCTGTCATCCTGCGCACAGACGAGCGCGGTGGCCTCCCAGCAGGCTGCTGCTTGCTTCCGCGCCTTCCGACTACGACCCGGTTTCCACCCCAGCGGCTGGGAGAGGGGTCTTCCAAAAGAACCTTCGGTCAGATTCTGTCACTACCAGTGCCCACCCCATCTCCGCCCGGACCACTCCGTTGTCCTCATGGTGGGTTTGGCGTCAACACCAGGCTCCTGACCCGGGACTCGCTGCGTGACCGGTTCCTTCCCAGCTCCCCCCTCAGCTGCTGCCCTTCCCCGGCTCTCTCTGGATTTCAGCTGCACCCGGGTCCCTCGTCCTCCGGGACCACTTCGTCCCAGTGGGGCTCTGGCCCGCTCCTCGTGGCCGCGGCTGCCCGTGGGCCGTACGGTTCTCCTCCAGATCGGAGCATCCGCTTAGCCACGTGCTTACTTCCGTCCCTGATTCCAAGGGCAGGGACCCCTCTGGCTCCTTCCCTGCCATGAACCCCGTGCCCAGCACGTAGTAGGCCCTCAGCCGAGGGCCTGGGTGCAAGAGTGGACCCGTGGAGGCCACTCGCACACCTTCTGCTTTGGGGCTCCGCGCCCTGCGTCACCCCGGGGACGACCCCGCACCTGCGGCCCTGACCGTGGCACGCTGCCTTTGCGCCTGGCTGCAGGCGTCCCGACTCGAACCCCTGCTCTGCGCTGCGGACGTGAGCTGGCGTCGTAGAGGGGGTGCCCGGTGCACTTACTCCGGGACTGGGCGTCCGCACGGGCTCCTGAAACACCAGTTGTGACTAAAAAGCCTGCTTCCCATCCAGTCAGACTTTTGATGAGAGGGCTGACTGAGGTCGTCGCATGTTCCGACGCGAGCTCGGGCGGAGGTTGGGCTGGGAACGCTCTGAGTCGGAAGGTGGGACGGGCCCGCCTCGTTGTCCAGCTTGTCTCACGCTGCGCGACGTCGGAAAACGTACACACTTCCGCCTCGACACAGTGTGAGGCGCCAGTCCTTCCAGCCCCGTCTTAAGGTGTCATTAACGCATCAGCCTTCACAGCCCGCGGGGCGAGGGCAGCTGGAGGAGCGGAACCACGAGCAGACTGGGAACCTTTTTATCTTCAAGCGGATACAAAGCCGTGGTACCAGAGCTGCTGGCAAACGGGACACTGAGGCTGCGGGGCGGACGCGTCCCGACGGTGAGTGGCAGGATCGCTGGCCCTGGCCCGAGGAACACGCCCAGCGGTATTCACCACCCCGGCCTCGCGGCGCTGTGGACTCCGCGCGTCCGCGCCCTCCCCTACGCCTGGCAGAAGCTAGGGGCCCAGCACACCCACTGTGCGGCCAGCGGGTTGAGGGACAAGGCTAGGTCATCGCCCTGGGTCTGGGGGAGAGAGCCTTATCTGAGCCACACTTTGGGCTCCTGGAGAAGGGAGGTTTGAATGAAGGGACTTTAGAGTATGATTCGTGTGCCCCTCCTCCTCGCTGGCTCTCATCTCCCCGCCCCCACTTCAGTACAAGCTCCTCGAAGACCGTTCCGTCCATGATTTTACCCCGAGTGCCCAACGGTGCTTGGCACAGACCAGGGGCTCACTCACTACCTGTTGGATAAACGAAGGAAAGGCTGGATGGACAGGTGGGTGGATGGACGGACGGATGGATGCAGAGATGCGTGGGTGGGTGAAAAGGGGGAGATGGATGGATGGACAGCTGGATGGATGGTTGTGAGGATGGATGGAGAGAGCGACAGGAGGAAGGAAGTGCTGTCGATATTTAAACTGGCAAAGTTTGGCGAGACCCCAGCTTCTTCTGCCCACAGTGATGATGAGGAAGAGGAGAGGAATGAGGTGAGGAGAGAGAGCAGTTGAGAACCTGGCAAAGCACCTCCCCCCACCCCTGTGCGCCTGCACGCACACACCATGCCGCACGTGCTTAGTCACTGTCACAGACCAGAGTTACACAGCCATGATCTTGTCTCAGGGCTAACGACTGTCTTTCTAAAGCTGTAATACGTGATTTCATGTCCGTTTTCTATTTTTAGCTTGACTGTGTTGGGGGTGATGGTGTCTATCCATCTACCCATCCATCCACCTACCTATTCATTAACCCACCCACCCTCTTATCTACCAACCTAGACACCCACCTACCCATCCATCCACCCATCCATCCACTCATCCATCCACTCATCCATTCACCCACCCACCCACGTCCATCCATTCATCCATCCATCTGTTCAGCCATCTACCCCCTTATCCATCCATCCATCCATCCATCCATCAATCAATCATCTATCCTCTTATCCATCCATCCACCCACCCATCCATTCATCCACCCACCCACATCCATCCATTCATCCATCCATCCATCTATCCATCCATCCATACCAGTATGTACTAAGATTTTTCTGACCCTGTGCAAGGCATTGGTGCTACAGTGGGGGATAGGACAGCTGAAATAGCAGAGCGAGAAGGACTGTCACCCCCAGTAAAAGAGGATTATCAAGGAAGGCTCTATTGAGCATGGCATTTGGGCTGAAATTTATGTGGTGGAAGGGTCAGCTATGCAGAGGCGCACAAGTGGCATATTCCCAGAAACAACTTCTGCCAGCACCCCGTGGTGGGGAAAAGCTTGTTTGGGATCTCCTGGGCTCGCTCCCATGGGATCACCAGTATGGTGGCGTGAGCAGGTTGGCAGTCCCAGGGAAGTGGTGGAATGTTAGGCTAGAGACTGGAGCCGGTTCTTGGGGCCTCATGGTCCAAAAATCAGCAGTCTGGGTTTTGTTCTAAACATGCTGAAAAAAACCTCCGAGGAGTTTTAGCATAAGAGTGACCATGATTTATATTTGTAAGAAGACCCCAGCCATTGCTGTGTGGACGGCCGTAGAAGGACGAGGGAGCGCGGAAGCACGTGCAAGTGTCCAGGAAGACCTGGCATTGGGCGTGGGAATGGAGAGCCATAGCCGGGCTGGGAACCCACCTTGCTGCTTGGGGTGGGGCGTGCGGGGCTTTGCCTGGATTCTGGCCAGGCCAGCTGGGTGGCTGCTGAAGACCGAAGGAAGCGATGGTCACGCGTGGGATTTTAGGCACCCTACCAGCTACCCCGCCCACCAGACATGGTTGTGTTGAGGACTCCGCGAAGAAGCAGCCCAAGCGCGCGGCATGTGCAAATTTCACGGCCATCGCTGCCGTGATTTTGTGTGAACACGGCAGTGAATTTTGATGGCTCCATTTATAATGCATTCTGAGCAGAGGATGGGAAGCAGATGCTCTGGGCTGGCTTCTGAGCCGAGCCCCCCACTCTTTCTTGACAGAGCACAGGCTGGGTACGAGCCTTGCCCTAATTTTAGCTCCCAGCACATTTGGGCTGGGACGAAAGCTGGGAAGCACAGGTCACGGGTGCGTCTGATTTGAATAATTCCCTCTCCGCGGTGACTTGAGACTTGCCCCGGGCTGTGAGAACTCCAGCTGCAGAGCCGGGATTCCAGCACGGGGCCGCTGGGGGCTGCAGTGATCCCCGCAGCGTGCGGGTGGGCTCGGACAGGGCTCCCCGGGTCGCAGCTCCGGGAGGTGACGTGGTACACAGCGCCTGGCCCACGGACGCGCCGAGTCACTGATGCCCACTCTTGCTGCCTCTATTCCACCGTTAGCGGAATTGATAGGACCTCTGAGCACGCCGTGAAGTGACGTCCTGGTATCTTTTTGGGAAAGGGCAATGATTCCCATCGGCTGTCCTGCCACGGGCTGAGGCCACTGTGTGCCGCGGGCTCTCAGACTTCCTCCTGGCGGGTCCCGAAGCTCTAGGACCCTCCCCCCGTCCTGTTTCGTGGCAGCACAAGCAGCAGGCACGGGGCTCCAGCGTGGACTGGTGTGCTGGGAGTGACAGGGTGGGCCACAGGACTCATCAGTCAACCAACTGCTGGTGAAGCAGGGGGCATCCAGAAGTCCCCATGAAGCTGGAGGGGGAGGGGACAGCAATGCCGGGCGAACGGCTGTGGGCACAGCCAGACAGCCAGAAACGAGGGTGTGAATCCCAGCGCCACTACCAGCTTACTGGGTGGGATTTTGTAAGCTTTCGAGGCTCTGCGATAGAACAACACGGGCTTCAGATGTCTCGTCAGATTGCTTTAAAGCAATCAATAACGCATCAAGAAAGGTCACAGACATACGGTGCAGCGGCAGGGAAGTGGGTGAAGCCAGCCAAGCAGAGGGCACTGTTCTCTTGAAAAACACACCGGGTCTGCATTTTTACTCTTTTGAAAGACACATGGGAAAAACAAAAGCATCTTTCCCTTCCCAACCCTACAAACTGCGGGGGAGCCGTGAAGACCTGGAGAACTCACGCTTTTTGGGGGGGATCTGGGCTTGGCTCTGGCAGGTGCCATACAGGAATGTAGGCAGGGTACCATCATATTCTCTGGTTGTGCAAGTGTGGCCAAAGGTACAGGCTTTGTATATGAAATATTTAAACTTGTATATGTTAGTGACTAATTAAAAAATGCTGTTTGATTTGGCCTCAGGCCACCTGTTGGCAGCCTCTCTTAAAGAAATTAGCATAGAGCCTGACATAGATAATTTTGTAATTTTCAGAGGACTCATCTGCCCGCTTACCCATCAAGCTATCCATTCATCCATCTATCCTCTCATTACACACTCACCCATTTGTCAACCCACCCATTCATCCACCTATCCATCTGTCCATCCACCCACCCATCCAGCCATCCACCCACCCACCCATCCACCCACCCATCCATCCACCCACCCATCCATCCACCCACCCACCCATCCATCCACCCACCCATCCATCCATCCACCCACCCATCCATCCATCCACCCACCCATCCACCCATCCAGCCATCTACCCACCCATCCACCCACTCATCCACTCACCCATCCATCCACCCACCCATCCATCCACCCATCCTTCTATCCATCCACCTATCCACCAATCCACCCACCCACCCATCCATCCATCTATCCTTCTGTCTGTCCATCCATCCATCCATCCATCCATCCATCCACCCTTCCACCCACCTACCCATCCACCCACCCACCCATCCATCCACATATCCATCAATCATCTATCCATCCATGCATCCACCCATCCACCCATCCACCCATTCGTATATCATTGATCCATACATCCATTCACCCATACATCATCCAGTCATCTACCCACCTACCCAACCATCCATCCATCCACTCACACACTCATCCATCATTCATCCATCCACCCATCCATCCATCATTTATTCATTCACTTATCCACCCATCTACCCATCCATCCATCAATCATCTATCCACTATCCATCCATTCATACATCATCTATCCATCCATCATCCATCTGTCCATTCACCAGTCCATCCTTCCATCCATTCATCCATCCACCCATCCATCCATCATCCCAGCCACCATCCTCTCATCCATTCTTCCATCCATTCATCCCCCATCCTCTCTCTTGTCCTTCCCCCCCACTTTCCCTCTCATCCACCCATCCATCTATCCATGCATTCATTCAACACTCGTTGCAAGCTTACCGCATGCCAGGCCCTGTGCTCAATGCCGATGATGGGCCACACACACAGAAGGCAGGTGTCCTGCTAGTTATTCTCCCCCCACTGTCTCTTATGAAGTTGAAGGCTGAGGTTTGAACCCAGAAGTTCCTTCACTCTGGCTTTTGTTACCACTGTGCCCACACCCAGGGGAATGACCTAATAGGCCCTGGGTTGTCTGGTTGGTCAGGGGCCGGAGCCCACCACCCACAGTCCCTGCTTTCTGCATATGCAGAGCCCTCTCACGTCTTCTGGCCAGCCTTGGGTCCACAAACGAGATGTCAATGGGGCGCCTGGGTGGCTCAGTTGGTTGAGCGGCCGACTTCGGCTCAGGTCATGATCTCATGATCTGTGGGTTCGAGCCCCGCATTGGGCTCTGTGCTGACGGCTCAGAGCCTGGAGCCTGCTTCAGATTCTGTGTCTCCGTCTCTCTCTGCCCTTCCCCTGCTCATGCATGGTCTCTCTGTCTGTCAAAAATAAATAAACGTTTAAAAAAAAAAAAAACAAAAAAACGAGATGTCAAGTAGATGATTTCCCAGACCTTTTCTCCTCCTGGAATATTCCTGGTGATCAGAATGTTCTGTTCATCCTGCCAGGATAGCGGTGTGGCACGTGCGTGGGCCCTACAGGGAGACAGACAGAGGAGCCCTCAGGATGAGGACACGCGGGGTTTTCTCGGTCAGTCCCACAGCTGTGTGTGCTGAGGGCCAAGCACTTGGCCGGCCACCAGAGCCGCAAGAATGCCCCAGATGCAGTCCCGACCTGGGGCTCTCAGGGGTACCAGGCAAAAGGCCCATTGAGCCTGCGTCCATGGAGGGGGTGCTGTGGGGATGCAGGGGATGGAATCATTCTGCTCTGGTAGGTTCCGCCTACCTGGGACAGGCTTGCGGGGCGCTGATCTCCTAGGGCTCACGAGGGTCAGTACACGTCCGGTTGAGAGAAACGCACCTGACCCACCTCAGAGCCGGGCACACGTTACCATCTTCGTTGGCGTCCTCACTCACACGGGTCTGGGATGGTCCTCGGCTGTAGGAGGCAGGGACTGGCTGTAGGTGGTGGTGTCTGACGGTCCTGGCTGGTTCGGGGACCTGGTGGGACCTGTGATTGTGAGGACGGGGAACCAGGAGGCAGGTGGGTGGGGCCGGGCTTGCGGGGCCTCCGGGTCCCTCCAGACAGAGGGAGCCATGGAAGAGTTCCAGCAGACGCCCTCCTGGGAGCTGCACTTCCGGGGACTCTCTCTGGCTGCAGTTGGATGAGGGGAGCAGAGGCCGGCTGAAAGGAGACGTGTCCAGAGGCTGCTGGGATTATCGAGAGCTGAGCGGGGGGCACGGGGGCTGGCGGGGAGGGCCCTGCGAGCCTCTGTGACCGGGGTGGGCCGCGGCCATGGGGGGCTTGCTGAGAACCCGTTTGCTTTCCCTGCTCCCACACCGGGCAGCATGCAGGAAACCGGAGCTCCCCTCCACTGCTGCGACGCGGTCCCCTGGGCTCCCAATACCCGCCTGTTTCCCCCGAGCTCTCGATTTGCAAGCAGCTTGGACATTACTGCTCAGGGTTGCTGGGAAGCAACAGCTTGGGTGCAAACAGCTGGGGCCACAGGGGCACCTGTTGGGGTCTGGCCAAATGGCCGTTCTTTCTGTGTAACGGGTCACCAAGAGGGTCCAGATTTCTGGGACAGCAGGCCCAGGCCCAGATCATTAGAACCTCAAAACTGAGTGACGTGTGACGCCCAGTGAGGCGGGACACCATGTGCAGGAAGGAGGAGTCCCGTCCCTTCTCAGGACGGACGGCCTGGGGCCAGGGCTCTCTGTGTCCCACAGCTTTGCCCGCCTGCCGGCTCCCGGCCAGGGGCGTTCCTCGGGGGTCTCCACTCGGGAACATGGAGGCTGTCCTGGCCCATCCTTTCTGCGGTTACCGGCCTGTGGCTGAACCATCTGGGGGTGCGAGTCCGTCCGTTCAGCACATTTCCGAAGCTCCTTTCCCAGAAGGGCCTTGCTCATCTGTGCCTGAGCCGTGACCTTGCGGTCTGTGCCTCCCTCCCTCCCTCCCTCCAGCCAGGGGCCGCCCACTTGGGGCGCAAGGCTGGATCGGGGCCCCTGAGAGCCGCTCCGTCCGGCCCTCTGCCTTTAGCTTACTTTACGCCTCCAGGAGCCCAGCTGGGTAGCGGTGGTGACCCCGGCCAAAAGGCACCAAGCCTTCTTGAGCCGCAAGCTGGTCCCCTTCTCTCCGGTGGACTCATCGGTACTTATGTCAACATTCTTGGGGGTGGGAACACGTGCCTTTGGGACTTTATATAATTTTGCTTTTTATCAAAAATGTATGACTCATTTACTTGATTTTTTTTTAACAGGGAGATAATATTTGATCTTCATAGAAATTACACGAAAGCAATAGATTTATGTGTGTGCAGATGAAAATTACCCGAACCCCCATCCCTCTGAGGTCAGTGTTAATATTGAGATGTCTCCTTCCTGGGAGATTTCCTCGGGTTGAGTAGTGCCATTCTGGCCTCCCCCCTCCCCCCCCCACAAATTCACGTCCACTCAGAACCTCTCAGCATGACCTTATTTGGAAATAAGGACTTTGCAGATTTAATTAGTTCAGCTAAAATTAGGTCATACAGGATTAGGATGGGCCCCAAATCCAAAGGCTGGTATCTTTACAGAGAAGGGGAGGGAGCCGCAGACACAGAGACCCACAGATACTCAGGGAGAAACAGCAGCAGAGGCGTGGCCCCCCAGGGACATCGACGCCCCTGAAACTGGAAAAGGCAGGAAGGATCCTTCCCCAGAGCCCCTAGAGGGAGCACGGCCCTGCCGATCCCCGAGTTTGCTTTTCTGGCCTCTGGACAGTGAGAGGATACATTCTGCTGTCCAGAGAGGCCCAGCGTGTGGTGACGTGTTGTGGCCACTCTAGAAACTAGACCAGGGGTCACTCATCCAGAAAGGACACTGAAAACCCCTGCTCCCACGTCCTCCTCCGTGGCCGCTCCAGCCACTCTGTGGCCAGAGAGTGCCTGGGATGCGGGCTTCAGGGGCAGATGCCTCCAGGGTCAAGTCCCAGGGGGCTGTGTGACCTTGGGTGTGTCACTTGACTTCTCTGAGCCCACCTGGCCATCCGCGTGCCAATCTCCTGAGGCAGGCGTGAAGATTCAAGGAGACAAGGGAGGACATGCTGGCACCTGCTACAACACAGACAGACCTTGGGGACAGGATGCTGAGTGACATAAGCAGACACTATGACATACGGTATGACCGATACTGTATGATTCTGTTCATATGCGGTCCCTGGAGTCATCAGATTCATGGAGACGGGGAGTGGGCGGTGGGGGCGGGGCTGGGGAGAGGATGGGCTAGTGTTTCATGGGGACAGGGTTTCTATTTGGGAAGATGGAAAGTTCTGGAAACGGATGGTGGGGACGGCTGCACAATAGCCCGAATGCGCTTAGTGCCCCTGAGCTGTGCATTGAGCTACATTTACAACAGCAAATGGTGGGTTGTGTCCTTTCTACCACAATGAAAAATAATTTCTTTAAAAAAAAAGATAACGGCAGGAGGAGGACATAACCGGTCATCAGCAGGAAGACTTGGTCAGTGGCAAACTGTCCTCGAATTTGACATGACGTTTCTGCTTGTGTGTTGTGTGCTATGGCCCCTTGGCATGGCAGAGACGGATACTAAGAACATCCAGACGAGAAGCAGCCTGGAGTAGCTACCGTGGCTGTTAGCACGGTGAGCATGTCCCCTCGTGACGGAGGAGGACCGAGCCCAGGGGCGTGGTTGCACACTCAGGGCTGTGCTCTAGTGGACGCTGCGGTGTGCCCGAGGTAGCTCCCTGTCCAGTGTGTACACGGCTCCTGGGGTGTGATTGGAGGCGTGGTCAGGGAGGTGCGGTGTGGGGTGTGGTCAGGAGGTGGGGGATGTGGTCGGGGGCGTGGTCATGAGGGGTGTGATCGGGGCGTGGTCGGGGAGGTGTGGTTGGGGTGTGGTCAGGAGGTGGGGGGCGTGGTCAGGAGGGGTGTGATCGGGGCGTGGTCGGGGAGGTGTGGTTGGGGTGTGGTCAGGAGGTGGGGGATGTGGTCGGGGGCGTGGTCAGGAGGGGTGTGATCGGGGCGTGGTCGGGGAAGTGTGGGGTGGGGTGTGGTCAGGAGGTGGGGGATGTGGTCGGGGGCGTGGTCACGGGGGTGTGATCAGGGGCGTGGTCGGGGGCGTGGTCAGGGTGCGTGGTCGGGTGTGGCGGAGGGGCATGCTCACCACACTTGGGCCGGGCCCAGGCTATTGCAGCATTAACCAGCCCTGCAGCCTCCCTGCGCACGGGTCTTGGGCCTCCTGAGACTTGGCATTAACCCCCCAAGCAGGGTCTGCAGGTTGGAAGCCCTGAGTGTGGGGCCAGGTCCCCCGTGGCTAGAGTCACGCCCTGTTTGTATTCCTGGTGGGCTAGAGAGTGACTGTTGGGCTCCCACCTGGGCGAGGAGACTGAGGTTCTGATTCGGAACTGGAGGTGGGACCTGAGGTGTTCCTGCTGGTGGCCTGTGTCACGATGGCATCCACGCCCACATCGCTTCCCTCAGCCTTTAGGCGCTGTGTGCCTGATACCACGCACACAAGTGCTGGGTTCTAGTGAGTTCCATGGCTGCTCTGCAAAACACAGGTCTGGGGTCTAATCCCACTGGAAATGCTCACTGTTCTCTTCCCTTCTTGGACCCCCAGGATACGTTTTAGAACAATAAGGCCCTGATAAGTCCTGCAGTAAAGGAGCCCCTCCCCCAACTTTGTATGATCTGGCATTTCGCAGACTCGACCGTATGCTCTGCTTCCGGGGTCAGGTGAGACTCATTTTGGAAAAGCTACGCTGAGCCAACGCTAGGGCCCGTGGGGGCTGGGGCTGGGCTGCTGGTGCCCACTTTTCCCTGCAGGAGCGCTCAGAGAGGGAGCCACCGGCTTGCACACCCCCAGCCCCCAGATTCCAGGCAGCTCGCAGGCAGATGCTCTTACCCATCCTGTAAGACACATTTTGATAAAATAGCAACTAGTCGGCATTTAAAATCAGATTTCATGGGTTCTGGCTTCTTTTTTAGGAAGCAGGAATAATACTGCCGTAGCCGAGAGCCTTGGGGAGAAACGGCTGTCCTGGGAGAGTCGCCCTCCTTCTGGTTCGTGGGCCGGGAAGGGAAGAGCGAGGGCCTCAAGCTCTTTTCGGCGGCTGAAGACGGACGTACAGCCGCCCCCACCTCAGGCCCTGCAGGCTGCTTCCAGCTCCGCGTACGCCACGCAGGCCAGGCCCCCTAGCCTGCCCAGCCTGACGGCCTTGGGGCCCCTGGCTGGTTCCGGGCACAGTCCCCAAGTCCTGCCCCACCCTTGCCCCGTTGCCCGTGCCTTCTGGGGGGCCCTGGGCCGGCTCTTGGGGTTCCGAGGGCGGGGACCCCCAGGCAGAGCTGGGTCGGTTCACCGTCTGACGGCCGCCAGTGTGTTTGGTGGCATCGAAGCTCCGTCTGTGGACCCGGGACCGTGGATGTGGGGCTTGGGAGGGAGACCGGCTTGGCTGGGGGCTGCTAAGTGCTCCGAGACGCCCAGGCAGGCTTTGGGGGTGGTCCCCTCTCCAGGGCACTTAGGTGGGGCGGGGCAGTCCCCTCATCGGTGGACGACCCAGAAGCCAAACACAGCCCTCCTGTCCCCGTCTTTAACACGGTCGGCAGCTTCCAGGAGGGACCCCGTGCTTCTTGGGATGACTTTCTTGCCCGTGGGGGCAGGGCCGCATTTGGGGGACTGAGGCCGGTGCTGACCGAGGTGTGGACGTCGCCGCCCCAAGTCGGCAGGAGGGACGGCCTCCCGGAGGCTGCCCCGGCTCTGCAGGGTCACACAGCTGAGGCCAGGGCCTCGGTCTCCCCACGAGCTTTCCAGGACCCTGCACTGGTGGGGGGGGGGCCCTTCCTCCTGCGCGGGCCTGCACTCCTCGTCCATAAAACGGAGAGTGCAGCCATCTTGTTCAGTCACGCCCCCGCTCGGAGCAGGGAAGGGAGACCTGGCCGGATGGCAGGGTGTTTTCGTGTGAACACAGATGCCACCCCGGAGAACACCAGGTGTGCTGAGCCAAGGGCTGCGCCAGAGGCTCTGCGATTGGGTCACCCTGTTTAGTGCTCGCGGCATCAACTAAGGCCAGGTCCTCCAGGGACGGGACAGTGCGGCCTTAAACTAGAACAGACTCCGGGATCTCAGCCTGCATCTGGGCTGTGTGGCCTTGGGCGGGTTACCGAACCTCTCTGGTCTCGTGGGATGGGAACATTACTCCTTGCTGGGCTGGGGCTGCGGTCAGACAGGCCTCCCGTCTTGCGGGGCTTCGGGAAGCAAGGCCGGGGGCTTGTCCCCACCCGGTCCGTGTTTGCCAACGTCCTGTCGTTTTCTTTGTTCCCGATGAAACGTCCAGAGGCGCGGGGGCTGCCCTGGGCCACGCGTTTTCCTCGGGGACACAGGGGCCATTGGTGGCGAGCTCCCTTTCCTGCCTCACTGCACGTGGCCCGTTGTCCAAATGGAGGGCGCCCGGGACGTGGCCGGCGCCACCTCACACGGCCTCGACCTTCAGCGGCAAACCGGTCGGTCGCGTGCCATCTCTGTATTTTCCGTCTCTGTGTAATTGTGGGAGGTGCTTGTTCGGTTCCTAAGGCCGTCGCGAGATTCATTTCCTGGGGCTTCTCTCCGGGTGTCCCTCACGGGGATCGCACTCTGTCCGCGCCCCCTGCGGTCCAGCCCCGGAGCCCCAGGGACGGTCTCGCGGCTGATGGGGGCGCGCTAGCCCGCCCTTCCGGCGCCCTGCCTGCGTCCTGGTGCCAAGGCTCCCGCAACGGGGCAGGAGACGGTTCCCTGCGGCCTCGGGGAGGTGGGGGGGGGGGTCGGGAAGGGGCTGGCATCCCCTGCGAGGAGACGCCGTTTCGGTCCTGATGTGTCTCGGGTGGAATCCTACCCCCGCGGACAAGCGCTCACGAGCCCGCTGGCACTCTCGCTCCCCCCGCGTGTCATCCCCCGGTTGAAATCATTTGCTTATTTCTCACCCCAGAAAAGCATTTTTCTTTCTTCTCAGACAAACGTGGTCGCCGTTGCCCGGTCGTATAGGTCGGCGTTACTCTTCGGGGAAGGCGGTCTGCGAGACGTACGTCCAGAGCCCTAGGAACGTTCGGAACTTCCGCCCGGGCGGGCGGGGTCCTGGGACTAGAGCCTGAGGGACGGTTCTCGGGAAGAGAGGACCACGTGCGTGAAGGGGTTTGCGGCGGCCGAGGTCCCGACCCCGTGCACGGGGGCTCAGAAAGCTGTGACAGCTGCACACATTCCTTGAAAGGACACAGTGCCAGACCCGGTCCGGTGTCACCGGTTCCCAGGGGGGCGTCTCCGGGTCCTGTGAAGCGGGTGGCCGGGCCAGGCCGGGAACCGTGCGTGGTGCCCGAAAGGCTGGCCACGGGGCCGAGGCTGAGCGTGCGTGTGGGGAAAGGCGCTTCCATCCCCCAGATGGAAAAGTGCGTGGCAGCGTCTGGGACGCACGGAGCCGCGTGCTGGTGACCGCACGGCTCGAGTGTTATTCAAGGGACTGCTCTGCTGACCCAGTTAGGAAATAGGACGTTTGCTGGGTTTTTTTAAACCGAGTTGAAGCGGTGCTGTAGAGACAGCTTCAGTGATCGGGACGATGGTGCTGGAATATTCTTTCTGTGCGGAGACGTGTGTGAGGGTCGGCAGTGGGTGCCGATGGCCCAGGGCTGCTCCCCAGGCCGACCCCCCGGGCCCTGTGCCCTGGCCCCTTCCTGGGAAGTCTGGGGGTCTTGGGGGGAAGGGTTCTCGAGCCTGGGGGGCGAGGAGGGGGACGAAGGTGGGAGGGTTCATCCGAGGGGGCGGAGCTTGCTGACCCGGGCACAGGGCCGGGGTAATTTGTCAAGTTCCGGCCACACGCCGAGTGTCCCAAACTCTACTCGGGAGGAACAGACTCACGGGCCGTGTGAGGATCAGTGAAGGGCCGTGTTCGTCCCCTCCGGCCGCTGTAACAAATACTGCAGACGGGGCGGCTCACACTGCAGACAGTCACCGTCCCCGTCCTCTCCCTGTGTCCTCACGGGGTCGTCCCTCCGTGCGTGTCTGTGTCCTGATCCCTTCTTCTTACGAGGAACCCGGTCACACGGGATCAGGGCCCGCCCTGGTGACCCGGCGTTACCTCAGTCACCTCTGTGAAGACCTGTCTTCAGATGCGGTCACATCGAGGGTTAGGATTTCCACATATGAAGTTAGGGGACACCATTCAGTCCATGACAGCCCCTTCCGTACCCGCCGTCCCGGCCCCACAACGCTCCCCTCTCCTGCCCGGCGGTCTCACCCACGGCCCTTTCCCTTCCACACTCACCTCCCCTGACTCCTCATCAGAACCTGCACGTGGGCGCCCGAGACGCCCAGCTTCTCTGGAGCCCCCGCAACCCTGGCCCCCGCGTGCAGCCTCAGGCCTCCTGCCTGAAGGCTCATTCCAGCCTCCTCGCGCCCCTGAGAGCACAGACAGGTTCGGCCCCGGCTGCACACAGGGTCAGAAGCCCGGGGCGCCCGTGCCAGACACAGCCGTCTGCGCAGGTGCGAGTTCTGGCGCTCTGGTTCGTACTGTGACATCAGGGAAAGGCCGCCGGCCCGGCCGGCCTCCGTGAGCCTGAGCAGCAGAGGTCTCGCTGGCCGGTGGGAAGCTGCCCCAGCCGCCACCTCTGTGCCTTCTCACCTTTGTATAGATGCTCGGTCAGAGGGAGACAGAGTGACCGTGTGACTCGGTGGGTGGTGACCGTCACCCTTTGACGCTCCTCTCAGCTCCTCTCACCACCCCGGACGCAGACCCCAGGTCTGGTCCTGCGGGTTTAGGTGTGAGTCACCGACTTCAGAGGAGTCCGACCCTCCACCTGGTGACGTCTCTTGTGCCCTCGGGGACTCTTCGATGTCCCGTGCACGGGAAGGCGCTCCCCTGCTGTGCGTCTGGGACGCGCCCCCTGTGGCGCCCACTGTCTTGCAGACACGGACTCCCGACGGGCTGCTGATGAGCCGCGGGCCTTCTTGCACCTTCCTGTCCGGTGTGCACACCCCAGCTGGGGGGCTCCGGTCCTCCCGCATTGCTCACACCATCGCTCGTGTCGGGAGGCCGCTGGGAACCCGTGCCTCCTCCCCCATTGCGTTGCGTGCCTGTTTGCCTGCAGGCCAGCCCGCCCGAGGTTTGTTGTCCCCTCCCTTCTGCTTCCCTGCCCTTCGGGGTTGGCTTTTCCTGGATCTGGGGTTTTCCTGATGGCGGTGCCTGGTAGGAACTGGGCTGCCAGCTCAGCCCTGGGAGGAATTCATCTGAAGGTTAAATCGGTCACCGAGGCTTAATTAGTTCCTAAAATACAAATCGCCAGCAGGCGATGAGCTAACGAGGCGGCGAGCCAGGTGGGGACCGACCTGCCGCTCACTCAGCACCGTTTCGAGCACTCACTTTCCAGGGCGTCCTGGCTCCCGTACAAGTTCCAGTGAGGTAACACCTTGATCTGGAAGGTGGGGCCCGCACCTCCAGCCGCTCGGGCGTGCTCAGAGTTCACAAGAGTCAGATTCTCGGGTTGCAGTGAACTTGTCTCGGTGTCTGTGATCCCTCCCAGCGGGCGGCAGGGACACGCGTGGCACCAGGAAGTGTCGTTTTCCCCGGGCCTCTCCGCCGATGTGCTCGGGACACACTCCCCGTCTCCCCGCTGGGCGCGCCTCCTGCCTCAGACACGGAGAGGGAGCACGCTCACTGCCAGATGCCGTACGCGTGTGCAGGTGTGCCAATGGGGGCAGCGCTCCTTCATTTAAGACGTGTTTACGAGCCCGTGACTTCTGCCTTCCAGCGATGGCAGAGCAGCTTGTGTCTGAGGTGCCCTCCTCCCGACAACAGTGACGAACTACGGACAAAACAAAAATAGCAACAACTGTGTGGGCTTTGGCAGGAAACCCAAAGCCGAACTTGGGATGTTCCGCAAAAGGGGAGTCTGTCGGGCGAGAGGCATGTTAACGAGGGGTCCGCCCGACAGAAGGTGAGTTGAGGATTCAGTGCTCAGAGGTCAAGGCCAGACCTGCCTGAGTGGCCAGAAATAGAGGGAGAAAAGCCTGGAAAGGGAAGAACCCAAAATCTACTCATAAACTCCCATTGAATCCTGGGCTGATTCCTGAACCCGCACATGAGGGTCCAGGGGTCCTGGTGGAGCGCAGCAGCTTGAATCTCAGAGACCTGAGGGGAGACGTCAGTCACTCCCGCACGCGGGAGACGGAGTGTCGAGCCCGGCCTCATTAGAAGAGCTTGGCAAATACTTTGTGTTTTCCACCAGAGACCCGGAAGGGCCCACGATGTCAGAATCTCACCCCGGGACCAAACCAACAGATTCTCCTCCGTAAAACTCAGAGCCACGTCTGCCCCAGGTGGAGCGTTCTGCCCATATTTTATTTCCTGCTGGCGAAATCCAACACCCTTCCGAGAAAAGTAGCAGAATCCAGAATCTCGGTAACACGTTAAAGATAATGGCCGAAACAGAATCAAAAATGACTAGACAGGCGGGGAAGCAGCAAGGCGTGATGTGCGATCAGAGAAAACCTCGATTAACGGAAGCGGGTCCACGGGCAGCCCGGGTGTGGAAATGGCCAGTCAGGGACCTAAATAACTAGAACGTGCATTTATAAGCCCCCTCCTTGCGTGGTGGCCTGAAGATGGAAAGGTGTGTGAACGCCCCCTCCTGCCCCGTGACTTCCAGGAAGATCCAGTTGTGCAGGGAGGGCGTTCGTGGTGGGAAGGGTTCCAGAACAAACCGTTCATGCAGCGAGGCACAGTCCACTCGCCCACCACGTCCCGGGTGGGAGGTAGAGAGGTGCCGTCCCTGTCTTTACTCCCCCGTTGAACGAAGACAGGGAACACACTTGTGAGGGTCCGAGCTCCGTTCTGGTGACGAAGGGCGAATGAGACAGACGCCGCCCCTGCCGGCATTTTCCTGGAGGGGAAAAAACAACATAGGCCAACTCCCGAATAATGCAGTTCTAATCAATGCAGGGAAGGGAGCGTAAGGAGGAAAACCAGAGGGAGGGTGGCCGAGGCACGCCTCTTCAAGGCGGGGCAGGGTGGGGCAGGATGGGGGGGGGCGGAGGGGGTAAGGGCGGGTGAGGGCCTGGCAGAGGCGAGGGCCAGAGGTGTGTTCCGGGCATCAGAAGGGGCGGGCAGGGGCCTGAGCGGGCGAGCAGCAGGGAAGGCGGCAGTGATGTCGTCTGGTCCCCTGGGAGCCCGCAAGGGCAGAGTGACACAGCCGGCCTGTGTGGTGACTCTGGGTCCCGGCCGCCATACAGGGCACCACAGGCAGCACCAACAGCAGGCGCTGATTCTCACGGGTCTGGAGGCCGGGAGTCCCTGCTCGCGGCGCTGGCCGACTCAGTTCCTCGTAAGGACTCTTCCTGGTTCGCAGACGGCCCCCTGCTCGCGGCGTCCCCACCCGCAGAGAGAAACCATCTCCCCGTGGCCCAGGGGGGCGTGGTGGCCTCGCGTTGGCTGTACCTGCACGGCCCCGAGGCCTGTCTCCCAGCGGCGTCTCACTAGGGGTCGGGGCTTCACCACAGGGGACTTGGCAGGGACACGGAGGCTCGGTCCTCAGCGCATGGTCGCTCTGGGCGCTCTCGGACCATCTCGGGAGGCGGCTTTGATCAGATCATTCTGCGTGGGGACCGCCATGCGCGGCCGCTGTCCCGCACGTCCGGAGACACGTGGGCGTTCTGTGACTGCCTTGGCTCCCCGTGTGGGCCCGGCACCCGCAGCCCAGTCCCTAACGTTCGGAGTGGTCGGGTGTCACAGAGGCAGGGGCCCCGCAGACGGCACCCACCCCGTGACTCCTGGGGAAGGCCGCCAGCGAGTGGAGTGGACGCGTCCGGTCCCCGGGCTCCCCCACGGCTCGACCCCACCGGCTCATCCGACAGAAAGTGCTCTGCACTGTGAGCGGCCGTGGACGCTGGGCTCTGTCAGCTCCTGCAGAAAGGGGGGCGGCCCAGCCCAGTGACACCGGTGACTGGCGCTTGTAATTGGTGCTGTTTGTGAGTGGCGTCTTCCCCGCAAACATCGAGAGTTGCGCCAGAGTCTTCGGCCGTCCCGCCGCTCCTGGGGGTTCTAGTGGTCATTCTTGGGGAGCGGGGCTGGCTCTGAGTGATGGGGGCAGGGCACAGGGTCCTCAGAGGCTGGGTCCTGCCCTCTGCCCCCGCCCGCAGCCATCCACCTGCTCACCCACCAGCCGCCGCAAGCTGCACCCGAGGACTCAGACCTGTGCCCGGGTCCCTCCCAGCGAGCCCTGCAGAGGAGAAGGGCGGCCCTGTGGGGCCGTAGGTGCCGGCTCGGTCCCGAGAGCTCTCCTGGGGGGTCCCGGGCACAGGGGATGCGGTGCTGTGTCCCGTGACTGGCCGCGGGGGCCGAGGGCGAATCCGTCAGACAGACGGGGCTGGGGGAGCACAGGCGACTTGCCTCAGGGCCCTGAGCCTCAGTTTCCCCCGTGAGAGGCCAGGTGTCCCCAGTCATTCGGTTGTCAGAAGGGCGACCCGAGAAGTGGCTCGTGCTTCCTTGAAGCCGTGGCCCTGTCCTTGCCCCCTCACCTCCCGGTCAGAGCGGTTTGCTGGCGCCTGGGGTCTGTGGGACTCTGGGGCAGAGGCCCAGCTACGTGGAGGGAAGGGAAGGGAGGTGCCATTTGGAGCCATGATCCGTCCACGGTGCACCTGGGGGACCCTCACTCTCTGGGCCAGCCCCAGTTCAACCTTCCTGAGCCCTGCCCCCTGCCTCCCTGCGACCTTGGTCTTGGACCGAAATCCCGAGTCACTGTGTCAGGAAACCCGCAGAGCTCCTGACCCCAGCCACCGCCAGCCCAGAGCCTGGCCCGTCCCTGGAAGAGGGCCAGCCCTGCGGGGCACCGGAAGATCCCAGGTCGGGTGCCCTGGGCCCAGATTGTCCTCGGGCCTCAATGGAGCCTCCGGAGCACAGCTTCCCTCAATGGCCCCGGCTGCCGGCACCCTTACAAACGCACAGACACCTACATCTTTGTGCAGAGATAACCCCGCATTATTGCCGAGATGCCTTTTTATATCTCACGTTATTTATAAAAGCATGATTCAGTTAACAATTATTGTGAGCTGGAGAAAGGTTGCCTACTAATATTTAAACGGCAGTTGGCTGAAGCTACACGTGGAGGAAGCCAGGTCTGCGGGGTGGGGTGGGGGCGGTGTGGGGGGCGGGGCAGGGAGACCGGGTCCAGCCCACGCCTGCCCGGACCCGCTGCCTCCCTGCCCCCGGCGGGGCCGCGCACCCTTGCTCTCCACGCTTGCCGTTTGCTTCTGTGAGAGAAAATAGAGGGTGTGGCTGGGGGGCCACTGAGATCCTCTGGAGTTTCGTTTTTTTCTCTCCGCTCCCCAGGGGCCCCCTCTCTAGGAGAGGTTAGAGTCACCTCCGGGGGTTTGTATTAAGGAGACATAGACTCAGTCCCTCCCTCTGTTTACGCGGCCCGGCTCCAGGCCGGCCTGCCCTCCCTTCTCCCACCCTCCCACCCCCGAAAATAGCAGGCGAGCCCAGGCCACTTGGAAAGAGAAGGGAAACAGCCACCATCTGGAATTTCAGGGTCTCGGGGAAATCATGGCTGAGCTGCAGCCCATTGGCTCTGTCGGCCGGGGTCTCTGCGGCAAGCAAGGGTCTGGTCTGACTGGCCGATGCAGGAAAGGAAGGTCACAGCTCCCCCAGGAGGCCGGGGCGCCAGGTCCTGGTTGCCCAGGGAGCTGGCACGTCCGTGACGGGATGCTGGTCCATGCCCACCGGCTCCTTCCTCCGGAACCCAAGTCCTGTACCTGGTTGCCTCGAGCCCCGACAGCAGGGGAAGCCGAAGGAATGGGCCGCGGCTGCCCCCAGCCTGCCAGGCAGGCAGGACTCAGGGTGGGGACTATGCAGGGCAGCAGGGCTTTGAGGACGCCGGCTTGAGTGACGTCCAGTGCACCTGCCCATGGGGCGTAGGCGAACGCGGCCCCGGAGCCCGGCGGTGCAGGCCCCCCTCTGGTGCCCGGGGGCCTCCGAGGAGCGGGGGCTGGGCATCCGGCCTGCGTTCGGGGGGCCCAAGGTCCCCTAAAACCAGGAAGTCCCCCGAGGGCGCCCTGCTGCTGCGGGAGTTCTGAGGAGGGGTCGCTGGATGGCCGGAATGGGGCTCATTTCAGACACGGGGCGGGGGCGGGACGGGCAGGTGGCCCTGTTACCTGCCGGCAGAGTTTTTCAGTTAAATGCACCCATGTGGTGACCTCTGACCCGCCCCCCCCCCCGAAGTGCAGGCGCTGTGTCTCAGGACCCTCCTGGGAGGTGGCACCGTTCACACCCCGTTTCAGGGACTGGTGGGAGGTGACTTTCCCGGGGTCACCGAGTGGGAGGCGGTCATCCGGCTGGGGCTCGCCCATCTGATCACAGCCAGCGCTGGGAACGAGACGGGGTGTTCCCACCTACAGATGGGGAAACTGAGGCCAGGGGCGTCCGACCAGCCCACGACCGCTGAGGGAGTAAGATGCAGGGCTTTCCAGGGACCCCAAATCGGGCGGCTGGGGTCCCACGTCTGGCTCTTCGCCTGCGCCCGGCCCCGGGCCCCGGCGGGGGGACAGGTGCGCTGGACGTCGAGGGCACCCGACGGGCCCCGTTGCTGCGGCCCGTGGTCCCGGCGCACAGGCCGCTCCCGAGGCGTGTTTCCCGCACCTGGCGCGTCTCCTTGCCAGAACTTCGGAGCGCCTTGAAGTGTTCTGATGTGCGAAGAGCCTTTTTTTATACGAGAAATGAAATTATTTTCAGCCTGTTGTCAGGCAGTTGTCAAAAGACGTGGCAAATAAAGGGCCCGAGCGGAGGGTTTGGGCGGGCGGATCCGAGTGCGAGGCTGAGCGGGGCGGGCGCGCGGGGCTGGCGGCTGGGGGGAATGGCTGGGGGGGTATCATTGACTGTTTGTTTAAGTATTTATTACCTTGTGATTCTTACCAAGGGGCTAGCACCGGAGTTGGGCCAGCTGGGAGGCTGAGAGTCGGGGTCCATTTCGGGGTGGTGGTCTGTCCCCCTGGGAGCCGTGTGGTTCGAGGGCCTCCATCTGAGTTTCTCATCTGTCCCTGGACGTCGAATGTCCCCGACTCAAAGGCCTCTTGCTCGCCCTTCGGGGTGGGTGGACGAGCAGGTGGACGGAGCCTCCACGTGGCATCCCGCCACCTGCTATGTCACCCCCGCCCGGCTGGGGCCGAGTAGCGCCTGCCCTCGCGTGTCCTCCTCGTCCGGAGTGAAATCCGTTTGAAACCGAGCCTCACCTGCACTTGTGAGCAGGAGCCTGGCTGGCGCAGCCCGTAGTGGTCACCATCGGTCCTCCCCGGAGGACCCGCGGCTCTGCCATCCGCACGCCTATGGCTGTGGGGGCGGCGAAGTCGGACCCCCGTGGGCCTCGCTCCTCTCACCCAGGGAGCCGTGCCGATGGCATCGGCGAGCCTGATGGGGACTCCACAAGAAGGTTCCAGATGTCCGAGACGCGCCACGGGCTCTCTGGGAGCCTTGGGGAGAAACGGGGGCTCAAATTCCGTCCTGGTCTCTGTCTCTGTCCTTGTGCTGGAGCATCAGCTGGTTGTCTTTGGTCCGCTGTCCGGGAGGTGAAAACCGTGATAGCCGATCGCCGGGTCCTGAGCAGGCCCTCAGCGTGCCTGCCCGCCTCCCTCCGCCTCCACCGCCCCAACTTTTCAGAGAAGCTGGCATCACTGCCAGGCGTCGAGGCCTTGTGGTTTGAGCGGGAAGGGCATGATGTCTGTCACTCCCGGAGAGCGGGTCGGCGGGGACGAGCGCGTGGCTGGTGGCAGGGCTGCTCTGCGGGGGGGGGGTGGGGCGCGGGCGGCTGCAGTGCTTCCGCTGCCGTGGTTTCTGCAGGGCTCCCCCCGGCCCAGCCCGGCAGGCAGGCAGGCAGGCTTCGGGCGTGTGTGTGCGTAGAGGACACAGGTCCGCGAGAGTAGAATCGTGCCGGCGTGCCAGGTCGCGTGGCCCGTCTGTCTCCAATCAAGGTTTGCACCGAAAGGCCTGTTCCCGAGCACAGATGAAACATGCCACAGAGGATACAGCTGGCTTTGTGTTTGTCAGGGCGGAATCTGTGCTTTGTCCCTCCAATTAGCACGTGGCAGGCGCAAGCCTGGTTTCTAGAGAGGGGAAGGGAGAGCTGCGGGTGTGGGCCCAGGGCCGACGTTCGCCTCCATGGCGAGGATGATGCCACCTGTGTCTCAGAGCGAAAACCACTCAGGTAGTGAGCGTCCTGTCGCTGGAAGTATTCAAGGAGAGCGTGCCTGCCGGTGGTGAGGAGGCCGTAGGCGGTCCAGGTGGGTGGGACCAGGAGGCGGGATTTCTGTGGGGCAGAGCCCCGCCGAGGGCTGGGGACGCAGTGGCCTGCTCGTGAGTGTGACAGAGCCCCGGTTCCCGGTTCCCGTCGGTGTTTTGGTCAGATCCCCAACGGCGCACTCAACGGATGTAAGGTGTGTAGAAAGGCACTCGGTAGCTAAGGGGTGTTACCTGCGGCTCCTCAAATCCTGTTACCCCCAAAGCCCGGTCCCAAAGCCTTATCCCGCCTCCCGGCCCCCTGCGCAGCCCCAGAGGGAGACCAGGGATCTTTCCTGTTTGTTCACTGCTGTCCCCGTCCGCGGCCTGCACAGAGCCCACAAGTCACCAGCGCTGGTGGGGCGAGGGGGTGGGGTGGCGTGGAGAGCCCGGCCGCCCCTCTGCCCCAGGCCGGCAGCCTCCATGTCCTGCTCCCAGGCCTCCTGGCCTGTCTTCACTGGGCCCTGCCCTGGGCCCCACCGTTTCCCGCTTACGGGCAGGTGCGGCGTGAGGGGAGCAGGGCCGTCCGCTGCGGCTTCCCCGGCTGGGCCGAGGGTCAGTGCCCTTGGGGAAAGGGCGCCGTCCCGCTCCCTCCGCTTTCGTGTGGGGCTTTCAGGGCGGCGCCCTGGGAAGCCGCCTCTGCCCTGCGGCCGTCCCCCAAGGTCAAGGCGGGGGTGCAGACGAAGCCTCCGGAGGCAGCCGTGCTCTCTGGTCTCTGGCGAGGTTCCGCCCGGACCCACCCTGGGACGCACGCCCCTCGGCTCCGCTGCGATGGGAGGTGGGGGACTTGGCTCAGGATGAGACTCCGTGCCTCTGGGAGGGTATCGACCAGGGACAGATGGAGGAGGGCTGAGCAGCACCGAGCCTCCCACTCTCCCAGAGGGTTCCCTGAGCTTGGGCGAGCTCTCCAGGCTCACGCGGCAGGGCCCGGCCTCTGCAGAGGAAGGAGCTCCCTTTGCCGTGCCGTCTCCGTGGCCTCCCGTCCTGGCCAGGCAGCGCCCCGCCTGTGGCCAGCCCGGCCCCAGGAAATCAGACACGGTCACCCACCGTCACCTGGCAGACCCTTCCACGTCTCCCTGGGGGGGGGGGCGCTGCACTGGTCCCCCCAAGGGGAAGCTGCTGTGTCCTTGGCAACACGCTGCACAGTGGGGGGAGGGGGAGATGCTTCTGGAAGCTGCTTGGCCTTGCCCCACATGTCCAAGGACGCAGCTCTGCCCGCACCACCTCTGCACCCGCCTGCCCCCCCCCCCAGGACGCGGATCATGAGAGAAAGTCCGCGGGGTCTCTGATGATAAAATGTCTGAGCGGCAGACGAGTTTCTTAGGGCTCGCCTGAGAAGTGGCTTGCGCTCCATCGCGTGGGTTTCCGACCCGGCACAGGTGGGGTGAGGGGGTCGCCCAGGGCTGAGTTTGGGTGCGTCTGAGGGGCTGTGTGATTTGGGGCGCTGTGGGCATTAGGTGGGAGACGATGCTTAAATGAGCAGCTACTACAAGGCCATGACTCGGTGCACCCCTGGCAGTCCTTTCCCACCACACGGAAAGGCCTCCGGGCGAGGCGTCCGACCCCCCGGGCTGTCCTCCCACGGCAGGCAGACAGACGGACGGCTGCAGCTTCCGAAGCTGCCATTTTTGTCGGCCCAAAGTATGTCGAGCACATGGGATTCAACTTACATGTTCCCGTGGCTTCTTCCTCATCCCGTCTCCTCTCGCGCTCTCTGCCTTTTTAATTTCGGAAGCAGCTCTCTTAGCAACCGAGAAAGCGCACACTTAATTACAGCCGAGCAGCAGGTGCATCGGGAGACAGAGCCGGCTCCCCCGGATGCTCCGTTTCGTTTTCAGGAAGCCCCCTCTCTCCTCACCCAGAAACAACCCCGCGCCCCTGCCTCCGAGCACATGCGGCCCCACCTCTGCGCGCCCCTCAGATAGGACTTCCTCAGTGTTGCCTCTCCCGGAGCCTCCCAGCCTTCTCCCGGGTGGACTGCCCAGGACACACGTAAAGGGACTCTGAAGACATACTCGTTTGATCAGCTGCCCGGAATCAGGGCGAGCCGGGGGGGGGGGGGTGTAGTTTGTGTTCTCTCTCCTTAAAAAGAAAGAAAAGAGGAGGGAGGCAGTCTTGTTTTCTCCAGGGTAATCACCACCGTGGGGTGAGCCGGAGAAGTCCTAGGTGCTCGTGTCTGATTCCTTCCGACAGAAATCTGGGTCACATTCAGAAATTCCAGAATGCCGGCGAGGGCTGCCCAGTGAACGCGGGTCTGGCAGGAGGCTCCTCTGGAACCGGGGTGTCTCGTCTCCTCGACTCGCTCCCCGCGTCTGCTCGCGGACACACAGACAGCGTGGAAGGAAACTTGGCTTTTTCTTTAAAAATAAAACGAGAGAAGCACAACGGGCGTGTTATTTTTAGCGCCCCGGCGCGTCTGAGCAGAAGCGGCCGAGCAGCAGCCCGGGTTCGCTCGGGGAGTCGGGGCGCCTCCGGTGTCTCCCGGCCGCTGGCTGGAGGATGCCCGCCTCGCGCCCCCCTCCTCCCAGAGGCCCTGCTCACAAAGGCAGAGTAGCGCTGCTCACATGACGGGCGCCGGCAGCAGCGGGGTTTGAGAGCAGCCCAAGGCTACGCACGGTTGGTTCCCAGCTGACAGACAGAATATGGGGTGGGCTCTGTCACCAGCACGCTGGGTCTGGCATGCCCAGCGATGCTCGGCGGCACGCAGCGCCCAGACGCCCGCCGCCGCCGCTCCCCGGGTCCGAGCCGCTGCAGCGCCGAGGGGCCGGGCGGCCCTCCTCTCCTTCCTCCCGCCCGAGAAGGTTATATAATGAGCGGACCGCCGCCAAACTCAGAGGGAAAATGAAGTCTTTGTTAAATGCCTTCACCAAGAAGGAAGGTAAGGACGAGCTGTCGGGAGCGCGGTGCACGGGAATTAGCGGTTTCTTACGGACGCTCCCGGGGAGCCGGGGACTCCGGTCCCTCCCGGCATGGCTGGCCGTCCCTTCTCATCATGTAAGGGAGCAATTACTTCTGGTGTGCGATCGGGCTTTGTGGGAGTTGGGCTGGAACTGTCGCCCGCCGGAAGGTGCCGTTTGATCTGCCCGGGTTCCTAAGTCCCCAGCCCCTCGGCTGAATTCCGTGGCATGCCGGAATGTGCCTCCATGCCGACCGTGCCAGAGGGGCACGCGCGACGGAAACTAAGTCCTATGCAAAACAAAGGAAGTTTTGACTAGTCTGTCGCTACCCGAAGGCTGCTGAGCACTTGCCGGGGACTGAGGAAGGTCGGGACCCGACGCTAGCCGCGCCGACAGGGCGGACGCGTTCGGGACCACCTCCCGGCTCTCCTTGGCCATCTCTCGGTTGCGGCTTCCCCGAGGGGATGGAAAGGCAGAGCGTGGCAGACTTTGAAAGTGCATATGCTTTTTGTCACACCTTGTGTAATTTCTATTGTGGAAAAAAAAATGTATAAATAAATGCATGTAAGACGGCTAAGAAAATATCCGCCCACTTAGGGTTTGCAGATTGCCTGAAAGAAGGAAACAGTTGGGTGGAATATTAATCATTTTCAGACAGGAAAAGAGTTATTTTTAACCCTTTTCAAAAAAAAAAATCAACACTTCCACGGATGGCTCCAGTGGGTCTGTCAGACAGAGAACTCCTCTTTGATGAAATCAGGTTTATGAAGACACCACTTGGGAGGAATTAGGAAGGTAGTCACCAGTCTGAGCCGTAGAATAAACACGGAAAAAATCTCCAATTATCTCACACGGGAAACTAATTTAATGTGAGTCTTGGTGACTAAGCCAGAGGATCGCCATTTGAATGCTCGCCCTCGGGTTACCTGGTTGCAGTACCCCCACCTGGTCCCCGGGGCAGGCTGTATCTGAAGACACCCCGGCTCCTCCGACCCCTAACCTTCCCAGGGCATCGGTCCTTCCGGATTCCGACCACCGGCCAAGCCCCCCCTCGGAAAGCCGGCTGCAGCCCCTGACTGGGAATTGATCGAAAAAACAGCGTTTGTCTGGGCTCGTTTCCTTCCATGACCAACCCAGATTCATGCCCCGGCCCTTCGGGTTCTGTAATCCAGGCACGGCGTGGAGATGCCAGTAGGGGTTCGTTCCGTGTGTGCCTTCTGTTCTTTCATAGATTTCTCTGCCCTTAGGGGTCTGTCTCAGCCGTTGGCAGGACCACCCCCTCCCCCAGGTTCCATTAAGGACATTAATACCTAAACAGCCCCAATTGTGTCGCCGGGGAAGCTGGAGGCTCGGCAGGAGTTCATGTCACAGAATGCACGCATTTCCTTGTCTGGGGGGGGGGGTGGTCCCTCCCCCACCGTTATCGCGAGCCCTGGCCTCTCCTCGGCGGATGAGGGGGCAAGGGGATGGGGAAGATGGTCCAGGAGGCCGAGGGCCCGGTCACCCTTTCTGCTTGCTTGAGGGGTCGGCTTTCTTGCGGTGACGCCGTCTTCCAGCTGGCAGTGTCTGTGCATGGAAGGTGACTGTCCCCTGGGGTGGTACAGCCGTCGGCCTTTTGCACGGTCTTCGCCCCCCCCACACCCCTTCGCCAGGCAGGTCTCAGGTCACCCCGAAGCACCTGCTGGCCGGTGCATTTTTCACGCCCTGAAGGATGAGCACTCGGTCCCCGCCGGAGGCATTCTGGCCACCGTCTGCCCAGAGGGAGCGACCGCCAAGGCTCTCCCTCACGGCCAGCCAACCGCCAGGTCGGGGGCATCCAAGCAGGCGGGGTCGGGCCCTGTGGGTTCCCCGGTAGGTGAGCCCCTGAAGAGACGGGGTCCCCGGGGAGGACCGGCACTCGTGAGTGCGTTTCAAGGAACTCAGAGCAGGACGCAGCCCCGGCTGCAGGGTTCCGGCCGCGTCCTGCCCCCACGGGGGTCAGGCCGGACCGAGCGGACGCTGCCGCGTGTTGAAAGAATATGACCTCCTGAAGTGTCAGTTCCAAAGACTCAACAGCTGTTCTGGACGTGGATTCCCGGTGCGCGTCCTGAGCCTCATGCCGTTTCTGTGTGGCTTCCCTGGGTTGGCTCCGTCCCTCCCTTCCCAGACTGCCCTGCACCCTGGCGAGGTGGTTAGGGGGTGACTGGGTCACAGCTGTCTCAGTGGAGCCCCGCCAGTGCCACCTCTGTCCCCAGTGAGCTCTGCCAGGGCCACCTCTGTCCCCAGTGAGCCCTGCCAGTATCAACTCTGTCCCCAGTGAGCCCTGCCAGGGCCACCTCTGTCCCCTGTGAGCTCTGCCAGGGCCACCTCTGTCCCCAGTGAGCCCTGCCAGGGCCACCTCTGTCCCCTGTGAGCCCTTCCAGGGCCACCTCTGTCCCCAGTGAGCCCTGCCAGGGCCACCTCTGTCCCCTGTGAGCCCTGCCAGGATCACCTCTGTCCCCAGTGAGCCCTGCCGGTATCAACTCTGTCCCCCGTGAGCCCTGCTGCCCGGTGTGGTCATCACTGGGAGCAGGGGGCTGAGGTCAGGCCCAGGTTCCGTGAAGGGTGCACCCGTCCTTAGTTTTCAGGAAGTACCTCACCTCAGCCTCTGACCTGGGGCAGCGAGGATGGCGGATCGTGCTGGTGGCGTTCTTGTCCTCTGAGACGCCAGCACTCCCCTCTCCAGCCCAGCTCACCCAGGAGGGAGGGCCCGCGCAGCCCCAGTCTGTGTGCAGCGGCGGCCCCAGCCTCAGGCAGCATGGACTTGAGAGCTCGCTTGCCCGGCTTCACCCCAAAGCACACAAACCCCACGGCGAGGGGGAAGCTGCCCGCGCGTCAGGAGCTCGAAGCGAGCCCGAGCGCCCGGCTCCCGGGGTCGTGGCACTGACCTCTCCGCGGCCTGGAGGGCCGCTTTTCTTTACCCGCGCCTTCTTAGGAAGGACACTTTCTATTTCTGGCTCCAGCCCGCGGAGCAAGCCCGAGTGGTTGCAGTGTGCACGCCTGCACCCACGGTCCCTGTGGGCAGTGTCCTCGTTCTGACTCCCTGGGACGCTGAACTCGGCAGAGTAAGGGCCTTGCCTGCAGTCTAGAACTTCGTAGGAAGCCAGACGAGGCGTGCTCACGCCTTCCCGTTTCACGCCGCTGGGCCTGGTGTGACGGGTCGAGAAAGAAGCATGCTTGGAATGGAAGCAGGACCCTTGAACAATGAATGCTTGGAGGGCCGTGTGTCTGTCCTGGGGCGGCCGCGACACAGTCCCAGAGACGAGGGGCTTACGCAACAGGATTTATTGTCACCCCCATCCTGACAGCCAGAGCCCGAGGTCCAGGCGTGGGCAGGGCTGGGTCCCCCTGAGGCCCCTCTCCTTGTGTGTGGACGGCCGTCCTCTCCCTGTGTCCTCAGGGGGTCGTCCCTCCGTGCGTGTCCGTGTCCCAATCCCCTTTTCTTACGAGGACCCCGGTCACACCCCATGTCACCGTCCCCACCTCTGTGAAGACCCCGTCTCCAGGAGCCGTCCGAGGCACACAGGGTTAGGACTCCAACCCCAGAATTTCAGGGGGACCGGTTCAGCCCATACCAGGGACCAGGCTTGGGTCGTGGTGAGGATGAGCCCCGTGGCTGTCTCAGTGCCCCGGCCGTGTTGTGAGGCCCTCACACGCATCTTGGGTGTGGAAGGAGCAGGCGCTGGCCCGATGGAAGTCGAACCCGAGTCCCTTCCATCTCAAGTGTCAGCTTGAGCCTCCGTGAAACGGAGACGTTCTCAGTGTCCTCCTGTCACTGCTTCTGTGTCGGGGCGGGTTCTGCGCACGGCGGGGACCAGCGGGGACTTGGGGTGCACACGGGCGCGTGTCCACGCCCTGCCTGGACGGTGCCGTGGGCGCTCACCCCCCTCCCTGTTCTCTCCATCCCAGTGCCCTTCCGGGAGGCCCCGGCCTACTCCAACCGGCGGCGGCGGCCCCCCAACACGCTGGCCGCCCCCCGGATCCTGCTACGCTCCAACAGTGACAACAACCTCAACGCCAGCGCGCCCGACTGGGCCGTCTGCTCCGCCACCTCCCACCGCAGCCTCTCGCCTCAGCTGCTGCAGCAGACGCCCGGCAAGCCCGAGGGGGCCGCCAGGACCCTGGGGAGCTACGTCCCAGGGCCCTACAGCAGGTCGCCGTCGCTCAACAGGCTGGGTGGCGCCGTCGAGGATGGCAAGAGGCCCCAGCAGCCGTGGCACCTCGGGTAAGGAGCGGCGGGGGCGGGAGGAGCCGGGGGGCTCCCGTGGGGACCCAGGCAGGGAGCCCACCTGGCTTCTAGGCTCAGCGCATGCCCAGAGGGCGGCCGGAGCACCTGTTTTATTCCAGCCTGGGTGCTGGGTCACCTCCACGAGCACGTGCCCGCGGTGACCGCTCAGGGCAGGTGTGGGAGGCAGGGCTGAGCTGCCGGAAGTGACTTGGGGCTGGGGCTGGCGGGCTGGCGTCGGGGGCCTCGTTTCCTTTCCCTGTGCCTTGGCTTCCGGGTCCCGAAGTGAACGGTGAACAGAGAGGGAGTTAAGGCCCCCGGCCTGCTCGTCGTCGAGAGTTCTTCCTAATGCGGCGTTGAAGGCAAACACGCCTGATCCGGAATCTGTGCTCGCGCTCAGGGTCCGGGCCCTCCCCGCAGCCTGTCTCCCGAGTACGCCCTCCCCCTGGTCATGGAGAATTGTTTGCACGAGGAGTGACTTCTGGCGGGGGGTGGGCTCATGGCTGCGGCCCCGGCACCGGGCTCAGGGCTGGTCAAGGGATCAGAGCAGCCACGGCCGGTCCCGCTACGCTCCCACTCGGGCCCAGGCCTGGGTCCTCACGCTCCCGCTGGCCGGCCCCTTCCCTGCTGGCTTCTGGTTTCCTCACCTGCGCCGTGGGGTTCCCAAGTGTCTGTCCCCTTGATCTCTGTCCTTGCCCGTGGTGCCCCGGGAAGGCCCGCTGACCTGTTTTCCTGGCAAGCACGGGCGAGGTTTGGTGCCCACTTGGCCTGGCGTGTCACTGGATTCCCCGTCCCAGCCCGTTCCCTTCCCTCCCGGGGCCCTGAAGGCACTCGGTGCGCCAAGCCTGCTGCGTGAGGCTTGCTGACACCGTGTCCCCGGCTGAGGTCCGTGGTGCTGGGAGGGGGCGGGGCACACTGCCCGGGGGCCTCTGTCCTGCAGGTTCTGTGTGTGCAGAGTGGGGTGCGGGCAGGAGCCGGGGATGGGTGGGAGGGTCAGTGCTGCACGCGGTCCCGACAGGGGGCTGACGGCTGTGACTGTGAGCTGCGGGCAGGTGTCCGGATGGGGGTGGGCGCGCCCGCAGGCACCACGTCTCCCGGCCCCCGGGCGGGGGTCTCGGGCCTGAGGCTCTCTCCCAAGCCCCCCTCAGCACCTCAGCCCCCGGCACGGCCTGCCAGTCTCGTTCGCCAAAGAGAGAGATCCAGTTTCTGACTCTGGTCTAGATTCTCTCTCTGAGTCGCCCCAAGGGAGAAGTCCCAGGTGCTAAGAACAGTTTAAAGCTAAATTAAAGGGTTCCCCCGAGGCGGCAAATTCCACTTCACACGGCTCCCTAGAATTACGGCTGTCATTTTAAGAAGAGTGTGTCCCCTTCCTCCTGAGGAAGTCTAATGAGATACTGACGGCAGTGCGGCCAGGGGCCCGCAACGCTGCAAACAAGATCCCGCTTGTGAAGGGGCAGGAAAGCCGCCGGCGTGCCTTCCCGGGGCCCCGCCTGGCTGTCCCCGGTGTCCCGTGCGCAAGTGTGAGGTCATCAGAGCGGCCTGTCCTGGGCGCCCAGGACTTCCAGGCCCGTGTTCTGGGCTCCGCCCTGGGCTAGCCACTTACCACTCTGTGCCTCACCCGCACGAGGGGGGTCACGGGAAGACCGGCTCCCTGGGGCCGTCTCTAAGACGAGTTGAATGAATTCTTGGCAGTGCCTTGCACCCAGGAAGGGCTCCGTCCATGCCGGCCCTTAGATGAAGCTCACATTCACGTCCAACCTAAGACTGGGCACTCGGGCGGGCCGGCTGCCTTTGTCACCCAGAGCTGTGGGCAGGGCGGCCGGCCCTCCAGGTTTGCCTGGGATCTGGCTTCGTCACGAACCATGGGCCCGCTCTCTGTCCTGGCCTGGGCCGGGCGCTGCCTCAGGGGGCGGCGCCCCGATACTCAGTCCTGCCGTCTCTGCCTTGTCCAGCCTTCCTCCCCGACCCCGACAAGTCTCTCTGTTCAGCACCCAGCTCTCTTGCCGGTGACAGTAGACACACTGTGACAGGAGCCATGTGCTGCTGGGGTCCTTCCCCCACAACCCTCCTCTGTCCTAACAGGGGTCTGCCAGGTGCCCCAGCTGCCCCCAGGAAAGGTGGGCCTTTGAGCCACACGGCGGGCGGTCTGCTTCCTGGCTGGGAGACCACACTCTGGCCTTTCAAACCACACCCAGGGGATGGGGGATGCGGCACGCGGGGTCCCCCAGCAGAGCCCCTGCGCCTTGTGGGGGGCTCAAGGAGGTGGCCGAGCCCTTCCACTCTCTCTTTGTCCTCAGAGCTCAGAGCCCAGCCCTTTCCTGGGGCAGACTGGACCCTGGCGGTGGGGGGTGGGAGGGGTGGGGCTTGCAAGGAGGCCCCCACAGCCCTTCCTGGTTGTGGCGAAAACCTGGGTGGGGTCAGGAGACCCCCGTGGTGGAGGGAGAAGCCTCTTCTGTCTACACATACTGTCTCCACGGGGAGCTGCTCCAGCGGCCCCCCGCCCTCGCAGACCCCATGCCGAACCGCTGGGCTGCGTTCAGCCCTGCTGCCACCCTCCGTGGGACCAGACCGTTCTGTGCGGTCGCCTCCCGCGTAGCAAGGGGCTGATGGTTTGTGACGAGGGTTACGTTGATTTGATGCCCGTCGAGCTCACGTTCTGAGGTCACGTGTGGCGCACGGTGGGCTGCCCAGGAGCGTTTGCTGCTCTTGGTTGTCACCGCAGACATCCTGGAAAGACCCGGGGCCACTGTGGAGTGGGCACTGGAGGGTGTCCGGGGCCACCGTCCGGGTGACAGCTCTAGCTACGAGGCAGGAGAAGCAGAGGAGATCACGCCGGCCCAGTGGAGGGAGACTCAGCCTCCCGACACGAGGGGAATTTGTCCTCTGCGCCGCCTCCCCCAGCCCCCCCCCCCGCCGTCCCCTCCTTTCCCTCTCGCAGGGAATACTGGACACTTTGCAACATGATCGGGCAGAACCCATTTGCCCAAATGCTGAGCTAAGGCCCCAGATACTCCAGCCAGAAATACAACGGTCGCATCAGCGTGGCCAAACCCGCAGGTGCAGGCTGGATGGCTGGATGGGAGAACCAAGGCGTCCCCAGCTGCCCAAGCCACTGCCTGGCTCCCGCTGGCACGGCCGACCGGCGCCCTCCCCTGCCGGGTTCTGTGCCGTGGGCAGGGGCAGCCTCCCCCGTGGAGCTGGCCTTCCACAGCCGGCTGACCTGCGTGCAAGGCAGAGAGGCAAGAAGGTCCACAGAGGTCAGAGCCCACGTCCCTGCAGCACCTTTGCGGGGGCCTCGGCTGCAGGGCTCTGCACACGCCTTCCCACGACGGCGCCCCCTAGTGGCATGGCTCGTCCGTGTCCCTAAGAACCGCTGCCCCGTTTCCCAGCAGCTGAATGTGGAGAGGAGGAGCCGGGGCCTGCCTGACCCCTCCCTCCAGTGACCCAGCAGGCGGCCCTGGCCTCAGCAGCGCAGGGAAGCTTTCTGGCCACCCTCTCAGCAAGGGGGCATCCCTTGGGTGGGTGCGGCTCAGCACCGTGGAGAAGACTCCTGCTCTGGGTCCAGCCCGAGCGATCCAGGGCAGCCCGGGGCTGGTGGCGTCTCTCTGAGCCCGAGCCAGCGGGTAGAACGTGGCGGGGACTCCGCCAAGTCTTGTACCCAAGTTACTGTCGTGTCCCAGAACCTGCCTACGGGAAGCTGAGGCCGCGCGGGCGCTTTTGGGGTTTCCGGTGGAGGAGATCCAGGTGCCCAGCAGCTCTCCAGGGTGGGGGGCTCGGCCACCCGAGGGGGGTCCAGGTGTTGGGGCGGCAGGTGCCCGTGGCCCTCCGGGGAAGGTGACGTCAGCATCGCCAGCGTGTGCCCCCTGAGTAGCGCCTGCTTGTGCGTGAGCGCCAGGAAGGAACGCCAGCCGGAGACAAGGGCCTCGAGTCCCAGAGCGGGTCTGCTCACAGAAAAGAGCCTTTGGACAGAGCCACGGACTTTAGAAATCAGAGGCCCCGCCCCCTTCCTGGGGAGGCGGAACCACGGGTTCTGGAAGGTTCTGGGGTGGCAGAAATCCACCTAGCCCTGCGCACCCATTCCAGGGGACAAAGCGCCCATCTTGTCAGGCTTGTGGGGCGAAGGGGCACTGCGGTGGCCCTCTGGCTCGGGGCTCCGCCCACCTCTGTGAGCCGTCTCCCTGGGGACATGGGGGCCAGAGCTCTGCCCTCCAGAGGAGCAGGGAGCTGGCTTCCTTGGTGAGAACTCGGTGCAGCGGCTGCCCCCTTCCTGTGCCTGCCCTGACCCAGGGAGGGGGTGGGGGTGAGCTCCAGCTGGGTGGGGTGAGCGCACGGTGGGGGTACGGTCTGGGCGAGGTGGCCGCCGGGTGACCCCAGGCTCGGGGTCAGGTGGCCCTCCTGCCGCCTCATTGCTGCCTGACCCAGGGTGCTGACGGCACGTCAGGGAGGTCAGGAGTAGGGATGGGGGACGAGCCGGGCTGCTCGAGTTTATGTCTGTCACCCGGCAGGCAGGTGGGGCCGGGCCACTGGGCGTCAGGGAGGGGTGAGGGGTCCGGTGTGACTGGGGCAGACGGGGGAAGGCCCGAGGAAGGAGGCACATTCGGAGCTGTCCCCCATCACCTGGGGGCTCCTGATGCCTCCTCTACTCCCGCCCACTTTCTGCTCGGAGCGGGGGGTGGCCGTGGCCTTGCAAACGGGCAGAAGCCCGGCTCCAGTGGAGTGGGTCCCCGCGGAGGGGGTAGGAGCAGCTGGACACAGCTCTTGTCCAGCGGCTCTCGCGTCTCTGGGGTCCACAGAAGTCCCAGCTCACACTGGCGCCCCAGCTAGTGTCACTGTGGCCAGTGGGATGGGACATCCTCACGACCGTCCATCCCCAGGTCCCTTCCCAGGACCTCACGAGGAGGCTCGGGAGCGTGGGGTGCTGTTACTGGGACAACAGAGCCAGGAAGAGCCCAGAGCCCATGCTGGGGCCACCGTGCACGGGGCAGGGAGTGCGGAGGGTTGCCGTGCGCCTGCCTGGCCCCAGGGCAGAGAGGGGGACGGTGCCGATAGTGCGGGGGGGTGACGTAGGGTCTGAGGTTTTATACTGAAGACACAACGGTCAGCAGATGGTAAGAACTCGGGACCTTTCGGGTTGGGTGTGCCTTGCCCTCTTTGCTGGAGCACCAGGCTGGCAACGCCCGCCTTCTTCCCACTCACCCTGAGTGAGCCAGGAGCCTGGGGAAACCCCGATTCTAGTAGGTCCCCAGGTCCGGCAGGCCGCTGTTCACCCAGGACAGCTGGGAGGTGGCTCAGTTCACCCATCCTCGTCACCCCACAGCAGCCTCCGGTTTTCCGATGCTGAGAATTCAGTGATTTAGCCCGTTTACCAGAACAAGTGGTCGGAATTCCATCTGGCTGTTCTTGGACAGAACACAGGAAGTGTTGACGGTTCGGGGTAGGGAACTTCAGACCGGCCTCACTGCAGGCAGGAAGGAGGGGGCCGGCGCGGCCCCCTGTGCCTGCTTTCCCGAGAGGGATGGCTCTCCCAGCCCTGAGCCACGGAGGAGCTCTGGCTCCTGCTGCCGTGGAGAGGTGGCGCCTGGCAGAGGACACAGTACATAAAACAGGGCATCATGAGCCTAGGCGAGTGAATGAATCCCTTGCAGGGGAGGTCGCGGTCACCTGGGCTCATCACTGCACAGAGCAGGGAGCTCCCAGGGAGCCCTGGGCTGGGATCACGGAGCCAGGGTGTGAGGTCAGCTGTGCAGCAGAGTCTAGGTCACTATTTATGGAGACTCCATTTTCCATCTGCAAAACGGGACTTAGTGAGCGTCAAATGAATGCGGAGTGAGTAGGTGCTTTAGCTCTTGTGGGGGATCCTGTGTCCCCGCCGGTGCCCAGAACCACGCACGCACTCTGGTCTTCAGGGACTAGCTCCTGTTCTGAGATGAAACCTTTCCAGGCATGGACTGAGATGGGCCAGGAAACTGCCCGTCTGCAAAGCGGTGCAAGAAACAGCTCCCCGGATTGGAGCCGTGTTCGCTTTGACTTCTTTGCCCAGTGACACACTTCCTGGTGCCAGCTGGAAGCAGCCCGCTGACACAGGCAGCTTGTTCCCCACTCACCAGTAGAAGCAGGGAGTGGTCATGGTGCTAGTGTTCGCTTGACACCTACGAAGAGTGGTTCCTGTTGACTCATTCTCCAGTCACCCGGG
This sequence comes from Paguma larvata, assembly GCA_030068075.1. Taxonomy (NCBI): domain Eukaryota; kingdom Metazoa; phylum Chordata; class Mammalia; order Carnivora; family Viverridae; genus Paguma; species Paguma larvata. The sequence continues at coordinate 110,183,194 of CM057831.1, read as the reverse complement.
ATCCTGCCCTCTTACTGGATAGGGAAACAGACTTCGAGAGCTGAACCCACGTGTCTAGCGTCCGTAGTGAGTGGTCGGCTGGGCATCTGGCGGGGTCCTTTTTGCAATTTGGGTGGATGAGTGAATATGAGGTTCAGGTAGGGCAGATAGGTGGGTGGGTGGGTGGATGGATGGACGGATAAGTGGATAGATGGGTAGATGGATGGGTGTGGGTGGGTGGATGGATTCATGGAAGATGGATCAATGATGGATGGATGAATGGGTAGATGGGTGAGCGGGTGGACGGATGAATGGATGGATGGATAAGAGGGTAGATGGTTGGATGGTTAGGTGGAAGGTGGATGGATGGATGGATGGATCATGGATGTTAGATGGGCGAGTGGATGAATGGGTAGATACATGGATGGACGGATGGATGGATGGATGGACGGACAGATGGATGGATGGATGGATGGATGGACGGATGGATGGACGGATGGACGGACAGATGGATGGATGGACGGACAGATGGATGGATGGATGGATGGATGGATGGATGGATGGACGGATGGATGGATAGATGGGTGGATGGATGGATGGATGGTTGGACGGATGGGTGGATGGATGGATGGATAGGTCAGTGAATGAGTGGATAATGGTTGAATGGATGAATGTGTAGATACATGGATGGACGGATGGATGGATGGACAGATGGATGGGTAGATGGGTGGGTGGATGGATAAGAGAGTAGATGGTTGAACGGATGGATGGATGAATGGATGGGTGGGTAGGTGGGTGTCTAGGTAGGTAAACTAGAGGATGGGCAGGTTAACGAATGGATGGGGATGGATAGACACCATCACCCCCAACACAGAGTCGAGCTAAAAATAGAAAACGGACATGAAATCACGTATTACAGCTTTAGAAAGACAGTCGTTAGCCCTGAGACAAGATCATGGCTGTGTAACTCTGGTCTGTGACAGTGACTAAGCACGTGCGGCATGGTGTGTGCGTGCAGGCGCACAGGGGTGGGGGGAGGTGCTTTGCCAGGTTCTCAACTGCTCTCTCTCCTCACCTCATTCCTCTCCTCTTCCTCATCATCACTGTGGGCAGAAGAAGCTGGGGTCTCGCCAAACTTTGCCAGTTTAAATATCGACAGCACTTCCTTCCTCCTGTCGCTCTCTCCATCCATCCTCACAACCATCCGTCCAACTGTCCATCCATCCATCTCCCCCTTTTCACCCACCCACGCATCTCTGCGTCCATCCGTCCGTCCATCCACCCACCTGTCCATCCAGCCTTTCCTTCGTTTATCCAACAGGTAGTGAGTGAGCCCCTGGTCTGTGCCAAGCACCGCTGGGCACTCGGGGTAAAATCATGGACCGAACGGTCTTCGAGGAGCTTGTACTGAAGTGGGGGCGGGGAGATGAGAGCCAGCGAGGAGGAGGGGCACACGAATCATACTCTAAAGTCTCTTCGTTCAAACCTCCCTTCTCCAGGAGCCCAAAGCGTGGCTTAGATAAGGCTCTCTCCCCCAGACCCAGGGCGACGACCTAGCCTTGTCCCTCAACCCGCTGGCCGCACAGTGGGTGTGCTGGGCCCCTAGCTTCTGCCAGGCGTAGGGGAGGGCGCGGACGCGCGGAGTCCACAGGGCCGTGAGGCCGGGGTGGTGAATACCGCTGGGCGTGTTCCTCGGGCCAGGGCCAGCGATCCTGCCACTCACCGTCGGGACGCGTCCGCCCCGCAGCCTCAGTGTCCCGTTTGCCAGCAGCTCTGGTACCACGGCTTTGTGTCCGCTTGAGATAAAAAGGTTCCCAGCTGCTCGTAGTTCCGCTCCTCCAGCTGCCCTCGCCCCGCGGGCTGTGAAGTCTGACGCGCTGACGACACTGTCAGACGGGGCTGGAAGGACTCTGGCGCCTCACACTGTGTCGAGGTGGAAGTGTGTACGTTTTCCGACGTCGCGCAGCGTGAGACAAGCTGGACAACGAGGCGGGCCCGTCCCGCCTTCCGACTCAGAGCGTTCCCAGCCCAACCTGCGCCCGAGCTCGCATCGGAACGTAGGATGGTCTCAGTCAGACTTCTCCTCAAAAGTCTGACTGGATGGGAAGCAGGCTTTTTAGTCACAGCTGGTGTTTCAGGAGCCCGTGCGGACGCCCAGTCCCGGAGTAAGTGCACCGGGCACCCCCTCTACGACGCCAGCTCACGTCCGCAGCGCAGAGCAGGGGTTCGAGTCGGGACGCCTGCAGCCAGGCGCAAAGGCAGCGTGCCACGGTCAGGGCCGCAGGTGCGGGGTCGTCCCCGGGGTGACGCAGGGGGTGGAGCCCTGAAGCAGAAGGTGTGCGAGTGGCCGCCACGGGTCCGCTCTTGCACCCAGGCCCTCGGCTGAGGGCCTACTGCGTGCTGGGCACGGGGTTCACGGCAGGGAAGGAGCCAGAGGGGTCCCTGCCCTTGGAATCAGGGACGGAAGTAAGCACGTGGCTAAGCGGATGCTCCGATCTGGAGGAGAACCGTACGGCCCACGGGCAGCCGCGGCCACGAGGAGCGGGCCAGAGCCCCACTGGGACGAAGTGGTCCCGGAGGACGAGGGACCCGGGTGCAGCTGAAATCCAGAGAGAGCCGGGGAAGGCAGCAGCTGAGGGGGGAGCTGGGAAGGAGCCGGTCACGCAGCGAGTCCCGGGTCAGGAGCCTGGCGTTGACGCCAAACCTACCGTGAGAACAACGGAGTGATCCGGGCGGGACCCAGCGGCACTTCCCCCCTTCCAGAGGCTTCTAGGGACAGCCACCCTCCTGAGAGGAGGGACCCACGTTCTGTGCCATCAGCACGGCTGCCGGGAGTGGCCTCCAGGGTGTCCTGAAGGCTCTTCGCGGAAGGTGCCGGGTTTCCCCCTGCCTGGAGCGGCTGGTGCGCACGGCGAGACTCCTAAAATGTCGGAGAGCCAGGGTCTGCCCGATCTCTGCCTCGCTACGGCCCCTTATCTTTATTTTTCTAAGAATTCACGTTAAAGCATGTGTAACATAAGTCGCGATCCTAACTGTGTTTGCACAGTTCCCAGCACTACGTCCATCCCCACTGTTGCGCAGCCGTCCCCACTCTCCAGAACCATCCATCTTCCCAGGCGGAGGCTCTGTCCCTGCGAAAAACTGACCCCCAGCCCCTCCCCCGGCCACGGCACCCACCGTCCACTCTCTGTCCCCGTGAAACACTCCCGGCCACGGCACCCACCGTCCACTCTCTGTCCCCGTGAAACACTCCCGGCCACGGCACCCACCGTCCACTCTCTGTCCCCGTGAAACACTGACCCCCGGCCCCGGCGTCGACTGTCCTACGTAGGAATTTGGCTGCTCCAGGTACCTGCTGTCAGTGGAATCCTGCCATGATCACCTGCCTTTTCTGACTGGCTTCTCTCACTGCGTGTAGCCTCCTCAGAGTCCATCCGCGTTGTAGCAGATGTCGGGATTTCCGTCCTTTCTGAGGCTGGATACTGACCCGCTGTGCGGCTGGACCACACTGTGTTTATCGGTGCTTCCCCGGACGCTCGGGTCGTTTCCATCTTGGAGCCGTTATGAGCAGTGGCACTGTGGACAGGGCGTGCGAGTGCGTGCGTGCTTGCTTGTGTGTGTGTGTGTGTCCCTGCCGGCAGTTCTTTGGACTGTATTCCCAGAAGTGGAATTGCCAGAAGTACCAGTCTTTTAACCACGAACGCTGCCCCCGGGCATTTTCACGTCTTCGCCCCACCTAGAACCAGGGGCTCCCATGCGACCGCTTGAGCGGCACAGTGTTTGTCGTGAGTGGATGGGCCGCGGGCCTGGAGCGTGACGTGTGCTGTGTCAGGCCGTGACCCTCTCCCTGTCCCCCTGTCCCCTCCCTCTCAGGCCGGCTTTCCCGCCTGGAGCCAGCAAGGACACGCTGTCGGCCTTCGAGTACCCGGAGCCCAAGCGGAAGCTGTACAGCGCGGTGCCGGGGAGGCTCTTCGTCGTCGTCAAGCCATACCACCCCCAGGTCGACGGCGAGATCCCCCTTCACCGCGGCGACAGGGTCAAAGGTCAGTGTGCACTCGGTGCTGGGGCTGGGTCAGGCCGGGGCCCCTCGGCCTCACGCGGCCCCTCGTTGGGGTGCCGGCGTCTGAGGCATTGCCTCCCAGGGCGCCTGGGGGCACATATGAGCCGCGGGAGGGCAGAGTGGGGAACAGAGTGATGCTCGCCGGTCGCCCTGGGGGACACAGCTGCGTGTCCCTGAGGTTTGTTAGGGGAGCAGCACACACACATCTGGAATGAGACTCCACTGCAGGGGAGAGGGGGGCAGAGCTCCTTTCTCTCTGGAAAACCCCTGAGGGGCCCCAGGAAGAAGCAGCCTGGAGAGGGATCGCCCGGGGGGCTCAGTCGGTTGAGCATCTGACTTTGGCTCAGGTCGTGATCTCACCGTTTGTGAGTTCGAGCCCCGCGTCGGGCTCTGTGCTGACAGCTCGGAGCCTGGAGCCTGCTTCCGATTCTGTGTCCTCCCCGGCTCACTCTCTGTGTCTCTCTCTTTCTCTCTCCAAACTAAACATTAAAAAAAAAATAAAAAGCAGCGTGGGGACAGGACCTGGCACAGGTTGGATTGGGGCACGTCTTGTTGGGATTTGGGGTGTCTAGGTAGACGGCCCAGCGTGAGCCACGGCCCGGGGCCCACAGCGTTGCTGGGGAGGAAGCTGGCCAGGTTGGAAGGAAGTATTCCCAAAGCAGAATCCTGGGGATGTGGTTGAATAGCACCGCAGGCCTCCGTGAACGCCAGGCCAAGGAGTTAGATTTTGTTCCCAGGGCGCTGGGGAGCCAGCGATGGTGTCCGAGCAAGGAGGTGAGACATGGGACGTCTTTCGGGAAGACGGGTGTAACGAGGGCGCACGCAGCAGGTCGGCAGGGGCTGCGGCCTAGCCCTGTGGTGTCGAAGGCCACGGGGAGCAAGTAGAAGACAGCGGGTGTGGGCTGCAGGCCGCGTGGGGGCAGCCGACCTCACCAGCTAGAGCAAGAGAGGGCACACCACGCATGCCCAGCCCGGTCATCGGCGGACAGGCACCGAAGATGCACGGCAGGCTGTAGGCTCTGCGCCCCTTCGAGGTCGGCAGGCCGGGGCCGCGTCCCGCCCGCCCCACCAGGTCACCCCGCCGCCCCCCTCGCGCTAACCCGGCCGACCTCAGCCGGCTCTTGCAAGTTTCCGACGACAGGCGGCCCTGCCCTCCCGCGGCCCCTGCTGGCCGTCCAGCCGCATGCACACTCGGCCGTCTGGGGGCGCACACGAGTCCCGGGGGCGCCGTTCCTGTTCTTCCCGGCACCCCTCTGCACCTCAGCGCGCGTCTGTCGATCTTTCCGGAAACCCTTTCCTCTGAGACGCCCCTCTCGCTGTGAAGTCCGTCCTGTGAGTTCCGGAAACACGCCGAAGCTCCAGGGTCTCCTCGTGCAGTGTTTTTATCCTTTCCTTTTACGGAAGACCTCCCCTTGCTCCGCGGGGGTGTCTCCTCCCCGAGGGCACGCACCGTTTTAGGACCCGGAGGGGCACGGTCCACAGGCTGAGTCCCCTTCTGCAAGGCCCCCATCCGGGCCATCTCAGGCCGGCCTTGCTTGGTTTTCTGTCCTCTTGAGAACGGGCTCTGTCCTCCCAGGTCCTGGTGGGCTTCAGGCGGCTTGGTTGTGGGGATTCTGACTTCGCTCGGGTGTCTCCTGTTGGGGCGGGTTGCCTGGGTGACGGTGCCAGGCCAGCTCAGATCTGGCGCTCGGCTGAGCTGCTCCGTGTCCCGCGCGGGGCTCAGGGATGTGGCGGGCCTGTCTGCCGGCCGCCCTCGGGCTCCTTCCCCCGTGGGGACGCCCCTTCCCCCGTGGGGACGCCCCCTCCCCCGTGGGGACGCCCCTTCCCCCGTGGGGACGCCCCCTCCCCCGTGGGGACGCCCCTTCCCCCGTGGGGACGCCCCCTCCCCCCGTGGGGACGCCCCCTTCCCCCGTGGGGACGCCCCCTCCCCCGTGGGGACGCCCCCTCCCCCGTGGGGACGCCCCCTCCCCCGTGGGGACGCCCCTTCCCCCGTGGGGACGCCCCCTCCCTCGTGGGGACGCCCCTTCCCCCGTGGGGACGCCCCTTCCCCCGTGGGGACGCCCCCTCCCCCCGTGGGGACGCCCCTCCCCCCGTGGGGACGCCCCCTCCCCCGTGGGGACGCCCCTTCCCCCGTGGGGACGCCCCCTTCCCCGTGGGGACGCCCCTTCCCCCGTGGGGACGCCCCCTCCCTCGTGGGGACGCCCCCTCCCTCGTGGGGACGCCCCCAGGGCCCAGGGTGCGTGCTCTCCTGGCTTCATCTTTCTGGTTCTTCCGCTGCTCGGATTGCAGGGTTTTCCCCGCAGGCCCCTCCACCCGCAGCCCTGCCTGTGGGCCGGTGCAGGCTCCGGGCCGAGGAGCAGAGCTCTCTGGTCCTACTGCCTTCCTGCGGGCCAGGCTCATGTGCCTCCCTGCACTTTCGGGCGCCGAGCCCTTCCCTGGGGGCCAGCGGGGCCGTGTGCATCACACCCGTAAGCGGAAGTCCCTGCGCCGTCCCCGCAGGAGACTTGTCGGCTCTCAAATTATAAACACTCCAGTTGTAAATGTAGAAGCCCACACAACCCCAGGACCCATCCGGCCCCCTGCACACCCCGCTCTGCTGCAGCGAGGGCTGGGTCCCAGTCTGGGGCAGCGCTCCCGGAAATACGCAGAGGGAGGCAGATCCCCTCACGCCATCGCCACAGGGCTCCTGCCCAGCCAGGGACCCCTCTGTGGCTCTGACCCTGAGCTCTGCGTGCTTGTGCCCATGTCTGTGGCCCTTGAGGATGGTGAGGCCACCACAGGCTGTAGGGGGCGTCCTGGAGGTGCCCCGGGGACGTGTCCCTCCCCCTTCCCCCAGCCCGGTGGGGGCGCCTCTGGGAGCAGGCGCTGTTCCGAGAACGCAGGGAAGGGCCAGGCCCCCTGGATTTGCCACATCGGGGAGCTCTCCCCTGAATACCGTTGGGGGGTGAGATGCAGTGCCCCTGAACTCGGGGCGGCGGGCGGCAGGTGTGAAGACAGAGCACCACCCCACTCGGCCTGCTCTTATGTCTGTGTTCACCCCGCCCCACCCCATGGCCCCCAACACACTACCCAGGTCTCCCTGGGTCTCGGAAATCGGCTAAGCCCTCGGTCCACAGCCCTGGCCTTCCTTTCATTCCACGGGTGCCCATCCAGCTCTGTACCCCAGGCCCATGCGGGGCTTCAAGATGGGCTGGCGGGTGACCACACCCCTGCCTTGAGCCACCTTCCCTGCTGCCCCTGGGCTGTGGGGCTCCTTCCCTCCCCCACCCTCCCCTCGTCCAGGCTGCAGACTGTCCCCGCCCAGGGGCCCGCCTGCTGCCCGGACACTCGTGTGGTTCCTTCCTCAATGACACAGGCAGGTGCATGGCAGAGGGGATGGGGACTCAGGCAGTGACCGTCCCGCCCAGGCCTGGAGACGGCCCAGCTAACCTAGTGCCGATAGTGTTTTCCGGTTTACAAGGCAGGGCCGTGCGTCTCTGGAGGACAGAGGCCCGGACTGGCAGCCAGTAAGTGGCCAGCTAGGCCGGACGCCTGCTCCAGCCACCACGCTTCAGCCGTGGCCTCGGGAGCACGTGGGCTCACGGGGGCCGAGCGGATACTCCGTTCTCAAGGTGTGAAATGTCTCCTTGTCGGTGACTTCAATCCGCAGTTTATGGGCGAGCCCCGCCTGGCTCCCTTCTTGCTCACAAGGAACACAGGTGCGCCCTGAGGAGGCAGGGGGACGCGGTCCCGGCTGCGCAAGCCCGGACGTGTGGCCGACGGCCCAGCAGACGTGGTGCGGGATTCACTCGCAGCTCTTTGAGGACAGAAGGCTGGCCCTGCGCATGGCCTGAAACACAGCAGAATGTTCCAGAGGGGACCCACCGTCCCGCCCCGCCTGTCACGTGGGCCCCCACGGCCTGTGCTCCCTAGGCACAGAGGGTGTCTGGGGCGCTCCCCCGGCCTCCCCGTGTCCAGCACACGTCCTGCTGCTTCCCCCTCAGCCTTCGCTCTTTTCCATGGGTCTTGGAATAAAAACACACTCGGAAGCGTGACGTGGTGTCCGTGAAACTGCGGCGTGTCTTCCGTGGCTCCGAGACGGGGAGTCTGGAGAGGGCTGAGCAGTGAGCACGGGGCTGTGAGCCTCTGCCTGGCACACGGGAGCTCTGTGGGCATTGTCCTGCCCTGACAGGTCAGGACACCCAGGCGCGGGGGTGAGAAGCTGCCGTGCGTCACACAGACACGGCGTGACCTCGGCGTGTGGCTTCGGCCTGTCCGGCACCGCTGCCCGGCCTCCCACCGCTGCCAGGCAGTGCTGCGTCCGAGACGACCCTCTCAGGCGCGGGTCCCGGCCAGCTGACTGCTTGGGGCGCCAAGGACCAGCGTCGATACTGAACAAAATGCTCAAAGCTGCTCGTGTCCACATTGCATTGTGCAGAGTGGTCCCCGGGGCAGGCCCGCCACTCCTTCTCAGGGGATCGGCGAGCCCCCGCTCCCTGCCTGCACCCGTGCACTCGATGGGCCCTTGCCTGACGGGCTGGCTCGCCAAAGGTGCAGGGCTCTGGCCGGCGCCCTCTGCCTCCGGTGCTCGGAACGCGGGGCCAGTGGCCAGCCTGCCGCCGCTCCTTCAGCTCCTGCTGGGCATGGTCTCTCCCAAAACTGGCTAAAAGACCAGGCAGACTCTGGCCTTTGGACCGTCTCCGCAGCTCGGAAGGGGCAGACATGACCTCATCGTTTCTTCTGTCCGTGGAGGTGACGTCCCCCACTTTTCCCTCTGACATCATTGGTGGCGGGGACTTAACAGTCCCCCCCCCCGTCTCATCAGGGACACCAAGAGAGGGGGCAAGGTAGCCCATAGGACTTGTGGTGTCGGATTGCATTCGGTGCCCCAGGCCTAAGGGGCACGGAGACCTGGGCACTCTGGCGGCCACGCCCTCAGCACTGAGCTCTCTAGGGACCCTGTGCCAGGTCCCCTCGTGGACAGCTGCGTAGACCTGGCCAGGGCGCTGGCATGGTCTCTCCCGGCTCCCCCGAACCTCCCTGCTAACGTCTTTTTTTTTTTTTTTTAACTTCTTTAACATTTTTTTTAAATTTTTTTTTATGTTTTTATTTATTTTTGAGAGCAAGAGAGACAAAGCATGAGGGGGGGAGGGTCGGAATGAGAGAGGGAGACACAGAATCCGAAGCAGGCTCCAGGCTCTGAGCTGTCAGCACAGAGCCCGACACGGGGCTCGAATTCACAGACCGCAAGATCATGACCTGAGCGGAAGTCAGGTGTTTAACCAGCTGAGCCCGCAGGCGCCCCAACAATTTCCCCTTCTCGTCTCTAGTGCTGAGCATCGGCGAAGGAGGCTTCTGGGAAGGCAGCGCCCGCGGCCACATTGGATGGTTCCCAGCCGAGTGCGTGGAGGAGGTGCAGTGCAGGCCCAAGGACGGCCAGGCAGGTAAGGCGGGCGCCGCTCCTCGCCGTCCCTCGGGCCCCGGGCCGCCCGTCGGTCGTGCGGTCACAGTCGGCTGGTGCCTGGGGACAGAGACAGGCCGCATTTCAAAGCAAGGATTCCTCTCTGTCGTCGAAAGAGGTTGATTCCATTTCTCTGGGCTTTGTCCAAACCAGAAATAGGTTGCAAGACGGCGCGGAAGCTTTTAGTTAAGGGGCTGTTCGGTACATGTTCCAGAAAACTTGGATCGTTGGTTTCGGCTTCGGAGAAGGGCTCCGTGGGGTGAGTGAGTCCTGACGCCTGGTTCAGGATCTCTCCCATGGACGGCGTGAATGGGCAGCTCACAGTCGCGAAAAGCCCTGCCTTAGAACCACGCGGTTTGAGGTTTCGATGAAAACCCCTCGGGAGAGGTTGGTGTTCGCGAAGGAGAACGGTTTCGTGTCTCCTAGAATTCCAAATATAGCCTTTGCTGGAAACCGTTTTGAAATCGATTTTGCCAAAACATTGACTCGATTAAAACGTTGAGAGGTGGTCACGTGTGTAAAATGGTGTTGGGAACAGATCCGGTGGCTGCGGGGAGCCGGGCACTGAGCGTTGTGCGCGAGGAGCCGGGGCCACGTGTGTGCTCGGCTGGCCCCCTGGCCGTGTACCAGACGCACCGCGCACACGTCCGAAGCAGCTGCCCTTGCTTTGCGGCCAGTGGCTTTGCTGTGTCCGCTCGTGTGGACGGGTGGCCCCTGTCCCGAGCAGCTTCCCAGCCCAGGCACTCCCCTGGGAGCCCCCGCCCCGTGGCCAGGTCTGCCGGGGCCAGCACGGCCAGGAAGACCTATGCTCTGGAAAGCGTGGTGGTGTCTCCTGGCCTGCCGGGTCCCCGGACGCGTGGCTGGCTTTGCAGACTCTTCATCAGGGACGCTCAGCTGGTTCCCTCTCTGAGAACTTTGGTTCAAAGGGGTGTCCGTTTGTGCTAAGCTTCCCACTGCTCAGTCTCTGCTCGGGTTCAAACACCAGAGGGGGACCGCGACCAACGCCATATTGTAGGGCTTTTGAGGGCAGAGGCTTCCGAAACTGAAGCTTGAAAGGGGAGGCTGGCCTGTGCTCCACCGGGAAGGGCCGCTGGGTGGGGCGGCAGGGGGAGCTCGCTGGCCTGAGGGTGGCGATGTGTCCTCTGAGCCCCTGGTAGCAGCCGGACCTCCTGGCAGCGCCTACGGCCCCCAGCCACCCACGGCCTCGGGTCTGTGAAGGGCAAGACCGCAGCCTGTGAGCGCGACTCCGCTTCCTGGTTGCTGGATGCCCCCGTCTTCCCTCCTGACAGAGAGGGGAACGCAGCTGTCCCTCCCTCTCCTGCTACCTGGCCTCAGGGCCGCTGGTTCTCCGACACGCACGCTTGGAAAGACTCGGGCACGTGGGTGCTGGCCGTTGCGGGCGATGCCATGTCTGGCTGGGGCAGCCCAGGACGACCACACGTGCCGATCACCCGGGCCCTCCTGCTTCCTGAGTCCTCCAGGACCCCTGCCTTCCTCCCCTCTGCTGCTCCTTCTCCGCCCACCTGCCAGCACGGCCCCCCCTTTGCCCGGGAAGATGCCCACACGGCGGCGGGCGTCATGCCGCATGCCCGGGCCGGCGGTCTCCGCCGGAACGGCTTCCCGGGGACAGCGGCCCGTGTATGTGTTTACCGTGGGGAAGCTGTCGGGTGCGGCGGACAGTGCTAGAAGGCTGTTCCCTGCTCCTGCAATGCTCTGCAGGACCGTGTCTTTTGATAAAGCCGTGGTCTCCACCCAGGCCGACGCCCAGCCCAGCCTTCCCCACTCCTGGGGCTCCAGCCAATCTCGGGGGCCGTCCGTGTGTCCAGCGGGGATGGGAGAACGTTGGAAGCAGGTCCCTGACTCCCACGCGACCGTGCCGGGCCCTGGACCAGCGGTGCCCCGTGCCGGCCCCCTGCACACGTTTCCTGAGCTCCTCCTGGCCCCAGCCGCGCATGGGGCCTGAGCGTGAGACTAAATGTGCCCCTCGTCGCCCGTGAGGATCTTAGCCGCTGGAGCGGGTTGCGCCGTAGCAAATCACGAACTCAGTGGCTTTAGCACCGACAATTCATTACCTTGTGGCTCTGGCAATCGGAAGTCTGGCGTGGGACTCACGGGGCTACGGTCCAGCATCAGCAGGGCCGCTGTCCTTTCCAGAAGCCCTAAGGGAGAAGGCACGCCCCTGTTTCCTCCAGGTTCTGGGGGCTGCAGCTCACTTGGCCTGTGGCCCCCCCGCCAGTCCCGGCGTGGGCCCAGGCCCCTTACCCTGCCTCTCTCTGACCCTCTCCGCCTCGTCCCCTGGTTAGGACGTGTGCGGTCAGATTGTGCCCACCTGGATCATTCAGGCGAGGGTCAGCTGACCTGGTGCGAGGTCCCTGCACACAGGCGCCGGGGATTAAGGCCGGGGCCCCTCTGCCCTCCAGCGCTGGTGGATTAGGAACGCAGTCGCTGTGCGGGACTTAGGCTATGGGCGGAGGGGGAAAGCCCCTGGCACGGAGGGCGGGGGCGTGGGGGAGCAGGGTCGGAGCTGGATTGGGGGTGGGGGGAGGGTCCGAGGCAGCTCCTTCCGGGCCCTGTGTACCCGGAGCTTCTCAGCTGGTGACTGGCACCGGGTTCTTTCATAGGATTGCTCCTACGGAGGCTTGGTTTACCGCAGGGAAACGCAGCGACTGCGAGCCCAGCGCCGTGCATTTTGACAAATGTACACACCCGTGTCTGTGACCACACGGGGGTACGGTTTCACACCCCCAGCACATTCTTCCAGTGCTTTCCAGCCGCCCCAGCCCCTCCCCCACCAGGGTTCTGCCCTCAGAGGCTGGTGTCGCTGGTTGAGTCTCACAGAGACGGACGCCCTGCAGCACCCGCACTCCTGGGCTGGACTCCTTCCACGCAGCCAGCCGGGTGTCCTGACATCCGGCCACGCCGCGGCAGGGGCCACGGTCCGTCCACTCTTGTCACCGGGGCGTACTCTGTCCCATACGCTCTTTGTCCGTGCTCCCAGTGATGGGCGTTTGGGCTGCTTCTCAGTCTGGGCTCGTAGCGGGGTTTCTGCACGAGGCTTTCTCCAGACACGTGTTCATCTCTCCTGGGGAAAGTTCCAGGTGCGCACCTGCTGGGTCACAAGACGGGAGCGTGTCTCACTTTATAGGGAACATCCAGGCGGCCCTCCCCGCTGCCCTGCCTCTGGGTGCTCCCCGCCCTGTGTGTGAGGGCTCCAGCGGCCCGCTGCCTCACCGACGCGTGTGCTGACCTGTCTCGGGCGCTGCGGCTGCTCTGCAGGTACGGAGGGCGCCCCACGGCAGGTGCCACACTGCCCGCATCACATGGTGGGCACCACACAGTTCTTCAGAGGAGGATTGTCGCTAAGTGTGTCCCGTGTACTTGCCCACTGCAGTGAGCGTCTTCCGAAGTATTGGGTGTGTCTTTGTCCAGTTTTCGCTGCTCCTCCTGCCGCTCCTGCTTCTCCTCATGGGCTCCGCCATCAGGCCTCTGTCACATACGTGTTGCCGGTAGTTTTCTGAGCCTAGGACTTGACTTTTTGTTTTCTAGCTGCGTCTTTAATGAGTACAAAGTTTTTAAAATTTTATATGAAGTCCCGCTGACTGAATTTTTTTTTCATAATTAGCCTTTTTTGTAGTCTCCCTCTCCCCCCTCCCCCCGCCATTTTTAAATGTTGACAGCGGCTGACCTGGATACAGGGAATCTGGAGACGGCGCAAAGAACTTTGCACGAGTTTCCATTCCGCAAGCTTGTTCCTCACAGAGCCAGCCTGCTTTGGGGGGTTCTCTCTCTTCGGGGAGCCCCGCGCCTCTCTGTTGTAAAGTGAGCGTTTAGCCGGCAAATCCCACTCACACGGATTAAATGAATTAGGTGAACGATTCGAGGAACCCAAAATACACAGAGGGCTGCTCAGGGCCCCTTACGCCTGAGCTCGACTGATTGATTTCCCATCACCCAGTGACAAACGTTAGGGGCCGCGGGCAGCCACCAGCAGAGCGGCGTGGTGGCCCCAGGACGTTGGCTGGTTCGCTGCTGCGCATTTGGCTCAGTGCCGTGGAGAGGTCGGTAGCTGTGTCTTCAGCGTGGGCAGCTTCTCATTTCTTAGCTCTCTGTGTTTCTGGCGCGTCGAAGTTTCCAGTAGACTTTCCTTCACGGCGTCTCATCCAGCCCGAGGAGTAAGGAACCATCCTCCTTGATTTACTGGAAACACCTTCGTCTCAGCACCCAGGGGCACACGGGAAGGGGCTCACCAGGCTGGGCCTGTGACCCGCCCTTTGGAACTCGTAACGCCCTGCACTGCGGCACCCTTCCTGGCCGAGTGGCAAGCAGGGAGGTCCTGGAGTTACGTGCGTGTCCCTCCCCTGTGCTTCTAGCAGGCAGGCTTCCTAAGGATGGGATTTCTAGCAGATGCATCGGGGCGGGGGGGTGATGTCCGCTGCTGTACCAAGCCCGTAACTTCCGCAGCTTCATGCAGCCGTGTGTCTTTCCTGCCCTGCCGTGGCCTCGCCATTCTCGAGGGCCGTAGGGGCCTCTGGCTCAGAAGGAACACACACCACCGCCTCTCCGTTCCCGGTGTCCAGGACCAGGCGTGTGACCTGGATGCCGCAGGGCTCAGCCGTGTGGTCCCCAGCCAGGAGCCGGCGCTGGCGACTGACCCCTTGTAGGGACGCGGAAATGGGCACAGACGCAGACAGACGTACACATAAGAGATTCGTTTTAAGGAACTGGTTCAGGAGGCTGTGGGCGCCGGCAAGTCTGAGAGCCGCGGGGCGGCTGGCGGGCCGGAGCCACGGGCAGGAGCTCACGCTGTAGCTCGAGGCAGAACATCATCTCCGCGAAGCCTGTTCTGCTGCTCGCTGCTGGGAGCAGACGCACCCACGGCGTCAAGGAAAGTCCCCTTCACTCAGGGAGCTGGTCGTAGGTGCCGCGCGCCGCGTCTGCATGACCCCTCCCAGCAGCCCCTGGCCGAGCGCCTGACGCCACTGGCTGCCGCGCCTGGTCAGGTTGACACCTAACCGACCGTCACCGTGACCGGCCCGCACTGTGGATGGACAGAGGGGCGGTGTCTGCCTCGGCCCTGCAGGGACCTCAGGGGCCCCTCTGCTTTCCAAGGCGTTGCGTCCGCATCCGTAAATCCGAGGCTGCCACGTCAGATGGTGGCGTGGTCCTTTCTCTGCAGGATTCAGCACGCGGAACCACAATACGGGATGCCCCGATGACGCATCTCCGGGGACAAACGTAAAATACGTCCACAGTCGTCACCTGGAGGCGCTGACGAGTGCGTGCACACACGTGCCGTTTCCGGGGACACAGCTTGTGGGTAAACAGGGCTCCCCTTTGAGAACACGACGAGTCCAGCGCTCCTGAGCAAATGGTGTCTCAGTTGCTGAAATAAAGGACTGACGGTCTGATGAGCACCGGTCACTTAGAACAGGTGAGAAGGTGGCGTGAGTAACCGCTGCCCGTCCCTGCCCCCAGCCTCCAGAGACAGCCGCGTTCTGGTCGCCCGAAGCCACGGAGCTGGGCGGGTCAGACCTCAGGTGCGGGGCACCCCGTTTTCAACTCCTGCCTCCCTCCCGGGAGCGTGCCCAGGCACGGTTCGGGGGTGTCCTGTGCTGAGTGCGCTCCCAGAGCCCGTCAGGACCCTTGGGAGAGGCAGCGACCCCCGGAGAAGAGACTCTGTGGGGTTCCCAGTGGATGGGCTTCGGAATGCGACAGTAAGCCTCCTGGGTCCAGGCTGGTGACCGGATCAAGGACAGCGAGTGCCCGGCCGGGGCTTCCTGTGCCCTCCCCGGTTGCAGTTCTAGGAGGTGGCATGAATCTGTGTTTAGGAGTTGGCCCCGTTAGAAGATTCTAGAAGCTATCCATAAGAACAAGGTCTGGATCAGAACGTCGGAGCACTGATGGGGAAACAGACGTGTAACACGTCCCGCGTGCCTCCCAGGGAGCACCCCCTGACCAGCCTTTTGGGAGGTACCGTGAGGATCCCTTCTGTCAACAAGGACCCTCAGTGTCCGGGCTGGGGACTGAACATGACCGCCTGCGTTTCCCGCCTCTGTCTTCACACATGGGACCTATCTCATTCCCACTCCTGCTAGGTAGGGACTCTCCCTCCCCGCCGCTCTCCAGCTTTGCGGGGGCGGCCCCTCACCCAGAACCCCCCGTTGGCTCAGCAGCGACACTTGCCCTGGGAGATGTGTCCCTCGGACCTCGGACACGCGCTCCGAGGGAGCACTCCCGGGTCCGGGCTCACACCCCGTGGACGGGATGGGGCGCCACGTCGGATAGCGCTTCCTCCCCCCAGAATCGGCCGCGAGCCTAGCTTACTGCTCTGCTCCCCTCACCCTCCGGCTGTGTCAGGGCTCAAAGCCACATCTGAGTGGGCCCCGGGAACCACCCCCCCCCCGGAGGACACTGCCACGTGGCCTCATCACCTTCAGCAAACGCTCAGGTCAGGGCTGAGCCAGAATGTGAACGTGACCTCGTGGTTTGCCGAAGGCTTGTAACCATTCGCAAGTGACTGGTGGCTTCCCTCCTTTGAGGTTTCCTGTGTCCGTGCACATGGTTAAGGAGGAGGTGGCCAGGAGGGAGGGGCACCTCCCCCACGATGGCGCTGGCCTGGGGACCTGTCTGCCCGGGGCATCGCGTGGCCTGATGCTCGTCTCCAGCTAGGATCCCTCTGTGTTCTCTGAGCCGCTGCGTTCAGCTCAGCCGGCATTTCCCAGGATTGCGCCGGGGCCAGTCTCGCCTGCTGGCGGCGGGGCCGGGCAGCATCGCTGCAGCCTTTCCCGAGCCCACGTCCTGACCCCCGTCTCTGGTAACACCCCTTCACCCCTCAGCTTGGCCTTTGTGGGTGAGACGCGTGATCTTCACGTGCACTCGGGAGGTGGGGGCGTGCTGGGGTCCCTCCTCTGTTTCACAGGTGAGGGTCGGAGATGGGAGTGACTTGCTCAGAAAATCACATTTCATAAGTGGCCAAGCCAGGACCCAAATGTAGATACGTCCAAGCTGATGGCCTGTTCCATTCAGTCACCAGGCTGGAGGGTCTCCAGGGGGTCAACCACCCTCTGAGATGTTGATTTGGTAGTCATGGGTGGTCGTGGTGGTTATGGTGGTGGTGCCAGTTAGGTCGATGCTGGTGGTGGTGGTGATGGTGGTGATGACGTTGCTGATGGTGTTATTGGTGGTGACGGTGGTGATGGTGGTGGTGGTGGTAGGATTGTGGTGATGGTGATGGTGATGGTGTTGCTGTTGATGGCAGTATTGGGGTTGGTGGTACTGGCGATGGTGGTGATGACATTGCTGATGGTGTTATTGGTGGTGACGATGGTGGTGGTGGTAGTGGGATTGTGTTGATGGTGATGGTGGTGGTGATCTGGTGATGGTGGTGTTGGGTTGGCGGTACTGGCGATGGTGGTGGTGATGAGGATAACGGTGATGCACTTGGTGGTGGCGACAGAAGCTGTAAGGAGGTGACAAAGGAGTGATGGGCGTCACATCTGATGGTCCAGCTTGGTGAATTCCACCGCTCTGGCCACAGGTGGAATTTTCTCACTTATCCCATCCCGCCCAACCTCACCCTCCTTTCTGGGAAGCTCCCGGATTGCCCCTTCCGTTTCCTGAAATCTCACTTCTTTCCTCAGGTTCTCCTCTTGGCGCAAAGACGAGAATCGATACCGGGTGCCCTTGAGAATGATCATTCTGCCTCCGTACGCCTCATTTTTCAGTCGGTGCTGAATGATCTTTGTATTTCTAACTTTTCCGCGAAATACAACAAGCAGAGAGGAGCTCACAAACCATAACGTGTCGGCTGTTACACACCCCACCCCCCGTTACCAGCCTCCCCGAAGCCCCCACGCCCCTTCTCAACAGGCCCCTCCCTCCCCACCCCAACCCCACTCCGTCTTGCAGGCCACTCGCCTCCTTATTCTGTAGTAGTTTTACTTGTTTACTTTAAAAGATTTTTTTTTTTTGAGAGAGAGGGAGAGTGCAAGCTGGGGAGGGGCAAAGAGAGAGGGAGACAGAGAATCCCAAGCAGGCTCCGAGCTGTCTGCACAGAGCCCAGTACGGGGCTCAAACTCAGAACCGCGAGATCGTGACCTGAGCCGAAGTCGGACGCTTCACCGACTGAGCCCCCCCGGCGCCCCGCTACTTTCTTGCTTTGCATCCCTAAACAGCGTGGCTTCATTTTGATGGTTTTTGGACCATTTTAAGAGAAACACGTGTGTGTTGTGCTGTGTCATGTCCGGTTTCTCTCCTGACGTCTGTCTGTGATGTCGGGGTTGTGCGAGGGACTCAGGTGCCCGTCTCATGGTGAGGTTGAACCTCCGTGCTTCCCTGGGCGGCCGCGTGTGTGGCCTGCAGCCCAGGGCTGTCACGAGCGGCGTTGCTGTGGACTCGTCTCCTGGTGTAAACATGTCCGCACTTCCTCGCACTCAGGAGGGGTGGCGGTCAGGCCTGGGCGTGTCCTCCATTTTTCTAGATACTCCAGCCATGCCCTGAGTGGGTGTATTAGTCTGCGCGTGGCGCTGTAACAAACAGCACAGGTGGGGCAGCTTAAAAACAGCTGTTCTGGAGGCCGGGGGTCCAAGGCTGGGGAGCTGGCCCGGCTGGCCTTCTGGCTTGCGGACGGCCACCTTCTCGCTGTGTCTACACGTGGTCTGGTGTCTTTTCTCACAAGGGCATTAATCCCACCATGGGGCTCCCACCTTCCTGACCTCCCCTAACCCAAACGACCTCCCAAATGTCCCACTTCCCAACACCATCCCTTCGGGCGCAGGGCTGTGACAGAGGCCCTGGGGAGTGGGAACCCGCAGTCTCTGGCAGAGGCGTGCCCACATCCTGCCAGCACTTGCCATGGGTAGACTGTTTCCGCTGTCGGTCTGGTGTCCGTGCCGCGGCGGGGCAGCGCTCGGGGCGTGTTTCCCTCGTCACTTCTCGGTGCGAGAACCCGTCTCATAGGTTCATTGGCCATTTATTTGCATTTCTCTAGCGTCAAGCGTCAATTCAGGTCTTTTACCCAGTTTTCTTTAGAGTGGTTTCTTATTGATTTGTGGTCACTCTTTATATATTCTACAAGAAAGCCCTGTGTCAGCGATACCCATCTGCCAACCTCTGTTCTCAGACTTTACCCTGGGAGGCTGGGGACCCTTCCACCTGGCTCTCGTGGTCCCCGATTTCCTCCTTAAGATGGGGAAGGCAGGCGTGGGCATAGGACAGGGCCTCCTGCAGACGGCGCACCAGCCCGACTGTGACCCTATCACCTCCTTTACACCTTAGTCAATGTGACCGCACCTTCCGTCTCGGGCAGGGGGTGCTGGCTTCCCATTCAAACGGTGATTTGAAGAACTTCTTGTAGAAGTACATGTGTAGGGATGACTCCACCGGGAGACCCTGCCCCGCTGCTCTGGGGGAGCTCAGCGGCGACCCCTTCCCGGACGGTCCCCTTGGCTCAGTTAGCCTAGCTTCACTTTGTTAAAAAGCCCAGGTCATCCGAAGGCCTTCAGGATGGCTGGGTGGGGGGTTTCAGACGTGCGTGCTGGGAGTGGTGTCCCGGGTGTGTGGACTCGGCCCATGCAGGACATCCGTCGCGGGACAGCGTGACACTGGCCTTGCGTGAGCCCCGGGACCGGACATTTCTAATCTCCAAAGCAGCCCCGCGAGCTGTCACCGCTCTTGTCTCGCACGTAAGGAGACAGAGGCCCAGAGACGTCGAGCCACACGTACAGGCTTGCGCAGCCTGGGAGTCGCAGCCCCAGGGTTTGAGTCTGGGGCACCCGAGCCCCGGCGGCCTTGGGTTCTCGAGCCCACGGGTGGAGAAGCGGCAGACAGCACCGCCCAGAGGAGCAGGAGCCAGAGAGACGCGAGTTACTGCTCGGGTCAGGGGCTCTCTTTCTTCCACGGCCTGCGGGTCACTCGGAAGAGGAGAGAGCTCCACATTAAAAAAAAAACAAACCCTATTATAAAATCTCGAAATTGTCTATGAAACACGAATCACGGGGGCAGAACGGTTTTGTTCTTAAACATCAAGTGTAGGGGCCCAGGGGTGCCGCCTGGGGAAAGCACAGACTCAAAGGGTTCCGCTAAGACGTGCCGCGCCCCTGGGAACCCTCGGGGTCTCTAGGCCCAGTCTGAGAAAACCCCGACTTAGGGTGCAGGCCTCTCGACGCCGGAGAAGGAAGTCTAGGTCCTGGGCACTGAGAGACAAACACCGGACTCGCGGAAAAGCTGGGGTCGAAACCTGATTTTTTTTAATTTTTTTTTAATGTTTATTTATATTTGAGAGACATAGAGACAGAGCGTGAGCAAGGGAAGGGCAGAGAGAGAGAGGGAGACACAGAATCGGAAGCAGGATCCAGGCTCTGAGCTGTCAGCACAGAGCCCGATGCGGGGCTCGAACTCACAGACCGTGAGATCATGACCTGAGCCGAAGTCGGTCGCTCAACTGACTGAGCCACCCAGGCGCCCCGAAACCTGATTTTGAACTTCTGGCCTGGGGCTCCTCCCTGCCCCAGCCCGGATCAGGGGGCGTTCCGTCCATTGTCACTCCTGTAACCAGAGAGGACAGGGTCCCGGAGCTCCTGCAAACACCCTCTTCCCCCAAAAGGGGAATCCCCACCTCACGTGATCGCGAAGCCCCCGAGGCCCGTGGGTCTTCAGGCACAGCTGGACCCAGGCGCTCGGTTGGTGCCCCCGGGGGCTTTCTCTGCATCTTCAGGCGCCGGTTCGTCCATGACGGCTCCGTCCTTCGGCCAGCCCGCTTCTCAGGGCGGTCCCCGACAGCTCTAGGCTTGCGTCCTCCCGAGAGTCCAAGTCCAGCACAGATAGAACACGTCTCCTCCTGCACCACCCGGGATCGGCCCTGACGGGGTTGACCTGAGTCATAGCTACACCCCGGTACCAGTGGCTAGAGCGGGGACGAGTGTGCCTAGGGAGTGTGGCTGGCTGGGCCTGGGACGAGAGTGTGGGTGGAGGGCCCGCTGAGGGCAGTTGGGGTGCCGTGACCCGCAGAAGGAAGGGGCAGCACAGCCTCTGTGGGTGCCCGCAGACGTCCCCTCACCAGGGAGGCCCGAGCACCTGGGCTCTTTGACCAGGAGAGGACACCACCGCTGTGACCTGCTGTCACCCAGCTGGGGGCACTTCCCCGGGAGACAGAGAAGGGGTTGGAGCCGTCACCCCAGTTCTCTGGGCGGCTCCGGTTAGAGCCACGCAGACACAGGCGAGTGGAGTCCCGTCATTAAACCGAAGTGGCGTTTGTCACAGTGCGTACGAACCCTCTGCAAGATGCCACGAGAGGCGTGGTGATTTCTTCCAAAATAGAACGTATTTTGTTATCTTTAGAACATTTTAAAATACAGGCAAATGGCCCGATTAGCACAATCGTAATCTGAAATATTAATAAGCAACGGAAGAGCCGGCCTCCAAAGGAGCTACTTGCTGTTCCCTGACGGAACGTAAAATAAACATGAGGTCCTGGTTGCTAAGGATTATGTGTTTGTTAAACAGCCGTGGCAGAATCACGCAGGCTTCCCCCTGCTTCTCACTTTTACGCCATTTTATTAAAACGCACTTGGAGCCTCGCCTCTCTGGTGTGTGCGCGCTGTTGTCTCCGAGCAGCTGCTCTGTGTTTTAAATACCGGTTTCCACGTTCAGCCCCGCCCCCGAATTCGGGTTCTGCCAGGTCTGTCTGTGGTTTCCGGTTCCGTCAGGAGGATTCGGTCTTTGGCATTGCTCTGGGTCCCGGCCCCTCCCTCCTTCTCCTGGCGGTGGCCTGCCTGGGGTTGCCATAGCAACCTGGTGATGCTGGTACCGGCCCTGCCCTCCTCCGCCACGTCCCTCCTGCCGCTACAGGACGTGTGTCTGTGCCCGCGGCTCCTTTCAGAAAGTCACCTTGTCCAGCAACCGCTGTGGGCCCAGGCTCTGGACGGAGGGGAGCGGGTGTGGCTCAGACTCTCACGGGGCAGGGGACGCGCTTAGTTCTACAGTGCATCACCTGTGTGGACGGCGGTGGGCAGGAAAGAGGTGTCTGCTACCCTGCCCCGTCCGCCGTGACAAAATGCGGCAGCTTTGTGGCGGACATTTCGTTCTCCCGGCTCTGGATCCTGCAAGTCCTAGGTCCGGGGTCGGGAGAGCGGGTTCCTGGTGAGGACCCTCCCCCTGGCTGCAGATGGCAAGCCGCGTCCTCACGTGGCCTTCTGCCATGAACATCCCTAAATCCCTTTATCTTCCGGAGGGACACCTGTGGGATTAGGGCCTTGTGGCCTCACTTAACCCCGACTCTATTCCTAAAGGCCCAGCTCCAAATACAGTTGCGCTGGGGTTAGGGCTTCAGCATACGAGTTGGGTGGGGGTACACAGTTCAGTCCACAACATGCTGAAGAGAGCGAGCCGCGAAGCGAGCTCTGCTCCCTGTGGGGCTCCCTGCAGCCCCTTCCCACCACACAGCTCCCTCCCCAGCGGGGCTGTTGTGTTGTCTGTGTCCTCTCTGTCCTGAGACTCCTATCGGGCCAGGCTGCACGCTGATGCACCTCTTAGGGCCCTTGTTCTGGAGACAGGACTCAAGGCCAGGTCCGCAGAACACACAGACGCCAGAGTCCCCGGCTCCGACTTACAACCGGGAGCCTGTGCCAGAGCCGCGCCATCGCCTCGCTGCTGTGTGGCCTTGGGCAAGTTTCTTGGCCTCTCTGAGCCTGCTCTCTGAGACAGCGGTGGCAGCGATGTGGTTGCCACAACATTGCTGGGAAGGGGGTGGTGAGCCCATGGCAGAAGCACCCGGCACAGCCCAGCTCACAGGCGGGCTCACCGAACGCTGGCTGTCAGACCGTTGTCTGCAGATCACCACGGAGTGTGCCCCTAAACCCTGCTGTTCAAAAAGTAATGGGGCGCCAGCCCCGTCCAGTGAAGCCAGGACGTGCGGGCGGGACCTGGGAACTGGGCGTTTCAGTGGCTTTCCAGGGAGCCTGCTCGCTGGGTGGGGATCTGAACCCGGAGTTTTCATTGGTGCGAATTTCATTGTTGAGCCAGGGTGGGATGGAGAAGGCCTGCAACTTAGGGTGTGAATACATGTTTGTCAGGTGAGTTAATCAGCCCTCGTCGAGGACAAAGAACTGAGAGGGCACGGCAGCTCACACAGGCGTTCCCCACACCTATCATGGTGCCTGGAATGGAAGACGTGCTGAGAAAGTACTTCCTGGATGGATGGGTAGATGGAAGGATGGGTGATGGATGGCTGGAAGGATGGATAATGGATGATGGATGGATGTCTGGATGTCTGGATGGATGGATGGATGGGTGAATGGATGGGTAGTTGGATAGATGGATGATGGCTGGATGAATAGATGAGTGGATGGTGGGTGGATGGGTGGGTGAGTGGTTGGGTAGATAGATGGGTAGAGGGATGGATAGGTGGATGAGGGATGGATGGGTAGATGGATGGATGGTGGGTGGAAAGATGGATAATGGATGGATGGGTACATGGGTAGGTAGGTAGATGGATGGAGGCATGAGTGGGTGGATGGGTGGACTGTATGGAGGTGGTGGCAGGTACCCATTCCATCTCTCATCCACACTCACCCTAATTCCAGTTGTATAGCCTCCCCTACCTTTAAACCACTCCAACACTGAGATTTCTTCAAAACCCCGGGGTCTGAACACCAGGAAAGCAGCGGGCTGTTAGGAGACCCAAGAAAACACCAGCATCGTTGGCATCTCAGGCCAGGGTTTCTTCGGGTCTTCAGCCAACGGAGATTATTAAGGGAGATGCTCCCTTCAGCCAGCGTGACGTGCGGTGGCCTCTGACTCTGCCCGCCCGCTCTGTCCTGTGAGTTCAGCAAGCAGGCCTCCCCTGCCCCTGCAGAGCTGCTAGAATGGCAGCGGGGCTTGGCCATCCTGCTTGGGAATGGCGGCTGACCCATCCTCCTCACCCATGCCCTGAGCGACTGGGGCTCCCGGGGGCTGGGAAGACGGATGGTGTCACGCCTTAGAGAAGGTAGGATGAGTGAGCTGCTCCCAGTACGTGCGGGCGGCCGCTGCCCCTGTGTCTGTCAGATGAGTGAGAACAGAGCCGAGGCCTCTCCCTCGCTACCCGGGCACCCAGTCGGAGGATGGCTAGCCAGTGCCAGGGCCCCCTCTCTAGCCGGGACGCAGCGGGAACCAAGGGCCGTCCCTCCCGGAGTGCACCGTGGCTCGTTTGGGAAAACGAAAGCCATCACGTGGTGCTCTGCACGCAGTTAAGATGTTGTTTTTGGCTCCTCTGAAATAGACGATAGGAAACAGACCCGGGGATAATGAATAAACATTGGCTTATGGGGGCCGCATGCTGGGAACGACGAAATCTCACCCCGGCGGATTAAATTTAAGACATGCATATGTAAAGTCGATGTGGAAGGGCCAGGCTCCTGCTCCAGCAAATCGCGTGGCCAAGGAGAGCAGCCGGGGGGGACACTCCGCCTGTGCCCCATCCCCAGCCAGTCGGGGTCTGGGAGAACCAGGGTGAGGAGGATCCGGGCTCCTGGGAGACCGGCAGGAAGTGGCCGCCTGGGCACCACCCCGATGCGGATCGAGAATCTGCACTGGGGCTTGGCAAACACGGCTTCCTGAAGCTTCTGCACAGCTGATCTGATTGGGTCGTCGGATCAGTTCTTGACGGGGGCTCTCTCCTGTCTCATTGTCCACCGCTGTGTCACCTGGAGGTCTCCAGACGTGGCACCCGTCTTCCTGTTTTCTTCAACTGCGATAGCGCTCCCATACCGTAAAAGTTACCCCGTTAGCGTGGACCATTCTGTGTATTGCGTGTTGACAAGGTTGTGCAGACCTCTCCACTGTCTGACTCCAGAATGTCTTGGCCGTCCCAGCACAAAGCGCTGTGCCCATCGGCAGTCACCCCGTCCTGCGTCCCAGCCTGGGCTCAGCCTGCATGGGTTTGCCTATCCAGACACGTTGCGTGGACGGAATCTTAACCGTGTGCGCTCTGTGGCGACTGGCTTATTTTAGCATCGTGGGTTTTCATCCGTGCGCTAGCATGTAGCAGGCTGTCATTTCTTCCTGCGGCCGAATAATATTCCCTTATGAACAGAGACTGCGTTCTGTGGATGCATCCATGCAAGCGTCTGTCTGAACACCTGTTCTCAACGCTTCTGGGCACGTCCCTGAGAGTCGAGTGCTGGGTCGTGTGGCCAGGCCACCTCTAACCTTCCGAGGACCCCCCAGACTGGTCCGCGCGTTCCCTTCCCCCTCGCACCGTAAAAGGGCTCTTGAGTCCCCACGCCCTCGCCAGCTCTTACTTTTCGTTCCTGGATGATAGCGGTCCTAGTGGGTGTGGCGTGGTACCTCGTGGATTTTTGTTTACATCTTCCTGGTACCTCGTGTTGGCTGGCATCTTCCCGCGTGCCCACTGGCCACGTACGTGTCTTTTTTGAAGCGGCTTCCACCTTTTAGGTTAGCGCGCTGTTCCCACGTCGTGCGCGGTCCTGCAGTGCGTTCGGAAGGTACTGAGAGGCATAACAGAGAAAATACAGATCGCTCACGACCCTACCCGTGTCGATAATCACCACTGAGATGTCGGTCTTTCTTGGAGTCCAAATGTCTGTCAGACAGAATCGAGGGCGTCCTCCTGTGTTATGGATCCTGCTTGCTTCCTTTCCCAAGTGACAAGGGACGTCGTGTTGTGGGTCGAAAATATTCTCCTGCAGCGCCATTCCCGGTGGCTCTCCAGGTTGTCATTGGGAAGTCGTCGATGTCACCTTCGTCATGGACGTGACATTGGCCACCGTCCAGCGTCCTCTGATCCGTGACATCGCGGTCACCCCCAGGCTTTGTACGGCAAGTAGCAGGGCAGTGAAGGGCCTCACGGTTCAGAAGCTCTCCGTCCGTGTCCTGGGGTTCCTGTCCTGCCGTCCACTCGCCCAGATACTTGCACAGCAGGACGCCTCCTCTTCTCTGTCCCCAGCCCCAGAAATGCCCTGACACCCGGGGGCGATGGGCCGACTGCCTCCTTTCTGACTTTTTCTAGAAGTTCCGGAGGGTCCCTCAGAGTTTGGCTGCCTGTGGCCTCCTAAAGATAGGGCTGCCCACAGCCCCGGGGCCCGGCCTCGGGGACACGAAGATAGGGCTGCCCACAGCGCCGGGGCCTGGCCTCGGGGATACAGAACATGCTTCTTCTCAAGCCAGCGAAGCTTAGCGTGCCGCTGCGTGGGGCCCCACACTTCCTGACGCCCTGAAGCTTCAGCTGAAGTCGGTGTGCTGGCATGTAGCAGGGGCCCCTCGTCATCACCTCGGAGCTTCTGGTTTGCAAGCGGCTACAGCTTCTCCAAGTGTGGGGTCGTTTCCCCAGAGTCTTCCCCAGGACAGAGGGCGAGCGCCCCACCCCTGTGGGCCCATTTTACAGATCGGGACGCTGAAGGCCGTCGCACTGGGGCCCGGGCCCATGACCGGGCACAGTGATGTGTGTCTCAGTGGGTCTTTAGGGCCAGCAGGGGCTTCAGAGCTAAGGTGGCCGGACTGCTAACCTCGGCCAAGCTGGAAGTTGGAGTCCGTAAGGAGTGCGGGTTCCTAGCGATGTTAGCAGTCGCCCCGCCGGCCTCCCTGAGCCCGTGGTGTGTCACGAGATTTCTGTTCTGGGAGACGGGATGGGGCTAGCAGCCCATCTCCTGGAAGGACCCCCGAGGAGTGGAGGAGGAGCGATGGCCACGCTCCAAGGAGTGGACACTGGAACTTTCTCTCTCTCCTTGACCAGAGTCCTGTCCGACCCGGATACCTGGCTGAGAGGGGTTTCAGGTCCCCCCCTCCCCGCACGCAGGCCCATCAGAGAACGCCCACCGACCTTCCCAGAGGGCCGAGGCCCAACTTGCAGCTGCGGCCGCACTGCCTCGGGCCGCCCAGAGCCCCCACCCTCTCCTCGGGTCCCCCTGCACGGCCCGCATCGGGGCGGAGACCCAGCCCAGCCCCCTGTGCCTGCGGGACACTGTGCGTACTGGCTTCTCCCAGGGTCGGGGCAGTTTGGGGGGTCCCAGACCTCACTGGGGATCGGGCGGGAGCAGCGCAGGGACGCGTACGTACACACACGTGCGCACACGCACGCGTGCTTGCAGAGTGCGCACACACGCTTGTAAACACAAGCCGAGCACGTGCACGGGGGCCCTCAGGGGGCACACAGGCCTGCACACGCACGCACATGCTTGCACACGCGTGCACGCGCGTCCTTCAGGAAGCTCGGGGGGCCCTGCCAGGTGCTCCAGGTGCGGCGTGTCCGCTAAACGCCCGCTCGGGGAAACGCGTGCCCCGCCGTTGCCGGGGGACAGTGCTGTCCTTGAGCCGTGGCACAGATACGAAACCCCGGTGCTGGTCTGACCTACTTCTTATTCCTGAAGCTCCCGGCCTTTCTCGCGGACAGTCCTAGAATGAGTCTGACTGTCGGCGTGACCGCGTCGCTCCTCATCCAAATGGGGACAGTTCTGAGCAAAGGAGGGCAGCTGCCCGAGCCGGGGCCGCCCTACTTGCCGCCAGGAGCAGGGCGCGGCGGGTGTCGGAACGCGCTCTCCAGGAAAGGAGGCCGGGGCCGGGGCGTCGCGGCCGGCGTTCCGCACTCCTTCCTGCACCCCGGGCGGCGCCCTTCCGCTGGTAGAAAACTGGGCGCCGGGCCCCGGGTTCCGTGGAGAGAGCCCGCCACCGAATCACGGGTGAGGAAAGAGAGGGGGCTTATCCCCTGTGCTGCTGGCCGGGCTGCTCGAGGAGCTTCCGGCCGCCCGTTTGGAAGCGGCTCTGGGGGAAGGTGGCGACGGCTGCTTGTCTTCAGACCGGATCTTCCGGCAGAGCCTTGGCACGTCGCGTGGGCGCTCAGCACACTGCTCTCGGCTCCCACGCTGGCGGAGGAAGGGGGGTCCCCTTGGAGACCTGCCTGCAGACGAACAGAGAGGGCTGGTGGGGGCCCGAGCCCAGCCAGCGGCCACCCCGCCCCCGCCCCCAGCTCAGGGTCCACCCGACGAGTCTGGGATTCTGGGGCCTCCCTCAGCTGAGTGGGCGGGCGTGTGGCATTGAGATCCTTTGTGACACCCCTGTCCCCGAGGCTCGCTCACCGGGACCCCTCACAGGGGCAGAGCCACTTGGATGTTGGCAGCTCTGCACCAGTGGGGACCCTGGCTACGCCGAGCGCCCAGGGGCTGTCACTACGCTCTCCACACTTGGCCCCCCACCTGCAGACGGTCCTTACCTGCCCTGACCGGGCCCTGGTGCAAACACACAGGACACCCCTAAACGCATGCGGCATCTCCCCTTGGGGCGGGCTACCCGGCACGCCTCGCTGCAAGATTGACCACAGTCCAACTGCCTAGCACAGCACCCGGGCCCCGAGTGACCTGCTGAGAGCGGGGCGCCCGCTGCAGCCCCCACAGCGTGGCCGGGGCCTCGCGGTGCACACGCGGGGCTGGGCACCCGAAGCCCCAGGCGGAGGAGCGCTCAGGGCCCTGCCGGCCTGGGACTGGCGGCAGGATTACGTTGTGGGCAGTGCAGAAGCCCAGGGTCCTCCAGACTGACACGGCCAGCACCGGGGCCCCGCGTCCCCGACCCCGCTCCTCTGTGCACGCCCTTCCTCGTGACAAACTCTGCTCCTCCATCAAGCGTCGGCCCAGCCGAGGGGCCACACCTGCAGGGAGCACTCCCCGCCCCTCCCTGGCGCCCCCTGGGGGTGTCCCTGTGGTGGCAACACTGGCAGTGCGTCCGGCGTGGGCCCTTGGCCGTCTGGGAGCTCCGCATGCAGGGCCATAAACCCAGGACGGCAGGTCAGAGCAGCCTGAGGAGGCCGGAGGGAAGGGCCTCCCGGGCGGAGAAAACACCAGGGGAGGCTCCGGAACGTGCACCGCACCCCCCGCCCCGTACGCCTCGCCCTCCCCCTCCGAGCCCCCCCGCCTGAGGCCCTCCCTGTCAGCCCCGTTTCCCCTGCAGGCCTGACAGCGAAACCGCCCCAGCCAGGGTGGCTCCTTTCCTGTGCTTGGTCATCGAATCAGGAGCCCAGGCTCCGCAGATACCAGGGGCCTCGCACCCGCTGTTCCCGGCCCCTCCGCAGGAACAGACTTGGGGGCAGGGCCAGCCCACTCGGTGGGGGCACCAGTTAGGGCGACCCCTCCCTGGCAGACACACCAGGCCGCAGCATGCGCGACTGCCTTCGTTACACTAATTTCCCGGGACCCCTGCTGACAGGCAGCCCACCCTGAGTTCCAGTCAGGGCTGCGTGCTTCTCGGCCCTTTGCAGTTGGGCAGGAGAGCCCCAAATGACCTGCGGCGGCAACCCCAGAAGTGGAGGCACGGAGGGAAGGCAGTGGCGGACAATCGGAGCCCCCGGCAGAATGTTCCGGAATCTTTTTTTTGTTTTTTCAGATTCCTTTTTTTCTTTCTTTCTTGTAATCGAGGTGTAATTCATATACCATATAGTTAATCGTTTTAAAGTGGACAATTCCGTGGCATGGCACACTCCCAGGGCTATGCAAGCATCGCCACTGTCCAACTCGAGAATGTCGCCACTGCCCCGGGAAGGAACCCGGTGCCCATCAGCCTCGCTCCCCCCGCATGCCTGTTCAGGGCCGTGGCGTTCGGGTCCGCGTTGTGCTTCCCCATCGGTCCAGCCACAGACGTTTGGGTTGTTTCCGCGCCGCGGATGGTGCGGCCGCCGGTGTTCACACATGAGCGTCAGTTGGCCTGTCTTCCGGGAGAGGGACGGCCGGGCCGTGCGGAATTCTGTGCTCCGGGTTGTGAGCCACTGCCGGGCGTTGCCCCGTCCTGGCCTCTTCTGAGGCCGCAGGGTGCGGTCGGCGTGGCCGGTTGCCTCCGAAAAGCAGGGGCGAGAGCAGCGGCCGGACGGCAGCTCCCCGCACCTTCTCTGCAGCCGGCGTTCGATGCGCAAAGCCCCGCTCCTGGGTGCTTCCCAGCCTCTGTGTCCCTGTCCCCCCCGACCGACCACGCGCTCCCCGGGGCAGGGACCCTGCCTGCCGCCTCCCTGTGGCCCGGCCCGCCACACGGCGGGCCCCCGCCACAGACGCTCGGCGCTTTGGAGCTGGGCGCGTGGACATCGCTTCGAGACAGCTCGTTATTTTGTAACGAGCGCTCACCAGCCCGAAACAGATTTAGAATTCAGTGTGGTTAAAAATCGTAGGCCGTTTAAAAAGCGCTTGTCACTTCACACGCCAAGAACCCTTCCCGCAGCCTACTTCTCCAAAACGATCCGTGATTGGAACAAAAACATTGCCACTAAAATTAGCGTGACAAATGGAGTTATTATGGAACAAAAGGCAAATCGACAGGTACCTGCTCACGGGTGAGGCCGGCCCGCGCCGCGGGGCCCCTCGCGGCCACGTGGGGTTCCACCGCTTGCTTAACCTCAGGGCGAGAGCCCGCCTGCGGGAGAGAGAGGAGTCGCTTCGGGGCGGTGACCGTGGCAGTGATGTAGGCTGGGGCCGGAGGTGTGCTAGGAAAACCTGGCCGGAAGATTCTGCTCAGTAAGACGCCTCCATGAGCATTAACCTCCAGGCACTCCTGTCTCAAGAGAAGAGCCCCGTCCTCCCCTCGGCCATCTCCCTGCACCCCAGCCGGGCCATTGGAGAGTTGCCGACACCTGCTCGGGCCCGTTCAGCCGCAAGTGACAGGGAAAAACACAAAAGCGCGGTTTAAATGAGATAGAGGTTTGTTTCTGTGTCGCGTTGGAGGCAGAGGAAGGCAGCCCAGAGCCGAGAGAGGGGCCCCAGGCTCATGGGGGTCTGGGCTTTTCCTTTCTTGCTGTTTCGGCAACCTCAACAGATGCCTCGTGGCCCAAGGCAGCTGCTGAGATTCCACCCATCGTGGCCACATTCCAGTAGCAAAAGGGGGAAAGAAAACAAACCACACTCCCTCCTTTTAGGAGCTGCAGAGTGTCCGCTATGCTTCCAACTATTGGTTATAACGTGATCTCAGGGAAGCTGTAGCCTTTATTTCAGACCGCCCGCCGTCGAGGAGAGGGTGGAGAACAGACGGGGTACAGTCTGGCCCCTCTGCCACAGCGCCATCTAAGTAATAGCCTTCTTCCCATTTCCGTGGGGCCCACCCTGTCCGGACAGCCCTCTCCCAGCCCCCACCTCATCCAGAACCGCTCAGGAGGTGAGGTGTACGGTGTCCTTTGCGTAAAGGACTGGGATGCTTTAAAAGCACGAACACGTTTATTTCATGCACGGGGAAACCGAGGCCTGTACCGGGGAAGGAACTTGCCGGAGAGGAGTTAGCACCTGCGCATGGTTATACCAGCCACCCTGAGGCCCCCAGGCCGGGGGTTCCAGAGTCTCGTCAAAGCGTCACCTCCTTCTGACTTCCTGGACCGCTCGCCGGCCAGAGCCCGCCGCGTCCCGGAGCACAGAACACTACCTCGGTGTCGGGCGGCCCTCTTGGCTACAAATGATACAAATCAAGGCCGACCTGGCCGAAGCCGAGGTGGGGATTTCATGGCTCCGAAGGTCGAGGATGACAGCTTCCGGCGCGGCCGGAGCCAGGCGCTCCAGAAGCGTCCTCGCGTGAGCTCCGTTCCCAGGCAGGCTCTCCCCGTGCCCCGTGAGGCAGGCTCACTGCCGCACCGGTTGAGCACCAGGTTTCGCAGTCGTGGGAAGGGAAGCGTGCCTCTTGCCCGAATTAGAGAGAAGGTTCAGGACTGAGTTTCACTGGATTTATATCACATGCCCGTTGTTTGTTTATGCATATAACGTGTTGTCGAGTTAGCTCGCGCACAGTGTATACCATGCGCTCGTGAGTGGTTTCCCATGATTCATCACTTACATCCAACACCCAGCGCTCATCCCGACAAGTGCCCCCCTTCATGCCCGTCCCCCATCCCCTCGGCCCCCCGCCCATCGACCTTCAGTTTGTTCTCTGTAGTAAAGAGTCTCTTAGGGTTCGCCTCCCTCCCTCTCTGTTTGAAACTATTTTTCCCCACGGTCTTCTGTTAAGTTTCTCAAGATCCAGGTATGAGTGAAAATATATGGCATCTGTCCTTCTCTGCCTGACTGACTTTGCTTTGCATCATACCCTCCCGTTCCATCCATGTTGCTGCAAATGGCAGGATTTCATTCTTTCCCGTTGCCGAGTAGTAGTCCATCATCTATATAAACCACATCTTCTTTATCCGTTCGTCAGTTGGTGGACACTTAGTCTCGTTCCATGATTTGGCTCTTGTCGAAAGCGCTGCTGTGAACATCGGGGTACACGTGCCCCTATGCATCAGCACTCCTGTGTCTCTTGGGTAAATTCCTAGGAGTGCTGTTGCTGGGTCGTAGGGTAGTTCTATTTGCATTTTTTTGAGGAATCTCCACACCGTTCTCCAGAGCGGCTGCACCAGTTTGCATTCCCACCAACAGTGCAAGAGGGTGCCCGTTTCTCCACAGCCTCGCCAACATCTGTAGTTTCCTGAGTTGTTCATTTTAGCCACTCTGACCGGAGTGAGGTGGTCTCTCAGTGTGGTTTTGATTTGTATTTCTCTGAAAATGAGTGATGTTGAGCATCTTTTCCTGTGTCTGTTGGCCACTGGGATGTCTTTTTTGGAGAAGTGTCTGTTCATGGCTTCTGACCATTTCTTTGCTGGATTATTTGTTTTCCAGTGTTAACTTTGGTAAGTTCTTTATAGACTTTGGACACTACCACTGTATCTGATATGCCATTTGCAAATATCTTCTCCCATTCCATCGATTGCCTTTTAGTTTTGTTGATTGTTTCCTTTGCTGTGCAGAAGCTTTTTATCTTGATGAGGTCCTAGAATTTCATTTTTGCTTTTATTTCCCTTGCCTTCAGAAATCACATGCCCATTCTTGACCTAGTTGTAGTGACCAAGGATAGTAGGACGGACCCATTGACCGGACCTGGATCACACACCCCCATCTCGGGGGAAGCTGGTCTCAGCACATGCACCAGAGTGGCCCAGGGTGTTTCCCCGGAAGCAGGAAGTGGACGTTAAGCAGGCTGCCCACTTACCTTCCACCCCTGCTCCCACGCCTCAGGTCTCCTGCCCGGACTCTCCTCTCCTCTCCTCTCCCCAGCCCGAACAGAGCTTCCCTGGTCTCATGCCCTGGGACCCTGGTTCACTGGCTGGTCTTTTAGATTGTAAGTCTCTTTCTCCCAGCACCTGAGGACCTATTAGGAAGGAAGAGAGCTGGAATACCCTTTCTAAATGCTCAGTACCTGCCCAGCACAAAACCTGGTATACAACGGTGGTAATAGATGTCTGGTGGCCAGCTGGATAGAAGAAAGGATGGATGACCAGAGTGATGGTCAGAAGAAAGATGGGTGGATGGGTGGATGGATGAAAGGATGGATGGTTGAGTGGGTGGGTGGATGGATGGATGAGTGAGTGGATGGATGGGTGGACGGATGAATGGATGTGTGGATGGTTGGGTGGGTGGATGGATGAGTAGATGGATGAAAGGATGGATGGTTGAGTGGGTGAGTGGATGGGTGGGTGGGTGGATGGATGGATGAGTAGATGGATGAATGATGGGTGGATGGGAGGGTGGGTGGGTGGATTAATGGGTGGATGGGAGGGTTGGTGGGTGGATGGATGGGTGTAGATGGGTGGGCAGGTGAGTGGATGGAGGAAATGGATAGATGAGTGGATGAATGGTTGGATGGATGGGTGGGTGGATGAGTGTGTAGATGGGTGGGCAGGTGAGTGGATGGAGGAATGGATGGATGAGTGGATGGATGGTTAGACGGGTGAGTGGGTAGGTAGATCTGTGCATGACTTAATAACCAGATGGCTGGCTGACGGATAGGAAAATTGGCTTGTGGGTCACACAGCTCTGATCAACTATATGCAGTTTAATATGGTAACACCATTTCATGCCAGCGTTGGACTTTTATACAGTCAACCCTTTTAAAAAGCAGTTTAGTAGTGCGTGTGGGTGACACTAAGCCACAGCCATTTGGGGAGAGTGGCGGGAGTCCAGGCCCACTGAGCCTCCATCCTGAGTAAGCATCTGCTGGTTCTGTGCTCTTTCCGGTCCCGTGGCCTGACTCAGGTCCCCCGCCTTGCCGGGCCTCTCCCACCTCACGGGGACCGTGACTGGTGAGAAACACACAGTCCCGTCCAGGTGCCCTCGGTCCGTGTGATCTTGATTCACGAAGCTTTTGTCCGTTCTGCACACCCATGACCCAGAGGGCGGAACCCTCAAAACCAGGCGTGCGGCCCCACCCGGGCCACGGGGGGCTCTCCGCATGCCGTGGACATGGAGTGTGCCGACCCGAGAGCATAGGCCCCCCGACCCGTGTGGCCGACCAGCGGGACACAGCAGGGGGGCTGTGGGTGGGGCAGGCGCCCTTTCTCTGACCACTGTCAGCCCCGAGCGCCCCCGGGGCGCCAGGAGCTGGGCGGAGTCACGAGAACATGTGGCTCCTGCGGGTGCCACGGCAGGGGCTTTGCCCACGTCCCCTCGCCCCAGTTCATCCGGACTGCTGGGCTCCATGCCGCTGACCCTCCTGAGCTCCCTCCTGTGCCTCAGTTTCTCCTTCTGTGCCACGTGGACGACAACAGTCCCATGAGACAAGCTCGTTTCAAGGGCGGTGAAATGAGCCGACGGTTGTGAAGTTCTGACGGGCCTGGACACAGACGTGCTCGAGAAACAGCGTCTGTTAAGGTGGTTACTGTTTCGATTGCAGTGGCTCCTAGACCCGTCCTCGAAGGTCACTGGTTTTATCTCTGTTTTCTGCATAAAGAAACTGAGGCTCAGAGAGGTTAGGCGATGTGCTCCAGGTCACACAGCTGGCGAATGGCAGAGGCAGGGCTGAGTACGGGGTTCCCATCCCGTCACACCCGCCCCTTCAGGTCCCGCTCCCTGGCAGAGCGGTGGGGGGAGTGGTGGCTGGGGGGGGGATTTTCACTGCTGTATTCAGCTTCCTCGTAGATGGGACGGGAGGTACCCTGGGGCCTCCCGCCTGGCCTGAGCAGGGCCTTCCGTTACCCGGGGAAACGTGGCCTGGCTCAGCCACGTGGTGGTGTGCAGGTGGCAGTCACGTGGCCTGGCCACGGGCCTGTCTTTGGAAATGTACCCGCCTTCCCTGCCTCCTTCCGAGCTTCGCAAACAAGGCCACCACCTGTCTGTCCTTCCTTCCTCCTTCAGGCACGATGAGGGCACATGAGACTCAGGTGACCCACGGGGAGGGCCAGGGCGGCCTGGATCGCTCTGACCTCCTGCCTCTCCCGGCGGGTGAGGTTTGCCGGGAGGACCAGGGCCACCTGTCCCCGAGATCCAGGGTCCCAGGCTGTCCAGAACGGCCTGTGCCACAAAGAGTCTTGCCCGCTGCTTCCTGCAGGCCCGTGGACGGGGCCGGGGCTCGGGGGCCTGTGCGTCTCCGTGGTGACCACCGGCCTTACCGCCTGGCGACTGCCTGGTCCAAAGTGGGGGCGCCCTGGGGCGGTCGGAACCGCCCCTCACTCCTCGAGGTACAGCTGCCCGCAGTGCCACCCTGCGTACCTGACGCTGCGCTCGTCCGTGGCCCTCGGCGCACCCGGGGCCCCGCGGTCACCGTGCGCGGACGGCCCCTAAACCCCGGGCACTTGGGAAGACAGTGATTGCTGGGACCCTCTTCTTCCCTCGTCTTAAAAACCCCCTGACTTCCGGCTGTGTTCGTAAAGTTGCAGCACTGTGGTAACTGACGAGGTGGCTTGGGTCTCGGTTGGTTGCTGTTTTGCTCTGTTCCGTTGGCTTCAAAGATGGCCTCTGTGAGAACGGGTCCCGGCAAATGGCCCAGACAGCGGGAGCGAATCAGGCGCTCAGAAACCCCCCGGGGGCTCTGAGAACCCCACCCCTGGACTCAGATCGAGTTGCCCCGGGCCGGGGTCTTCGAGCTGTTAGAAGCTCCCAGCGGGGGGGGGGGGGGGCGGGGGGGCAGTCTCACAGATGGCCACGGCTCTCTGCGTGTGCGCCCTGAATTGGCGGAGCTGTGACGGTGTCACCGGGGAACGTGTCACCAATGCTCAGGCTCCCGAATCGGGAACTCTGTGACTTCTGGGGATGTGGGCACGGCCAGAGTCTGAGAACCTCGCACCAGGCTCGACAAAGTCAAGGGCCATGGATGAAGGTCTCATGGCTCCACATGTGGCCCAGGGACCAGCAGCAGCAGCGTGGCCACCTGAGCACCATGCCCGAGAGAAATGCAGACTCCCAGGCCCTCCTGGATGGCCCCTGGAGACTGGCCAGCCGGGCAGCTTCCTCTCCTGGCTGACCCCCAGCCGGCCCCTCCCCGGCCCCACTCCCACCCGTCCAGCTCTCAGAGTGGGCACGGGCCCACCCGCCGAAGCCTCTAAGGGCATCGTGGACCCACAGAAGGGTGCTTCCCTAGCGCCTTCGGAGGGAGCGCGGCCCTGCCCACAGCCGGACTTCAGAGTTCCAGCCTCCAGACGGAGAGAGTCAGCTCCAGGCTTCGTAAACCCCTCCATGTGTCGGCCCTTCATGACGACAGCCACAGGACACTCGTGCAGGCCCCGTGGGGTGGTGTGTTGGGTCCCCAGCACCAGCCACATGTCCGGCGACTCTCTGGAAGGACACGCGGGACTCAGCGTGGACTAGTCCTCACATCGAAGGGGCCTTACGGGGATGTGGCTGGAGGGGAGGCTCGGGCCGAGTCTGGAGGGATCCATGCACGGACTTCCGTGAGCGGACTCGAGGCACGTCCTCGCCCCACCAGAAAATCCGAGGCCCCACAAGGGGGACGATCACGCGCGGGGAGCCCGTCAGACCCTCTGAACCCGCGGCTTCACCTGGGTGCTGTGGCACGGGCGGCTCCACCCAGTACAGACCACGGCTGCCACAGACCACGGCTCCCTCCCGCCCCCGCCCCCGCCCACCACGGCTCCGACTCCAGAAACGAGCGGGTTTACGTTGGCACCTGCCATGCTGTTGGCAGGGACAGCACAGGAGTGGCCACGTTTTCCCACAGGCTCAGCAGGGGCCGCCCGCCTGCAGGCCTCTGCCCGGGGTGGGGGGGCCGCAGCTGGGGCCCGCCGGCTTTGCTCTGTTCTTCCTGGACAGACAGCGCTGTCCCCCCCTTGTTACAGGTAAGGAAGCTGAGGCTAGGGAGAGAAGGGAGCTTGCTCGAGATCACACGGCCGGAAGTGGTGGCGCTGGGCTCAGACCCGGGGCGCAGGGCTCTGGACCCCACTGTTACCCTTGTCGCCTCCCGCCTCCTACAGCACGGGGCTGGCTCGCTGTGCGGGGAAGGGGTGTGTGGAGGCTGAAAATGAGAACGGTCGTGTCTGCTTGGCATTTTTACATACCAGCCTTCCGGCTCCTCACAGAGACCCCTGACCCTCACCTGCGCCCCCCGCTGGCTGTTGTTAGGGCCCATTCCACAGATGAGGACACAGAGGTGGGTCTGAGCATCCGCCCAGGAGGTGCCGGGTGCAGGTTGGGGACCCTCTGGATCCAGGGTCTGCTCTGTGCCTGCTGCGCGCCTGTCACGCTGATCCATGTGGGAGAGTGTGCAGCCCAGCCCTGCCCTCCGCCTCTCTGAGCCTGCACCCCCTCGTCTCCCAGCAGCAGAAAGCGGGGCCCGGGGCGACCCTGTGGCCTGGCCCCCCTGCCCCCGAGGACCCCATAGAGGACCCCAGGTGTGGGAGACAAGTTGAGAGGCAGCCGTGGCGGCCTGCCCACGTGCAGCAGGGAGGGGTGCACAGGGACGGCGGATTCACACGGCCCGCTTCTGGGACAGGTGCACAGAGCCCCCGGGCCTCGTGTGTGCGGCACGCAGGGCAGCCGGGGAGCGCCTCACCTGCTCGTGAGGTCCGGCACCTTGTCTCTCCCCAGGCCCAGCGCGGTGCCCGGCCCCCGGCAGGACTCGGGGTGTTTGTAGGGTGGCCCACGAGCGCTCGGGGCAGCCCCGTTACCCCGGATTGGCCAAACGGGCTTTCGAGGCTCGGAACCCAAGGCGGCCGCTCAAGCATTTCGGATGGAGAACTTCGGTGCCCAGACTCGGGATGCTCGAGGGGGGGGCTCGGGCCTTCGGGGGGAAGGGGACACGCGGCCTGGGGTCTGGAGGATCGTCAGCCCCCTCCCCGAACCGGCTTCTGGGAGAAACAAGGGTGCGAGCAGTGAGGAATCCGGAGCTCAGAGAGGTTAGACCACTTCCCCAAGATCACACAGATCGTTGGCCTCAGGACGGGCCCCAGGACAGGGCAGCTCCTCAAAACCAGCACCCGAAAGCCATTTTGTAACAGAAATAAATGTCCAGTTTCCAGGGTCGGAGAGCAGTGCAGAGATTGTGCCGCTGTGGGGCTACCGGTCCCCCAACCCCATCTGGAGGTCCCAGCCCTGCGGTTCCGGCCCTGCGTTCCCTGTCTCGGCCACTAGATGGCAGCCGCTGGGCGCGGAAGCCGCGGAGAAGGGCCTGGGCCGGATGAGTCTGTCTCCAGCCAGGATCTTGGGGGAGAAGGTCCCCTAGAGAAGCAGGTCCCTAGGCTTGGAAACCCAGCAGGGAACACGCTCTCACGGCTAACATTCCCAGCAGAGGCCACCTGTCAGCTGACTCAGAGGCCCGGAGTCACCTGGCGGCCTCGGCAGGGCCGGGCGGTGCTGGGGACACCAGGATCGCCCTGCCTCGGGGCCCACAGTGTGTCCGGGGGCCGGCAGCAGCGGTAGAGAGTGGACCGCGTGTGAAGAAGGCTGCACGTGGGCGTGCCCTTTATCCTGGACACCCGCTGGCCTCGGGCCGGCCCAGCCACGGGCCGCCGGTAAGGCCAGGAGCCCGCAGGGTTTCCATCCTAGACGGGCACCGGGAGTGGGCGGGCCCAGGGATGCGTGTTGTCGCGCGGGCCAGTCGTGCAGCCCCTCTGGGCCTCAGCTGCCTCGGGCGTGGCCGTGACAGACCCCGCCCCAGTCAGCCGGAGGGTCGGCGCGTAGAGCCCGGTGCCGGGCAGGCGGGTGGGGGTGGTGTTAGCGGCGGTGGGCGTCTCGTTGGCATCAATTATTGTGGGTATTTGCTGTTCGCACGTAAGGGGCTTGGACTCTCGGCTGGAATCATGGTAAACCGGGGGTCGCCGCAGGGGGATCGGGCGGTCGTCTCAAAGCCATCCAGGTGCTGCTCCTGTCGCTGCGGTCATTTCTGTTACTTCGTAGTAGTAATTGCCGCACTGCTGTGCTCAGCAGCCTCCTGGGGCCGGCCGCCTCCTCGGGTCTCTCTGTGCCCGGGGCACTCACACCCCGGCGTCTGAGGTGGCTCCCGCGTGCCTCAGCCCGGGCACCCGCCGTGTGTACAGGGAATGCGCCGTGTCTCCCAGCTGTTCGGCGTCGCCTTGAGATCTTGAGTTTCTCATCTTCGTCTGCCCTGTCCCGCCAGCGGGGCTGCCGCAGGCCCTCACTGGTGCACGCGGTCAGGCGACTCAGAGCCCGCACCTCCACCTCCGCCTGCCTCAGCCCTCCCTGCGCTGTGGGAGCCCAGCGTGGCCGTGCTGCCCCTGCCCCTGCCCTGCCCTGCCCCTGCCCTGCCCTGCCCCACCCTGCCCCAACCCCTACCCCTGCCCCACCCTGCCCCTACCTCTACCCTTGCCTCTGCCCCTGCCCTACCCCTGCCCCTGCCCCCGCTCCCAACCCTGCCCCGGCCTTTACCCCTGCCCCTGCCCTGTCCTTCCCCTGCCCCTGCCCCACCCTGCCCCTGCCCTGCCCCACCCCGCCTCTACCCCTGCCCCTGCCCTTGCCCTGTCCTTCCGCTGCCCCTGCCCCACCCTGCCCCTGCTTCTACTCCTGCCCCTGCCCCTCCCCTGCCCCTGCCCTGCCCCGCCTCTACCCCTGCTCCTGCCCCTCCCCTACCCCTGCCCTGCTCCTGCCTCTACACCTACCCCTGCCCCTGTCCCCACCCCCCGCCCCTGCCCCTGCCCTGCCCCTACCCCTGCCCCTGCCCCTGCCCTTGCCCCAGCCCTGCCTCTACCCCTGCCTTACCCCTGCCCCTGCCCTGCCCTGCCCCTGCCCCTGCCCTGCCCCGCCCTGCCCCAACCCCTACCCCTGCCCCACCCTGCCCCTACCTCTACCCTTGCCTCTGCCCCTGCCCTACCCCTGCCCCTGCCTCTGCCTCTACCCCTACCCCTGCCCCTGCCCCTGCCCTAGCCCCAGCCCTGCCCCTACCCCTGCCCCTGCCCCCGCTCCCGACCCTGCCCCGGCCTTTACCCCTGCCCCTGTCCCTGCCCTATCCTTCCCCTGCCCCACCCTGCCCCTGCCCTGCCCCACCCCGCCTCTACCCCTGCCCCTGCCCCTGCCCTTGCCCTGTCCTTCCGCTGCCCCTGCCCCACCCTGCCCCTGCCTCTACTCCTGCCCCTGCCCCTCCCCTGCCCCTGCCCTGCCCCGCCTCTACCCCTGCTCCTGCCCCTCCCCTACCCCTGCCCTGCTCCTGCCTCTACACCTACCCCTGCCCCTGTCCCCACCCCCTGCCCCTGCCCCTGCCCCTCCCCTGCCCCTACCCCTGCCCTGCCTCTACCCCTGCCTTACCCCTGCCCTGCCCTGCCCTGCCTCTACCCCTGCCCCTGCCCTGCCCCCGCCCCTGCCCTAGCCCCGCCCCCACCCCCGCCCCGCTCCTGCCCCTACCCCTGCCCCGCCCCTGCCCCTGCCCTGCACCACAAGGCGAGACTGGCGTCGGGGCGCCTCTCCCTAGGGACATGCTTCAATTTGTCAGATGCTTTTTCCGCATCTGGGTTGTGTTTTCCTTCTTCGGTTTGTCTCTTTGGTTGTTTATGTCAGGCAATTTTTCGGGCACTGAGCCAGCCTTGCATTCCCAGGTCAGGTGTGTTATTCTCTTTATACGTCTCCAGATTCAGGCTCCCGGCGTTCTGTCGAGGACGTTGTGAGCGATGCTGGTCTGGTTTTCTCATGTTGTCTGGCCTGGGCCTCAGGGTGCTGCGGCCCTCATCAGTGAATTTAAATGTTTGGAGAGACTGTGTAGAAGTGCTATTGTGTCTTCTTGAAATGCCTGGCGACTTTCACCAAGAATGGAATCATTTGTGTCTGAAGATGGTTTTTCTCTGATAAACTACTAACTCAGTATCTTTAGATATAAGTTAGTTACCTGCTTGTTGTTAGGTGAGTTTGGGTAGTTTGTAATATTCAAAGGATCAATCCGTTTTATTTTATTTAAAAATTTTTTTAAATGTTTATTATTTATTTTTGAGAGAGACAGACCCAGCACGAACAGGGGAAGGGCAGAGAGCAAGAGGGAGACACAGAATCGGAAGCAGGCTCCAGGCTCCGAGCTGTCAGCACAGAGCCCGATGCAGGGCTCAAGCCCACAAACTTTGAGATCACAGCCTGAGTCGAAGCCGGACGCTCAGCCGACTGAGCCACCCAGGCGCCCCGAATTAATCCATTTTAAACTGTCAACTTTATCTGAGGAGAGTCACCCATCGAGCCCCCCTTATCTCTTTCCTCTCTGTCCTGTAGCGATATCACCACTTTTATTCCTGAGGTTGGTAATTGGGTCTTGTCTCTTTGAAAAAAGAGTCAAGAGTCAGTCCTGCTAAAATCTTACCAATTGTATTGACCTTTCTGAAGAACCGGCTTTAGTTTCATTGATGTTTCTCTATTCTTCTGTTTCTCTAGCTCATTGACTTCTCCTCTTGTATTTGGTATTTCCTTCCTTCTGTGTGCTTTGAATTTATAAATTTAGCTCTTTCCTAGTGTTATGGCTCTGGCTGTGGTCTGTCTTGGTGAATATCCCGGGCGCACCGAGAGCAGCGTGTACTCTGAATGTCGGCCGCAGTGTGCCAGAGATGTCAGTTAGGTCCTTCTGGTGGGATGTTTCTGGTATTGGTAGCTTTGCCTACTTGCCCTCCACCTGAGGGCTAAGAGGGAGATGTGGGCGTTTCCAGTAGGACTATGCTTGTCCGTTTCCCCCCTTCTGTTCCGTCAGGTGGTCCCGGACGTGTTTTGGAGTCCTGGCGTTGGGTGCGTACTCACCCCGACATCACGTCTTCTCAGCGAGCTGGTTTTCTTGACGTTCGTTAATGTTCATGTTTTTCCCCGGTCACTGGTGCTTGAGGAGTCTCCGTCCCTTTGCTTTCCACCACCCACGTCACCGTAGGAGCCGTTGCCTCGTAGCCTGCATGCCACTGGGTGTGTTCTCACCTCCATTCCGACCATTTCTTTTTAATGTTTATTTATTTTTGAGAGAGAGAGATATAGAGTGCAAGCAGGGGAGGGAGAGAGAGAGAGGGAGACACAGACTCCGAAGCAGGCTCCAGGCTCTGAGCTGGCAGCAGAGAGCCCGACTCGGGGCTCGAATCCACGAACCGTGAGATCACGACCTGAGCCGAAGTCGGCCGCCTCACCGACTGAGCCCCCCGGGCCCCCCGACCATTTCTTTTATTTGCGTTGACAGAGGCTTTAATGCGGTTATTGCCACGTTTGTATTTGTAGCTACCGTTTTGCTTGTTGTTTCCTACTTGTTTCCTCTCTTATTCTGTTTTTTCTTTCCTGACTTTTTAATGATTTGAATATTACGTTTCTTTTCTCATTTACTTATTGAAGTCGTGCCTCCATGCGTGTAGCTTTTTGCGCGTTTGTGGTTGCCGCGGGATGGCGACACGCGCTTGGCTCTCCCCGGCTTCCCCGCAGTCGCCATTTCACTCCCACGCGGCGCGTGAAAACCCGGCCATTGTTTGGTCCGCTTTTCCTCCTGTCCTGTCGTCCTACGCAGCAGGGCTGTGTGTATTGAAAACCCACAATGCAACACTCGTTACTTTCGGCGGCTATACATCCCTTAAAGAATGTAAGAATCGAGACTGTTCTGTTCCATACTTAACCACTTTCGTTCCGCCTTCTCTGTTTCTGATTGTCCAGGTTTCTGTCCGGGGCCACCCCCATCCCGTGGCGAAACTGTCCTTCCGAGCTGCTTGGCTGGTGAAACTTCTCTAGTTTTTTGTTTTTTTGTTTTTTGTGTTTTGTTTTCTTATCTGAGATTGTCTGGATTTAAGCTTCGTGTCTTCGAAAAGGTTTTCACTGGCTCTAGAATTCTGGGTTGACAGCACTCCTAAAATACGGTTCCACTTCCTTCACGCCCCCAATTCCCGCGAGAAGTCTGCCGTCGCTCAGATGGCTGTCCTTTCTGTGAAACGAGTCCCGCTCCTCTCGCTGTCTGTAGGATATTTTCCTGCTTTTTCCCTCTCAGCAGTCGGAGGATGGCACGTCTTGGCACGGATCTCTTGAGCTTTTCCAGTAGAGACGCAGTGAGCTTCTGGAACCCGCAAGTTTGTGTGATTCTCCGTTAGACTGAAAATTTTCTGTCGATGTGCCTTCAAGTTCAAGTTCACGGATTCCTCCCTCTGGCTTCTTCTACTTTTGAGCCCGTCCAGGAATTATTTTTATTTATCTCGTTTCCTTGGAGAGAGCGCGTATTTACAGTTCTTTGTACGCCCGGCGAGTTCTGCTGGTAACTCGGACATTGCGAACATTCCATTCCAGCGCTCTGGGTCTTGTTTAAAGGTGGACTTGGGCTGAGGCCCCAGGTTCCAGCCAACCTTTCACGGATTGTGGTTCCGAGGCAGTTCTGTTTTCCAAGCCTTTGCTTGCTTTCACACCTGCCCCCGCCTAGGGAGCCCCACCGTGGCCAGTCCTGCAGATCGGTGGCACCCTTGGCCACCGTGGAAGGTCTGATCCCCCCGCCCTGTGCCACCGTCTATCAACACCCCCGCCCCCTCCTCACTGGTCTCCCTGCCACCTTCCAGTTCCCTGGAGCCCTGTTGCAGTCCTCCAGACACAAAGCTGTGGCCTTAACTTCCCCGCCTTGCGTGACTCGTGGCACGAGCACAGAGGGGAAGAAAACAGTGGGGGTTCGTCCGTGTCCTTGGAGCCGCAGCTCCTGTGCCCTTCCGTGCTCACCCATCGTCTGCCGCCTCGGGTGTCCTGGGGCTGCAGGGGGAGGAAGTGCCGTAGGGAATGCAAGGGCGGGCTTCCCCCCACACACACGCCGAACACGGGCATTCCCTTGTTCCACTCCTTGGGTTGAAAAAACAAAGGCTCTTCTTGAAGCTCTTTTTATGCACACTCGGTCTTCTGGCGCGTGCCTACTTTATGTGCCTTCCCGGGTCTTCTGGCCGCCTTTGAGTCCAGCCAAGTTGTTCCCGAAGAAAAATAAGCGGGAAGCTCACCGCTCGCTCGCTGGTGCTTTGGAGTCCGCTCTCCTTCCCCAGTCTGCCTGCTGCCGTTTCCTGTCGTCCTCAGCGAACGGCGCCTTCGCCTGTCCGAGCGTTGTAACTGCATCCGCTGGGGAGCCGCTGGAGTGTGCGCGTTACTGGGGCTTTCCAGGAACCCAAACCCTTTGCCGGTCTTCCCGAAGCCGTGCATTTATTTCTTTCCTCAAATTTGGGGAGTTTGCATGTATCCATTTGTGTTTTCGTCTTCTTTTATTGAGGCGTGATTGACCTACAGTGCTAGCTGAGCGTCAGGTGTTACGGTGTAGCGATTTGGTGTTTGTGTGCATTGTGACATGATCGCCACAATACGTCCAGTTAGCGTCCGTCACCTCACACGGCAAAAGAAATTTTATGTGTGACGAGGACCTTGTTTCCTATTCATTTTTTTGCCCCGTTCTCCGGGACTCTGATTACCTAATTCTCGAGTATCTTTTCATACCGGCCTTTGAATCCCTGGCGCTCATTTATTTTTCAATCTTTTTCTTCTCTCTCTCTCTCTCTTTTTTTTTTTTTTAGGTAGGATACATTCATCGATCTGTCTTCAAGCTCACTGACTCTTCTCTATCATCTCCATTTTATTGTTAAGGCTCTACACTGAATTCTTTTCAGATACGTTTTTTAGTTCTGAAACGTCCCCTTGGTTCTTTCTACGCACAGGTCAACGCCATGTCCCTCGCCTCGGGCAAGAGTCGTAATAACAGCATTGAGGCCGTTGTTACTGGTTCCAGCATGTGCACCACCTCAAGCTTGGCACCTGCTGGTTGTCTTTTCTC
Organism: Paguma larvata; assembly: GCA_030068075.1. NCBI lineage: Eukaryota > Metazoa > Chordata > Mammalia > Carnivora > Viverridae > Paguma > Paguma larvata. The sequence goes on along the minus strand of CM057831.1, from coordinate 110,138,783 downwards.
TTGAGAACGGGCTCTGTTTTCCTGAAGGTCTTGGGTTGCTTGCTTGCCATTGCGAGTACACTTGCATAGACTCTGGGTTCTGTTATATTCCTCTGAGGAATCTTCATGTGCTGTTTCAGCTGACGGTTCTTCCAGTTGGATCTGAACCGTAAGCTTCGTCTCCGCTTCCGTGGGTCCATACCAAGGTCAATTATCTGTAGCTTCACTTACTTGAGTTCTGTCACCTGCCTATGGTTCAAGGTCTGTCCCAAACGCCCGCAGATATACCCAGAATTAGGGACTTCACCCCCCAGGCTGGCCTCCCTCCAGACTCCTTGCACGTTCAGTACCAGCCTCGCTGCCTGAGCTCTGTTCCCAGGTTCCTCCAGTCAGAAGAGGGGTGGTTTCCACCGGGTTCTGCCTGCCGTGGTGTCCCATGCCCTTGGGGCAAAGCCCCACGAGATGAAAACTCACCCCCGTGCCAACCTGACTGCTCCTGTTTAGTCTTCGGAATGAAGCCGAGGTGCTGGCCGTGGGGGTGCTGGAGTCCTCCTTACTGTGCAGAGGGTCATGGGTGTCACAGTACCACCGCAGCTCTGTGTCTGTTGACACCGTCGAGCTGAGTGCAGAACCCGCCCGTGCGGGGTTTTGATTCGGAACTCTTCCGAGAGCTTCCCTGTGCTTCGGTGCTGGCGGCACTGGAGTCACCTGCTTATTCTGCACGTGTGGCTCCCGCATTTACGGGGACTCTATGGATAGGTGTAAGCACCTCATGGCGAAGTGCAGGTGATTTTATCGCGAACTACTTCCTTCTCGTCCACCACCGTCTCACGGCTGGAAGATGGTAGACGGGGACCGCATCTCCAGGAAGGGTATATTGTCTGTCAGCTTCAGCAGGAGAGGGTGGGGTAGATCACAAAACGCTCATGCTAAAAGTGGCCTGTGAGTCCGGCTGTCGGAGCGCCTGCCCGCGAGGCCTGCTGCCAGCATGGTCCCCTCCGACTCGGGGCCGTGTCCTCCCGCCCCAGAGGTCCCCCCAGGCAGCAGCTGAGGTCGGTGAGGCATCCGCCCGTAGCTGCAGGGTGGGACCGGAGCAACCACGCGTTCTGGAGGATGGATGCTTGCCCTTGATTTGCTCACACGTGGCACAGGGACCTCGTGGTCCAAGGGCTCTGTCCCGTGGGGGCCTTGCGTCACCAGCAACCAGAGGAACTGTTGTCTCGTGGGGACTTTTCGCTGGGGTGAGGTCACCGTCATTGGGCCGTACCGTCGCAGCTCCGCGCATGGCCGCGCCCGCCGTGGGCGTCCTGGGAGCAGCCTGACGGAGCGGGAAGGGCATCCCAGGCCGTGGGCAGTGGGCCGGGCTCCGAGCCGGGTGCCCGGGGCCTAGGAGCCTTCTGCCTGACACCGTCTTGGGTGAGTCCTTTAGCCTCTGTTGTACCGACTGTAAAATGGGCTGGCAGGTGAGACGAGGTGCAGTTAGTTTCACCTCCGAGGCACCTGACCGTGTCTGTCTTTGGGGCCACCATCCAGCCCCCAGAAAAATGAGGGCCTGGCCCCGCGTCAGGAGCCCCCCGTCCTGACCCGCCCGGTGCCCCCAGGCCGTCATGCAGGCCACCGTCTGCCTACCCTTCTGCCTCCCCCAGGAGGGGCGACTCCTCTGACAGCGCCATGGCCGGCCGGCAGCCAGTCTCCATCAGAGAACAGAAACCGCTTGCGCTGGCTGGGGCGGGGGCGGTGACGTGGGAGACGGGGTGCCCAGGGCTAGGGTAGAGACGGACGAAGACCACCCAGATGAGGTCCAGCAGGGCTGCGTCTCGGCGCCTGCCAGCAAGGACTCGGCCACCGCCACGTGCGTCTGCAGAGACTCAAGGGCCAGCAGAGCTGGGGAGAGCTTCGTGGGGAAGGCGGGCCCGAGTGCGTGCTGACGGGGGCCGTCGCGGAGCGGGCCCGTGTGGCCGCTCCAGGTGGCGTGCCGGGCCTTCCCCGCTCGGTCCCAAGCTGGAAATAAGGCAGAAGTCTGAGGTCGGCTGAGTGCCGGCCCCGTGGGACTCGTCGTGCCGGGGTGTCTGTTCGGCTCCAGGACCGGTTCCTGCAGCTCCCGGGTCGGGGTTCTGTTGTCGTACCTGGCGTGGCTGTCGCCCCTCCAGATGCTCCGTCTCTCCCTGAGGCCCCCGGAGCACCCAGAGATTCCGCTGCTCAGGTTGGGGGCAAGGGGAACACAGCCTCGATGGGGGGGGCACGGGTGGGGCTTGGCACTGCCAGTGGGCGTGCGGCCCCGGGGAGCTCTGAGCTGGCAGCAAAGGCTGTGACCCGGCAGGTATTCCGGCGGCACAGGGCCTCTGGCCACGGACCCGGGGCCCCAAGCGGTGCGGGAGGGTGGGCACTGGGCGGCCCTGTGAGCAAGCTGGCTGGGGTCTTGCCTCCTGGCTCCTCCCATCTCTGCTGCACGTGCCGTGGGCCGGGGGGCCCCGCAAAGACTCCCCCAGAAGAAGGGGGTGGCGTGTGGTCCGGCAGGTGTTTAAGGAGGATGCCTCGGGCCAGGTGGAACAGGGCCTTTACGGGGCCTCGGGAGCCACGGGGAGCAGTGAGGCCCTGCCCGGAAGGAGGGCGGGAGACACGATGGGGAGGCGTTTGTGAGCCGGGGCCCACCGGACTTGGCGCCAGGGGACGGGGAACTGGCCCAGATCCGAGCTTCCGGAAGAAGGTGGAGAAGGTGGGGTGTCGCCCTGCCCGCTCTGCGGGGGTCCCGCCCCTGTCGTTTTGCCGCAGTCCTGTGCGTGCCTCAGAGTTCAGTGTCTGACAGATACGGTGCGGACTGCTGGTCACATCTCCTTCTGTATCAGTCAGCCACAGACGCTGTCATGAAATAACGGACGTCTAGTCTCGTGGTCCTGGAAGGTGGGGGGCTGCAGGCCTGGTTTGCAGATGGCCGCCTTCTCGCTGTGTCGTCATGGGGGTGGGGGAGAGAGAGAGAGAGAAGGAATGCTTTTCCGTGTGTTTCCATACGAGGGCACCGATCCCATCAGTGCGGGCCCGCCGTCCTGGCCAGATCACCTCCTGGTGCCACCGCACCGGGGATTGGGGATTCTGCATGTGCATCTAGGGGACGTGGGCTTGCATGGCCCGACGCTTTCTGGGGTTCCATCCCCCGCAGCCTACTCCCCTGGTCTGTGCAGTGAGCACGCCGCTCAGGGAGCACCCCTCGCCCCCCACCCGCCCCACCCTCCGCGCTGCACCCGTGGCGCTGGGCAGGTGCACCCTGCTTCTCGGCGCTTCCCCCCCCACCCCCCCGCCCCCCGCTCTCCCGGGCTCTGCAGCCGCGTGTGAACGTTCAGGCTAGAAGTGCCCGAAGCTTCTGGAGGACCCCAGAGGCCGGAAGGCCAGGGACCGCGGGCCGTGCACAGGGCTCCTGAAGTGCGTGTGGGACATCAGAGGCGCCGGTCCTCCGCGTCCAGCCCGGCAAGCTTCGTGTCTCTTATCAGCGCTGCTCACAGCTGTGCAGGGAGGCCGACGCGGCCGTGAGCCGAGCTTTGTCAGGCCGGCTCCCCGTCACCGCTTATCGCTGGCGGCCAGTGAGCAGTGCTGGCCAGTGGGGCGGCCGTGGCTGGACCCCTCCAAGTTTGTGTGCTTTGGAGCCAAAGCAGATTAGTGCTAACATCCGTTCCCCATGCCAGGCCTGCCTCTCTGTCAGGCCGGGAGTGCTGCAATGTGGGTGACCAAGCACCTGGGTGGCCCGCAATGGAGCGCTTTTTTCTGAAATCGGGGCCCGAGGCCCCCCTCGTATTTGATCTTGGTGGTTGCTAGTGAAAGAATCTGCCAAAAATAGGCCCAGGTTTAGGCGGAGAGACTACATTCCTCCCTCAGAAAAGCATCTGGAGCTTCTCCTTTGTGCGGCGGCCTGAGGGGCAGGAACCCCTCGGCCCTCTCCTCCAGCCCTGTGGGCTCAAGGCCAGACCGGGACCTCAGGAGAGAGTAGAGTTGATGATCCGTGACCTCTCAGCGGGGCTGACTCTCGCCCTGGGCTTTGAGGCATGAGCAGACCTCCAGGAGAAGGGGGCAGGGCTCTATTGCAGACAGAACTAAAGTCACAAAGGGTATGGCTTAGGGACCAGGCAGTTGCCTCCAGTGGTTGGAACTGGTCAGAATTTGCAGCTGCTTAGGTAGATGGCTGGAGTAGCAGCAGGCAGCATTTGACCCCATGAGATGAGTTTCCTTAGCCAGAGGAGGATGGGTGGATACTTAGGTGGGTAGATAGTAAATGGATGGATGGATGGCTGGTTGGATGGATATTTAGATGGATGGATAGTAGATGGATGGATAGTGGATGAAGGGATGGATTCATGGATGGATATATGGATGTTTAGATGGGTAGATAGTGGATGGATGGATGGTAGATGAATGTTTAGATGGATAGATGGTGGATGGATCAATGGATGGACACATAGATGGACAGATGGATGGGTAGATGGATATTCAATTGGATGATGAGGTGGATGGATGAGTAGGCAACACCTCTGGGAAGTTGAGTGGGTCTGAAGGTGAAAAAAAGTACCTGGTAGGTGCACAGTGAACAGCGAATGAATGTATGGGATGGATGGATGGGTGGCTGAGTAGATAGGCAATCGGATGGATGGATGGATGATTAGATGGATAGATGGTGGATGGGTGGGTGGGTGGACGGACGGACAGGATGGTGGGTAGGTGAATGACTGAATGGATAAACTCCCTCCCTTCTACTTTAGTGCCCATCAAAATAGTCTTCAGCTCTGACTTGTCTCCATGGCCAACCCGTGTAATCCTCCCTTGCCCTTACCTGTAGGTCCTCCGGGAGCTTCTCAGCTGTCTCCCATCTGCCTAATGGGCCCAGGCGGGCTTTGGATGCCTGGAGCCCCCCTGGGGAAGGGGCTGGCTTCAGGGACAAGCTCCCTCTGTCTGCTGCTGCCGGGATATGCCAGCTGATGCTTCCTGTGGGGGCTATGCTGTACCGTGCTGCAGTCCAGTTGAACTGTTTAAGTGACAAAAGACCTCGGGTAATCAAGTGATTAGAAATAACTTGGGCCAGCTCGTGCTGTTGTCCGAGCCTACCAACTGGGCAGGGGAGGAGGGGGAGGAGAAGGAGGACTTCCATACCAGGCTTTCTGACGCCATCGGCCTAAGGGAGGGGGCGCCTCTACTACTTCCTGTTTACAACTGCGGGTCATACGAGCCCTGGGAAAGAACACCGAGGCTTCAGGACCTGGAGAGAAAGGCCGGTGGTCCCGGCCTGGGCGACTCTCAGGCCACAGGCCACCAAGCAGAGATGGGGATGCTGCCCCAGCATTTCCTGAGTACCTACTACGCGTGCCCGCCCCTGGGGCGTCATTAACAGAACCCAGCACAGTGGGTTTTAGAGTTTTCGCTCACGCGAGTGGGAGGTTGAGGTTCAGGGAAACCCAGCCTTTCTATTCACCGAGTACCTACTGTGTGCCGGGCACCGTTCAAAGTGCTGGCGATAGACCGCGAGGTTTTTCTTTTGAGTCGGATGAAGGGGGTTTTTCTTATTATAGAAATATTACATTCCTCATAGAAAACATCTTGGAGAGATAAAAATCACCTGTTACGTCACCTCTAAGAAACACCGAGCTGACGTTCTGGGATATTTCCTTCCCAACTTTTTGTTTTCTGACCTCCAGGTCCCTAAGTCCTCCGGTAGCACTTCCTCCGAAAGGCTTTCCGGACCTTCTGCCTTGACATTGGATTGGATCCTTTGACCGACCCGATCCCCACCCCCCCCCCGCCCCGGTCCCCGGCAACCGCTTCTCCATGGTTTTACGAGTTCTGCCTTTCTCTTTGTTATTTTTTTTTTGTTTTTGATTCCACATATAAATGATGCCATTTGGTATTAGTTTCTCTCTGTCTGGCCGATTTTACACAGCGCCCCAGGTCCTTCGATGTCACAAAGGCTGAGTAACAGTCCATTGTGTGTACACGCCGCGTCTCCTCGATGCGCTCATCTGTCGACACTTGGCCCGTTTCTGTGCCTCGGCTGCCGTGAACAGGGCCGCAGTGAGCATGGGAGCGCGGGTATTTTTGACGACATAATGATTTCGTTTCCTTTGGACTTATTCCCAGAAGTGGGATTGCTGGATCATATGGGGGTTCTATTTTTAACTTCTCGAGGAACCTCCATACTGTTTTCCATAGTGGCTGCACCTGTTTGCATTCCCGCCGACGGCGCCCGGGATCAAGAGAGGACTTCCCTTCGGTGCCGGGGAATCGCTGGCAGAGCCGAGGGGTCAGGGCCCCGGTGATCCGGCTCACCCGGGCTCCTGCCCTGCCTCCGGCTCTCGTGCTCTCGGAGTTCCTGGTGCTTCGCCCATAGAATGCGCGTCTTTAATTATGCTCCTTTGGAAGACGGTCCGAAGGCACGAAGAACTGCTTGCTGCATGATGTGTGCAGATAAACAATTATCACAGCAGCTAAAAAATTAAAAATAAACGGACTCTGAGGCGTGTGGGGCTTTGCCAGGAGTGAGGGGATGCGGGCTGCTCGAACAAAGCCCCACAGATGGAGGCCTTAAATGACAGACATGGACTGTCCCCTGTCCTGGAGGCCAGAGCCCGAGGTCCAGGCGGGGGTGCCACTCCCCCCCCCAGGCCTCTCTCCTTGTGTGTGGACAGCCGTCCTCCCCCTGTGTCCTCACGGGCTCATCCCTCCGTGCGTGTCTGTGTCCCGATCCCTGCTTCTTACCAGGACCCTGGGCACTCGGGATCAGGGCCCACCCAGGAATTTGGGGGACACGGTTCAGCTCCCTGCAGCCCGTATGGGACCCACTTAACCCTGGCTGATGTCACCCTCGCAAGCTTAGACCGTGGAACCAACGCACAAGAGAACACGGAGTTTCTCCACGGGGCACAGAGGCCCACAGGCTAAGAGACTGCGTGGAAGGGGTGGCCTGGGACTAAAGGGTTGTGTCTGTGCCCCTGCCCTCAGGGCGGTTTCTCCTGCGGTGAGGAGCGAGTGCCCTTCCGCGTTCTTCTGGGAAGGGGCAAGGGGAGGGAGGAGGACCCGGGGTGCGGGTCTGTGGTTCGTGTGCGTCCGAAACGCACGTGCCCTGAGGCTCGGTCATTGGTCGGTCAGGTCTCTTGATGGACACGGACACACCCGCCCCACCGGGTCATTGGCTCACAAGCCACGTGGGACGTGACCCACCACCAGGCGTCAGAACCCAGATGGGGGAGAGGCCGGCACCCTGGCCGGAGGCACTCCGCAGCCCGGCTCACCTGAGTCCCGAGGGCTGCTTGAGCACTATTTTGTCTCAGTCCTTGCTCCAAAAGTCCTTCCATCAAACCACAGACCCCTTCCCTGCCTCGGCAGGTAGAGTCCGTTCTATGTCTCCTTGGTCCTAGGTCACTATGTGGGGCGGCCGCAGGGCCCTCTCGGGGGCCTCGGAGTCTCCCCTCGGCTGTATGACCTTAGCCGTCACAGGAGGGCGTGCAGTGGCCGTTTCACTGACTTTGCCGTAATTCACCGCGCCCCCCAAAGAGCACCGTATTTTCTGGCAAGGTGGGATCTGGTTCATCGGCTCCGGCACCCCGGCCCCCCTGCACACAGTCCCGAGAAGATCCGTGTGGTTGGGACGGGGGCCCTCACGAGCAGCCCGCTGCAGGAAGGCGGGGGCGGTGCCCCTGTGGCTGTCCCTCCGTCTGCTCCTGATTTCTGGAAGTGGTGGGATGTTTTGGGGCCTGAACTGACCAGGACGAAAGGTTTGCAGACTCCAGGGGCTTCCGGGTTGGGCCTTGCACGGCCTTCCCCATGGGGCGGGGGTCCGTGGGAAAGCCTGCTCCCCTCAAGCCCCTCCCCACGCAGGCCGCCTCTTTCTGGGCCTCTCTGCCACCCTGCGTATCCACCCGTCCCCTTCATCCTGCACGTAAGAACAACCCTCCACCATAGAGACTTGACAGGTTGTGTGTTTATATTTGGGGCAGCCTCAGGATTTCTCCGTGTCCCTCTGAAGCTTTGGTTGTCCTACGATCTAAGGGTCTGCCTGGTCCCCCAGCGGTTCTGAACCCCGTGGCGTTTCCACCAGGCCTCTCTGGGTTCGCCTCCCTCCAGACCCAAACAGGAGTCTCTTCCAGAAGGTTCCCTTCATGGGCTCTCAGGCTCCGCCTGTCACACTCCAGAGTGGGGTTCGCCCAGGGCACTGGGAATCAGGACACAGGGCGCCGGGGTCTGGCCCCAGCCCCTGCTTCTGGAATTGAGTTCCGACGGGACGGTCACTGCTCTCGACCAAACCCCTCTCTTCGTTATTCCAGGGAACCTTTGCTCTTGTCACGCGCCCTTGAGACACGTGGATTCATTTTGCAGGAAGAAACGGCTGTTCTCGGTGGCGGGGAGGAGAGCCCAATGCAAGCTCTCTGCCCGGACCCGGCGACTCCTCCAGACCAAGCCCGGGTTCTGGGTGGTTCTGGGGGGCTCCAGATGGTCCCCCCCATCCGGCCATCACTGCAGAAGGGAGCCGGCCAGCGGCCCCGAGCCGGCCTGGCGGAGGATTCCGGGGAAGCGGCAGCTCACCGCTCCCGTGCCCCCTGGCGGGTGAGTCCCCCTCTCCCGGCCTCGGGTGCGTGCCGTCCATGCAGGACTCTGTAGCAGGGAAGCGAGCAGGTGCCGGTATCGCGTGGAGCCCGCGGGGGGCACGTGGCGCGTGGCAGCGGGTGGCCTGAGCCCACTCCGTGCGGGCTTCCCGCCTGGTCCCGAGCAGAGCCGGCACTCGGCTCCCGGTGTGCACGTGCGCCCGGGAGCTCTATTAACGAATGGATTTTCTTGTTTTTCTCATTCACGTGCCAACTTTTGTTCCTGACAAGGAGCAAATCACAGGCCTCCTTGCCATCTGCGTGCGGGAAAGCCGGCCCCACAGAGCCTAGATTCTGGAAGCATCCATACTCTGAACGTTTGCGAGGGAAGAGTCTATGGGTGGAGTGGCCGCGGCCCCACCCAGGCTGGCTGTCCCGCACCGGCCCGCCATCTGGGGCCTGGCTGCTCCCTGGCCAGTCAGCACAGCGAGGCCGCGGCGTGGGGGGAGGAGTAGTGGGGGGGGGCGTCCTCCGATACACGGGCGTGTATCACGCTGCGCCACCCCGTCTGCCGGGACCCGCTGCCGCTCCGTGAGCCGCCAGGCCCCACAGGTGTGGTCCGGGAGGAAGATTTCGCTGCGCCCGTGCTCTGTCCCCAAGACGCCAGCGAGGGCAAGAGTCTACACCACAGTTTAGGGACCCTGGGCCTCCCGGATCATTTTCTGGGGTCCCTTAGGCCCGTCCTACCCCGGGCATACCTCGTGGCGCTGATGAGGGCGTCAGCACGGAGAGTCAGTGATGAGTAGGTCACACGTGCACCAAAATCACAGGTTGGTTTTCCCATCTGGGAAATGGGCGCACGGTCCCAGCTCCCTCACGAGGCTGCTGGGAGGCACAGAAGGGGTAACGCTGCAGCACGCGCTCGAGGCGGGGGCGTGGGGAGACAGAGCTGGCCGACAGCCCAGTTCGGCTGGTGTCTGGGAGGCCAGGTCTCACTGTGTATCCACGGGGCAGAGGGAGAGGGCTCTGGTGTCTCCTCATCTTGCAAGGCCACTAACCCCATCACGCCCCCATGACCTCATCTAGCCCTCACCACCTCCCAAAGGCCCCGCCGGGAGGGGTATTCAACATAGGAATTTGGGGGGACACAGACATTTAGCCCTTTGCAGTCAGTGACAAATTTTTGGGGTCAGGGTGGGGCAGGGGCCGTGTCGGGATGGTTGGGGAGGAGCTGGGTGATAGCACGAATTCAGGAGGACGGTGGGCGTCAGGGGTCTCTGCCCAGCGCCATCGTCACCGAGGACGCAGCCTCGGAGCTGAGCGCTGAAGCACGCACGGGAACAGCATGAACAAGAGTGGAACAGCAGGAGTGCTCCGAGGAGACGGGGCGGGGGGTGAGCCAGCGTCGCGCTGAGTGGCAGTTCCGTGGCCGCAGTCACTGAGGTCTGCGTTGGGGTAGTGTGGAGTAACACCAGTGGAGGTTTCTGGTCCCTTCTGGAAGGCGAGGCAGTACAGCAGCCCGCACTGTTCCTCCGTGAACTCGGCCTGGGATGCCAGCCACATGCCTGCACCTGCCCAGGTGGCACCTTCCACGGATGGCCACATCCTCCGATGACACCCCGGCCCTCCCCTACGGGGTCCAAGCGCCAAGCACACGCCTTGTCTGGGGGCAGAACGAGCAGTCAGCCTGCAGGACCCCTTCTTCCCAGGGACGTGTCCTGCTCACTGGACTCCCAAGGCCTCAGCTCTTCATCTGTAGAATGGGCTGGACGGCAGGGGTGCCCCCTGGGCCCAGAGGGCTTTCCGGCACCCCGCGGGCCCTCCCGTAAAGTGCTCAGAGCGCGCCTGGCACCCAGGATGTCCTTAACGAACGTTGCTCACCGTCAGCGTCCCGGGGCGGCCGTGACAAAGGGCCACACACTGGGCACCTTAACGCAGCGGAAACTTGCACTCTCCGCGTCTGGAGGCCAAAAGTCTGGGTCAGGGTTACGGCAGGGCCGGCTCCCTCCAGAGGGATCCCAGGCGTCCCTGGGCGCGCGGCCCTGTCCCTCCAACCTCTGCCTCCGTGGCCGCGTGGCTTCTCCGTTTGTGCGTCTCTCTTCTGTCTCACAAGGGCACTGGTCATTGGGTTTAGGGTCTACCTGGGTTACCCAGGATCCCCAGTTTAGTCACACCTGCAAAGACCTCTTTTCCAAATAAGGTCACATTCGCTGGCTCGGGGAGGAGCCCGCGGGAGCTCTTTCCTGGATGAGTGAATGAGCTTTCGCACCTGCCCACGGCCACCAGCTGGCGGTGCAGGGCCTGCGTGTGAGTGCGAGTGTGAGGTTTCAGAGCTCGCCCACCCTGGCCGGGGGTCACGGCCGTTGCTCTGCCACCGGGGTCGGCTGGGTCCTTTCCCACGAGCCTCAGCCGCACCGGGCTCGAGTCTCGCTCCCCTCCCGGGGCGGCCGCGGCCACGGCCACTTCCTCCTTCCCGCGCTGGCCTCCGCGATGGAGGGGGGCCCGTCGGCTCCTCCAGCCCAGACTCTGTGCAGGCCTCTCGCTGAGCACAGATGCACCGTGGCCGCCGAAGCCTGCATCCGCCCCATCTCCAGGGTAACGCAGAGTCCCCCCGTGCACGGCTTAAAATAGCCTGCCATTCCCGGCCACCCGGCGGGCATGCGCTCTGTTCCCGGCAGGGCCGCCTCCCCAGGAGAGCGGTGGCGGGAAGTCCTTCCCTGGGGGTCCTCCCCTGGGTGATCGCCGGGAAGGCCCGGGGCCGGCCTGCCACTCAGCCGTCTGACACGACGGTCCCCAGGCTGCCCTCTGCCTCTGGCTGGCAGGTGCACTGGCTGACCCCTAACTCCCGGCCCTGCCTGGCCTTGGGGCCCTTGGACTTGAGCTCGACCGACTCTTGCCAGCCAACCGCAGGCGTGGCTGCACCGGGCAAGGAGAGCCTGGCTGCCCTTCCCTGCTGCCCGTCACTCATCACGAGATGGGCTTCTAGACAGTTCTTTGAAGGTCGGCCTTCACATGGTCCTTCAGCACCTCTCGGATTTTAAGTAGTCTGATTGTGCAACACCTGCTCAGAAGCATCCGGAAGAACATTCCCCAGGAGGCGGAGCCCACGTACCTGCTCACTTAGAAGACGCCGCATTCACAGTGCCTCGTGGGCTCAGGCCTCCAGGCCTCCTGCCCGGCGTCCCTCCCATGCCCTCCTCCTGCCCTCTCCCTGCTCCCTAACCTCCCGGCTCGGGCTGGTCCTCCTCTGTCTCCTGTCACTACGCTGCTGCCTTCTGCCGGGAGCGTGTCAATGGTGAGACACAGCTCTGCCTTGTCTCTTGGTGGCCCCGCGGCTGGGTGCAGGCTGGACCCGCAGAGGTGCCCCAGGGGAGCAGCCTTCCCCTCCTGTTTCTCTCCTCCCCGTCACTTCCCGCGTGGGAGCCAGGCCAACCCCGGCCCCGCCTGACCCTCCTGCCTATCTGTCTTCCCTGGCCCCACGCCAGCCCCCTTCCCTGAGCCCCGCTCCCGGCGTGCACCGCCTCCCCCGGCTTACCTGCCCCCCGCCCCCGCTCTCCCCAGGCCAGGGCCCCACAGACCGTACCTTGAAGGGCCGGAGAGCAAACCCTTGTCCGTTCGGGCCGCACGCTGTTGCCCACAGCTGTCCCGCCATTACGCACAAACCCAGCCCCGACAGAACGCTGCCTGCAGACGGGACTGTGTCCCGGCAGAACCTCACTGACAGGGTAGGTGACGGCCCTAGTTTGCACGCCCCTGGGCCCATGCCTCTCCCCACTCCCGGGAGCCCGTGGGGGCCACGCAAGCCCTGACCCCGTCCTGCTCCCAGTAGTTGTGAGATTCTGGGAAGGGGCGGGTCCTCCCGAGGCCTCAGTTTCCCCATCCTTAAAACGAGGCAGATCGCTGTCCCCGCCACACAGGGTCGGACTGAGTATCTGACCAGACGGTCCCTGTGCAGCGTTCATTGTTAATAGGAAGCGTTGTCGTCGCTAATAGCAGCCCCCCAGCTCCTTGCCTGTGTGAAAACCGCGCCGCGCCTCCCGCCTGCGACGCCCTTCCCTTCCTCGTCCCTCTGCCAGACTCCTACTCATCCCGCAAGACCCAGTGGGGACGGCCCCTCCTCGCTGCGCTGCCGACGCCGCCCCCCTCGCTCCCGGCCCTCTCAGTTGCTCCCGTAATGCGTGACACGTCTCTCTGTCACAGCCGAGCCCACTCTGTTGTGATGATCTCTTCCGTGTCTGTCTCTCCACCAGCCCGTGCCCTCGTCGGGGCTTAGTCACGTCTCCGTCGGCAGCATCTGACACGCAGAAGACACACACTCAGATTCATTCACCCAGCACCGACGTGCCAGTGCGGGCCGTGTGTGCGAGACACTTCCTGCAGCCCGGTCACGGCAGCGGGCAGGAGGGCGAGGCCGTGCCCTCCCGCCCCCCGCGCCCCTGTGAGCCGCAGGGAGACAGCAGCTGCTGAGGGGGAGGGAGGTGTATGGAGCAGGGGGTTAGGGGCCGGAGTGCAGAGGAGGGAAGGGCAGAGACATGGGCTGAGGGCCTCCCGGTGAGGAGGGCGTCATGACCGGAGCATGCGCGGCAGAGCCTCGCGGGGGCGAGCAGAGGGGCCCGTGGGCCGCAGGAAGATTGGGGCATCGTTCTGACACGTGGGCCCTCCGAGGGTTTCAGCAGAGACGCAACATGAGGCGTCAGGTTTCCTGGAGCGAGGCCAGTGGGCACCCTGACGGAGCCTCGACGAGCGTGTCCAGGAGGAAGGGGGGATGCCGACCGCGCCCCCTGTGGCGGGCACGGCCCCAGGCCCCTCGATGAGAGCTGGTGCAAAGTCTCAGTTTGCAGGTTTAAGAGAGAAGAGATTCCGGAAGAATTCAAGATGGGCGCTCACACAGGCTCACGGACACAGCCACAGGCAGAAACACCCCGGTGTCCACCGACAGGGGAGGGACACGCAAGGCTGTCCGCAGGGCCGTGGCGTATCACTCAGCCATGAAGGAAGTCGGCTCACTGACACCTGCTGCGGTGTGGACGGCCCCCAAAGTCGTTACACGTGGTGGGAGAAGCCAGCCACGGAAGGCCGCGTGTCCTGTGCCCCCGCTGACGTGAAACGGCCAGAGTAGGCAGACCCGCGGAGACAGACGGCCGATGCGCGGCTGGCAGGCCGGCAGGAACGAGGAGCGGGGAGCGTCTCAGTCAGCGCACGCCGCGTAACAAAATACCACGGATTGGGGGCCTCCACAGCGGACGTTAATTTCTCACACTCGTGGAGGCTGGAAGTCCGAGATCGAGGTGCCAGCAAATTCAGTTCCCAGGGAGGACCCCGTTCTCGCTGTGTCTTCACGTGGCCTTTCGTCCGTGGGCACGTGGAGAGGGCTCTGTGTCCCCTCCTCTTCTGGTAGGGACAGAAGTCCTATCTGACCAGGGCCCCACCTCCATGACCCATATAACCTGAATTACCTCCGTAAAGGCCCATCTCCAGCCGCCGTCACGCTGGGGGTTGGGGCTTTGACGTGAATATGGGGGGCAAACACAATTCGGTCCGTAGCAGAGAGCGGCTGCTAATGGGCCTGGGTCTCTTCTTGGGGTGATGAGAGTGTTCTGGACGTCGATGGAGGTAGTGGTTGTATGACCCTGTGGGTGCCCTAAATGCCACTGAACGGTACTCTGAAATGCCTAGTTTTGTGTTTTGTGAATTTCACCTCCACGTGCAACAAGAGTTGCGAGGAGAGGTCCTGGGCTCGGTAGTGAGGCTCTTCTTGGAAGGAGAGCCCACGAGAGGAGGGAAGGGCGCGAGGCGGGGTGTGGCGGGGCGGGAGCACACGCAGAGGCACAGGGAAGGGCTGACCGTGAGCCAGAGACGCACGGCCCGGGGGTTTGTGGACCGAATGTGTGCAGAGTGTTTAGAAGCCTCCACGGAGAAGGCGTCCCTTCCACCCCAGGTCTGGGGCCCCTTGCTGCGAGCAGCTAACGCTAAGGAAGGACAGTAACAGCGGCTGGCGGGAAGCGACCTGCTCGTCCGCAGCCCCAGCACGCATGGCGCGGGCGCCGCGGCCAGTGAGGAGAGCAGGGCGCGGGGAGGCTCGTGGCTCGCCCAGAGTCTCGAAGCCCTGCGTGGCGGAGCGGGCTTGGCACCTAGGCCGTCTGGCACAGCGCACCCCACGCCGTTTTGCTTTTCTATGACGGTTTATCGAGACGTAGTTTGGGTCCCGTGGCAGTCCTCCTTTGCAGGTGCACAGTCAGCAGCGTTTTGTGCATTCGCAGAGTTGTGCGGGCACTGCCCGTCCGGTTCCCCAGCATGTTCACGGTCCCCGTTCGCGGCCGCGCCCCTCCTCCTGCCCGGCGCTGGCAGCCGCTGCCTTCCGCCCCGTGGACCCGCCCATTCTGGACCTTGGGTGGAAGCAGAATCGCACAAAGTGCAGTCACCTGTGCCTGGCTTCCGTCACTGGGCGGAGGGTTTGGGCAGAGAGCATGCCTAGGGGAGCCTGTGAGTGTAATGAAAAGTTGTCGGGAGCTTGATTTTTTTCTTTAAAGAAAGCTGAATCGGGGCGCCCGGGGTGGGGGGCTCCGTCGGTTCAGCGTCCGACTTCGGCTCAGGTCGTGATCTCATGGTTCGCGGGTTCAAGCCCCACATCAGGCTCTGAGCTGTCAGCACAGAGGCTGCTTCAGATTCTGTGTCTCCCTCTCTCTGCCCCTCCCCTGCTCGCACTCTGTTCCTCTCTCTCTCAAAAATAAATAGACATTAAAAAAATTAATTGAAAGAAGAAAGCAAGCTGAATTTGGAGTAGCCCCGTAATTCCAACACAGCAGCTCGAGTGAGGGAACCCCACGTGACATAGCGCCCTTGTTTTGACCTTGTTTGTTTCCAGCAGAGGTGTCGGTTAGGCGGAAATGAATGTTCTCTGTCCATCAAGCTCACGAGCCCCGCCCCGTTCCTCCCAGACACGCTGGAGCTGGGGTTTTCATTTCCGGTTCCTCTGAGCCCTGGGAGTTAACCTACTAATAACAACGTGTCCCAAGTGTGCCCGCAGACAGGCAAGGGGCCGGCTGCCTGGGCGACGGAGTTAGTGGCCGTCGGCAGGGCCGTCGTCCACCAGAACAGCCGAGTCTGGTGGTTCCTGAGCCACAGCGCGTGGACCGCCCGCGGGCCGAGCCCGGATCCCGCCCCTTCCCGCTTGCTGCAGAAGAAGGCAGTGTCCCTCTGGATCCCGAGAGCCCCCGCTGCGTTCGTGGAGGGGTGGTACACCCCGTGTCTCCGCGGGCATTCGCCGGGAGCCTGACGGGGGCATCTGCCCTGTGTCAGTGACCAGGCCGAGCCCTCCCGCCGGCTGAGTTTCCCGGAGACCCCGTCTCTGTGGTGACAGTAAACCGCCGGGAGGGAGGGGCGGGCCCCACGTCCCCCTGCGGGTTCTGCCCTGACCCAGGACGCTTGTGTCACCCGGTTACTGTCCTTATTTAAGGCGTTTACAGTAAACACACTCAATGTCTTTGTCAAGCCCTGTAAATGCCTTCTGAAGAAAACGGTCGGGGGACCCCTCTGCCTCCTTTTCCCACGTGAGGAGGCGTGCCTTGTTGCTGCCTAGGCTCCCTTGGAAAGCAGATGCTGGGGCACGGAGGAACGCAGGGCGGCCCCCGGCCCCGTGGGACGTCCCGCCGGGAAGGACGTCTCTGTGCCGAGCCAGCAGCTGGCGCCCCTGGGAGGAAGGGGTATTTTTTCCGGAGCCATAACTCGGGGCCGTCCCGAAGTTCCACCTGCGCTGTCTCCTTTCCACGTCACACCCTGCATGGGGGTGCGGAGCCGGCCGGGGTGCAGCATGTCCACTGTACAAACAGGAGAGCCGCTTCTCAGGACGAAGGTCTCGCCAGAGGCCACGAGCCGCGACACGGGCGTGGGCCCGGCTGGAGAGCCAGAGTTCCAGCACCTTCTCTACGGCGCCAGCACCCTGGTTGCTCAAGGCTGGAACATGGTGCCTGCTGTGTCACAGAGCCTACAACCCCCACCAAACCGCAGGAACCACCGGGAAGCATCCGGCCGTCGGGGCGTCTCCGTGGTCCCTGCAGTGAACCCCGTGGGAAACTCGTCCTCTGGAAGACGCCGCTGTGCTTCCCCGACCCCGTCCTCCTGAGGCTGGCGTCTCCACCCCGTCGCCATGCCCTTGGACGCCCGCGGTGCAGAGTCCCTTCGTGACTCTTACAACGGCCTGGAGAGGGGGGACCCGCCGCGTCCCTTTCACAGACGGCGGAACCGCTGCCGAGGGGCCAGGCGGCTTGCCCAGAGTCACGGACGGCCCGCCGCGTGAGAAACCGGCCCCGACGCTCGGTGCCGGAGCCACAGCCGTCTGCCTCGCGACACTGCAAAGGAGCAGCTTGGGCCGGGCTCCGCCAGGAGGCACTGCTGTTCGCGGCCAGACGCTGTGTGCCGTCTCCGGCGGCAGCTGGCGGACAACCTGCCGGCTGGGGCCCGAGGACACGGCGGCTGTGCGCCACTCAAGAGCGACGCCTCTTGCCATCCAGGCTCCCCCGGCACCGTCATTGAGCCTACACCGCCGGTTCGCAGGCAGGACGAGCGGACTTTGTCCCAGTGGGCGGAGTTTAGTCCACATCGCAAGGGGGCACAGACACCAGGAGGGTAGCAGCTGAATTGACTGTTGCAAACGGTCCACTGCAGCCAATAACCTGCGGGGGGGGAGCCTCTTCCGGGCAGCGACTCCGTGCCGCCAGCTGCCCCCATGCCCGGAGCCTAGCACACGGGGCTCCACGGAGGTCTGCTGGGCTCACGGGGTGCAGGTTCGCCACAGACCTCCAGCCCCTCCAGCAGGTTCGAGACCGCTGAGGGTCCTGCACCCCCAGCTAGCACAGCCGGCCCCCAGGGGCCTGCGTCCCTCCCGCGTGCTGCTCGGAGGTGACAGGGCGGGGCTTCTGCTTCTACCTGCTTGCTGCGCTGGAGTCCGGGTCAGACTTGAGACTTCACCGAAGCCGAGACACCATCACCGTAAGTGGCAAAGGGGGTTAGAAGCCCCCCTGTATGGCGTGGGAGAAGCACAGGTCCGAGCGTGGAGGAAACCACGTGGAGCCGAGACCCGGGCCGCTGCCGAGCGACGGCACACACACGCGCCCGTGCGTGCGGCCCCCAGAGGCGGCCTCGCTGACTGTCCAGCGGGCCCCGTGGCAGGAACGAGCCTGCCCCGCCTGCTTGTGTGGGAGGGCAGATGACACGCTGGGGAGGCACCGTGCTCTTTCCGTGTGTGTCCCTGTCCACTGTCTGCAGGAGGCGCCAGGGCGTCCCTGAACACCAGGAACTCGGGCGCCTACCGGGCGCTGGTGCAGAGAGGCCCCTCCGTGAACGCTGCGCCCAAAGTTCCTGAGGCTGGTGCTTCCGCGCGTCTCCTCTCCCTGAGCCCTCTGGCACGGAGGCCCACTCCGGGTGGTTCGGGCGATGCCCACAGGTCTGAGCGATCCGCCCCCAGTGACCCTTCCCGGGTGGCAGGCCCTGGCTCGGACCTGTCAGCCTGGAGCTGGTTGCTGCCGAGAGGCGGCCGCCCGGGCCCTGGCGCACTGCCGAGCCCTGCTCTCTGCGTCCTACCCTGACTTCCAAGGAAGTTCTCCCTGCCACACTCAGCTTGTCACAGCCCCCGAACGCTGCTAGATGATTCAGTTTAAATATGACACAGAACCAGCTGCAAATGAGTTAAACGCTGCTGGTTTGGGGTGTTAGTGGCATTTATGAATATTGTAGGAAAACATTTACTCACTAAAATGCCTCACAGTAAAAAAAAAAAATCACCCTCTTCAGTACTTATTTTTGCCTGTTATTTAGGCTGATGATGTTCCCCCAAAGAATCAAGCTTGGAAGCATCGTTTTCCAAAAACATAATAATCTTTCCTCTCTTTTTTTACTTTTTTTAATCTGTGAGTGCTCGTGACACGGAGCAGGCGCTCAGCGCGCGTTCCCTTCCTCTCGTTTGGCCTCCGGTGTGGCTTTGGTCGGGTTCTTACTACCTCGAAGGCTCTTCTTCGTCTCTGCTAACTGACCCGCGAGTGACTGCTCCCTGAGGGTAAGCGGGCGTGAACACGCGGGCCACCGCCTTCCACGGCGTTCACCACCTCCTCGGCTCCGCGGCTCTTCAGGCGTCGTGTTTATTGGTTTATCTTTGAGAGAAAGAGAGAGAGAAAACACACGTGCACACGCAGGAGTCGGGGAGGGGCAGAGAGAGAGAGAATCCCAAGCGGGCTCCACCTGAGCAAAGAGCCCGCCTTGGGGCTCGAACTCACGAACCGTGAGAGCTCATGACCTGAGCTGAAATCAAGAGTCACATGCTTAACTGACCGAGCCGCCGGGCGCCCGTCAGCTCTGTAGATCTTGAAAGAAGTCTCCGTTCCCGGGCACTGAGCGGGTGGCACTCTGAGCTCAGAGATGGCGTGGATTCCCGCGTGGAGCTGCCCGGGCTCGACCTGGCGGCCGCGGGTGCCCCGGCGCGGCTCCGTGCAGATGTACTTGGCGCGGCCCTGAGGTTGCCCGAATTTCTCAGAGAAACCCCGGGCCTTCTGCGCCTCTGCTTGGCACCTTCGCTGCCGTCTCCAAAGCACACGGTGCGACATCGAAGGAGAGGACAGCCCAGCAAAGAACCCCCCGAGGGGTCGGAGAAGGGTGCTCGCCTACGGCGGCGCCCTCGGCCGCAGTTCCTGCGCAAGTGTGTGTGCACACACCGCACACACGCATACACACACCCACACGTGTGCACGCGAGCATGCACGCACTTTCTAGTGCACACACGTGTATGCACTACACACGCACACAAGCCCACACACGTGCATTTCCCAGTGCACATACACCTACGTGTGCGCACACACGCACACGCAAGCACAACAAAGCCTGCACCCACCATTGGTTCCTCCCTGACCAAACGTAGCGTGGACTGTGGCGCTCCAGGACACGGCTCACAACAAGGAGTCCGTGGTTCGACGTGGGTCTTGGGTGTTTTCCCTTTTGTGCGTCGGCGAAGCGAGAGGCGAGGCCGTGAGGGGCACGGTGGCGCCCTCCCGGGTCAGCCCCCGGCGAGCTCGCAGTAGTGCCGAGGGGAAGGCCGGCTCGGGAGTCACAGGGGAGGCCCCGCGCTTTCCGCCTCTCTTAGATTGGCGTCTCGCACACTTGTCTCCACACCCTCTTTGTCTCTGCACCTGGTGGAGCCTGGAAAAGCGCCTCCGGCCCACAGATACGTGGGTAGCATGTCACACCGAGTGAGGGTACCTGCTCTGCTCTTCAGCCTGCACCGCGGGGGACCCCAGAGCCCCCTCGGCTGCAGGACAGCATCCCCACAAACAGCGTCGTGGGTGTGTGCTTGTGGGCTCCGTTCTCTGGGTCAGGAGCGGGGCACGGCTTGGCGCGTCCTCTGCGAGGCTTCCGTCCGTGTGGCGGCGGGGCTGCGTTCTCATCCGGGAGCTGGACGGGGGAGGACCACCTCGAAGCCGTGTGGGGCCGTCAGCAGATCGTGGTTCTCCGTGTGTGCAGGCCGGAGGCCGCAGGCCTCTTTCAGCAAGCGGAGGCCATCGCCAGGTGCTCCCAGGCGGGATTTCCCGAGACGGTCACCTGCCAGTGAGCGAGAGCCTCTGGCAAGGAAGGCTGCACACGCAATCTCACGTATGACGTCGCCGCGTCGCCTCGTCCCTCCCGTCCTCTTTGCCGCGTATTGCTGGTAGGAGCAGGTCACACTCGGGTGCAGGCGGGCTCCCCGGCCTGTCCTCCGCAGGGACCGTCAGCGTGTTTTTAACCTCAGAATAGGGTCTGATGGCAGTCTATAAAACGTCCTCGACAGGACAGAAGCCAGGGGCCAGGCGGAAACGTGAAAGCTGGGGCCTCCTCCTTGCTGGCGGTGGGGATTTCCTCCCCTCTCGGCTGAGCTTGGCTCCCTTCAGAAAGCGTTGGTTATTGATTCCCCCAGAGCCCACCGTGTCCTCTGACACTTCTCACAAGCCCTGAGTCCGGCTTTTGTTCTAGGGGATGCTTCAATGACCCTCCACGTTCGGCTGCGACGAGCCACAAGCCCGCAGGCGCTGCAGGCGGAGGCGGAAGTTTCACCTGGTGTTTGTGGCTCCGTCCTCCGCGGCCCCGTACGAACCATGTCTGGCCGCAGCCCGGCCCTCCTCAGCTCTGAGAGAGGCGGCACGCCCAGTTTTAAACGGTTCTGTGCCAGGATCACTTTAGCGTTTGTAAGTGAAACTCTTCCATTAAAAAGTGCAGAGTCCAAAAATATCTAAGACGTTAATACCATGCCCTCTGTCAGGCGATGCCCAGTCAGAGGGACGCGAGGGCCCCCGAGGAGGGGACGGAACACAGGGGACTGGTTTCAAAAGTGTCGGACGGGGTGGGGGGGGAGGAACAGAGAGGGCAGGTGGTGTCTCCCAGAGACTGGTCGCTGCAGGAAGCCACTGCTTCGTGTCACAGGTGCATAAGGAACAAAGGGGGGACTAGCTGGGGAGGGGGGCTCAGTCAGTTGAGTGTCTGACTCTTGATTTCAGCTCAGGTCATGATCTCACGGTTCATGACTTGGAGCCCCGCATTGGGCTCCGCACAGACAGCTCGGAGCCTGTTTGGGGTTCACTCTCTCTTTCTCTCTCTCTCTCTCAAAATAAATAAACTTAAAAAAAAAAAAAAACCCAGAGGTATCCCTTGGGTGTGTGGGAGCTGCCTGCGGGCACTGCCAGCTGCAGGGTCCCCGCCAGAGACATGCACAACATTGGGGCTTCTTGGCCTCCGCCGCTCGGACAGGCGTCCCCTCGCACCCAGAGCCAGGGTGCTCGCTGACAGAGGGTCGGGAAATGCAGGGTCCACCCTTGCCCCCAGGTGGCACAGAAAGGCAAGGATGGGGCTGCGAGTGTCACCAGATGGCACTCGTCCGGGCCGGGAGAAGGCGCCCGGTTATGGTGCAGGAGGGTCCCGTCAGTGCGTCCGCGTTCGGGTACTGCCGGACTAGAAAGCAGGATGGGGGGTGCTCCGAGCGGGACTTTGCTCCCGCGGTGCGAGGGGCCCCACTGCGGGGGGTGGGCAGTCCCGGGAGCCGGCCAGCGGTTGCGCACCGCTCAAACGAACGAGGGACGTTCTTGTCGATGCCGAGGGCATTGGTGTTTCTGACAGCCTAGCGTGTGTTCAGTCCCTGCCAAACATGCTTTGTGCCTTGTGTGACAAGGACGTAGGATCGTGCTCAGACCCTTGTAATAAGGCCTTTTGCTCCCTGGAGTTGGGTGGGGACCTTGGGAAGCGCAGGCGCAGGGACCGCCCAGCACGGGACAGCCACGCTCAGCCGCCTGGACTTCAGGACCCGCCGGGGGACCCTCCTGGCGGCCCGGCTGCTGGCCCAGCCCCGCCTGCACCTGCACTCCGAGAGAGCGACGTGGACAGTATGTCAGGTGCAGTCGGCCCCGTCCCCGCTGCTGCCCGCCTCCCTGCGCCGGCCGCCTTGCTCGCAGCCTCCCGAGACGGCTCGGTCTGTGGCTCGGTCTGTGGCTCCCGCTCGTGACTCTGGTTCATCTAATGACGTCCAAACAGCAGTCACTGAGATAACGCCCCTGCTGGGTCCTGGGGAGGACGCACTCGAGGTGGCAGAGGGGGAGTGGCCGCGAGGGGCTCACGGGTGTCCAGGGAAACCTCGCACGCGCGCACCCGGGCACACTCGCTCCTGGTGGCCATGGTGCGTGGGAGACGGAGCCGGACACGGGTGCTGGCCTCTGGGGGAGGAGCAGCACATGCCTGGGACATTTGTCATGCACGGGGACCGTGTCCGTGCACCTGGCGGGGAGGAACCGGGGGTCCTGGAGCGACGGGGTCGGGAAGGGC
Organism: Paguma larvata; assembly: GCA_030068075.1. Lineage (NCBI taxonomy): Eukaryota > Metazoa > Chordata > Mammalia > Carnivora > Viverridae > Paguma > Paguma larvata. The sequence continues at coordinate 110,116,422 of CM057831.1, read as the reverse complement.
GCCGTGAGAAGCTCCCGTGGGTGAAACTCAGCGTGAGGCCCAGGTGCAGCCCCGCCGTCGCCGGCAGAAGCCTGGGGGGTCGGGGTGAGGACAGGGCTCCCGTGGGCTCCGGAAGGGAAACCTCCCAGTTTTAGATGTTTTTAGATGGTTCCCTCTGAAGAGGAGAATTCCACATCCTCGCCTGTCCTCGTCCCTGCCGGCTGCGTGCGTGCGGGCACAAGACCAGTCCCGCCTGGGGTCCTGGTCACTACACACAGGCGTGCGGCCCCACGTCCCCCTCCCCTCCCTCCCGGAAAGTGACGCGGGCCCAGTGGCTGTCCCGTCCACGGCGGGTGGGCCGCTCCCAGCAGAGGAAGCCCGCGCCCCCTGAGGCGTCCCCACGAGACCGAGAGGTGGCGCTCGCTTCTTCTGTCTACACGGTGGGTCGGCGAGCAGAACGCCGCAGACCGGGGGGTAGACGGCGTTCGTCCCTCGCAGTCCTGGAGGCCGGACACCCAGGGTTCCCACTCTCTTCCCGGTTTGCACCGTCCTCACCGATGGGACCGCGTGAGCTCTGCCTCCCACAGGGACCCTCGTCCCGTCATGCGGCCCCAAACCTCCCGGGGGGTCAGGGATCGGCGTAGGCGTCGGGGTGGGGAGCGGACCCAGCTCAGTCCCTGACATAGCACGGGCTTCCCGAACATTCCTCAAGTCCCGTAAGAGGCGGGCATCAGGGAGGGACGCAAACCCAGGCACCGCGACCGCGCGACATGGAGCTGATCCCTCGCGGTCTCCGGAGGTGGTGACGGGAAGGAGAGCGCCCGTGCATGCACGTGACACCCCATGCAGACGTGTGGCTCCATGTCCGCCTGGGTGGGGACCGGTGGGCAGGCAACAGCCCTACACGGCTACTTTACAGTCTACACGGGGCGTTGGTGCACTCGAGGCTGTGAGGGCGTCCGCAGGTTCGAGTCCCCGTGAGGCGCCCAGTCAGACGCGCCTCTGCCCACGTGGAGCCGCCGTCTAGCCGGTTTTCCTGATGGCAAAGCCACATCTAAAGAGGGTCGCGGATCGGGAAGGGCAAGCTGTCGCGCGAGGCTCGGGGTTCGCCCGCTGTCGCCTCTGCCGGCCCGCCCGCCCGCGTTCAGAGCCCTGCAGGGAGGCGGAGGCGCCCTCGGCGGGGCAGCCGCGGGCTCCTCGCCGTCCTGGAGAGGGAGACAGGGTGCCTCCAAGGACACCAGCCTCTGAGATGCCAAGTGCAGCGGACGTGGGGCGCAGGGCTGCGCGGGGCTCCTGCGCACTGCGCCCAGCGCTGGGAGAGGGGGCCGGTGCTGTTGTGGAAAACCCGTGCTATTTTTACCCTCCGTCTCTGTCTCTCCGCTTCTGCCTCCCACTGAAATCCCTCCCGGTGAGCGGCAGCGGCAGCCCTGGGCCTCTGGCGTGCCAGGCACAGGCTGTTTTTGTGACCCCCTCCCCCCCGATTTGCCCAGAGATCAGTGGGACTGAGGTCGAAAAGAAGGAAAGGCTCGGAGAACCAGGATCCCACTTGGGTCCGAGGGGCTGGAGCCTGGCTCTGAGCCGCAAGCCACCAGGACGAGGGAACGGTTCGGGGTTTGCCCCGAGCCCCCAAGTAAAGGCCCCCGTGTGATTTCCTGGGAGTGAAGCCCACCAGTGTGGCCCACCTGGGTCCCCACCCCCACCGTCAGCTGAGAGTCAGCATCCGGCACCCCAAGGCCCCTTGTCCCCAGGAGGGCCCAGGCAGGAGGCGTGGGATGGAGCCAGGGCACAGAGCTGGGGGGAGAGACCTGGTTCCAGCTCCAGGCTGTGTGACCTTGGCTCGGTCACTTCACTTCTCTGGGCCCCACTCCTCATCCTTGAGTCTTCACAGGGCATTTACCGCGGCATGATCGGGCAAACAGGACGCAAAGCCTAGGTTACCCCACAAGCCCTGGGTGACTCTGGGCGGCGTTGGCTGAGCCACGCCACGGCGAGTGTACAGGTAACAGGGTGTTTGAGCTTTTCACCTGAGCAGCGGAAACAGCATCCCGTTTTCCAGGTAATCGTTACTCTCTCCGTCGGACAAATAGAATTGGGACGTCTTCCGGGTCATGAGGCCCGTGAGCGGCAAAGCCGGGATCTGGCTCCCGGCGGTCCCGGGGATACAGAGGACATTTGTTGAGAATTATCAGTCTTCCTTCCGACCCATGTTCTAGCCGACAGGAAGCCGACAGCTCAGAAATGAGAGGAGTCTCGTCCGAGGACGCACGGGAGCCCGCGGTGGCCGTTTAAGAAAAGAAAGCAATGACAAGTGGCCAAAAGGAGCGAGAAGCTCTGTTAAGCAGAGACAACAGGGCGGCGGGGGGAGGGGGCACTTTGCCAGCTGGGAAGTGAGAAGGACCCCGTGGGGAGGGAGAAGGCTCAGCTCCCAGCCCCAGCCCAGAGCCCCGGCTCTCCTCCTGCTACCGCTGCTCCCCACCAGCCTCCAAACCCAGTTAACAGCATGCCCCTGGATTTGTCCCCAAGTCCCTCCATGCCTCCCGGAGTCCCGAGCTCCCCCCACCAACCCGAGGGACGCGGGGTCCGGAGGGAGGCAGGACGGGCTCCCTCGCCCAGGGCCGACTTCACAGCCGTGCGGTCCCTCCCCTTTGCCGCCGGCTCGGCAGGGTCCTGTGGCCGAGATGGACTAGACCGCCCGCTGTCCCTCCACGCACGCAGGCCCCTGGAAGTGCCGAGACGGAGAGCGCGCCGGGTGTTATAAATGAGAAAGCAATTACCCGGGGTGAGGATGACAAGCCGTTACGTGTCACCTCGGCCCCGTGCTAATAGCCGGGTTGAACCATTTTCCTCTCCCTGCTAATGGCATGCATAATTGCACTGGTTTTCCGGGCGTCCTTCACCCGTACGTATTTAGACTAGTGACTGATGCATTGCCATGGAAACCGGCACTAGGAAAAAGAACCATCCCTGGTACAGTGGGAAGCTCCCAATCTGGAGCTTACAACTTGTGTCAAAGAACTGAATTTTCCGCCGATCCGATGCGCGGTCTTGAAAAGTCAATTTTGCGAGCCTTCCTGTGGATTAAACACCCCGGAGCCATCTTTCTCCTCCCTCTGATTTTCACGTCCTTTTTCCTTCTGCGATTTTGGCCCTGGAGGGCCGCCACTTTTTTCCCCTCGGATTAACAGACAATAGTAGATGAGGCCGGCGGCCCCGGGGACTCGGGCCCCCATGGACCCAGAGCTGCAGCGGGACCAGCCTGAGTGAGATGGTCACACCCGGGCTGGAGATGATGGCTGAGAATTCGCGGTTCAAGAAGAAAGTTCATTTCGGAGGTACGGTGCCGCCTCCCGAACCCGCTTCGGGTTGGTGCGCGGAGTCTTTGTTCTCTGCCAGAATCGTGGCAGTCCTGCGGGCGCTCGCTCAGACGGGGCGGCTGGCTGTGTAGGCGATGGCTCTGCACTTGGCGCGTTTGAGAACCACGGTCTCTGGCTGCTGTGCTTCGCCGCGGAAGCCCATTGTTTCCGCGGCGGCCCTCCTGCTCCCCGCGCGGCAGCCGTCCCGTCCTTCCGCAGGGCTCCGGCTTCTCAGTCGCTCTTAGAGCCCCCCCCCCCCCCCCCCACCCCCCCCCCCCCCCCATGGCTTCTCTGTGTTCTCAAGAGCCCCGGGCAGTGGCCGGTGGGCTTTGCAGACCGACTCGGGCGTCTCTTTCTCCTAAGCGGCGTTGTTAGCTCCAGGGAAGGCACCCGCCTTGTGAGTCGCTTTGACGCGGATGCCTAGATGGTCCGGGGTTCCCGTGCCGTCCGTGACCTGACGAACCGTACGGCAAGTTCCCCGACCTGTGCAGGGCAGCGCGCCTCCTAGCCGGCCCGGCCTGCCCTCCTTCAAGGAGGCATGGCTACTTCGGACTCGAGTTTGGGCGTTTCGTTTCGTTTTGTTTTTTTTTTTTTTTCCTAAACGGACCGTGTGCTCCTTTGGCGCCGTGGCACTGGGGCCGGAGGAACCATATGTATGTTCAGATTGCGTCGCTTTTTCCAACTTCTGCCCCTGGTTGTTACCAGTGACTCCCTGTGGCTCACGGAAGTAGAGGAGAGAGGAGACCGCTGGCTCGCGAGGGTCTGCCCGGTCAGATCAGGCGCCTCTCCTGGATGGAGCCCCCTCCCGGGTGGCGCGTCCCGGTGCGCCCAGAGAAACCAAGCCATGACCCGCCCAGACCCCAGGGACGCCCTCCCAACCCTGGTGTCAGTCAGGGACCTGTAGCCTCTTTTGGGGGGGGGGTGCCCGACCTCTCAGCAGGTTGGCGGGTTGCAGGGAATGAGTACCGAGGGGCTGGCCACCACGTGTAAGGTCATTGCCAGGGTGGGGTCACCCTCCCTCAACCCAGCCTGACCCTTCCAGGGGCGAACCCACTTACTCCCGTGACCTTGGACCGTGGTCTGCCCACTCGGCGGCCTGGCGCCACGCCGCGAAGGCCCCGCCCGCCTTCCCGCGCATCTAGGGCGGTTTCCTTGAGCTCCACAGGTCTGTCTTCTCTGTGTCCTATTTCCTAAGCCTCAGCTGCCAGCATCCCTAAAAAAGATTTTCCAGAACTAAAAAGAAGCCTCCCGCCCCCAGTCCGCTTCTGGGTTTAAATCCGGGTCTACTGCCGCCGCTCGCAGCGCCCTCGGTCGGGGTGGGGGCGCCGGCGGGGGCGGCGCGGCCCCGCTGCGGGGGAGGGGTGTCCTGACCTGCCCTGGGTCACGGCTCTGTGTTGGTGGCTCTGGCCGGGGAGAGAGGCCAGTTCGGGGGGCGAGGTCAGGTCCCGGGTGACGGAGGGGCAGGGGCGGGGCGGGGCGGGCAGCGTGCTCTGGAAGCTGGTCACCTGCCCGACACCCCGGTGTGACAGAGGGCCCGGCTTCTGCGCCTGCTGGGCCCGGGGAAGCCTTTTCGAGATCCTCGCACGTGATCCGACAGCCTGCCCTCCGCCGTGGCCGCTGCAGCCCCGGGGCCCGCCGCCCCTGGCCAGCAGCGGCGCGTCTGAACGGAGAGGGAGCGAAACGGGACGTCCTTGGCGTGGACACTCTGAGCTCGGCGACAGCGTGCCACGCAGGCACCTGGCCCTTCATATCCTGTAATTTCCACTGGAAAAGCCACTCGGGGTCTGTGTATTGGTAGCAGTGTGTCCACTTACCGCCTGGGCTGATTAAAAAGTAATAATAAACGCGACACCCTAATTACTACAGAGTAGAAACCAGCTCCCGACCGCCGGTTTGGGAGGGTGGGGATGGGTCGAAAGTGCCAGGAATCAGGCTCAGCTTCCTGTCCTGTGGCGTCCCCGCCTCGCCTGGCGCAGGAGCTGCATGGCGGGGAGGGGGGTGCAATTCGGGACTGCAGACCCCCCCCACCGGGGGTGAGTGCTGGGTGCCCGGGGCAGGAGGCGGCCGCCGAGCCCGCAGACCCAGGGGAGTGGGACCGGGGGCAGCGGGTGCAGAGGCGGGCCCTGCAGCGTGACCTCGGGCAGGGCCCTGCCCCTTCTCCAGCGGAGGTTTCCTTAGCCGGAAAGCCTGGAGTCCCGGCGCTGCCTACACCCCGGAAGGATCCTCAGCCGCAGCACCGTAACAGGCGTCGTCCACGGGGACGTCTCATCTCTGAGATTCGTCCTTTCAGAACCGCTCCGGGGACGCGTGGTCGAGTGCAGCGCCCTGCCGGGCATCGTGGAGCCGGGTCGGGACCGGCTCCGCCGCTCACCCTCCAGCCGGGCGACCTTGGAGAGTGTCCGGTCGCACCCGACTTTCTGCTGCGCGAGGCGGACTTGCCTTGTGGAGCCGCCGTGTGGTTGTGGCAGAGGCGCCAGCGGAGCACCAAGACCAGTTCCGCCGCCCGCGCGCCGTGCGCTTGGGGACACCCTCCCGCGCCTGTTCCCTCCCGCGTGTCCTGCCTCTTGGGGCGGTCGGCGACCCAACGTGAGACGCGGCTCTGCAGCTGGCACAGTCCCGGCTGGGCTCCCAGAGCCCGTCGCCCACACGCACAGGCCCTCTCTGTCCTCCGTGTCTTTGCCACCCCAAGGTGGCAGTGTGCCCGTGACATTCCTCAGTCCGGATGGGAGAAGGGGACGAGCCCTGGGGAGGCCTGGGTCACAAGCGAAGGCCCGCAAGGAGGCCGGGGTGTGGTGTTCTGGGCCTCCCCGCCTCCGCGGAGGTGTGTTGAGGGAGCCTGCACCGTGTGTCCCACAGAGGGAGAGCGGTGCTCAGCAGGGTGGAGGGAGCACTCCACGGCGGCCGGGTGTGCGGGGCGGGCCTGGGCCGACCTCAGCTCCTCAGTCTCGCCATCACCTCCTCACTCGTGTGGGAGGGTGACGCTACCGGTCACGCCGGCCAGCCGGGGGCACCGAAGGGAGCTCAGGATTCTGCACCAGGAACAGCGTGCAGCGAACAGGAAGGGCCAAGGACGTGTCACCTACGGCGGGGATGGCAGGTGCTGGCTGTCGACAGAGGCGGTCAGCGACGGCAGTGTCGATGAGTCTCGAGCCCGGGGTCCCCTCCCTCCTTGCCTTGCCTCGGGGGCGCTGCATTCTGTGAGCTGAGCCTCCTGACCGAGCCGCAGCCCTCTCGCCCGGGCGCCCTCGGACCCCCGGCGCGGGGACTCCCCTCCCCTGCAGCGTCGGAGGCCGGCGGCGGGCGACGGGCGCACAAGCCCCAAGGCCGGAAGGGGCTTCGTGAGGCCGGGAAACTGCTTCGTGAAGTTACGATCGCAGAAGCCCCTTTCGGCTCGCTCAGTAACGCAGCCACTGCTTCATCCTAAGGTGCTTCGTGTGAGCTTCCCGTGTGCCCGCCGTCCCCTGCGACAGCCAGGGAAACACGGCCGTGCTGGGGGTCCCACTCTCGACGTGAGGGCCGTTTGTCAGGGAAGGAAGATCAGCCCCCAGGCCGCACCATCTTCCCTTGCATCCGGCTTTTGGAGTTTATAGATTTGGTTTTTGCAGGGCGCCTGAGTGCTCGGGACCCGCTGACGTGCGTCCCGGGGGGTTGGGGGAGGCTGGCGCTCCAGGCGCCCCCTGCACGCCCAGACCCACTTTAAGGTTGTTCTGGAAAACCGAATGGGGCCTCTCGCCAGCGGGTGCTCACCCAGCTGGGTGGGTGCCAGGCTGGTATCGCAGACCCGGGCAGGAGGGGAGAGCCGAGCAGGCGACACACACCACACGCGCGCACACGCTGGGGACGGACGGAGCAGGGCCGGGGAGCTGGGGTGAGTGGAATCCGGTGCCTCGGTTGCTTACTGGCCACAACCCACCACGTAAGTGGCTTCACCTACTGGAAACCAAATGCCGGATGGTGTGTGGGGAGGGGAGAGTGTGGCCCCGGGGCTCGTGGGCTTGCAGGCCCCTGGAGGAGACCTGTCACTTGTGCAGGGCTGCCAAGCACAGAGCAAAGCACCCCACACCTGAAATGAGGACTGTTTCCCCCAGTGGCACGGGAGGAGGGCGGAGCGTCGGAGGGGCTGAGACCCACCCCGGCTCTCGCCGTCCCTCGAGCAGAACCTTCCGGAACCTGAAGCACTTTGTCTCGTCCCCAAAAACGGGGCAATGCGTTTTCTGGCGAACCACTCCTCTTTCGTGAGGATTTCCAACCTGCAAGCAGGATTCTGAGGTCTGAAACTAACATGGATTTAAATAATCTTCTGGGGCGCCCGGGGGGCTCAGTCAGTTAAGCGTCCGACTTTGGCTCGGGTCACGATCTTGTGGTTCGTGAGTTCGAGCCCCGCATCGGGTTCTGTGCTGATAGCTCAGAGCCTGGAGCCTGCTTCGGGTTCTGTCTCCCTCTCTCTCTCTCTGCCCCTCCCCTGCTTGCATTCTGTCTCTCTGTCTCTCAAAAATGAATAAATCTGCTAAAAAAATTTTTTTTAAATAATCTTCTGAGCAAGTCTGGCCAGCTTGCTCTCTCTAGGTCTGGTCTCTCTGTGGTTGTGGGGGGACAGAGTAAGTGGCCCCCGAAGAGGTCCACGTCCTAATCTCTGGAGCCGTGAATATGTCGATACACAGCAAAGGGGACGTAAGGTCACCGATGGAGTGACGGTTGCTGGTTGCCGACTTTAAGATAGGGAGATTACCGGGGTTGATCCAGGAGGGCTCAGTAATCCCGGCGGTCTTTAGGGGGAAGAGGGAGGCCCAGAATTCAGATGAGCATAGCGGCATCTGACGCCTGGGCCCAGTGCTGCTGGCTTTGCAGCTGGAGGGAGGGGCCCCGAGCCCAGGAGTTCTGGTGTCTCTGGAAACTGGGAGAGGCCAAGGAAGGGACTCTCCCCTGGAGGCCCCCAGCGGGGAACACGGGCCTGCCCACAGTTCAGCCTCACCCGGTCGGATCTGAGCAGGATTTCCGTCCGACAGTCTCTATGAGAAAACCTTACCGCGGCCGCAGGACGGGGACACGCCCTCCCCCATGGGCCGGCGCGGCATCCGGCCCATTTTAAGAAAGGAAGCGACCTTACCTTCTCCTCCCTCCCCTGCGCGGCCGACACCCGGGGCCCACGAGGGGCCCCGAGGACGTTCTGCAGCTGATCGAGTGAACCCCTAGCCACTGCTCTGGGTGCCGTATGTGTATTCGGCATCCAGTTCTGTGAGTTTCCAGCAGGCGCCGCCCGACCTCCGCACCTGGCAGTGGGGTTGCCCTGTCAGCAGAGCCCCGAGGGCTGGGGGGCGGAGCTGGGCCCGGGAGCGTGCCTTGCAGCCCCCCAGCCCCACCGTCTGCCCCAGCCCCGCCCTCACACCCCAGCTTGCCCCCGCTTTTGCTGGCTGAGGTCTGGCCCAGGTGGGAGGTGACCCCGACGGCCGGCCCTGCCGACCCAGCCCCACAAACCGGCGTCCAGCCGACCCGCCTTTGTGCCCCCTTCCAGCTTCTCCCCGCTTTCCTGTCTGCCCGCTTCTCTCTGCTTTGCAAGGAGCCCGTCGGCATCTTTGGTTTTAAAAAAGAAAAGTTATTTCTGTCTTCATCCCCATCGGTAATCTCTTTCCTCCTTGTGGTTCCGATTCTGCGTTTGGCTCGCCAGCCCGGGGTGTAGCCTGAGTGGTGTCTGATTTAAAACCTGCTGGCGATCACAGGGGCCTGTGGGAGGGAGGCGTGCGGAGGCGCAGCGCCGGGGGCCTTGCAGCGGGACGGCCCAGCCACCTTGCACCGCCGCCGGCGGCCCGAGCCCTGCGCAGAGGCAGGAGGCTTCGGGGCCGCGCCCGACCCGGGGACGGCACAGAGGAGGCGCTCAGCAAACCAGAACTGGGATGACGGGTGGGCTGGGGGCTCCCCCCGCCGCTCAGGTGTCCACTGCTGCGGTTTTTGCCTCTTTGAGTGAGGATCCAAGGATGGCAGCCAGGAGAAGACCTGGGTTCCAGGGGAGGGAGGGAGGCGGGGAGCCTCCCGGACGTCACTGAAATTCTCTTCCTGTTGCCTCTCTGTCTATCTCTCCTTTTGGTGGGATTGAAGGGAAATTTGGAGAGAAAGGGAAAACAGAAGTCTGAATGAACAAAACCCAGCTCCGTCCATTCCGTGCTGCGTGGGGGAGGGGAGGCCGCGGGCTCGGCTCCCAACCCCACCTGTCGACGACCTCACAGCGCCCCGGGGTCAGCAGAGCAGGCGGGCTCGCCTGGCTTCCGTGCCGGGTCTCGGGGACCCTGTCTGGGTGCCGGCCCCGGATGGGCTGGAGCCGGAGTTCTGGGGGAGAGGCCTCCCCCGCATGTGGAGTCGGCGGCAGGATTCTGTCCCCAGGATCTGCAGGACGGGGGAGCCCGTCTCTTTGCTGACCGCCCTCCGGGGCTCACTCTCGGCTCCAGCGGGTGGCCCACAGCCCTGCTCTTGGGGCCCCTCCATCCTCACACCAGCCAGACACCTCCGGCTTTTCTCAGGGTGGAATCCCCTGCTGGCCCTCAAGTCACGGCGGAGACACGGTCTTCTCCCGTAATTAGATGAGCCCCACACCCAGTCACGCCCCAGAGAACCTGACGTTTCCAGGGGAGCAAGGCCTGAGCTGAGGGTCCCGGACTGGTCCTAAGTCCCGCCCACCTCGGCAGCTCCTGCGCCCCTGGCGAGACCTGCCTCCAACCCGCGCTCTCTCCGCCTTCTCGGACCGGAGCGTCCTCATCCGTTCCACGGCTGAGAGGGGACAGCTGCGCGCGGCCTCGACAGTAGCTCTTCCTGGTTCAATACAGCCAGCTGCCGTCGCTCACCGTGGCCTTGAGAGCGGGACCCAGCCGGCCCGCCGCGCGGGGCCCCGAGGCTTCCGGGCTGCGCTTCCCGGCAGAATTTAGTTCTGCACGTTCACGTCTGGACTGACCTGTTCAGAATTCGCCGAATGAAAGCCTTCTGCCTCATTTTAAAACCTACCCCTGCGGTCAGCCAAAGAGCTGTAAAACAGTATTCCTTCTGTCCCTAGAGAGAAAAGCACAGCGACCTTCCTTTTGTCCCCTCCCCACGTCACACGCATGGTCTCAGCACCGTTTCATGGCCTCCGCGTTTGTGGTTATCAACAAAGAACATTCGAGGCACCGCGCTCGGGGAAAGGACAGAAAGCTCAGGATGTTATCGCCGCGACCCCTGCTTTGTGCTGGACGAACCGAGGCGGCGCGACCCGGAAGTGTTTCTTGGCCTTGCGGGTCGTCTCCAGCCCTCGGCCGGTCCCAGGGTCTCTCCCATGGAGAGGGCAGGCGGAACCCCTTGTATGTCCAGTGTCCTTCGGCTGGTCATCTTATGTGCTCTTTGACAGACAGATGTCGGGGGTGCCTAGGACGAGGCCATCGTGGCGGGGAACGCGGCCCCTGCGGTTGTTTGGACCCGCGCAGGGGGTCGATCGTCACGGCACTGAGGAACCGGAGGCGAGGGTACCCGAGGTCCCGCGGCGTTCAGGACTGCCCGGCTAGTGTCGTGGCGGACGGGCCAGGGGACCGTCACTGTCCTCTTGGGTGGCTACCGTTTCTATGCAGAGCGACAGAATAGCTGGAGGGCCGCGCGCTTTTGGTTGCTAGAATCCTAAAACCTGCGGGAGCCGGGTTACGCGGAGAGACAGGCCTGTTATAAGGATACAGGGCCTCCCTTCCCGGGCCGAGGGCGGGATGTGTGGCGCTGGTTCTGGAAGCAGCTTCTGGGGGCAGCTCGGGCCTGGCCGGGAGCCAGGACAAGGCCAGCCGGCGCTCCGCAGAGCCCCACGCGCTCCACCCCTGCCCCGGGCTCTGGCCGCAGCCCCCCTCGGCCTCGGTGCCCCAGTCGGGACGGCCGTGCTCACATCTGACAGGAAGGCGAGGCCGTCCGCGTCAATTCCAGATTCCCGTGAGAGGATGGGCAGCTCCAGCCGGGGCGTGAGGCCCCAACACAGATGCGGTCGGGGTCTTCCTCCGTCCTGGCAGCGGCGGGAGAACGCCTTCAGGGAGAGTCAGATAGGAAGGGCCTAGATGGCTCCCGGAGCAGGACACGAGCAGAGTCCGGACCGCCTGCGCAGGGCCATTGACAGTACACGTGCCCCCACAGCGCTGTCACACCCTGCCGCCGCCCCTTTCACGGACGAGGGACCCGAGGCCCGGGGAAGCTGTTTCCAGCCCGGGCCGCGCAGCCGCGAGGGACAGGGCTCGCGGTTAAATGCAGGCCACAGCGGCCTTCCTCGCGTGTCTCTCATGCACGGAGCGCCCGTGAAAGAGGGCGCCGCCCCCACGGACCTGGCTCAGGAGAAGGGGCCGCGCCCAGCCTCCTTGCCCTCTCCGTGGGGGTGTCTCCTGACCCGAGAGCCCTCCTCCCCGCACTGTCCTCGGAACCAGCCTCGGCCTTGCGGAGTCTTCAGAAATCGCCGTGAGAAGATCGCCCTCGTCAGCTCCTTTTCCAGAACCAGTCGCCCTGGAGGCCCAGGGGCCGTTCGCATCGCCCCAGATGCCCCCTCCTGGCTCGCCTGCCGGGCTCACGGGCCATCCACCCAGCAGCCTGGCGTAAAGGGCTATTTTAAATGCCGACAACCTGAAGCTTGTCATGCAATCTGTCACTCGCTTTCACGAGTCGCGAAAGGTACACGGAATAGGATTTCTAGCCTTTTTTCCTGCCAGTGTAGCTTTTTCTAGGCCACACTCGGAAAGAAGCTTCCAGGGTGCACCCGCCTAAACCCTGCCCACGTGGGGTGCCGGGGAGCACGGCCGTCTCCTGGAAAGGGGTTACCCGCCGACTGCGTTGTCAGCAGAGAGGAGGCGTCGCGTTGAGAAGCCATATACTCCGGGGTCGTTCCCTCCAGCGGTCAGCTTCGTAGCCCAGAAGCTGAGGCCAGAGAGGCCCAGAAAAGAGGGTGCACGTAGTTACCATAAGGTCGGGGCTAGACCGCAGGCCTCTCAATCTGTAGGGTGGGCTGCTTGCACCCCAGCCGTCCCGAGGAGGAGCCAAGTCGACGCTCTGCGCCCCAGCCTCGACCCGTCGCAGCCCCACCCAGGGAGAGGACACAGCTAACGTGGATTGGAGCAAAGGGCCCGAGGGCGTGTGGTTTTGTCCACAGTCGCCGAGCACTTTCTGTGCGCCAGGCTGCGTTCCGGGGGCCGGGGCCCGGCCGTGCCGTGGAATTCGGGTCGGGGAGAGCGTGTCCCAGAAAGTCCAACAGGCGCAGAGGTCCCGAGGCACAGACGAGCTCGACATTTCCAAGGAAGAAAGAGGAGTGGAAGGTGGCAGGAGTGGGGTGATCGAGGAGAGAGAGCAGAAGGCGTCGAGGCCGCAGAGCGTCAGGCCCGTGTCATCCAAGGACGCTAGACGGGATTCTAATTCCATGGGAAGTTGTCGGAAAACAGTAGGCGGCACGGTGACGTCACCTAAGGTTTACATTTTTTAAAGCTCGCTCTGTCCTATGGGGAGTTAGACGCAGGAGGGTCGGGACAAGTGCGGAAGCAGGGAGACCAGAGGCTACTGCAACCGTCCGGACGAGAGCTAACGGTCGCTCAGAGGAGGGCGGAGGGACTGCTGGCCTCTGGGCTGCGGGAGGCCACGGACGTTGCTGTGTGTCTCCTGCATACAGCCCTGGGCCTGGCACCGGCCAAGGACGGGGGCCTGCTTGCAGACTACTTGGTTCTTGGCTTCCAGAAGCTTCTACAGGGTTAGAGAAACAGACGGGTAAATCATTTTCTCCAGGTTGGTTAGGCGTCTTCCTCTGAGACGCATAAAGGCATGGGCTGCTGTGCGGGACTCTGTCCGTAGTCACTAGGATGCATTGCTAGAGTCCGTTGGGGAGTTCTCCACCTTCTAGAAAGTACGAGCATCCTCCCAGACAAGGGGCCGGGCTCTGCTCCTGCTTTGATAGTGTCTGGTCTTTTGTTCTGTACTCACCGGGACTCTCCGTCGCTGGTGACGGGAAGTCAGTGCTGCCAGGCTTGAGCAAAACGTGGAAAGTACTGACTCACGTGAGAGAAGGCCAGGCACGGTCTGCATCAGTCAGCTTGGGCTAGGCGAGGCTGCAGTAACAAACATGTCCTTAATCTTAACGACCTGAAACCACACAGGTCGTTTCTCATGCGGTATGTCTGTCACGCATGTCTCGCTCGGGGACCCAGGCTGCTGGAAAATCACCATCTCGAGTGTACTGGTCACCGTGCCCCGGGGCAAAGCTCCAGGCTGGGCGCAGGGGGCGGTCTCCTATCCATCCAGGAAGTGGCATAAGTCACTTCTCAAAACTCATTGACCAAAACGAATTCTGAGCATCCTTCCACCAAACCAAGGTCACCGTCCTCAGCACGCAGCCCTCGGAACATCTCAGAAAAAGCCAGTGGGTCGTGTGTGGGCCACGGGCCCCTCAGCACTAATGACGGGGTCGAGGACAGTCCCACACAACGCCTGGACCGGCCTGGCGCACAGCTGTGCTTGCGGTGACTGGGGTGGCATCTCCCGAGAGGTGGCTCCTCTGGGACCCCCCGTGGTGAAGGGAGCAGTCTTTTCCCCAGGGAAAGGTTGCAGACACACAAACTCTCTGTATGCACCACACCCGGGCTGGCTGTTTCCTGGCCGTTGGGGGCAGCGTTGCAAACGATGAAGTTCATTGCTGCGTCCCTCCTTCCAAACAGTGGTGAGCTACAGCGTCTTCAACCACAAAGGGACTGTATTTGGTGTGTGTCACCGAACAGTCAGGCGCAGCCGTGGGTTGGTTGCGTGCAGGGCTCTGACCGTGTCACCAGGGCAGTCGGTCAGTCCCCCATCCCGCCAGCTGCTCCACTGTCCTCGGCGTGACTCATTCTCGGGCGGCGTGTTCCCCACAGTGGCCTCAAAAGTAGAAATCGCAGCAGCAGGAGGAGGACTGCGTTGTCCCAGCCAGGGTCACGTGCCTAACCCTGGAATCCAGGGCCGAGCAGTGGGGGCCGGGAGGGGCTGGGCAGCCGCACCTGACCACAAGGCTGGGCCGGGAAAGGGCCGACCCCAAAGGACGAGGGAGGCACAGCCCAGAAGGGGAATGCCTTCTGCGCATGGACTGTGAAGGGGGTGGCTGGCTGGTCATTTCAAAATTTATTTATTTATTTTGAGAGAGAGACAGAGGTGGGAGGAGTCTGAGCAGGGGAGGGGAGAGAGAGGGAGAGGGAGAGAGAATCCCAGGCAGGCTCTGTGCTCTCAGCCCAGAGCCCCGAGGTGGGGCTGGATCCCACAACCCTGAGATCATGACCTGAGCTGAAACCAAGAGTCGGATACTTAACGGCCTGAGCCACTCAGGTGCTCCTGGCCAGTCATTTTAACGCAAGGGGAAGACAGAGGGTCATCAGGCAGGTGGTAGGACAGAGGCAGATATGGGGGCCCAGAGGGTTCTTGGTGGGACTCTCTGGAGGACCCGTGGCCTTCCGACCGCACCTGTGAGCCCGGGAGGGGGGGTGGTTGTGCTGGGTGTGCAAGTGACCAGGCCAGCCGACCTGCAGCCTTCAAATGTGTGTGACCGTGTGCACATCAGAGTGACGGACAGCTGCCCGGGACCTGCTGACCGTCCCAGGGGACCCCAAAGAACAGGACGCCTGTCCCTTCGCTCACTGTTGAGACGGGCACAGGAGTGACAGGGCATTGACGATGCCCAGTAACTAGGGTTTAAAGATAAAGCCCACTTAACCATGAACCTGCAGGACCAAGGCATCCTGGGGAGGCTTGTGACAGCAGCACAGGGACCTCGTCCCCCAGCTTGGCGCGTGGTGTCCCCTTTGCCCTTCCTGCTCCCAGGGCTGGGCCGGTGCAGGGCAGACCCAGAAGCGCACAGTGGGGGCCTTTCCCACCACGGTGTGGGGAGTGGGCACGGCCCCCTGCGGGCAGAGGCCTAGACCTGCACCCCCTCCTGGTTATAAAGTGGGGAGTGGCAGGGGCCGCAGCCGCCGCTGGTGGAACAGAGGCCCAGGGTGACCTGGCAAGTTCACTTGGCAGCAGGCGATCCGGCTGAGGCCCAGAAGCCTCTCCGAAGTGCCCTGGGCCTGTGTTCAACCCCCAGGGCTGCTGGCCGGGCCTCTGGCCTCCTCCTGCTCTTCCCCTCTGCCCAGTCCTCGGCATTTGCTCGTAACCCACATCTGGATCCGTGCGTCTTGGGAAGGGGCCAGCCCAGGCAGCCAGCAGCCCCCGCCTCCCCACACAGTGACAGCAGATCCCGGTTACCAGCAAAGGCCGACCCTGGTTGTGACATGAGGTGCACACCGTAGCAGTGGGGACGGGGCCTGAGAGCGGTCTAGCCGAGCTTCTCGCTTCAGGTCAGACAGACGCTGAGGCCGGGCAAGGGCGAGTCTGCAGAATTCAGTGTCTAGCCTCAGGGCCCACATCCCTCAGCACCGTACCCTGCTGCTGCCATAAACCAGGAACCAGACGTCCACTCACCACTGGGTTCTGTGGGAAGGCCAAGCAAGGCAGAAAATTTCATTTTAACAAAGTGAAGAGATAACTTAGCAGAATTGTTGTGACAATAATAATGATTAGGGATGGTGACAGTGATGACGATGATGGTGTTGATGATGGTGGTGATGATGATGGTGGTAATGGAGATGGTGATGATGGTGATGATGGTGATGGTGGTGATGATGGTGATGATGGCAGTGATGGAGATGGTGATGATGGTGATGGTGGTGATGATGGTGATGATGGCAGTGATGGAGATGGTGATGATGGTGATGATGGTGATGATGGCGGTGATGGTGGTGATGGTGGTGATGATGATGGCGATGACAGTGATGGTGGTGATGGTAGCAATGTTGTGTCCCTCAGTGCCTCTCCCCTGATCCTTGGAGCCATATCCAAGAACAGAAGTGTGAGTGTGTCCAGGAGCCAGAGCACAGAGAAGACCTGTGCAGTGGGGGGTTTTCGCAAAGCGGTCAGAAATAGTATCCTTTCAGACTTAAGGAAAAGGGAAGGCCTGGGTAGCTCAGTCGGTTAAGCGTCCAGCTCTTGATTTCAGCTCATGTCGTGATCTCCTGGTCCGTGGGATCAAGCCCCGTGTCAGGCTCTGTGCTGCCCCTCTCCCACTCACACTCTTCTCTTTCTCAAAATAAATAAAGAAAAAAGAAAGAAAGAAAGAAATGATATCCTTTTTCAACGTCTCCTTTCTGTAACAAAATAGTTGAGCTAGAGGTAAGGAATCTATCATTTTTAAAGTCCTTACTGAGTCAAAATAAAGGCACAATAAATCTTATGTCAGTCTACATTCTTCCCTTTCATGTAGACTTTTCCTGGTCCGTGAAATCCCCAAGTCTGGGGACCCCTGGCTAACTGACCTAGCCTAGAAATGGTTCCCTTTCTGAAGCATTCCTTCCAGGAAACACACACATGTGTGCGAACATTCACTGATGAATGGAACCTTAACCTCTGACTTTAGCCAGGGGCTCCACCAGCCACGTCTCCGTGCCCGACACCTCCCTAGACAGCCAGCCCCGAGCTGCCCGCGTGGGGCTGAAGCAACAGAGGCAATTACAAGTAATAATAACAGCTCACAGATGCTCCCTGTGGTTGTTTGGTGGCTTTGTAAGCTACTCTGCCTAACACGATGAGGTTCAAATCCTACACATCCCGCCAGGGCCTGCGCAGATGGGGCCCCCACGCTGAGCTGGCGGGACGCATCGTCTGGCCTGTGTGCCCCTTGCGCACCGCTATCTGACTGCCGGTGCCCTCGGCCCAGCTCCCGGAGCATCTGCCTCAGCTTTATCTTCGCCCCAGCCCCAGATCGCAGAGCTAAGCCCCCCGCCCCCGTGGTCTCCTAGTCCCTGCGTGTGGGGCACAGAACCTGTCTCCTCCGTGGGCTTGATAAATGACTCAGATTGCAAGCTCAGATGCCAAGGAGGAGGGGAGGAGGGTACAAAACATCTGGGCACAGCTCGTCCAGGCGCCAAACACGGAAGAGATGCCTGCAGCCTGGCTGGACCAGTGTCCAGCGCCGCGAGGGCCCCGCGTACTCAAGCCACCCTGAGGCTGTGTGGTGCGTTTTCTTTGCTAGTTGTACAAGAGGTCATTAGGTTAGGTGGACAGGTCCTCGCCCTGGGTATCTAGCAGAAATTAGGCATGGGGGAATGTGGCGTGACACTGAGAAAAAGGCCATCGCCACCCTTAAGCACCGTAGAGGGCACGGGGACTCTGACCACCTCCAGCGGTCAGTTAGTGTGGCTTGGCGGTCTGAGCCTGGGCCTGGAGCCCATCTGCCAGCCAGGGGCCTTATCCTGACCCTGCCATTTAGCCGGTGTGTGACTTTGCCTTGGCAGCCTTACCGTCTCCATCCATAAAATGGGCTCGGTCCCGCCTCCCTCACCTGGCTGCCGTGACTAGCGAGGGGCTGAGCGCAGATGACCCGACGGGGACACAGGGGAAGGACCCCATAAACGTTAGTGTTGATGCAGCAGGGACACGCGGAGCAGAGACAGAGGGGCCAGCTCCACAGGGAGGACCCCCGAGGTCCTGAGAAGGATTTGAAAGGTGACTGGACGCAGCTGGGCCTGCGGAGAACCCCGCACGTCTCGCCGGGGCTCGCGAGGTTCAGGAAGTGAATATAGGAATGGCACTTGGGGCAGGACCCGGTATGCAGGAAGCACTCAATTCGTGTCCACGATGACAGGCGGCGATGACGGTGCCGTCGCGTGTCAGAGAATCGTACCTTTGGTGTTGTCGGAGCCTCGGGGGTAGCGATGGGAAAGGGCTGGAGAGGCAGGTGGGAACCAAGTCCCAGAGGACCCAGGCCGCCTCTCAGAGAAGGCAGTGCTAGCTGCTGTGACAGATAAGGCCCTCGAGTGCAGCGCGGCGCGACAGAGGCCTAATCGCTGCTCACTTCAACCGTTCGAGGTACAGAGACCGGGCATCTTGCACCATCCTGTAGCTTCCGGGCGGGCGTCCCAGCTCTGAGCTGGGCGAGGCAGCAAGAGAGGGTGGGGAAGCACACTGGTTTCCATAGAAGCCAGGCTTAGAAGAGAACCCTCCCCCCATGTTCACAATGGCACGTTCCATTCCATTGCTCACATTCCATTGGTGGAAGTGGTCATGTGGCTTGGGTGCAAGGGGAGCTGGGAAATGTAGTCCTGGGCTGGCCATCTGCTCCTCCCTATCTCCCAAAGGCAACTCCATCCTGTACAAGAAAGCAAGCGTGCATTTTTTGCTCCACTAGCTGCCTCTGGGCATAAAAGGGGCTGAGCAAAACTATGCCAACCTTCCTCGGTACCCTTACATGCATTTTCTTTTGAACTGAAAGCGGGTGGGAGTTTGAATAAAAGCTCGTTCACCTTGGAATGTGGATTGACCACAGAGAGGGTTACAGAAGTTACAATGAGATTCCGAGCCATTTTCCTGAAGCCAATCGCATAATTCCTCTGTATTTTTTCCCCAGGGTTTAGGAAGGAGATTGTCCTGGAGATTCTATTCGTGGGTAAAATACCTGAACTGTAAATCACTGATCCACCGAATTTCTTGTATTTGTGTTGTTGTGGGTTTCCTCCCTCGGCCCCGAGCGTCTATTTAAATCTGATTATGTCGTTCATACTGTTTCCCGTGAAACTTACGTCCAAATCTGCCGAGTAAGAGAAGCAGGAGGAGGACTTAATTAGGAACGTGAGTCACGTTTGGGGTTTTGTTTGTTTGTGTTTTAGGAAAGAGCATCTATAACCAGAAAAGTAACAAAAAGCCTTCTTTTTCCCCAAGGGCAGGTCATCTTCTGATTAGCCGGAAGGCCCAGCAGCTTCATCCGGGGATGCCATTCCAGCGGGTTCCGGGAGCCGCTGCTCTCCTGGCTTGAACCCATGACTGTCTTCTTTGCAGAGCGCGGCCTCCCTCCCGCACCCTTCCCCAGCCCAGGCCCCGGGGCTCTGCCTCCTTTCCGGAATGGGGCTCCTGACTCTTCAGAAGTCGGCCTTGGGGGTTCTTACGCGTCCTCAAATTTTGCAAAGTTAGGCCCCAGAACGAGTCCTTTTCTTCCTCCAAGGTCTTTCCCCAGGAGAGCGAGTCTCGTGCTTCGTAGGTCAGAGAAATGAGAGGCCCGGCCGGCCTCGCCTGGTTTCCGCAGGCAGGGACCGTGACTTCTCTGAACCGTGTTTCTCTTCCCTCTCCGTACAGAAACCCGCGCGGACCGCAGCAAGAAGCTCTTCAGGCACTACACGGTCGGCTCGTACGACAGCTTCGACACTGCCAGGTAAGAGGCGGCCCCTCCTCTGCCAGGCGCCCTCCGCTCAGATGCTCACGGGGCTTTCAAAAGAGCGCCGGACCGTCGTGCATGGAGCACTCTAACCCCTCGGCTTTTTCCCTCGGTGTGTCCCCTGGGACCCCCCCCCCCACACACAGGGGCTGGGATTATGGAAGCCACCGTCTTCCAGAGAACCCGCCCAAGATGTGGTCTCTGTGCTGCCTGAGGTTTGGGGCTGGACTGGAGCACACCTGTGGGGTGGCCCAAGGGAGACGGCAGTCTGTCCTGGAGGAGGGCCATCCATTGCATGGATGTCAGAGATGACAGCAGCTGGCCACGGAGCCACGAGGCAGCGCCCAGGCAGCACCCCCTGTTCCGGGAATATTTAGGATGCCGTAGCTCTGGGCTTCAGCCTCGTCTGCACTTTCCCTCGGCCTTCTGCCTCCGAGTTGAGGTCTTCGTACCAGAAGGCCCATGCCCCCGGCAGGCTGGCGCCAAGCAGGCAGGGCCTTTGACACGGCGGGTTTGCTTTCTGGCTTCTGATCCGAAGGCTCTCGTTCGGTTCGTGCGGGGAGCCGTGGGAGGCCACACGGCCCACGGGTTCGTATCTCCCCGCAGAAACTCCACAGGCACAAGGTGTCCTCGGGTCTCCGTGCGTTGCTTCCTTGTCACTCCAGCTGAGGCCGAGGCAGGCCAGGGCCCTGAGCGGCCGGGACACAGCGGCTCCACCCACGGCTGGGGAACGCACGGCATTTCCGGCCAGCGTCCCTGCTGCCATCTCAGCCTTTCCGGCTCTTGTCCCCAAGCGCCAAGTTTTCTTTACCCCGTATTTCCGTCACAAACATAAAACTCCCTACGCTGGGGGCCGGAAGGGTGTGAAGCGAGAGAACGTCCCCTCACCTGGCAGAGAGCCGTCAGGAGACGGTGGCCTCAGCGAGAGTTGGTGTGTGGCGGACCCGATGGGACGGGAGGGCCCTGCTCCCAGCCCTGCTGGACACCACCCCTGAGCCCAGCGGGCCGGGGGAGGGTCGGGACACCCCTGCCCTGGGCTCTGCCCCACCCCTGACCCCGGGCGCCCCGGCGGGTCTGTGATGAGCGCACGCACTGGGGCCACCTGTGTGGGAGGGATTGCCTGCTTCCACGCCTTTCTTCGCTTTAACTGAGTTCAAGTTCACAGAACCTAACGGCGGACATTCGGGGCTTTCACAGTACTGTGCGGGTGTGCAGCCACAGCCCCGTCTGGTTCTAGAACGCTCCCGCCCCCCCAAGATGGGAGCCCCTAACCATTAACCGCCCACTCCCCATTCTCCGCGCCCGCAGCCCCGACACCCCCGACACCCCCGACCGCAGGGTACGTGATCTTCTATATGTAGCTTCTTAGGATAACGTCTTCAGGGCTCACCCACCTCCAGCAGCTATCAGTGCTTGTTTCTAAACCGTTTTTATTGTAATAAAATATGCGTAACGTAAAGTTAACCACCTCGAGCCTCTCCAAGTGCGCAGCTCAGTGGCGGTAGGTACATTCATACTGTCGTGCTCAGTCTCCAGAACTTTCCACCGCTCCAAACCGAAACACTGTCCCCGTGAAACAGCAAAAGCCCCCGGGCCCTCCCCTGGCCCCTGGTGCCCACCATCCACTCTCCGTCTGAATCTGGTGACTCTAGCGGCCTCGTAGGAGGGGAATTCTACAGTATGTGTCTTTCGTACGTAACTGGCGTGTTTCACTCAGCGTGGTGTCACGTAGCAGGTGTCAGAGCGCCCCTCGTCTGCAAGGCGGAGGAAAATCCCTCTGCGTTCGTAAGCCACGTCTCGGTTTTCCTTCCTCCGCGGACGGACACCGGGGCTGCTTCCGCCCTTTGGCCGTTGTGAGCGGTGCTGCTGTGGGCACGCTTGTTCAGGTGTTTGAACACCTGTGTCCAGTTCTCTTGGGTGTGTGTCGCTCAAGCGGTGGACTTGCTCCCTGGACGTGGTTTTAGGGCTGACCCGTCCCGCCCACCTTTCTGTCCTAAATAAGTTTAGGACAAGAATCGCCCGCCCGGCAAAGGAGCCGAGTCCCCCCTCCTAAGGGGTCACGTGTCACGTGGCCGACGGTCCAGACCTTGCAAACATTGCCCACTTTTTGACCTTGAAAGCTCAAGTTGGGATCCGCGGCCTGGCCACCAGTTCAGCCACGCGTGAGAGAGAATGTTCAGAAGCCGGTGGCTTCTGGGGGGCCACGCCCGACCTCGGCTTCTCTGGAAAAGTCTCTGTTTGGCTCAGATGGATTGCTTCTGCAGTCGCAGACGGCTGCCCGAGACAGTGGGCCCGGACACACGGTCACGGCCAGCGTGCCTGTCCTGCTTTGCTGCCTTTCTCAGAAGGAGGGTGTCGGAGGCTTGGAGGACGTCCAGGGCTGTCGCCATGGTTACGTGGAGGGCCATCCTCCCGGGGAGTGTGGCTTCGGGAGAGAGGAGCCTTTGACAGCGGCGGCTCGCCCGCAGGCTGCGGCTTTTGCAGAGCTGTCTCCCCAGAAGGCCCGCGGCTGGCGGAGAGCCCCCAACGGGCCGCCCTGGGCGCGTACGTGTGCGTGAAGGCGGGTGTGCACTGGCGCTCGGCGTTTGAAACAGGCGGCTTCTCCAAGAGGAGCGGTCCAGGGACCCGGGCGGACTGAGCCGGGAAGAGAGAGGAGCGCAGGGCCGGGCAGGCTGGCTGCGTCACGTGCCAGCCACGTGGCCGACAGCAGGCCCAGACGCACCAGGGACACGCACGCACACCGCAGTCTGGCCAGCAGAAGGCGTGCGGAACCATTGTAGCTGTTTACAGATAGAGCAGAGCTGTCTCAGAAGGTGATGAGCTCCCCGCCACTGGGGGGAGTCAAGCAGGGCAGGCATTCTCTTGCCAGAACGTCATAGAAGGCTGGACCAGGTGACATGTGAGATCCTGTCCGTCTGCTCCCTGTGTCTCGACGCCCGGAGGAAGGCTTTCGTTTTATGCATTACCGACCACCGGCTGGGTGCCAGGGCCTGGGACCGCAGAGAGGAGGGGCATCCAGCCACACCCTCGGGGTCCTCGACGACGACTTCTAAGTGATAAAAGCTCTGGCCTTGACCGCCGTTGAGGAGCCAGCCCCGACTTTCCCGGGGTGAGGGGGTCGGACGTGCTGTGGGCTCGCGTTGCCCAGGGAAGACGCGCATACCCCTGGTGCCATTTGTGAGTCTCCTGCCGCGCGCCCGCACCTCGCCGCGGTCACCGCCGCCGCCCGCCGACCCTCCGGTGACTGGGAAGTCAGCGTCATCAGCCACTCCCCAGAAGAACACCGAGGTGGAGAGAGGAAGGTCGCATTAAGGACCTGGCCCTCGGCCACACGGGCGCCAAGGCCCGCGTGTGAGGCCGCGTGTGAGGCCCGGTCCCCTGGAATCCGGGACCCTTGCCCGCAGTCCCCTTTATCCCATGGTGAGGGTGCTGCTGCCCGAGGCTGGCCCAAGGAGCTGGCCGGGGGCGGAGAGCCATTGGCGGGTACCGAGCCATCACCTGGCGACGTGTGCCGGGCGGACGGAATGACGGTGTTGCCTGGGTTATCGGGTCTGAGCCACCGCACCCCGGAGCTGGCCTCTTCCGGACCGTGCGCTCGGCAAGGGCCAAGGAGCTTGTGGCTCCCACCTGTCATTGTGACCCAGGCGGCTGGCGTGTGCGGCTCTTGAGTGGGTTCGAGGGTGAGGTCAAGCACTGGCTCCTCCGGGCGGCCAGGCAGAAAGCACCTGAGGGGCGCACACGCCCCCGTGCAAACCAGCCGGTGGCTGCTTAGCCCGCTTCGGAATGCGCGCCAGACCCGGCCTGGTGAGCCGCAGAGACCTGGGTGCCGCGCCAGCACCCGGCCCACTGAGCCGCTGTAGGCGGCCGGGCGGCGGTCTGGGCAGGCAGCTCGTGGCTGAGGCCGCCCTGTCGCGGATACAAATGTAATTAAAGAAAAGGCAGTAAGACGCGAGGTTCAGCAGAGACGGTTCCTGAACCAGGCAGCCCGTTCTCTCCTTCTCACCCCCTGTCACGTCGACGGCCTTGCTCATGGGCTCCAAGCTGGGGAGCGGCCCGATAAAAACACACCTGTCCGTTGTTCGGTGTGTCCGGTTACCTCAACCGATCCTCTCCTCAGGATTCCCTCCACCTGCCCATCATGTACATGATAGAAGGATCTAGAAGTGTGGGCATGTGATCAAGATCAGAAAGCAGAGAGCCTGGAGCCGTTTCTACACAGCACCTTACGGATATTTCAGTGTTGTTTTTAAAAACGCTTCCCAACACAGAGCACAGGAGGCTCAAGTTCCCACTAGTTTTAAATCAGGACTCCGGCCTCGTTAGCGTCTAGGAGGAGTCGACCTGAGGAAGGAGAGGCCTCAGGCTTTCACACTGGGCTGGGTACACCCCATCCATCCATCCACTCGGCCTTCCAGCCATCTAATTACTATCTACTCATCCATCAGCCAGCCAGCCAGCCAGCTCCTGACTCAGCCAGCCAGCCAGCTCCCCCTCCGTTCATCTCTCCATCCGTGCACCTAACCATCCACCTGCTCATCCACTCATGCATCCACCCATCCTTCAATTCACGCGTCCATCCACCCAACCACTCACCCATCCACTCATCCGTCCAACTACCTGTCTACTCAGCCAGCCCGCCGTCTACCAACTCATCCATCCACCCATCCACCTACCCATCGCCCCTTCCATTCAGCCGTCCAATTACGTGTCTACTCATCCATTAATCAATCAGCCGTCTACCAACCCACCCACCCATCCATCCATCCACCCACCCATCCACCCATCCACTTCTCGTTTATCTATCCATTTAACCAATATTCATCAAAATCTGTCCAGGGAGCTGAGGATATGGAGGTAAACAAGACAAACACAGTCTCTGACCTCATGTAGATTAAAATCTAAATAGTGAAAATAACAAAGTTTATAAATAAATAAACTGGAGAATCACACTTAGAGGTTAATGCTGTGGAGCAAATCAGCAGCACCACCATCCAGTCTCTTGGGCAGTTTGAGGCAGACCTGCTTTATATAGGGAGCCAAGGAAAGTCTCTCTTAGGAAGTGACTTTTGATTTGAAACCTGACCATTGAGGACAATCAGCCATTTTCAGAAAGCCCAGCATGTGCAAAGGCACTGAGGTGACATGCGGAAACAGCAGTGGCCTGGGAGGGAGTAGAGAGGATGATACGAGGGAAGGACCTTGTGCTCTGTGGCAGGAGGGTGGATTTCCTCCCACTCGTGCGGTGGGGACCCTAGAAGGCTTTAAAGAGAAGAGTGACATGATCCGGTTGGAGGAAAACAGAGGGAAGGGTGGAGGCCACTTGCGAGACCGTTGCCATCTTCCTGGCTAGGCAGCGGTGGTGGCGGGCCAGTGAGAGGTAGGGAGAGACAGGCCGGTGGCTTCCGCCTGTGAGGTGTAGTTAGAAGGGACGGGACCCGCCGAGGCGCTGCATGTGGGGCAAACGGGGAGCGAGGAGTGCTCTCCACTTTCTTTGGGGTCTGCAGGGAGGAGCGCAGAGGCGAGTGGGCCGGACCCGTTCCCTGTTGTCAGCAGATTCCTCGCGAACCTCTCGCCCCTCCTCCAAATGTGCACCTGCGGCTTCTGGCCCGCCTGGGAGCGCTGTGTTCAGAGCGCCGTGCGGGGGAAACATCTCAGGTGCTGGGCCGCCAGTCTTCCTCTTCCTTGGTGAGGCCAGCTGACTTAGGAGGGCGGCGTGTCGCGTCTGCTTGCCAGTCGGATGTCCACTAGCGGTGGCTTTGTGCTTTTACGGCTGTCAGACACCACCATCCAACTTCACATGTTTTTAAATTGGCAATCGGAGCTACATACCTGTGGATAAAAAAATTCGGCACAGGCAGGTGTCTCGTGAGGGCTAAGTCCTTACCTCCCGGTGAGGAGGGGATGGAGGAGACGGGCTCTGGGTACAGAAGTGCCCGTGCACGTGACCCCAAGCCTTTTAAAGCCCTCGAAAACCTAGGCCCCTGGGTTTTTAAATCGAACTTTCCAGCCAAGACCGTGCATGCCCTTGGGCGACTCGCTGTCCCTCTCCGCGCCTCAGCCCCTGTTTGCAAAGTAGAGATCCTTCTTCCAACTCAGGCCACGGCCCCGGCGGTGTTCGGGGCGGGGTGAATGGGGGACTAGCGTTCGCAGCCTAGAGGCGTGTGCTATATAAGTCCCGAGGGACGCGGAATTGTGGACAGCGTGTGTGGGTAGCCGCCTTTCCTTTGAAGCCCTAACTTTGTGTTCTGGGAGACTGCCTGAGTGTGTAGGTAGGAAGAACTGAATGGCAAGAAACATCGATGGCCTCCAACGTTATTTTGTGTTTTCATGTTTATTATTCCTTCGACTTGAGAAAAAGGGACCAACCCCTGAGTACGCTCGCGGATTCGTCAGGAAACCTACTCGGGTTTTGTCCCCTCGGTTAACGGGCGGCCGGGCCTCCGGATCAGTGATGACGGCCTCGGCTCCTTTGGGACAGGGAAGGAGGGGGTTTGCTGCCTCGTCCCTGCATACCTGTAGTTTTACTTTCCACAAGTATGCATTGCTTTTGTGGTATTTTTGAGAGCAGGAACCAGAGGGGGAATCCCTGGGCCCAGGCAACAGAAGGAGTCGCCGCAGCCGTGCCCGCCAGCTCTCCCAGCGGGACGCTGCGCGAGTGTGGCAGCTGGAGCCAGGTCTCCGGCTGGAGGAGTCACGGCCCCAGGGACGCGTCCCTGTGGTTTCCCCTGGAACATGTCTCCTCGTGGTGAACACACCCAGTCCCCACACGGGAGACCCGGGTCGCCTCCCCTTCCCTCCTCCATCACGAGGGTCCGAGGACTCCCCCCCGCCCCCCCCCCCTGCTCCCCACTCTCCCGCCGCTTCCCGAGGGGGTCGGCCCTCAGCTGTCTGTCCACATCAGCTGACTGCCCGCGGCTCCGGCCCCTTCTCCGTTCTCAGCGTAACGGTTTTCCTCCTTTGAAAATCTTGATGCAAATACGACCTTCGTTACGTAGTAAAATAGTTATTAATTTAGCCAACCACACCGACAGGGCCAGGAATGGAGAGAAACCGCATCGCCCGCCGCCGCCCGCCTCCCCCTCACAACTCCGCTCGGCAGAGACACCGCTTTTCACTTGTTGTGCTCCGTTCTTCTGAGGACTGCCTTCCTACCTCTGTGGTTGCCCCCTTATTTCTCGATTTCTCTTTTTTTTTCATTGAGATGTAATCGGCAGGTATTAGTTTCAGGTATAGAACATAATGCTTTGATATTTGTGCGTATTGGAGAACGATCACCACGAGAAGGCTGGTTGCCGTCGGTCACCTTACTTCATTACACTTGTTTTTCTCACGGTGAGAACGTTTCAGACCTACCGTCCTGGCGACTTTCAAATCTACGATACGGTATTACTAACTGCGGTCACCAGGCCATCCACTACACCCCTGGGGCTTAGTTATCTTTTATTTTAATATTCACCTGTTTATTGAGAGAGAGAGAAAAAGAGGGAGCAGAAGAAGGGCAGAGGGAGAGAGAGAAGAGAGAGAATCCCAAGCAGGCTCCACGCTGTCAGCACAGAGCCCGACATGGGGCTCAATCCCACGGACTGTGAGATCATGACCTGAGCTGAGATCAAGAATCAGGTGCTCCACCCACTGAGCCCCCCCGCCCCCCACCCCCGGCGCCTCAAGGAACTTACTTATCTTATAGCTGAGAGTTTGTACCTTTTGACCACCTTCGCGTATTTCGTCCACTCGCTCATCCCCTGCTCCTGGAAACCACCAACCTCTGTATCTGTGAGTTGTGTTTCACGTGTTCATTTGTTTTGCTTTATTCTACATACAAATGAAATCATGGGGTATTTGCCTTTTTCCATCGGGCTTATTTCACTGAACATGATGCCCTCGAAGTTTCTTCATGACGTAAAATGGCAAGATTTCATTTCTTTTTATGGCTGAATAACATTCCCTTGTTCATGTATACCATTTCTTTCTCCATTCACCTATGAATGGACACCTCGGTGGTTTTCATATCTTGGCTGTCGTGCATAATGCTACATCGAACATGGGGTGCAGACATCTTTTCGAGTTAGTGTTTTCATTTATCTTTGGATAAATACCCAGAAATGGCATTGCAGGATCATATGGTAGTTCTATTTTTAATTTCCCGAGGATCCTCCACACTGTTTTCCATAGTGGCTGCCCTGTTTACTTTCCCACCAACAGCGCAGAGGTTCCAACTTCTTCACATCCTTGCCAAGAAAAGTTATTTCTCGTCTTCTTGACAATAGTCATTCTAATGAGTTAGTTAGAATTATCTCTAGCTAGATTATCTATTGTTAGATTAGTTAGATCATTTCTTGTGTGTATTTTGGCAGTAGCCATTTGTACTCGTTCAGGTGTAAGGTGATCTCTTTGACTTGTTTCGCTTTGTTCTTCTGATGGTTACCTCCCTAACTCTGTGACTACCCCTTTATTTCTTAATTTAACAACATAAAGCATCATCAATTCTTTGCTGTTAGAGTCTTTTAGCTTCTCTCTGTAAGTTGGATTCAAAAGTTAAAACTCAGTGGAAAGCATCACATTATCATGATACTACAAATGTTTATGTCATTTCCAAGTCTAAGGCTAGGACTGCAGTTGCTTTTTATAGACCCATGTGAAGAAGGGGCTTCCTAATACCAGAACCCACTGGATTCTTTTTTCTTCCACTCCATTAGTTGTTCGAAGTATTGTCACAGTTTAGCTGAATATTAGGGTCATGGTTTTCACATGAAGTTCTTATTTTTTCCTGGAGTTTCTTGTTGCCTTTTTTTTTCTTGTGGAAGAGGAATTAGTTCTTCAATATGCTACTAAAATATCATCCTGTTTCTTCAGTATCACTAGAACCCATCTCATTCTTATTGGAGCTCTCTGCTCCCATTTGGACCCCATTCCCCAGTTGCCAGTGTACAATTCTCATTCTGAGATTTCCCTTCACGGAGCTACTGGGTAAGTGAAGTATTTCTTTAGCCTTGTCCTGCCAGGACACGTACTCAAGTAACAACCTCAGTAAAAGATACCTGGAATGTCCACTACTGTGTCTGAAAAGTGTCTGATGTGCTCAATGCTGTAGAATTCTAGATTCGAAATAGTTTTTCTTCTAAACAATTAAAGCATTGCTTCATTGTCCTCTTGCTTCTGCTCGTTGCTGGCGGGAGGTGATGGAGCTCTCTGATTCTCCCTCCAGTGTAGGTGATCCTTTGTTTTCCTCTCTGAAGCTTTGGAAGACCTTCATTGTATCTCCTTTTCCTTGATATTCTGAAATGTCATGAGGATGGGTCTAAGTTTCTTCTTTATCCATTGTGTTCACTCTCCTGGGGGTTCCTTCAGACAGCAGCAGCTTTGGCTTCGAGAATATGCTTTTGTTATTCCCTCGAAAACGCCCTCACTTCCTGTCTCAGTTCCCGCTTTCTGGATTTCCTATCAGCCCATTTTTTCTTATGTTTTCTGTCCCTTTGCCTTTTCACTCTGTATTCTGGGAGACTCACTCAACTTTCAACTGTCTATGGAAGTTATTATTTTGACAGTCACATGGTTATGTTCCAAGAACCCTTCCTTTCGGTGATGGGTAAGCTTCGAAAGCCGAGAGAAGCCCTTTCTGGCTATCTTTGGGAACAAGTGGGCAGCTGCGGATGGGCAGTTCTCCACACAGAGGTGCCCTCAAGGCAGTGTCCAAGCCGATTGCATGTCCCTTCAGGTCAAACACCAAAAAGACAGAAGTCCAGAGTCATGTTCCCTGCCCCGTTTGCCCCCAGGAGCTCAAAAACAGACAGACGAAGGTTCTCGTTCAGATCTGTGGGACAAGTAGTAGGGTTCTAATGGAAACTTGAGGGGCCGGTGTGGTTTTGTTTCGTGGTGGGCGTGCACAGATGCCCAGTGATGAGAGGGGTCCTAGGAACGGCGGGGCCAGGCCGAGTGGAGAAAGGGGAGGCTGCTGACTGGTGGACGTAGGGCGGGGGGCAGGGGCAGGGTACAGACAAGACCATTCACTCTACTCCCGGCGGCGTCTGAAAATCAAGAGCCTGGATTCAGCCTCCATCGTGGATCTTTGAGATTCAGATGTAACAGATGGTTACGCAGACTCCTGGCACTTTGTATGTGTCCTGGGTCCACTCTGGTTCTGAGCCCCTCGGGACACGGGGGCTGCCAGCCTGACTGGGCCATGCGAGGGCCCCTCTTTCTCCAGAACTCAGTGACTAGACACTAAGCATACTCTGGCTTCACCACACCACGGTCCCCCAGCACTTTCATAGTGTAAAGCGACCGACTTGGGGGCTTCGGATCTTGCAAGTGTCCCCAGACTAGGGGTGGGGCACGTTCTTCTGGCTGGAGGTAGGCTCAGACCCTCTAAAACCACAGGGGGTTCACAGATGTGAGGAGTCCCCTGGAGGCCTAGCTCAGAAGCCCCTGCGCGGGGAGCCCTTGACCTTCTGGGTTGGGGAAGGGGCTCCTTACTGCTGAGCCTACGAGTGGAGGCATCCGAGGGCCACCTGGCCCGAGGGCGGAAGCCCAGATTCTCAGACGACACTCACTCTCTCATTTCACCCTTCGGGGCAGGACTGGGCAGGAGGCCCTGGCACCCTTTTTCTGGACCGAGTGGCCCCTGCTTGGAGGCTGGGAGCGAAGTCCCTTCGCACAATCGAGGCTCCTGGCTCAGAGCACCCTCAGACCACGTTTGGTCCGTCCCCAGGTGGCGAGTGGGTGTGTGGGTGGGGGGAGCCAGGCGGATGGGTGGGCACAGTGGCGAAACAGCAGGGGAGGAGGGAGGAGGCTGGTATTCCAGGCACACCTCCCGGTTGGGACCGGCCGAGCCCCTGTGCGGCCCTCAGGCCTGCCTGGTTCCCGCCGGGCTGGGGTGGTGCCGCCGGCGCCAAGCACGGGTCTGCTGTCTCCCCAAATGCCCAAGCCACTCGGCAGCCAGAGGACAGGGTTTACAGGGCTCCGCGAAGTTCTCCATGATGCCAGCTGCCAAAAGCAACCTCTGCCCTTGTGCCCCCCGCACCGTGTCTGGCATTGCTCGTTCCCTGGTGGGTAGCCTTTGCCAGCATCCATGGTGTGAATACTCCCCCCAAGGCTGGTTGCAGGCTGCTCGCATGAGCCACTGAATGCAGAGCTGAGAAGAGATGACCCCAGCCAGCCCCAGCCCCCAGGATCCTAGACCCAGCCCCAGACCCAGCCCTCAGCCCCCCAGCCTCCCAGCCCCCAGCCCCCTAGGCCAAGATCCTTCCTGCCTTCTCTAACCCCACAACCCTGGCTCAAGAGTCCGCATGGGGCCAGTCCTCAAAGATGTAATTAGGTGTACTAGCCTGAAGTCCTGGGGAATAGCTTTGAGCCTGATGAGGCTCAAGCCTGCGGGTTCAGAGGCCAAGGTCCCGGTCCCAGTTCTGACACTAGCTCCCTGCACGGGCCTCAGTTTCCCCACCTGTAAAATGGCTGTATCACCCCCCAGGCTGGTTACAGAATTCTATATGTTCTGCTCGAAACTGCCGTAACCGCCAGCCTCGGGTCACCTGTGGATGAACATCCTTCCTACAGAAGTGAAGACCCTGGAATTCAGGGTTCGGACACAAGCTGCCAGTGGGGAGCCATGCCAAGGGGGTGCTATTCCAGGAGAGGAGGGGGAGGCCAGTTCAGAAGTGTTCCCAAGGCTGTGCCTGGCAGTCAGGAGCTTCTCAGGAGGTGCTCCTGCTGACTCCCCACCTCGGTTGGTCTTCCGAGCCCTCCTCCTCCAGGAAGCAGGAATGCCTGTGGAAACTGACTTGGGAGAAGCTAGAGGGAAAAGCAAGCAGATCCTTCAACTCAAGGGGCGCTGGGAGGCGGCTGTGTCTTTGCACCTTGCACTCCTTGCTTCCCTGTGTCTGTCTCCTCTAAGATAGACTCGAACTGACTCCAACCTGTCTCCTCTTCCCTGGCATCTGGCCTGGGGCCGGCAAGTGCTCAACCCTCAGAGATGCAGGGTGAGGGAGTCGCGGGTGGGAGGACTGGACAGGTGGATGGATAGGTGGATGGATGACGGACAGGTGGATGGATGGGTAGATGAACCGATGGGTGGATGGGTGGATGGGTGGATGGATGGTTGCCTGAGTGAGTGGGTAGGAAGGTGAGTGGATGGAGGGAGGAAGGGAGGAAGGAAGAAGTGAGGGAGGAGGAAAGGCCAGCGTTCTGGCCTCGTGTAGATCGTAGTCCTCTCCAAAGCAGACACAGCCGGCGTGCCAGCCACTGGCCTCTGCTGGTGGCCGGCCGGCCCCAGGTGCCATCGGTCCCACTTGCCCACCCTCTGGGCTGCGTCGTCCCCCGTGGCTGCAGCCAGGGCCGTACTCGGAGGCTCCCAATATTTCTCACCGGGCCGGGCTCAGCCCTCTGACTCATCTCCTGGCCGCCAGCGGCTCTATCCCCTCCCGGTCCACCCACCCGAGTGGCATTTCTGAAACATGACTTTCTCATATTCTGCCCTGGCCGCTGCGATTCAGGCCTTCATGTGTGGGTACGAGCCTCCGCTCGCCCCCACCTTCCGGTGCTGCCTGTCCCCGTGGCCACACCCCGGTGCCCTCGTCCATGCTGGGTCTGCTCGCCGGCACACTCTATCCCTGCAGCCGCCCCTGCCCCGGTCCCGTCCTGCGCCGTCCTCCACGGCTGCCCAGAGGGCTGCCCAGGTCCGGGCTCTCCCAGCCGTGAGATGTGGGCGAGCAGCCTCGTTGCCGTGACCTCAAGCTTCTCATTGGCACAGTGGGTGCAGTGACAGCACCTCTGTCTGGGGCGGTGCTGCTGTGATCGCTGCCCCCAAGCACCCCTCAGGGCCCTGCACACAGTAGGCCAGCAGGGGCAGCCTTCTCCTTCCACCTGCCTCTCACCCCTGCTTTCCACACCACGGGGGCCGACGCGAACCGTGTCCAAGTCCTCCGCCCCCTGACCAGTCCCCGTGGCACCTGGGTGGCCTTTACCTGAGCCCCTCCCCCAACACGGGGCCAACGCATTGAACACCCACTAGGTGCAAAGTACTTGCCAGGCATTCTGGCTTCTGGACCTCACACTTCCTGGGAGGTGCCGTCCTCCCCATTCGCAGAGGGGGGAACGGAGGTCTCACAGTTCCTCGTGCTCAGTAACTCCGCACACCGCTCCCGGCACCTGCTGTTCGTGCCAGTCCTTCGACCAGGGGGGCTCTCGCGTCCTCCGCTTCGCAGATGAGAAACTGCACGGAGAGGGGAGGGGCGGGATCCGAACCCAGGCCAGGTGCTGTCAGCCCCGCCTCCCCGGGATTCAAGGGACTTTACTAATTTCGGGGCTTTTTATGTATGTTCAGCGAGGGCCTGATCTTCTTTGCGTCTTCAGGAGTAATTCCACTGGGCAGTGCGGACTCTCCTCTTGGGGTGGTAAGAATGTTCTGGAACTGAGTAGGGTGGAGCACGCTAAGTGCCACTGAAGTGTTCGCTTGAAAATGGTTAATTTTTGTCAGTCGCATATCAATTGTTTTAAAAAGAAAGAAGCCCAGCTTCCCTAACGGTCTGTTTGGGGTGAGGAGCAGGCCACCGGCAGCTGGACAGAGAGGGCCGGGGCTGCGTGCTGCCGCACAGCAGGGAGGGCAGGGCTGCCGCTCCCGCCGGCACAGGAGGGAATGCCAGGCGCCTGTCTCGCCCCCAGGAGACCGGCGGGAACGCAGCCTGTCCGGGGCTTCAGTGAGGTGCAGCTCGGGAGGACTGCCTCGGGAGGACTTCCTTGGGAGGATCATCTTGGGAGGACTTCCTTGGGAGGACCGCTTTGTGAAAACTTTCTTGGGAGGACCGCCTTGGGAGGACGTAGGAGGACTTCCTTGGGAAGACCAATTTGGGAGGACTTCCTTGGGAGGATCGCCTCGGGAGGACTGCCTTGGGAGGACTACCGTGGGAGGTGGTCGCAGAAGCTCCGGGACTCCCAGATGCACTCCTGGGTGGCTGCCGGCTAGCACGCGGGCTCTGTGCTCCTCGGGGCACGTGCCAATTGCAGACTCCGCGAGTCAAGGTCAAGGTGGAGGCTGGCACGGCGGCCAGGAGCCGGGCATGGCAGATGGTGCCATCACGTCCCGGGTGCCTGGTGTGAGTCGGCTCGTGGAGGAGGGCTGAGCAGGGGCTGGGGGAGGAGCCGGGCCGGGCAGAGCACTGTTCTGGAGCGTGGCCCCGGAGGCAGGGAGGGAGCTCCTGGGGAAGCTTGGCCGAGGCTTCTGCAGCCCGGACCCTGCTGGAGGTCGGGAGCTGTTCCCGCCCCGCGTTTCAGGAGTGTGGTCTCTTTCTGCAGGCGAATCGCCCTTTTGTCAAGTGTCTGGGTCTCTCGAGTGGGAAGGTGGGGACCCCCTTCCCCCCGGACAGCGCCACCTCAGGGCGTGGCCAGGATTGAGGTCAGGGGTCTGAGCTGTGTACTGAGGAAGGGTTGGGGTCCTTGGCCTCGTCTTTCCGCACCACAGGGACCCTAGGGAACAGTCCTCCCCGCTTCCGCCGGCTTCTGGGGCCCCAGGCGTCCCTGTGCTGTGGCCCCGTCCGTCGCGTCTTCTCTGCTTCCGCGGGCACGTGGCCACCCCTCTCGCGTTACACGGCCTCCTCTCTGGTAGGATGGCTGGGATGGCCTGCAGGGCCCAGCTGGATAATCCAAGATAATCCCCCAATCTCAAGATCTGTAACGTGGTCACAGCTGCTGAGACCCCCCGCCCCCGCCCCACGCGCACCTGTTTTGCCACAGAAGCTGACGTTCTTGGCTTCTGGGGCGTCTTTGGGGGCCGATACCCAGCCGACATCCACGCCAGTCAGCCAGCACAGAGTCTCCACACACCTGACACGTGATTTCTGAAGGGAAGTCCTGTCCACCGCCTCCCTCTTGGCGCCCACATCCCGCGTGCGGGGGTCTCTGCGGCCTCCCTCTGCCATCCCTGGACACCGTGCGGTGCCCTCCAGGACGTGGTTCCGTCACACGGGCCCTGCAGCCACCGTTGCTGGGCCGGATGCTCTCACCCGTCCGCCCTCGGAGAGTTTTGGACTCACTCCGGCCGGGGCTGTGGAGCTCCTGTTTCCGGTTTCCGCCCCACGGAAAAGCCCCCGCCCCGCACGCGGGACAAAGCCTGCCACGTCCCACGCGTGCTTCCCGTGCGAGCCCACGACCCGTGTTTATGAATCCGGGTCCTGCCCGGCCATCGGCACCCGCACCCTGCACAGCCCTGCGTGGGCAAGACCTCCACGGGGGTTTCCGTCCTAAAGCCGGGAGCCCGGATGCACACGACTGGCACCTGTCCCCCTCCCCCGGCCCCCACCCTGGGTACCTGTGTTAGGGACCGCTTCTTAAACCAAGAAGGACTACCCAGGCGGGAAACGGAAAGGTCCAGAAGCCCCGTCACTGCTCCCGGGGAAAGGACTGTCTCCCAGCGAGGCACGGTGGGAGCCCGAGAATCGTAGCCCAGCGGTGCCTAGACGGCGCCGCCGGCAGGTCCAGCCCCAGCGTGGTCAGGGCGGGCGTGCGGGGTGAGGCCCCCGGGTAGTCTGTATCTAGTTTCTGCGCCTGGAACCTGCCGGGCCCTCAGCTCTGCCGGACGAGGCTCCTGCCGGCCCTCGTCCGGATCTGCCGGCAGCGTGTGCGCAGTTCGGGTCGGGCCTCACGCAGAGAGTCTGTCCTAAGCCCTCCTCCCCCGCGAGCCCGAAACGCAGAGAAGCGCCCCCGTGCCAGAGCTGTTTACGTGGTGCCCTCCACCGTCAAGTGTGCCGAGAGGAGAGGCCCCTCGGGGAGGGGCAGGGTGCACGCAGGGCTCAGGCGGGGCTCCGGCGGGGACAAAAACCAAAATGCCCCCGAGCGGCCGTCGCCACCACCCAGGGCCCTTGCCCCTTAGGCCCCCGAGCCCCGGCGTGTCGTGGGTGGGTGCGTGCTGTCTGCCGACTGACCAGGCTTCGCTCCTGCAAGCCAGGCGGAACGCGTGAACGTTGCCGCAGCAGTACCTGTCTGCTCGTTTCGCGGTACCCGTTCCAGCGTCTCCTCTGCCCTCAGCGTCGCCGCCGGGGCAGCTCCTGGGGTGTGATGAGTCACCCTCGTCAGCGAGGTTGATGAAAACACCCCCGGCCTGCGTTACAAGCCTGGTCTGTCTCGTCGTCTCCCTGGGGGCCGGGGGCTCGGGGGCCGAATACCGGCCCCCCGGAGATGCCCACACCCTAACCCTGGAGTGTGAACGTGTCACGTGCCCAAGGGGACCGTGCAGGGAGGCGGGTGACCTGAAGATTGGAAACTGATCCCGGCGTATGGGGCGGGCCCCATGCGGTCTCGGGGTCCTCGGTAGGATGAAGGAGGGTCGGAAGCAGAGGGAGGGGAGTCCTGATGAAGGACCGGAGGGCAGAGTGATGGAGGAGGCGCCGCAGGGCCGCCTCCCGAAACTGGGAAGTGCAGCAGCAGGGGCTCCCGGAGCTGCCCCACGAGGCCCCGGCGTAGCACGTGAGGCTGCCGGCCTCGGGGGCACATGGGAAGCCAGTGGGCTCGTGGGCTCGTGGGCTGTCGCTACAGCAGCAGCAGACGCTGAGGGAGTGTTCGTGAGCATTCCACGCAGGGGACGGGTGGTCTGTGCCAGCGTCAGCCCCGAGACGGGAGTGCTAGCCCGTTGCACGGATGGAGAAGCTGAGGCTGCGGGAGTCCCGTTCGCCTGCCCCCTCCCCCTGCTGGCTCCTCACTGCCGGCCCGCGGCGGGGGGCCGGCCAGGCCTCACCAGGTTGCCGCCCATCCCGGGAGCCTGTGAAGACCCCGGGGAACTCTCACGGCCGTGGTCCGTGGTCCTCTGTGGACAGGACCCCGAGGGACGCGCGTCTGGCCCGGCACCTGCAGGGATTTGTGCGGACGGAGCTCAGGGCTCTGGCGCTTGCCTCCGGCGCCCGGGGTCCTGTCCGTGCTGCCTGTGCGGGTGCGGAGCCGTCGTCCCGCCACGTAGGCCCCGCCGGGTGTCCTGTCCGGGCTGCGCGGCACGTGGCCACCACTGGGCCGCTTAGACCTCATAGCTCTGGAGGCCGGGAGTCCTAATCAAGGGGTCGCTGGGCCACACTCCTGCTGGAGGCTAAGGAGGAGGCCGTTTCCTGCGCCGGGGCATCCCCAGGCTGTGGCCGCGTCCCCTCGGCCTCTGCCTGTCTCTTTCCTCCGTCTCTCCTCTTGTGTCCCTCACGAGGACAGCCGCCGTTGGATTTAGGGCCCCCACACCCACCATGGTCCGTCCTCGGTCCTTGC
Organism: Paguma larvata; assembly: GCA_030068075.1. Taxonomy (NCBI): domain Eukaryota; kingdom Metazoa; phylum Chordata; class Mammalia; order Carnivora; family Viverridae; genus Paguma; species Paguma larvata. The sequence continues at coordinate 110,079,636 of CM057831.1, read as the reverse complement.
CTTAATCACAGCCGAGAGACCCTCTCCTCGGGAAGCCGCATTCCGCGGTCGGGGCGACACGCGTTTCGGGGGAACGCGCTCCAGCCACCGCGCCCCCCACACGTGTTCTCTTCCCTCGGGACCCGAGCGCCCAGATCCGCACCCGGGACCGAGACCTGCCTGCCGCTCCCGCTTGAGCTCCCAGCCCCTCCGCCTGCAGGCCTCCAGCTACGGCCTGAACCACAGGCTGCAGGCGGGGCGTGTGCGCCCACCCCTCAAGACAGTACGTACGCCCTGTGCCCCCGTGGACGGGGACGTGGATCTCATGCGTGCCGGGAGGGGCACCTGTTCCGATCTGCACAAGGCACCAGGGGGGGCGTGGCCAGCAGGACAGACAGCGTCTGCTCTCCCGAGGCTCCCGATCCCGGGGCGGGGGGGGTTCTAGGACACATAGGTAAACAAGCACGTGATTTCAGCACGTCATGGGTGCTGTGGGGTGGACAGGCCAGGCTAACGGCACGGGGCGGTGGCTGGAACAGCCAGGGAGGCATTTCGGGGTGCAGGGCAACATCCCATCCTTACTGACCTCCTCTCTGCTCCAGGAGTAAGGCTCTGGTCCCCCCTGCCCCCAGGCGCAGGGGCTCGTTGTATGACTTTGTGGAAACACAGGAGGTGAGGCTCAGACCTCCAAGTCTGCTGGGCACGGGGCTGCCCCGGACAGTGCGCGTTTCAAAGAAGGATACTGAGGACCCGGGGAGGAGCCCCGTGTCCTCCCTCCGTGGGCTGAGGACAGGCCCACCCTGTGCTCAGAGAGGACCAGGCCCCGTACGGGCAAGAGCAGGGCTGTGCAGTCCAGCTACCTCGACAGGATGCCCAGCTCTGCCCTATGCCGGCTGTGTGACCTTCAGCTAGTAACCGAACCTCTCTGAGCCACAGCTTTGTCCCTAAAGTGGGGAAGGAAACAGTACCTCCCTCCTAAGTTTGTTACCTGAGAGACAGTACCTCCCTCCTAAGTTTGTTACGTCCTGAGAGACAGGACGGCTGTGGGGGCTTCACCCAGCGCCTGGCGTGTTGCGAACACGGGACTGTTGTGGCTGCTGATGCTGTCTGTATTTCCGGGGGATCTGTTTTGATAAAGTCACACATGCTAAGAGTTCTGACTTGAGAAGAGTCAGCAGGTTGGAGTTGGGGGCAGACGGGGCAGGGAGAGAAGTGGAGAAGAGCAGTCAGGCCGGCTGTCTGAAGACAGGCTGGGGGGAGGGAGAAAACCAAATACAGACGTAGCCTGGCGTTGGAGACAGGCGCCTGGAGCCAGTGGTTGGGCAAGTGTCCATTCGGGGCAGACTAGAAACCAGAGCGTCACCACTGGGGCCACCAGGGGCAGGTCGGCAGCCCCAGCACCAAGGAGGACAGGACGGGTGGCCCGGGATGGCCGGCCGTGTGCCGGGACTCCGGATTTAATAAAGAATAATGAGGAAAGCAGCCCTGAAGAACAGGGGGAGTTAAGGCGAGACACGGGAAGCCCCCGGAAATGCAAACCTTCTGCAGCCCGGCGGCCGGGCCCGCTTCCGTCTCTGGAGAATTCGCCAGCCTGCTGCGCCGACGGCTCTAGCCAGACGCTGTGGAAAATGGCCCCGTAGCAGGGAGCAGTTGAGTGGACGTCCTGCACAGAACAGAGACACACAGCCGGGGACAAGTGTCTCTGCCGTAAGAAGGTGTCTTCCTGAGGGAGAGGCTCGCGGGCAGAAGCGGGTGTGAGCAGCGGCGGCTTGCAGGGGACAGTTCAGGGCGCTTGCTTCCAGGGGCGGCTTGAGAGCGTGTGAGCGTCTCTCCAGCTCAGAGGAGCCTGACTCGTGAGCCCTGCGCGTGCCAGCCCTGGGGGCCGGAGCACGTGGGGCCGGATCGAAGCGAGGCCAAGTGTCCCGGGAGTCCCGGAGGAGAGGGGAGGCTCGGCGGCAGCTCCCTAGCTCAGCTAGACGGGCCGTGCCCCCAGACACTCCCATTTCCCGCGCTTCTCCTGAGCGGAAACCCCACCCGTTGACGAGCTTGGCCACGGAGGCCTCGGATGCAGAGTCCTGGGCCCGCCGTCAGCTCGGCTGTGTGCGGGGCTGGTGCACACCGTGGCGAGGTCGCTGTCCATCTAACCTCCGTCGCCCTTCACCTCCACTGGGACTTTGGCGTCTCCCGCCCCCGCTGTGTCTGTCTGCGCCCTCGACACCGTGCACTGGCGTTGCCACCACACTTAGGAGTGGCCAGGGTGCCCTGGAGTCCTCGCCGTGGCTAACAGCACAGCAGTCAAGGACACCACCCGTATCGAGCGCCCGCTTTGCGAACTGAGTCAATTTGAGATGAAGGGCTATAATCAAATCCTCCTCGGGATAGGAAAGGTCGTGCGGAGCCTCAGGTCCGTGTCACCAGGGCCCCTGAGTCCTGCAAACGAGCAGTCCTCGGAGAAGGAGGGGTCTGGATGGATCTTTCCCGGCCCAGAACAGAGCCTGAAGGCTGCTCGGTTTATCGGAAAGTCTTAGCATCGGATTCTGGGCCCTTGCTCCTGTCTTCTCACTGACAGTCGAGCATCCCGCCCGCCCTGCTCCGGCCTCCAGAAGCTTCTGGCTGCAAATCACAGAAACAGTGGCTGAGACTCAGCGGCAAGCCGGAGGGAGGGTGCCTCCAGGGTCGGCTCTGCAGCGCCTCCACAGACCTCTGGGCCTTTCCTTCAGGGGCGCAGCATGGGGACCACAGCTCCAAGTATCCTGCCTTCCGAGCGAATCCCCAGCAAGGATTTCGGGGAAGGAAAGGCACTAGGAAACCCCCCTCTAAATCTCTCCTGCGAGGAAGAGCTTTCCCGGAGGGTCCCGGAGACGCGCCCTCGGGTCTCGTGGACCAAACGTGTGTCCTGTGACCCATCCATCACGTCAGGGGAGGCCCAGGAGGCGTGTCTGACTTTTCCTGCGTCTGCAGAGGGAAGAGGCGGGGGAAAGCGCCGGGAGCGGGGCGTGTGAGAGGGCGGGGCTCTCCCACTAGCGGCGGCTGCTGAGGGGGGCTTCGATGCATGAATAGGGGTTTGGCGTAGAGCAAGCATACGGGGCGCGGTCCAGGTAGAATCGCAGGTGTGAGCCCAGGAGAAGCGCGCCCCCGCTGTGCCCGAGGCCACCTTCCGGTGGGCAGATCTGGAAAGCGTGGTGCGTACGGAACTAACGTGCTGCCTCAAGGGTAGAACGTGAGCTCTGGCCCTGCTCATCAGGAGAGGATGAGTTTCTTTGTGTTTCAGGAAGGAGTCTCCATACGGTCTTTCCAAATCTTTCTAGGGCATCTCATAGGTGACCTCATTTCTAAAAAGGGTTTTCCTTGGGTCTTTGCTGAAGCTCTCAGATGGTGCGTCTAACTAGGCACCTGTCTGTAGTAATGCAAGTATCGCTTCTGCCGGAGGATTAAGACTTTCCTTAGCTTTTATGCCATGGGGCTCCCTGCGAGCATTTCTGAGGCACCCGCAAACAAGTATTGCTTGTATCAAGTCACGTGTCTTTAGAACATTCAGAACATGGCTTTAGAACCCACGGCCTAAGGACCAAATCTGGCCCTCTGCCTCTTTTTGTAAATAAAGTTTTATTGGAACACAGCCCCACCCACCCATTTACAGAGTGTCCTGGCCGCCTTCGAGCCACAAGTAGCAGAGTGAGTAGCCGCAGCAGGGACCATGTAGCCTGCAAAGCTTGAAATACTTACTCTCTGGCCCTTTCCGAGAGAGCTTGGTGGCCCCTGACCTAGAACGTTTGCAGAGTCCCTTTCCTAGGACCCATCCAGGCGTTGCTCATGAACACGTGTCCACGTCACGCTTTGAGCAACTGTCACAACTGCCCCTTTGGCGAAGGCGACCTCACAGAAGCCTTAGGACTGGGAGCAGAAGCACAGTACTCCGTGGGGAGAGGTTAGCGGTCTAGGACGGTCAAGGAGCAGACCCCGCGCTCCGGCTGGGGCCCGGCCTGGGTTTCTAGAGGTCGGCGCCATCCGGTCAGCCAAGTGGCCCCTGCAGGGTCCCAGGGCGAGCTCCCGAACCCCTTGCCCGACCCACGTTCAGCCCCCTCCCAAAGCCGGGGACCCCAGGTGATGCTCACGTGAGTGCAGTCTGGTTCCCGCGAAGGGACGCGGCTTCCAGGGTGCCGGCCGTGGACCACGTCCGCTGCCCCCCAGGGACTCGGGGACTGGCCCGCCCCGAAGCCCACGCAGCGCCGTCTTCCTGGGTGAGTTCCGAGACCAACAGATGGGGCCGGCCTGGACTCCCGTTTTAATTACCACAGGAAGAAAGGTCACAAACGGCCCCTTCCTGTACTTCTAGCAAAATGTCAGTCCGTTGCACTGTTTTGCAGATTTTGTGGTCTTTTTAAAGGACATTCAGTTCAGGGTCAAAGGCAAAAAGAGTTTACCAGCTGGGCTTCCGCTGGGCCCTGGAGGCAGTGAGGGGGGAGGGGAACCACACAGCAATGGGGAGGGGGAACCACACAGCCATGGGGGAGGGGAACCACAGGCCATGGGGGAGGGGAACCACACAGCCATGGGGGAGAGGAACCACACAGCCATGGGGGAGGGGAACCACAGGCCATGGGGGAGGGGAACCACACAGCCATGGGGGAGGGGAACCACACAGCCATGGGGGAGGGGAACCACACAGCCATGGGGGAGGGGAACCACACAGCCATGGGGGAGGGGAACCACAGGCCATGGGGGAGGGGAACCACAGGCCATGGGAGAGGGGAACCACACAGCCATGGGGGAGGGGAACCACACAGCCATGGGGGAGGGGAACCACAGGCCGTGGGGGAGGGGAACCACAGGCCATGGGGGAGGGGAACCACAGGCCGTGGGGGAGGGGAACCACACTTCCCGGTTTGCCCAGGGGCAGCCTGGTGTTAAGAACCAAAAACGCCCCGTATCGCAGCCAGCCCAGAGCACGGGGTCGCCCCATCTGCGTCGCAGACCATATGTGGGAGTCCCCAGGGTTCCCCACAACCTGTGCGGTTCAGGGTTCCTTCTGAATCAGTGAGCATCAGCTAAGTACCTACTGGAATGTTCTGATTTTCCGTTTTACAGACAGAAAGACCCAAGCCCCATGTGGACGAGGGTCCTGGCCAAGGTCCCACACCCAGCTCTCACCAGAGCCCAGACTAGGAAGTGGCCCTTCTCCAGCCAAAAGGGCCACGGGCCAGGCCGGTCCCTGCTTTGGCCGCGCTCACGTGCCACTGGGAGAGTCAGACAGTAAATAAAGGAGCAGACAAATTATAATTTCAAATATCGTCAGTGACACGAGGAAAAGAAAGCGGAGGGAAGGGCAGAGCATTGGGACGTGCAGGGCATCTCCACGCAGTAGGAAAGGCCACCCTGTGGAAGCGAGCTCCGGGACCGGAACCATGTTAGCAGTGTGGCTCAGGCGGACCCGAGCAGCCTTCCAGGGCGAGCCCAGGCAGTGCAAGGGCACTGTGGCAGCTGAAGTTGGCCTGCTGGAGGAAGAGAAGACACAGCATGGCTGGAACAGGGAGAATTAGGAAATGGGGCATGTGGTCAGATCAGGAAGGGTCTTAGCCATGGTGGGGAGATTGGATTTTCATCCCCGATTCTGAGGGAAGCTGTTGTAGTATTTCAAATGGCAGATGAGATCTGATTTATCCTTTTTATCATAAAAGTAGATTCAGGGGAGACTTGTCATTACGCTTCTCTGGTCCTCAGCTGAAAAGTGATGGGGCCTCAGAAGAGGGAGAGGTCGTAGACAGCCGTGCAGACGCTGGCTCTGTCTCGGCGCTCCCACCGACAGCTCTGGCAGGCAGGTTGGGGAGAGAACAGAGTGTCAGGAGGGTGCCGTGCCCTGGGGCACCTCGGTGCTCCGCATCCCCTTGGCATGAGCACCGGTCTTTTCTCGTCTGTTCCCGGAGCCGCGCTCACCCTTTCCCAGGGCGCCTTGGGGGCCGCTCTCTGCAAGGCTGGGCCCCCTGCTCCCCTCGCGAAGGCAGGGCTGCAGCGTGCATGCAGGCGGCACCCCCGGGGCTCCCGCTTGGAGAGCAGAGCGGGGTGTCGGGACATCCCTCCCTCGTGGGCCTCCTGCCCTCCTCCCGCGTGCTTCCGGCTCGCTGTTGCGGTTCGGCCGCACGCGAGGCCGAGCGGGCACGTCCTCCCGGTTGTCTGACCCACGGGCGTGTCCTGCCTACGTAGACGCACGTTCAGAAGGTACCGTCACAAGGAAGGAAACCCGGGGGCCCGCGCCCTCGTGATGCTCCGAGGCCGCGGTGCGCACGCGTGTCTCGTAGGAGAGGACGGGCGTGAAGCTGGGTCCCCACCCGGGCCTGTCGGGTCCTGAGCCGCCGTTGCCCTTCCTGTCCACACCTCTCTCCTCTCCCTGGGGAGCAATGACCGCCTCCCGTGATTTTGAACGCACTCTGGCGTATCTTTGTCTTCTCCCCCGGCCGCCGTAGGCAGGTGACGCGCCCGGTAGTACTTAGGAAATGCTTTTGGGTGATTTATGCCGAAGTCATGAGACAATTTACTTTGAATCAACTTCTTTGCGCGTCGTTGGCTCCGTCAGGGGAACTGGTGCTGCTCGTCGTGTTTGCGCCGCGGAGGAGCACCAGGCCGGGCGCGCGCGTACCTGCCAATCTGAGAAATGGTTCCTCCCGCAAGGGCGCATCTCTGCTGCGTGGGCGTGTGGGCTCCGCGGGGACAGAGCCCGTGTCCTCGCGGGCGCAACGTGGAATGACGCCGCCTCCCTGCCCGTGGAGCAAGACGGGCGCTCTGGAGCCGGGAGCAGCGTCATCTGTGAGTGAGGTGCCCACGTTCCTAACTTCCTGCATGTGACGTAACAGCAGCCGAGACGCGGGGCTCCATTCCCCCCGCCCCCGGGGAATCGGGGCAGCCTCTTGCCTGTGCGGGCCGGGGGCCAGAGGGCAACACCAAGTACCAGCCGACCAGGAAGCAGGAAGCAGGATGCAGGGAGCAGCCGCGTGTGTGGACAAGGGCCGAGAGGCACCGGCTCGGCGGCAAGTGACAGATGACTCGGGGAACTCCTCCCACCCCCCGCTTGCTCGCAGCTGCCAGGCCTTCCCAAGGATGAGGCCTGGCCTTGCCCCCGCCCGCCCGCGGAGCGGCCCTCTGTGCCTCAGCGCCGCCACCGCGATCTGGGCTGCCTGCCCACGCCTGGCGTCTCTGCCCAGCTGGGACACCTGTTGAGGCCACCGGCACCCCGCTCGGAGGCGCGCACAGGCTCTCTGTCTCGCCTCACCCTTCCTGATTGGCAGAGCCCGGAAATTTCTAGGACAGCCACTGTCACTCCCGGTCCCTGGAGGTCCCTCTTTCTAATAGTGTCCCAGTTCCTGCCTGCATCAGGCCGTCACCAGAGTGCGTTCGCCAGAGGAGTGACCGACGTGAGGCTTTTCTGCCCCGCTGCCCTGGAGGGGGCGGCCCCCCCCACAACCACTCCCTGGATGAACGCACCAGCCTCCCTCATGGGAGTCCCCCGGGGGCCCCCCAGGCGCCACCGCCCCAGCAGCCCCAGCCCAGGCCCGCCACCCGCGCCCGGTGGACTCCGCCAGGGAGAAGCCCTGAGATGCTCTGGGGAGTCTGCCTTTGAACCCACGTGCCCGTGAGTAGCTCCGCGCGGCGACTCCCCCGAGGCTTCTGCAGCCTCTTCGCCCTTTCAGAGTGAGAAAACCCGACTCGCACGTGGCGTTCGCACGAGAGGACGTGTTTGTGGATACCGAATTTAACGAGCAGCGAGGCTGACCCCACGTTAGGTAGCAGAGACACTCCGTTAAGCACGGAGCGCCTTGCACGTGGATGTCTCCTCCCCAAATTTCACGGCCGGTGGCTTCGGTTTGCCGGGTTGTAGACAGGTCTGTGGGACCCCACAAGGCTCTGAGGCCCCCAGGGGCCGGGTTGTGGGGCCTGAAATGTCCCTGCTGCCCCCCCCCCGCATCCCTGCACCCCTCCTCCCTTCCACAGCCCCGAAGGTGGCCAGCCCGGCTGACTTGGCGCCTCCGTGCCTGTGCGTGCCCGCCCCCGCCGGCTCCGGGCAGTGTCCTTCCCACGTCAGAGCCTCGTCCGACATCCGGCTCCCGCCAGGGGACCAGGCCTCTTGATGACTTGCGTGCCACTTTAGCTCCCTGCTGGTGGCTTGGGACAGTTGTCACCAGCAGCAGCAGCAGCCATTCGTGTGTGAATCGTTTCCATGGAAACATGGTTGTTGCACACGGTTCCCACCACGTGTGCAAGTCAGCCGTGGGTCATTCCAGCGAGACTCAGGCCCGGCCACAAAGGGCTGGTGCGAGAAGGTGGAGCCGTTGGGGGCTGTGGTCCTTGCCTTCTCCGGCGACACTGGGGGAGAGCAGGCGCCGTCCTGGGCCTGGCCGAGGCTGTGTCGCAGCCTGTCACCACCCAGCTGCGTTCCCTGGTCACCCACGGCCCTGGGTGACGGCCCCTCCTGCCTCAGTGTGCCTCGGAACCTTCATCTTGTGGTTCCACCTCCTTCTAGAATGTTCTTGCCCTCTTCTCCTCTCTAGCCTCCTGACCCATTCACTCCTGCTCACGTATCAGCTCCCCTCCTACAGGAAGCCCCCCAGCCACCTTCTGGTTCTCGTTGCGCCCTGGCCTGCACGCCAGCGTGACTGTGGGAGTGGTACCTGTCTTCCTGTTCCCCGGGCAGAGTTTCCCAAGGCGTCCGTAACAAACGACCGTGGGCCGAGAGGCTTCACACAACGGAAATGTCCTCGCCTCAGTTCTGGAGGCTAGAGGTCTGAGCGCGAGGTGTCTGCGGGGCCGAGCCCCTCCACGGGCTCCCGGGGAGGGTCCTTCCCACCTCTTCTGGCTTCTGGCGTTTGCCACCCACCCTTGGCGCCCTTGGTCTGTGGCCGCGTCCCTCCTGTCTCTGCCTCTGTCTGTCTGGCTTCAGCTGGCTTCTCTGCCCCAGGTGCCTCCAGGCCCCAAATCCCCCTCTCTGTCCGTTGTAAGGACCAGTCGTCGGTGTTCGGGCCCTCCTAATCCAGGCGGGTGTCATCCTGAGAGCCTTAGCTAGACACGTCCCATACAGACCCCGTTTCCACATAAGAGCACAGGCCTGGGTCCCCGTGGTTACTACTGGACCGTACCTTCTGAGGGGCTGCCACTCAAGCCGCTACACCCGACATCTCCGTGAGGCCCAGACCGGGCCCGGAGTGTCCTCTGCAGAGTGGCAAGTGTCCAGCCCAGCCCCTGGACTTAGGGGGTCTTCAGTGAGTTCCGGCTGCATTGACGAACTAAAAGCTGAACCTCTGGTCCCCGCTGCTTCTGAGCTTCAGTCCTGCACCAAAACCCGGTCCCGGAGGAGCAGGGCGGAAACGTAGCTGTTTGACCTGACAGTCGCATCCTAGCCCAGGTCCCGAGAGCTTCGGGGGAAGCCGTCTGGTCTACTCCAACGGTCCTCGTGTTTGAAATTGCCCGCCATGATCCTTCCCATACGGGGAGGGCAGACAGCCGCCCCGGGGCCCCGCGTGGTCACACCTCTGGGCCACCCCGGGCCTGGCTTCCTGTGGCTCTACACTTGGGCCTGCTGCAGAATCGGGCACTGCCGCCAAGGGAGCTGGTGCAGGGCTGACAAACCCAAATGCCAACGGTCATCGCCGGCACCTGCTACCTCCCGGAGCCAGTGAGGCGTGGTCTTCCCTGTGAGCCCGTCCTGGGGCCCGCTGGGAGGCCGTGGACCTCAGGCCCCAGTTACGGTTACAGGCCCCTCGCCTGTGGTCTTACGGGGCAGGCGCTGGGAGCGGCACGTGGCCAGCCCTGGTTTCCCATGGTCCTCTTGTCTTGCTCCAAGTATGTTCGGTGAACTCTTCCCTGTGGTGTGTGGTGGGACTGTCGGGTGGGTGGGAACGTGGAAACCTTTAACGGTCTCCGAAGTGTGGCTCCCAGGAAGCTCCGACTTGGCGTCGTCTCCTGGTGCCAGTGTGGCCCGGCACGGACAGCTCTTGCGTGCTCTGGGGCAGCCAGTGGCCTGTGTTCCCTCTTTAAATGAACTAGAAAAAGTTGCCTGCCCTTCCTCGAGATGCTTCACTCGCTTCTGTGCCAAAATAGCCATTTAACAAATACGGGGTTCTAGGACGGCCGTCGTGTGAACAGTGTCCTGTGTAGTTGCACTGTGCACCACCTACACAACTGTACTTGGTGGGGCTAGAGGCCCAGCCCCTTCGTCTTCCGCAGCTCCTGCTACAGACAACTGGCAAAGAAGGGTACATTTTGGGTTCATTAAAGTGCCTTCCCACTCTATTCAGAAAACACATTTGAGGTAGTGCAGCTAGGTTATGTTTGTTTAGTCAATCAACAGAAGGAGAATCTCACCACGGACACTGTGGCACTTAGGGAGCTTCAGAGAGGAACAAAGCAGTGATGTTTGCTCCCAGGGAGCCCACAGCTGATGGGTTAGCTGGTGAGAAGGGCCCTATCAGAGGCTTGGGCCAGGGGGGAGTTACCCCTCATGGGGAAGGTTTGGATGGCTTCCGCCGGTTCGGGGGCCCTGCGAGCTCGCCGGTGTCTGGGAGGGCGTGGCAGACAATAGGGCAGGGAGGCATGGCGAGGGCCCACGTGCGAGGGCTCGGGCAAAATGCAAGGCCATCGGTAGAGCGTTTCAGGGAGCGAAAATGTGCAGGAAGGCTGGGCAGTGACTGTGGTCCCAGGCAAGGGGCAGGGCCAAAGTGGGGGGCGGGGGGCGGCATGCCCGCTGGGGCTGGGCTGCTGGTTTCCCCAGACCCTGTCACCGGGAACCCGGTGGTGTGGGCCTCTGAGTGTGCGCCACGGTCCGCCACGCAGGGCCTCCGAGGTGCCGAGGCGGCGTCCCTGTGAGGTCAGCTCCCGGGAGAGCCGGTGTGCCGGCGTGCGGCCGGGGTGGCCGGGTGGGGGCTGGGCGGCCTCTGGTTTCTGGGCATGGCTCGAGATGGTTAAACCCGCAGAAGCAGCCCTCCGAGAGTGTCTCGAATCTGGGAAATTCCCTCCCTCTGGCCCGGGGTGGGAGTGCCCCGTCTGATTAGTTGGGGGGTGGAGGGGGCGCCGGACGTGAGTGCCTGGTGCCAGGGAACGACTTCCATTCACACGCCCAACGCGGTTCACGGTTTGTACAAAGACTCCGCACTTCTGACGGCCCCAGACTTCCCTTCCGCTCCGTCTCCGGCTGCCGGCGGGGGGCGGGGGGGGGGGGGCCGGCCAGCTGTAAGTGGGAGGCACGCCACGAAGCCGACCTGCCCCTACCCTCTGGGCACGCCCTGGGGTCGGGGGGTCGTCCCGGCTGGAGGTTTCTGCCCCCGAGACCCTTCGCCACCAAGCACTGACACCGAGCTCCACCCCCGTCTCGCACTCACACCCGTTCTGAGTCCGACAGACGCGACGGGGCGTGTGGCCCTTTGCCGGGGGCTGGGGCGTCTGGAGTATGGACGTCTCCTGGGGGTTCGGCCGGAGAGGACCGTTTCCCTGTCGCGGGCCTCGTCTCGCCCGCTCCTCAAAGTCCCTACGGGGCAGGTGTTACTGTAGCCGCTTTGCAGGCGGGGAAACTGAGGCTCTGAGTGGCTAAGCTGGTAAAGGCCTGGTCCGGGATTCAAACCCAGGTCTGTGTGCGACTGGAACTAAGACAGGGTCGGGACGGGCGGGGGCCGGAAGCAAAGCAGGAAAGAAGTGACAGGCAGCCCTTCTTCGTGTCAGCGACAGAGGAGTTGGGTGCTTGCACAGCACGCGGGGCGTAGCCACAGGTTGGGGGCTCGGTGGTGACGTGGGGGGCAGGGAGTTCTTTCTCGAGCGCCGGATCCCCGGGAGGGCTCCCAGGGGCTCTGTCGTTAGCCCGGGACGGGTTCCTGGGGGGAGACGCGGTTGCAGACAGCGACCCTGCTTGGGAGGGTTGCTGTGCTAGCACGTGCTGCCTGCCCCGGCTCTGGTGGGATACTGCATCAGCTCCGCCTCGGCCCACGGGGTGTGTATGGCCCTCGAGCCCATTGTGCAGAGCAGGGCACGGAGGCTGCAAAGGTCAGAGCGACCTTGGGTCAGAGCGCCGCCGGGATTTGAGCTGAGCTCCCCGTGGTGCCAGCACCTCCCCTCACCCACCTCGGCAGAACACCCCCGTGCGGTCAGTGGGGGTAGCCGACAGTTGTTGGGGGCCGGCCACACTGCCCCGAAGAAGCTCCCCAGTGCGGGAGGAAAAGTACAGCTGTCCGCGAGGCTCACGAAGCCAGAGGCAGGTTTGGGCAGCATGGGGTCCCGCGGGCAGAGGCGGCCCATAGTAGGGCCACCATGTGGAGCGCAAGACAGGTCCCCTTGGAGCTGGGCAGACATGGATGTCGGGGCCGCTGGTGTCCCAGGGGAGATGAGGGCTCAGGACCCGCGGGGCAGGTGCTGTCTTCCCCAGGCTCCCGGGCGCGGCCTGCAGCAGCTGCTCCTACAGAGGGAGGTGCAGGGCGAGGGTGGTGGCTCCGGCCAGGGGCCCTCGTGAGCCTTTCCCTGAGAAGAGGGACGCAGGACTTGGCCCGAAGAGCGCCCGAAGGAGCCACCGGGCCAGGGCCCCGCTCTTGAAGGAGTGGAGCGGGAAGAGGTGGGTGGGAAGGCAGTCCACATTCTGCGTGAGGGAGGCCGCCGAGACAGGAAGGCGGCCGGGCCTGGCAGAGGGTCCCCCGGCTCCGCCTGCCCTGACCCCTGTGGTCCCCCGGGGCCCGGCCGACCGCCAGCCTGCTCCTTTTCTGACCGCAGTTAAACGGATGGCTCCCTGGGGCTCCCCCTTCCACCGCGCCGCCACGGGGACTGCCCTCTCTGACCTCACGGTCACCCCGGGAGGCCCACGGCTCGTTCTCGCCGCCTTATAACGTGAGGGGAGGGTGGGGACGTTTAGAACGCCCCATCACCTACTAAAGGCCAGGCCAGCGCGCGGTCCTGCCCACGGCTCCCAGGGCCCTGGACTCCTGGGCCCACGTCTGCCCTTTTCCAACGGGCTGAGCCGGGTTGCTCATGGTCACGGCCACGCTCCCAGAGCTGGGGCTCGCCGTCCTCAGGATAGGAGGTAGGAGACAGAGCAGGAGCACGGGGACAGAGCCCCTCCTCCCTAGCCCGGTCACCCTGGATTGCCTGGTGTCTCGGCCGTGAAAGTGTGTGGCCCCGCTCCGCCCGCCCTTCCTTGGAGCGCAGGGTCACCCTGGATTGCCTGGTGTCTCAGCCGTGAAAGTGTGTGGCCCCGCTCCACCCGCCCTTCCTTGGAGCGCAGGGTCACCCTGGATTGCCTGGTGTCTCGGCCGTGAAAGTGTGTGGCCCCGCTCCGCCCACCCTTCCTTGGAGCGCAGGGTCACCCTGGATTGCCTGGTGTCTCGGCCGTGAGAGTGTGTGGCCCCGCTCCGCCCGCCCTTCCTTGGAGCGCAGGGTCACCCTGGATTGCCTGGTGTCTCGGCCGTGAGAGTGTGTGGCCCCGCTCCGCCCGCCCTTCCTTGGAGCGCAGGGTCACCCCGGCAGGCTGCACTGCATGCTCGTCCCGGGCAAGGGCAGGAGCTTGGGGGCGGGTCAGGCCATGGGTGCGTTCTCCAGCTGTGTCCCCCAACCTCCCCTTCCTCATCTGGGAATCTGTCACTTGGTCCAAGCACCCCTGTCCCTTCTCCTCCCCGGGGCCACCAGGTGGGTTGGCCGTGCCGCTCCCAGACGACTGCATGCCGGGGCCGCGTGCTCCCTACAGCCTGGAGTCGAGTGCTGGACACAGCTGACCTTCAGCTGTCTGTGACTTCGAGCCTGTCAGCATGTTGCTCCCACTGCTTGCTGTCTGGGTCCCCCGGCCGTCCCCCTCCGAGACAGGGGCCTGCCGAATTCTTCAGGACCTCTGGCGTGTGGCCCTCCTGCGGCCGGCCCCTTAGGACCCTGGAGAAAGCCTCTCCACGTTGCCGGCCGCCCCTCCTCCTTCCCTCCGCAGTGGCCTGGCCTTCCAGCTGCCGACTTCCGGGGCAGCAGAGTCGGGGGGGGCGGGGTACGCTGCCCCTGGGAGGCGGGGAGGGCCCCCGTGTGGCCCGGGCTGCGTGACCCACCAGGAAGTCCACTTCTGCCTGCACCCCCCGGGTGCCTCCAGGGCTGGACAGTCGTGGCGAAGCGCCCTTACTGTAAATGACGGGGCCTCGGGCAGCTGAAGCAGTCGGCGCTTTCGGGTTTCTTTCCTTTAAAAAAAAAAAAAAAGCCTTGCCAGGAGGCGGGTGGGGTGGCGTCAGGCTGTCGCTCCGAGGGGGAGCCCGCGAGCCCCCTTCCCCCGTCCCCACGACCCGTCAGCCCCTGACGGAGGCCTCGCCGCGAGCGGCTCTGGTGTGCCGGAGTGACCTGCCTCCTCCCGCCAGGAGCCCCCACCCATCGGCAGCGCCCCGGCCGCCCCCTCCGCCAGCCTGCGGTTTCTCCGTGCGGGATGACGCCGAGCTTGCCGCCGTGGCATTGTGGGCTCCTTGGCGATCGTGGGGACACCACATTCCCTCGGACCGAGAGGGAGGGGCTGCTGCGTCTCCACGCCGGCTCGTGCAGGGAGCAAATAGAATTCGATTTTTAATAACCCTTTCAAGAAGAGGAAGAAGAGGGAGGAGAGCCGGCCGCCTCATCCGTCGGCCGGCCGGGCTCGGCCGGCTCCCCCGGAAGGATGCACCGGCCTGCGCGCCCCAGCCCGGCCACCCTGGGTGCCTTCGGGCCACTTACTTTCTTTGCCTGTCGGTGCCGGGAGCCAGCCCGCGCTGCCATGGCTCGGCGGCCTCCCCACCATGCCTGACTCCTTCCTCCCGCTCGCCCGGGCTCGGCTCTGCCTCTGCCTGCCCCCCCTCCGAGCCCCATTGTGCCGTGCCCGCCTATCCCGTCAGCCGGCCCCCCCAGCTGCCTCCGCTCCTCCTGCGCCCTGCGCTGCTTACTTTCCTCCATGCTGCCTGGTCCGGCGAGCCGGGTGACTAAGTGGCTACGATGATGAGCGTCCCCGGCGGAGCAGCAGCCGCGGTGATGATGACAGGCTACAGTAATGGTCGCTACCCCCGGAATTCTCTCCACAGTGACTGCATCATCGAGGAGAAGACGGTGGTCCTGCAGAAGAAAGACAACGAGGGCTTCGGGTTCGTGCTCCGGGGGGCGAAAGGTAAGAGCCGCTGTCTCCAGCCCGGGTGCACTCACATGCCGTGTGAGTGTGAGTGTGTGTGTGTGTGTGTGTGTGCGTGTGCACGCCCGTATGAAAACGTTCCCCGGCTCAGAAAGAAGCCTTTTTCCTGGGGGCACTCGGTTGCTAGACAACCGTGTTCTTTAACATTCTGCCTCACTCAGAAAACACGGGGCTTCCTTGAGGAATATTTTCCATTTTCTATGCACAATATTGCTCTGAACGGGCTCTCGCTCTCTCCCTCCCCCCACCCTTTTTTTCCTTTCTTTAAGAAATCGTGGCTTTGATCTACATTTTATGGTGTACTTCAGCCCAACTGTGGCTGGATTCGGCGCCCCTGGTCTCTGAGAGCCACAGTTAGCCGGTGCCGAGTCTGGGTGTCTAGAAACTGCCCCATTCTGGGAGTGGGCTTTGGCTCCAAGTGCAGCAGGCGGCCGTGTGCCCGCCTCTAAGGTGACTTTGCAAAGGAAACGTGGCAAGATGGTCCCCTCTGCCGTGGACCGAGCTGGCAGCAGCCGCGTCATGCGGCCCCGTGGTGGGGGGTTCCGGGGCTACATTCCGCGGCAGGGCGCCCACCGCCAGCCCTTAACTTGGGGGCTTCCCTTTAAAAAGAAAACAAAATGGCATCGCCTCCCCGTGAGAGGAGGCGTCTGCCCACCGCGTGTGTGGGGAAGCCGTGTGGAAGTTTCATCTAGGGCCTCCGTGCCGCGCTGGGGTCCTGCACCGGCGCCAGGAAGGGCCTCCTTCCCTGGGAGCATCCGCACCCACCCTCGGCTCGGACTGCCCGGGAGCCATCTGTCCAGAGAGAGAAAGAAAAGACGAATCTGGCCCCGAGCGTGCGCGCGCGCGCGTGTGTCCATGACTGAGTGATGACCTGTCCCCTCCCCCTGCCGGGCTCGTCTTCGTCTTGCCGCCCCCTCCCCCACCCCCGGCCACTCATAACTACCCGGGGAAGTCCATCCTTGCCCTGGAGTTTTTGCTCAGCAGCTGCGTGTGGCCCAGAAGCCAACTCGCTCTGCTGAGGAGTGGGGCCCGGCCTCCCCCTGGGTGCTGGCCGCAGAGTGGTCGCCGAGAGCCGGGCTCCCCGCGGATTCCAAATCCGCAGCCACCCGCCGGGTCAGCGTTATGATCTGTCCGTGGGCCAAGTTGACTTCCTTTGGTTGCGAGTCTACGTAGATGTGAATTTGGCAAGTGGCTCAGTGTGGTGTTTCTGTAGCTCTGTGTGGTTATGGGGGGGACTTTTCCATTTTTAGCACCGAAAATGTTTAGTCACTGATGCTTTTAAAGAAAATGACAGGCGTGTACATATAGACATGTACGGCAGGGCACAGTATCCAGTGTTTTCCACAGAGAGGCCAAGAGATCGAGGGGCACCCAAGTGCACTTGGCCTCACCGCTTGAGCTGGCGCTGACCTGGGGCTAGGACCGTCAAGCCCCCCTCCGGGGAGCGCCCGCTTCCAGGGGGAGGCCTGCGCGCCTCCTTTCTCTCAGGGCCCCGTGAGGGGCCCGCCGGGAAGCACCACCCCGGCTGGTCCTGAGGTCTTCCTTGTTTCCCCAGCGGATACGCCCATCGAAGAATTCACGCCAACGCCCGCGTTCCCCGCGCTGCAGTACCTGGAGTCTGTGGACGAAGGAGGGGTGGCATGGCAGGCCGGCCTGAGGACCGGGGACTTCCTGATTGAGGTAGGGACACAGGTGTTCGTATCTTGCTGCTTGGGGAGAGCGCCGACTCTCTTAGGCCCGGGGCCCGCGGTCTCAGCATCGCGGCCACTGGGCCAGATCTAGGGGCGCTCGTGGAGGCTGCCCTAGACTCGCGTCGTTTGGTTTTCTCCATCCATCGTGGATGCCATTTCCCGTGGACTCGGGTGTGCTTGGCGTGCCTTTAAGGCCTTGGCTGTACCTCTTTGGAAGGTAGAAATGTTTGTGGAAGTTGGCCACTGGTCTCGAAGTGGAAGGGACACGCGGTTGCTGTGACGTTGGGGACGCACGCGGATCTAGGTGTGGTTCCGTGGTCGCCGTACAAGTAAACGCTGTTGCCTACTCTTATGCCACAAGGGCAGGACGGAAAGTGCTGTACCTTGGCCCTCGCTGGCGTGAGGTCTGTAGCGTTGGCGGCTGAGAGATCACTGATTCATACGTTGTGGTAACGTTGCCCGTCAGATGGTCAGCCTTCGAAGACTGAGGAGCCTGAGCCAGAGGGGAAGCTGGAGTTGATGGGACACAAAGGAAAATTTTACACTCAGGTGCTTTGAGAACGGGCTTCTCCGAGTGGGCGAAAGGAGGGATTCTTCTCCGTTGGAAGAATCCCACCGGTGCCCCTGTTTCCTGAGCTTTCGCTGGAGTTAGCACCTTGGTGCCGTGTGAGGTGTCCGGGCACCCAGCGCATCTGAGCTCCCTGCGTTTGGCGGGTTCGGGTGTTACTTTCCATCTTGTTGTGCAAAGGAACGTGTTACTCTTGGGAAATATTAAGAATAAAAGAGGATGCTGACCTTGGAAGAATTATTCTTAAGGGGTTCGGTTTGCTCAAATGGTCCTCCTTGGGAGCTGATGCTTCTCAGAAATCCGTCCCTCGTTGCTAACCCCGGGCCCGGTCCCACCTGCACTGGAAGGCCACACGCACGTGGAAAGGGGGTACGTGGCGGGCCTGCCGCCGGGCCGGCCAGACACTTGCTCCTTCTGCAAAGGAGCCCCAGACCGTGGTGACGCGGCCTAAGGTTCCCAGGGTGCTTTTGAGCCCAGGTTTACTCATGACCTCCTTGGTGGTTGCTTCTGAGGCTGGTGGAGTGTTGGAAATTCAGAAGGAGAGACGCTGTGGGGGAGAAAGACCCAAGAGCTGAGGAGAACGGAAAAGGCGATTTACCCTCCTCCGGGCTCCTTGTGCTGCCTCGTTTTTGTGGCTGAAAGATGTATTTGAATTATCGTTGACCAATCGGAGCCTGGCCCGGATGAAACGTCGGGCGCGTGTGTGCCCGGCATGACGGAGAGCGGGGCCCACCGGCCTTCCACGGGTTAACTTGATTTGTAACCTCACGAAAATGCAGAGACTGGTTGAATCATCTTCTGTAGGATGTAGTTGTGATGTAAGTCTCCTTTGCGTGTGTGAGTGTGTGTGTGTGTGTGTGTGTGTGTGTGTGTGTGTGTGTGTATGAGTGTGTGTGACAGAGAGACAGAGACCCAGAGACAGAGGCTCCGGTGGGTTGACCTAGCCGATGCAGGTTCTTGGGCTTAAATAGTAAATGAAGGCTGCGGACGGAAGGGTGTCCCCCATCGTCCGGCTCATTGGAGCGCCTCCTTGGTGAAGCAGGCAGTAAGAGAAACACGGGACCGCCTCGGAGCACGTGCCGGCCCGGCCCTCTCCCAGGGAAGCGAAGCCGCACCGGGTTGGCGGGCGCGTCTGCAGCGCGTGCCCGGCCTGGGCGGAGGAGGCAAGCCGCCCGGCCGGATCGAAGCCTCCGTGGCAATGGGAGCGTGAAGAGTTTCTGCACTGCCGTCTGCAAAGCCCTTCCTTTGACATTGCTTTTAACCTCTGATATGCAAATACGCTCGCCGATTTGGAGCAGGTCTTATATTCTAGGGAACCTCTGAGCGCCGGGATTCGAGGAATGGCCGGCCCTGAGACGCATCAATGCCGTGTTGTTTTATTGTGTCACAAAGACCCGGAGGAGGGGCGAGCCCTCCAGCACCCTGGCTGCTTACCGCGGGTCACGTGCTGAGGGGGGCACGGGGGGGGGGGGCCGGGGTTGGGCTGCTGGAACGCCGCCCCACCCGGTGCGTTTCCAAGGCTACATTGGGGCTCAGAAGGTCTCCTTTAGGTGCTTGCATTAAAAAGACTGAGACTCTCCCCTGAGGGGTTTCCTAGCTGCCGACTGAGCCACTGGAACATTAGAATCACTTAGAGCCTCGTAGGTACGTGCATTTTCCAACAGTTTCTCCACATTGTCCGTTGAGAAGCTTCAACCTTGGAGGAATCGTTCTAAACGAACTTTTGTGTCTCGGGCGAATCTTCATTTTGGCCAGAAGCCATCTCCGGAGTCAAGGGGGTGTCTGAGCCTTGGTGAGGTGCAGGGTCGCCCGTGGAGAGAGCGCAAGCACGGGCCAGTTGTCCCGGTCGCCCCGCACACTCCTCCGGGCAAGCCTCCTTCTCTCCCTGCTCTTGGAAGGGAACCCAGAGCGCGTCAGCTGCTTGTGACCTCTTTAGCAACTCGGGCGGCAGTTCGAATGTGGAGACCAAGGGGCGCCCTTCCGTGGTCTGTTCTCTCCTCGAGGTCTTCAGCATTTGCCCAACTAACTTCCTTCTTCCTTCTTAGACTCGGCGTCTGCTAGTGCCATCAGCTCCCGCCGCGAAGGGCTTCCTACCCTGGGTGCTTCCCTCGCGTGCCCACCCTCCAGAGTTGGCATCGCTCCTGCCCCAGCATTTGGGAGGAGTTTGCTCCTTGGTCACCGGGACGGTTTCTTTGCTGACCTCGCCCCCCAAACCCCTCGCCCCCCAAACCCCTCGCCAAAGAGCAAGCACTTGGAGTAGGGTCCACGCAAAAGGCTCTCGTGAGCCCAGGAGCCAGGATGAGATGGATAGGGTAGGTGTGCCGGCTGGGTTGCTGTAAAAACTCGTCTCAGACGTGGAAAAGGAGAAGTAGGTGCCCCGCTGAGGGGGCTTCCGAGCGCCGTGGCTCACAGGCCGCGTGTGTTTGCATTTTGAGATCCGCTCGAGGGGCTGCAGTCCCCTGCGTGGCCGGTGCCGCCGGAGCTTTCCCAGAGGGCTGCGGGAGGCAGTGAGAGTGGCAGGGCAGGGGGGGCCGAGTCCTTCCGGGGAGAAGTAGGCCTGGCGGCAGCGACAGACCAACCACAGCAGTGAGCACAGGAGTCAGGGCGCGTCCTCTTTCCAAGCAGGCCACGTGTAAGCGCGGGGACTCTACCAGCCGGGAGTGACAAAGACCCGTGTTCCTCTTGGTTACAGCAGGAAACCCAACTCAAACTGGGTTTAATAACGACAGACGCTTGTCAGAACTGAAAGCAAAGAGTGCAGAGGTAGAATCAGCCTTCGGGCACAGATCGTTGGCGACTTCGTCTGCTGTTTCCTCGAGATTCCCCTGGCCAGATCCCCGAGCCCCACGGGATGGGGCAGGAGAGGCCACTTACGAGGAGTCCCAAGGGTGACGTGGAGGGTTTGCATCCAGTGATCAGGGGTGTGGATGTTGGGATGTCACTTTGATGTCCTGTAAGGGACTCCCCACACCGGATGCCCTGTCAGCCTCATCCGGTGAAACCTGGCGGGCGACAGGCCACCTGTCATCATTTATAGAGAGACCCGGATGCCAGCCACACCTACAGGATCAGATACTGGAGGCAGCAGCTTGGGCCTGGCGTCTTTAGGTGATGCCGCCACGGGTTCCAGAGTCACGCGGGGCAACTACCGGCTGGCCTGGTCCTGCTGGCTTTATTCTTAATGTTTCATTGTCTTCCTTCCTTCCTTCCTTCCTTCCTTCCTTCCTTCCTTCCTTCCTTCCTTCCTTCCTTCCTTCTTATCTTTCTCCCTCTCTCTTTCTTTTTCTCTTTTTTTTTTTTTTTCGAGAGAGAACGTGCATGTGTTGGGGAGGGACAGAGAGAGAGAGAGAGAGAGAGAGAGAGAGAGAGAATCCCAAGCAGGCTCCCCACTGTCAGCACAGAGCCCGATATGGGGCTTGAACACAAACCCTGAGATCACGAGCTGAGCCGAAGTTGGATGCTCAACCGACTGAGCCGCCCAGGCGGCTCTGTGTTGGCTTTTTGAACCCCTTCATTTGTCATTCTGAGGAACAGGAGCAGGTCCTGCACTGTCCTTGACGTGAGACCGGGGCCGTCTTCCTTCCACAAGCTCCCCATTCGGAAACCCAAGCTTTGTTTCTTGCTTTGCTTTCTTAAATGAAAACATTCTCTAATGGAAGAATTTCTATAATACAACCAAACACTACACACCAAAGGAGCAAACGACATTTGCAGCAAACCCAACCAAGGCCCGTGTCCTTATTTACAGTAACCAAGGGTGTATCTGCCGGGCACTGCACAATCCCACCTGATCCTCACAGCGAGCTTTCACACGGCATCTGTTGTCATCCCATGTTACAGATGAGGGAACCGAGGCACTGAGAGGTCAGGTCACTTGTGCATAGCCATGGAGCGGGAGAGTGGAGACACCGGGCTTCCACCCAGGCTGCCTGCCTCAATAGTGCCAAAGCTCGGAAATCCGTGAGAGACTCCAATGTGCTTGACGTATAAATGGGCAAAGGGTAAGAAGAAAAAGAGATGACGAGGTGCCAATTTTTATTTTCAAATTAGCAAATGCTTTTTTTCTTATTACTATCCCCGTCGCGGGTGACAGCACTCATATGTTGCTATGGGGAAGAATAAATTGCCATAAACTTTTTAGAAATCAATGTGACAGGATGTAATAAGAGCCGTAAAGCCGAATCAGGAATTTTATATCCAGGAATCCATTCTCGGGCAACGGTCTGAAAACAGGCAGCACAGAGAGCGCAGTGTAGCCAAAGCCAAACTACGGGGCTGGGACTGTAGGGAAATGGTTAAGGTGACATCATACACCTGTCATAAAGACCCAAGAAAGCACTTAAAAAGTAGGCTTGCGGGGGGCTTCTGCTACTAATGAGAAGGGACCACCTTCTCTCAGGTGAGAAGGGCAGAACCAAAATTATCTGCACGGTACCACCTAAATTTCCCCCAAAATAGGCATAGAAAAAAAAAAAAGGAAAGGAAATGTTAACCCCTGGGTGATGGGATCGTGTGTGGTTATTTTCGCTTTTCTCAGACTCTTGTCTATTTGTCAGATTTTTCCAGAGCCACAGTATTCATCTTTTTGACAGGTATTAATTTCATAAACAGAAAGTTACTCCTTAGAAGACGCCGTTGCACAGTCACGTGGTGCCTCAGCCTCCGTGGCCAAGGTGTTGCTGTTTGCTTTCGGGATGAGAACACTTTCCTGGGCGTTAATTGTTTTCCTGGGGCCGTTGCTCGCCGACCCGGTGCCATGCTGGAGGCTCCCATGGTTTCTGTGATTGTTTTCTTAGCCCTGAAGTGGCCGGTCTCGTGTTTGTGTTAATTCCCTAAATAGGTTTTCCCTTGCAATTAAAAGCAGGCAGCAATATCCTTCATCCTTGAAAAGTGATACTTGAGTTTGCTAATTACTTTTCCTCGTATTAAATGCTTGTACTAGTGATGGCCTACAACTGTTTTATAATCTCAGTTTGCACTGAAGTGAGGACGCTAAGAGGGATGTCCCGGGGTTTCCCTCAGAGACCATTTGAGTGTCTCATAAGATGGTTCTTCGGCTGAAAATCGTAGCACGGGCTCTGGCACACACTCACCTAAACCATTACCTTTAACCAAGCCGGGACTGCCAACAGTTGGGAAAGCCGGGGGGGGGGTCCCCAGTGTCGAAATTAAACCACTCGGAGGAGAGGAAATGAAGCTCAGGTTCTGCCTGATCAGTTGCTATGCCCGTCGCTGATCAGCACATGCTTCTTGGGTCTCAGTGTCCCCGCCAGAAAAATGGGTGGTTGTGAGAATTCAGTCACCAAGACGGGCTACGAAGCACGAGCTCTGGGCACGTGAGCCGCCGCGAGCGCCAGTCTTGTTAGAAGGCTGAGGCCGGCAGTGCCGGGCAGAGACTTGGCATTCCGTCAGCACTGGCCGAGTGTCTTCCTGTCCCTCACTGTCATCCATGATGCCCGACTGGGGAGAGGAAACCAGTGACTGTCAGTTGAAGGAAGAATAATAGTAAGTCGCCACACATTCTAATGCTGGTAGGTGATGCTACCGCCAGCGTCTCGAGCATGGAGCCGTTGCAGAGCACCCCCGTACCGTGCCGAGCACATACAGCTGCCATGTGCCAAGCTCATTCCAGCCAAGAGCGCACTGGCCGCAGCTTCTCGATGCCTGTCTATGGGCCGCACCTTCCCCGCCCCACCCACAAGCCCCAGATATCCCTGGCAGCCATGCCTCTGGGTTGGCTTGAGCCTCTGCTCCCAGGGCGCTCCCTCTCTGCCTCGTTCAGTTCTCTTCTGGCACGAGTCTGGCTTTTAGGTAATCTTGGAATTTCTCTTCATGATTCCCGCTTTGCCCTCCAGCCGCAAATCCCAGGGCCGAGGCCAGAGCCCTGCGGTGGTTTCCCCGGTGCCCGTATCCTTTCCATCCAGTTGTCCCGCCCCAACGCCCAGCTCACACTTCTCTGTCCTGCCTTTCTGGATATTGTGAGAGGCGTCCTCACATGTCCTGCTGGTGCCCACATGGCCAAGCTGGGAACTCTAACCACCCCACGCCCCAAAATTCTTAACATCTTATTTAAATAATTTTAAAGGGGTGTTTAATTCAGTAACTAAGTTCGGACCGAATGCCAGCTGATATTAGCAGGAAGCTAGGGCGACTGGTGAATTCTTGACTTTGAGTCACATTGATACTTTAGTTGTGACGCTCTGTGGTTTCACGTCAAAGACAAGCAGGGCCCAGTGGCTGTCTTCAGTCTCTGCGAGTGTGGAGCGTTTCTGTCCGGAAGCTCCGTGGCTTCTTGCCGTGCTCATTTTGGAAGAGGTGTGGGCCCCCTGGCTAGCCTCTAACTCGAGCTGCCCTGCTGCCGGGCTGCTGGCCCCTGGGTCAGTGCAGAGAGTAAGCTCAGCCATCTTGACTTGCCCCTTCATCCCCCTTCCCAGGCTTGTTGGGGTCTAAGCTCCCAGTCACTTCTCAGCAATGACTGAAAAACGTTCCTTTGGCAGGAAATAAAAGTCAGCACAGAGGAGCGTGTCTGTCTGCTTTTGTTGCTGGCCTTCACACAATGCCAGTGCCTGCGGCAAACTGTTGTCGTTACAGTCTTGGCCTCCCGAGGCTCAGAGCATTGGGGTCTCCACTGTCTGTGTATCGTAGCGCTGGGGTCTTTGCTCTCCAAGGCTCTGGAGAGGCCCCTGCTCTGGGCAGAGCTCCTGGAAGTCTGGGAGCCTGGACCCCTTTCCTGCACATAGCCATAGCCCCTTCTGTCCCTAGAGAATGATTCACTCTGTCCTGGGAACAGGTGGTCCAGGCGGAGGAGCAGCCCGGAATCCTGCTGAGAAGGTAGATGCGGGCAGTTTAGCTATTGCAAATCTGAAGTCTTGGCTCATTCATTTTGGGGTTCTAATTTGAAGCATCAGTGATTTCAATTTCAGGCTAAAAAAAGATTCAGAATCACTTCAGGGGACCACGGCTGCTGTGCTCAAGGCTCCATAGGCCTAGCAGATGGCAGTGCACTGAGTTGGAGAGAGACAGAAAGGAGCCATGGTCAAGGGCACAGGCTGTGCATTCTGATCTGGGTTTGAATCCAGCCTCTGTCACTTGACCGTTTGAATGTGAACTTGGGCAAATCTTTCATCCCTTGGCCTCAGTTTCTTAAACTGTAAATAAAAATGTGTTTGAAGCACATAGCATGGCTCCTGGCAGAGTGACATCTCAACAATTGGTAACAATTGTACATATCACTTTTACAACCAGGTGTTGGGCTGCCATGTGCTGTGGGGAGAAAAACATGAATCAGACCCAGTTCCTCGGGGAACTCAGTCCAGAAGGGGGCAAAAAGCCCCAAGATAAATCCAAAAAAGGGCTTTGCGAAAGAGTTGTTTTTGGCACCATGCTTAGTTGAGTACGTGGGGTTTCCATAGGTAGAACTCAGGAGCTGGGGGTTCCAGGGAAAGCTTCGAGTGTCGGGAACGTTCAAGGTGGATTTGGGGAACGGCTAAATGTTATGGAGCTGGGGGTAACTGGGGCTGGTCCCGAGAGAGCCTGGAATGTCAGTTTAAGTAGAAGCAACAATGTATGGTCCGTGGCAGGGAGCAGCCATAGGAGGATGTGTGCAGAGAGCGGAATCTCTCCGTGGTGCTCAACCTCTCCAGGGTGTGGGGACCTCTCCAGGGTGCTGAACCTCTCCAGGCTATGGGAACCTCTGCAGGGTGGTGGGCCTCTCCAGGGTGCTGAACCTCTCCAGGCTATGGGAACCTCTCCAGGGTGCTGAACCTCTCCAGGCTATGGGAACCTCTGCAGGGTATGGGGCTTCTGCATGGTGCTGAACGTCTCCGAAGTCCTGAACCTCTCTAGGATGTGGGGATTTCTATAGGATGTGGGGACCCCTCCCGAGAGCTGGGCAGATGAGGCCTCCCTCAGGAGAAGCAGCCTGGTGGGAGACCTCAGTACTTCGTTTCTCATTCCCTTCACCTCCCACCCCTGTGTCTTGTATCCTTGGGCTTCCTGGGCACTGCGGTGTATTATTCAGTGGGTGTGCTTGCCTGCTTTCTGGGAAATCTCTTCTGTGAGGAGACGTAAAGAGACCAATATGGTTTGAGCGTTTATGGAGGCCTGTGCTCTAAGCCAGCCTTCACTTCATCACGAAGATCTCAGTCTACACATCACCTTCCCAGAGGAGCCTTCCCGGGCACCCTCTGGCTGCCCCGACTCTGACACCTCACTGTGTGCTTTCCCCACCATCAGAATCATCATGTGTGTTGGGTGATTGACTTACTGTCCATCTCTCTCATGAGGATGCCTGCTCCCTGCAGGCTGGAGAGGTTGCTGACCTGGTCCCTGACGTGTGTCCGCCACCCAGTAGGTGCCTGATGCTTAACAGAGGTCCCAAAACATGTGCTCAGTGACGGACACTCCTGAGAAGTAGGCATTTTATGCCTTCTCTGCAGGTAATAGAACTGAGAGATTAGATGCTGCCGAGGTCCCCACAGGGAGTGCTGACTCCCAAGCTTCCATATGACTGACGCTCTCGGAAAGTCCAAAGTCTTTGAGACATAATCTTATAACTGTCTTCCTCAACCCAAGAAGGATGCTGTAGCCCCAGCCCCAGTCTACACGCGGTGCGGTCTGCAGGAGGCATGGTGAGCCGAGAGCTCCACATTGGAAGCTTCTGGTCCAGGCTTCTCCGATGTGCCTCTTGACTCCCCTGAAAGGAGCCCTCCTGGGTCCTCACCACCTGCCCTCCCTTCCTCCCACACGCTCACCTCCCAGTGTGCTCAGCAGGCTCTCGTTAGCATTGATTTGTCTGTCTGCAGCGCCCTTTTGTGGGGCATTTCATGATACAAGCGGTTAGGTTGGCAAATGAACTGAAGGAAGGCCTCTTGCTAAATGCCCAGTTGGATCTTCTAATTGGCAGAGTTTGTCAGTCCTGGGAACGAGGCTGTGTGCATGCCAACAAGAAGAAGAGTTAAGAAGAGAAGGGCTGGGGAAGGGGACATGGAAGGCCATGGTTCCCATGATGCTGTAAGGTCCTGACCGGTCTCCTCGCCCTGGTGCCCTGAGACCAACCTCCCGCAGGCAGGATTACCAATCCCCTCTCCCTGGACCTTTGGTTTCATGGAACAGACTTTTCATGCACCTCCTCTGTGCTCAGCGCTCAGTCATGGAGATGAGTGGAGGCCATCTTTGCCCTCAAGGGGCAGAGTGGAGTGGGGAGGGAGGCCCGAAAATCTCTGCCAGGACTTGGAGCTGGGGCACAGAGGAAGGGACAGGTTATTCAGATGAGCAAGGGAGGTGGCGCACACATCCCGTCTGGAAGGGCAGATGGGCCTTAACCCTGGCCCCCTCCCCCTGGTCTCCTGAACGTGCCGCGCTCCCTCCCACCCCCAG
The DNA here is from genome assembly GCA_030068075.1 of Paguma larvata. Lineage (NCBI taxonomy): Eukaryota > Metazoa > Chordata > Mammalia > Carnivora > Viverridae > Paguma > Paguma larvata. Next base: position 110,052,884 of record CM057831.1, on the reverse strand, counting down.
AACTTGCCCACACTGCTCACTCGTGCTCTCTGTTACCCCTCTCCTACCTACACCCCCTCCACCTACGTAACTGGCTCACCCTCAGATCTCGGCTTGGTAGCCCCTCCTCAGGGAAGCCTCCCCGACAGTCCCCAAGACACCCACTAGGCACATGTCGCTGGCCCTTCCCGACCTGACCTCAGGGGCGAGCCACAGCCCAGCACGTGGCAGGTACACAGTCAGGTTCTGTTAAATGACGGGAGGCACCATAGGGGAGGGCACAGCCAGATGAGGCTCAGAGCAAAAGCACATAGCCACGTGTGGGAGATGTCAGGATGGAGAGGATGGGCCTCCATGCCGGGCAGGTCCTTAAATGCAGAGCTGAGTCATGGGGCCTCACTCTGTCGCTGGAGGCAAGCCCGCTTGGGGGTTTTAGCAGGAGCTTCTGGGGCCTGCCGGTCACTAGGCCGGAGCCTTGCTGGAGAAGGGAGCTGGAGGCAGACTGGAGGCCACTGCCTTTGAGAAGCAGGGGAGAGCAGGAATTAAAAGCTCACTCCTAGGAGGAGCCCACCTGGGTCCAAATCCAGCTGCCCTACCCGTGTGCCACGTGGCCTCAGGCAACCTACACGACTTCTCTGTGCCTCAGTTTCCTCGCCTGCAAAGTGGGAGCGAGAAGAGCATCCGTCTCCCGCTGCAGGGAGTACCCCATCTTCACCCTTCAGGAGAACCCGGTCTTTACCACGGCCCGCAGGACTCTGCGGCTCCCGGCCTCCCTGCCTCCAGCCCCCTGCACACCCCTACCCTCCCCCGGCACACCCTGCTGCCAGGCCTTCCCTGACCCACCTCACCTGAGTGGCACAAACCTCCGCAAACTGCCGCGGTGACCGAGGGGGCGCGTCTCTGCTCACCTTTGCCACGTGTTGAGTTTATATGCCACGAGGGTGTGCAGGCTGAACGTCTCCCCTCCAGGGGCCCCAGTACCCTCTGTGGGCAGAGCCCTCATCCGGGGGGGCCTGGGGTCATCTCAGCGCCCAGGAGAGGAGAGTCTGGTGCAGAGCAGAGCCTGGTGTGTGTCTGTTGATTGGCTGGATGAGTCGTGATCCCAGGCGTGGCCCAGAGGCTAGCCGACGCCAGTGAGGACGTCACGGAGCCCTGTGAGCTCATGCCGGACACTTCTGCGTTGGAGGGGTGGCTCATCTCTCCTAGACTGCCTCCGTCACGTCCCACTAATCGGGGCCAGGACCTCAAAAAGCGGACAGAGATGCAGGGGTCGACTGACTTACATCAGAGGGAACCACAGGTGGCCAGTCCTTTCCCTGAAGTTCTAGAATTCTCTCAAGAATTCTCTCCTGCTGCCCACTCAAATCCCACAGACTTTATGGGGAGGGGGTGCCTCTACTCTCAGAAAACGTCAGGGATTTGGAGTCACCTCTGCCCCCGTGTATTCTTGCTGACTGGTTTTTACATTAGTGCTGTTTCTTTGGGGTCGACGTCAGTCACGTCCCCCCAGGTGAAACTGGGAATTACAGGTGAGCCGAAGGAAAAAGTCGGCAAGGCCACCTGGCGACAGGGCTGCTGTCGGGTTTACCTTCTCCGATTGTCATTCCCTTGTATGTGTCTGTCAGAGACACGTTTTGCCACGTGTGTATATGCATGGGCGTTTTTGTGTGCATGTCTCTGTTATTGTGGTAAAATACCCATACTGTCAAATTGGCCATTTTAGCTGTTTTTAAAGGGAGCAGTCTGGTGGCATCTAGTGCGTTCACAGTGCTGTGCGACCATCATGCAGAACAGTTTCAACCCCCAGAAAGACCCCCATCTCCACCAGCAGCCACTTCCCATCCCCGGCTTCCCTGAGCCTCAGGCCACCCCCGATCGACTCTCCGTCTCCCTGGGTTCGTCCTGGACTCTCCGTTGGCCTGAAGTCCCACCACGCATGGCCTGTTGTGCTGGCTCCTTCCGCTGAGAACGTTTCCACGGTTCCTCCGTGGGGCGGCGTGTGTCGGCACCCATTCTCTCTAGGCCAAATGACATTCCATCGTGTGGACGACCCGCTCTGTGTCCATTCGTGCACTGCTGGGTGCTCGGTGGTTCCGGCCGTTTCCGGCTTCGGCTCCCGTGCATAAGGCGGCGATGAGCGTTCGTGCGCGGGCCTTCGTTGGGGTCCCAGTGCCTCAGGTGTGGACCTCCAAGTGGACTCGCTGGGTAATTCTGTGTTTATCTGAACTGCTGCCCCAGCCTGGGGCACGGGGGTGGGGAGAGCGACAGGTGTTCAGTGAGTGCCTAATAAATGAGCATCTTGACACTCAGCCCGGGGCGGGGGAGCCGGAGAGCGGAGAGAAGGGGGGCAGCCCCGGCCCACGGACACAGAACTCAAACCCACCAGCACCCTCACTGCTGGACGGCGTGTGCCGGCTGCAAATGACATAAGCCTCGGCGATGACGGGAACCGAGGGCGGTGCTCCCAGTTCACGCTCACGAACTCGCTCAGGGCTCAGCTTCGTTGGGATATTCCCGTCAGCCCTTTGTGTTCCTGCACTAGGAGCCTGGGGCACAGAGAGGGGAACTCGCTTGGCCTGCAGACGCACAGCAGGCAAGCGGCCGAGCCAGGCTGCTGCCCAGGCAGACGACTGCTTCGGGGGCCACACTGTGAGCTTCTCCACCAGGAGGCCTGGAGTAGGGGACAGGGCGAAGGGACTGGCCAGGGGAGGAGTGCGGTGGGCTGGAGGGTGAGGGCGGGAACAGACCGGCGCTAGTGTGAGCAGGAAAGAAGTGTCCACATAAAGCATCTTACCCAGCGTCCGGCAAGCAGCTAAGCAAAGGGGCAGGGCCTGAGAGGTGGGGGCTGGGGGATGGCCGGGTGGAAACCTCTCCCAGGGCTGTGGCGTCACTGTCACCGGAGCTGGCCTGGAGGTGGCAGAACATGCCTCAAAATGCACGTTCCCAAGGGGTGGTTTTTGTTAAGGAGACACTCAGGCCCGTTGACCCTGGGTCTGCAGAGGCTGAGATGGGAGGGGGGCAGCCAGGTGACCGCTGGTGGTACAGCAAGAGGGACCAGAGGACGGATGTACAGAGGGGCAGACAGCTGGGTTTCGGTGACTGAGCATCTCAGGGGCCATCGGTGGGTGGCTGCTGGGGGACCCCAGGGCAGGAGGAATGAGGAGGCCCAGGAAGGACACCTCAGGTGAAGTGGGTCGCGGCCTCCAGGAGGGGCGGTGGGGGCAGCGGGTGCCAGGAGCGGCTCCAAGGGGATGGTCGCCCGAGCCCCAGGACTCACAGCCAGGTGGGCAGAGTGTGTGTCTGCTGCGAGAGTCAACATCACGGTCCCCCACAGGCGCCCCCTGCCCACGGGCGCCGGCCACCTCATGTGGATGGCACGGCCCGGTGCCCCTGGAGCACGGGCCCGGGGTGCTGTCGCTCACCAGCAAGGAACCCGAGCCTCAGGAGGACCACGGGCCTCGCTCTCACGGCCGCAGTGCCCTCCCTGTCTTTCTGGGGCGGGTCTCCTTGCCCAGCACGGAGGCCCAACTAGAGACGGCCAAGTGGTTCAGGGCCCGAAGGGAGGCGTGGACTAAGCAGATGGAAAGTCCCCGGAGGGAGAGGTTGTAACTGATAGGAAGATTCCCTGGAGGGCTTCCTGGAGGAGGTAAGGGGAGCAGGGTCTTTCGGCATCAAGGAGAACCGGGTAAGGACGGAAGCAAAGCAAGGGCACCCCAACTCCTCAGTGCTCCTCAGCAGTGTTATTCTAGAACTTTCTGTATGATCGAGAGAACTCAATTCAGACTGGCTCAGCACGCAGAGAGAACTTACTGGTTCGAGTCCCTGAAAATTCCAGAGATGCTTGGCTTCAGGCCCAGCTGAATCCAGGCGCTCGCTTAGCAGCGCCCCCCAGGATCTCGCTCCCCCTCTCAGCTCCGGGTTCCTCTGAGTTGGCTTCGCGCCAGAGCGAGCTCTCCCCACAAAGGTGGCACAGTCAGGACCTCCAGCATCCCATTGGCCTGCTCAGGTCACCACACCATCGCCGAGCTGGTGACGGGCCAGACCGATGGAAGGTGCCGTCTGGCCGGGCGGGTGGGGCCACGTGCCCTCTCCGGTGGGGGTGGGCTGGCTCCCACAGGAAGGCCGAGTCCCGGGGAGAGGGAGAAGGAAGGCATGGCTGGGCCGGCAGGTTCACCAGCCTGCGATGGATTCTGCCTCCCCGAGCCACCGCGCGCGCCATCCGTGGCCCGTGCAGCCCCAGCCTTGAGGCGGGACTCTGTGCTCCGTGCAGGCACACGGGTGCTCTGATACCCCAGACCAGTGACACAGACCCTGTGGTAAACTGAGGCGAAGGGGCCCCGAATTTCATGCTCTGTGGAGTATCCAGACGTGGTCCCAGCCACAGGCAGGAGTGTGCGGCCATCTGGTGCCTTGTAGGGGCCTCTGGGTCCCTTCTGCCCGCCTCCCCCCCAGGCTTGCCTGAGCAGTGTTCAGAGGCTGAACGCACCCCTCCTCTGCCCCAGAAGCCTTCGGGTCGCAGCTCCCGCACGGAGCACAATCTCAGAATTCGTGACCCTTCCTCGTTTGCACACGGCCACCTTCTGGCTGTCCCCACGTGGTGGAGAGCACAGGAGATGCTCTGTCCCGTGTCCCTCCTACAAGGGCACTAATCCCATCATGGGGCTCCCACCCTTACGACCTCACAGAACCCTGAGTACCTCCCGAATGCCATCGCACTGTGAGTTAGGGCTTCCACATAGGGAAACTGGGGGAATGCTAACATTCAGCGTCCAGGAGAGCGTGCTGGGGAAGGGGCTCCCGGGCCGTTGACCTGCCGTGCACGGTGAGGGCGTGTGCGGAGCAGCCTAGCGGACTCGGCCTCGGCAGGCAGCAGGGCTGTCTTTCCTGCCTGAGACTCTCAGCCACTCGCACTGACTGGCCCAGTGTCGGGAGACCGCACGGGGGACCAGAGAAGCTACTCTCTTGGCAGCCGGTCTCCAGCCTGTAGTACCGGGGGCTGTGCAGCGCTAAGAATGATAACACTCTCTGCCCGCGGCTGCCTGGCTACTGGAGCCCAAGACCTCTTTCCACCCTCCAGCCTCCCGAGGGACGTGGCATCAGGGGATCGGGTTTGGTGAGCGTGCCAGCCTTGGGAGGGAGAGACAAGGCAGGACTTGAACCCAAGTGCAGCTCTGAGTAGGTAGCTCTTAAACAGTGTGCGTTCTCCTGGGGCAGCGATGGCGGCCGCCTGGGCCCCCGGGCTCTGTCGCCTCTTCCCAGGACGCGTCGGTCACTGAGCAGGAGGTGACTCATCCCGGGGCCTGGTGGCAGTGGTCCAGTCCCCACAGCGCTCATGCGGGGACTGTGATGATTAGTTTCCATCCCGGTGTCTGGCCTGGCCTCATCTGTTCCAGGAAGAAATTGTGTTAATTTTCTAGGAGTGCTTTTTAATAAGCCTTCTGGCTAGAACGGCCTGATCTGGTTTGTTGGGGGGAGGGGCGTTTTTTTCTCGGTTTGCTTTTGTTTTTGTTTTTGTTTTGAGGACAGGCTGTGTGCCCAGCAGCACCCCCGGCCGGCCCTGGCCCAGCCTGCGGCCCCGTCCACACGCCCCCGCCTCCGCGTCCGGCACCACGACGCCCGCCCACCGTGTCCTCCCTGCACGGTGCTCTCTCATGCCCCACGTCCCTCATCACCCTGGATGGAGAGTCACCTCGTCCTCACTGGTTTATGGCGGGTCCAGATGCAGGTCTTGGCACAGGGCACGGGCCGTCGTTCTGGGGACGAGCGGTGACGTGACGGATGCAGCGACCGTGGGGCTCAGTGACCGTGCGAGGTCTGGCCAGCAGATCTGGGCCTGGACGCCACCTGCCTCCAGCTTTGCTCCCACGAAGCCCGCTGGGGTCGCTGCTGAGGAAGAGGTGCCTTCAAAGATCATCCTGTTTTACTGCCTACGGGAATGGGAACTGGGGGACCTCGCTCAGAGCGGGAGCTCGCCGGGGGAGGGGCTGCCCTGGGTCCCCGAAGTGACCAGGCTGGGGGGCATTGGGAAACAGAGGGCACTGTGTGAGACAGGACAATGGGCTGGGGCCGGGGGCGGGGGAGGGGTCACCGAGTCGCGGGGACAGAATTTCCTTTTGGGAAGGTGGACGTTTCTGGAGGCAGATGGTGGGGACAGCCGCTCAGTGGTGCAGATGTGCTTGATGCCGCTGAGCCGTGCCTCGGAGACGGTTAAAATGCAAATTCTGTGTTATACGTACTTTGCCCCAATTAAAAAATTTTTTAAGGAAAGGAACGTTCTTGACTTAAAGAAAAAAACGAAAACCAAAAGACATAAACACAACTTTTTGAATGAGAAGGCTTTACCGTTAGAGCTTCGGCACGGCTTGTCTCCTCAGCCCGGAAACAGAATGAGTGCCGTCCCTGCACCCTGCAGGTGGCCCTCGGGCCCACCGAGACTGGGCGTGCGGCGACCTGTTCGGTGGGGGACACGCCCCTCACACTTCCCCACACATTCTCTGTAGCCATCTACCTCCTGTTTCCTCAGGGCTCTTGCCCACGCACGCAGGGGTCAAATTCACAGTGTCGGTGGTCAGCACCCCTCCCCCTCAGTCGGGACCAGGCGCTCGCCTGCAGCCGGAGCACCTGGCCCGGGCAGGTGTTCCGCACCCTCGTCACATGAGCAGAAAGTGTACACGGGTTAGAAGCCAAGAGGACAGCGTGTGCGGGCGACACAGAGTGTCCCCGGAGCATACTCCTCAGTGACACACAGGACGATCGCTGTAGAAGCTATTATCTGTGCCGCCTCGAAGAGCATGCAAAATCCGGTGTTTATTCTACACGCTCTGAATTTTCCTGGGGAACCAAACAGTGTGCCGAGAGTACCGGAAGTCTGCACACCGACGTGGTAACGGGGTTGCCTGGGAGCAGGAGATGGGCGTGGGGCGAGTCAGGGGAGTTGGCTTCTCTGGAACGTAACGTCTTCAAAACTTGCATCCGTCCCTGAGGAAAACGGCACCAACGGGGAGGCGGCGGGGTGACGGCTCCCGCGCGCGGGGAGATGCCGCCGCGTTCTCCTCCCGGTCTCTCGAAGGACCCGAGGAACTCTTAGCCGCCCTCGGCGGGGAGACTCCGAGCCGGATATAAGTCTCCAGGAGACGCGTGCCCTGTTTGTGTCACTTGCTATTTGCCAGAGTCGAGGGGAGGCGCCGGGGAAGGTGAAGGGAGCTTGTGCGGGGTGGCTGTCCCCACAAATCACGCAGACTCGTGACTCTGTTCGCAAAAGTGGTTCGCAGGGGCGCTCCAGTGCGTCCCCTTCCTCCCAAGCGCCCCTTTGTCGCTCGTTCTCTTGGTGCCTTATCCGCCGACCGCCCGCATCCTGCAGGTTTCCCCCGGCGCTGCAGGTAATGGAAAATCAAAGTTTTCGAGACCATGGCATCTTCGGCCACGAAAATCTACCTGCAATCCAGAGAGACTGCCGCTTGTTCCTTGGAGCGGGTTGTGATCCGCACGGCGCCGGAGGCGTGCGGATGGCTCTGTCTGGTTGATGGCAAAGCCTGTGACCCGCCCAACTGGAGAAGCCTCCCTGGGGAACCCCGGTGACCCCGGGCCGCCCCCAGCCCCTGTCTTTCTGGCCCTGCCCGTCCTGGCGCCCGGCCTCCTGTGACTTTCTCCCCGCCCCGGGAGCTCCCAAGAAAGAGGCTCAACACGGTCGCCCCGAAGAGGCAGACCAACGACAGTGCCAGGTGCCTACCACCCCCCGCTCAGCGGCCCGTGTGCCCGCGACGTGGTGACAGACGGGCCCCTGGGGTGGATAGTGGCTGAGACGGGAACAGGGGAAGCTCGTTCCTCCCTCCTCCCGAGTCCCAAACAGGCGTCCCCAATGGGCAGCCGCCGCGTCCACGCCGCAGTTCCAAGAGCCAGGCGCGGCCCCTCCCCGCTCCTCGGCTCTGGGCGCGGGGAGGCCCTCTCCCCTGACCCCCACCGCATCTGGCTGGCAGGAGCGCAGCGCAAGGAAGGGCACACGACCCTTCCCCTCGGGTTCCGAGGCTGAGAGCCGTGTCTCGGGGTTACTCCTCACTGCGGGGCGGGGGGTGGTAGGCACTGCCGGCTCACTGCACCCCGGGAGGGAGAGCCCTCGGCCAGTCCCTGCCGCTGACCGACAGGTGCCTTGTAAGGGATCCTCGTGGACAAAGTCAGGGACTTCCAAGAGAAACCCATTGTGGAAGGCTTGCCGTGATCCCGTGCCGTCTCTGTGGTTACTCTTCCCAGGGAGGGAGCCCAGGCGGCGGCCGGCGTGTGGTTTTAGCAGCTGGAGACTCTGTAACCCGAGCCAAGAGGTTCTCGCCATCCCTCTGTGCCCCAGGAGGCCACGGGAACGACGCTGGCCCCTTCGCTGTCAGCCTGGCCTCCTTGTCCCCATTTTGCGACGAAGATGCTGAGGCTCTCGGAGGTGGAGCGGCCCCCACAGGACCACAGGGCCCGGACCCGACGGTGCTCTGCGGAAGGACGGGGACACCCCCTGCCCGGGTGCCTCCGGCCTCGCCTCTGCCCTCCAGCAGGAAGGGCAGCTCTGGGGGAATTGCAGGGGTGAGGCGGGGCTGAGAGGTGGTTCTCGGAGCAGGAGACTGCACGTGGGCATGACCCGGGGGTCCCCCTGCGCCCCACCCCGTCCGCGGGGCCAGCTGCGTCGCACCGCGACCCGGGTCAGGGCTCAGGTCTGGGTCTCATGCAGTCCTCACACGGTCCAAAGGGGTCCTCGCAAGGGTACCTGACCCCATCCGTGGGGGCCCCCTCGTGACCTCATACCATCACTTAGGCGGGGACACAAACGCGTAGTCTGTAGCAGCCAGGAATCCAGATTTTTCTAGGAAATGCTCTGTTGCAAATGTTGGCAACCATTCAGATGTTGTTATTATTATTGTTGTCATCGTTATTATTAAACAAGAAACTAAGCAGATTTATGAAATGCGCCCCCCCCTCCCGGGTCCACGGAGCTTCCGCCAGCACAGCACAGGGCCCTTTGTTCGCAGCCGCCCAGACCCCTTCTCCGCTTCAGCAGGACGCAGAGTCCCTCCCCCTGGACCCCAGTTCCTCCGGGATGGTCGGCAGGGGACACTCCCCCGGAAGTGTCCTCAGCGGTAAGCGGGGCCAGGCGAGTGTGCAGGTGCCGGACTCCGGGACGGCATGAGCAGGCTCGTCCTGCACAGCGCCCGGTCGTCGGCGGGTCCTCAGGGATCCCGCGGTTTCCACTCCAGCCTCTGCTTTGGAAGCTTCCCTTCCCGGCAGCAAGTGCTTCACGCTGGCCGCCAGCGATCTGGTTCCACGCCGGCCCTGCTCTCCTTGGATTCGGGAGCACACGCGCCCGGCTCCGTGGTGCCGAGATGATGGGTGCACTTACCAGGCCCTGCAAACAACCTTTTTGTAGGAGGAAATTAGCCCCGATCTCCACGTGCCTTGCCGCCCGCTGTGGACCGCCTTCAGGCTCCCTCCCGCCTACCGCCGCACTCGGCCCTGTCCCCACAGGCCGCCTGGGCAGGTCCCTGAGAGCCCCGGGCTCCGAAGACCTGGCTCTGCAGCAGAAGCCAGGCGGGTGGCTCCCAGACCCCGCACGGGGCTGAGCCCGGCACACGGCAGACTCACCGGCCCTCTCGAGGCTGTCCCGGGTGCCCGGGCGGCTGCACCTTGGGATTTCCCTGAAGCCTGGAGTTTGGGGACACGGGGGCGAAAGGATCTGGGGCTACACACAGGGCTCCCAGCATTCTGGGGGTGCCAGCACCCTCACGCACCCTGTCTTCCTCTCTGTCCTGGCGCCATGAGTGCCAGGTGTCACCCATGTGGGTACATGTCCCCGCGAGGTGCTTGCTGCCTGGCGGAGGGGGGGAGTCTGGAGGGAGGTTGAGATGCTCTCTCTCTCTCTCTCTCCCCTCCCCTCCCTCCCTCTCCCTCCTGCTGTCCTGCTGCTCTTCTGCCTTTCGAACCCGAACCCGGACTCTGCTTCCCAGGGAGTATTGTCCTGCTCGCCTGGCCGGGCCCTGAGGGCAGGCAGGGATGGGAAAAACCCAGGAGCCCAGGCCCCAGCGGCTCCCGTCTGTGAACTACGAGTAAGGGCCAAGGGTCCGTTGCCCCGCAGGCGCCCCGGGATCCAGTCTGCCTAACTGTGGGCGTTCTGGTCGGTCGGAAAGGGCAGGATTCTTGCCACCACGTTCAGGTGCAGAGTGTCCATTTGGAAAACCTGTCCTGAGCATCCGCTCTGAGCCCCGGGGGGACTCGGCCGGGAGTGGGGGCATCGCCTGGAGCCGGAGCTACAGACGTGTCAGCACAGAGCGGGGCAGGACACCGAAGGGATGGGGGAGGGGGAGACAGGTGCACTGCATGCACACATGCACACACACCCACACCGGCACACACACATGCATGCACGCGTGTACACGCAACACACACATACCCATGTGTGCACGCACACACGTACACACGCACACATACACACACACACATACACATACACACGCACGCGTACACTGTAGGAAGTCCGTAGCAGCCATTCAAAGACCCTAATCCCCAGAACCTGTAAATGTCACCTCACATGGGAAAAGGGTCTTTGCAGACACGAATGAGGTTCGGGACGTGGGGACGACCCTGGGTTATCCAGGGAGACGCTAAGTACCATCACACACATGCTCATGAGAGGCAGGGAGGGAGGCGTGCCTTCTGATTCTGACTTATGGTCTCTAGAACTGAGAGGAAATAGATTGCTGTGTTAAGCTGTCGAGTCTGTGGTCGGTTGTCACGGCCGCCTCAGGACCCTTGCACACACACGTCCATGCCAGGGTGCTGTGGGAGTGACGGCAGGGATGGAGGCTTTATCCTTGGGGGGTCAGGAAAGGACCCCAGAGGGGATCCCCGAGGCCGACACCTGCCGGGAGGGCGCCGGGAAGGGCGGGCCAGGCGGAGCGGGGGCGAGTGCGAGGGCCCGCCCAGACCCGGAAAGGACTCCATGTGTTCTAGAACGCCCTGGGAGGGGGCAGAAGCCGGAGGGGAGACGGATGGGGCCCAGGTCCCACGGGGCCTTTGAAGTTGCAGGAAGGCCCCGGGCAGTGGGAGCCTCTGGGGTTTTTGAGCAAGGGGGGGCCAGGTGTAAGGATTTATGAAGACCACACGGAGAGCTGGCCTGCAGGAAATTACTTATCCCCTCTCCCCCTTGTTTTTTCACAATTACATCTTTTTAATTAGTGTTTAAATTGGCGTAAAATACACACAAAATTTCGGCGTGTTTCGTGCCCGGCTCGGTCACGTTAAGCACATTCACACTGTCGTGCGGCCCTCGCCACCGTCCGCCTCCGAACTTTCCATCTTCCCAAACCGGCCCTCTGTCCCCATGAAACACGGGCCCCCAGCTCCTCCCCCAGCCCCGGCGCCCACCGTCCACTCTCTGTCTCCGAGAATCCGCCCTCTCTGGGTCCCTCCGGTTGCTGGAAACTTAACGGTGTGCGTCGTTGGACTGAGCGCCATGTCCTCGGAGCTCTTCTGTGTCACAGCAAAGTGCCACAGTCTCCCTCGTTCATGAGGCTGAATAGTAGTTCGTTGTGTTGCCCTGCCACGTTTGGTTTCCCCGTGGACCCTTGGATGTCGTTGTCCACGGACACTTGAGTTTTCCGCCCTTTGGCCGCCGCGAGGGCCACTGTGAACATGGGTGTGCAAACATCTCTTAGAGTCCCCGCTTCGAGTTAATTCTTTTGGACACGTACCCAGAAGCGGGACTGCCGGGTCCAGCGGTAATTTCGTGTTTAATTTTTTGAGGCGCTGCCATCCTGATTCCTACCGCAGCTGCACCGCTTACATCCCCGCCAGCGGTGCGCGAGGTTCCCGGTTCTCCGCATCCTTGCCAGCTCGTGTCATTTCGCGATTCCGAGAGTAGGCCACCCTAATGGGCGTGAGGGGGTATCTCATTAGGGTGTTGATTTGCACAGCGGCTAGCGGCGCCGGGCGGCTTTCCAAGCGTTTATTGGACACTTGCACGTCGGCTATGGAGAAACACCAATTCAAGTCCCGTGCCCGTTTTCTAATGGAAACGACTGTTTTTGTTGTTGAGTTGTAGGAGTTCTTTACGTATCGTGGATATTAATCCCTTATAGATCCATCGCTTGTGCAAGAACTTTCTCCTGGTCCCTGGGTGGCCTTTTCGTTCTGTTGGCCGTGCCCTTCGATGCACGCAAGGTTTTCGTTTCGATGAAATGCGACTTGTCTGTTTTCCATTTCGTTGCCGGTGTCTTCAGTGGCAGGCCAAGAAATCGTGACCCTCTGCCTTCCTGTTCTCTCTTTCATATCACTCCCGTCTCTCTCGTGAGACTCCGCGCCACCGTCCCACCTAAGCATCCAGCACGGTCCCTCAGAAATGTCCCGTCGCATTGGCGACCCTGACTCGGGACCCAGCGTGGCACTTGGTGGCTCTGCCCCGCCCCCGTTCTCCTTCCGTCCCTTCCATCCCCGCTCTGTCCCTGCCGTCTGCGTGTCGGGGCACTTGGTCAGTTGGCTGCAGGCTGCTCTACCCTGGATGGACGTTGCCTCCTCCTGTGTCACTCGGTCCCTCCTCCTTCTGATAAGCCTACCTCCCTCCGGCAGCCCCGTGATGCTGGGCCCGCCAGCCCAGGGGCAGGGGGGCCCCGCGTTCGGTGCCTCGCGCCATCAGGGGCCCCAGAGATCGGGCAGCAGGTGGCTGGCTCCTCCACCAGGAAGCCCCTCTGGCCTTCCGCCGAGGGGGCGCTCTCCAGAGTGGGGTCTGTGGACACAGGTGAGCCCACCGGGGCTGGCACACAGCGCTCTCCTAATCCTGACACGCCTTCCGCGGCTAGTAGCAAGGCTCTCCAGTGGCGAAGGGCGTTCCCTTATCAGATACAGCTGTTTGGCTGACACGCTGCTTGTACAAGAAGGCAAAATCAGTGCTGAATTCTTTCCTCCTCATTGTCGAGTTTCTCTGCAAGGACCGGGGCTCCGTGATCTGCGTCCACGACCAGGGAGTTGGTTTGGGATTGCTTCTTCTGGCGGGGGCCGGGGGTGTACCTTTGTCTCTGTCTCTGTCTCTGTCCTTCTCTTAACGTCAGACGGACTCGGGGGGGTTTATGTATGAAGTGTGTCTAAATCGCAGTTGCAACATTATCCCCTTCGATGGCCAGATTGTTTCGTTCCGCAGGTGCCCGGGCCTGGGACGCTGCCCTCAGCCTGCGCCAGCGGCGCCCCCACCCCTGCTGCCCCGCGTCAGTCAGCCCCTCAGTGTGTAGTACTCTCTCTCGGTGACCCAGCCTCCCGGGACCCACGTGGCCGGACAGTGCCCGCATTTGCTTCTGTCGTCTCCTCGGTCCTCTCCGCCCCACCCCTGGCTGCCTTCCAAATCAGCACACCTTATTTCAAGAAATTTAGAAATTAATCCTTTTTTTCTGAAGCCCTCTTTCTTTCCTTCCTCCCTCCCCTTCTTCCTTCCTGGTAGGTCGGCCGGGGGGTTGCTTCCTCACCCAGGGAGGGTGTGGGGAGGCGGTCGCTTCTCGGCCAGGCAGAGCAGGAAGTGGCAGGTGTTTCGAAGGGCTCTGTCGGGCTCGTCCAGGGTTCCAGGATGTGGGCTGTGATCAGGCTAGAGAAGAAGCTGTTTTGCAGTCGGGGTCGACTTCCCGAGAATGCAGGGCACCGTGGCCTAGAAAAGCAACAAGCTGGGGTCAAGTGCAGACAGCTGCGAGTTTCGTCTGTGAGCGTGGCCGGCAGAGGGGGGGACTTTGAAGAGACTTCTTCTGCTTTCCTTTTCTTTTTGCGGAACGACCGTCACAGTGTCTGTGCGAATCCGGTACTCGCCACGTGCCACAGCAATCCCAGACACTCGCCTGTGCTCCCCACGCCCCCGGGGACGAGGGTCTCCAGGCGGCGTCGGCTGTGAATGGGGGCGGGGGGAGTATTCTGTCGTAAACAGGGATTCCATCAAATAGTCAAAATTTAGATTTTTATCAAGACGAGAAAGGCCCGAGAACACGGGCGTGGCTCAGAGGCACGGTCCACGCTGCCCTCGCACGCCTGTGTCTGTTGGGGGCACACAGGTGACCCAGGGCACCGGGGCCGGTGCCACCGCTGGGACCTGGGGTGGTCCGCTCGCTCGGCTTGAACGACGAGTCGCATGGGAGTGCCTCGCCTCTAAATGTAGCGTTTCTCGGGGAAGAGTAAGCTCGGCCCTTGAGCTTTGAAAACATTGAGTCTCCAAAGTCAAGAATTTATGTTCAGAAATAAGGGGAAACTGAATTGGGTCATCTCCCCATGTGGTTCTGAGAAACCTTTGGATGTGTTTTCAGTGAGGGGCTGCAGGCGATCGGGGGACAGAAGGAACCCAGGGGGGTCCAGTTACGCCGCAGGTGCCAGCCCCCGAGATGCTGGCTTGGGAGGCCTGGCTTCCCGGATGGCCATCCCAGCCAGGCCAGCGGGATCAGAGGACACTGCCCTGCGCCCGCCCCGGCTGCCCACTCGGGAGTCGCCCTGCCCGCCCCCCGGGTCCCGACAGATGCCGACCCAGGGCCGCTGCAAGGGGCGCCCACGCCACCGTGTCCTGTGTCGCCGTCACCACCCTGGGCTCTCAGGGCCCCGCTGGCAAGTGCTGAGTTAGTTAGGAGCCGAGACCTGGGGTCGCCATCCCCGTGATGGAGAAGTCAGCACTGAGAAAACTGGACCGGGATCTGGTTTTGTCTGTGGGGAGAGGGTGTGTGCGCGCGAGGCCCCGGGCAGGTGTGTGCGCGGCCCCGGGAGGGTGTGTGCGCGCGCGGCCCCGGGCAGGTGTGTGCGCGGCCCCGGGAGGGTGTGTGCGCGCGCGGCCCCGGGCAGGTGTGTGCGCGGCCCCGGGCAGGTGTGTGCGCGCCAGGCCCCCGGAGTGTCGAGGCCACGGCCCGGAAGGCTGCTCTTGGATTTCTCCTGAATCAGGTGCCACTTGTACAAACGTCTGAGAGACCGAGAAAGCCCTAGACTGTCCTCGGTTGTAGGCAACTGGGCCTTAATTTATTCTAGAAAAGTCAGCTCTTCTCCTTCTAAAGGCCCCTCGGGAGAGGACCCACCGGCTCCTCTCGGCGGTCGGCTGGGGTGTCTTCGCTTGGTTTCCCGCCGGCTAATCCGAAGCCCCGCTGTCTCCTCACTCCCCTCCCGAGTGTCCTCAGCGGCTTCCCCCACCCACGCCAGGGCCCTCGGGGTCTCATTCTGGCGTGGAGGCCTCCCCGCCCACCTTTTCCAGCCGCCCGCCCCCCCAGATGCAGCCAGCCCTGGAGGAGCATCGGGGTGCCCCGCACAGGGGGACGAGTCACCGCGCTGCCCTCTCGGGGGCTTCCCCCTGTGTTCGCCTGCGGGGGCTGCCGTCACAAAACACCATCTGGGGCGTTCGGACGGCAGAGGCTCGTCCACTCAGTCCGGAGGCCAGAAGTCCCAAATCCAGATGGGGCAGGGCCACGCTGCCTCCTCCCTGCTCATCCAGCTCCTGGGGCCACAGGGGTCCCCGGCTGTGGCCGCGCCCCTCGGTCTCCGTCTCCGGGGTCACAGGCCCGTCTCCCTAGATCTCTTCTCTTCTCACGGGGACACGAGTCCTTGGAGCAGGGCCGCCCCACTCCGCTTCGACCTCGCCTTCATTCATGGCCTCTGCGAAGACCCCATTTCCAAATAAGGTCACATTCTGAGGTTCAGGGCGGACACGCACTTTAGGGGGACCCTGTTCAACCACGACCCCCACTTTGCTGGAAATAGAGCAGAGCTTCTGTTTTCTTCCCCGGAGGGGCTGGTGACGTTTTTATTAAATCCACACAAGAAAGAAACCGTGTCGTGAGTGTCTGTTCCCCGTCCCAGGGAACTTGTGAGGTCTCGGGCCCGCTCTTCCTCCCCCACAGCCCCCGTCGCCTGTCCCTTGTAGAGACGGCCACGGTCCCCTTACGTGGCCAGCGCCGGGTTGGGGCCAGCGCTTCCTTTCTCCCGAGGATTGGGACGGCAGAGCCGGGGCCCTGTGTCCTGCCCCCGGCCGGGAGACCAGGGGGCCCCGCTCTGAAAGCGTTGTGCTGGGCCGGGCCGCCGTCAGTCCAGATAGAAGCTGCAGACCCACGAGAACTCCCTCCCGCCCCCCTGCCCCGCACTCCCGGACAGAAAGCAGATTCGTGGACATTTCTTATAAATGGAACCACAGAGCCTGTGGGCTTCTTCCACTTGGAGCCGTTGCCTTCCGCCCTCCCCTCCCCCGCCCATGAAGCCCCCGCCCCACGGGGTGACCTGCTCACCGTCGCCGAGCCTGGCTGTGGCGTGGGTGTGTCGTACGACCGGCTGCAGGCTGAGATTGTGGAATCGGGTAATGGCAGCCACCGACCCCGGGACACAGACGCCTCGTCCCCATTCAGGGTTTGTGCTGCTCAGGAATCGCACCCAGTGGCCAGGAACAAACTCAGAGGCGTGTCTGAGCGAGATGGCGATACTGTGGCCCCGTGGAGCCACCAAGAACCAGGCTTTGTGGCTGTCAGCTTGGGGTCACCCCGGGGTCCCGAGGCGCCTGTCCCACCCCAACGGGTCGTGGGAGTGCCAGGCGGCAAGAAGGGGAAGGGCCAGCAACAAAAGGGGGTGCAGGCTGGGCCCGCCCCTTGCAGACAGCTTTCCGGAAGCCCCCGTGAGCTCTCCGATCTGATCAGCAGCGAGGCCGAGTCCCTGTGATGAGGAACCAGAGGAGAATAGAATGGGTGTCAGCACGCCGGGTCTCCCACGGAGCTGACCACCAGGCCCCTTGTTGTACGTCTGGGGAAACTGAGGCCCAGAGTTGGGGGGGGGCTTACCAGGCCCGACTCCGCATCCTGTTACAAGGGTCGGAGTGGAACAGATCAAAGTGTCCAGGACATTTGTAAGAGGTGGTTTCTCTGTGGCCGCCCCAGGTGGCGGGCCACAGCCAGGGGCGGGGGAGGGGGCCGGGGCCTCCGCCTGTGGCGGGACGAGAGGCGGGTTTGGAACGCGGACGGCGGCGTGTCCCCAGGAAGACTGTGCGTCCCCCGGGTGAGCCCGCGGCCTCGCGAGCAGCAGTGCCCGCCTGAAACCGGCCGTCCCCGAGCGCCGAGACTTCCCTCCCAGGCTGGAATCGACTGCAGGGTTAAAATTAATTTCTCTTCCGCTTCACAACAATCGTGCCGGCTCTCTCCAGTACACCCTGTCTCTGATCGCGCAGAACACACTCTGCCTCGCGACGCCGAGGCCCGGCACCCCCGAACGGGCCTTATTTACCCGGCCCCAGTCTCGAGCGCTCCCGCGTGGCTTCCGCACCTGCCGGGCGGGTGGCTCCGCCCCAAACCCGTCCTGGGGGTGCAGGGGCCACGGACGCGCTACCGCCTCTCCCCGCCCGGGGAAGGCCGGCAGCTCGAGGCTGGGCGTGGGCCCCGTCTCCTGACCTCCGTTCCCTCGTCGGCAGAGTCAGGAGCTGGACGCCTCCCTCTCGGGGCTGCTCCGGGACCAGACAAGGCCCCAGTGACAGTGCTGTTTATATATTGAGGCGCTCCCCTAGTACTGCAGACAGGGCGCCTCGCGGTGCAGAGGGCCCTCCCGCCGGTCTTCACCAGGCTGGGTGCAGAGTAGGAACCACCAGGCCTACTTGCATACAGAGAAACTGAGTCCCAGGAAAGTATGGCAGGGAGGGGCCTGGGTGGGAAAGAGAAGAAGGGATGCGTGCCCCACGTGCCTCCTTCCATCACGGAATCAACACCCCCGACGTCAGCTCCCCTCCCCAGAGCCTGCGTTAACCCTTCACGTCCCCCTCATGCGGCCCCCGCCTGGGCCCCCTCCTCCGGGAAGGCCCGCAGAGCCTGCCAGAGTCACACCCGAGCCCCTCCCGGCTCGGCCCGAGGAGCCCGCCGCTCCAACCCGGGCTTCCCGAGCCTCCAACTCGAGCCTCAAGAAAGCCCCTCGCCAGGTGCGTTTGCGTTCTAAGCGGTGTCCCTGAAGTATGACTCCCGCCTAGCCTGTAGCGGTCGGCACAGCCCGGGGCGGGCTGCAGGGACAAACAGCCCCGAGATCTCGGCGGCTCTGCTGTGCTCTGTCTCCCGTCACCCTGCGTGCAGGCCCGGGGGGAGGGGCCCCGCCCTGACGCGCAGTGGTGGCCGGCGGCCAAGGCGGGTCCGAGGGGAACGTGGCGGATGGCCAGAGGCTCGTAGGTTCTGCCCGGAGGGACACATGTCACCTCTGCCGCCCTCGTGCTGGCCACGGCCAGCCTCAGGAGGGCGAGAAGCAGCCTGCGTATCTCCAGACAGGAAAGTTGGGGTTCTGCCGAATCCCCCGAACTCCACAGAAGCCCAAAGCAAGAGCTTTCAGTGCTGGAAGGCCTGCCCAGAGGGCGGGCCGGTGAGGAGTCGCGTCAGGACAACGTGCGTCCAGGCGGCAAAGAGCCTCCTGGGATCCCTGGGTCGGGGTCCCCCAAACGCAGCGTGTGTGCCAGCATCTCGGTCCCCGTGGCAGGGCTCAGCCTTCTGCCCGCTGCCACTCTGGGCCCGTGGCGTGTCACGACGTGGCCCGGGGTGTGGTATTTCTCCACTGCAGCAGCAGAGACCCCTGCCTGGCTCCCAGGCGCGAGCCGTCAGCCTCTTCTGCTTGTCCGTGAACCTGCTGGGCCTTGGCCTTGGTGGCGGGAGACGGGCCGATTGGAGGTTGTGGGGTCGGGCCAGAGGAGACAAGGTCCCACATCAGCCAGGAGCGCTCTGCTCGCCTGTGACGAGAGACAGGGCGTTCTCCCCGGGGAGAGATCTCGCTGCCCCTCAGCCCCAGCTCCGCGCCATACCCCAGTGCAGATACGGTGGCCGAAGTGTTTGTTCCGTGACCACTCCTGAGCACAGAGTGCGTGCTTAGCACTCTCCAGAACCCAGGGGACGGAAAGCGCTCGCTGTGTTTGCAAGGGGACCGAGGCCTCGAGAGGACAAGAACACGTCTCTCTAAACGGGCCCGGCAAACCGTGCTGCTGGGGGTGTCTTCGGTTGCCAGCAGAGTTGTGACTCTTGGCAACCGTCTCCTAGCAACGGTGGGTGCGGGGTACTGAGCTCGTCCCGGATGGGGGGGCCCGGACGGGGGCTGTTGGGGAGCCGGAGGGAGGGGAGGCCCTGAGGCCTGGAGGCCTGGGCTCTGCGAGCAGGCAGGGGTCCACCGAGAGCCAGGCCCCCCGCTGCCCCGCTGGCCCCCGGCGGGGGAGGGGGTTGCTGGGAAGGGACTGCCCGTCCCTCGTTTGTGTGCACTGTGTACGCGAGCCTGCCCTACTTCTCCATCTTTGTACAAAGATCTTTTATTCTGCTTCCTGAATTTGGCGGCGAGCGGCGAGCGGCCGGGCGGTGTTGCTCCCAGCAGGGGCGTGATTGACCTCTGCGAGGTGGGGGGCCCTGGGTGGAGGAGCGGAGGGGCCGCGCCTGCCACAGCCCACCTGGGGGCGGGGCTGGAAACGAAGGGACAGCCAGGCGGCAGGGTGTGACAGAGCCCCAGCGCGCACCGGAACCCGAGGCTCGGGGCCTCCCCTCACTGAGGCCGAGGTGACACGCCCCAACTCCAGAGACCACAGGGGCTCCACGTGTGGGCCTGCCAAACCCTGCCCATGTGCCTGTGCCCCTCGTGATGGCGACCTGTATTCTGCCCTCGGAATAACTGTAACCACGCACAGAAGCTCTCGGCGAGTTCTGTGAGCCTTTCTCGAGGCTCATCGAGGCCCGGAATGCTTTGGGGGGCCCTCAAACATGGAGCTGGTGTCAGCAGTGACGTACCATCGGCAAATTCCCACAAGGACAGATCTGTCGGGGCCAATGCAGAAGACAGACAGGGACCTGCAGGCCACCAGGCGACAAGCAAATAGAGATGACACCCCGGCTGGTGATATTTTCCAGAACTGACCCACCAGGTGTGGGTGCCAGGTCTGGGGGCAGGAGGGGTCTGTCCGGAAGGGAGTCGCTGAAGTCTGAGACTCCAGTCCAGGGAAGGGATTCTAGGCAGAAGGAACAGCCAGTGCAAAGGCCCTGAGGCACAGAGGCCCTGGGCACGTTCTGGGCTCTGAAGAATTCCAGGAAGTCAGCGCGTTGTTCCGGGGTGAGGCGGGGGCACAGGTGCAGGGGCGGCCTGGGTCCCCATGTCTTGGTAGGTCACGCTAGCTGTGGGTGGAGGGCCGGTGCGTCAGGAGGGCTGTGCAGGGGCGCTGGTGGGTGGGGAGACGAGGGCAGCCAGCTGGGAGGCAGAGCACAGCATTTGCCGGTGACGGAACTGTGGGGGTCTGGCCCTGAGCAGCCAGGCCGAGGTGACCCAACACGCCGCTGGACAGGGCAGAAGTGGGGGCACCGCCCGCCCGGTGTCCTCTGTGGGAGAGACAGAAGACGCAGGCTGGTCGCTGGAAAGGGGTGCCGTCCCCCACCAGACGCCGGGAGCACTCCCAGTCCTGATGCCCCACGGACCCCCAGACGCTGCCTGAGGTCCCCTGGGGCTCCCCGAGGGGCGAGATGATTGCACTCTGTCTTCCGTGCAGGCAGGCTCCGGGCCGCGGGAGCCTGGGTTCGAAGGACGGGAAAGGGTGGCAGAGGCAGACAGGCAGTGAGCCCTGGAGGGACGGTGGGCGCCCTCCGTGGGGTGTGCCCTCCGGCTGGGGGGGAGCTGGTGGGGACAGGGCTCCCTCCTCCCGACCTGCCCCACCAGGAGGACGATCAGACGTGCACCTTCCTCGCTGAGACTCCAGGACAAGGAGTGCCGTGCCCGCCTCCGCCCCTGCCCGCCCCCCTGCAGACACCCCCAGCCTCACTCCTGAGGCCTGGAGGGGCGCCTGCTGACCCCGGGGAGGGACGGTTCTGGGAGGCTCTGGGCAGACCTGGCCGTGCCTCCCTCCCCTCAAGGGCACACTGGGCCCCCGGCCCTAAAGGGACCACACTGCCCCTCCCCAGGGGTCCCCGTTTCCGGGGATGTCTTGCTCTCCCTCGGTGGCAGGTCCTGCGGCACACCCCCTTGGGACCGAGGCAGGGGGCAGCCCCGGCACGGCCCAGTGCTGTCTCCCCCACACCCAGCGTGGCTCCCACACGCCCGGGGGGGATGGGATGACCCGGGGTAGGGGTGGGGGAGTCTCGGGGCCCCTGGTGACACTGACAGCATTTATTTCTCTCTGGTTTGTTGGTCTGCAGCAACACTGTCCAGTAGAACTTTCTGGAAATGTCCCACCGGCCTGATATGGTACCGCTGGCCACATGTAAGCTACTGCCCACTTAAATACGGCCAGCGTGCCTGAGATACTGAATTTTTTCATTTTTTTAAAATTTGGGGTAATTTTTTAAAATTGTTTCAAGTTTGTGTATTTTTGAGAGAGACAGAGAGGTCGTGAGCAGGGGAGGGGCAGAGAGAGAGGAGAGAGAGAGAGAAACCCAAGTGGGCTCCTTGCTATCAGCGCAGAGCTCGATACGGGGCTCCAACTGCCGAACCGTGAGATCATGACTGGAGCCGAAATTGAGTCAGATGCTCAACCGACCGAGCCGCTCAGGCGCCCCTAATTTGGGGTCATTTAAATTTTAGCGGCCGCAGGTGGCTGGGGCTACTGTACTGGGCGTCCCATTTGGGGAGGGCACTTTTCACTTAGGGAACAAGGAGCTGCGAAGAATTCCCGCGTCCTAACGGAGACTGTTCCAGAGTAGAGGTGGAGGCCGGTGGGGAGGCCTGGGGAGGGAGCGGGGGTGGGGGGGCCTGGCGCAGGTGGGGGAGGAGGAGCCCCAGCGGCGGAGGGCCCAGGGTGGGCAGAGACTGGGCCCCCGGAGGGACAGAAGGTCCCAGTGTGGGGAAGGAGGTGGGCGTGGCAGAGGCCGGCCGAGGACCTCAGTTTCCTTCCAGGCCGAGGAGGAGGCCGTGTGCTCCGTGGTAACGCAGGGGTGGGGCGTGCGCGGCCCGGCTCGGCCGGCTCCCAAGGGGAGGATGGATAGGAGGGCGCAGCGACTCAGCATCCCCCCAAAGCTCACGTCCACCTGGGAACCTCGTTTGGAAATAGCCTCTTTGTAATTAGTGAAGGACCTTGAGACTCGAGCAGCCCGGGCAGGGTGGGCCCCAAACGCAAGGAAGGAAGTGGCACGCAGGGGAGGAGGCGGGAGGGGTGCATCGGGGAGCCGGGGGCCGCCCGCCCTGGCCTGTGCCGCAGCCACCGTGCTGGCCGACGGGCAGGGAAGGGAGGCTCCCTCATGGCCTCAGCCTTGGGGCGGGGGTGGGGGGGGTCGATCTGACCTCTGGCCTCCTGAGCTGGGAGAGAGCGGGCTTCTGTGGTCGGAAGCCCCCTGACTTTGAGCAAGCTCGTGGGACCCCGAACGGCAGGGCCCTCCCCCTGCTAGGAGGCTGTCTCCACACAGTGGGGAGGAGAGAAGGAGCCAGACGGGGGTCCGTTCTCAGCACAGACCCACGCGGGGGATTCCTGGGTCTCCTCCCACACGGCTGGGCGGCGGTCGGCCCGACTCGGAGCCCCGGTGGGGGGGGCGGCAGTGGGAGGTGGGGAGCCCCCTTGTGCTCTGCCGGGTTGAGGTGCCCGTTAGACACGGCGCTGGTTCCAGATGGCGCCAGCAGGTGCCTGGGAGCCACCGGCCAGCCGTTCCTGCCACGCAGGTGTCCTCGGGGCCAGCCTCCCACCTCTCCCCTCTCCGGGGGACCCGCAGCCTCCCGCCACGCAGAGGGGCTCTCAGCAGGGGACGAACGTGCCTCCACCGGTGATGACCTGTCAGTCACGCTGTGTCCGGTTCTGCCGTTAAGCCATAAGTCCGGTGTTTCTCAGGGAGTTTACGGGTGCGGCCGGGGTCCTGGTCCGTCTCCATCATACCCATGTGCCCAGCAGTGTGCTACCTCCGTGACGCCCACGGCCCGGGTCGTCCTGGGGACGCCGAGCTCCGAGGTGGCCGGACTGCAGCAGGGTCTCTGGGGCCGCGGGCCTGGGTTCGAATTCCACTCCTCTGTGTATTCCTGCCGCGACCTTGGGCGAGCTGCTGCCTGGGCTCCCTCATCCGGAAAACGGGAGTCGGGACACAGGGCCGTCGTGCGCGCGCACTCAGCCCCAGAAAGGGGTTCATCCCGGGAGGTCACGGACAGGCTGGGGGCGAGCTCCCTGCCCCCCTCCGTGATTCCCGTGAGCACGTGGAGGGGACGTCAGGCTTAGTTTAGCCCCTTGCAGTCTTCAGGCCAGGCGCTGTTGTCATCCCTGTTTACAGGCGGGGAAGCCGAGGCCCGGGGACGGCACGCCCGCACCCACACATGTGTTCGCGTAGCTGCCCCTCAGAACGCCACAGGCCTGGGCCCAGACGCTTGTCCTCACGGCGCGGAGGCCTGGAGGCCCGAGGTCAGGGTGCTGGCTGACGGTTCCCGGCGAGGGCCCCTCCTGCCTTCCAGGCGGTGCCTCCTTTGTCCCTGTGTCCCCACAGGGTGGAGAGAGAAGGAGGGTTCTGGTGTCTCTTCTCATGTGGACACTATCCCCGTGGGGTCCGAGCTCCCGTGAAGAGCCGTGGGACTTTCTTCTCGTCCTGAAACCCCACAAACACCCCAGTTTACATAAGGGGAAACTGAGGCTCGGCAAGGCGTGTGTGGAGGGGGTGCCCCTGGGACCCCATGGCGCGTAAGTGCCAGAGCTGCGGTCCGTTCGCGCCCGAGCCGGGAGCCCAGAGCACACGGCAGTGAAGCCAGACAGGTTTGGAACACGCCAGGGCGGGTGTGTGGGCGCCTCTCTTTTAACCATGGGGTCCCTGTCTCTTCTGAGACTTGAAGGTGCCCTGAGCAGAAACCCCGGCCCCTGGCAAGCCTGCCAGGCAGGTCAGACACCGCTGCCCCGTCTGCTGTCAGTCACTCACACCTGAGTATGAAGGAGTTCCTGCATCTTTAGAGAGAGCAGCCTTTCTGCAGGAGAGATGAGGCTGAGGCTCGCTCGCCCAGGGCCGGTCCCGGCTGCCGCCGTGTTGGGACAAGCCCTTGTGGGGGGTTGTCCCCAGCGTTTAGCTCTGCTGACCAAGGCCTAGCGGATTAGAGGGAAGGATTTTCAAAGAGCCACAAAATGACCCAAACCTTATAATGAGGGCATTTGCGGGTGCAGCGGACAGGAGCGGAGTGTCTGACAGATGAAGGCGGAGTGTGTGCGGAGAGGCCCCGAGGCCTGGCTGTTCCAGCCTGTGGGGTCCCTGGCTGTGGCCGCCCCTCGAGCCCGGGGACTCCCTGTGGTCAGCTGCATCACAGCCCCCAAGACATCCACCCTCGGGTCCCTCCGCCTGTGACGACGTGGCCTGTGTGGCGGTAGGGACTTTTCGGATGCGAGGATGTCAGGGGCCTCGGGGCAGGGACGCTACCAGGGTTGTGCCCAGAATTCGGGAACCCCAAAAACCACCAGGGAGCCGAGTCCGATGCAAGAACAAAGAGCCTTTATTCGAGCTAGCTCGAGCTCACTCTCCCACCTGCACCGACGCAGCGGTGGGGAGAGGGAGAGAGAGAGAGAGAGAGAGAGAGAGAGATCCAAAGGCACAAGAGTTAAAGGAGTCTAGGGTAGTGGGAGGGGCGATGGTCGTGACCCTGACCGATTGGCTGAGGAAGGGTCAGGGTCCTTTTCCATAGGTCAAGCTTCCGCGCAGGCGCTGGGGACTCAAAACGGAGTCAGTCCCGATTTGCCCTTACACCGGGGTTCTCCGAGCGCGTCCAGTGTACCCACAGGTGCCCTTGAAAGTGAGAGCAGAGGGCGGTTTGAATGGGAGGAGGAGCAGGCAGACCTGAGGTGGCAGGGCCACGAGCCCGGGGTGCCGGAGCCCCAGGAGCTGCAAGAGCTGGGGGGGGTCCTCCCCCAGCGCCTCTGGCGGGGGGCCCAGCCCTGCCCGCACCTCAATCTCGGCCCATCGAGGCCCGCGGCGCACTTGCAGAACCGGAGGGAATCACGTTGTGTTGTTTGAAGCCACCGCATCCGCTGCGGCCACAATAGCGATTGGTCCCCTACCGTTGGGGTCGCAGGGCTGAGGTGACTGTTACACGGGGACACCTCGGAGAGTCCCGGGAGGCGGCCCAGGTGCACAGCGGAGGTGCGGGGGCCTCCGGGCCTCAGGCAGGCAGCGGGACAGTGGTCTCCTAGCCGTCCCCCCGGCCGGCCTTGCTGGGGGTCCCCAGTCCCCACCAAGCTCACCACCCCTGGTGTGACACTCAGCACTGTGTACGTCCCTTGCGTTTTCACTGGGAGGCCCGAGAGCCGGCCTCAGGGTATTTCTGGACCTTTCTGCGGGTCGTCCGCCCGGTCTTCCCGGCGGGGCTCATTCCCGTCTCGTGGGACGAAGAGCGTTGCTTGCGGTGTGAGCGAGGAAGCGGGCTCCTCCGAGCCGGCCGCTTGGCGTTGTCGTCCGGGTCGGCGTGGATGAGGCTGGAGCGCTGCCCCGGCGAGCCCAGGCCTCCTAACTCTTCTCCGAGCAGCCAGGCGTGTGCTCTGTGGCTTCACCACCGTGTCGCAGCCTGCGGCCCAGGCGGCCCGCTCTGCTGCTCGCTGGGACCCCGCGCCCCCGGTCCTTGCAGAGCGCAGCCGGCTCACACGGGCAGCTGGTCTGAGGACCAAGGACGTTCTTCCCTCGCGTTTTCCCCCCAAGGGGCCTCTCTGTGCACAGTGCTGTTAACACCGAGTGAAAAATCACCCCCGTCACACTCCAACTTGCCTGACGTGTAGACAGTCTTCGGTGAAACCCGCTGTTCGAAGCGTGGGCCCCACGTGCGGCAGTCGTGCCTGCCTGGGCAACCAAGCCTTTGCTCTTGGTCCCTGCCCACCTCCTTCTCTGCTCTCTCTGGCCTTGAACTTGCTCCAGAGAGGGCCCTGGAGACCGGGAGGGGCTGTTGTGTCTGCTCCGGTTTCAGCCGCGACGTCTCCCTTCCTCCCGGGGCCCGGGGAGCCCAAGACAGAATCCGCGTCTTCACCAGAGCAGATAGGAGTCCGTGACGACGCCCGCTGGCTCAGGGTGTCCTGGAGCCTGGCCTGGTACCAGCTCTGTCTTCCACGGCAGCGCTGGGCAAACTGTGTCCAGCTTTGACCTGCCTCCTACGTTGGTGAGAATGATTTTTACGTTGTAAAGCGGTGTGCTCGCACACGCACACACACAGGCACACGCGGTGCGTGGCCTCGATCCTAAAACAGCTCAGCTCTGGCCTTTATAGGTGACGACACCTGCTGCCCCTCTCTCATGGCAGCACTGTGCCCCCAAGGTTCCCTGCACGCGGGCGCCGACCTGTGGGCCTCCGCCCCACAGCCTCGGGCGCTCCTCCCAGCCACGCCCCTCCGCAGATGAACTGTCTTCATCCGGAGGGATTTGTTCAGGACTCAGGGCTGAGCTCGGGGGTCTGGTCCCAGGCCTGTGGGAAGCAGCACCCCTGCACCACCCTGGCGGCCTGGTCCTGCTCCCCCTCCCCCTCCACCCCTAACCTCCTCTCGGCCTCTCACAAGCACCTCTGCCCCCGGGCACCTCCCAGCCCCTCACCCCGGGCTCGTTAGCTCCGGAACGTTGATCTGCCCGGCTGGCCCCTCCCTGGCCGGGGAAGGCCTTTCTCGGCTTCCCCAAGCCGGGTCCCCAGCTGCTGACAGTGCTTGGCCCAATGTGGGGTCACCAAGGGCCTGCCTGCCAATGTGGGCAGGGTGCCGCCTCCAGGGACCCTCGACAGATGCTTTCTGGAGCAGGAGCAGTCCTTCAAGGGGCCCGTTAGTTCGAACCTCACCAAACTGCCAATATTTAACCATTTTGATCTACAAAAAATGGCATTTTCATGTGGCTGCACCTAGTGAGAGAAGCTGAAGGGCTTGGGGGCTGGGCCATCAGGGAAAGGGCTGGGGCCACCAGGGGAGACCGCAGGGCTGGGGACATTAGGGGAAGGGCTGAGGCCATCAGGGGAGACCGCAGGGCTGGGGCCACCAGGGAAGACCGCAGTGCTGGGGTCATCTGGGGAAGGCCTGGGGCCAACAGGGGAGACTGCAGGGCTGGGGACATTAGGGGAAGGGCTGAGGCCATCAGGGGAGACCGCAGGGCTGGGGCCACCAGGGGAGACTGCAGGGCTGGGGCCATCAGGGAAAGGGCTGGGGCCATCATCGGAGACAGCAGGACTGGAGCCATCAGGGGAGACTGCAGGGCTGGGGCCATCAGGGGAAGGCCTGGGGCCACCAGGGGAGACAGCAGGGCTGGGGCCATCAGGGGAAGGCCTGGGGCCACCAGGGGAGACCGCAGGGCTAGGGCCATCAGGGGAAGGTCTGGGGCCACCAGGGGAGACAGCAGGGCTAGGGCCATCAGGGGAAGGTCTGGGACCACCAGGGGAGACCACAGGGGAGGGGACCAGAATGGGTCCTGGCACTTCCCCACCCTGACCTTTATTTTTCCACGGCCCTCTGAGGTACGTGTTGGGGCTTGAGGGGGCACCAGGAAGTGTTGGGCTCTCCCTCCCCTCACCACCAGACAAGAAGACAGACCTAGGAGGCCAGGGGTCAGAGGGCAGACACCTCCCTCCCTGCCGACACAGCCAGTGCAGTCCAGGTGGCTCAGACCTGAGGGCAGGCAGACAGCCACCACCCAAGGAGCTGGTCCCCGCGACGGAGCCTGCAGGGAGGGGTGGGTGGGGGCTGCTATAGGCAGAGACGCTCGGGCTCAGGACCCCCTTCCAGGTCCCCCCGGGGTGAGCCTTTCCACCTCCCCTGGCTGAGGACCTCTTCCGGGAAGCGTTGCTGGGGGTGCATCTGTTAACTGGCACTGCGCCCCGGCGAATGGAAGCCGGTCGCGTTTCCTTCCTTCCTTCCGCCTCCGGAGCATGGTGCCCGGCCGGGGGCAGAACAGCTGCTTGTTCCGTCTCGCCTCCCGGAGCCTCGACACCGGGCTGAGAAATGCAGGCTCCCTGCTCCAGTTAAATGAGTAGTGTGGGGGGAGGGGGTTCTGGCGCTCACCCGCACTCGGGGACACGCACGTCCTTGGGGGCCTGAGGAAGGGTTTGGTGGTCCTTGCTCTCGTGGCGACAGACCAAAGACTGTGTGTTTCCCTGGACAAAGGCTGTGTGGCGGGCAGGGCCAGGCAGGGCCCGGGTTGCTGCCTGTCTTCATTTCTCAGGGCGGCTGTAACAAAGGACCACAAACCAGGGGCCTTGACACAGCAGAGACTTACGGTCTCCTCGTCTGGACGTGGGGATCTGAGATCACGGTGTCTTGGGCTCGGAGGCTCTGGGGGCGGATCGTTCTCCGCCTCTCCAGGTTCCGATGGCGGCTGGCAGGCCTCGGCTTACGGCCACATCCGCTTCAGTCTCTGCCTGTTGTCAGGCGGTGTTTTCGCCGTCTGTATCCAGACTTCCTTCTTACACGAGCACAGATCGGGTCAAGGGCTCACCCTCAAGCAGCATGACCTGGTCTTAACTAGCACCTCCGTTACATCTGCAGTGACCCCGTTTCCGAACAAGGTCATGTTCCTAGGTCCTGGGGTTAGGGCTCCAACACACCTGCTGCGGGACCCACTCCCACCCCCGATACGCCCACCACGGCCGGGCCTCCCCCAGCCTTTTCAGCCTGATACGCTTTGCGCTAAGAAAGAAAAAAAATACATGATAAAGACCCCACATTGCACCCTCTTTGGAAAATGTTCGAGCTCATTCGCTAAACTGGAAGCTGCACCGACAGTAAGAGGCAGCGGGTCGCTCTGGCACACGCGCCGCCGACAGGCCGTCCCACCCGGGCGCCAGGAGACACGCGCAGGAGGCCCCGGGCGCCTCTGTTCACGGGAGCAAGACACTGGAAGCGATGCCAGTGTCTGTTAACAAGAGCAGTGATCAGGAAATTGTGGCACCAGCCAGCAGGGGAAGACAAACGGCGGCCGCCACACGCTGCGACCAGAGAGACCTCCGGGGCCGAGCAGAGCGGGGAACGGGAGCCAGGGAGGAGCACGCAGAGCGTGAGACCAGCCGCGGAGAGTTCACCGGAAGAAAAGGCAGACGGGTCCATGTGTCGTTTTGGGAAAGGACCAGGTGCCAGCACGAGAGAGAAAGGCCAGAGCAGGAGAGAAACCGAGGCAGAGCCCCAGCTGCCTGAGGGGCGGGGGCCGGCCAGGGTGTCCGCAGTCCCCATGGAGCTGGTTCTGCAGACTTCCGTTAAACCTCGTACTCTGGGCCGACTGCTCCTGGAATGAGGCCTCGTTGAAAGTACGTGTTTGACTAAATACACGTGCGATCGCGTGAAGGGGAGGGAACTTCCCGCAGGACAGGGGCCCGTGTGCGTGCAGTTCAAGAGGAAAATCCAGGGGCGCCTGGGGGGCTCAGTCAGTTAAGCGTCCGGCTCTTGACATCTGCTCAGGTCATGAGCTCGCAGTTCGTGAGTTCGAGCTCTGGGTCGGGCTCTGCGCTGCAGCACAGAGCCTGCTTGGGGTTCTCGCTCGCTCTGCCTCTCCCTCCGCGCCTCTCTACTAAAGTGACTCTCTCTCTGTGAAAATAAATAAACTTTAAAAAAAAAAGAAGAAGAAAAATCAGGGGCCTGCAGTGGTCAGAACGAAGGCCAGGCTGGCGCTTCCCTGCAAACTGGTAGATGCCCCGTCCCTGGGGGAGGGGAGGCCAGCAGGGCCCCGAACCCGCCTCGCACCATGACTTTGGACCCGTCCAGCTGCCCGGGCTCCTTACGGCCCAGGAGGTGGGGCCCGGGTGGGAGGCAGGAAGGGGGCATTCAGGTGCTGTGTAGCCGGGCTGTTCCCCGCTGAGCCCGGGCCCCACCCCCTCTCCTCGCGACGAACCTGGGTGGATGAGAAGGTGCATTTTCCAACCCTCCATGGCCTCACCGCAGCCCCACCTGGAGACGCGGCCACAATCACCCGGATGCAAGGTGCTCCCGGACCCGCGGCCGTCGAAACCAGCCATCAGCCCGGGCTTGCACGTTCCCCCACCAGGCGCCAGGAGCGGGGCGTCTCCACGGCCCGGAGCCACGGGCTCGCCATGAGAGCGCACGCATCCGCAGGTGATACTGCAGCTGCCGCGGTGCCCGGGTCGCACCTGGCTGCCTCCCCCTCAGAGTCGGAGCAGGGTGCTCTCCTCCCGCGACACGAGTTCACGGCGGGCCGCCGTCGATAGCACTCACAGGTCAGTTTGGAGCCAAGCTTCCAGCCCCCTGTTAGCAGCAGCCTGGTTGCATGCTCTTTAAATGCCCAGGAAAAGAACTAAAAGTTGCCTTTTTTCCTCCATTTTCAGTAGAAGCGAAGACAACTTTCTCAACTCCCCTGTGGATGCTAAAGCATCCTAAGTGCCCAGCTACCTAGAAACTCCCCCTGAAGGGCTAACAGAATGAAAATCCTCAGGCGACACCTTCCCCTGGGTGCCCTCCCAGATTGCCCCTAGCCAACGGGTCCCCTCTCTGCATGGGAGTTTAGCCTTTTCAAAACTGTGGTTTGGCGTGGCACCGAAGGAGAGCAGAAGACACGCAAATGCAGAAGTGGCTCTCAGGCCCGAAGCCCTCCGTCCCTGCCCCGTGTCACTCCGCCCTGTGAATCAGCCCAGGGCCGAGGGGTCCACGTAGGACAGGACACGGGGGGTGGGGTGGCGGGCCAGGGCCTGCGGAGGCGCGGACGCCGAGGACCTGTCCTGGGCTGCCTCACCGGACCCTGGGGAGAGAGGGCCAAAGCCCGACAGCGCCTGCGAACCTGCCCTTTCCGCCACAGTAAACTTCCGTTGGGTGCCTCTGCCGGCTCTGCCTGTGCTGCGCCGCCCGGGCGGGCGCCGGCCTGGGAAGCGGCATTTCTGCTCGCACGCCAGAACCCCGGCGCTCTCCTGTAAGAGGTGTTTCCTCTGCCGCACTCCGAAGCCTCAGCATCTCTGAGACGGCAGGTCTGGGGTTGCAGGAGCCTCGAAACTCTGGGTCGCCTCTTCTTTAAATAAGTGTTTAAGTTTATTCACTCAGAGCTCGCGCACACGGCAGGGGAGGGGCAGAGAGCGAGCAAGAGAGAATCCCAAGCAGGCTGCACACTGTTAGCGCAGAGCCCAGCGTGGGGCTTGAACTCGTGAACTGTGAGATCCTGACCTGAGCCGAAGTCGGATGCTTAACCGACCGAGCGCCCCAGGCCCCCTCTAGGTTTGCCTCTTGATCACTGTGGCGCCAGGGCCAGCGCCCTTCCCAGAGTGTCCAGAGGTCCCGTTTGGGAACAGCATCTATCTTAAAGGACTGTTCATTTTCCAAAATCAGGGAGTCTTTTGGTTTTTTGTTTGTTTTGTTTTTAAATTTTTTTAATGTTTATTAATTTTGAGAGAGAGGCAGAACGTGAGTGGGGGAGGAGGAGAGAGACAGGGAGAGACCCAGAGTCCGAAGCAGGCTCCAGACTTTGAGCTGTCAGCACAGAGCCCTATGTGCGGCTTGAACTCACGAAGCATGAGATCATGACTTGAGCCAAAGTTAGATGCTTAACCGACTGAGCCCCCCAGACGCCCCAAAACCTCGGAGGTTTAAGTGGAGGAAGGTTTTGGTAATCCTTGGTGCGGGTCCTCTGGACCCCCCACAGGTCCTCGTGGGTCGTCCCTGGGGTCTGAAAGCTGCTCTAAATACCCAGAAAGCCGACGGGCCAGAGGGGTTGCCGAAGTGCCCCGCGCACGCTGGCACACGGCTGCGTTGCGTGCTCTGGGCTAGAATCGATTCGGCTACTCCAGCTCCCGGGCCTGCCCCATCCGCAGGGGCCTGTCCACGGCGCTGGCTGGCAGATTCTGTTGTCTTTAACGTAAAGGGGAAAGTTAACTATTCCTTCCCAACTACAGACTGCTTGGAAGAGCACCGTCCTCAGAACGGTTGGCGCACAAAGGTGGAGTCTCTGCGCGCACACGGGAGAGGCCCGAGGCTCCAAGCCGGGCAGGGGGTGGCCGGGGACCACAGGTGTGCCCTCCGCACCGACAGACCCCCGGCCACTTGCGGATGGGCACTGAGCAGTCGGATGGGGCATGAACACACTCCTTAGAGTCGGGTGGCGGGAGGGGCCTTGAATCGAGGGTGCCGGGCCATCTGTGCAAGAGGCACACGTGTGTGCGCTGTCAGGCACAAATCCGAGCAGGGGCGGAGCCGCCGGAACCACAGGGCCACCAAGTCCCTCTAAGGCCTGTGTGGGTTGCGTAACAGTTTTCTGTTTCAGTTTATTTATTTATTTTGCGAGAGAGAAAGAGCGTGCGAGCAGGGAAGGGGCAGAGAGAGAGGGAGAGAGAATCCCAAGCAGGCTCCATGCCGTCAGCACAGAGCCAGACTTGGGGCTCGAACTCATAAAACCGTGAGATCATGACCTGAGCCGAAACCAGGACTCGGATGCTCAACTGACTGAGCCACCCAGGCGCCCCAGCTGCCTTTTTTAATTGTGGTAAAATGCAGAAAGCATAAACTTTTGTCATCCTGACCACGTAAAGCTGAACGGCCCAGTGGTATGAGGCGTGTCCACAGGGCCGTGCAGCCTCCCCGCTTCCTAGTTCCGGGACACTTTCGTCCCCCTAAAGGGAACCCCGCACACCCATGCAGCAGTCACGCCGTCCCTCCGCCCCGGCCTCTGGCAGCCCCCGACCTGCCTCTCTGTGCACCGCCCTCCTCTGCACGTTTCCAGCGCACGTGGTCATTCAGCGTCCCCTCTGGCGTCTGGCGTCTTTCTCGGAGCAGAATGCCCTCCGGGTTTATCCGCCGTGTAGCGTGTGGCAACGCTTCCTTCGCTTGGCGACCGGACAACGTTCCACCGTGCCGGTTGCCCCCACGGTGCTGTCCCTTCCGCTAATGGGCAGTGGGGTCGTTTCCCCGTCCGGGCTGTCGTGAAGATCTATGGAGTCCAAGCATCTGGGGACTCCGTTCTCTGGGGCCATACCCTCAGAGTGGAAGCCCGGGGCCGTGGGGTCACTCTGGCTAACTGAAGGACGCCAGGCCGTCTCCACGGCCTGCAGCTGGGGCTGCCACCCCTCAGGCCGCTCCCGTGGGGGCGTGCCGTGGAGGGAGAAGGCAGCCTTCCGGGAGCTCACACCCCTCCACCCCACAGTCCCAGCGGCTCTTGTCTTCTCTCTTCTGGAAAAGACCTACTTCCACACCCGGTCCGGGTGCCCTCACGCCTCCTTCTCTTTTGTTCCGGGCCCGTCTGGGCAGGAGGGTTAGAAGCGAGCGCCAGGCCCTCCCCCAGTGGCTCCGTGCACCAGGGCCCCACGCCCACGGGACCTCCTTTCCCCGGACGGGCGTCCCGCGCCCTCCCCGGCCGCGGCCACCACGGACAGCGCTCCCTCCGAGCCGCGAAATTAGTTAGCGGCAGTTTGCGTTTCCGTTATCTCGCTCTTCAAAACCACACAGCGTCTTTCCAGAGACTTCCTGGGGACTGGGTTGTGAGGGTTATTTATAGCCATCGAGTGAGGTTTTGGGTAATAGACCGCTTTTAGCTGAGAGGTTTGTAATTGGAGATCAAGTTTTATCATCTGCTATAAACAGACGATAGAAATAGGATCGACCTTCCGCTGTGAATGGGTGTCTGCGAGCCGCGGCCCGTGGCCAGGTGGTGTGTGGGGGGAGCCGCGTCCTGCAGAGAGTGACCCGGGCAGAGTGATGCCCCATCCCGACGGGGTGGGGCCGGCCTAGACGGAGGGGCAGAGCAGCCCTCGTGGGCTCCCCGCTGCCGGGCACGGGCCCGGTGCCCATCGCGAGGGGCCCCTACGTGACCCCGTCGTACGGACGAGGAAACGGGGCAAGAGAAAGACCCTCCCCCGTCAGCGTTAAGGTTTCCGGCACAAGCATGTGAGGAAATTTAGCTTTATTTCTGTGGAACACATGGTGGGCACCTGGCACTGCCTTTCCTGTGTGACCAGGACCATCACTCAACCTCTCTGGTTCAGAGTCAGCTAGGAAGCAAGCGCCTGCTCACCCTGCCCCCTGGGGACGGAACTAGAAACAGGCTCTTCTTTCTACGAGGGGTTGGGTGGAAGGCCTGGCCACCCGGCACGGCTGGGAGCTCTCTCCCTTAACCTGATCTCCATCTCCAGGACCGCACACCGCTGTCACGGTGGACCGACCGGCCAGCTGGGAGTCGGGCACTGCTGCTGTTTCCAAGCAGAGCAAGCTGGCCAGCACCTGGCCGCAGGGGTCAGCGGTACGCCCGAGTGGGCCCATGGCGCGGGGGCCGGTGGTTGTCCGAGTCCCCTCGGACAAGTCAGAAGGAGTAGGCAAGGACACCAGAGCCTCGTCCAGGCCGATCCGCTGGGTTCAGGGAGCAAACACTGGCCGCAGCAGGTCCTACAGCCCGGTGCGCAGGGGTGGGGGGGTGGCGGGCTGGGCGCCAGGGGAGCAGCAGGGCGGGAGACTCCCCCACAGCAAATGGCGCCCTGGGGCCCGGGCCTCCGCCATCTGGTCGCCTCCGACCTTCCAGGGAGGCACAGCGCAGAGTCTGGCCCAGAAGCGAGCTCATTCAATAAAATCTCCCCAGAGCCCACAGTCTGTGGTCTGGGCCAGCTGCCCGTACCCAGAGGCTGGGGTTGTTTCTCTTCTGGCTCGAAGAGGGCACACGTCCCCGGGGGGCCTGGAGGTAAGACCGAATATTTCCCGGCAAGTGGCCTTCCTCCGAGATGCCTCAGATTCTCGTGTGGATGGGCGGGGGGGGGACCAGGAGTGCATGCCCCCGCAAGCTCCAGAGCCCCACTGGTGCACGGCTGCATGGGTGTCGTGGCATGGGGCGTGGTGAGCCAGAGGCTGAACCTCCCCCTTTCCAGGGCCGCACCGGGGATGAGAACATTCCAGGAACAAAGCCCCTGAGAGAGGCCGCCCATGCACTCCGCCCTTCCAGCGCCTTCCTGCTGTTGCCTGACCCAGTAATGCAGCCGGAGCTGGGGGCACTGTGGGTGCGGGAGGAGGTCTGCTCCTCCCGGCTCTGCCTGGGCCCCTCCCGGCCCTGGGCCGCAGAGACGGCCAGAGGGGGTTCCCGGGTGTCGGGGGTCAGTACGGTGCAGGGTGGCCCGTGACATGCGAGGATGTCTGCGGATGGGTCACTGGAAGAATGGAGTAGCCAGGGCTCTAGAACCTTGGACTCCACGCGTGGCCCAGGAATCTGTTAGAAAGGCATCCTCGGCCCCGCCCGGCACCCGCTGAGTCAGACGCTGGATTCTAACAAGATCCCAGGCGATTTGCACATTCAGGTTGTAAACTCAAGCTAGGATTTGCAGAGAATAGATAGGAGTCTCTTAAACGAGAAAGACGGGGGAAGGATGTCCAGAGGAGTCAGAACAGCACTTGCAAGGGCACTGTGGCAGCTCGTCGCTGGACTTGAGGCCGTTCTGTGAGACCCTCGGCCACAGTGCAGGGCGAGAACAGACAGAGACGGTTTCCGATACAGGCTGGGCTGATTTTCCGCTGGGCGTCCGATGGCGTTGGGGTGGCTCTGACCTTCCAGGCTCCCCGGGCCAACCATCCCACCTCGTGGCTGTCCTTCCGGGGACCCCAGCCCTCCGGCAGGTTTTTCCCAGATTTCCCGAAAGAGATTTCAGAGCACACTTTTTCTCCTAGGGAGGGAGAAGACAATAGGTTATTTGAGAGGGATTGTTTAAATATCGCATTTCCTCCTGCCGGCTTTGTGCTTCCTGCAGAGACCGTGGGCGGAGGTGAAGTCACATAGCCAGGCCTGCGTTTCCCTGGAATCCGGTTCCAGACAGGAACGCCGTGGCGCTGGTGCCAGGCTTACAGCCTGGCCGCCCCGGTGACCGCGGGCCAGAGCCAGCCTGCCTGCTGTCCCCGGGGCCGACTGCCATCCGGTTTTGCCAGGTTCCCTCGGCTCTGGCCCCAGGAAGAGAAACGGCATGAAAGGGTTTGGAAACGGGCATCTGTAATTCAGTTTCGTGCAGTGAATCCAGGGGCCCTTGGAGTCATTTCGTATTCCTCGCCTCCGTCCTTCTCCTTGGAAGAAACTATGACATGGCAGGGTTCCCGATACGTCTGTGCTTTCGCCGGGCAGTAATTGGGGTGGAAATTGCTAAAAATAAGGTCCCTGGAGGCCGCCAGCCATTAGGAACGCCGCGGGAGCGCCGCCCGGCAGGGTCCTTCGGTCCCGGCGTGTTCGCCGATGGCTGGGAGGTGACAGGCCAGCGGCATTAGGAAAACTCAGGTGTCGAGAGTCTGACCTAAAAATGAAGGGTCCTGGGGGGGAGGGGCGCCCCGAGCGGGACCGCTTTCAGACTGCGTCCGAGCGTGGCACGCAGGCTGTCCCCACCGCACGGCGCACGGAAGTGAGACCCCAGGGCAGGAGCACCTTCCGGAAGCAGCGCTCCCACCTCGAGAGAGCGTGTGTCTGGGAGCACGAGGAAGTGGCCGGTCGGAAGGGGCCTCCGGAGCCGGAACGCCCTTCTTCGTTAAGTGGGTTCTCCAGCTCCACCCCCCTCCTTGGGGAGCCGCCGCGGCCTCTCCCCCGGTTCCCGCCCCGGCGCCCCGCTGCCCGTCCAGACTCCAGCGGAGTGAACAGAGCCCAGACCGCCGAGCCCGCCCCGTCGCCCTGGTGCCTCCCACCTGCGTGTGCTTCCCCAGGGCCGCCACCGTGCAGGCAGGATCAGGTGAGCGGCCACAGCCAGACCGCCTGGGTTGGAAGCCCACCCCAACCTGTGCTGCATGTCCCTTAGCCTCTCTGCCTCGGTTTGTCATCTGCGAAATGGGCGTGATGACCCGGCTGGCGGCTGTGGTGAGAACTCGGGGGCACGTGGATGGCGCTACGTTGTGTAGACGTGCACGCGTAACCGTTATGCGTCACACGCGGCGTGGGGGAAGCCCTTTCGCTACTTCACCGCCACCATCACCGTACACGGTGACCACCGCCCAGGCCCACCAGCTCATCAGCTCCGTTTCCTAAGTCCAGCGTGTGTGATGGAGGCGCCCACCCCAGCCCAGAGTGCGGGCAACACCTCTCCCAGGCCCTCCCGGGGCCGAAGGCCCTACCGGACTCACTCTCCAAACCATTCAGCACACAGAGGGTCCTCAGGGCCGCTGAGCAGCCGTGCCTGTCAGGGACTCCCGGTGTCTGTGTGCGTGCAGGACGGACGTGTGGGGAGACCCCAGGGGCCCAGGGGGTAGGCGGAAGGGGCTGGGGGTTTGACACCAACCGTCTTCACCAGGATGCTCTCTGTCCCGGGAACGCCATGCCCCAGCGTGGGTGTCTTGACTCAGCCTGCTTCCTTCTCTGGAAGTGATCGCTGCCACAGGGTCGGGCCGGCCCCGCTCAGGGCGCTCAGAGCGCGGTGCCTGCCTCCCCGGAGTGGGATGGGCCAAGGTCACTGGCAGGTACTCGTGGTCTAGCTGCGTTTCCGTCATCCCCAAAGCCCTCCCCCCACCGCCCGTGAGAGAGACAGCCGCCGGATGGTCATTGAGGCAGGGAGGGTGGTCATTGAGGCAGGGAGAGGGGAGAGCCGGGGCAGAAGCGGGGAGACAGTGGGAGGTCCCAGCGGGAGGGCTGCTGGGCAGCCACCCCGCTGGCCGCCTTCTCCCCCTCCTCCCCCGGCTGGCCAGCAGCAGCCAACGTCCCCCGCCCATGCCCCTGGATTTTATTTGCACATTGCCACGGCCCCCACAGCTTAAGTATTTGCATAAGTAACATCACCAGGTCGATCTGCCTCTCTGACCCCATCCGTGAAGCCCTGGCCGCCATCTGCTCAGCACCACCCCGTGTCCCCTGGGATAGAGGAAGGCTCCCTACGAGCAGACGGCTCGGAGGACCTGTCCTCACCTGCCAGGTAGGCTGTGAGGAGGGACGATGTGGGCGACATTTCAGGGGCCCAGCGCCAGCTGCCCTGTTCTCCCAGGGCCCCTTGGATTTTCGTGAGAACACAAAGCTGGGGGGCAGGTCAGGACCGGCCCCAGACAGGCCGCACAGCATGGAGGAAGTAGCTTCCCCGGATCACAGTTCCAAGATCTTACCAGCTGTGTGACCTTGGACAGCTTACTCGACCTCTCTGTTCCTTGGTGTCATTATCATTCTCAGTGATCCGTCTCCTCAAGAGTCATTCGTGTTCCTAGTAAGCAAAGGCTCTGCTGGACTCAGGGCTTACAGCGTGAGAAAAACAGAAGCGTTTCTCGATACGTTAGCTTGTCTATCAATTAAGGAGGCAGAAAACCATATATGAGGAAACCAGGAAGGCAGCAGACAGGGCATCAAGACAGTAAAGGGGGGCCCTGGGAAATTTGGGTAGGTGAGCCTAGGGGCTCCCCGGAGGAGGCGACACTTCCTCTGTAACCTGGGAAAGGTCTGAGAAGGTGTGAGCAGCAGGAGAGGAGCAGAGAGGGAGGAGGGGGTCCCTGTGCTGGCCCTCGGTCCTGAGAGACCTCGTGTCTGCACGGGGAGAGGGGCGGAAGGAAGATGTTGGCCACCACAGCCAATGATGGGCCAGACCGGCCACCGGAGTGGATCAGGGGCTCAGGATGCGTGCAAGGGGTAACCGGGGGGACGCCGTGCCTGTACGGAGGAGGGGAGGCTGGGAGAAGCGGCCAGGGAGCAGTGAAGGGTGGGGCTCAGCCGGGTCCGGCAGGTGGCAGCCACAGCACCCCCCCCCCGCCTGCCCTTAGCTGAGCTCGGGGTTCGCTTGTCATCCAGGTGTGGACTAATTGAGTGGACGTTGCCCATCCTGATGTCCCGTGTCCGGGAGGCACTGGGGAGGCTCTGGCTGGAGCCAAGGGGCACGTTGAGGGGACAGCAGGGCCCTTGCCCGTGAGCTGTCTCCCTGCCACTGCTTCCCCTGACTTTTCCTCGTGGCTTTATTACCCGTGTCCCTATGAGCCAACAGAGCTGACGTGCGCCTGCTTCCCGGCTCCGTAGGAATGGAATTTGCCAGCGAGACTCTGTGACGGCTGGCTCCCGCGCCTCACCACCATCCTTTCGAGGTTTATTCACACAGATGTGTGTAGTTTGTGTTTGTTTGTTTTTTCCCAGCTGTAGAAGATTCCATTGTAGGACAAGACAGGTCCTTAGTCGCTTACCCGAGCCCGTGGGGCCGAGTGCGTTTCAGAACAGAGACGACGCATCATGCATATATTCAATTTAGGCTACGAAGTGCAGTTTCTGAAATGTAAAACGCCACGTGTTTTGTACGAGACCGGCCGTGCGTAGCTCCGTGTGGTCCAGCATGGCGCATCGTGAACTCCAACCGCGTGGATAGTCTCACCACCTGGGACAAACACAGGGGACGAGTGCCCACCAGGCTGCTCGGCCCGGGTTTTGCCACCAATCGAATTACCCAAAGAGCGCCTTCTGAGTTTTTGTGCTCTGGCGGTTTGGGGGCCGGCACCGTGGATATCCGCCATCCTCGGTGGCCCTTCTCCCACTGACGGACACATGGCGTCCTCCCGGGCGTTGTGGCTAGGGACAGGGCAGCCCCCAGCACTCCTGCGCGCCTGCCGGCGTCCGCTAGCATACGTCAGGACAGGTGCGGGTCCCGGGGAGCCTGCACGGCCAG
Organism: Paguma larvata; assembly: GCA_030068075.1. Lineage (NCBI taxonomy): Eukaryota > Metazoa > Chordata > Mammalia > Carnivora > Viverridae > Paguma > Paguma larvata. The sequence goes on along the minus strand of CM057831.1, from coordinate 110,013,524 downwards.
CTTCCCCGGCAGCAGCTTTGTTGCCGTTCGGCTTAGACGGGAGGCCGGTCCCGTCTCCGCACCCGCCGGACGGCAGCGCTGCAAGGGCTCAGACCTCATTGTCCGTGCCCGCCCGGCGGCGTTACGTGTTACGCGGTCACTCACTGGTGCCGCCGTTTGGCGCCGACGACTCGCGGACTCCAGAGACTTTTTCAAACACTTATGGGAATCTGTTCCTCATAGTGCTTGTTCTCGCCGCTGCCCAGGGTTCTGCGAGGCCGTTGATTGTTTTCTTAGTGATTCGTGCCTGTTGTGTGTTCTGTTCGCTACCCCCTAGCTTGCCTTCTTACCCTTTTCCCAACGAGGAGTTCCGAATGCATCGAGTTTTTCCTCTGGGGAAAAGCAGACCTTTTTGTGTGTCTTATTTAAGAAACTGTTTCCTACCAAGAGCTTATGAAGATGCTTTGCAATCTTTGATCAGTTTGCCTTTCAAGTGTACGTCCTTAATCCAGAGATTCCTTTCTGTCTGCATGTACGGCGTGAGGTTGGGGTTGGGTCTCATCCTCCCCACACGCGAAAGCCCATCCCCCCGGCGTCGTCTGTGGGGAGAGACGCTTCTCTCTGAGACCTGTGCAGCCTCGTTCCGGGCTGTCATCGGTGCCGTCTGTCCTAGCGCCGTCTCAAGGTCATCCGAACAACACCCACATTTTTCAACCGGTTTACTGAGTCTCTCTCACACACACACACACACACACACACACACGCGGAAGCCTGTTGGGATTTTTATTAGAGTCGCATTGACCCAGAATAGACTCATCTGAGGAGATCTGACTTCTTTACGGTGTCGTCTTCCCCCCAAGAACGTGATCTCGTTCTCCACTTATTTGGGTCGTCTTTAACGTCTTTCAAACAGATTTTATAATTGTCTCCATAAAGAGCTTCTGCAACGTTTTTAGATTTATTCCTAGGTAGCCGGATTCTGGTCGTTTCGGGGTATATTTCTCGACATTACATCTGCTGATCGTTGCAGGAACGCAGGAACGCGGCCGACTTCGGCGTATCGATTTTTTTTACTCAGCCGGCTTGCTAAATGCTCTTATTAATTCCCGTCTCTTTTCTCCCGGCTGTGTCTTTTATTGCCTTCTCTCTCTGCTGGGTGGGACCTGCTAATAAAATGTTAACCAGAAGCAACGAAAGCAGGAATATTTGTCTCGTGCTTGACCTTAAAAGAAATGCTTTCAAAATTTCTGTCGACTCTAGGTTTTTCGGGGGCACGGAGTTTATCAGGTTAAAGCGTTTCATCCCCTTCCGAGCGTGCCAAGAGGTTTTGGCTTAATTGCGAATGAATATTGAATTTGATCGAGGGCTTTTGCGCATCGCTTAAGAAAATTGTGTGGCTTTTCTCCGTGGCTAATTAATTACATTAACTGATTTTCTAGTAGACCGGTCTGAGGTTCTTAGGACAGCCCAACCTGCCGAGATGTAGTAACCTTTTGAAAGCTAATGCAGAATTCCATTTGCTAATGTTTCCATGAGGGTTTTTGCATCCAAGGTCATGAACGAGATTCGCCTGTAATTTTTCCATCAGATACTTTCCTTTTCTTGATTTGAGACTCAAGCTTATGCCAGTCTCCCAACAACCGGGGAACGTCTTCCTTTTCTTTGCGTTGGAAGACACGGCTCTGGTTAGAATTCCGTGTTCCTGCCACGGTGGCTGGACGCTGCTCGGAAAGCCTCCCGGGCCTCACGTTGGCCTTCGTGAAAGAGCTGTAACTTCTGTGGTTCCTTCCCTGGCGACCGGACCGTTTGGGTTTTTATTTCTCCTCGAGTCGTTTCGTACTAACTGTGGATCCGTCCTAGACCCCCTCCCCAGACATTCAGGGCCCCGCAGCCTGCGTTTCCCGTGCCTTCTCCACCATCGCACACCCTACAGCTGGACAGAACACGGAGTTCTACACGAGTGCCCCTCAGTCACCCGCCACGCCCACATGGGTGCCCGACACACCCTTCCTGCTCCCTCACCCGCACCCGGGAGTGAGCTCGGCCGGCCCTCCCCGCCAGCGGGGATAGGAACTCCTTCGGTGCCCGTGCCGGGGACAGGCAGGAGCTCCCACGCCTGGACACCAGGTGCCGGTGCTACTCAGCCTCCTCAGAGGGCCCGGGGACGTCCACTCAGAGCTCTCAAAACAGATACGAACTACAGGTACAGGCAAATCTGAGTCCTGGGGGAGTGGGGGAGAAGGGGTCGTACCTAGACGCAGCCACAGAAAGACAGAAATGAGGCAAACCAAAATGTCCACAGGCCGTAGTGGCTGAAGAGCCACGTCCCTAAATCTCATGTCCACCCGGCACCTGAGAATGTGACCTTCTTTGGGAAAAGGGTCTTTGCAGATAGAGGCGAGGCGAGGACGCCCCGGGCGGGCCCTGGTTCAGTCCCTGGCGGCCTTACGAGAGGCGGAAGAGAGGAACGTGGACGCAGACAGGCAGGGCGTTCGACCGTGGCGGTGGAGGCCGTGGGGGGGCGGTGGCAGAGGCACAGCCAGGAGCCAGGGACGCCCGGAGCCCCAGGGACGGGAAGCGGCAGAGCCTTCAGGGAACACACGGCTCTGCCCGCCTTGATTTTGGACTTGCTCCTAATGTAAGCCAGCAGCTGAAGGTGGTCCCTCACGGCCACCGCGGGACACTGCTGTGCAGGAAGGGTCTCCAGTGCTGGGATTGTGTCCCTGGGGTCCTGAAGCAGGACCCTCCACTGCCCGGTCATTCCCATTAGGCTCATGAGCAGCCTCGGCACAGCGTGAGGTGGGGCTGGGGGGTGCTTTCCCGTTTCACAGGTGGGGAAACTGAGGCTCAGAGCACTTTTAGGTGAGCAGAGTTGTGACAAGGCTGTGGCAGGGCAAGGATTGGAACCCAAGGCCATCTGACGGTGGCAGTTGCCCAAGTCCCTTGAGCCCCCTCGTCCCTGTCACACCTCTTGTCACCCATTGCTGAGTCACGCTGTCCATCCGTGGCTGCCTCAGTGCCAGAGGCCGGCGGTGGGGTGTCAAGTGTGGGCCAGACACAGTGGACATGGGCCCCAGCTGCTCAGCCTGCCCCCCACCCCCGTGGAGGGAGGACACACGCCCGGTCCACGGCCCCAGGGCAAGCCCCTGCCTGCGCCTGCCCTGCCTGCACCCCCGGAGTCGCCAAGTCTGTCCCCGCCTTCTCACAGTCGCCCTGCCCTTCACCTCTGGGACTTTGCCCACTGGGCGCACTAGGCCTGACATACCAGGTCTCCCTGGGTCCCTCCTGCGTGCTTCCGAAGCCTCAGCAGAGACACCACTGCCTCCTCCGAGGAGCCTCCATGCTTCCCCAAGCTCGGGCGAGGCCCCAGCTCTAGACGTCCCACACATGCACCATCAGAGCACCCACAGCCCTCGGGGGGAAGCAAGCCGTGGGGTGTGGGCGGGGCCGCACTTCTCCCGTTCACGGCCACACCGTGGCAGGAGGCACCCCACAGATGCCGGCCGAGGGAGGGACAGAAAGGAGCAGTGGAGAAGCAGCAGCCTGCCCGCCCCCCGCCCCCCGGCCCCTGCCGGCCCCCGCCCCCGGGCCCAGCAGGGCCTGGACGCGCCAGGCCGGACGAGTCTCTGGGTCCCTGAGTTGCTCCCGCCCTGGAACTCGAGAACCCCCACGGCAGCCGACCCCAGCCCGTCCCCTCCCCTCCCCCCACCATGGCCTGTGGTTTCTTCCGGATGCAGACACGCCCCTTCCCTTTGATTCCCAGACACCAGGTCGACCAGAGGGGGAGGTGACCTGTGGCAGCAAAGGGTCTGGATGCAGCCAAGCGCCCCTCAGGGCCTCTGCACGTTTGGGCCAACACCTGCTACTTGCCGGGAGCTTCTCTGGGCTGGCGGGTTCGGAGCGCACCCGCGGAGTCAGAGCCCGGGGGCCGCTGTGTGAAGGGCCACGGACCAGACAGCCTGAAGCAACAGGCATTTCTGCTCCCACCCGTCTGGGGCCAGACGTCCACACTCAGGGTGTCGGGAGCACCGGTTTCTCTGGAGACGTCAGGGGAGTACCCGTCCTGCCTCTTCCAGCTTTTGGGAACCCTAGGCGTCCCTGGGCTGCGGCCTCGCCCCTGCAGCCTCCGCCCCGGCCTTCACACGGCCGCCTCCCCTTTCCTTACAGGGACTCTCCCGTGACCCTGTCTTAGCTGTCGCTTCTGCAGAGACCTGTTTTCAGATGAGGTCACCTTCTGAGGTTCCGGGGGCCCTGGCCACTTAACCTAGCACACGGTGAGGATCCTTGGCCTGGGACGGGCCTGCGGGTCCCATCCGTCCGGCCGCGCCCCAGTCCGGGGCTGACCTCCGCCTTCCCAGAGGGGTGGTTCCGGGGCGAGCGGCCCTGGGCGGAGAGCCAGGTGAGCCGCGGCCCCCGGAGCCCCATCTCCGAGATAAAAGCTCGTCTTTAACACCAGCTCAGTCACATTATAAATGAATTTATTAAATTACAAGTTGCTGCAGATGGCGCTGTGTATTTTTAACAAACGCGGGCCGGCTCAGCTGGCTGCAAGGGGGCGCGGGCCGGGGGAGCTGGCGCCACGGCTTCGGGGTGGCCCGGCCGCAGCCCCCACCCCACCCCCACCCCACCCCGGGCCCCCGTGGGGGGCTCGGCAGAGCGGGCGCCCGGGCACCTCGGCAGCTGGAGGTGTGGGAGGGCGGAGGCAGGGGCCCTGCCGGGGCTCAGCACCTCGGCCCTCCCCAGCACGCAGCTCCTCCCCAGGGGCTGCAGGGGCTGCCGGCCCCTTCCCTCCCGGCCGCCCCGGGAACAGGAAGCCTTACAGGAGTGTCGGCAGGTGTGACGTCCACAGGAAACGGGCTCCAAAAACTCAACCCACCTCCCCGGGCCTGAAGCCCTCCCGGCTTGTCTTGCGTTCACTTCACTCTTCAAAATTCTGTTGAGGCGGAAAGTAACCATTTTAGAAGGTACGATGGGGCGGCATTTAGTGAGTGCGTCCACCGCGCCGTGCAAACCACCACCACTGCCTAGTTCTAGAACATTCTGGATGCCCCTCGAGAAACCCTGTGCCCGTCAGCAGTCCCCGCTGTTGCCTGCTCCCCCAGCCTGGCAGCCACGAGTCTGCTCTCCGTCTCCATGGAGCCGCGGTTCTGGACCCGCCACGTGAACGGGCTCGTGCAAAGTGGCCTGTTCAGCGGGCTTTGTCGCCGGGCAGGGGCCTGCGGAGGGGCCTGCCGCGCCATAGCAGGGGTCAGTGTCTCAGTCCTTCATGTGGCCCAGCAGTAGCCCAGCGTGCAGGTGGGGACGTGTTCCGTTCATCCATTCGTCCGTCGACGGGCGTTTATTTGGTGGGCATGAAGCTCACTTTTTTCAAAGGACCTATTTTCTGTTGATGCAAACCGCCCGTGGCCCTGAAGAGGTTTCTTCCTGTCTTGTTGGCAAGGGAGGCAGGACCGGGCCCGCGAGGACAAGGGGATTCGGGTGAGGCAGCGTCACAGGGCCCCCCTGGTCTTGACCCACCGACCACAGGGGCTGGGTGTGGCCGTGTGCGTCGGGCCTGCGGACAGGGCTGGGGTGTGGCCTCTGCCCGCCCGGGAGCCTTGGGAGGTGCCTCCGGCTCCTGACCTCTCCTTGCCCAACGGCCCTGCCTCTCACCCCACCACGTGGGTGCACGGCACGCTTCACCCCACAGCCCCGTGTCTGTTGCTCACCAGCGTATCAGATGGGTGTCCGGCGTGTACTCGGATGAATGAATGAACAGGAATCGTGACACGCCATCCAGCTTCAGTCACAGACCCCAGGCCCGGCCCGCATCATCAGCGGGCTTCAAGGCTGTGGCCTGGCCATCCCGGAGTACATGGCTTTCCTCCTTGGACGCCCCACGAGGCGGGCAGAGGGGACAGCCCCCGCCGGGAAAACCGAGGCTCAGGTCGTCAAAATGGCACCCCTGTCTTCGAAGACCCTTTTGGGCTAAGAGCTCAGTAGCTTCCTAAGAGCCAAAGAGATCTAGAAAACACACCTTAAGGCCCCAAAATAAGAACAGGTAATGGGACCATTTAAACGAACAGACCTTTAATAGCCCAACCTCGTTCACTGTTCAGCTGAGCGTCTGCTTTAAAACGGTTCGTTGGTTAGGTTTTCCCACTTGGCAGGAAGTCCCAGAGGGGCATGCCGGCTCCGGGGAAGGTACAGTCCTTCCCCGGTGAAGGGGCCACGCCGAGCGAAACCACCGCAGACACCGTGCCGCCGGACGATCGCGCCCGCGGGGACGTGTGCGTTCGTGTTTGAAGAGGCGTGGGGCCGGCCCTCGACAGCAGAGGCGGCCTCGGGCCTCCGCTGAGCCGTGGGGCGAGGCAGCCACGCAGCACACAGTCATGGGTGCGAGCAGTCGAGAGGGGTGAGGGCCCCCAGCCCCACGCACATCCGCCCCCCATGGACTCGCCGGCGTCCACCGTGGGTCCCTCTTCCCTGCGGCGGTGAGTGTTCACTGCACGCGTGCCATCGGCAAGGGCGGGGCGGGGCGGGATGAAGGCGGGAATCCTCAGTCGTTAGCACTCGTGAGGCAGGGACGTCTCGGGGGGGCAGGCGGGGACCCGGGAGGTCCTCGTGTCAGACTGGTGTGGCTGCGGGACTGGGGGAACACGTGTGTGACCTCCGTGACGCGTGCTCTGCAGACGCTAGGTAACCGGTGGAAATGTTGGGGCGGGCGTGGACGGAGCCGGGGGGCCCAGAGAGGCAGCGTGAGGAGCTCGGCCGGCAGCCTCGGCCGGAGAGCAAAGAGCTTTCCGCTGGAGGGAATCGATTCTCAGCCACCACGTCTGTCCGCCGCGTGGTGGAGGTTTCGGGCTGTGCCACGGGACCGGTTCACCCCCCCCCCACGCTGAACACAAGCCCCCTGCTTCGTCGTCCAGCTCAGTCAGGCCTTGTCCCCCTCCCGAGGCGGCAGAGACCGAGGCCCCCACGGCCCAGCTTTTCCAAGGCACCTGCACGGCCGGGCGGTGTGTGCATGGCCGGGAGGGTGCCCGCCGACGTCTTTAACAGGTGTTTACTGATGGCCCCGTGGCCTCCGTGCCTGGAGCTGAGGTGCGGGCTACAGCTCACTCCCAGCAGGGGTGACAGAGAGACAAGCAAATGAGCATAGGACACGGTCTTTGGGAGGGAAAGTGCCGGGACAGATGAGTTCCGAGATCTCCGTGAGCTGCAGCGTGTCCCCAGAGATTCCTGCCCTGAAGCCCTGGCTCCCAGTGGGGTGGCAGGTGGAGTCGGGCCTCGGGGGCGTGATCGGGGTCAGATGAGGTCCTGAGGGTGGGCCCCGCGGCGGCATCAGCGCCCTTGTGAGAAGAGACGCCAGAGCCATCTCGGCCCCGTGAGGACGCAGCGAGGAGGTGGCCACCTGAGACGCAGGAGAACGGCCCTCATCCGGCCGTGCTGACCGGGATCTTGGCCTTCTGGCCTCCGGCCTATGAGTTTGTTATGTGGCCCCGAGCTGAGCAGTGTGCAGTTTGACAGAACCGGTTTCAAATCCCAGCTGTGCCCGGTCCTGGCCCTCCTGAGGCAGGCAGGGGCCCAGAGGAAGCGGGCGTCGTAGGAGCCAAGGCACGGACTCTGCGAACCATGTCCGAGTGGGAGGTGGCCCGCGGGGCGTGGAGCAGGTGCGTCTTTGCCGACTCCACCGGCTCACCGGCCACCTCAGACGCCAAATCCTGCGTGGGAGCTGAGACCCTGCCCCTCACTGGGGGTGGGAGCTGGTGACGGTGTCCCCTCTGCCACCCACGACGCCCGCCTCCCAGGACAGGAACCCCTGCTCGCCGCTCCCCTGGGGTGGGGGTGGGGGGGTCAGGTGACAGAGGGAAGGTGGAGCCCAGGACAATACCGCCAGCGTCACCGCAAGGGAAACTGAGGCAGCACACTGTCACTCGACAGATAGTACCTGAGAATATCTGAGATTCTACAGGGAAAGCGGCCTTCCTACTCCGTTTAAATTTAGTCTCATCGTCTCTGCTGCCCAGGCCTGCCCTCGACAGACAGGCCTCTTGCGGGATTGTAACGTGATCCTCTCGCTCTGTAAGAGGCCGAAACGCCAGTTGGCCCTGTGGCCTCAGGCCCCTTTGGCCCTCTTGGTTTCTTCCTCTCCGGCCTCTTCCTCCCACCCCGCCCAAGCTCGAGGCCTTCTCTCTCCCTCTATCTGGTTGTCTTTTCCTGTTTAAAAACTGGCATCTGTCGGGGCAGGCAGACTGCTTACCAAGGTAATTAGTTCTCAAAGGGCAAACGTCTCGCCCCCAGGAGGAGCCCATCAGCCCCTGGGCGCCTGCCTAACCGGGGTTCCCGGTGGCCGGTCTACCTTTAGAGAGACCGCGCAGAGAAGGGACTGGGACCCTGCCGTTGTACTTTGTCAGTGACTTATGTGGCAGGCTGTCTCGTCCCTTAATATCTGAGAGAATGGCCTTCAGAAACCCTAGCGTGGCTCTCGGAATACTGTCTGACCGATGAAAACAGATGCTGGAAATCCAGGTATCCAGGCCAGGACAGCCACAATAGGTCCTCGGTGACAAGAGCAGGCTGCAGAAGGAGTCACAGACTCGAGAGCGACCCCCTTTTATTAGAAAGAACACCTACGTGTTTCCATAGCCATCCATACCCCCAAAGCTACATAAAGAGAAGTCTGTTATAATGCTTCTCAAACTGTTGTTTGCAGTTGCCCCCCGGGAAGGCGGGGGAGGGGGACTCGCTCCTCCGTGTTAGTCATGTATTCGGCAGCAGTGCATTCTGGGACGCTGCCTTGTGAGCACCACCCACTCTGGAAGGGAAGGCTCTCACCTGGCCCAGGCAGCGGCCACCTGCCGGAACCTTCCCACACTCAGCGCTGGCTGCAAGCAGTGTTTCTCTTGCCTTTCTCCTGGAAGAAAAGGCCTGGAGAAATAAATCGGAGAAAGGAAATCATTTCTCAGTTTTTGTAGGTGCTCTGTGACGAGGGCTGCCCTTTGGTTTCTGGGGAGATGCACGTCCCCTCCACACACTGCTCTGTCCGTCACACAGATGCTGTCTCAGAATTAGCCACCAAGAGCCCCGTGGAGATGTGTGTGCCCACACCGCCCAGCTCCGAGTAACCAGCTGAGCCCCGGGACCAGCTCTGCCTTAAGAGAAGCAAAAACGATAGATAAACACAGTGGCCTCCCAATGGGGTCCCCCAGCCCCGGGCGCCTCCCTCACATCCGCCTGGAACCCCACTCCTGCAGGGATCTAGGTGCAGAGTTTATAGCACCCAGGCTTTCAAACATGCCCAGAGGCCCACACTGAGGATGGGCCTCACCACCACCTCTTAGCTTTCTTGTCTTCGGGGTCCTGCCCTTCCTGGCTGGCCTGGGCACCGGCCAGGACTGACAGTCATGTGCTCAGGGAAGTCTTCTCTGGCAGCCCCCCCTTGATTAGAATAGCCCCTGCCGCATTACTCCCAGGCAGGCACCCGTGCAATCCTCCAATCCTTCACCACACTGAGGTTACTTGGTCAGTCCTTGTTTCCACAGGCTGGGAGTTCCATGGTGCCAGGGTCAAATCTGTCTTGTTCCCTGCTGTCTCCCCAGAGGAGATGATCACTCAATAGTTCAAATCACTGTTAGATGAATAAATGAATAAATGGATGGATGACGGACGGATGGATGGATGGATGGATGGATGGATGGATGGATGGATGCATGGATGGATGGATGGATGCATGGATGGATAGATGGATGGATGGATGGATGGATGAGTGGATGGATGGATGCATGGATGGATGGATGGATGGATGGATGGATGCATGGATGGATGGATGGATGGATGGATGGATGCATGGATGGATGGATGGATGGATGAGTGGATGGATGGATGGATGGATGAGTGGATGGATGGATGGATGAGTGGATGGATGACAGATGGATGGATGCATGGATGGATGGATGAGTGGATGGATGACGGATGGATGGATGGATGGATGAGAGGATGGATGCATGGATGCATGGATGCATGGATGGATGGATGGATGGATGAGTGGATGGATGGATGGATGAGTGGATGGATGCATGGATGCATGGATGGATGGATGAGTGGGTGGATGGATGGATGGATGAATGGATGGATGGATGCATGGATGGATGGATGCATGGATGCGTGGGTGGATGGATGCATGGATGCATGGATGGATGGATGGATGCATGAGTGGATGGATGGATGGATGGATGGATGGATGGATGCATGGATGGATGGATGAGTGGGTGGATGGATGGATGGATGGATGCATGGATGGATGGATGGATGGATGGATGCATGGATGGATGGATGGATGGATGGATGGATGGATGAGTGGATGGATGGATGGATGGATGGATGCATGCATGGATGCATGGATGCATGGATGCATGGATGGATGGATGGATGCATGGATGGATGGATGGATGGATGGATGGATGAGTGGATGGATGGATGCGGATGGATGGATGGATGGATGGATGGATGGATGCATGGATGGATGGATGGATGGATGGATGGATGGATGGATGCATGGATGGATGGATGGATGGATGAGTGGATGGATGGATGGATGGATGGATGAGTGGATGGATGGATGGATGGATGAGTGGATGGATGGATGGATGAGTGGATGGATGACAGATGGATGGATGCATGGATGGATGGATGAGTGGATGGATGACGGATGGATGGATGGATGGATGGATGAGAGGATGGATGCATGGATGCATGGATGCATGGATGCATGGATGGATGGATGGATGGATGAGTGGATGGATGGATGGATGAGTGGATGGATGGATGGATGCATGGATGCATGGATGGATGGATGAGTGGGTGGATGGATGGATGGATGAATGGATGGATGGATGCATGGATGGATGGATGCATGGATGCGTGGGTGGATGGATGCATGGATGCATGGATGGATGGATGGTTGATGTTGGAGTGGATGGATGGATTGGGTGGAATGGATGCATGATGGTTGGATGAGTGGGTTGGATGGATGGATGGATGAGTGGAGGATGGATGGATGGATGGATGCAGGGATGGATGGATGGATGGATGAGGGATGGATGGATGGATGGATGATGGATGGATGAGTGGGATGGATGAGTGGATGGATGACAGATGGATGGATGCATGGATGGATGGGGTTGAGTGGATGGATGACGGATGGATGGATGGATGGATGGATGAGAGGATGGATGCATGGATGCATGGATGGATGGATGAGTGGATGGATGGATGGATGCATGGATGCATGGATGGATGGATGAGTGGGTGGATGGATGGATGGATGAATGGATGGATGGATGCATGGATGCATGGATGGATGGATGGATGGATGAGTGGATGGATGGATGGATGGGTGGATGGATGCATGGATGGATGGATGAGTGGGTGGATGGATGGATGGATGAATGGATGCATGGATGCATGGATGGATGGATGAGTGGGTGGATGGATGGATGGATGGATGGATGGATGGATGCATGGATGGATGGATGGATGCATGGATGAGTGGGTGGATGAATGCATGGATGGATGGATGGATGGATGGGCAGATGCATCCATGGATGGAGAGATAAAGGGATCGATGGATGGATGGGTAAAAGGTTGGATAAATAGATGGGTGTGTGAGTGGGTGGAGGGAGGGATGGATAGCTGGGTGAAAGGAACCCTGTACTTATCAGGAACAAAGAACAGGGACAATTTCTGGCCAATCCTTTAATGACACGTGGGTTGGGGATGACTGCAGGACAGTGTGGCCTGGGAACCAGAGCTATGAGAACCTAGGGCAGCTCTCCAGACTGGCTACTGTCCCCGTCCCTCCCTGATGCTGTCCCAGCTCCTCTCTGCCAGTTGGTCCTAGCGTCACTGGCTCCTAATTTTCTGCTTCTAGAAGCGGCCAGTCTGTCTGGTTCCACCCACAACCATCCCTGCCTACTGGGCAATGCCCTCGGCTTCAGCCCACTGGCCAGCCAGCGGAGGAGCTGCCCCTGCATCAGGCGCCCACTCATGGGTCAGTCGGGCTGCCAGAGCACAAGGCATGCTGTGTGTGCCCACGCCGGGGAGGGAGTGCCTGTGGCCTGGGCAGTTCCGGCGTGGAGGGGCTGTGAGGTGGCACTCCCACGCCCCCCGTACAATATCTGGAACACCCTCTACAACACCCGACTCAAGCCTCAGACTTCGATGCTGCCCCACGCCGGGGTCCTGGCAGTGGGGCTCAGAGAGTCACCTCCCAGGCTCCAGCGCCCACATCTCTGCTGACCCTCGGGTCACCTGGAGTCCACCTGGGGATCCCCTCCTTTCTGGAACCTCCTTCGCTGGTCTCGTTGGCTCCCCACACCCCTCCCCCAGGAGCAGGCAGAATTCGGACTCCCCCCAAATCTCCCACTCTGTCCCGTCAGCCAGCCGTTCGGTTCACACCCAGCACGGCCGTGACTGGCTGTCAGGTCATTTCTTGGCATTCCGTGTCCCCCATCAACGCGGCAGTGCCCTGAGCCTCACAGGGCTGCCGTGAAGACGGGAAGAGCTCTCGTGTGCGCGAGCCCCGCAGACGGCTCCTGAGGCATCTCCTGCTCATTCAACACGCAGACCCCACTCACCCAGCCCAGACCCACCCAGTCAGCGTGTCTGGGAGAGGGCCCCGGGTTCCACGTTTCTCCAAAGCCCCCCAGCTGGCTCTGAGATCCTCTCAGAGCGGCTGTAAGCACAGCCCCCTCAGGGCCCCACACTGCATCTGACACCAGGCTGGGTGTCCACTGGGACCAGTGTCACTCAGAGGCCACCCTTGATTAACCAGGAGTTCGGAGAGACAGCTGCCCAGCCTCTGACTGCCCCGCACCTCAGACCAAAGTGAGTTCCTGTGTGTATCGTGTGTACGTTCCCTGCTGCTCACATACGGGGCACATGGGAGTCCCAGGCGAGGGGGACGGGTTACTGAGCGGGTCGCCTGAGCCGAGCATCCTGAGGAGACACGGTTTCGCCCGCCGCTCCTCCTCGCCGTGTTCCGACATGCGTTCCGAGCTAGTTGAATCTGGGGCCGGACTTGCCGGCTCCACCGTGCTCCATTGGCGCCAACAGAGTTAAGGGGCTTGGAGGGACAGGATGTTGTCAACACCCCTCGGAACGAACACGCATCTCCCTGCTGACCCCTACCCCAGGCCGAGTCCCGTCACACAGACCCCTCCCGTGCCGTCTCACACAGCAGGCGTGGGCCACGCTCGACCCCACACCCCGTCTCCACCCTGCTCTGTGCTCTGAGCCCTGTCCGTCGGCTGCTCTCTGGCTGGCAGCAGAGGCCGGGCCTGGCCAGAGAGCTCGCCCCACTCCCTGACCGGCTGCTGCCGGGGAGAGGCAGGGCTGACCTTTGTGGGCCTCTGGGGCAGACATTCCAGCCTCTCCCATCTTAGCCTGAGAGATGGTTCTAGGACCGTCTCTGTACTGGAGATGAAATGGAAGCCCAGAGAGGTCAGGTGGTTTCCCAGGGTCACACAGCTCAGAGATGGGAGAAGCGAGAACTGAAGCAGGCTCCTTCTGCCTTTATACCCCGCGTGCTGCCCTGGGTACCCCCCAAGTTTGCCCTCAGTTAGTGTAAAAAATACAGAGGTTACGGTATCGGTTACAGTTAGAAATGACAATAAAAATATAGCCCCAAACAACCCTAATGTGACGCAGAGAATGTTCTCCAGAGAGAAAGATGAACTCTGTGAGGAAGACAACGGGCTTTTCCTCGTTTACTGGAATAACGAGTCATGTTCGTGGCTTTATTCCAGCGACCACAGAAGCTTTCCTTCCCATGCCCTCCAGAAAAAGAGGACTGAATCCCCACCGTGCGCCCCCCAACCAGGTCCTCACGGACGACTCCCGTGTGGGAAGGAAGCGTCGCAGGCCTGTCGATCCTCAGTTCTGGCGTCTCCTGCCTCTGGTTGAGCATGCTCCATCCTCGGTTCCGTCCCCAGCTACGTCACCGAGCTGGCCTAACACAGGATGGGTGTGCGTTGTGTGGCTCAGAAAGCTGGAGCTTTGAGGGTCCCCTGGACGTGGTGGGCTCTGTGACAGGGAGGCCCCCCAGCGTTCACAGAGGGGCACAGGAGACCAGCAGAGCCCCCCTCCGGCCCATCCTGAGCACCACAGGCAGCTCAGGCCCACGGGCCTCAGTGTCCCTGCCGGCCCCAGCCAGGCAGCTGCTGGCGCAGAGGCTGGACGCAGACAGCCCGAAGGGTGGGGAAGTGACTTTGGTTCAAGCACGGTGGAGCCACAGCCGAGGAGCTGTCCTTGGTCCTGGCGGAACTGGGGCTCCCTCCTCTTCCACTAGGATCCCGTTGGCTCACGCAGCACGGGAGTGGGTCGGTTTTACTTTGCAGGTGGACAGTGGCTGTGGTGGAGTGCTCCAGAGGCCACGGGCTCTGTGAAAATCAGGGGGGCCTCGGAGAGGGTCTGCTGGTGGCTTCGTGGACAGCTGGCCCCTTCAGGGCGCAGGGACTGTGTGCCGCCTTGTGCCTGTTGAGGGATATCCAAGCACAAAGGGGAGCCTCGTCCCCGTCGCCCCTGTTTATTAAGGACCCGAAGGGGAGGAGCAGGTCTGCAAAGACCTCAGCCGTGTCCTCCACAGCTGGGTCTTCTGTGGCTGCTGTGACAGAGGACCGCATATGTTGTGGCCTCAAACAACACACGTGTGTTACCTGGAGTTCTGGAGGTTACATGTCTGGAGTGGGGCTCAAGGGGCTAAAACCAAGGCATCCGCAGGGCTGCGTTCCTCCTTGGAAGCTCCAGGGAAGAGGCCATTCCTGGCCCTCACCTTCCAGAGGCGCCCTGGCTTGTGGCCCCGGCCCCTACTTCCACCATCATGCCTCCCTCCCTGGCTCTGACTCTCTCTCCTTTTGAGAGAAAGGACTCCGTGGTCACAGCGAGCCCACCTAGATCATCTATGGCCACTGGCCATCAACACCGTTTACTCAATCACACCTGCCCTGCAGGGTCACACAGTCACGCGCCCCAGGGATTAGGACGTGGACATCTTCGGGGCCTTATGGCACTGACCTGCAGAGGGCAGGGCCTGGGGGTGCCCGTGGTCCTGGGATGCAGCACAGACCCTGGAGATGCTGCCGGGCCAGACCTCTCCCAGTAACCAGGTCAAACTTCAGTGAGGCGTTTTACCTCTCTGGGCTTCAGGGCCCGGGGAGACCTCCATGTCAGGGTCGCTGGCTCTCAGGAGAGGAGGTGCTATACAGAGGGGACTGTCAGCACAGCCGGCACCCGGTAGGTGCATCAATGATTGCTCTTCTGTCCCCGAACGCTGCCCCCAGAAGCCCGGTGTCCACCCTTCCCTTGGCTCCGGTTCGGGTGTTTGCCCATGCTGCTCGTCTGTCTGGCGCGCCCTCTCCTCCCTCCCCAGGGCTGAGGCCCCCCCCTACACTTTCCAGGGCAGGCTTCCCTGCTCTGGGTTCTGGGCCCCTCCCCCTCCCCCAGCGCTGCCCACCAAGTGCATGGGGCTGTTTCTCGCAGCAGCACGGTGGTCTGTCTCCTTCTCCAGCGCGTCCCGGCTTGGGCGCAACACCGGCCACCCAGAGGGGCTCATGGAAAATGTTTAGGGTGCAGGCTGACGACAGCGCGTCCTGGGGCAGGGGGCAGGCTGGGACCATCTGGCAGTTTGAAGTCCTCTGACCTTTGTAGACAACCCTCAGGGTCCCCTCTGCCCGGCACCGTCTGGGGCTCCTTGCAAGTTTTCGCCGAGAGAGCCGAGTGCCCAGGTGCAAGCCTCTCTCTGCCCATAGGACAGGAGGGGTCACCGAGACATCGCCCGCCCCACAGGACCCTTGGCTCAGCAGCCCATCTCGGGCGCGGCCACGCAGCACTGTTTTAAGCCTGGCCCAGGCTGACGCAGCCCCGCAGCCCCACAGTAGGGGTGGGTCTGCGCCGGCAGGTGGCCAGTCTCCAGGCGGTGAGCGGGGCCAGCACCGAGGCCGCACGCCCGAGGTGCCCCGTACAGACAGGCCTCCTCCCTCCAGGCTCCTGCTCGGGGCGGCTTCCCGTCGCTGCACATGGGCCCGGGTCTGTCTGGGCCTCCTTCCGCTAAGAGGCCTTTCACCCCGGCCCCAGCCTTGGACACACAAAGGCACTGGGTCCCACCCATCTGTCCGCTCCAGGCCCATCCTGGCAGCCCCAGACTCTGACGGGGGCCGCCCTGAGGCTGGGTCCCAGCACCTGCCGCATCCCAGAGGCCCCGCGCCAGCGGCACTCCCTCCATCTCGGCTCTTCCTGGAGGGCCTCCGAGTCTCACTTAGACACTCGGTCACACCCGGTGAGTTCTCTGGCTGGAAACGATGCTCTCGGCAGCTGCGACGAGCCCACCACAGCCAGGGCACGAGCAGGCTTGGGCTGGGGTGACGTCCACACCCTCGGGTCCTCACGCACCAGGAGCTGAGTGGGTGAGCAAGTTTGAATAGACTCTAATTTTAACAAATCAGGGTGCTTAGGTTCACACTCGCCCGTGTTCACGTTCACACTCGCCCACATTCAGGCTCACACTCACCCTTGTTTACACTCCCATGCACTCGGGTTCACGCTCACCTGCGTTCAGGCTCACGCTCACCCGCGTTCAGGCTCACGCGCACCTGCGTTCACACCCGCGTTCAGGCTCACGCGTACCTGCGTTCACACTCACCTGCGTTCAGGCTCACGCGCACCTGCGTTCACACTCACCCGTGTTCACTCTCACGCGCACCTGCGTTCACACTCACCTGTGTTCAGGCTCACGCGCACCTGTGTTCACACTCACCCGTGTTCACGCTCACGCGCACCTGCGTTCACACTCACCTGCGTTCAGGCTCACGCGCACCTGTGTTCACACTCACCTTCGTTCAGGCTCATGCGCAGCTGTGTTCACACTCACCTGTGTTCACTCTCACGTGCACCTACGTTCACACTCACCTGCGTTCAGGCTCACGCGCACCTGAAGTCAAGGGCAAATGGGAAAGTCACCCACCTGTGCTGAGGCAAGGCCGAGAATCACCACAGTAGACGACCTCTGAGCTCGCGGCGTCCCAAGGATCTAAATCATCACAGATGAGGGCGTTCTCATGGAAAGAAGAGACATTTCCATCTAAGAAGAGAGTCGGCTCCTTAGTTGTCTCCGAGCTGGGCCAGGACCCTCCCGCTGCTCCCGCGACGGCTCCGTGTTGTGTACGTCAGCCTCTGGATGTCTGGGACCACCTCACCTGCCTCCGGGCACACGGCCGCCCCCTGGCTGATACGCAGTGGTGTGAAAATGAAGGCTCCAGCCCTGACCCATCCTGGGCCCTCTGGCGGTGGCCGCCACACACCTCCCTCTGTCACCATCACTGGGGACGCACGGCCGTCCTGCCCCTGTTTGGTCTCCGTCGTCCGTCCGGGAGAGGCCAGGGGGCCCGGGGACAATGTAGTCCAGGCCACACGATCTCCCCGCTCGCTGCCGAGGAGGACGGACGTGTCCTACCTGACACTCCACGTTCTCTGCCAGCGACCTCACCATCCTCCCTCCCTCCCTCCCTGCAGGGACTGCGTCCTTCCTGAAACTGCTTCACGTGCGCTAGAATACAAGTTCAAAAGCAGCACGGATTCCTGCTTCCGTTGGGAGGCAGGAGTCCTGGTTTCTGCAGCCTGCTGCTGTTCTGGGAAGCAGCAGCGCACCCTGCAGGCAGAGGGAGGCGGAGCCCCCCGGGGCGAGCAGGGAGTCCTGGGGTGTCCGAATCCCACCTGGGCCCGGCGCCGTACACCTGTGCGCATCCGTCTCCCTGTGTGTCACGGGAGAGCTGACCGGACGCCGTATTCACGGCGTGTGTTTGCTCGGGCTGCCGTCTGCCAAGTCAGGCTGCCGGATGACACAGTGCCACAGCCGGGGGGCTTACACGTTTATCGTCTCGGTCCTGGAGGCCGGAGCCCGAGGCCCAGGCGGGGGCGGGGCCGGGGCCTCCCGAGGCCTCTCTCCTTGTGTGCGGGCGGCGTCCTCTCTGTGTCCTCACAGGGCCATCTCCCCGTGTATGTCCAGGTCCCGATCCCCTCTTCTTACAAGACCCCGGTCACACGGAATCGGGGCCCACCCCGGTGGCCCTGTTATAATTTAATCTCCTTTTCAAAGCCCCCGTCTCCAAATACAGACCCCTTCTGAAGTGCTGGGGGTCAGGCTTCAACATGTGAATTTCCGGAAACACAACTGAGCTCGTAACTGTGTGCCGGGCACTGTTCAGGTCACGTCCCGGCCTTGACCCCCTCAGAGCCCCGGCGGGTGCACCCTGGGCAGCTGACCCCTCCGACCTCTTGTCATTAGATTCCCAGACCAGACCTTCTCTCCGTCTTTACGTCTGCTCGCTCTCCCCCACCACCTGGAGGGGCCGGTCCTGAACCCCCCTCCATCTCGCCTTCCCCACGGCACCCTGAGTACCTTCCCTGTCCTAGCAACCTCATCCGTTTAGGTCCTGAGGCATGTCCTCCAACGCTCCGCCGTCCCTGTCCCCAGACTCCACGCTCCAGTGTGGGGACACCGCTGGCCTCAGGAAGCTGGCGGGAAGAATCGTGAGCCCAGCTGGAGCTCGGTTCGAGTACACTGACAGCGTGTGCTTTCTTTCAGCCCGCACTCATGGGCACCTGGTATGTGCCCTGTCCGCCTCGGTGCCCGCCCCGCAGGCCTGGCACAGCTCGAGGCTCAGCCCCCCGGCTGAGAGAAGGTCAGGCACCACAGTGAGTCCTTTCCCTGCTGTGCCCTGCTGTGCCCTGCATCTGTCTTCCTCCTGGTCTGGGTCTTGGCTGAGGCCAGGGATGGCACCCTGGTGACACGAGCCATGTGGGTGGCCCCTGAAGAGCTTTGGGGCGCAGTTCATGATGAGAGCATTCTGGGAGATCAAATGTTCCAGAGCAGAGGGGTGACGATCCAGGGGCTCGTGGACGCGGGCAGGTCGCTGAGGGGAGCTGGGCCCCGGATCCTCGTCACTGTCCTCACCGGCCACCGCCGCACACTGTGGGCGTTGGTCAGGGCTCCTCGGAGACCGAGAGAGGCCGGGGCAGGGGACCAGCTGGGCTGCAGGGGGATCACAACAGGGAGAGGAGCCGCGGGCTCTGGTTTCTGGGCGCTCGGTGCTGCCCGTCCGACAGGAGGGGAACCAGGGGCCAGGAGCCACTGCCCCATGGACTTCCTGCGTGTCGCGAGTAGTGGCTGCCGTGTCTGTCCGTGTCTGTTCTTGCTGAGCACAGCTGCCCACAGCTGCCGTATGCTCAAACCCAGCCTGCGTGCCTTTGGCTCCCGTTTATGGTGACTCTGAGGCTCTGGGAGACTGTGGGACCCACCCCCCCGCCGAGCCCCAGCAGTGCTGCCCTGGGGTCTGCGCCAGCCCCGGGGACTCCCAGCCTGCCGCGGGTGGGCAGGTAGGCAGCTGGCCACCGTGGCCTCCCCCCAAGGATCAGCGGGCAGGACTCTTGCCAGCAACACAGGCCGCCCAGGCCCCCTCGCTCAGCACGTTTAGGTTTCTCCCTCCTGTGGTCCTTGATGCGCTGGAACCTTCACACCCTCACTCCTCTGACTGGCGGGGGGTGCTTCCGGGCCCTGTGGGTCACGTCAGTGTCTCTGTTAACTGGACTGAGGAGGAAGATCTCTGGCCGTGGGGTATGGGGACAGGGATGGGCAGGGGGGACACACTGCTCACGCTCGCCCCTGGGAAGGAGGGAAGGAAGGAAGGAAGGAGGCGGGGCTCAGGGGCCCAGGCCTCTGCATGAGAGCCACAGGCCCGGCATCCTCGGGCTCCCTCCGCGTCCCGCAGGGCATCCTGGGACCATCGCTGTTCGTTCAAGGGACGAGCATTCGCTGGGGGGGCGGGGCCCACGGGCTGTGTCCCCAGGGTGACTGGCAGGAGAGCAAGGCCTGCGGGGACCGTGGCCCACAAAGGTCTTGTCAGGGAGCACCGCGGAGCCTCGCAGGAGCACCGCAGAGCCTCACGGGAGCACCGCGGAGCCTCGCGGCAGCCCTGGGCATCCCCATCGTGTCACTGGGGAAGCTGAGGCTCTCGGAGTCTTTCGTCGTTCAAGCCGCTGCTAAAGTTAGGGCTGGGAGCATGGCTCCTTGGCTCCCAGGCCACCGCTCTGTCCACAGGCCACCCTCTTCCCAGGGGGGCAGGGCTTGGCACTGGACCTGCCGGATGTCACCATCCAGCACTTAGAGCAGCAAAGAGCCCCGGGGTGCTGAGGCGCAGACCGGCTCTTGGCGGGCGCAAACGGCTTGGGCTCGAGACTCCTCAGGTCCGTTTTCCAGGACCCGCCCCCCGGGACATTCGGCCACCTCTGCAGTCATGAGCTGGGGGGGTGCAGTGTCCCTCGCCGGCCACAGTTACCGGGTGCTGACACAGGCCAGGCAACGTGCAGCGAAGCCTCAGGGACTTGTGGTCGACACACAGACACAGATGTCAGGCCGAGCTCCAGGGAGCCCGAGGGAACTGTGCCCAGCCACGCCCCCAGGCCTCTTGGCCCACCAAGTGGGCCCGGAGCACATGTCGGGGAGTGCCGTGCAGCCCTGCTCCCCTGCCGTTCCTTGATCTCAACCCCCCCAACCCACACGAGTGCCTGTTTGTTTATATACCGTAACCTGTGCTCCCGGGGAGGGCTGCCCACCAGCCATCCACCAAGTGCCCCGGAGCACATGTCGGGGAGTGCCGTGCAGCCCCGCTCCCCTGCCGTTCCTTGATCTCAACCCCCCCAACCCACACGAGTGCCTGTTTGTTTATATACCGTAACCTGTGCTCACAGGATAAAACCCGGCATCAGAAAGCCCCACAGTCCCCGCCCGGGGGGGCCAGGTCCGCTAATGGGTCAGGGAAGGTCACGGAGACCCTTCAAGCCGGGCCCCCCATGACCATGAGCAGGGGAATGGCGGCCAGAAGTCCGGTTAGAGTGCAAACATGTGAGCCTGGAAAGAGCCAGGGGCCAAGAGTCAAAGTTGCAGTTTCGGGAATGGGGCAGAGGTGGGCACCAAGCTGGCCTGTTCTCCTGCCTCCAGAGACTCCCCCCCCACCCGCTGGTGCCTCCCAGAGCGGGGAGCTAGGATTCGACAGCCGAGGACATCAGCTCCCTGGCAGGATGCGTGTGCAGCGCCCAGCCCTGTCCGCCAAGGCATTCCCACGAGGCCGGAACAGCCTGGGGCCAGTAAAAAAGCCCCCACAGAAAAGCCCCAGACAAAAGGTGGGGGGAGGGGAGACTGATCAGCTGGGGTAGACTGAGGCAGGATCTAGCGGGATTGGGCAGGGAGTCCCTACAAGCATTCCAGGCTGTGGGGTCATGGACAAGAGGGCCTGAGTTCAATGCCAAGCTGGGGGCGAGGAAGGGGGGTGGTGCCCAAGGAGACCAGACTTGCCGGAATTTGGAAATCCTCGCTGGGCCTAGAGGCACAAGACAGGGCAGAGCTTTGGACCTGGAAATGTGATTTTGCTGGTGGCGAGAGAAGGGCCGGGCAGAGCGGGGTCCGACCCAAACAGGCTGCAGAGACCACGGCTCTAATGGGGGTGCCCGGAGATGTCGGCCCAGGCATGTGATGGGGTGGGGGGTGCGTCAGCGAGCCCCCACTGTCCCCAAATCTCCGGGGTAAGCAGCACTTCGCAGACGCTAAGACAATGCAGAACGGTCTTTCTTGACCCACCGTGTGGGGTGTAGGGCGGGAGCAGCCATCCTCCGTTTCCTGTCCTGCCCCCGAGGAGCGGGGGTGGGGGTGGGGGGTGGGGGACCTGCAGGGGACATGGACCCAGGCCCTGTCTCCCAGAACTTTGAAACTGGATCCAGTCAGTACTGGAGGGGCCGTGGAGAGGGTTTCTCATGTCCCAGTCCTCCTCCCTCAGATTGTCTTCATGCCCCGAGCCACTTTGCCCCCACGAGGGGCAGCCTCTCTGGTGGCTTCCTGTGGTCCGGCGCGATGAGTCATTTTTTCAAAGAGCTGAAAATTCTACACCATTATACGTTTCGGCGTCTGTGACCCTCATGAGCCATCACCAGGTTCAGGATAACGCATCCGTTGCCCCCCAGTTTCCTGTGCTCCTGTGACCCCACTTCCTGCCCCCCCACCCCCATTTCCTTGGCAGCCCATTCCTCAGCGCTCTGCTCTGCTCTAGTTTGCATTTTCAGGAGTTTTCCAGAAACGGAATCATACCCTCTGGGCTCCTTGGTTTGGTTCCTTTCACTCAGAGTAACTGCTTTGAGATTTGCCTGTTGCGATGGTTCCTCTGTATTTCCGAGTGGCGCATTGCTTGGCCGGGCCGCAGTTCGGTTAACCAGTCGCTAGGCGCTGGACGGAACCCGCCTCCGGGTGCCGCAGAAAGGTGCCCTAAACTGCATTCGAGTCTTCGTGCGGACGTATCTTTTTATTTCTCTTGGATAAATACTCCGAAGGGGAATGGCTGGGTCACATGGTAGGTAAATAAACGTGTAACTTTTTAACAAACTGCAGAAAGCGGCTTCCAAAGCGGCTGCACGGGTCCGCGTCCCCCCAGCGGCGTGGTCCAGCGGTCTGTTGTCGGCGGCCCCACAGGTGTGCGGCAGTGTCTCCTCAGGGTTTTAATTTGCGTTTCTCTTGTGACTCGGGATGCTGAGCGTCTGTCCGGGTGCTTACTGGCCGCCAGCACGTCTTCTTCCGGGAAGCCAGAGCGAGAAGGTGGTGGGAACACAGGAGCACAGAAGGGGTTCTCTTGTCATCCCCCTGTCCGTCTCCCCCCCCCACCTCCTGACATCTCCAAAAGGGGACCCACGCTTGAGGTCCTGGTGGCGAATGAGCAGAAGCACTAGTTTCGGGGGTGTCGCCCGGTGCCCTCCGGCCCTTCAGCTGAGGGGGACCGGGCAGCGCTCCCTCTTGGGCGGTGGGCCAGCCGTGGTGACCTCGATGGAGGCTGCACAGTTCAAAGGCTCCCAGCAGAGCTGAGAGGTGCAGGTGCCGGCAGCTCAGGGCCCCTTCCAGGGTAAAGCCTCCCCGGGGGGCGTGGTGATGGGACAGAGGTCCTGGGCCCCAGAAGCAGACCTGGGGTGCCCTCGACTACAGCTCCTAAAGGAAGCTAGGCAGCACCCTCCTGGGGCCAGGGCCACCTGGGGTGGTGTTGGGGCCCGAAGTTCTGCCATTAGAAATGGAATAATCTTTGCTAAGTCCTCGCCAAGGACAGGAGCACGCCTCCCCCCCCCACCCCTCCACCCCTCCCTCCCCGCAAGCCCCGTCCAGATCTAAGAGAGGGAAGGGTTTCAAAGTGCCAGGGGCACCGCGGCTCGGCGCAGCTACCCACGGAATCCGTTTTTGTGCAGGCTTTTTCAACGGCCATTGACATAAGTCCCCCTCAGCATTCAGGGGAGCCACAGGACGCTGCCATTTTTATAGGTCAGAAAACAGTCAGGCAGCGGCGGCTGTCAGGGCCGACCCAACGGCCGACGGTTAATTAGCAGGTAACGCGCCGGTGACCGAACAGTTAAGGGTGGGTCCCCGGATGCGGGTGGATGTGGGGGTCCTGGGGTGCGGGTCTCCACGTCTCTCCCTCGTTCACCGGTCCCCTTTCCCGGCTCAGCCGGTCCTCCCCAGCGCCAGGACGCCTCTGCTGCCCTCACATCCACCCACACCCCACCCCCACACACCCTCGAGCTCCAACGACTGGGGACCACCGGCCGCGGAGATCCGGCAGAAAAACCCAGGCAAGGTCCTGATTGGCCTGGCTTGGGTCACATGACCATCCTTAACCCAATCACTGTGGCCCGGGAAACGGGAAGCTCTGACTGGCCAGGCCTGGGTCATGTGGGCACAACCTGTGACTGGAGAAGGCGGGTCCTCCTGGCTTGGGAAACAGGAAGCTCCGTGGGGCCAGGGCTGGGTCACGTGGGGTCACGTGGGGCCACGTGACCAGAGAAGCCAGTCTCCTGTGGACGGCGGCGGGCAGGGGGAGGGAGACGCTGCACAGACGGACACCGGGGTCCTACCTTCCCTCCTGGAGGTCTCTGCGCAGGTCAGCCCACCAGCCGCCCCAGGGCAGAGGAGGGGGGACCTGGTGAGCACTGCCCCCCGAGCCCAGGGGAAGGGCCCACTGGGGACCCAGCGCGTCCTTAGGGACGAGGAGCCATTGCTGACTGGGGCTCCAGATCACCGGTCACCGGCTGGGGGGGGGGCGGGGGCGGGACGGGGGCCGCATCCCCACGGGGAGGGAGGGGCTCTCCGGCGGGGTGGCTGCAGGAACAGGTCTCAGAGGCCACACGCGGCGGGCTCCTCGCAGCCCTTACCTCACTGCTTCCCTGCAGAAGGGGCCAGGCCGGGAGGAGGCGCCGCGCGGGTCACCCTGCAGGGGGGGCAATGGCGGTGCTCCACAGCGTGCTGGCTTTGGGGCCATTCACACGCTTTCGCTCCAGTCCGAGGTCCTCCCGGCAATGAGCAGCTCCCCGACTCCACGGAGCTCTGGGTTCCAGCCGCCCCCGAGAACCCATTAAGCGCCTTCTTCACGATCGCCTTTAGTGTTTTTGCTGAGTTATTAAACCGAGGAGTTCCCTGCAAGGAGCTTCGGGGACACAAGGGAGAGGGAAGGAAGTTCGGGGCTCTGTGTTTCATGCCACTGCTTTTTCCTGACTCCTCTCCTTAAGCTCAGGGCCAGGGGACTTTCAAAGAGGGAGTAGCTGGAGACCGCTTCTCCTCCGGGAGGATCCCCCGCCCCCAGCCTCCCCAGGTGCGCGCCTGCGCCTGCGGGGAAGGGGGAAAAGCAGCAGCCGCGGAGGGAGCTGATGTCGAAGGTTGCGTCTGGTGGGAGGTCTCCTCGGACCCCTTAGCAGAAACCGCGCCGGCCAGGATGGCTGTCACGCTCTAGCCACCCGCCCCGGCCTCACAGCCCTTCATGCGTGTGCCCCCGGCCTTCAGTTCCCCAGGAACGGGCTACCTGGACCCAGCTCTCTAGTCTAGACTGGCCGCTCACTCTCTGGTGGCCTGTCTCCGTGTCACGGTGTTTTCGGTGTGAATAATCTGGTGCAAATGAAAATTCTTGGTGGGAAAACACACACTCAGCATCCGGGGCCTCCCTGCCGTCCTCACGGAGGGCACGGGGCTTGGTACCCGTCCTGTGGGTTCGGGCGGCCATCGCAAAGCACCACAGACCCCATGGCTTCGACAACAAAGTCACTTGCTCCGAGTCCCGGAGGCCGGAAGGGCGGGTTTCCCCCAGGCTTCGCTCCTTGGGCTTGCAAAGGACCTTCTCCCCGTGTGGGGCCATCCCTGCTGTCTCTCTAGCCTCTCAGTTTGCTCTTCTTGTGAGGACACCTGAGGCCGTTCCGGTAGGGCCCTCCCCCAAACGCAGTCACAGCTGAGGTGCTGAGGGTAGGGCCTCGGCATGGTTTCAACGGGGCGGGGTGGGGACACGCCATCCCACCCATGACAGCAGCCCAATAAAAGATGCACTGCGACCACTTTCTCAGTTAGAGCCACGTGTGTTTGATGTTGGGTGGAAGGGCAGCACTCCTTGTCGACGGTAGTGGCACTCAGCAGCTACCGAGAAAGTTCCGGAAGCATCCTGCCCTCAGTGAAGGAAAGTGGTACATCTGGCCAACCAAGGAACCGAGCACCACCACGTGGGGTTTCTCTGATCGTGGTCGGCAGATGTGTGGCAAAGGAGAGCTCCTTCCTTCTCTCTGTCCAGGAGATTAATGAGGGACTTCAAAAGCCTTGAAAGCTTGAGGCTTTCTGTTCAAATCAATTACTCAGATTGATGCACCCAAAGGTCTCTGGACGGGAAATAGAGAAGAGATTGCCAAGTAGTTCTGTTGAAGAGTAAATGAATTACTTGCTAACGGCGTGCATGTGGTCTCAGGGCGTCCGTGAGCGTTGCTGCCTCGCCAGGTGCGCGCGTTCGTGGGCGGGGACTGAGGCTCAGTCCCTCGGGAATACCAGTCTTTCCTCCTTTTCCAAGATCGGTGACCACCTGTGTCTTTGTCAATTGTGATTACAGACTTCAGAGTGAGCCCGAGAGTCTTGGCAGGTATTCAGGCTGTGGGGGCCACGCCACCCCCAGGGCGCCTGAGGGCATAGTCACTGCCCAGGGATGCGGTTGCACCTCCACCCCCATTTGGGGTCAGCACCACAGGAAGCGAGGTGGGGTGGACTAAAAGCAGGGAAGTTTGAGTTTGTCTCAGTAAGAATAGTGCCCCCAAATGGATGACTGTGGAAATTTCGGGAAGGGTCATAGGGCTAATTATTGGAGTTCTCTTTACTTTTGTTTCTGTTTGGGATTTTCCATAAAAAAGAAACTTAAAATTTTTAAAAAAGAATGCCTATTTCTGTTCATGGCCATGATGGGAAAACAGGCTGGAGTTGCCTTTCCACAGGAAACGACCAAAACCCAGACCAAGCACCTGAAACAAGGCGTCGGGTGACAAATGGCTGTGAGAGACGCAGACACACGAGACAAGCCCCATGACCCCTGCCTCCCCCCGGCGTCCCGCGCTCGGTGTCCAGGAGCGAGAACCCCAGGACAGGCTGGAAGGATGTTCAGGTAGAGGTGGTGCTGAGACCCCAGCGGCCCAGGGCAGCCACCGTTTGCAGGACAGAGGAAGTGGCTGCACAGAGAGGGTCAGCAGAGCACTGACCAGCGCACTCATCGGCGAAAAGCCAGAGAAAGTATCGCCCGAAGGGTTAGAGGACGGCGTCTGGGACTCACCAGGTGGAAGAGGTAGTGCCTCGTCCTGCCCACCAGACTGGAGAAAAACACCCGTGTGATTCATGCGGCATTGGGAAGGGGACTCGGGGCTCTCGCCTTCACACTGGAGACTGATCAGCCCTAAACCTAACCATGCCTCTGTTCTCACCTAACAAATCTTGACCCCAAGACCTGAAACACCAGGCCCTTTTCAGGTCACTTAGCCGCACCCAAAACACAGCTCAGGAATATTTATTAGAACACAGAAACATCCAGCACCCCAGCAAGGTGGATTGACAGCGTCTGGCCTCCATTCAGAAATCCCCAGGTGTGCAAAGAAGCAGAAAACACAGCCCAGAGGAGAAAAATCCACTAATAAACACAGCCGACTTGATGGACACAGCCAGTGGACTGCCACAGGGATTGACTCAGATGTTAGAATGAGCAAGGAAGGGTATTAAAGAATCGTTACAACTATATTTCATAGGCTAACAGCGACATGGAAAAAATTTTAAATTCTCTGGACTATATACTTAAAAATGATTAAGAGGGCAAATTTTATGGTGTGCGTATTTCCTCACGATTAAATATTTTTTAACTTTAAAACTCAATTTAAACTTCAGAGATGAAAACGACAATGTCTGAAATGAAAAATACACAGCATGGGGTTAATGGCGGATCAGACACTGCGGAAGGAAAGGACAGTGAATTGGAAGACGTCACGGTAGAAACCATCCCAAGGGCGACACAAAAAAAGGAATCATTTTTTTTAATTTTTCTTAATGTTTATTTTTGAGAGAGAGAGAGAGAGAGAGAGAGAGAGAGAGACAGATCGTAAGTCGGGGAGGGGCAGAGAGAGAGGGAGACACAGAATCTGAAGCAGACTCCAGGCTCCGAGCTGTCAGCACAGAGCCCGACGCGGGGCTCGAACCCACAAACTATGAGATTGTGACCTGAGCCAAAGTCAGTGCTTAACCAACTGAGCCCCCCAGGCGCCCCAAAGGAATCATCATTTTTAAGAAAATAAGCCAATAGAGTATCAGTGAGCCGTGGGTCAACTTCATCTAAGTATAAGTTCCTGGAATGGAGGCGATCATGTGGGAGAAAGACAGAAAAAATGTTTAAACCCTGATGAAAAATGTTTCCAAACTGCAAGTGACCTACGAACCCACAGATGGGACAAACGCAAGACACCCCGGGGGGGAGTACACCAACACGCAGAGTTTTCCAGTTGCTCAAAGCCAGTGGTAAAGAAGAAACTCTTTCACAAGCCCCCAGAGGGGGAAGATGCATTCCCAAAGAACAAAGACGAGAATGACAGCAGCTCCAGTGTTAGAAACAGCGCAAGTGAGAGGGAACAGAGACACAGAGACACATCTTTAAAGTCCTAACGGGGAAGGAAAACAGTGCTACCTCAAAAACAAAGGTAAAAGGAAGACTTCTTCAAAACGCAAAAGCTGAAAGACTTCATCGCCGGCGGGAGGCACTTTAAGAAACATCGAAGGACTTCCTTCAGGTGCAAGGAGAGGGACACCAGATGGAAGTACTCAGAGGAAGGAAGGCACCAGAAACGGCCATGGCAAGACTGCGTAAAGAAACTTTCTTACTATTTAAATCCCTTTCGAAGTCATTGTCTCAAAAGAAATTTTTTTAAGTAAATAAATGAAAGTCATCAGCATTAAACAGAAATAACGGCCACATAGTTTGGGGGTCACGACACAGGGAAAGGTGATATGCACGCTAAGCACAGCAGGGAGGCTGGGAGGAGAGGGATGGGGGCGGCCTACTGGGAGGTTCTCCGGCTGTCCCTGAAGTGGGAGCCCGTCCCTCGATTGTGAGTTAAGGCTATATACTGTAATCGCTAGGGCAGCTGCTGAAGTAACAAAACAAAAAAGTATAGCTAATAAGGTGACAGAGGAGATAAAATAGAATCATAGAAACATTCAGCCAAAAGAAGGCAGAAAAAGAGGGAAAGAAAGGGAGACCAAACGCACAGAGGACAAATAAGCGATAGAAGATGCAGTTAACCCTAACCATACCAGTCATCACATTAAATGTAAATGGGATAAATGGACCCCAGTTAAAAGGCAGAATTATCAGGTTGGATTAAAAGCAAGATGCCTCAGGGGCGCCTGGGTGGCTCAGTTGGTTAAGTAGCTGATTTCAGCTCAGGTCACGATCGCGCGTGCCGACAGCTTGGAGCCTGGAGCCTGCTTTGGGTTCTATCTCCCTCTCTCCCCTCCCCACTCATGCCGCGTCTCTCTCTCTCTCTCTCTCTTTCAAAAAACATTGAAAAAATTAAAAAAAAAAAAAAAAGCAAGACACCTCCAAGGAACACACCTTAATTGTAAAAACACGGGCACGTTAAAAGCGAGTGTGTGGAAAGGCTGTACCAAAAGAAAAGAAAGGCAAAAGAAAACTGCAGTGGGCATATTAGTATCAAAGTGGATTTCTGAGTAAACGATGTTGAACAGAATGCCTTAAGCTCACGAGTAAGGAAAATGACGATTCGGGGTGGCACCTAAATCCTCACTGCTGATGGGAGACCAATTTTTGAGTGAGTAAAGGCCATCCCTAAGGTGACCTGCCTACTTTGCAGGGTGCCTGGGAGTCACGTTCTCACCGTCCTCCCCATCCCCCACCCGCCCAAGCCCCCCACTTAAATTAGTGAAAGGACAGACAGGTGTGTGTGTGAAAAACGAGTTTGGGAAGGTTCTTGTTTCCTGTAAGTAAGTGCATGGACTGTGAAGGGGTTTGGGGCCCGCGCTTGGCAACTCCCACAGCACCCCCCCCCCCAAGAAAAAGAATGTTAACAGAGTTTAAGAATGTAATTTCATAATGATAAAAGAGTCCAGTCTGTAGAAGTACATAAGAACCAGAAACATGTAGGCATCTAATAACAGAGCTTCAAAATACATGAGGCAAAAATCGGTAGACCTGTAAAGAGAAATAGATCCACAATTATACCCAGCTATTTCAACATCCCTCTTTCAGTAGCCCATAGAGCAAATACACAGAAAATCAGTAAGGATATAGGAAATTTGAACAATGTTAACAACCAATTTGGCTTAATTGATGTTTTCAGAACTCTGTGCTTTCTTTTCAAAAGCACTTGGAACAGTCCTCGAGATAAACCGCATTCTGGGTCACAAAACAAGTGTCAATAAACTCAGAAGTGTTCAAGTCATACCGATTTGTTCCTTGGTAGAATTGCATCAGGAACCAATAAGAGAAAGATCTCAGGAAAATCCCCCCAAATACTTGTAAATTAAATAATACTGCTCTAAATAATTCATGGGCCAAAGCAAAAAAATCAAATGGGAAATTAGGTAGTATTTGAGTTGAATGAAAATGAAAACACAACCCACCAACATGTGTAGGGCACCACAAAAGTAGTCCTTAAGGGGAATTTATAGCGCTGAATGCCTCCATTAGAAAAGAAAGTGCTCAAATCAATGACCTCAGCTTCCACTCTGAGAGGCTAGAAGAAAAAGAGCAAATTAAACCCAACATAAGCAGAAAAAGGGAAATAGTGACGATCACAGCAATCGGTGAAATAGAAAATAGAAAAATAATAGGGGAAATGATGACACCTAAAGCCGGGTCTTTGAAGACAGCAATAAAATCGATACACTTCTAGCCACGTTTATCCGGGACTAGAAGGTTGGGGGGCAGGCACAGCCTCCCCTAGCAGAAACGAAAGCCAGGACATCACTGCGAGTCCTGTCTCCATCAGATTGCCTTGTGCCGTCGACACCCAGCTGTTCACATGTACCCGTGGGTCTGGTTCTGAGCTCGCTCTTCTGTTCCCTCATCGCCTGTCTTGATTACTGTGTCTTCATAATAAGTCTTGAAATAGATCCGGTCAGTCCCCCAATTTTGTTCTTTTTCCAAAACTTTTGGGGGGCTCCTGGGTGGTTCAGTTGGTTCAGCGTTCAACTTCAGCTCAGGTCATGATCTCACAGATCGTGAGTTCGAGACCCGCGGCGGGCTCTGTGCTGACAGCTCGGAGCCTGGAGCCTGCTTCGGATTCTGTGTCCCCCTCTCTCTCTGCCCTTTCCCCACTTGTGCTCTGTCTCTCCGTCTCTCTCAAAAATAAATAAACATTAAAAAAAGACTTTTTTTAAATACTTTTTGGCTATCCGAGAGAGCTTGCATCTCCACGTGAATGTAGCAGTCAGCTCGTCATGTTCTATAAAGAGCCTGCCGGAGCCCCTCGAGTCTGTAGATCACGTTGAGGAGCGAGGACGGCTGAGCGGAGCGTCTGCCGCTAAGTCACAGGTAATCTGTCCGCCGCGTCGGCTTGTCCACTGCTCCCAGCGGTGTTGCGATGTTTCTCGTGTACAGGTCTCGCCAGTCGTTTGCCAAATTTATCCCTAGTTCATATGTTTTGAAGGTGTTGTAAGGTATTTAGACTTCTCTGTTCATGACCGTCTGTTGCTGTTACACAGAGTTCCAAGGGCGGGGCGGGGGCAGTGGTCTCCCTGAGACTTGGCCCGGAACCCCGGCCCGGGGCGACCCGAGGACCGCCATTCTGTCCCGAGGCTCGCTCTTTTTCACGTCCGCCTGTTGTTTGGGCAGAGGTGGGGTGGGCAAGGGGCGCGCTCTTCGTTTCGGGGAGAGGCTGCGCTGGCACGTCTCTGCTGGAGGAGACTCCTCACTGCCTGCGAGGCCCTGAATGCGAACGCCCCCGCCCCCGCGCTTCCGGGCCTGTGCCCTGCAGTTCCGCGGCCCAGGCTGAAGCTCGCGGAAACAACCCACGCGGCCCAGGAGGGCGTCCGTCCAGGAAGACACAGAGCGTCCGCGCAGGGGCGCGCGGCGGAGCCGTTGCAAAGACGAGGTGGCTCTGCTGTCCTGCTAGGGGACGATTGCCAAGTGGGTGGTTTTAAGTGCCAAGAGCCGGAAGCAGAGCGGCGGGTCGGATGCGTTACTCTCCGTGTGAGGAAAAGAGGTGCCGAGTGCGGGACCTCTCCCTCGTGCCCAGTTTTTCTGTGAACCTAAAACTGATTTAGGGGAGCCCGGGGGCGCAGTAGGTTAAGCGTCCAGCTCTTGACCTCAGCCCAGGTCGTGACTCACAGTGGCGTGTAAGTTCCAGTCCCACCCCAGGCCCAACGCTGACAGCGCAGAGCCTGCCGGGATTCTCCCTCTCCCTCTCTCTCTGCCCCTCCCCTGCTTGCTCTCTCTGTCTCTCAAAAACCATGAATAAACTGTAAAAACCTGATTTAAAAGATGGAGCCCTCTAAATTTAAGGAAGAATCCTGGTGGCTCGCCTGTACTGATGGACAGATGCGCTGCGGAGGCCAAGCTTGGCGGCGGAGGGGGGGTCGTGTGTCCCTGTCGCTGTTTCTTTTCACGCCCTCCATGAAACCAGGCGCCTCCTCGTGGGCCTCGCGTCCCCCTGTTCACCTCCCGCTCCGCTGCGGACTGTGGTACACCAACCGCGGCCCCTCTGGCCCGGTGGCCCCACGCCTAGCACAGAGCCTGGCTTGCTGCACATCTGCAGGGTCTCCAGGGGTCCTGGCCGTGGCCCTGGGCTACGTTCTTTCTGGAACGTTCTCACGGACCCACCTCACACAGGGAGGGTGTGTCGTCTGGGTAAGGTTGCGCCGCAGAGGGTGGCAGAGCTGGCATTCGAACCCAGGCAGCCCAGCCCAAGCCCGAGCCCCGAACGCCTGCGCAGCCCGCATCTCTGTGGCAGTGACAGGTGTCCCCTGCACCGGGCAGGGCACGTGTACGGGGCCACCTCCTCCTCCCGGGGGAGCCCGGCGCCCCCGCCCGCCGGTGAGAGCGGCCCCGGTGGCACCGAGCCGGCGAGCCCAGGCGTGCGGTGAGGACTCCACCCTTGGCAGGCAGCTGCGCCCCCGCAGTGAGTGCCGGAGAGAGTGGACCCGGGCCCCCCTCCCGCTCCGCCCTGCTCCAGGTGGCATTTCTTTGCTTAAAAGATGAAGGACGATCGGGCTTTCTGGTGGCATTTAGTCTCCGTTGGCATTTAGATATTTGCCAAGATTGTCATTTTGAAGGGGGAAGCGTTCAAATAGCAGCAGTGCCGCAGACCCGGACTCGGCCCCTCGTCTGGCCCCGCCCCTCGTCTGGCCCCGCCCCTCGTCTGGCCCCGCCCCCTCGGAGTCACTGGGGATCTCAGTGCCCGTGCCAGGGGGCCTTCCTGCCTGTCTCCCGGGGTGGTGAGAGCGGGGGAGCTGAGCGCGGGGTCTCGGGGGGCATGGCCGTGAAAACGGGGCTCCTGCTGCCAGCCCGCCCTCCCCCTCAGTGCTCCTGGCCCGGGCTCTCTGGGTGGACCTCCAGGGGCCTCCTGCAACCACGTCAGGCCTCAAAGCCAGGGCTCCTTCGCCTCTGCTCCGCCGTGGAACATACTTCCAGAAGCATCACGTGGAACCTCTCCTTTCAGGCTTAGCAGCAGGGACTCTAGGGTGCACGGGCCTGCGTTTAACCCTGCCCTGGAGACTCACCACATGATAGTATGTTTGTTTGCTTTTGGTCTGTAATTCTTGTGAGCCTGAGACCAGTCGACCGCTCCGTCCCCAGCCCTGGGGACAGCCCTGCGTGCAGGAGGCACTCGGCAAACGGAGAGTGATGAGGAAAGCTTTCGGTGTGACGCCCAGCAGGGTAATGAGCCCTTGAAATACGGAAGCTGTTAGGTCCTTACGTGTCACGGCAGCGGCGCCAAGATGTTTGTGGCCGTGGCTCTGTGAGAATGCGGTCGGGTCCCACCGCGTGTCCATAACGGCTTTATTCGTCGTCGCCGAGGCGTAGAGGCGCCCTCGAACACACTGTGGTGCATCCATTCAATTCAGCATCACCCGGTCGTAGAAGGGAACGGGCCAGGGTTCCAACGGGCTGACATTCTGGAGAGGGCGAAACCGTGGGGACAGTAAAGAGATGAGTGGTGGGCAGGGCGGGGGAGGGGTCGGACCGGGGAACGCAGAGGAGTTTGGGGCAGTGGCACTCCCGCGGGCCGCCGTGGCGTGGGGTCCCTGGGGTCCGTGGCAGACCCTGTAGCGGGCACACGAGGTGCGAGCCCTGACGCCAGCCGCGGACTTCGCTTCACAATCACGTGGTCAGGATTGGCTCTCCAGCTGTGGCAAACGGAACCCACCAGTCAGCGCCGGGGGGGGGGGGGGGGGGGCGGATAATAGGAGGGAAGGGGCGTGTGGGAATTTGCCGTAGTATCTGTTCAGTTTTTCTGTCTGTAAACCTAAACCTGTTCCAAAATATCAAGTCTTAATTAAAATAAAGTCTAATTGGACGCACCCTCCCGAGGTCTTACAGCCGAGGGTGGGGGTCTCAGGGAACCCGTCACCCTTAGAGGAGAGAAGAGACGCAGCTCCAGAACCTCCTGCAGACCCGCACAGTAGTTACCGGCACGCGTTGCTGACCTCGAGGCCTGCGTGGGGAGGACTCGGTTTGGACGCCGTTGGAGACGAGGTCCCGGGAGGAATGTGAGACGCCCCAGAAGCGGCCGGCGGGTTAGGAGGCAGGTATCTAACCAGGAGGACTTCCGGGGGGCCTGCAGACGTGGCGTCTTCTCCCCCTCGAGCACCCGCGAGGAGGTGCCTCCCGGCACACACGCACAGGCTGCTAGTGTCGTTCGCTCTGCCCCAGAGAGGCCATCGTGCGTGCAGCCGTGAAGTACACAGCCCTCCTCTGAGCCCCACGAGCCCCACCTAATCACTTGAACACGGAAAACCAAGAGTGTCGAGGCAAAGGGGAGCCCGGGCCGACCGCCTGCTCCCGCAGAGGGCACCTCGTCAAAGATCGCAAAGCCATTCGTAGAAGCACTGGGGCGTCTGGGGTCCTGACCTCGGCTCCCCGCCCCTCCCCACAAGTCACATGGGCGGGACCTCCCCCGACAGAGTCAGGAGGGGAGTTTGGCCAAGCAGCCGGAGACTGCCGTGGGCCGGGTTGGGTCCCCGGAATTCATATACTGGGGTCGTGACCCCC
The DNA here is from genome assembly GCA_030068075.1 of Paguma larvata. Classification (NCBI taxonomy): domain Eukaryota; kingdom Metazoa; phylum Chordata; class Mammalia; order Carnivora; family Viverridae; genus Paguma; species Paguma larvata. The sequence continues at coordinate 109,978,929 of CM057831.1, read as the reverse complement.
AGCACCCCGGAATGGGATCTGAGGCCATCTGGAGACGGGACCTATGAGGAGGTGATTCAGGGAAAGTAAGGTCACCGGGGGGGCCCTGGTCCCGAGCGCCCGTGGTCCTTGTAAGCAGAGGGGATCAGGGCACAGACACGCACGGAGGGGCGACCCCGTGAGGGCACAGGGAGAGGACGGCCTCCACACACGAGGAGAGAGGCCTCGGGGGGCCCGGCCCTGCCCCCGCCTGCCCCCAGGACAGGGGACAGTGAATGCGTGCTGTGTGAGCCCCGTGTGTAGACTGGGTCACGCCGCCAGAGCAGACTCACACAGACCGTCGGAAGTGGGTACAAGGAGAGGTCAGACAGACCCCAGGGCACCGTCGGCACGAACAGCCTCACGCGTGAGGGAAACGCCGCGTGCCCCCTGGACCGGGCGGACGCCTGCTCCTGTTGCGTTACGGGCGGCCTCCGTTCTCTGGGCACTCCGCTGGGGAGGACCTTCGGGCCACAGGTGTAATTGCCACCCAGGATGCGCCCGGTGGCTGTCCAGAGTGGCCCCCCCCACCTCCCGCGTGGGGCCGGGCGGAAAGTCACGAACGGCCTCCCAGGATGAGAGCCTGGGGGCCGCTGCCGCAGAACCGAGACGTCCCGTCCCCTTTGAGAGTTCATCGTTTGCTTTGGGGATTAATTCTTCAGTTGTTGGCTTTGAGTTAAAGCACTCGGTAAATTACTCGTCGTGACGTGGGACATGCATGAGCTAAATGGAGCCGTAAATCTCCCAAGCTGGTGCTACAGCCTGAGCCTCAACCCACGCTCCCTCCAGGAGGGGCCGCTCGGCTCGCGGCTGGGGGACCAGCCCGTCCGTGATGCCTTCCGGGGGCTCGCCCGGGCCAGCAGCCGGGGCGGCCCTCCTGCCGCCTGGCCCGGGCCCGGGCTGCTCCCGGCGGCTGCTACCAGTTCCCCTCCTCCTGGAAGGGCCAGCTCGCTGCTCCCGTGTCTGCGCGTCTTCCCCGGCCAGAAAGGCTGTGCCCCGGAAAGGCCCTCGGCCACCCGTCCTTCCCCTCCTCCTGCCCCTCCCACATCCGGGTCAATGTTATCCTTCAAAACCAAAGTCAAGGCCCGCCTCCTCGAGGCTCTGGCGGCTAACCGTGAGCTCAGAGGCCGCATGGGACTATACCCGCGCTCTTCTGGTCTGTGTGCCGGCCCCAGGAAAGCGCGCAGACCCCGGGGGGGGGAGGAAGCCCACGCGCCCTCGGTTCCCCTCCGTGTCTCGAGCTGGGAAGGTGCACAGCACAGGTGTGGTGCGCGGGGGGGCCCTCAGGGTCGCCCCGCCATCCTCCAGCCCCGGGCCAGTGTTCCTGCGTGTTCACGCTTTTGGCAGGAGAACTCAGAGTTCAGCCGTGCCAGGGGTCAGGCGGAGGGGCAAAGATGACGTGTCCCTGGTGGGGGCCAGTGCCCCTGGTGGCTCGCAGGGGCGCGGGGAGGGAAGGGTCCACACCTCCACGTTGGTGGCACAGGTTCACTTCATTGCATGGGCGTAAGACCGTGGCTCTCTTCCTGCCGGCGCTGTGGGGAGGGTGTTGAGTACAGAAACCCCTGAATGAGTGTAAAGAAATATGTATACGGGACCCAAGCACCGCGACTTTGGTGCCCAGAGGATAGAGTGGGGGGGGGGGAATTACACTGTTGGGCGTGGTGAGTATCCTGTCACCCAGGCATTCTGGGCAAAAACCTGGTACAATATCTGGGTGGATTATGAGTCTTTGAGAATTGTGTCCACAAATTTAAAAGGAGAGGCCGTGCCTCCCCACCCTGCCTGCTCTGCTCAGGGTCAGCCTGGCCATCTGGTGGGTGTGGGAGGGGCTGGCCGCGTGAGTGTGTGTGAACCTGACCCCGCTCAGAGAGCCGAGTGGGCGCGAGGGCTCCGTGCCCCAGTGAACCGGTGAGAACACTCAGGGTTCCTACAAGTCACAAGTGCCCATCCAGCCGGTCTCCCCGGTCCCTGGCTGAGCCCCCAGGAAACGAGGCATTTGGAGACACCGTGGATATCTTTGGAGGCCGAGGTCTGGGAGGGCGGGGGCAGGAAGGGGAGCCAGCTCTTGGGGCCTCTCCGCCCACCCCAGGCCCCCCGGGATCCTCCCGGAGCATGTCACCCTTCCCAGGGCCCCACAGCACACTGAGTGGTGTCCACACGCATGTCCTCATGGGACCGAGTGACTGCTCCCTCTCTCCTTCACTGTGCACAGGTGTTTCCCGGGCACCCCCACCCTGCCAGGTCCTGCCTACAGCGTCCCTGACCGTTCGGGGTGGGTCATGGGGGCACAGGTGCCAGGACTCCCGTTCGTAGACCCTCCGGGGCGCAGGCCAGTGTTCGGGGCGCCCAGGTCGGCCCGGATGCACAGGACAGAGAGAGGTGTGCTTCCCGTGCCCGCCGGGCTTCCCGAGAGCCACAGTCTTCCTCGTGGGCTCTGTTTCCCTGGGACTCCCCAGGGCCGTCGGGTCTCCGCCACACCAGCGAGAACCTGGACCGGCCGCACAGGGATCCCGCTGCTGTACTGAGGTCCTTCCCGGTGAGGGACGGGGTGGGGGTGATGGAGCAGCCAGCCCAGCCCCCCCCACCCCACATCCTCTCCTAGTGGTGCCTCTGGGAACACGCCAGCCCGTGCCGTCTCGACTAAGGAAGGCCCGAGACCCTCTCGGGGAAGGCGGGCCAGGGCAGGTGGCTCTGCACAGTGGCTCGTGGCCACCACAGGCTGGAGGGACGGGGGATCGTAGCCTTTGGCAGATGCCGCATCTCCGGTCCCTGACACCCATTGGTCCACGCCTTGCCGGGGTCCTTCTGCTAGAGAGAGCCAGCGTTTCCGCACTCACAGCTGCCTGTCGTGTGAACCTCCACTCTGGCGAGTGACGGCATGAACGCCGCCGGGGACAGATCCCCTGCTATCTCCCTGGCCGAGATGATTTGCGATTTTATGGACCTGTGTCCCGGGGCCTTGGTGGGCCGACTGCCAGCATGGTCTGTGATATGATCTGCGGGTGCTATTAGGAGGTGGCTGAGGGGTGGCTTCTGTGTCTGCAGACCCGTCCTGCCGGGGTGCCTTCTGGGCCATGGCGTCCCCAGTCCTAGGTCGCACCCATGAAGGGGGTGTCCACGACGGCGGGCTTGGTGGGAGAAGCCAGATAAAGTAGCAGCAGGAGTGTGGCTCTGGCATTCCCCGGCCACGCCCCCCGAGGCCGCCCTGCTGCCCCGCCTTCGTGTCCAGCCCTGAACTGAGTCTTACTGTGCGAGGCACCTTGAGGGCTCACTAAGCTGAAGTCTGTGCCGAGAATTTCCATAAGCCGGACGGTGGCCCCCGACACCCGCCAGGCATGTGTGAGCGTTAGCATGTTGGGGTGTCTCTCGAGGCATAGGTGTGCCCGGCGTTTGCTTCCTCGGCCATGACAGAGCACCACCCACTGCGTGGCTTGCACGGAAATTTATTCTCGCACAGCCTGGAGGCCGAAAGTCCAAACTGCAGGCGTGGGCAGGGCCGTGCTCCCTTGAAGGCGTGAGGGGAGGGTCCTTCCTGCCTCCTCCAGTTTCTGGGGCTCCAGGCGCCCCTGGGCTGGTGGCCGTGTCCCTCCTGGCTTGGCCTCTGTCTTCACACGCCCCCCCCATGCGTGTCCAGGTCTCCCCAGTTTTATAAAAGACACGTCATCGGATTCGGGCTCTTCCTACTGGCCCCGGCTGAACCGAGTCACGGCTGCAGAGACCCTGTTTCCAGAGAAGGCCACCGTCACAGGTTCCAGGAGCTAGAGTGTGGACACATCCTTTTAGGGGAGCACGATTTTCACCCCACAACGACCCCTGATCCCGGCACGCACGAGCCGCCCCTGCAGACCACGCCCCGAGCCCTGGACGACCTGCCTGAGCCTCGGTGCCCTCCCTCAGGGACAGGGACAGCTGTGCAAACTGGCGTGGCGTAGAGCGGGCTTCCGGAGCAGGACCCGAGTGCCCCCTCCTGGTGCCCCCCCTCCAGCCTCACCAAGTGCAGGGCTCAGCGGCCAGGAGAGCGAGGTGGGGAAGGGGGCAGGACACAGGGCCAGCGGTCCTGGAAGCAGAGACCCCCCCCCCGAGACCTGGAATGAGGGGTGGTCCCAGGGGGAAGGGAGGTTTGGCAATGGGTTGCTAGAAATGGTTGTGTGTCCCTATCTGTGTCTGAGGCATTTTTCGGGAAGATGGTGGTTTTGTGTGAAAATCCGGAGCAGCAATTTCAGAGGGGAAGCCCCCGAAGGGAGAGTCGCCCGAGAGGACGGGGGTCCCGGAACGGCTGACCAGGGACGGTGCACACGCGGCAGGTGCACACGCGGTGAAGGGGCCGGCTCCTGGGATGGGGCCCCAAGGCTTCTCCCGCCGGCCGCGCCACCGGGGGCCCCTGGCAGGAGGCGCCCAGCATTTCCGGCTCCGACCTGAGCCGACAACCGTCTCGTCGTCACTCTGAGGCCACGCCACTCAGACCTGGGCTTCCGGGACTTGGCCACAGCTTCTGAACTATTTGCGAGGGATCACGTCCTTCTGGCGTCGTGGGGGCCCGGGAAACCAGCTGCCTAGAACGAGCGCTCAGTCTTTCAAGTCGGTTCTGCAAATTAGGAGTTATCTTTCTTCTCCAAGGGGCTGCTGCCTCCCTGCAGGCTGAGAAGTAACAGTAGTTCTCAGCCACCCGCTCCGCCCCTTGGAACTTACTGTCTCCTGTTCGCTAACGAGATGGCTCATGGGGTACCCGAGGCAGCTTCAGGATGGGTGGCCAGCCACCAGCCTAAGAGGGACCTTATGAAGAGAGGGTCAGAGCTCTCAGCCCCGCCCCGTCCCCGCCTCCCCGGGGGAGCCGGCACGGGGGAAGGGAGCTGGAGATGGGGTACAGTGATCCGGGCAGCGAGGCTCGGGGAGACCGGGGCTGGGGAGCCCGCAGCGGTGCGGGGAGGCTCCGTGCCCCCATCCTTTGCCCGTGTGTTCCTCCCACCGGGCTGCTCCTGGCCGTGCCCTTGAAAATAAACCGGAAGCACGAGGAAAGCAGTTCCCTGAGTTTTGTGGGCCCTCCTTGCAAATGACCCAACTGGAAAGGAGATCGCGGGAACCCCGATTCACAGCCCGCCGGGTGGGTCAGAAGTGGCCTGGCTGGGTGGCCTGGACTTTGGATGGCAGAAACGGGGGGAGCCGTCGTGTAGGACCAAGCCCCTGCCACACGGGTCCCCGATGACCAGCATGCACTGTGGGACCCCCGGCCGCTGTGGGAGACTGGAGACTCGGCGTGGGAATGACGTATTTGGTGTCCAGAAGAAACACACGGAACAAACGCTCACTGTGTATTGAGCACCGTCCTAACGGGGTGCACGCGCGACCCCAGCCAATCACACCGACCGCCCTGAGGAGCCAAGCCAGTCACCGGGCCGTGCTCGGTGGGGAAACGGCAGCCCGAGCTGCTGCCTCGCCTTCACCTGCGGGGTCCCTTCTCGACTCAGAACCCGGGCAGGGTCAGAATCCTTCGTCGCCCAACAAGCCAAGGGCGGATTGACGGTGCCTTTCTGGTGGCGGCGAGACAGGACTCCAGGCCGTGGGGGCATGGCGGGGCTCCCTACCTGCCTTTGTTTCCTGTCCAACGGGACACCCAAGTCACTGCAGAGTGCTGGGGTCACAGACTTCCAGTGCAATCGTCACCAGCTGGCACGGGAAGGTCCCGCACGTGAGGCGCTCCTCCGGGGCCCCTCTTACCGTCCTGCAGCTCTGAGCGGGGCGCTGGGATCGCCCCATCTCGCAGGTGAGGACGCCGAGGCACGGGACCGTACCTCGGCCCCAGGCCCCCCTGCTGGACGTGGAGAGCAGGGGTGCGAGCCTGGGGACCCCCACCTGGAAGAGGTACAGAGGGGGTGGGGGGCGAGCCAGATCTCCTGACGGGCTGGCTTCTTGCCCTTCCAGGGAGCCGTCCGGCCAGAGACTTGTTCGCGGATCACCTCCCGCGGACACTGAATTGGGCACGTACCTTTCCCAAACGGGGTATCCCATGAACTAACAGTCGCCAGCCGGCACCCCTGCTGGCACGGTCGTGGCTTCTGGTTGCCCACCAGCCCCCCACCGCCCCCTAGTCCCTCGGGAGGTCCCGGGGAAGCTGCAGCGGTGCAGAGCACGGTCCGGACGCCGAGGGGGCCGGGAGGGTCAGGAGCCCCGCGGGACTGAGGCCCCGGAGGCCAGGCTGAGTGCTGCCCGCGGTAGTCCCCTGGAGCTGCTCGCTCTAACGAGGCCGCCGCGGGACAGCTTCAGACAGCAGAAGCCTCTTCTCTCCCAGCTCCGGAGGCAGGCAGGCAGGCGTCTGAGATCACGGCGTCCCCGGGGCCGAGCCCGCTCCAGAGGCCCTGCAGGAGGACCTGGCTCACTTCCTCTGACCCCCCCGCCCCGGGCCTCCTCCCTGCGTGTCTTCCCTCGTCCCCTACAGGGACACCTGCCAGGTGGACAGGGCCCACCCGGACGCACTGTCCCATCCGCAGGTCCCGGGGGGAGGATGAGACAGACCTTTTCTCAGACCGCCGCTCAGCTCTCTGCCCAGCGCGGTTCGCAATCTCCCCGCCTCCGCCTCTCGCCCCCGAGAGGCATCCAGTCGGTGCTCCGAATCACCCAGGCAGGCCGCGCGACGCACCCGGGGACTCGGCGGCCCTTGCGTGGAGGAGCCGGCTGGACCCTGGGCAGTAAATCCCTTCGAGGCCCCGTCACCAGGGCTCGTGACGGCCTCCGCGTGAGAACGCACCTCACTGCCGGAACCTTCCGCCGAGGCCTCCCTCAGCACGTGCCGGCCAGGGCCACACGGTCCCTTCTCGCGGGGCCGTCGGGCGCACCGGAGGTGTTGATGCCAGGAGTTCTCCTGCAGCTGTGACCACCAGAGGTCTCCAGACGCTGCCCAATGGCTCTGGGGAGGGAGACACAGTGACCCAGCTGGAAGCCACCGCCTCGGACGATAAACCAGGCTCCCAGAGCCACTGCAGACGGCAAACCCAAAGCCTCACTCGGCCGTCGGTGCCCACTGCCCGGGGACGCCTCTCAGGCCTGGGCCGCCGCCCCCCGCAGACCTGTGTGTCAGCCGCCCTGGGCTCGCCTGCCGAGGCCCACCGCCCGCCCCCTGGGGCGCAGAGCTGGCCGGGTCAGGGGGGCACCGCGGCGGCCACCCACCCGCTCTTGGTTTCTGCTGGCTACGAAGCCGAGGACGGTTGGTCTGGGACCCGAGGATATCGATCCTGCCCTGCGGCCTCGGCCAACGAGCCCAGGAGACGTAGAGGCTGCAGGCTGGCCGACTGGAGGGAGCAGGGCTCTCAGAACAGAGCCGCTCTCCCTGACGGTGGGCGGGCGGGCGGCCAAACGGAGTGCCGTCCATCCGCGCGGTGGGGTAGTACCCGGCCCGTCAGATGGGCCTGGAAGGAAGAACGCTGAGGGACGCGGGCCAGACGCGGGAGGACACGCGCTGCACCCACTTCCGTGAGGGCCCCACGGGAGTCACCCGCGCGGACAGAGTAGGAGGCTGGACGCCGCGGCTGGGGGGGGGGCCCGCACGTGAGCGTTCAGTGGGGCTTGTGTCCGGGAAGAAGGGCCACGCGGACCTGTCCCACCGCAGCGCACTTCCCGCTACAGACGACGCATCTCAGCACGGCTGAAGGAGTGCGTTCCGTGTTCCGCGTGTTTTCCCGCCATTGAAAACAGAAACTCGAAGGGCCCGTCCCGAGGTGCCTCAGCGTTTGCTTTTCCTCCCGTTACCAGTCGCGAGGCCGCGGCTCCCAGCCATCGGACGCAGGCGGGACGCCGCGGCGAGCACCTCGCCTGGGATCCCAGGCGGGCGCGCCGCAGCCCTGTAACGGGGGCGTGCAGATGGGCACGGTCGTGCTCGCCCCGACCCCACGGAAGAGAGTAGGGCGCTCGGTCTGGAAGCAGCAGGCCGGACCCGACTCCGTTCCTCCTGTGCCAGAGCCCCAGCGTGCCCTGCTGCCCCTGGCACGGCCCTGCCCCGAGGGCCCCGGCCCCCGCCGGCCTCACCGTCGTTCTTGCCGAGATGGACGCAGCCTGCCCTGCGCTCGCAGGGAGGGCCGGAAGATGAGCCGTCTGCCACTTGCCATCGGGAGCTGACTTGCATCCCCCCCGAATTCGTGCATCCAAGTCCTAACCCCTCTGGACCTCCGAATGTGACCTTACCGGAATTCGGGTCGCCCAGATGTGAGTAGTTAAGGTGAGGTCGTCGGAGCAGAGGGGCCCTCGGTCCAGTGACAGGCGTTCCTGTAATAAAGAAGCTTCGACCCAGGGGGGCAGGCAGGCAGGGAGACGCCGTGTGAACTTGGGGGTGGGGGGGGAGGGACAGATCGCCAGCAAAATGCCAGAAGCACAGGGGGGGCCCGGAACAGACCCTCCCCCTCAGCCCCCAGAAGGAGCCCGCTTTGCCAACCCCTTGATACTGGACGTCCGGCCTCCAGACCGGGACAGTACGTTTCCGTGTGCTCTGTGACGGTGGCCCCGGGAAACCCGGACCCTCACGGGAAGCTGGCTGCTGGGTCAGGGCCCAGACCCCGGAGCCGACGCAGGGTCCCGACTCAGGCCCACACCCTTGCGGTCCCGGCTCCGGGCGAGGTAGGGGCCGAGCCCTCTGTGGGTCCCACCTTCGGTGCTCCGAGTTCTCAGCTGGGCTTCGTGTGGCCCCGTCGTCCCCGTGAGCCGCGCCGTTAGCACCGCGTGTGGAACAAGGGTGCGCGGGCGCCGAGGGAGAAGCTCGGGCTCGGGCGGCGCTGGCCGGCTGGCTCGGGAGCTTCCTCACTACAGGCTCGTCTGACGGACGGACGAGTGACTCGTTGCAGGGGCGGGGGCCCTGAGACAGCACCCCAGGGGGGTCCCCACACGCGCACAGATGGTCACTGTGGTTGTGAATGCTTTTCCCTGGAGGCTGGCTCTGCCCGGGGGGTCAGGGCTGTGGGGTCTCATCCGCTAGGGGCCCCTCCATCCTTGCTGGAACTCTAGTCCTGGCCTCCAGCTTCCCTGTTTGTTTTTTGCTTTAGAAACGTCACCCCAGGGGCGCCTGGGCGGCTCGGTCAGGTAAGCGCCCAACTCTTGGTTTCCATCATGGTCTCGAAGTTTGTGAGATCGAGCCCCACGTTGGGCTCTGTGCTGACTGCACGGAGCCTGCTTGGGATTCTCTCTTCCTCTCTCTCTGCCTCTCTCCTGTCTGTTTCTCTCTAAATAAATAAATAAATAAATATTCTTAAAAATATTTTGGGGCGCCTGGATGGCTCAGTCGGTTAAGTGCCCGACTTCGGCTCAGGTCATGATCTCAGTCTGTGAGTTCGAGCCTTGCATCAGGCTTTGTGCTGACAGCTCAGAGCCTGAGGCTGCTTCAGATTCTGTCTCCTTCTCTGTCTCTGCTCCTTCCTTGCTCATGCTCTGTCTCCCTCTCTCTCTCTCTCTCTCAAAAAATTAAACATTAAAAAAAGTTAAAAAAATATTTTCACAAGAGGAGGAGTGTCCCCCCAGCTTTGTCTTTCTGTCCTGGCTCAGCACTGACCAAGGCCTGGACCCTGATCGTCTCAGGGGACGGTAGGGAGCCACCTCCTTGGCGTCGGCTCAGGGCCAGGACGGCTCCCTCGGGACCCCGCGTGCACAGTCCACCGTCACTTTGCCCCTTCCTGAGCCTGGCACAGAGCCCCCACGTGCCATCCAGAAGGGGCCTAGGTGGGCGTCCTGGGCCCAGCCCCTCAGGACAAAGGTTCAGGGAGCAGCTGAGCCGCCCAGGGGAGGAGTGGAGAGGCCCCCTGGGGGACGCACGTGTGCAGGGGCCCCAGTGTGCGGGTGGCGCCCTGACCCCCACCCCTCAGGGTCACGGACCCTGCTCCCCTGATTCTGGCCCGGGACCAGACAGCTGAGCGAGGGTCGGGTTTAGTGCACTCCAGCCCCCTCCCTGTAAGCGCAGTCCAGCCGGGCAATGGCTCCTCAACATAGGGCTGGGGACGGCTGCCTGGGCTCTGCACCCACTGCCAGGGGGCCCCTGGGGACGGAGGCAAACCAGCCCTGGGCCTGTGCTTCCCAGCTTTCAGCAGCAGGAGCGCGTGCGTGTCCCGGGGCGGCCGCCACACAGCACACAGGCTGAGGGGGCGGGGGGACGGCGCTCAGCACAACACGAATTGATTCTCTCATGGTTTTGGAAGCCACAAGTCCACAGGCAGTATCACTGGACTGAAATCAGGGCGTGAGCAGGGCCGTGCCCGCTGCGGGGCTCCCAGCCTGAGTTCCTGGCTGCCGGCCGCGTCCCTCCCGTCTCCGCCTCCGCCTTCACGTGGCCCCCCGGCTCCGTGCGTCCTCTCCTCCGCCGTTTCTCACAAGGGCACCCGTCTTGGGCACCCGCCCTAAATCCGGGGCCATCCCATCCTCAGTTCCATCTGCAAAGACTTTGCTTCCAAATATGGTCACATTCACAGGTATCTAGCATTAGGGCACAGCCATGGCTTTGGGGGGACACCAAGCCCTCCTTGGTCCCTCAAGCCTAAATTCTGGGTGTCATCGGGAAGCCCCTGCCGGGGCTCCGGTGGAGGGGCGCGCCCTGCAGCCTGCTGGGTAGGAGAGATTCGGGCTATGAAGCTGGCGCCGCCTTCCTCCCCTGGGCCCTGGACTCCTGCGGTCCCCCCCAGCTCCCGTCCTGCTGGGGCCCCTCCTGATCCGCTCGCTCTGCCGTCTCTGCCCCCGAACCCTCCCCATCTGCCCAGCAGCCTCCCCCAGCCCTCACCGCTCCCTCCCTCCATTTCCGGCTTTCCCCAGCACACAACTCACCAGTGCCTCCTCCCCGCTGCCCAGCCCCCCTCCTCGGGGGCCCTGCCTGCCTCCCTCACCTCCCCTGGCCCCAGGCCACCCGGGCCCACCTCGTATGTGCGTGTCCCCTGTACCAAGCGGCAAGCAGGACCCCCCCCCCGGCCAGCTGGCACCCACTCAGCAAACGTGTTCAGTGTGACGTGCCCAGGCCCAACTGTGCCAGCCACACGCTGGGGGCTGCCAAGAAGGGAACTGTGCCCACACGGGGCCCTGGGGACGGAGATGCAGAGAGCTGTCAGGTCCGGTCCTGGAGGGCGGAGGAGGGGAGAGCACCCAGCCTCCCAAAGCCCTGGGGTCTGTTAGTATTTGGTCCTTCGGACTTCTTCTGAGGGCTGTGGGCACGATGACACAAGAGGGCAGCACCCACGGGCCTAGGGACTTGGAACCTCGGGGAGTTGGACAACACTCGCCCAAGGTTTTCACCTAGGGAGTAGAGATAACCCAAGTAAACGGCAGCTTTGAAACCAGTTGGAGGTTATTCTATCTTTAAGTCTGGAGGGTCGAGAGCTGAAGGCACGAAGTCAACGGGTCAAGGGTAGAAGAGCTCAAATTCTCTTGGCCATCACCTCACCATCACAGGAGGGCTGCTGGAGCTCCAGCTGTTAGCATCCACATTCCAGGCAAGAAGGCCAAAGGCAGTGACAGATCGGTACCTATCTTAGAGAAGCCGACTTTCCTGGAAATTCCCGGCAGGTGTGCACCTGTGTCTCGTCGGCTAGAGCTGTACTTTGCATCTGCCCGCAGTCTCGAGAGGAGCCAGGAAATCATTCCTTTTAGAACCTGGGGGTGTCGCTGCCCTAAACAGCACCAGGATGGCAGTGGGACGGAGAACGGGAGGGCAGTTGCCGCCCGGGGTCCTGACCGCCCCTGCCACTCAGGCGTCTGGGGGACACACCTCTTCAGACTAGAAGCTGGAACCCCAGGGCTTGGGAGCCCGCGGGAAGGAGCAAGGAGAGTGAGCAGGCCCGCGGCCCCCTCCCAGCCTCACGGGGGAGCACCTCCTCCAGCTGGGTCCCAGCCTCACTGGGCAGCACCTCCTCCAGCTGGGCCGCAGCGCAGAGCCCGCCACTTGCCGCTCGAAGGCGTTCCGGAAACGCTGCGTTTGTCTCCTGGGGGGAGAACACTCCTCTGCTTTGTTCTGCCCCCACAGTTCCCTGCAACAAGAAGTCAGAGCCAAATCGGGGATGCCTGGCTCCCCGCGCTCGTGGGGGAAACCGAGGGTGGCCACCCAGCACCAGGCAGCGGGTCCCCGAGCCCTCCAGACACGGCCTCTGGGGCCGGGCCGGCCCCTCTACCCTCCGGCTCCCAGGAGGTGACCGTCCCGGGGCCACACAGCAGCGGGTCGCCCCCGGCCCCCAGCCCTCCACCCGCCGCGGAGCCGGCCCCCAGCCCGCAGAGCCAGCCCACACACTGACGCACCTCCGGGTTTATTTTAGACCAAGCCTCATGCTCGGCACAGTCCAACAGACTTGAACTTTAACAAAAAAAGAAGCATGACAGGCCCAGCCGCACCCTGTCATTTACAGCTGGCCCAGCCCCCCGGCTTCCGGCCACGTGGGGACACCTCTGCAGGGAGTCGGGCCGAAGCAGGGGGTAGGGGTGGGGAGATGACAGGGGCTCCTGGGCTGCCGGCCTCCAGCCGGCGGGGCTGGGATCCAGGCCAGGGACCAGCCCTGGGAGCGCAGGTGCGGTGACGTCTGAGAGCCTGGACCTGGGGGTGCCGGGCGTGTCCCCGAGGCCCAGCGGGGAGTGTGCGTGCACGTGCGCACCGAGTGGGGCCCAGGCCCCGCCCGGCCCGTCTCAGTTGTGTGGGGCCACGCCCCTGTCCCCGGGTCCCCAGCCGGTATCCGCGCCTTCCCCTGGCTTTCAGGGGGGCCTGAGGTCCCCACCCCTTCCCCGCAGGCTCCCGAGGGCCAGGGGGGCCTCCACATTGACCCTCATGCTGAACTTCGTGACCCTCCGAGGCAGGGTCTTGACCCAACAGACATCACATAGACTGGTGGATGAAAGGTCGGGTGGACAGACAGGCAGACAGATGGGCAGACAGGCAGACGAGAGATGGCTGGATGGGAGCTGGGGTCGATGGGTAGGCAGGGAGTTGGGAGGGACAGGTGGATGGATGGGTAACGGATCCAGCGAGTAGATGGACAGGTCAGCCAGTGGAGGTTGGGTGGGTGGACAGAAAGACGGATGAACTGATGGACTGACCACGGGAGGGAGGGAGGGAGGCCGTTTGTGGGAACTTCCTCTGGTGGGGAGCGTCGTCTCTGTGCCCATCTTCCCTGCAGCGTCAGCAGTGCCCCGTCCCGCGTGCTGGGAGGGCTGTTCCGGGCAGGCGCACGTCTGCCTGCCGCCCTGCTTCCCGGCCCCGTGGCCCTGGCGCCCCTTTGGGCCAGTGCGAACCTGGCAGCCCAGTCCCGTGTGCTCAGAGCGGCCCGGAGCCCTAGCCCCCATCTCGCTGCACTCGGCCTGAGCGGAGTGGGCCGGGGCAGCAGCCGCCTGCTCAGCTGCGTGTTACTGTAACTCACACGGGGGGGTGGGGGGGACAAGCTAGGGCAGTTGCCACAAATTTAGGACCTCCCTTCGCCCCAGCGGCCCCAGGACACGGTCTTTCTCTCACCCGACCGCTTCTGGAGCCGGAACCTGAGCCTCAGAGCCAGACGCCGGGCTGAGTCCTGCTGCAGGGGACGGGTGGCAGGACCTGCCGCCCAGTGCAGCGTGGACTCCGTGAGCTCCTGCCCACCCCCGCCCCACCCCCGACGCAGCGCCCGGCAAACGCCAGCCTTTATTCCCCCTTCCCAAAGAGCCAGAGCCCAGCGTGATCTGGGGCCGCCCAGCCACCCTGCCCTGGGACGACGCCCTGTGGGAACCCATGCCGGGGGGCAGTCCCCAGCCACAGACCCTGACCACAATGTGGGCGAGCCTCGAAAGGGTGACGCCGAGTGAAAGGAGCCAGACCCAGAGACCACGTGTTGCACGATGTCATTACCCGGAACAGGCGAGTCCAGAGGCGGGAAGTAGATGGGCGGCGGCAGGGCTGGGGGGGGGGCGGGGGACGGTGCGGACAGGTGTCCTAGGGGCAACGAGAACGTTCTGGCAGCAGCCAGAGGTGGGGGCTGCAGAGCACTGAGGGGAGTTCAGCGCCACCGACTGTACCTTTGAAGAGGCGCAGTGCGGTCTCGTTCTGTGGATTTCAGCTCAGTTTTGTAAGAAGTACACACAAGCCACAAACGGGCTCGTGGGAGCAGGTCGCGGGGGAGGTGCCGGCACGGCCGAGGCAGGGGACGTCCAGAGCGCGGCCGGCGGCGTGGGACCAGCCCCGGCGAGGAGCGGGGCGCGAGGGGGACAGTCTAACGGGGTCTGTGTCCCCCGCTCGCTCCGGCTTCGGGGGGGAAGATGGGCCCCAGGGGAACGCGCAGCCAGTCCCGTCCACGCCGTCGGCGCGCCGGTGTGACCGCGGCAGGCTGCTCTCCGGTCGGGCCGCCCGGGGCCACGTGCGGGCGGGGAGAGGTGGTTGCGGCGGCGCCGAGGCTGCGCTGTGCGGTCCGAGCTGGCTTTGGGGGCAGCAGACAAGAGCAGGTGGGGGGGGCCGTGACGCGGTGGCCGGCGGCTGCCGCTCTCTCCAGGGGCCGGGAGCGCCCTTCCCGCCATCTGACGGCGGCGCCAGATCCGGAGGTGTCGAAAGCGCACGGTTTATTTATTTATTTTTTAAACGCCCAAGAAAGAGCTCGCTCATTTCAACGGTAGCTCGTTTGTCTTTCTCTCGAGGACCGGTCAGGGACACCCTGGGGGGGGCCCGCCTGGTCCTGGGGCCTTCACCGGCCCCCCGAGTGCGCTCTGGGGAGGGGCCCGGCCACGGCGGGGAACCGCTCCTCGGCCCGCGTCGCGTTCCCAATGTCATGCCACCGCCAGCTGTGTCGCGTGGCCCCAGGCCTCCAGGTCCCCACTCTCCTCCCGTGTCAGGGGAACGGGTGTGGGTTCGAGGGTAGGCTCCCCATGTGGGAGAAGCGACCCTCAGGGCAGCCCATCGGCGCCCCCCCTCCCCCGGCTCCAGCCAGGCCACGTACCCGACGTGATCCCCGGACACCCGGCGCCATGACCCCAGCCCAGCCCAGTGTGCAGGGCCAGAGCCAGGACTGGGTTCCTGGACCTCAAGCCCCGCCTTCCCCCTTTATTTGTTGTGAATATTTTTGGCGGTACACGACTTCGGTCTGCTCCACGGTTAGCGCACAGCTCAGTGGCGCTACGCGAGCTCCCGATGCTGTGTGGCGTCCCCGCCATCGTCTCCAGGGCTGCTTCGCCTTCCCAGATGGAAACTCTGCCCCGAGAAACAGGCCCCCGTCCTCTCCCGTGGCCCCTGGCGCCCCCCCATCTACTCTCTGTCTCTATGAATCCGATGACCCCGGGGACCTCGTGGAAACGGAACCCCCAGGGTCTGTCCCTTGGTGCCCGGCGTCTTGGACTCAGCATCACATTCCCCGGGGCCGTCCCTGCTGTGGCAGGTGTCAGACCCCCCACGTTAAGAGTGACGGCTACCCCAGAGTGGGGGTGGGCCGCACCGGGCTAGCCTGTGCCTCAGCCCAGGAGCACTCGGACGGTTCCCACCCGCGGGCGGTTGGGCAGAGGCGGCCTCGCATGCACGCAAGTGTGCAAACGCCTGTTCAAGGCTCTGCTTTCGCGCTTGGAGGGACGCGCCCAGACGCGGGCTCGGTTCCGGGGGTGATGCTGCCCAGCCACCGCACGGTTCCGCACGCCCACCGGGCCCTTCCCCGACGGAGCCGAGGCCCCACGTTTGCATTAGGCCACGTGCAGGGTGAGTCACCAGTGGAAGGACAGGAGCCAAGTGCCCCGAGGTGCCTCCCTGGCCCCGAACCTGGAGGCGTTGGCGTGAACCCCAAACTGCACCGCCCCAGCGCTGCCGATACAGATCCTCAGCGCGAAGGCTCGTGTGGGCTGCACGTCGCTAGCCGTTAGGGACGCGCAGACCCGAACCGAGAGACGCCGCCTCACAGCCAGCAGCACGGACAGGAGCGGGGGCTGCGGGGGCTGCAGAGACCGTGGGGCCCTCGTTCACGGCCGCGGGAAGGCGGGCAGGTGCAGTTCCGCGGGGCTGACTGGGAAGGCGCACAGCAGTCCGGCCCAGGCACGTCCTCACCGCCTGCCCCCTCCGGACGCACGGCTGTGTGGCCTTGGGCGCATTGCTCACCTTCTCTGGGGCCGGGGCTCCCACCCGCAAGATGGGGGTGACGACAGCACCGCTGACCAGGTGGTCGGGGGGACGGGGTGCTCTGCACAGCACACTGGCCCTGTGCTGCCCCAATCCCCGCCGGCCCCTCGTGACCACCTGCAGGGTGGGGACTGGGAGGAAGGGAGAGGGGAGGAGGACAGAGCGGTTGGCGTGCTCTCGGCCGCTCCCCCAGGCAGAGTCTGTTCCGCAGAACGGTGCCCAGCGCTCTCCTCCCTCAGCCCCGCTTTCTAGAAGAGTGAGAGCCGAGGTTCTGTGCTCGTGTGGCCTGGAGGGGTCCAGGCGGTGGGTCCGAGCCAGGCCGCCCATCCTGAGGGGCCCTGGAGGCGGCCCGGCCCGCAGATGCGGGAGCCCTCCCTCTGCACCCCTGGCCGCCTGGCCGAGCTCCTCCTGCTGTCCAGTGCCCAGGGCAGGGGGACCCGCTGGGAACGGGCTCTGGGGGCGGCAGCGGCAGCAGCTGCCTCTGGGACCCTCTGCTTAGGCTGGCCGCTTTCCACACAGGGACAGCACGACAGTGTCCTGTCACCGTCTCTGTGTGTCCTCCTCCCCACCTGTGTCTTACCATCCGGCTAAGAGGTGACAGTCACCACGCACCTTTCTGGAACGTCTCTTTGCAAAGTGTCCAGCACGAGGCCAAAACCTCTGACCCTTTGCGGCTTCCCATTTTGCAGACGAGGAGCCTGAGGCTCAGAGGTGGAGCTCTGACCAGGCCCCTGCTCGGGGACAGAGCAGGATGGGCCACCGGGCCACCTGGCCTTGCTCTGGCACAGCCCTGCCCTCAGTGCCCCCTGCAGGAGGGGCTGCTTCCCCGGGCAGCCTCGGGGCCCAAGTCCACACCGCCCAGGGCTCACCGATGTGTCATCGGGCTCCCCTCCCCCACAATCTCCATGTCTGAGTCACCGAGTGCCCAGAACGGGGCTGCCCGTCCCGGGTGAGGTGGCCTGAACGGCGGCAGGGCGCAGGAGGCCTCGGGGTCCTGGCCAGAGGGGCCCCTGCTCCCGTCACTGCCGGGCAGGGTCTCCAGCACGGAGACGCCCCCTGGAAAGCCCGGGCCGCGTTAATCACACCCGTTCGCGCTGCGGGCCGAGCTGCTGGAACCCTTTCTCAGCGGTCGCCCTTCTGAGTTTGGAGCAAACTGAGTATTTTAGACGCGCTGGGGAGTCCACGGCTTCAGGACCCCCAGCCTGAATCAGGCCCACCTGAGCCCACGTGTTCCCCAGGCCCAGGCTCTGCCCCGGAGGGTGGGGGCAGCCTCTCCGTAGGGCTTACGCCAGGGGTCTCAGGGATCTCGGGGGTCCCAGGGGCAGCCGCAGGACTTCCTGGAGGAGGTGGTCCAGGAAAGGCAGTGGCCGTGTCCGGGATGGGGCCTCAGTGGCCTCTGCTGCGAGCGGGGCCCACCAGACCGAGGCTGCAGAGGGCAAGGCCGTGTTGGAGGAGCCCGGCCAGGGGAGGAAGGGCCCAGAACGGCATGAGACTGGGTGGCCGGCAGCACCCCGGGAAAGGTCAGGGTGCTCCTGGCGTGCAGGGCGGAACCGGCAGGTGCAGGAGGGTGACTCGGGGTACAGACGGGCCCCCCCAGACGGCATAAGGAGGAGCAAGGCCCCGTGCACGGCTGTTCTGGAGGGAGGGGGGAGGGAGGGGTCTTGGGGAGGGGGCCAGATGCCCAGCGAGCCTCCCGAGGGGCTGCGGTGAGGGGGGCCTGTCCCCTCCCATGGGTCACCTGCCTCCCCCGTGAGGCCAGCCCATGGCTGAGCCCCCGACTCGGCCTCCCCCACCCCGGTCGCCTAATTACCCGCCAGAAACGCTGGGGCACCTCTCCTACCGGCTTACCTCAGGGTCCCCGTCTGTCCCCATTCACCCCCCCCCCAACGAAAATCAGCCACTGACTCCTGTCCCTGCATCTGCATCCAAGTGAAGGCAGGCTCTGCCCCCTTGACCCCGGCTCATGCTCTTGGAGGACCGTGTCGCCCCAGGCCTGGTGCCCTGCCCCCCAGAGGGGAGGTCGTCCCGGGGTCAGGACCCCACCCACTGCTCTCTGAGGGTCTGCCTCCCCAGGGACCAGCAATGAGGGCCCCCTTCCCCGCTGGTCTCTCCTCCCCACAGGGCCCCACCCCGATGCCACCAAGGCTCTGGGCGTGGACGCCGATTTTGTAATGTCCCCAGCTCGGACAGACAGAGACCCATCTGGCACAGGAACCAGGGCAGCCGAGGCCCCTTCCTGAGAGGGACCCAGGCCCCGAGATGAGGGGGGGGCTCCATCAGGGGGGACAAGGTGGGGGGGCCGGAAGGATGGCGTGCCCTGGGCCCCAGGGTGCTGGGGACCAGAGGCGACCCCCGCCTCGTCCCGGCCTGGCCCTGGCGCCTCGTCCCGGGAGCCCCTTTGCTCGGTGTCCCTCATCGCCGGCTCCTTCGCTTCCCAGGCGCCGTCCTCTCTCATGTCGGTGCGTCCTCCGCTCCCGGCGGAAAGTGGAAAGGAGGAGGCAGAAGGGCTGCTGGCTTGGGGCTCGCCGGGGGGGGGGACCGGCCCGTCCCGGGGGGCTGCGGGCGGCCGGCCGAGTCTGCGGTCAGTTCCTGCGCTGCCCGGGGGGCCGGTGTGCAGAGCCAGGCCAGGCTGTCTGACCGGTGGCCGTGGCCACCAGCTGGACGCACGTCGGCGGGTCATCCACCCCTCTGGCCTCGACCCGCGAGGCGGCTCTCCAGAAGAAGCGGCGGCCCGCAGAGAAGGGCGTAGGTCTGTTCCAAAACCCTAGACGGGTCTACACCGCGATTCTCCCGGTGGTGCCGACCGACGGCTCCGCACGGTACCCCTCTCCGCCACGGGCACTCTCGGCAGTGTTGGGACGGGCCGCCGGCGGTCCCGGCTCGGAGCAGGCGGCTCCACAGGGGCCTGGAGACGAGCCGGGAAGCCGTGCTTGGAGGCCGCACGTGGCACGTCCACATCCCAGAAGGGCCCGGCGAGCAGGCGCCCGCGCACGCGCACACCCGAGTGCCTGTGCGGTGGGGGGGGGGGGGGCAGCAGCTGGTCTTCGGCAGGGACCCTCTGACGTGTTCCGGAGGCCGAGCCCCGGGAAGCCTCACTGGACTGGCAGCCCGGGCCTGGGAGGGCTTGCCCCCTCCCTTCACATAAAGGGGCCCGTGATACCCACACGGCCCTGCTCGTCGGCACCGGCCAGGCCTCTGCGGGGGCCAGGGTCTCTGCTCCAGGTGTCCGCAGAGCCGAGACCCGCAGCCCCGAGGCCAGGCCGCGTGCCGGTGCCGTCGGCCGTCCAAGTCGTCAGCACGGGGACAGGGCAGAGGCGCTCACTTAACGTCCCCTCTTGATCACACCGCAGACGCGGCCAGGCCCCTCCCACTATTCCAGAGGGGGCGGAGCTGGAGACGGGGGCGGGGGTGCCGTCAGGGAAGGTCAGCCCGCTTCCGGTCCCGCCAGGCGACACCCGGGCAGCGTTCATTCGGCATCTGTGCGCCGCTTTGAACGGAGAGCGGCCGGGCGCTGGCTGGGAGCCCCCGAAGCCCCCAGTCCATGCCCAGACCGGCCCGGCCGGAGCAGGAAGTGACGGCCGGCCGTCCTCACGACCGCCCGCCGACAGACCAGCAACAAAGCCCGAGACAAAGCCTGTTCAAACCGGAGAGAGAGAGGCGGCTCGCAGGCCCGACCTGGACTGAGAGAAGAGCTGGGTCCAGGGGGGAGCGGGGAGTGCAGCCCCCCCCAGTAGAGCCTCCAGTGTGGCCGACACGGATGTCACACACCCGTCCTCCCTGGCTGTGGGATTGGTGGGACCGGCTCAGGGGGCACATGCCGAGATACGGCACGTGGCCGCACTCTGGAGGGCCGTGGGGCGTCGTCGGGAGAGAGCGACCTGTCCGTGTGCTGCCCGGCGGCTGTCCCCGGGACGCGTCGTCAAGTGAAAAAGACCAGGCTCAGGGAAGTGCGACCAGCACTGTCTGTGCAAGGGAGGCTGGGAATGCGCACGCGCATGCGCACCCACCACACACGGGTATCCACGCACACGTGCGCTGACGCACACGCGCACACGATTTTTGTCAATTCAGTGCTGCCTCGGGGGCTGGGTGAGGAGGAGGAAGAAAAGTCCTGATAGGCTTTGTGTCATAGATTAGACGTGAAACTGGGTAAAAGTTGCACGTAATTGTAAAACACGAATCACCCCTTTAGAAATCAAAGGCGAAATAAACGGCATAACCTGCTAATTAAATTAACGGCACTAACAGCGGAATTATTTCCAGTGACAACTCGCACGTGGCTGCAAAGGGAAGGAAGCAGATCCTCAGCCCCGCTCGGTAATTAGACCCCAGGTGCCGTCGCTGTGTCACTGTCTCGAAGGATCGCGGCGATCAGGGATGGATTAATAGGGAATGTGCTCGCAGACGGACAGGGTGAGCAAATGAACCATCGCCTGCACGTCGGTCGTTAGGACCCAGATTTTCAACAGAGAGACAAAAATGGAAAACCAAAGACCTCAAACACCCGCAGTTCTAGCGTCCAGTGGAAATGATCGGCATAGATTCACCAAGAGCCCCGAGCACCGTGTCTCGCCAGCGAGCAGGAAAGGTACGGAAGTCCCGTGAAGACGCGGAGCAGATGCGGGACCACTCGGGCGTACCAGGAAGAGTAGCCCCGAGCGGCGGCGGGGCCCAGCGACACGGCCCGGGCGGGGCCCGCCTGCGCACCAGAATACGTAACTACCTAACGCAGTCAGGGGTGAGAACCCAGCACCGCACAGATGACATCCGGGGGTCCGACTGGTAGGAATACGAAATCGAACACCTAAACGAAAGAGAAGAAGGGACAGATCGCCCCCACGGAAGAATCCAGAATCCCTACAAGTTATGAGGCTGCACTGGTCTCAGTGAGATGGGCCTTAACCGCCCACCCTGAGGTGCCGCTGCGTAGTGACTTTCTAAGGTCGGGGACAGCGTGGGAACAAGAAAGAGCAATTGTAGGGCGGGGACCTGACGCACACCTCAGCCAGGTGGGCAGGGCCAGCGTTGCAGGGACAAGTCGGGGTGGAGGGGGTGGGGGAGCACGTGCCCCGACGTGATGGGGACGGGAAGGGTGTTTCACCCGTGTGTCCTCCTCCCAAACCCACAACCCTGTCTGACCGTGAGCGGGAAAATCGTGATTAAAAATCTACAAAGGGCACCGGGGGGGCTCAGTCAGTTGAGTGTCCGACTTCGGCTCAGGTCATAATCTCACCGTTTGGGGGTTCGAGCCCCGCGTCGGGCTCTGTGCTGACAGCTTGGAGCCTGGAGCCTGCTTCGGATTCTGCGTCTCCTTCTCTCTCTGCCCCTCCCCCACTCATGCCCTGTCTCTCTCTCAAAAATAAACATTAAAAAACTTTTAATGGTTTCCAAACATCCATGATTTCATAATGATGCTTCTTAAAGAATGGGTTGCTTTTGAAGGAACCAATTCATTAATCCGAAAGCTGGTAAAAATAAAAAGAAAAAAGCAAGCATCTCTCTTGCCCTTCTTACACGGACAGTAGCTCAGGGCGGTCTAACTACTGATAAGGGCAAGTTTCTCTTTAAAAACTTTTCCAACCGGTAACTGGAGAAGGAACAACGGAAGTCGGATCTCCCCATTTCACGGCCCCTAGAGCGACAGAATCCAGGCAGCGGCCGTCAGGAGCCGGTGAAAACGCGACACGACAGGGCACCTGGGTGGCTCAGTGGGTTAAGCTTCTGATTTCGGCTCAGGCGATGATCTCATGGTTTGTGGGTTCAAGCCTCGCTTCTGGCTCTACACGGTCAGTACGGAGCCTGCTTGGTATCCTCTCCCTCTCCCTCTAACCCCTCCCCCACTTGCATGCTCGCACTCTCTCTCTCTCTCTCTCAAAATAAATAAACTTTAAAAAAAATGCAAAATAACAAGATGACAGGGGATGGATTGGGCTGACCGTTCCTGAACCCCCCGCCAAATCTTATCAGACAAAACACAAGCAGAAGTTCAGGGGTCCCTGATGTGGGGGGCGTGGCGCCACCTGCCATGTCCACCTGCCCCCATCAAACCTGAACATGGTCCCGCTTCCGACCTCCAGATTAAACAGGACGAGACGCACCAGCCAGGTGCAATTTGCAGCTGTCACGACTTCGGCCAGCCGGCTGCGCCCTGGGGCACAGGCAGGACACAGCCTCCGCCGCGATAGCTCATGTTTGTGATGATCTGAGCAGTCCGAGTTGTCTTTCAGGTGTGATCGTGGTATCGTGACTATGTTTTTACCACGGGGCTGGGTCTTTAAATAAAAAGCATGCTGAACTGCCTTCCGGAGGTGATCGGAAGCTGGAATCCACCAGAATGTGCGGAGGGCGGGGTGCCTGGGGTTTGGTGTAACTGCCCTCTGCTTTTGCATATTTGAGGGACTTTTTCCATAATAAAAATTGTGGTAATGAGCTGCTTTTTCAATGAGTGGACTTTCTTTGTTGGCAGTTTGAACTGACAGAGAAGAATAGAATGAAAATTACAGAGAGTTCCCGAACACTCCTTCACCCCTCCCCACTCACCCATTGCCCCTACTTTTTTTTTTTTAAGTTTATTTATTTTTAAGAGAGAGTCAGAGTGAGCTGGGGGACGGGCAGAGAGAAAGCGAAACAGAGAGAATCCCAAGCAGGCTCCACTTCACCAGCAGCGAGCCCAATGTGGGGCTCAAACTCATGAAAACGTGAGATCGTGCCCTGAGCTGAAACCAAGAGTCAGATGCTTAACCAACGGAGCCACCCATGCGCCCCCATTTCCCCTACTTTTAACATCTTGTTCTAGTGCGGTGCATTTGTTACAATTAATGAACCGGTGTGGATACGTTATTACTACTTGAAGTCCACAGTAGACGTTAGGGTTCACTGTGCTTTGTACGTCGTATGCGTTTAGACTAATGCCATGTATCCGCCACACAGAATGACCAGTTCACTGCCCGCAAGCTCCCCTGTCTGTGCCCCATCTGTTCATCCCTCCCTTCCCCCCGTCCCCCGGTGCCCCTGATCTTCACTGTCTCCATAGTTTGGACTCTTCCAGCATTTCCCACGGTTGATATCACACAGTATGTAGCCTTTCCAGGTTGGCTTCTTTCACTTAGTAAGATGCATTTCAGGTTCCTTTACGTCTCTTTGTGGCTTTAGAGCCGCGCCGGATGATATTTCTTTGTCTGGATGTCCCACAGCTTGTTAATCCATCCACCTGCTGAAGGACGGCTCGGTTGTGTCCAGGTTTGGGCAATGGTGGATAAAGCCACTGTAAACATTTGCGTGCGGGTTTGGTACAGACACTTATTTGGGGTGGATATGAAGGTGTGCAGCTGCCGGGCTGTATGGTCAGAGCATGTTTCGTTTCGTTAAGAAACCGCCAGTCTGTTGTTCAGAGCGGCCGTGCCATCCCGCGTTCCCTGCCAGCAGTGAGCGAGAGCTCCCGTGGCTCCACACCCTCTCCAGCATTTGGCCACTCTGATAGGTGTGCCCTGGTGTCTCGTTTTAATTTGCAATTCCCAATGACATACAATATCGGGCGTCTTTTTATATCCTTTCTTGCCCTCTGCGTATCTTCTTTGGCGAGGTGTCTGTTCGGATCTTTTGCCTATTTTTTTTAATGTTCATTTATTATTGAGAGAGAGAGACAGAGCATGAGCATGGGAGGGGCAGACACAGAATCTGAAGGAGGCTCCAGGCTCTGAACTTAGAGCCTGACACGGGGCTCGAACTCACAAACCATGAGATCATGACCTGAGCTGAAGTCGGACACTTAACCGATTGAGCCCCCCAGGCGCCCCTCGCCTATTTTTTTTTAGTTGGGTTGTTTGTTTTCTTATTGTTGATTTTTAAGAGTTATAGCTCTTTGTGTGTTTGGATGCCAGTCCTTTATCTCATAGGAGTTTTGCAAAGAATTTCTCCCAGTCTTTAGTTTGTCTTGTTCTCTTGACGTAGTCTTTTTACAGACTGTGTCGTTTAGTGAAGTCTTACGTACCACTTTTTTCTCTTATGGATGGTGCTTTTGGTGTGACAAGAAGTCACTGCCAGGGGGCGGCTGGGTGGCCCAGTTGGTTAAGCGTCTGGCTTTTAATTTTGGCTCAGGTCACAATCTCATGGTTTGTGAGTTCGAGCCCTGCGTCAGGCTCTGCATGACAGCGCACAGCCTGCTTGGGATTCTCTCTCTCCCCCTCCCTCCCCCTCCCTCCCCCTCCCCTGATTTTGTGCACATACATTCGCTTGCTCTCTTGCTCTCAAAATAAATAAATAAGCTTAAAAAAAAAGTCCTCACCGGGTGCAGGTCACACAGATTGTCTTCCAGGATTTTCATAGTTTTGTGTCTCACATTCGGGTCGACGACTGATTTGGGGCTCATTGTTTCATGAAAGGGGGTGAGGTCCGGGTCTAGATTCATCTTGCAGGTGGATGTCCCGTTGTTGCGGTGGGACACACGGAAGAGTCCGTCTCTCGTCCGTCGAATTGCCCTTGATCCTGTGGCAAAGATCAGCCGACTGTTCTCGTGCAGGCGGGCCTGTTTCCGGGCACGCTCTCGTGTTCGGCGGGTCCGTCTACTCCTTCGCCAGTCCTTGATTGCTGCGGCCCGACAGTAAGGCTTCAGGTCGGGTGCCGTCAGTCCGCCAGCTCGGTTCTTCTTCAATACTGTGTCAGCTCTTCTGGGTCTTTTCTCTCCATGTAAACTTTAGGATTGGCCTGTCGTGTTCATGGGCTAACTGGCCGGGACAGAAGTCAGCTCTTTAGAGGCCACTCTTAAATATTCACTGCCCGCCAAGGAGTATGGTGCGCTGACGAAAGAATGACTACAGCAGGCGAGGCGGCGGGGGTGGGGGCCAGCAGCTCCGGCGGCACCCGGGCGTAGAACGGTCTCACGGTGTCTCTCATCACAAGGAGCGTGTCCTGGGGCCTCACTGGCCTCTTGGTGCCCCAAGGGCCACAAACAGGGAGTCGTCATCGCCATGCTAGTGACCCGCTCTCTTTGTTCCCCTCTCTTTCGGCCGATTGCAGCTCTCGCCTGACTCACCCCCTCTTTGGACCCACAGCTGAAAGATGAAGCCATCAGGGACCTCAAGTGTCACAGCTTCCCAGCACCAAGTCATTGAGGCCACATTCTTCTAGATGCAAAGTCACCTCCAAACCTAGACCACCTTCTCTGACTCGCCTCGATTGGCCATCAGCTGCCTTAAACGTTCACACTGCTTTTTTTTTTTTTGTAATGTTTTTGAGAGAGAGAGAGAGATGAGTGTGAGTGGAAGAGGGGCAGAGAGAGAGGGAGACACAGAATCCAAGGCTCCGGGCTCTGAGCTGGCAGCACAGAGCCCGACACGGGGCTCGAACTCGTGAACCGTGAGATCATGACCTGAGCTGAAGTCAGACGCCTAACCGGCTGAGCCACCCAGGTGCCCCTCACACTGCTTTTGAATATCTCATTCCACAGTGCGGTATTCCTGCCTGTAATTTTTTTACATGTTTTGATGCATTTTGTGCCTCCTTAACTGACTCTGTAAAATGTTTACGCACCTTGTGAGCCAGAAGGCGCTGTTCTTCCGAGAAAGACATTGCTGTTCCCTCAGAACCTGGGCATTTAGAGACGACGCCAGCCTGCTCACAACACGGGAATTGGTGACGTGTTTAAAAACTGTCACGAGTCCTTGATTCCCCAAGGGCACAGTCAGGAGGAGGACGTGTTCACAGGGAATGTCTGTCCCAACGGAATTAACACCAACCTGTTATTTTCACAATGACTTTATTTCTGTCATCTTCTGGAATAAATTATTTTTCTGCTTTCTATGCAAGAGAAAGAAGTAATAGGAAACACAGAGCCAAAACAAACCTACTGTGGAGAAAATGGAGGACACAGACCACAAAGGGCGACTAGCATTTTGAAAAGTTATTAACGTGCTTGGCGACATAAAAGGAGATACTACATCCTTGATGTTAGAACAAAAATATTCTTTTTAAAAGTAACATTCATAAAACAAGAACAGAGCTCTTGAATTTAAACCACTCGAGCAGAGATGAAAATTCCGACAGCTGGGATTACGAGATAAAACGGAGAGGAACCTCCCAGAAGAGAAGACGTGGGAAATGGAAGAAGAAAGATAACCGAGTTACCGAGGACGTCCCGAGGACGAGTCCGGAAGCAACGAGGTTGCCTCGATGAGAAACGGAAAGGAAGGGAATGGCCAAGAAACGGTTGATGGAAGCATTCCAGAGCTGAAGGGCACAAGTGTCCCGGGGAAAGGCCCCACCTGAGAGGTGAGAGCAGAGCCACCCCATGGCAGGTCGGCACATCTCGGTCAGCCTGGGGCAGAGAGGCCATTGTGCAGGGCCCTCCAGCCAGGGGCAGGGGCTGCAGGGAGGGGACCCACGTTCCACGAACACGAACGGTCACAGATCCCTCCGGAACAAACCTGGTCGCCAGAGTAAATGAAGCAGAGCCTTCAAAATCCCGAAGGAAAATTATTTCCAAACTAGGAGTGCTGGGGGCGGGGGGCGCTCAGTCGGTTAGGCATCCAGCTTCGGCTCAGGTCATGGTCTCACAGTTCATGGGTTGGAGCCCCGCATCAGGCTCTGCGCTGACCGTGCTTGGGATTCTCTCTCTCTCCTCTCTCTCTCAGCCCCTCCCCCATTCTCTCTCTTTCTCAAAATAAGTAAAGTTAAAAAAAATTATTTCCAAACTCGAGCTGTCTGGCCCAGCACCTCATCCAGTTTGGTGGATTTGCGCACACGCCCGGAGGGGATGGGTGTCTGGAGTTACTGGTCAGCTCGGTCAAGATGTTTGTTCAGATCGTCTATGATGGACTGATTTTCTTGCCCAGCTGTCCTATCAGTTTGAGAAAGGGGTCTTCAGTGTCCTGCTGTATTTGTAGAATTCCCCATTTCTGTCTCTTATTCTGTCAAATTTTGCTTCGGTATCTGGAGGCCCCGTGAGCAGGTACACACGCGTTTATGACTGTTATGTCCTCCTTCCGGATAACCTCCTATAGCATTCCGAACTATCCCTCTTTATTTCTGGTAATATTTTTTCCCCGAAGTCTATTTTTTTTTAAGATTTTGTTTTTAAGTAACCTCTACACCCAACGTGGGGCTCAAACTTCCAAGCCTGAGATCAAGAGTTGCACGCACTACCAACTAAGCCAGCCAGGTGCCCGCCAAGTCTCTTTTTTTTAAATGACAGCTTTATTGAGATATAACTCATATCCATAAAATTCACCCATTTAAGGCACCCAATCTGGTGGATTTTAGTATATTCTCAGAAATGCGCAACCATGAGCACCGTCTAATTTTAGAACATTTGGTCACAGAAAGAGACCTCACACCCATCGACGGTCTTCGTCCACCCTCTACCCCCTTCTCTCTGCCGCTAGGAGTAATGCCGCCGTGAAGTTTTGTGTGCAGGTGTTTGTGGGAGCATGTCTTCAGTCCTCTTGGGAATACACCTGGGACTGGCGTTTCCGGGCCATCTCAGAGCCCTGTTGCCAAACTGCTGTTCAGACGGTTGAAGTCTCTTTGTGTCTGATGTTACAGCCGCTCCACCCGTGGGAAACCTGCCATTGATATGCCGTCAACGCCTCTGACCTGCGTATAACGTCTTTCTCTGTAATCCATTTTTATCGTATCTGCCTTTTTCCTTAAGTTTATTCATTTATTTTTGAGAGAGAGTGGGGAGGGGCAGAGAGCAAAGGAGAAAGAGGATCCCATGCAGCCTCTACGCTATCAACACAGAGCCCGATGCAGGGCTTGAACTCACCAACTGCGCGATCATAACCTGAGCCGAGAGCAAGAGTCAGATGCTGAACCAACAGCCACCAGGTGCCCCACCTTCTTTTTTTTTTTTTTTTAAGTTTATTTATTTCGAGAGAGGAGCAAAGAGAGAGGGAGAGAGAATCCCAAGCAGGCTTCATTCACACTGTCAGTGCCAAGCTCAGCACAAGGCTCAAACTCACACACCCAGAGATCATGACCTGGGCCGAGATCAAGAGTCAGATGCTTAAGCGAAGGAGCCACTGAGGCGCCCCCTATAGTATCTGCCTTTTAACTGGAGTTTTATCCCATTGACATTTAATGTAATTATTGGTGCTTTTAGATGTAGGTCGGCCAGTTTGTTTCTGTTTCTATTTTCTCTTTTCCCCTGTTCTCCCTTTTCTGCTTTTCTTGGGCTGTTGGACTGTTTGGGGGGCTCCATTTTCATGTTTTGGCTTTTTTGCTGTACTTTATACTCTTTTTAGCGGTGGCCTCTAGGGTCACAGGATACACACACCCTTAACTGTCCAGCCCACTTATAACTCAGTGCACAATTCGGAGGGAATGTAACAACTCTGCAACCATGCAGGTGTGTCCCCCTCACTCCTGCCTTCTTGCATGCCACAGGCGTCACATCCACTCGCATCGTAAACCCCATACAACAATATCATTCTGCCTCAGTCATAGCTATTTTTTTAAACACGAGGAAAAATAGTTTCTATTTTACCTAGGTATTTACTATTTCTGACATCCTCGTGCCTCTGAGATCTAGTATCAGTCCTCCCGCTTGCAAAACTTCCTTTAACAATTTTTTTTTTTTTTTTTTTTGTAGTGCAGGTCTGCCGGCCACAGACTCTCATGGTTTTCATTTATCTATAAATGTCGTATTTTTCCTTCATTCTTTGATGCTATTTTCACTGGATATAGAATTCTGGGCTTCACAGTTTAAAAAATGTTCCACAGTCTTGCCTCCATAGTTT
Source organism: Paguma larvata (assembly GCA_030068075.1). Classification (NCBI taxonomy): domain Eukaryota; kingdom Metazoa; phylum Chordata; class Mammalia; order Carnivora; family Viverridae; genus Paguma; species Paguma larvata. The sequence goes on along the minus strand of CM057831.1, from coordinate 109,950,126 downwards.
CTGACATGAAGTCCACCGTCGTTGAAATCGTTGTTCTTCCGTAAGTAATGTGTCGTTACTCCCTGGCCACTTCGAGATCGCCTCCTTTTGCCTTTGGCTTTAGCAGACTGGCTGTAATGTGCCTAAGGGTGATTATATTTATCCTGTTTGGGATTCCCTGAGTTTCTTAAATCTGTAAATCTATGTCCTTCACCCGATTGAGGAAGTTTTTAACCCTGATTTTTAAAATGTTTTTTTTCTGACCCATTTTCTCTCTCTGTTCTGGGATTCCTATTTTCTCCCTTTCTGGGACTTGAAATATTAGACCTTTTGACATGTCCCTCAAGTCCATAAGATTCTGTTCCCCTTTGAAAATCCTTTCTCCCTCTCCTTCATATTGGATCAATTCTGTGGATGTTTCCTCAAGTCCACTCTGCCACGTCCATGTCGCTGTTAAGCCCACCCAGTGCATGTTTTAACTTACGCTATTGTATTTTTAAAATTTTTCACTTTTTTAAAATTTTCTTTGATGGTATTTTGTACCTTTCATGCATCGTGAGTGTATTTTCCTTGATCTAGCTGAGTATTGTCATGATAGCCGCTTCAAGTTCTTATCTGGGAATTCCAACATCCTAGTCTTGTCTGGGTTCATTCGGTAAATGTTCATTGTATCCTGAATATTCTAAGTGCTGTGCTGTTACAGTCTGGATTTTGTTAGATTCCTTGGATGAGTGTTGAGGTTGGCGTTTTCGCTGGTAATTACCTTGGTTAGTTCCCAACCACAAAGTCTGTCGCCGCCGGTAGGAGCAGCTCAGATGTCAGGTCAGGCACGTTAGCCGTATCTGCAAGCTGCGTTGAGTCCGCCCGGCACAGGCCCAGTTTCATCCCTCTGCCGGAGACCTGGGAACAGCTTACACATGGAGCATGGAACTGCCGTTCTCTGGCTCTCTCTTTTCTGGGACTCCCCCCTCACTTCGGTAGCTGCGGCCGCCCCCCCAAGGTTCTCTCCTCTGACTTCTCGAGCCAGAAAGGCCGCAGTTTTCCATCAGAGCTTTGGGTGACCCGCATCCGACTCTGTCCGTGGCGCAGCGCTTCCGGCTTCCCACTCCCATCCCAAATCTGCCTACCTTAGTTCACACTCCAGGGCTTTCGGGGAACTGATTTTGTTTGTGTGGGTTTGGGGGTAGGGGTGTTGTTTTGCTGAGACTTTGTATGTGTTCCCTGCAGAGAAGTTGGTCTTAGGAGCTTTGCCTTACCCTCCAACCTCAAATTCAGCACCCAGCCAAACTCCCAGTGAAGTGTGCAGTTAAAGCCATTTTCAAATAAGCGATGTGTCAAAAAAAAAAAAAAAATCATCTCCCAAACTCCTTTTATGGGGCATCAACCAGAGAATGTCCTTTACCAGAAGTGAAGTTTTGTACCACGCAGTGACCAATCCTACAGCCAGGGCGTCCGGGATCCAGGCGACCCAACACAAGAACGATCGAAAGGAATCCTGGGGACACGGGCATAGGAAACACCAAACCCACGTTGTGCAGAGAAGAGCCAAAGTCTTCAGGAGCAATTTCTTCAGCTCCTGCGTAACGAAATCCCTGACATATTTGAAGATTTTGAAAAGAGATTTACATAATTGGGAAGTGTTTGGATTGGAATTACTGTTAAGTACATGGGAAATTAAACCAATAAACAAACAACGGAAAATGATTTCACCCCGGGGGAGACATAATGTATGGGAAGAGACAAAGTGATCATAATGTACGATCTGGCTTAGCTCCGAACAGATCTTACACAGTCGTGCGTAAACCGGGAGTGTTGATCTTGTCGGAATCATGATAGAACTGCACGCTGAGGGCTGAAGTCCTGGGGGAAGGGAGGGGCCTGAAAGAAAAGACCTGAATTAGTGGTTGTGACTGAGGGCGACTCTGACCTCCCAGTGGGCATTTGGCGATGTCTAGAGACATTTCCATTTAGGAGGAAGGGGGTGCTGCCCCACCCCCTGCCCTGAGCACCCACAACAAAGGATTAATCGGTCCACATTTAGAACCGTGCCGCTGTTCAGACCCCGGGCTAAGCCGTCGTTTCCACATCAGTGTGTCGGCAGACAACATCTAAAATGTAAACATCGGGGCGCCCGGGGGGCTCAGTCGGTGAAGCGTCCGACTTTGGCTCAGGTCCTGATCTCATGACTCGTGAGTTCGAGCCCTGCGTTGGGCTCTGCGCTGAAAGCTCAGGGCCTGGAGCTGCTTCGGATTCTCTGTTCCCTGCCGACATGCTCTTTCTCTCAAAAATAAACATTTAAAAAACTAAAAACAAAATAAAATGTAAGCATCAAGTATCAACCACAGAAGCATTTTCAGAGACACGGATTAGAATGAGCTGAAGGCTTTGGGAACGACGGGCGGGGCCTGGGTGGCGTCCTCTGGGTGTGGTTAACAGGCCATGCAGACGCTGTCCCTTTAAAGCGCGTGCATGTGCGAGTTTTATATTCTGAATGACAATTCACGTGGAAGAGAATGACAGAAAAGTACGGAAGTGTGCGAAGGCAGCCTCCTGTTCGTCACAGAAGCTCTCAGAACCATGGTGGACGCCAGACCTGGGTTCTTGCCTGCCAGGATGTGGCTGTGGCTTATTCCATCCTTAGATGGCTCTATGTCTGCATGGAAGGACAGTGCCCGCCGTTAACTGGATCCGGGACTTGTAATCCGTTTCTTCTGCGAGGCAGTAGTCCCAGGAGCCTCAGCATTGGGGTTAACCATCCATAAAGGTGACTGGTGGTCAAGGCCCACACCGCCCCCTGGTGGCAGCTTTCCAGAATTGCAGGCCCGGCTGTTCTGAGGGACCCTGGAACCCCGCGGAAGTTCAAGATGCCAACCTGGGCATCCGAGGAAACAGTAAGCGTTTCACCCGCTCAGTCTCCGAGGCTCCCGTCACCACACAGGCAGTTCAGAGCACCTGTTTTAGGGCCCATAGCTGGTTGTAAAGTTCCATTGGGGGTTAAACTGAATTTTGAGTTTGTTTAAAGGCTGGAAAATTCTATGGGGCACCTGGGTGTCTCAGTTAAGCATCCGGCTTCCGTTCAGCTCCTGATCTCTCAGTTCGTGGGTTCAAGCCCCATGTTGGGCTCTGCGCTGACAGCCTGCTTCAGATTCTGTCTCCCTCTCTGCCCCTCCCCCACTCATATGCACACTCTCTTTCTCTCTCTCTCTCTCTCAAAAATAAATACACATTAAAATACATTAAAGGCTGGGAAATTCTAAAATATTTTATTTATTTTGAGAGAGAGAGAGAGAGAGGGAGGGAGGGAGGGAGGGAGGGAGAATCCCAAGCAGGCTCTACACTGTCAGCACAGAGCCCAGAGCCCAACGCAAGGCTCAAATTCACAAACTGTGAGGTCTGACCTGAGCTGAAATCAAGAGTCGAACACCTAACCAAATGAGCCGCCGGGTGCCCCTAAAGGCCGGGAAATCCGGAAGTACGGCTCTGCTCTCGCTCCTCCGCGCCCCCGCCCTTGCTGGGAAGGGGATGCAGCTCGGCGGCTGGTCCTGCCGTTGGTCTGGTCTCGCGGCTCCAAGCCGAACCTGCTGCCTTGCTCCTCTGCCCGCTCTTCCCGCAGGAGGACATTTACAAGGCATTCGGCTCAGGCCGCTTGGCGCCCCTGTGCCCTCGCCGTGCTCACCCGGGCCCTGATGGCTGACCCAGGAAAGCCCGGAGCCACACAGCCCACGGCTTTGTTTGCTCTGTTTCTTGCTTTGGGGGAAGGACTCTAACCAAAGCGTAGTTACTCTGCAAAGCAGGACGGAAATTTAAGATGGGGCTTGGGGGGGGGGGCTGGAGAGGAGGAGGGGCCCACAGCAGAGCAGGCTTCAGAAGCCGTTCCTTCTGTCTGGGAACAGGTGTCAGGCTAGTCTTCGCTGGGAGGCGGAGGCAGTTGGGAGCGTGGCCCCCACCGTTAGGTGCCCAGCCCAAGGAGGAGCCCCTGGACTCGGCGGGGGTGAAGATGTCTCCTGCAGGTGGGAGGAGGCGGGGCCCAGGGCACCGCTAGCACCCGTGGTCGTGCAGAGGGGCTCCCCCAGCCTGTGCCCAGCGCACTCCCCCGCACACCCAGGCCTGAGCGCCAACCCCCACCTGGCCCAGGCCCCTGCCGCCTCTTCCCTTGGTCTGTTTCCTCGGGTGGCACTCAGCACACCTGGGTTACACCTGTTCACTGACTCACGTGGCCAGCCCCCCACAAGTCTGTCAGCTCCGGAGGGCAGGGGCAGGCTGCCCACCAGAACCACCCTCACCTCCTGGCTTTTAGGGGGTGCCCCGAGCAAAAGTGGTGAACAAGGGGGTGAATGAGCAAGTCACTTCTCTGGCGTGTGTGGGAGAGGGAGGGAGAGGAGGGACTTCAGCTGTCACCCGGGGCTTGTATCAGTGTCTTTCTCGGGGCCGAGGAGACCACAGGCCCGCTGCCACACGTCCCACCAAGCGGGAGTCCCCCTGGCTCTGCCTGGAAGAGCATGCCCGTTGTTAGTGCGGGGACCCGGCTGCACGGGTGTGAGGAGTCAGCCGGCCTGTTTACTCCTCTGTTCGAGGCCCCGCTGCACGTGATCCGTTCTGGGGACTCCCCAGCAGGAGAAAGTACGGAAAATGGGGACAGCGATCGCAGGGGTGGGCGGGGCCTCGGGGGCTTCTCACGTGTTCTGTGCGGTGGGGGGGGGGGTTCTTTCTTGAAGGACGGCACCCGGGGTGATCGTGGGTTCGCTCCCTCTGTCCCTCGGTGCCCGGCGCTCGCACCGGGAGCTGTGGGTTTGGCAGGTGCCTGAGCCCCCCCAGAGGGGCCCAGTTCAGTGAGCGTGAGGGGCACCACCAGGCCAGAGGCGTGGAGCCCAGATGCCCGAGAACCGCCCCCCCCCAGGCTCCGGGAGGTGCAGAGTGCCCTTGCAGAGGGAAGCGAAGGGGGAGGCGGGGGACAGGAGCTGGGTGGACACCCGAGCGGCCGCGGTGGAGGCATCACCTGGGGCCGCTGGACGAGCAGAGCTGCGGGGCTGGGCCCCTCCGCACCTCGTTGGCCAGGCTTTTATGCCTTTTCCAGCCTCCCGGGCAAGCGGGGAGGAGGCAGGGGGCACTGGAGGAAACGGGCCATTTCAGTGGGATGTGTGTTCCCGAAATAGTGAAAAGCAATTAGTGTTTCCTCTTAAGTGTGAAAACGGAAAGCTGTAGGGCCATAGTCCGAGACCCTGGAAATCTCTCGTCTGGCTTTTCGCACGTAGCTGGTGGCCAAGAAATTCTCCCGGTTCCGTGAGGATCAGTCCTCCGCCCGGCAGCTGGAAACGGCCCCCCAGAGGGACAGGCGGCCTGCAGCCCCCGCAGCAGCACCCCCCGGGCCCCTCCAAGCACTTGTGGTTCCAAAGCCACCGCGGTTTCCCGCTGTCTGCTGACCCTTCCTTCCTCCCGGCCAGGCCCCTCACCCGCAGCCCCGTCTCCCCGCAGGTAAACAAGGAGAACGTCGTGAAGGTGGGCCACCGGCAGGTGGTGAGCATGATTCGCCAGGGAGGGAACCACCTCATCCTCAAGGTGGTCACGGTGACCAGGAACCTCGACCCGGACGACACCGCCAGGAAGAAAGGTGCCCGCCCCGCCCTCCTGTGCTTGCACGCTTTCGGGTGTCCCCCACACCTCCTCCCACCTGGGGGGCAGGCCCCCGAGAGCAGGAAAAGCCACACAGGGAGGTGGAGAGAGGATTGGGAGCTTGCCCACTGGGCACAGGGGCCTCAGGCAAGGCGGTGCTCGGCAGCCTGGGTCCGGGGTCATCAGCACGTGTGTGAGGCCCATGCCCTTGCCGTGATGGGGGTGGGGGGTGGCAACTAGGGGCTACAAGCCTGCCGGAACCGCCAGGCCTGTTAGTCACCAGCAGGCACAGCGTGGAAAGAGAGCTGGACCAGCCTCCCCTCCGCAGATTTCTGTTCCCTCGGGGAGGGCAGGGGTCCCAAGTGCCAGGAATGCTTGGGGGGCTCAATGCAGAGGGCAAGGGCCCCCCCCCCAGAGGGCCTGTCCCGGTCCCAACCGCTTGCAGCCCAAGTGGAGCCTCAGCGGGTGACACGGCTGCTTCCCCACCTTGGGGGATGCTCGCCTGTCTGCCTCCCCTGCAAGTCCAGGCCGGCCGATCCCAGGTTGTCCTGGAAGAGGAGGGCGGGGAGTGCAGGGGAGGGGGGTGACATCAGGGCCGGGTTCTCACACCTCTGTCTCTGCTGTCTGCCCCTCAAGCTCCCCCGCCTCCCAAGCGCGCTCCGACCACGGCCCTCACCCTGCGATCCAAGTCCATGACCTCGGAGCTGGAGGAGCTCGGTAAGAGTCGCCCGTCTGGCCCGCCTGGGCCCGCGCTGCCGCCTGCAGCACCGGGATGTCCCCGCGCTGCCTCAGCCCGTGCATGGCCCTGTGCTGGCTTGCTTGCCCTGTCCATTGTCCCTGAGCCCCGGGAACTGCATCAGGAACCCTGCGTGTGGGTGGCTCCCACGTTGGCATCTCTGTGGGAGTCCTGCTGGCTTCAGGGGTGGTGGCTAGTTTTGCCTTTTCCTGTTTTCGGCTCATCTAACATTGTTTTGTTTTGAATTTTTGGGCCTCTCACTAGTGGATAAAGGTAAGCTGCCCCACGGTGTCCCCCAAACAGCTCCCCTGCTGTCTCGGGCACACCCCACCCCCAAAGTCTGCCTCATGGGCCCTCCATGCTGGGCTCAGCCCAGAGAGCTCCGTCCCTGGGGTTTGGCATAGATAGCGGTGGGGCCAGCAGGCCCGGAAGGCCGCACACCAGGGATAGGGAGCTTCTGGAATCTTCTAGAAGGTCTTCAAGGCACAGGAGGGCTCTCGCCACTGGCCCTATCACATGGACAGGGAAGGGTGTTCAGAGCAGTGTGGGCCCTGGGTCCAGGGCAGTGTTGGCTCCGAAGAGGGAAGGTTCTGGAGCCGGTGCAGGCCGTCCGGATGCTGGTTAAATGTCGTGCTAGGGCGTCACCATGGAGCCCAGGGACACGTTTGGAAGGAGGCTGGCTCTGACCCACGCCGAAGTGGCGACAGGGCCGACGTGCTTGCTCTGCGGAGAGCGTGGAGAGGGGCTCGCCGGGTGATGAAGGGCCAGCGTCTGAGCGCCCCGCGCAGCCCAGAAACCAGCCCTGAGCCCAGACCCGCCCGTCGGGCACAGCTGGCCCAGGGGGAGGACGTCCGAGCTCCCCTCGTTGCTGTTTAACTTGAGGTCACTCCCACCTGACCCCAGCCTTCACCGGGAGACCTTCTGGACCCTCCCCCCGAGAGAGCAGAGAGCAGCCCTTCCTCCCCGAGGCTCCTCGTGAGGGGTCGCCTCCGCCCATGGCGGGTGCATGCTGCCGGCAGCCTGTCCCCCAGCAGGCACCCCTCCCGGGCCTAGAAGCTGCAGACGGGCACCGGGGCCTAGGCTGCTAGGAGTGAGCACCCCTGTGATGGTGCCGCCCACCCCCTGCCCAGAACCGGTAGTCCCTCACAAGCCCTTTTTCTCCCAGCCACTTCCTGTGCATCCAAACAAGGCTCGCCAGGAGAGCGGGGCTGTCCCCGCACACTCGGCGTGGCCCCTGGTGGGATGACAACAGAATTACTGCCCGTCCTTTAACACGGGGCCCGCCCCTGGCCTTGGCGTCTCTCCCCCGTCTCTCCCTGCTGTGCAGGGACTCGGTGCCCCCATTCTCACCCCCTTGGCCGGTCTGGCCCAGTGCTGCGGGGACAGTGTCTCCTCCATGGCCAGGAAGCAGGTTTCCCAGCGGGCGTGTTGGGAGGGGAAGGTCCCTCGTCGCGGGGTTCCTGGGAGAGCCGTAAGGCTGGCTGTCCGCACGTGGCCCCTGTGAGCTTCGGGTCAGGGTCAGGTTGCCCGGCCCCCGAGCCAGGCCCTGGAGAGCACTGCCATCACGGACTCACCCTCGACTTTCTGTTTGCAAGCCTCCATCCGGAAGAAGAAGGGTAAGGGGCCAGCCCGGTGTCTGTTCCCAGCCCCCGCCCGCACACCCTATGGAAGAGACCCTCTCTCTGTGGCTGTCGGCGTGGTGTCTAGACCGCCGTACCCTTGCTCTGTCTCCTCCCTGTGCTGGTGCCCGTGGCGGGTCCAGCTCCGGACCACGTCCTGTCTGTCTGTCCCGTCTGCTTTGCTCTCCTGATGTGGCTCCTCTCCCCCTCAACATGTTGTGCGTTTCCCCCAGAGCCGTGTCCTCACCATCATGACTGGGAAGCCCGCGGGACCCTCAGGCTGTCACAGCGGCACCCGCCCTACCTGCTGGCAGCCTCTAAGCTGCATGCAGTCCATGGCTGCACGCAGCAGGCAGCCGGGGTGCAGGCCAGCGGGGCCCCAGTGCTGGACGGGGGCCTGGGCCTCAGGGGCAGGGCGGCCTCCCCGAGCTCCCGGAAGGCCCCTGGCTCTCATGCTCCGTGCCTGCAGGATAGCTGTCCTTGAGCTCGCGGGGAGCCGGGGGGTGGGGCGGGGGGGTGGGGTGGGGCGGTCACAACGCTGTGCACAGCAGGGCCCCAGATGGATTCGGGCTCCTCCTTCAGCAGACCCATATTTTGGGGTGTTTCTCACCTGACTGCTAGAGATGACGACCCGAGTGATAAAAGTACAATAAATTCAAAATTCCTTGTCGGGGGCTGGGGGAGCACAGCGTGGATGCTGTCACATGAGCCTGGGCGCTGGCGCTGAGGCACGACGTGGTGTTCTGAACACGGCAATCAGGAGGTGGGTCTCGGAATCCATCGTCTGGTATCTGGGGCAGGATCACGGGTTCTGGAGCTTCAGGTCAGGACCCCTCCTCCTTCCCTCCCCGGCCTCCACCCCCAGGGGCTGCCCAGAAATTTTCCTGGGATTACATTTCTCCCCGAAGGCCCCTTCGAGCCAAAGCCAACGCCCTGCTGGCAGGGAGGGCCCCTCTGTTGGCCACACTGTCCTGAACGAGGCACCCAGTGTGGGCTCCCAGGACCTCACCGGCACGACAGAGCTGGCCAAGAAGGTCCCTTGCCCAGGGGGCGCTTCCAGGAGCCAGACACACTGGACTGTGTGAAAAGACAGAAGGCACAATCCTTGTGGCTAGCATGGGCACCAGGGACAGGCAAGAGTCCTGGAGGGTGGAAACCCACCTGGCTTTGAAACAGAGAAAACCGGATGCGGCTTGAGATGAAACGCGCCTCCCCCGCATCTCCTGCCCTCAGCTAGTGCGCACGAGACCCCAAAGTTGCCCAGCGGCCGCGGCCTACCCAGCTCCCTTGTGAGCAGTCCACCGGGCCAGGGGGACTGTGGGGTGGAGTGCGGGGCTCCGGCAGCTCATGCCCACTCCGAAGTGAGGGCGTGGACAGTCCAGCCTCAAGGAGCAGGGAGCATCACGGTGGGCATGCAGAGACTGCTTCTGCCACATTGCTGCTACCAGTCTCTTCCGGGGACCCGTCTAAGCTCAGAACCTGCCCGTCTCTTCCGGGGACCCGTCTAAGCTCAGAAACATTCCCCATGCTCCAGTGGGGCCGTGTGCAACAGGGGAAAAACAGGCCTTTACAACATACTGGTTGAATAGTGTCTCCCCAAAAATCCACGTCCAGCCAGAACCTTATTTGGAAACAGGGTCTTTGCAGATGTGAGCCTGATGAGGCCGTACTGGATTAAGGGGGGCCTGGACCCAATGACCCTGACCTCATGAGAGAGGAAGAGATTCAGACACCGGAGGAGGCTACAGAGGCAGAGTTTGGAGGGACGTGGCCACAGCCCAGGAACGAACGCTTGGAGCCCCAGAACCGGAAGAGGCAAGAAGGATCCTCTCCAGGAGGAGAAAAATCCTACTGACCCCTGGATTTGGGAATCCTGGCTTCCAGACTGATGGGAGAAAAACTTCTTTCGTTCTGAACTGTTTGTGGTGGTTCTAGACAACGGTCACACCAGTGAGATGGCCCCCAGCCCTGGCTTCCCTGGGCCACTCGGCTCTGGCTGCACCCACGGCCCGTCCCGTGGAAGGTGTGACGCACCAGGGCCATCAGCTCAGGGACAACTCAAAGACCCCTCCCCGAGCCTCGCCGTCTCCTGGGAAGACTAAGCCAGAGGTGGGCCAGCCACGGCCACGGCCTCCCGCCCGGGGGGCTGGTGCGTGGCCTCTGGTGCTGTTGGTGTTTGCGTCTCACCTCCTGCAGAGGAAATCCCGCCGAGGTCTGGCTCCTGGAGCGTGGGCTTCTGCAGCGGGAGGGCTCGGGGCGCGGTGGCCGAAGACTACCAGTGGTCAAGGGTGTGCCCCCGGGCTGGGGGGTAGGGGGAGGGGCTCGTGACACTCTGGCTGTCCCTGCTCTGGTTCCCCGGGGGACCTAATGCACCGCCTCCCCTCCTAACACACGCTCGCCCCCTCACCGGGAGGCTTGCAGTTTATGGATGGTGAGCATCACCCCGGTCCTCTCAACAGACCGTACAGTTGCTTAGAAAATGACAGCACGTGGCTGCTTCTGGAGGCTTCTCATCAACTCCTTACTAGGCAGTTTTTAAGATGTGTCTAAGGGCTGTTTGCAGCCGCAGAGCGCCTCATTTTAGGACTAATCCCCTTCATCCTCCCTGGATAGAGACCCACACCCGGCTCTCGTGAGCACAATAATCCAGAGAGTCTGCGGTGAGAAGTGGGACTCCACAGCCTCACAGCTTTTCCTGAAAGCCTTCGTGTTCTGGTAAACAGACTGTCCGAGACGGGGGCCGAGCAGCCTGAGCCGGGGGTCACGCCACCAGGCTCCCCTTGAGACAAGAGCCAGGAGGGGCCCCAGGCCCCTGTGCAGGGAAGCCACGGGCCCTCCGTGTTTCCATTTGAATCGCACAAACCACACTAAGTGGGTGTCACTGAAAGCAGCCAGCCCCAGCCGTACCCCCTACAACCCAAGAACTCTGGTGTTCCGGTTCAAAAGAACATTTGGCTGGAGGCAGAAGGGCCAAGATTTAAAACAAGGACAAGGAGGGGTGCCTGGGCGACTCAGTCGTTAAGTGTCCAACTTTGGCTCAGGTCATGATCTCACGGTTCGTGAGTTCAAGCCCCAAGTCGGACTCTGTGCTGACAGCTCAGACCTTGGAGCCTGCTTCAGATTCTATGTCTTCCTCTCTTGCTCACACTCTGTCTCTCTCTCAAAAATAAATGAATTTAAAAACACGTTTTGAATAATAAAACAAGGACAAGGATATCCACTCCAGGCGGCCATGACTCCAGGGCGTGCACTTCCAGGTGCCCCCAGGCCCGCCCTCTCAGTCCAGGGCGACTGCGGTGTGGACAGTGCCCTGACTTCTCAATCAGCTGAGCCAGGCGGACCGTTCTGACGCGCACTGCCCTTCAGGGCTCCGCATCGCCGGCCCGGGGTGGGGGTACAGAGGCCGGCGGACCCCGACTCGAGCCCCGGCTCCCACCCACCTGGTCGCCTGGCGGCAGGTTTTTACCCGCGTGAACTTCGCCATCACAGGTCAGAGCTGCTGCCTGTCCCACACCCAGGTTCTTGTTAGGACGAGAAAGGAGACGAGGCACTCAGGATTTCCACCAGGGACCGCTGCTCCTGAAACGGGGCCTCTGCCTCCCCTCTGCGTGCCCATCATCGAAGGCATACTTTTGGGGTGCCTGCCATGCGCCCTGGGGCCCCAAGATCACAGTGTGCCTCCTGCATGTTCTGGGCGCGTGAAAATTCCAGGTGGTACTTGGATACCAGGCAGCGCCCCTCGGCATGCTGGGGGTTTAGGGTGAACCAGCCCATCAGCTTGGGGGAAGGAGGTTAAAACCAAAGACACGGCTGGAAACAGGAGGCTCTGGAAGGTGTTGCTGGTTAGCTCTGCGTCACGGGACAGCGTCCTGCCCCGGGGTCCCCACCCCGTACGGTGCCCTCTGCAGCCCGCGGCATGGAGCGCCCCTCCACATGCCGTGCTCCCACAGGATGAGTGTCGGGCCCAGTCACTCCTTCTGTGGCTCAGTGGCGCCCCCTCCACGCCCAGGAGAGCCTCACTGAGCGGTGTGCTCCGTGGCTAAGGCTGGACCTGGAAAGACGGCCGGAGCCCTCTGATGGGCTCCCAGCTCCAAGGACACCGGCCTCCCTGCACCTCAACCTGAAACAAGCCGACAGCTACCGCCAGGGGCCCCGCTTCCAGGGATGGGACGCCCCGAGCCTCACACGCTGGCCTCACAGCTCTGGGTCTCCGCAAGACCCCAGGGGCCTGGGCCTTTGTGACGGCATGCACTTCGAGGGGAGTCATTGGACCCCAGGAAGGACTGGGGTTGCTAGGAGAAGGCCTCAGGCTTGTGGACAGACTGTCCGCGTGTCCATGCCTGCACGTCCTGGGGGGCGGTGGGTGAGGACAGTGCCGTCCGTGCCTCACGAGGTCCAGAGCGGGGTATCCCTCCCAGGCACCGCCTCGCACTGGCTTCGTGCTAACCTGACCTCAGTCTTCCCGGAAGGGCGGCCGGGGCCCACCCCCTCGGGACCCTTGTTCTGCAGGGTCCCAGACATCCCACAGGCGAAGTGGGGGCATCTGGGCGGTTCTAGAGTGTGCTGAAGTTTTTGCACTTTCCAAACACTGTAATGTTTTAACTTTAAATTGTACAAAGTTTTTAATTTGTAAGAATTACGCGTCACTAACCCTTGACTCTCTTTTTCGCCAAGAAAAAGAAGGCTGTATTGTTGAGAAGTCAGGTCTTCCCCGCACAGCACGGGCGTGGAGGCTCGGACTCCCGAGGGCCCCCTGTCTGTGTCCACCGCCTCCAGCCCCGGGTCCTTACGCCCTGGCGGCCGCCTCTGGGTGCAGAGGAGCTGGGTATGCCTCTGAGCTCTTAAAGAGGAAAAGACCCAAACCCTGGCTTAGTTGACGCGGTCGAGAGAAAGTCCGGCAGCACGAGGAAGTGGCTCCAGTGAAGACTTGACCTTCGGGGAGTTGCAGGCCTCGGGGGCCGAGGCTGTGTCACTGAGGGTTTTGGCCCACGTCTTGTCCGTGTGCGCCTGTGCGGGGCGAGGGTTCGGGAACAGACTTGGCATCGCTGTGAATGCACGTGGCAGAGAGACGCATGCACGGCGGTGACGAGCACCCGCTTGCATGGTTTGGAGGCCGGAGCGGTTAAACGGCTGTTCGCGCGTGGAGGGCACCTTGTCAAGAGCCAGTCCCTGGCTGCGTCTTGGGGGCTTCGGTCACTGACGCCTGTTCCTGCCCTCATGTTCCCGTTGCAGATAAACCCGAGGAGATTGTGCCGGCCTCCAAGCCATCCCGCACTGCTGATAACGTGGCCATGGAGTCCAGGGTGGCCACCATCAAGCAGCGGCCCACCAGCCGGTGCTTCCCCTCCGTCTCCGACATGAACGTGAGTGGCCGTGCCCCGGGGAGGCGGGCGGGCCGCCCCTGCAGAGGCAGCGCACGCCTGCGGTAACGCCCGGAAGCATCGCCCGGTGGACAGGCTGGCCCGGCGCCGTGCACATGCGAACAGACCCACCTGCTGGTGTGGGACCCCCGTCACCTCCAGAACCCGGGGGGGGGGGGGGACTCCAACGAGCTCTGGGCCGCCCCCCCTGCAGGGCCAGCCCTCAGCCCCCTCCTGCCTCCCTAGCCCTGCTCCCTGCCTCGCAGGCCGTCTCTCATGGCATCTTAGGCCCCACCCTGGCCCAGACGCCCTCCGGCCCGGCCTGCGGCCCCGAGCAGATGGTACTTTAGGAAGACAGCCTGGGGCCCTGAGCACCAGACGCACAGGAGCCTATGCTCACATTTCCACCGGGCTCAGCCGCCCTCCGATGCCATGCGCGGGCTGGCAGGCGGCCGGCAAGCCCGGTGTTACAGACGAGGAAGCGGCGGGTTGGGCAGGGGCTGCACAGGGAATCCGTTTCCCAAGTGCACGAGGGAAACTGTGGGTTCCTCCCGGGTCGGCGCACCTGCCGCAGGCTTTATGCTGGCTTGCTCCCCCACCCCCGGTACCTGGCTCACCTTGTCCTGTGCTGTGGGCCGGTGTTATTGACCCATTTTGTGGAGGAGGGAAACAGAGGCTCCTGCACTACCCACCACTGTATGCGCCTTCCTACCCAACATCTGCCCCGGCCCCCCTCAGACCAGCCGGCCGGACCACGGCTCCATGGGGCACGCTGGCATTCAGAGGGCAGGAGCTGGTGGGGAGTGTTCGGCGAGAGCCTCTCGCGGCTCCCTGAGGCCGCGCGTCTTGTCAGGCTGGGCGGGACACAGGCTGCTCGTGGGGGAGCAGCGCAGCACGGGAAGCCGAGTGACAGGTGCACACGGGTGCTTCCGTGTCACCGTCCGGGCCCGGATGCCCTGGGTGGGGCTGGTCGGGGCCCGCCTCACTCCGGGGTCTCTGGTTTGCAGTCCGTGTACGAACGACAGGGCATCGCCGTCATGACACCCACTGTTCCTGGGAGCCCGAAAGGCCCGTTTCTGGGCCTCCCCCGAGGTACGATGCGAAGGCAGAAGTCAATAGGTAAGAAGCAAGGCCTCCACCCACAGAGGGCGCCCCCGGCTGTCGGAGAAGCCCTCAGAGCCCCCCCCCGCCCCCCACCCGGGCAGAGCCGCCCACTGGGGCCTGCCCAGACAGAAACCCCTCTGCCTGCTGGAAACAACACCCAGCCTCGCAGGCCGAGTGGCCAGTGCTAACGCCCGCAGGGCGGTGGGGCGTGCGTCAGCAGGGAGGCAGAGGGTAGACCGGGGTGGTGCGGGAGACCCCGCCTCACCCTGCGGGGACCGCAGTGGCAGATGGAGGAGGTCGCCTCCTCGACACGATCCCCACGTCCCCCGAACTGCCCGGCCACTGCCGTGTTTCAGCCGGGTGAGCTCAGCGGACACGTTTCCGAGGGTGGTGGGGCCCGGTTCTAGAATGCTGACAAATTCCTGTACCGCGTGTCGCAGAAAGCCGCGCGCCTCCTTGTTAATGTCCCGGCGATACCTACAGACGCCTCCGGGCACGGCGAACGCGGCCCTGCTGGACAGCCCCTCGTGTGATAACCCGACACCGTCTGTACCACGTAAAGTCTCAGAGGAGCCGGGCCGCTGCCGGACATGGCTGGACCCCGCAGTCCCAGGCCGGTCCTCGGGGACGCTTCGGGTGATTCTGGAAGTGCCCCTGCTGTTTGGAGGCCTGGCTCCTCTGTCACTAGTGTGAGGTGGCTCACAGCAGGCCGTGCCTGGTGGTGGTGGCATCCACTGCTCCTAACACCTGCCGCCCCGGGAACTCAGGGCCACCGCAGAGTAGTGTAGGTGCCGCGTTGTGCCCCTGGCTCTGTAAGTGGTTAATAACAGTCCATTCCCTCCCGTCAGACAGCAGAATCTTCCTATCAGGTTAGTGAAGCTCACGGTTCGGAATCTGTCGTCTGAATGTCGCCCCCGTGCTGCTCTGTGAGGCGTGTTCTTATATCACCACTCCTTGGGACACTGTTGTCGGGCGAGCCGCGTGGTGGTGACTGGTCGGGCCTCCGCGCGAGCCGTCTGGGCAGTGCCCTCCCACAGGAGCGTGTGACGCTGGGAATACCCTTATCGGATGGAAATTTTCATTGGAATGAGTTACTGTAGTTTGTCCCGGAAGTTATTTTGATTTGAAGTGATCCATCCGTTTTGTTACCTCCTCAAGCAACCCCGCATGCCCCCCGCGTGAGACCGCGGTGCCTCCGTCTGTCGGTGTCCGTGTCTGTTTGCTTCTGTCTCCTCGAGTGCCTTCTGTTGATGTTTCGGTGTCTTGGGCTCTCAGGAAGCAGGCAGCCGAATGTCCACCTTGCTTAATCGTGATGCTGGCAACTGCCCGGCCCAGAGGGCCTTCGGTGGGACCCCGAGGGGCTCCTGAGGCCAGTGGCCCAGGGTCTGCTCAGGAAGCTGCTCCCGGCTTGGGCTGGGCTCCCTCCCCTTGCGGGCGTGTTGCACAGCTTCGTGGCCTTGCCCCTGATGGCCCGAGAGCACCAATACCCTCAAAGGGTCGGGTGGCCCAGAGAAGTCAGGCAACAAAACAGGTTCCCGTCACGTGGGCGAGGCCGGCTCTATCACCCCTCAACCGAGGCACCGGCTGTGGCACGTCGGTCAACGCAGCGGTACCCTCGCCCTCATCTCCAATGGGCAGCATGACAGCCTCGGCCCCCAGACCCCACAAACACTCCCCGGGGCCCCGGCCAGGCCCAAAGGGACAGGTGCGTCCTGATCCAGCCCAGTCCCAACGCTGGCTCACGCGCACACACGGGAGCGCACACGGCTCACTGCCCCGAGCGCCCTGCCCTGCCCTCCTGCCTCTGTCCCGGGCACCACAAGCAGAACATCTCAACAGCACGCACTCGGTGCCTCCCAACGCCTTTCCCTTTTTTCTTTTCTTTCCCTTTTTCCTTTCTCGTCCTCGTGGGGGGCTCGGATAGGCCGTGTGAGCTTCTGGCATTGTGGCTTGTGCCGTGCCCTGTGCTCTGCTGTGAGTGTGCGAGAGGCAGTGTATCGCGCCAGCCTGGGAGCTTGGTGGGGCGTGGCCCTCGCGGTTTACACCAAGCCTGCCTTCTCCTTACAGGAATAACGGAGGAAGAGAGGCAATTTCTGGCCCCTCCGATGCTGAAGTTCACCAGAAGCCTGTCCATGCCGGACACCTCGGAGGACATCCCTCCCCCGCCGCAGTCCGTGCCCCCGTCCCCGCCGCCCCCTTCCCCCACCGCCTACAACTGCCCCAAGTCCCCGACCCCAAGAGTCTACGGGACCATCAAGCCGGCGTTCAACCAGAACGCCGCCGCCAAGGTGCCCCCCGCGGCCCGCTCGGACACGGTGGCCACGGTGCTGAGGGACAAGGGCATGTACTACCGGAGAGAGCTGGACCGCTACTCCCTGGACTCCGAGGACCTGTACAGCCGCAGCGCCGCCGCCCAGGCCAGCGTCCGCAACAAGAGGGGCCAGATGCCCGAGAACCCGTACTCGGAGGTCGGCAGGGTCGCGAGCAAAGCCGTGTACGTGCCCGCCAAGCCGGCCCGGCGCAAGGGCATGCTGGTGAAGCAGTCCAACGTGGAGGACAGCCCCGAGAAGACGTGCTCCATCCCCATCCCCACCATCATCGTCAAGGAGCCCTCCACCAGCAGCAGCGGGAAGAGCAGCCAGGGCAGCAGCACCGAGATTGAGCCCCAGGCCCCCGAGCCGCCGGGCCAGCTGCGGCCCGACGACGGCCTGACCGCCAGCAGCCCCTTCGCCGCCGCCATCGCCGGGGCCGTCCGCGACCGGGAGAAGCGGCTGGAAGCCAGGAGGAACTCCCCGGCCTTCCTGTCCACAGACCTGGGGGACGAGGACGTGGATCTGGGGCCGCCCGCCCCCCGCGTGCACGCCTCCAACTTCCCCGAGGAGGCCGACTTCGGCGAGGAGGGTGGCGCGGAGCCGCTGTCGTTGCCCACGCCGGTGGCGGTGCCCAGGGAGCCCGAGAACCATTTTGTGGGTGGAGGCCAGGCTGCAGCTCAGGGGGAGGCCGGCAGGCCGCTCAACTCCACATCCAAAGCCAAGGGCCCCGACGGCAGCCCCGTGGTGCCCCCCAAGAGCGGCAGTGCGGCCAGCCCTGAGAATTACGTCCACCCGCTCACGGGGAGGCTGCTGGACCCCAGCTCCCCGCTGGCCCTGGCGCTCTCCGCAAGGGACCGAGCCATGAAGGAGTCCCAGCAGGGCCCCAAGGGGGAGGCCCCCAAGGCCGACCTCCACAAACCTCTCTACATCGATACCAAAATGCGGCCCAGCGTGGAAGTGGGCTTCCCTCCCGTCACCAGGCAGAACGCGCGGGGGCCCCTGCGGCGGCAGGAGACGGAGAACAAGTACGAGACGGAGCTGGGCAAGGACCGCAAGGGCGAGGACAAGAAGACCACGCTCATCAACATCGTGGACACGTCCCAGCAGAGGTCGGCCGGCCTGCTCATGGTCCACACCGTGGACGCCGTCAAGGCCGACCACCTGCTGGAGGAAGAGGAAGAGAAAGCCGACGTGGAGGCCGAGCCAGACCACTCGCCGTCCGAGGTGCCAGAAGGCGCTCCCGTAACTGAAGGTGCTTTACAGACCTCCGCCAGCCCCGAGCCCGCCGCCGCCGCCGCCGCGCCCGGCAGGACCATTGTGGCGGCGGGCTCCATGGAAGAGGCGGTGATCTTGCCATTCCGCATCCCTCCTCCCCCTCTGGCATCCGTGGATTTGGACGAGGAATTTATTTTTACAGAGCCATTGCCTCCCCCCCTGGAATTTGCCAATAGTTTTGATATCCCCGACGACCGCATCGCTTCCGTCCCCGCTCTCACGGACTTGGTCAAGCAGAAGAAACACGACGCCTCCCAGCCCCCTCCGTTGAACCCCAGCCAACCAGCCAACTGTGCAGACGGTAAGAAGCCGGCTGGCCTCTCCAACTGCCTGCCCGCCTCGTTCCTGCCGCCCCCCGAGCACTTTGACGCGGTCACGGACTCTGGGATCGAGGAGGCAGACAGCCGGAGCAGCAGCGACCACCACCTCGAGACGACCAGCACCGTCTCCACCGTGTCCAGCATGTCCACGCTGTCCTCCGAGGGCGGGGACAGCGTGGACACCTGCACAGTCTATGCAGACGGGCAAGCGTGTATGGTGGACAAGCCCCCGGTACCTCCGAAGCCAAAAGTGAAGCCCATCATTCCCAAGAGCAATGCACTTTATCAGGACGCGCTGGCGGAGGAAGACGGGGACAGCTTTGTCATCCCTCCCCCGGCACCCCCGCCGCCGCCGGGCAGCGCCCAGGCCGGGGCCGCCAAGGTGACGCCGCCGAGGACCTCCAAGTTGTGGGGTGACGTCTCTGAGGTCAGAAGCCCGATTCGCTCAGGCCCAAAGGCAAACGTGATCAGTGAATTGAACTCAATCCTGCAGCAAATGAACCGAGAGAAATCGGCAAAGCCGGGGGAAGGATTGGATTCACCCACGGGAACCAAGGCCGCCAGCCTCGCTCCCAGGTAAGTCCCGCCGTTGGTGTAGACAGACTGCCCCATGCGGGCTTTCCCGTCGCGTCCAGTCAGTGCTGACCAGGAAACGCCCTTGGGGAGCAGCCAGCGCAGACGTGTGCCGCCACACCTGCTACACAACGTGTGGGTTCCTCTCCCCTCCTCTCCTGGATGCCAGCACAGCCGAACGCAGACCGCATCCACGCAGGCGGGACGTGGCACTCCCAAGTAAAGACCTGTAATAAAAGGCAGCCAGCCACGCAAGGCCGTCCCGCCTTGGCTTCCAAAGAGCAGCTCTGGTCCCTGTGGTTCCGTGTCCTCCAAATCCTTGCCAGGACCCCCCGTAAGGCCGTTCCGGAGCCTCACAGAAGCCAAAAACAATGAGCTCCGCCAAGCTGGTGGCGGGGGAGTAGCCATGCCAATGGAGAGTGCGCGGGTCGGCGGCGCGTGTGATTGTGTGTGGATCCTTCTCGCCTCCTCCCATCACTGACCGGCTGGAGGGCTGGGGAGGTGCCAGGCTGTGGCTTCACTAGGAACTCAGGGGAAAATGCAACCCCCCCCCACTGGCCCTTCCCACCCCAGCTGGCAGGCGTCACGGAAGGAGGTGTCCGGTTGTCCACGGGGGTGGCCAGTCACAGTTTCACACAGAGTCCAAGGTGCTGCTGTGTCGGCTGGGGGTAGAATATGAGGGGTCGCTTGTAAGGCTCTGCCCAGGCGCCCCACACTCTAGAGCAGGCCGCCGGCTCTCTGCCTAGAGCACTGGGGGGATTCCCGCCAGGGACGGTGCTGGGCGCCCTTCCCGCTGTCCCGGGAGCCCGCTGCTTGGCCGCCCCACTGACGTCCGTGCCCGGGTCCTGACACACTAATGAGTCTTTCTTCATACGCCCACTGGGCAGGCGTTCGACCCACACGTCTGGGTCCGTTAGCCAGCACCACCGCACCATGGCGGGCCTGCACGTGCGGGCCGAGAGCCACCATTTCCCCAGCTGTCTTTCCGTACGGACGTAAGTAAACTGCTCAGACGGCTCCCGCCACACTCGGAGAAATACTGGCTGGCCGGGGTAGAAAGAAGCATGACACGCCACCTTTTAACGGACAGTCTATAGCACCAACCGTGACGTTCAAACGGTACCTCCAGCTGCAGAGAGAGTTTGCGAAAAGACCCCACTTCTGGGGGGCGCAGATGCACACACAACTTTGGATGTCTTACACTCGAAGGTCCCCACGGACTTACACGTGGTCGCTTTTGCCCGTCCCCTCAGGCGACAGCCCAGCTCTTTACTGTCCCCCCGCCTAAGCACGAGTGTTTCAGACGCCTCTACTAGTGTTTCCGTTGTACCGAGCGCTGGCATGTGAGCGAAGCATCTTGAGGACAAGTGCCTGGGGGGCAGGGGGCAGGCAGAGACCGTACCCATTCTGCAGGAAGAGTAGCTGAGACGCTGAGTGGCAGGTCCCCGTGCGCAGCAGGAGGCCGAGCGGGGACTCAGGCTGAGGGTCTGAGCACAGCAGAGTCTCGAGGGAGGAGTCCAGGGCTCGGGCTACCAGGCCCTCCCACCCCCGTCCAGGGGCCTCTGGACTGTTCGCCTCCTCTGCGCCTTCCCCATCCGGGTGAGCCCCCAGGGGGCTCGGGGGAGTAGGTCCCGAGCTGCGCATCCCGAGAGCTTCCCCGCCCGCGTCCCCCTAGCGGGGAGGGGCCTCGGAGCACAGGTCCCTGGCAGGGCCCCGCTGGATCTCTGCAGCGCGGCTGCAGGACAGGACCACCTCCGAGCGGTGCTCGGATGCCAAGAACAGTCGCCCCCGGTCTGTCCTGCTATTTATGCCCCAGTTCACTCACAACGCCAACATCCGCCGCACCTATCCAGGCCTCCCGGATGCCGGGCCCCGTGCTCTCCCGCCCGGTGTGCACACGAGCAAACGGGAGGCCGAGAGGGGGAGCACTCGGCCAGGGTATTCCAGTGGAAGGCAGGGAGCCCGACCTGCGACCCAGGGAGCATCTCAGGGTCTGACTCCTGAGCTCTTAGGGGAGCCAGAGAGCAGCCTAGAAGGAAGCAGGCTGGCCAACCTGTCCGCGGGGCTGAGTTTGCCGAGGGTGGCTCACCTGAGCCCAGCCGTGTGCCCAAGGCCGCTTCTCTGCCTCCCTGGCTGCTGGCGGTAGGCCAGGCAGTCACCAGGCGGCCTCCAGTCCTGCCGAGCACCGGAGGCGGCGTCCTATTCTCTGCTCTCGGCCAAGCGTGACACCGAGTCGAACTAGGCATCCAGTGGCCCCGAGGCCCAAGGATGAAGAGGAAGGTCATTGCCTTTGGATGCTAAACTGGGCACTCCGCCGGCTGCCAAGGCTTTGCTGGTCTCACAGCCTTCCCAGGCAAAGCCCTAAGTGGATGCAGGCTGCTGACAAGGGTGAAGCGGGTGACAGCTGCTGGACAGGGGAGGGGAGGGGAGGGGAGGTCGGGCTGCCCCCTCACGTGCGGGTTTGCCCTGGGGACAGGCCCCTGCTCTGCTGGGTGTTGCCGTGGTTGTCGGGCCTGCGTATCTGCCCGTTTGGGGAGCAGACACAGCCTGCAAACTCGCCTGCCAGTGGGCTCCCTGCTACTTCCACGTGACGCTCCGGCGGCAGCGGCCCTGGGCCGTGTGCGGGGCATCGTCCTGGGGACAGGGAAAGGTGTTTCTAGGGAGACCGAGGAGCAGCCGTGTGCCCAAACCCCATCCCCAGAGAAACGGTTGTGAGCGCCCGAGAGAGGGCCATCTTGGAGCTCACCCCTTTGGGGTCACCTGGCCCCCCCTGGGTCCTTATTAACAAGTGAGATGAGACCCTGCAGTTCTTGCCAGAACCAGGGTGGGACAGGGACAAAGAGAACGAGGGGACCCTCGCTCACTAGAGGACACGTGTGTCCGTTCCGAGGTGGGGGAGGACGTGGGTCTGGAATGGCCTAACAGTGCACACCTGCCAAGACGGTGACCGGGTAGCCTTCCCAAGCACTAATGTCGGAGGCACCTCCTCGGGCCACCTGGAAACATCCCACCAGGCAGGCAGCTCTGAGGAAAGGGCACCTCCGGCCCCCCAGGCTGACTTTTCCAGGAAGCGACCTCATCTTTGAAGAGAGTGTCCACCTAGATCAAAGCAAAGGGAGCCGTGGTTTGAGGCGGGGAGCGTGAGAGGACTCGGCCGTTCCCGGGAAGCTCAGAGGCAGGAGGATGGCCAGGCCACCCTCCCCTCGCAGCGCTGGAGGGTCCCCACGCATGGTGTCCCCTCACTTCGGAGTGCCCGATGCTTCGCCTGCGGTTGCATGGCGAAGGCGGGCTCCCCCCGGCCGGGGCAGACCTGTGAGGCAGCAGGACGCCATCCTTGGGTCCGGAAGCCTCGCTGGCCGGGAGTCCCTGGGGTGCGGTGTTGTAGGCACCAGTGCCAGGCCGGAAGGCCGAGATGGCAGGAGGGGAGCACGGCAGGGGCCGGGGCCCTCGGATGCCAGGCAGCAGACACACAGTGACTGTCTCTCCTGAGCCTCGGGACTCCCCCCCCCCGAACCAGAGGACATCCCGGGTCTCTCCCCTGGGAAGCTGCAGTCTCGAGGGAAAACGGACCGAGTGAGGACACATGCCCAGAGCACAGCAAGTGCGGCAAGGGGACGGAGTGGATTTCCAAGTCAGAGGGCATGCGGGCAGGAAGGAGGTGACCGTCCTTGAGGAAGGGACCTTTCAAGGACCTGAACCACGAAGAGGAGCCAGCTGTGCGGAAACCCAGGAGCGAAGTGTCCCAGGCACGGGCACAGTGAGCACTGAGTCCAGCGGCCAGAAAGTGCTTCCCACGCCGAGGGAACCGAGGCCCCCGGGGAGGGCCGGCGGGCCGTGGGGGACGGCGGGACTGTGTTCCGAGCAATGGCGGCCACCCCGGGCTCACACCAGGCTTCGCCCGACCTCACCTCCGTGTCCTGAAGGTTCCCGGCAGCCTGTGCAGCCAGGCGGCCCTCACGGTGGCACGGTGCCCTTCCCCAGGCCGCTGCAGGGTCCGCGTGCAGAGGCCAGCGGTCCTGTACTCCACAGACGAGGGGGGAGGTTCGAAGGCCAAGTGCGTCAGGAAGCAGAACTGCAGCTCCCTTGGCCTGACTTACACGCTTTGACTGGCGGCCCAGACCTGGTTTTCAGAGTGAGACAGCATGCTGCTCTTCGCCCAGCGCCCCGTCCCCAGAAAGTCCGTCTCGCCGTGACCCTGTGCGCACCAGGAGGAACAAGGGCGGCGTCAGCTTGCAAGGGTCCCCCTCTGGCTCCCGTCCGGATGCCTGGCGTCAGCCGGGGCCCAAGGCCCCTCCAGATCACCTACCCTTCTCGGTGGGTCCAGAGGTAACCCGGCCCGGCCCCCCCTTCCCGGACACACAGATGGGCTCTCGGGGAAGGAAAGTCATCCTCCGGAGGCCCTGGGGGTGGGGGCGGGGCCCGGTGCTCGGGAAAGTCGCTCTCGAGCTTCTTTCTGCCCCTCCGAGGCCCCCACACGGCCACCCCCCTGCGTCTGCCCTCGCCTCGCCCCTGCCTCCAGCTGTACAGCGGCTCTGCAGTCTTGTCCTGAGAGCCTTCTGGTTTTAAAATAAGTCAGTTTGGGTTGTTAAAAAATTATCTGTGCCCAGCTGGTCCCAGAGCATAGACGTCAAAACCGGCTCAATACCAGAAGCTGCTTAATGGCATTTTCACCCCTCAGCGCTGTCACGCCGGCTTCATCGTCTCCCGGCCCCTGACTGAAATGCTGCGAAGATGTCCGTGTAGATGATTGGGTGAGAGCTACTGACAGGGGCTCACGAAACTTGCTTTCGCGGTGTTTTCTCACAGACCGCGTTCGACGAGTTCTTCCGGCCCAGCAGCAGGTTCCCCCTGCTCCCCCGACCACCCCTTGCAAGCCTGGCTCTCGGGTTCTCTCTCCGGTCTGGACATTAGGCTCGGTCCGCAGGGGCGTGTCAGGGAGTGAATGCTCCTCCCTGAAACCGGGGCGCCTTCCTGACCTGCTCGGATGTGGACGTTCTGGCGGGAGGACCCAAGGCACCCGCCCGCACGCCCAGCCTGGCTCTGGTAATCTCGGTCACATCACTTAACGTGCCGATCAGGCAACAAGCTTAACGGTATCCACCGCCATCTGCGCAGCAATGACATGCACACCTACAGGCCCCGGGCGCGGAGCCAGGGAGACCGGGGCCCCTCGTGGCGCTCAGGGCGAGGGGCGGCTGTGAGGACTGGGTACCAGAGGCAGCAACAGGCCCCGGGCGTGGAGCCAGGGAGAGACCCCGACAGCGGCGCTTGGGCCTCGGGCAGGCTTCATCAGGACTCGGTTCCCCTCCGCACCCCCCGTCTTTGTCGCACCCCACCTGTCAAGATGCTGTGCCGACAGTCACTTAATAAGGGCCAGTGCGGGGCCGGACGGGCTCAGAGCCTGCACCAGCTCGCACGCAGGGCCGAGGCCACACCTCGCCGTCATCACTGAGCAGCTCGGGCCCCCATTCAGCGGCGGCTGTTGGAGAGCCAGACGGAATTCGTAAACACGGTGAGAGAGAGCGCCACCTGAACCTGCCTTCCCCACCCGGTCAGCCAGCGCTGACTGGTGACACGACAGCGCGCCTCTGGGTGTGTCGGTGAGCTCTCCATTCTTGCTCGGATTCTGTTTCCACGCGGATTGGATCTAACAGGCGGCACAGGGAGTGCGGATCCAAGAGAGGGTGTGTGCGCGCGCACGTGTCTGGGTTCCAGATCAGGGCAACAGATTCCTGCGTGTCCCCCCCCCACCCGAAACCCAGTGGTTGCCTAGCGACGTAAGGATCTCTGCCACCGGGAGGGTCCGGTGAGCATCAGCGTGGTGAACGGAGGGTAACGGGGCTACCGAGACGGCGGGCAGGACGGGCCAGCCCCGGGCGGGCCTTCACTCTGCCTCTACGACTCTCCCAGTCACTCTCTCCACGGCCACATTCCACAGGGGGCGTGGGCCGGCCCCAAGCGTGGGGCCAGATCTGACGTCCCCCAATTACAAGCCACCGGGCTCTCACCTCCTGTGGCGTGGACTTGCAGCAAAGCATGGGTACCCAAGGGGCACCCTCCCCCACTGGGAATGCTGACTGGGCCTTCACACTGCCGTCGGGGAGCCCCACTCGGGGCTCAGGCTCAGGAACCGGGAGATCATGACCTGAGCCCAAACCGAGAGTCAGAGGCTCAGCCGACTGAGCCACCCAGGCGTCCCCATGTTGTCTCTTTCTGAACAGGCTTTCCCTGGATAATTTTCTTCTCTATATTCACCTTATCCCAAGCCACAGAAGGCAGGGTGTGAATTTCCCATTCTAACCACGAACGCGGGGCCCATGTTCATCCTCTGTTCTGGGCTGCCGTGCGGGCTGCCCGCTCTGCCTGCCTCCTTGGCCAAAAAGGGACGCGCGTCGGTAGATTCTCGGCCAGCATCTGTGCCACTGCTTTCGTTTCATCCATCGGAAGAAGCTTCTTTGTTTTAACTGTAATTAATTTTGCAGTGTGTCTCAAGCCATTCCATTCTGTCATTTTCATGTGCTCTCGTGACGGGTGTTAACAGAAGAGGGTCATGCTGAACAGAAGTAAGTGCCTTGGTCTCTGCTGTGTGCTGCTGTCCCTCCCTGCTGCCCACCCATGGCGGGGGGGGCCTTCTCTGTGCCTCTGACACAAACACAGCTGCCTGAGAGCTTTCCTTTGAAAAAGACCCCTCCCAGCTAAGTGAGAACGGTTCTTTGCAGCGGGAGAGTGGTGCTGACCGCCGGCCTCTGGCTCAGAGATGCCCCCCCTTACCGTGGGCCCCGGGCCCGGGGACTAACTCCCCCACTGTACTGCTGTGCTGGGCCGCCCAGAGTTGGGGTCCAGGGCGCTGTCACCATGCAATGTCACCTTCAGAGAAAGCACCCCTGGACTGTTAGCACAAGGCAGCACCTGAGCAAGGGTGCTCGTGGGAGGCTCGCCCACTTTCCAAAACGCTGGTCTCTTCCCCCAAAGGTCCTTGGCCCCAACTAACAACTCGGATCACCTCTGGAATGGAGCAGCTTTGCGTTTACTCGTGATTTCATTTCAGCCGTCTTAGCGTAACTGTTGTCATCAAACCAGAACGAACGAGTCTCCCCACAAACAGGTGTGCCCGGCCACTGGGCCCTGCCGCTGGGGGCAGGCAGAGAGGCCACGCTGAAGGGCATGCCACAGCGTCCGCTGCAGCCCGCGCTGGAACTGGAGTGGGCTCTTCCCGTCCCACTTGGGCGTCAGAATTTGCAGGTTTCTCCCTAAACCCTTGCCGCATCCACAGCTGACCCCTCCCTCAAGAACCTGGATCTGGACACAACAGGTGCGGCTCCCTCTCCCTGCGCGAGGAGCCCGGACGCCGGCAGGGCCCCTCCCTGATGTCGAGTAGCTGGGCCAGGCGGTCGTGGACGGGAGGTCTTCGCCCGCCAGCATAACCAGTACACCACAGTCACCCGCACCCACGGCCCCCAGGGGTTTTTGACCGAGGTCTCGCTGTTGGTAAGAGACCCCACCTGGGTGCCCGGCCCTCCGGGAAGCTGCAACTGGACACTCTGGGGCAGGGGGTCCCTCGACAGCTGCTGCCCCACTGTTCCGTGCTTGAAGCAGCGACGGCTGCCGCCAAGTGGGGAAGCGCCGCGAGGCTCAGAGGCCCCGAGGCTGCCGACTGGTGCTCATCCCCGACTCTGTCAGTGGCGGAGAAAACCAGCGGCAGCAAAGGAAAAGCTAAGGCAGAGAGCCGGCAGACCAGGCCTCGTGCCCAGCTCGTCCCTGCGCTTATGGAGGGCCCGCCACCCTCTGTCCTTGTCCGTTTTCACCACCCCCGTTAGCATCTGGACCACTCTTCCCGCGCTCCCAAGCACACCCCTCGCTCCCGCCAGCTAGGAGGGAGGGGACCCCACCTCACGCGTGGAGACTCAAGGCTCGAAGCGTGCCAACCCTGGTGTCTGGCCGAGCCCGGGTCTGGACATCCTGAGGATCCTCCCGGAAAGGGTGGGTGGTCCATCCACACCTGTGCTGTGAATGAGCCCAAAAGGCAAGAAAAACACACAGCTCCTCGCCGCCTCCCCAGGGGCCGCGGCCCTCTCAGGGCGGCAGGCGGGATAGGCCTTCAGGGTGGGGGCAGCAGAGAAGAGCGCGAACCGAGCCCAGAGGCTGGGCGGCCTGCGCGGGCCCTGGCCAGGGCGAGTGAGGGGCACACCTGAAAAGGCCCCTCCGTGCGGCGAGCACACCCACCAGGGACCCTGACAGTGCGACGCGGCCTCCTCCCCTCGAGTCATCCGGCCACCCCCTCAGGGCCAGGAAAGGCAGAACCTCAAAGATGAGGCCACGCCCACCCCAGCCCGGGGCTCCTACTGCCCAGCCACAACAGGAAGGCCGTGGGGGCACTCGCCCCGCCACTTGCGACAGTGGGCTTCCTTTCAGATGGCTGCTTTCTTGGCGAGGATGGGACGCGCCGTCAGGGAGCCTCTCACACCGGCCCCACTCGGGGCTGAGGCCGCACGGGCGAACCGCCCCATGCCACAACGAAACGGCCCTGCCGGCGCGGGGCAGGGTCACGGCACCCTTGCTCCAGCCCCCGGGATCAGTACAGGTTGCATTTTCGCAAGTCGCTCCTGTCCTCCGGGTCCGTGGGTGGTTTCCTCAAACCCAAAGTGCCCCCAGCTAGGTGTGGGGCTGCCCACTCACTGCCACAGGGCCAGCCTGCAGGCGCCCTTCCCCACACTTGTCCTGTTAGGCGGAAGGCCGCCCGCAGGCCTGATAGGCAGTTAAGAGGGAGGGTCTCTCCCAAAGGGCGCTCTGCCTTCTGCCTGCCCGCATGGGGCAGAAGGTGGCCTTCCCTCCTGCTGGGGACGCTGGTGAGGTCACCAGACACGTCTCACCCGGGGAGCAGGACCTCATTCGGGCCCTGACCTCGGGTCTCCAAGTGAGGCCCTCGCTGCTCCCGTGACGCGGGCGCACCCCCCACCCCAGCGGCCGCCCCTGCGTGGGGCCGGGTGAGTGGGCGGCCTTGTTGTGCTGTGGTGTCTTCTCACGACCCTGCCTTCCGCCCCCTCCCCCACCCCGCCCCGGTCCTGGCATGGCGTGTCATCCGCTCACTGCCAGCGCGCCTGCCCTTAGCGTGTCTCCCGCCGCCGCCTCGGCGATCTGCGACCTGCCGGCCCCACACCGTGACCTGGCTTGTGACGCTTTTCTCTCCTGTTGCCGTTTCAGAAGCCCAGAGGTCATGAGCACCGTCTCAGGTACACGGAGCACGACGGTCACCTTCACTGTTCGCCCGGGGACCTCGCAGCCCATCACCCTGCAGAGCCGGCCCGCAGACTTTGAGAGCAGGACCTCAGGAACGAGACGTGCCCCGAGCCCTGTGGTCTCGCCGACAGAGATGAGCAAAGAGGTTCTGCCTGTCCCCCTCTCCGCTGCCGCTGCCGTCCCCTCTCCCACGCTCTCCGAGGTCTTTAGCCTTCCAAGCCAGCCCCCGTCCGGGGACCTATTTGGCTTGAACCCAGCGGGACGCAGCAGGTCGCCGTCCCCCTCGATACTGCAACAGCCAATCTCAAATAAGCCTTTTACGACTAAGCCTGTGCACCTGTGGACTAAACCAGACGTGGCGGACTGGCTGGAAAGTCTCAACTTGGGCGAGCATAAAGAGACCTTCATGGACAATGAGATTGACGGCAGCCACCTACCCAACCTTCAGAAGGAAGACCTGATCGACCTTGGGGTGACTCGGGTCGGGCACAGAATGAACATAGAAAGGGCCCTGAAACAGCTGCTGGACAGATAAGGGTGGCTGCTCCCCCTTCACAGACTCCTTGTTATAAGTAGAGATGGGCTTCTACTGAAACACTTGGGCGGCCAAGCACAGGTCTGTGAGCACCAGCCCCATTCCACGGGTTTGTCTCCTGGTACCCAAAGAAATGCCGGGTGTGTCCAGGTGTGGCCGAGCGAAAGTCTGGCGGCTCCCCCACTCTCCGCGTGGGCTTCACGGGCTGTTTCTGTCTTGCAGGGGACAAGGGGAGGGAGTTCTGCCACCACGGAAAGAGAGTCACGGCTTGCCTCGCAGCATGCGGGTGACCTCGCTTTGCCGGGTCCCGGGGGTGCCCCCGTCGATTTAGCACGGGACCCCGGCTCTTGCGGGCAGACACCAGTGTACTCCAGATACCTCCTGAGACCGCCCTCCTCTGCTTTCCGGAGAGCTCCCAGCACCCCAGGCCCGCCTCAGCCCGCGGCCTCTGGGAGGACACTCAGTGCCCACTTGCTCCCTTCTTTCCTGCACTTTGCTCGTGGTAAGCCGCCCCAGGCCTGTCCGGTGCCCCTCGTCGGGCCCGAAAGGTGGAGAATCTGGTTTTTCCTTTGGATTCTCTAGCCCACCTCCTCCCACGATGTGCATCCGTGGCTCTTTGGCCAGGAAGTTCTTGGCCGAGGTGAGGACTCTGATGGGATCGTGCCCAGCTTTGCTTAGCTTGCTTTCTTTCTTTCTGCAAATCTATTAGCATAATTCCAAAGTGGCCAAACAGATGTCACGTGGAGTTAGTCAAAGCACAAAGTCACGATTCCGAGGAGGAGGGGAGGCCCGGCCCCGGGAGCCGGCCGGTGTGCGGCCGGCCGCCTGGGTCTCCTCTGGGGGAAAAGCAGGGAGGCGTCCGCCAGGTGAGAAGGGGATTCTCCGCCTTTCGCAAGTTTTTAAAATGGAAGGTGTGTCGCATTCTGCAAAGATCAGAGCGGGTGGGCGGCTGCTGTCCCAGGAGGGTGAGCCCCGAGGTTAAGGGCGGGCCCGTGCAGCCGCCAGGGAGACGATATACTCCCCGGGGCCCGGGTGGGGCGCTGTGACCTGTCCCGAGCCCGGCCAAGGGTAGGCCCCTCTGCCCTCTGAGGCCAGGGAAGATGGTCCTCGGGCGCTCTCCCCCCTTTTTCTCCGAGTGTCCAGGAACCCCACCAATCTGATCGGTACAACAGGCTTTTGGAGAACGCGGTGGGTATGGCGTCTACGCAGGACGCAGGGTGGAGAACACGCAGTGGGCTGCAGGCTGAGGGAGCGCCAGGCCCCTCTCGCGAGGCTTTCATGAGTCGCGCCCATTCTCTTCCCCAGAGTCCCCTCCCCTTGCGACAACACCTCCAATTTCAAGGGAGGGTACCACCTGCACAGGGGTCACCGGACATCCAGCCAGGCTTCCAGCACATTCTCCCACACTTGGAAGAAACGCGAACAGCAGGTTTTGGCTTTTATTATGATTTCAGAACTAGGCCAGCCCATCTCTAATTATAAAAACATGATTTTTTTTCTTTCCTTTCTTTATGCTCACAATCAAGTGTCTGATTAGGTCGGGAACAGCTCTAGAATGAACACATAAAATTTAGCAATTTAAAATCTCTTTCTTTACTGCAAGTTTAAATAGTTGTACAGATAGTTTATAAGCACAATATTTTAAGAAAAAAAAGTGGCTGGTCTACTCGGCAGCCTTTGTGCCACTTCAGTGCTAGAAAGTTAAAGAAAAAAAAAAACTTTTGTGATTTAATAATACTATTTCTGTGGAATTATAAAAGTATGACCTTTTTAAATCAACCTTATTTGGATGCATCTGAACCAGCAGAGCTGTGTTATATTTTCTATCTTTGCTAGAACTTCGTCATCGAAGGACAATTATTTCTTCAGAAGTGGTTACAATTCACAATGCAGCGGTTTCTCCAAAAACAAACACGCGCACCCCCCCACACACACACACAGACACCCACGCACAGTTTTTCCAGCCATGTGCCCCCGAATTGGAAACTGAGTTTCGGGCCTTCCTCCGCTCCAAACCCCTCTGCAGGTCCATCTGGATCCGCATGCCCCGCCCCGACTTGAAAATCAGTCGAACGTGAAGGCGCTCCTCTCCCGTGCCCTTTCCTACTCCCCGCCGTGGGGTGCGCCTGGACGCCGTGGGCGGCCCGCCGAGGCCGCCTGCTCGCTCAGAAAGCGTAAAGACGGTGGTTTGGCCATTATTTGTCTTCCATTTGGTGAGACTGCAAAAGTCAGTCGGCGCACCACCTCGCCATGGCTCTCCTTTCCTCTCCCTACCGCTGGCGTTCCCTCCGCGGCCAGCGCCAGGCGACACGCCACAGCGAGCCGAGAGGGAGGGAAAGGTGTCGCTAGGCTGCCACCTGGTGGCTTTAAACTCACTGGACCTCGGCGGCCAGCCGGTGTGAGCTGGCTGCCGTTCCCTTTCTTAGACTTCAAGCCACGGGCAACTAACCAGAAGCAGAGAGACTGCAAGGGGAACAAAAGAGCTGAGCAGTCTTTAATTTCTGCCTTGTCTTATTGTAGAGAAGTCACAGGACCCGCAGAACCTGCACTGACCCACAGAGTAACACATGTCGCCAAGACGAATCCGTCTCTAGCCCTAGTCGATGGTTTTGCTCCAGAAAGCAATAGTTCCTCACTTAAATCGCCGCCCACTGTTCCCCCCCCCCGCCCCCCTTGGACACATTAGGACCAGGCCCTACTCCAAGCCCTCTTCCATGGTGGGACAAACGTCAAACTGCTCATATAAGGATCATGTTAATACTATTCTGGGTTTTCAGATCAACTTTTGTTACCTACTGTAATTTAAATAAATTGCATTTACATGCCTAGTCTCTGTAACATTGTGTATACAAAACCAAAATTTCTCAAGATGTAAATTATGTATACCTGCCAAGAGACCTTCTCCAGGGTGTCTGTGCACATTTTAAGTTAATTCATATACTATAAAATGACTCAATGTGACTGTTGATTTGCTGAACTCTACATATCACAAAGTGGGTTATTTGTGGTACTTTAGTTAGTAAAATGGTGATTTTTTTTCCCGAGTTACTGAACACGCGTCACCCAGGCGATCCGGCAATGACTTCATGTGTGGGCCACAAATACGGAGTTTTCCCATTAACAAATTTTTTTTTGTTTGTTTTTTAGAAACTGATACGTTTCACACTACGGTTTGTGTAACTTGTGTTCGCATTCTCTGTGTTGCTGTTACTTTTGTGCTTTTATTCCTTTTAAACTTTATTTTGAAAAAAAAAAAAAACGAAAGAAAAATCGAGCTCCTGTAACTTGCACTTCCTCCCGATCCTTCGATCTCGTGTATGGCAACCAAACTGACTGTAAGAGAAATAAACATGCGATTGCACTACGGTTGTGGCTCTGATTGCACGCGGGGAGCGCTGTCTGAGCGGACAACGGCCGCCGGCCTGCGGTCTCACGCAGGCAGGACCACACCGCCACGTTACCTCCGTGAAACTGACCAGGCACTAGCTTTCCGTCAGAGAGTAGGAACCTTCCATCCGGCGAGCTCCCCTGCCTTGGCTCCGCGTCCTTAGAGTGCGCTCACGGCACAGACAGAGACGCGCCTGACTTCAGAGCCGGGTCGGGCCGGCGTGCACGTCTGTGCGCTCCAGGAGCCCAGCCAAGGCCTGGCCGTCCTCTGGTTTGGGACGGAAGTGGGGGTGGTGCCGAAGGGGAGCCAGAGTCGCAGCTCTCCAGGGAGCACAGACCCCGATGCTCCCACCCGCCGGTCTTCCTCCCACCAGGCCAGGCCAGGCCAGCCGGGTTTTGGTAAGCTGGTGGGCCTTTTGGCAAAGAGCTGAGCCAGGGAGACACGGGCTGTCCCTCATCTGTGGGGAAGGAGGTTTTACACACGGAACCTCTCCTCCAGCCTCACCGGTGGGCACCTGCTGTCTTCAGTTCTTGGACAGTCTCGACTATTCTGGCACATTCTCCCCTTGAACAGAGGCCATGCTGTCTCTATGTTCATGAAAACTTCGAATCCTCACATCTTTCATAGTTCACCCTCCCCTGGGCCCCCCGCCTTGCCATCCGGTGGTCTCTCCAAGACCGTAACCACCCGAGTCGCCCCCAGTGGTCTCTTCCAGACCTTCTCCAGGTGAATGTTATCAGTTCGTCTTAAGGGGAAAAAATTCAAAGTCTTTCTTTCCCCTGTACTTAATTTGAGGCATTCTAATAAGCAGGGCACCGGCGTGTCTCCTGTCCCCGTAGCTCTCCGTGTACACACCGGTGGGTGGAGGCCCCGCGGCGCCTGGGGGACCACAGTCCCCACTGCGCCCGGGCAGCCGAGTTCTGGGGGACTCGGGGAATTTCCAGGTCCGCCCTCCGCCTCCCGCAGGCCTGGCCGCTCCGGTTCCCGAGCCGCGCCGTGTCCGTGTACTTTCTTTACCGTTCCTGTGCCGCGTACTCCATGCCACGGTCTTTACCGTTCTGTGTTTAAGATGACAGCAAGCGCTGTCCATTGCTTCTACTCTGGAACTCTCTGTTTATAGCAATTCTGAAACTTTAATATGAGCCTTCAAATAAATACAGAAACGAAAAAAAAAAAGGAAAAAAATCAAGTGTGTGCCTTGGGTGTTTTGAACCTGATCTGCATAAAAACCGTATTGTATTCAAATGCTGTATATTTAATGAAAGGATAAATCTATCTTCACTGTATTAATGTAGCTGATGAAATAGTCATAGTGCCTTGTTTTCTGAACTGAGAAGCCCGTATCAATGCACAACGTAAAGTAAAAAACGATTTGAGAAATGAAATGTTGAGAAGACCTGGACATGGTTCTGGAGCCTTCGTCCTAAGACTGTGCCATATACACAGTCATATAAATTAAAAAATAAAAAGAAATTGAAATCAGAGTGTGTTATCAGTTAATTTTCCATTCGAAGTGCTCTCTGTTCTATGACTTCCACTGTTTTCATTTGCCTGAAACGGAGTGTGTCTGAGAGGCCCGTGGGCGAGAGGGGCATGCGGGCAGGAGTCCTGGGCCCCCTCCTGCCACCCCCGCTGCCGTGTGGCCCCTGGTGGCCCTCGACGGCGGCTTATTGAAGTCAGCCCTGTTGACTGTTTGCAGACTTTGTAAAAAATTAACAGAATATTTGTTTTTAGTGACAGAGACCACTCATCAGAGAACTGTTTTTGATGTTTACAAGTGAAAGAAGGGGCAGCACGCAGTCCATTTTTCTTGTAAAAGAAAAATGACAGGAATACACAAATTCTGGCCCGATGCTGCCACACTCCGTGTGCTCGAAGTCACATGAGCAGCCCTTGTCATCCTAGAAGCTGTCCGGGGCGTAGGGAGCACGGCGGGAGCCACTGCGCCACCCGCAGGGCCACAGTGCAAGCGGGGGAGGGCTCAGCCGGCCCGGAGGCAGGGACACGCCACATGCTGTGTCCCTCGCCACGTCTCTGGGCGCTCTGCCAAGCACGTGTCTGGAGGGAGCAAGGACCTACAGGGGCCGTGCCTGTTTATCTCGCGAGACTCTCGCCGGTGCTGCTGTTTACCAGGCCAAAGTCAACTAGAGACCCAAACTTCTCCGTTTCAGGCCGCAGATGCAGCCGATCACCAGGGAATCCGGGAGAGGTGGTCTGGGAGGCGCGGGAGGGTTTCTCGGGGGTCCCCGCTTCACCTGCCGCCGCCACCGCCTCCGCTGGAAGCCTGTACGTGCCCGGAGTCAATGGGGAGTGCGCGGCACCAGCCGCGGCCACCAGGCAAGACCAACGGGCAGCCAGGGGGGCAGGGCTGAGCGCAGACAGCTGACCTCAGCTGCAGCCGGGGGCAGCACACCTGCCCTGTGTCCCTAGCCGTCAAGCCTTCCTGCCGCCGCCCGCTCACGGTCTTTCTTGCCAAGGGGCTTACACGGACTTAAATGTGTTCTTCCAGCCCCAGGGCCCAGAGGGCAGGAGGAGAACACAGCCTTTGAACTGCAGGGAAGCGACCACGGCAAGAGACAGAGGTCAGTTTATTTTGCTGCATGGTCGCGAGAGGTAGCAGAGGCTGGAAATACCAGTAACTCCACTGGGTGCACCGCGTGCCAGGCACCAGCTGGGGCACGGCCCCACGCAGCCTCTGGCAGCCCCGCGGCAGGAATGAAGAGCCCATTTGACGGACGAGGAAGGACCTTGCCACGGTCCAGGTGAGGGCAGACTCGGGATTTGCTGCAGGACCTCCACGCGAAGTCCCTCTGTGGGAAACAGAGCCCCCCTCAGGCTCCGAGAACTGCTGGCGGGGTCAGGGTCTGTCACTTTCTGCCCCTCCAGAGTCGTCAGTGCAGGGTCAGGGGTCCGGGAGGCTGGGCAAGGTGGGGGCTCCTTCCAGTGCCGACACCTCAGAGGAGACTTGATTCAGAAGCGACCTGCTTACCTCGCTGCCCTCGACTGGGGTCAGGGAAGCCAGGGCCTAGGGGCCAAAGCCTTTCTCAAAGACCTTAGAAAGGCCCACAGCTTAGAGACGCGTGACACGTGGCACCTGCTTTAACTGTCTCGGGAATCCACGAGGGAAGTACGCAAAACACGACCGTCTCTACTGACGAGGAAGCGGAGACGCAGAGAAACCAGACGCTCTGATCCCACCGTCTCCAGGGAGCTGGGACAAACCACACCGAAGGTGGACAGTCCTCACCGAGGGAGCGGAGCTGCCCTGGGCCCCGCCCTCCCGGCCAGACGCTCCTTGCCTGGCTCTGGGCCGCCCAGAATCCTCCCCGCGTCGCCCTTTGTGGCCTCTGTCCGCCACAGCCTGTCCCTGTCGCAACCAGAGCGTCCTGGCCGAGAACCGCTCCCAGCCCCACAGCCTCCCTCCGCCAGGCAGAAGTGGGGCAGCCCCTTCCTGCCCCTTCCTGCCCCTTCCCGATCGCCCTCAGGGGCAGCGGAGAAAAGGCCACTCGAATGAAAGACAAGGAGCCAGCCACATGGCTGCAGTGTGAGTTCGAAAGTGAGTCTCCCAGGCCACGCGGCTTCGAAGCTTGCGGAAAGGCCCAGGCGCGGAGCAGGTCTTGGAGCCCACCATCTGGGCAAGCTAAAAATAACGGTTCCCTTTGGAAGCAAGAGTTTATAAATGTGACTGCAAAGGTCCCGGTACAGACATCGAGGCTTGGGGGGAACCCCACGGCCTGAAACCGCCAGCGCCCGCAGGACTGCCAGGGAAGCCCGGCCCCACTGCCCACGCGGGCGCCGGGAGGGAAAGTGGACAGTGAGGCCGCTGGGCGTGGCCGGGAGGAGGGGAGAGAGGCCATGAGACGGGAGGGCTGCACACGGCGGAAGTGCAGGCCTGCGATGCGTTCCGGCGCCCACACAGACTCAGCGGCGGCGGCCCTGCCCCCCCGCCCCGAGTCACCCGGAGCCATCCGACCCCTGCCCCCGCCCAAGCTTCTCGCTCACTTCGCTGCACTGCTGGGGGCTCCGATCTGCCTGCTCCTCTTGGCACCTGGAACCCTCTTCCCCGGCGTCTGCACGGCCTCCTGAACCATCAGATTCAGAGCGGAACTGTCTCAATCACCGACCACACCTGCCGTCTTCCCGCGGCAGTTGAGCACGACCCCAAGTGGCCCGTTGATTCGCTTACTGACCGCCCCCCACCCAGCCCCACTTGGCGGACAGGCACACGCACGCGCGCGTGCACACACACCCGGAAGACAAGAGCCTGTCCCACACACGCACGCGCGCGCGCACACGCGCACCCGGAAGACACCAGCCTGTCCCGTGCGCACACACACACGCACACGCACGCACCCGGAAGACACCAGCCTGTCCGTCCCATCGCACGCACTGCCGTCTCCCGGCCCCGAGCAATGCCGGCAGAGGCAGCCCCTCCCTCCGGAGGCCCCCGGACACCGCTCACCGCCTCAGCCCCCCTGCAACGGCGCCCCAGCGCCTGCAGCTCCCGTGCGGTCCCCCCCGGTCCTGGTAAGGGAGGGGGACTTCCCCAGCGCCTCCAGGGCCCCGCCTGCTCCTGTGCGGGGCCGCCCCGTCGCGGCACGTTCCCCGGCCTGCTGCCGTCGCCCACCCGTCCACGGGCAGCTCCTGCCGCAGCCCCCGTGGCCCCTGCCCCCCGACCCCGGGCATCCGTTCTCTCCACAGCTGCCTGCCTCGCGGGGCCTGCCTCGGGGAGGCTGTGGCAGCGGCAACGGGAGCCGTGCGCAGGTGGGGATGGGGGTGGCGGTCCCTCCCCGGCGAGGTGGCGGGTGGCCTGACGGGGAGCGGGGCTCGGCCCTCCTGCTTCCCCGTCCGCCACGGGCCTGCCGTGCGACACACAGGGGTGTCAGGGGCGGCCGTGAGGACTCCGCATCACGCGCAGGGGCCCCGTCTAGGGGAGTCGGCCTCACCTTCTGGAGAGGCTGACCTCCGGCGCCGCGCTCCGACAGCGGTCTCTGTCACAGCTCTGACGGGACGAGGGAGACGCCACGGCCGCCTCAGCGGGCAAGGGCCCGAGAGCCCGGGGGTACCCGTTGGTCACGTGCCCCGCATGAGCCAATCAAGACTGGCCGCGGGACTGCTGCGCATGTGCCCAGCGAGGACCAATCCCGACTGGCAAAGAGGGGGGATCATGATTGGCCCAGCCGGAGGAGAGGCAGCTTTCAACCAATCCCCGGGGCCAGGAGGCGGGCCGTGGGCGAAGCGCCCCGCCCACCGGGAGGGGGCGTTCGCAGGCCCGTGGCTGGTGCAAGTAAGATGCTTGCGGTCCAGCCTCAGGGCTTCCAGCGACGAGGCCAGAGCGACCTCCCAAAGCTGCGAGCATCTATCTTCACACCTACCCCTGGAAGTGGACCTGTATAAATAAAAGGCAGATTTGGGCTACAAATAATGGAAACTCCAATTAAAAAGGGCTTCAACAAAAGGTAAGGCTTTATTGTTTCCGAAGGACACAAAAATGCCAGCTCCAGGTGGATAGGAATTTTATCTGTCTTTTCCGATGCCCTGCATCGGCAACAAAATGTTCTAGGGTGAGCTGGAAGCGGGGTGAATGGGAGGACCTAGCAGGGGGGTCCCCAGCTGGCATCTGACAGCTCAACAGAGTCAGGCCTGAGATCCGGCCTCTCCCTCCAGTTTCTCAGCCTCACAGCAACAAAAGGCTGCCGCCACCCTCCACATCACATTCCGTTCCAGGCTAGAAGAAGAGGGGAAGGCTGTGTCAGCTGTGTCCACTCCCCTTTAACAGAGAAGCCAGTGCCTTCCCAGAGGCGTCCACCACCGAGGCGTCCACCACCGTGTTGTCAGCCAGTGGCATCGAAAGCCGTCCCTAGAAGCAAGGCTGACCGGGAAAGGGGGCGGTGGCTGCACACAGTGCGGCCAGGAACAAAGCCGTCGACGTGTGAAAAGACAGACGGTGGGGGCACCTGCTGGCTCGGTCGGTTAGGTGTCCGACTCTTGATTTCAGTTCAGGTCCTGCTCCTGTGGCTTGTGAGTTCCAGCCCCGAACAGGGCTCTCCGCTGCCAGCGCGGAGCCCGCTTGGGGTTCTCTCTTTCCCTCTCTCTGCCCCTCCCCCCTTGTGCTTAAAAAATTTATAAAAAGGGGCTCTTAGGCGGCTCAGTGCGTTAAGCGTCTGACTTCAGCTCAGGTCATGATCTCGCGGTTGGTGGGTTTGAGCCCCGCGTCGGGCTCTGTGCTGACAGCTCAGGGCCTGGAGCCTGCTTCAGATTCTGGGTCTCCTCTCCCTGCCCCTCCCCCACTCGTTCTCTCTCTCTCTCAAAAATAAACATCAAAAAAATTTTTTTTTAATTTATTAAAAATTTTAAAAAGGCAGACGGTGAATGGAGTCGTACAGACAGGTGACAGGTGGGGTCACAAGACCATCCAGGCCGATTCTCCTCACTGAGCATTTGAAAGGACACACTCCAGGGCATTAAACACATTCACAGTTCCCTAAGGCTGTCGGCGCTGGCCGGTTCCATCCTGCCAAGGGAAACCCTGTGCCCGGGAGCAGTCGCCCCCCCCCCACCCACTGTCCCCAGCCCCAGGCAACCAAGGGTCTCTCCATCTCTGTCTACGCTGGACACTTCACGTAAGCGGAACCGCACGTGTGGTCTTTAGGGTCCAGTTTCTCCCGCGGAGCCTTTTGTCAAGGGTCATCCGTGGAATGGCGCACCTGCTAGGGCTCAAGAGGGTTCCATCAGAGACGGCGACCACACCTGGATTTTCCCTTGGCCGGCCGACGGACGTGGGGGTTGTCTCCACCTCCTGGCTGTTGAGAACAGCGCTGCTGTGAACGTGCAGGTGCCAGTATTTATTTCAGTCCCTGTTTTCAGGTCTCTGGGGCGTCCGTCCTGGGGGTGGCATGGCTGGGCCACGTGGCTGCTCCCTGCTGAACGCGTCCTGCAAAGGCCACACCGTTCACATTCCCACCAGCAGCGGCGGCGGCAGCGGGGGAGGGCTCCTCCCCGGAGACCTCGGAGCTCCTGTTTCTGCCGGCTGAAACCCTTCGGGGCGCCAGCCTCCATCTCACGCTCCCGCGTGCACCGCGGGCGCCCGGGAACAGGCTGGGGCACGGAGACTCTGCGTTTCCAGCAAGCCCCGGCCCCGCCGGGGAGACTGGGGCGGACCGCTCACCTCGCCCCCCTGCGGCTAGCAGGCAGGGAGCGTCTGCGACCCGGCCGATTATCGGGCCTCTTCCCAGGCATCCGGTTTCAGTAGGAAGTGTCAAAATTCAGAGAGCTGGACTCCTATGCATACTGTATGGAGGGGGAGACAGACTGTTCTCAGACAGGGAGCTCTCGCATTTGAGAGCGGGAGGAGGCTCAGCGGCGTGTCGTCACAGGACGGCTTAGAAAGCAAGAACGGTTAGCAGGCGGGAGCTTCCGGACGGCGGGGAATCGGTCACCCAGGAGTATCTTAGGCGAGCTTGGGTGGAGAAGACATCTTAGGTGTTCAGGCATGATTATCAGAGGCACTGACAACAACGAACCTAAGGGTTCTTGTTCACGAGATGAGCAGGGGTAAGTTTCGCTCGCACGGGTTAATGGGACCTGTCTGCTCAGGACCTGGAGGTCTGGTCTCTTATTTTATTTTTAACAAGAGGAAGCCCCCGGATCCGTGTGGTTCACGCTCTCCTCCGTGGGTCTTAAGGGCACTTTGAGAAACTTCCCCTTGCATCTGCGGTCCGCAATCGGCAGGAGTGGGTGAGAGACGGGTGACAGCCTGACGCACAGGGGACCGTGGCACGGGCAGCTTGTCCGTCTGCTATCTGGAATTGCCAGTGCCTGGACCGATGTCCCCCGCAGCTCCAGTCTACGGCGCACAGAAGGGGAGGCTCTAAGGCGGTGGTTCTCCAGGTCTGGTCCTGGGCCGGCAGCATCAGGGTCAGTCACCCGGGACCCGGTCCGAAATGCAAATGTTTGGGACACCTGGGTGGCTCAGCTGGTTAAGCGTCTGGTTTTTGGTCTCAGGTCGGGTCATGATCTCGCGGTTTGTGGGTTCGAGCCCCAGGTCGGGCTCCAGGGCGGAGCCCGCTTGGGATTCTCCCTCTCTCCCTCTCTCCCTGCCCCTCCCCTGTTCATGCTCTCTCTTTCTCTCTCTCAAAATAAATAAATAAACTTAGAAGAGAGCAATGCATCTGTCTGTCCTGTCCCCAGCTGCAAACGAGCAGCTCTGGGGCGGGGCCCAGCAGCCCGGGCTCACGAGCCCTCCAGGTGACCCGTGCCCGCTGCAGTTTGAAAGTCCCTTCTTCTCCAAAGCGACCCCTGCAAGATAAAGCCGCCCCCACCCTCCGACCGTGCGGCGTTGGCAGGCGCTACGGCTCCGGCAGGTCTCACGTGGCTGTGTAGCGCTGTGCCCGCTCCCCCAGGTGCCCGAGGCCACTTCCGTCCCGGGCCAAGGGGCCGGCCGACTTGCCCTGGAACACCCAGCCAGTGAGCTTCGCTGTTCAGCATGGGGCTTCGCCTGGGAGCCAGCCGACCAGCTCGCCCTGCACCAACCACCAGCCCGGCAATCACGCGACCTCTGGGCTCCTCCCCGAGGCCCCAGGAACTTGTGGGATCGGAGGCGGTCTCGCCACTGCCGGAGGGAACGAACACACACAGACTGGACCCCCCCCCCGTGAATCGAGCGGTAAAAATGCGTGCCGTGTGAGATTCGGAAGCGTCAGGCACAGGCGCGTCTCCCTCCCCCGCCGGCTCCCCAAACCCCGGGGTGCCTCCCCAAAGCTCCCGTCTGTTAAGGGTTTCTTGTGACTCCTCCCTGGCCTGGTACATACCTCTGCAAGTGTACGCGTATGAATCATTTTAAAAACCCAGATATCGCTCACTCTGCACCCTGCTCTGTACTCGTCTTGCTCTTTTTAGAATCATGAAACCTATCGGGCACACTGAAACGACGGGGGACAGCAGCTACCCAAGTCCAGCACCGAGCTTAAGACCTCGGACGTGACAGGGACGCCCGGAGCCCCTCCCCATCCCACCTCCTTCCCTCTGCCCCAGAGGGAACCACTGCCCTGAACTTGGCGATGACCATCTCTATGCACGCTGAGACACGCTCACCGCTTCTGCGTGTGCCCATGGACGGTATGCTGTAGTACCATGCACAGTTTAAAATCTTGTAGGGGCGCCTGGGGGGCTCAGATGGTCGAGCATCTGGCTTCAGCTCAGGGGACTGTCTTGAGGTTTGTGAGCTCGAGCCCCACGTCGGGCTCTGTGCTGACAGCTCGGAGCCTGGAGCCTGCTTCGGATTCTGTGTCTCCCTCTCTCTCTGCCCCTCCCCCGCTCATACTCTCTCAAATAAATATAAAAAAATTAATTAATTAAAGTAAATAAGTAAAACCTTGTAAGAATGGTCTCTACTTCATGCATGATCAATTAGCAGTCCTCGTCAGGAGAACAGCGCCTGGCACCTGGTCCCCAGCCAGCTCACCGGGGGCTACCATCATCACCGAGAGCGGAATTACTGGCGATCGTGAACCCCGCAGCTGGCTTCTTTATTTCAGTATCACTTTGGAGGCTCATCAAAGATGACAGATGTAACTCCGAATCATTCGTGCTCAGTCAAGTCTATTTCATTACAGAATATCTCGAAATTGATTTATCCCTTCGTCGGTTGATTAATCTTTACATTTTTTTTTTTTTTTTTGCTATAAAACGATGCTTTTCAACATCACGCTGAGTGAAAGCAGCCTGTCCCAAATGACCACATAGTGTGTGATTCCATTTGCATGAAATTTCTGGAACTGGAAGATTCGGAGACAGACAGGAGATGAGAGGGTGGCAGGGGCTGGGGGAGAAGGGGCCGGGGGTGACTGCTGTCAGGCACGGGGTTGCTTTTTGGGTGATGCAATGTTCTGGAATCAGACAGTGGGGCTATTCCCATGACTCTGCGAATACACTAAAAGCCGCTAAGTCGGGCACTCTATAGGAGAATTACACGGTAAGCAAATGATGCCTCGGTAAGTCTTTTTTTTTTTTTTTTTTTTTAAGGAAAAAAATGCTTTTCTAAATGTAACGTGGGCTCCTATGTCGGATCCAGGAACAGAAAAAAGGACCGCTGCGGCTACGCCCGGGGGCACGCGTTCGAGAGCGTCTCTCCGGAGCTCAGTCGGGACTGGAACTGAGGAGTTGCAGGACACGGCATCTCCGAGCTACTGGAAATGACCAAACCGCTGCCCCTGGGACGGTGTGCCTCCGTTAGCTGGTGTGCGCCCTGGCGACGGTTCCCAGGGCGGCACTCTCTTCGGACTGCCCAGCTGGACGGTGCCCACAGGAGCCGACACCCTGCCGTTTTCAGAGTGTCCTATCGTTACGCAGGTTACCCCGCTCTAGGGGGAGGGACTGCGCAGGGACACGATACGAGGAGGCGAGGGGCACCAGGGTCCTCGCGGAGGCTGGCTGAGACAGCGCCCCGCACCACGGTTCATGGACGAATGGGCACCAGAGGACACGCTTAGCCAATACTGCTATAAAGGAGCATCCACAAAAAGTGACAGGTGCCACTGCACTTAATGGCGAAGGACCAAGTGCCTTCCTCCTAAGACTGGAAACGAGGGTGTCCCCTGTCACTGCTCTCGGCACAGTGCTGGGCGTCCCAGCTGAGGCAATATGGCAAGAAAAGGCACACAGATCGGAAAGGAAGAAATACAACCGTCTTGCTTTGTGGATGAAGGACTGTCTACATAGAAGATCCCAAGGAATCTACAAAAAAAAAAAAAAACAGAAAAAACCCCAACACTTCCTAGAACTCATAAGGGACCTCAGTAAGGTTGCAGGATATAAGATAAACATACAAAAATCTATTGCATTTCCATAGACTAGCCACAGAAGTGTGCACACCGAAAATAGAAATATAGTTCATAACTGCCAAATAATAAACGAAACTTAACTGCAGATCTGATAAGACACAAATACTACTTCTGCCCTGAAAACTACAAAATGCTGGCGAAATAAATGAAGGAAGATGTCAATAAATGGAGAGAAATACCGTGTTTCTACGTCGGAAGATTCTACCTAGTGAAGAGGATATGTTAAGTATAATGTAATTCCTATCTAAATCCCAGCAAAATTTTTTGTAGATATACACGAGACTGTTCTAAATTTACAGGGGATAGCAAAACAACTCTAATTTTTTTTTTTTTAATGTTTATTTATTTTTGAGAGACATAGAGGCACAGCGTGAACAGGGGAAGGGCAGAGAGAGAAGGAGACACAGAATCGGAAGAAGGCCCCAGGCTCTGAGCCATCAGCACAGAGCCCGACGCGGGGCTCGAACTCATAGACCGCGAGATCATGACCTGAGCTGAAGTCGGATGCTCAACCGACTGAGCCACCCAGGCGCCCCAGCAAAACAACTCTAATAGCTAAAACAATTTCGACAATACGAGTAGTGAAGAAATATCAGTTTACCCCATTTCAAGACTTACTGAAGA
Organism: Paguma larvata; assembly: GCA_030068075.1. NCBI lineage: Eukaryota > Metazoa > Chordata > Mammalia > Carnivora > Viverridae > Paguma > Paguma larvata. Next base: position 109,906,613 of record CM057831.1, on the reverse strand, counting down.
GCCGCCGTCGTCAGGACTGAGTGGTACTGATGGAAAGACAGACAGATCAACGGAACAGAGTCAAGAACCCAGTATCGACTCTAATCACACATTCCCGCCAACTGAAAAATGTTCTTTTTTTAACAAACGTAAATATTACTGTGTTTTCTTTGTTTGCAGTAAAAAAATGAGGTGGTTTTTTTTTTCCTTTCAAGTACACACGGCAAAAGGTACTAAGACCCCTGGGTTAAGTTCCGACACTTTAGTTTTATTTACGACGTTTGTCTTTAAGGACTTTGGGGCCAAGAAGTTAGGCCTCATGCTGACATCAAGATGCCTGAATGATCCTTCTGGAAAACAGATGGGATCTTCAGGGCTTAAAAGCCTGCAAAAACTCCTGGGTTCGCCTAGAATGAAGCGGGACCCTCCTAATTGCCTCATAAAGCCCTTTATGCTCCGGCCCTGCCTGCGTCTCTGGCGCCGGGCCCCCCCCCACCCCACCCCCACCCATGCCGGACACTTCCCACAACGCCCTTGTCCGCACGCAGGCCGCCCTGCTGCGCCGTCCGCTCCGAGCAGCCTGCCCGCCCTGGCTTTCCTGCACTCGTCCTCCAGCACTCAGCTCCAGGCTGCCCTCGTCCCGCAGTCGGTCCGGGACTCTGCCCCGCTGCCCTCTCGGGGGGCCCACGGCACCCCTGCTTTTCATATGGCGTCAGGATCATCTGTCTGGCCCTACCCCCGCGACCTGCAGGCCTGCGATGATCTCCTTCCTTTCCTTCGACCCACCTGCCACGAGTGGGATCCAGCGGCACTCGAGCAATCACGGCGTTGTGCTACCTCCGCCTACACGGAGCGCGGGGACGTCGTCATCCCAAAAGGAAAGCCAACGGCCGCCGCCGGTCACTCCCTCCTTCCCCCGTCCTCCCGCCCCCAGTAACCACGACTCTGCTTTCTATGGACTTGCAGAGACTGTCCCTTTATCCCTGCGCCTCCAATTAAAACAGATTTTTTTCATGTTTATTTTTGAGAGAGACAGCGTGTGAGTGGGGGAGGGGCAGAGAGAGGGAGACCCAGACTCCGAAGCAGGCTCCAGGCGCTGAGCCGTCGACACGGAGCCTGGGTGGGGCTTGAACCCACAAACTGTGAGATCGTGACCTGAGCCGAAATCGGACGCTCAACCGACCAAGCCCCCCAGACACCTGTTCAGTCGCTTCGACCAAACATCACACAACCCAGATCGGAGTGCCAGGCAGATGAGCTACTTCGGTCCCTGGCGTTGCCAATGGGCAGATGCTCCCCCACCGAGGACCCCCGCTTCAATCGGCTCCTCTGCTCCAGGGCCGCGGGCACCCTGCTGGGCCGGAAGGCCTCCCTCCCGCCCGTGTGCGCGTGTGTGCGTGTGCGCGGGCAAAGCCCTCGGATCTCAGTTCCGCCCACTCATGCTACTCAGAACCGAGGGCGAGCTTCCCGCCCTGCCCCTGCTGCCTCTTCTGCGTTGGCCCCCGGAGGTGTGCTCAGCCTTCCTACGGGCTCGGCTCCGACGTGTGAACGCTGTGTGTCACACGTCACCTCCCGTTTTTGGTGTTTTGTGGCAAGACGGTGGTCGTAAGGTCTAGTCCCCAGTATTTCCAGGACTGGAAGTCCCTGTTTTGAGTTTTTGCCACGAGCCTGCTGGGAGTCACTCGTGCATAGGGAAGAAAGGGAGCAGAACAGACGATGAAAAGGACAGGAAGGAAGGAAAGCAGGGGCCGCTCACGGAGAGTCAGGTGGAGCCCGAGCAGCGAGAAAACGCGTCTTCACGGACCACATTGTCAGAGATCTTGTCACACTTGAATTTGGCGAAAGCAAGAGAAGTGGCAGCTAACGCAGACCTTTCTTGGCAATCAGTTGGGAAACTGTGTGTGTACTTGCAGCTGATACTGAAAATAATGGTTTATATAGACCAAAAGTTTATTTCCTGCCTCGTTAAATCGAACAAAAAGGTACTGACGTGTGCAAGGCCAGTGTGGCAGTTCCCTGGTGTCGTTGAGAACCGGGCTCTATCTTTGTGTTCCACTGTCCTCACAAAGTATCCCTGAGGTGCTTCCTAGTCCAAAAGAGCTGCCAGGGCTCCAGCCATCGCACCCATATTCTAGACAACAAAAGAGAGAAATGGAGAGAGGGGAGAGGTCAAAAGGACTCCCGCTGTCAGTCCTCTCTGCGAGGACCTTCCCCAGAAATCCTCCACAACCAACTTTCACTTCCAAACCACTCACGTGGCCGCGTCACGTAAGTGATGGGACATACCATCTTTTAACCGGGCTGCAACTCTGGAGACAAATGAGATCGGAACTAGGAGCGCCTTCCCCTCCGACGGCTCACCCTCCAGATGCGAGTCCGCGGGAGTGCCGGGACACGGACAGGCGCCGTCCGTCACGGCGAGATAGACGCCCAGCCGTGGGGCTCAAGGGATGGCCAGGCTCCTCAGTGAGATTCCACGCCGAGGATACAAAAGGCTGTCACAAAGACGGACAAAACATTTTGCTTAAAAACCACGCTGCAGGGGCGCCTGGGAGGCTCGGTCGGTTGAGCGACTGACTCGGCTTCCGCTCAGGTCGTGATCTTGCGGTTTGTGAGCTGGAGCCCCGCGTGGGGCTCTGCGCCGACCGTGTGGAGCCTGCTTGCGATTCTCTCCTTCTCTGCCCTTCTCCCGCTTGTGCGCTCTCTCTCTCTCTCAAAAATAAATATAAAAAAATATTTATTTTTAATGCACGGTGTTTCTCTTAAACCGTGAACGAAACAGGTCTTGGGGTGTCGGTGTGCAGCCCGAGACGCCCCCCCCCCAAAACGCTCGCGCGCGCAGCTCTTCCCGGAGAAAGGCCGCTGCTTTGCAGGCGGCAGTGAACAGCCTTCCGGAACCGCCTCCGACGGCACGCGCGCCACAAACAGTTCGCTCCACAAAGGTGTGATGAGGGCCCAGGGGGTGCCAGCCGCCGGGGACACGTCCGTCTACGACACGGAGCCCACGGCCCCGGCAGGAGACGGCGGCGTGGATTCCACTTACACGGAACATCCAGACAGGCAGACCCAGAAAGCGGGGGGAGTGGGTGCCTGGGGCAGGGGCTCAGGGAGCGAGCGCCAGAGGGCACGGGGCTCACACGGCTGAACCCTCTGAAAACCCCCGACTACATGCTTGAAATGGCGGAGTCCGGGGAGTTGTGAACCGTATCTCAATAAAGTGGTCTTCCACACCATACAAGAGGGCGCCTGGTGGCTCAGTGGGTAGAACATGTGACTCCTGCTCTTGAGGTTGTGAGTTCGAGCCCCGCTACTGGAGGTAGAGACTACTTAAAAATAAAACCTTTAAAGACAATCATACAACGTGGGAGACGTACTGCCCACCACGATACAGGAAGGAAGGTAAAGCAGTGGCGGCTAGGTTTGGGGGAGACCCACACCCTTAAGTAGACTTTGAGGGAACGCCAGCTGGAGAGCCTGCGAGCAGTGGCAGAAGGAAGACTCCGACGTGCAAAGGCCCTGAGGCAGCGACGTGCTGGCTCATCGGGAGGGAGGGAGGGTGGGAGGGGCGGTCGGCCTTGGGAGCCTTGGTGAGGACCGCAGCCTGACTCCCAGGGGAACAGGAGCCGCTCCGGGGAGGGACGTGGCCTCGTGCTGGAACCGTCTCCAGGGAGCGGGGGAAGTACCCAGACGGAGCAGTGGCAGGAAGGCAGGCCACACCTCACCGTCACAGCCCACAGAGTGGCTAGCAGATGGGCCGGGGGACAAGGAAGGAGTCACGGTGACCCCGGGGCTGCAGGCGTCAGCAAGGGAAGGGCGGAGCTGCTGTTGCCGAGACGAGGGCCCGCGGGAGGAGCGGGCGTGGGGGCAACGCCAGAGCCCCCCGCGGAAGGGAAGCCGGTTCGGCGTCCTGGTCTGCGGGGCCGTCCGTCCCTGCGCGTGGGTGCCTGCAGAGCAGGGATGCGTCCGAGGACAACGCCCTGGGGCACCCGGGTACGCACAGGTCCGGGCGAGAGAGGATCACGCAGAATATCACGCGTGGAGACCAAGAAGGGACGGGGCTAGTGTCCTCAGCAGCCGCTCCGGGACAGGTGTGGCGGCGGGGCCTGGGGGCCCGTCAGGTGTGGCGCCAGTCCCCGGTGGCCCCCAAGGGGGCGCCGGTGGAGTGGGGCGGGGCGGGCAGCCAGGCGGAGCAGGTGCTGGAGGAACCGGGGACCGCGGCAGGCCGACAGACGAACGGACGCCCGTGGTCCCCCCGCACCCTGGACGGTTGTTCAGCCCCGACAAGGAGGGACGCTCTGACACCTGCCACAGCGTGAGTGGACTTGGGGGACAAGAGGCTGAGGGAAACAGACACAGAGACAGACCCCGTGTGATCCGCTCGTGCGGCGTCCCTACCACCGCCCGGGGGCTGCGGGCGACACCAGCTCCCGGCAGAAGGACGGACGCAGGACTCCGGGTGCTCTGCGACCTGCCTGCCCCCCCCCCCGTGTCCCTCTCCCCCCCCCGCCCCGAGGCTTCCAGGGACTGGCGAGGGCAGCTTCTCCGCAAGACCCCAGGCACTGTCCTGCCACATGAGACACCACAAGGAGACGCCTGCCTAGGCCGTGGCCTCTGGGGGGACAGCACGCCCCCTCCACACGATCCGGGGCCGGGGCCACGGCAGAAACCGGCGTGACCACGAGCGGCCCACCCTCAGCGGGGCGGCCCCACGCCCGCCTCTGCACGCCCCGCTTCGCGGGCTGCTTCTAGGCGACCCCGTCCTGCGGTCGGCTCGGGGCGGGCGGGAGCCGGGCCTCCGCGCCCCCCAACTCCGCTGCTCACGAACGCTGTTCCTTCGGACCTCGATCCACTGCCCCCCGACGGAAGACGGGGCCCGAGCCCCACCGCGGCCACCTCGCGATCTGAGAACCGGTGCTCGAAGATGACTTTTAAAACAACGTTCTCTATTTTGCTTCGAATCCTTGCCCCGCAAGTTGACGAGGTCAGAGCATAAACACATTTATTTCCCTCATGAGAAGGGCCTTCTCAGGAGGCTGCCCCTTCCGAGGGGAACCCTTAGCTGGCCCAGAGCTGGCAAGTCACAGGTGCGACCCCGCGGGTCAGGGGTCAGGGAGCCACCTTACGTGACCAGACCCCAAAACAAAATCAGCAGGCAAGTGGATCAAAAAAAGTTTATTTTGAATATTTAATTAAAAAAAACCGTGTCTATGACGTGTGCTACAGAAACTTAGATACAAGAAGTGCATATAAAACCCGACCTAGCCGTGGTAAAGCAAGGACTACGCAGAGACGCAGGAAGGAGACGCCGTCGTCCTGAACTCCCGAGACCGCCCCCACGGGTCTGGGAAGACACCGCGCCGGCCCCCAGGAGGGCGACGGCGCCCGTGCTGCGCCCGCAGGGGCGCCCTGGCCGGGAGAACCCCCTCTCGGCGCCACTTCTGAGCCGAGCCCACCAATCCCAGTCCACCGCCCTCTGAGACGGCATTTTGGCACAAAGCGCAGGGGCGCCTCGACAGGAAGAACGTTCCGGGCAGTTCACGGCAGAGAAGGCGCCTGCCCTCCCATGCAGGAGCGGCCATTTCTCACGCGGCAGACACAGAGCCGAGCGCGGCCGGCCGAGGAACCCCGCTGGGCGGGCGCAGGAGGAGGGAGGAGGGGGATTGGGTCTGGGGGACCAGAGCCGGGGTCCTCCCGGCACAGGGCGCTCCCTCCTGGAGACACAGCCACCGCCGCCCTGCCCGCCCCTGCGTCCTGACCTCCCGCTGGGGCTCCCTCTTCCTGGAACGTGGACTCCCGCCCGACACCCACACGACCACGTCTGTCAGGGGCCCCGAAGGCTGCCAGCGGGGGACGAGGACACCACCACGCACTCAGGAGACCTAACGGTCCCCGCCACGTGGCTCCAAGTGACAGTCAATTTGGCAAAAAAAAAGAAAAAAAGAAAGAAAGAAAGAAAGAAAATACCTCCGATGCGTAAACTCAGGGACCAGTTCCCCTAGGAACGATTACAATATATTAGCAAATTCTGCGGCATAAACATTTCCAAAAGCGTCAGCGGAAGTTTTAACTATAAAAGCGACACGGCCGCGGCCCTGCGGCCCCCGGAACCCCGCGGAGGGCGGGCGGCGGGCCTACTGCCGCAGCTCCACGTAGTTGGCCGGGAAGAGCCCGTACCTGCCCTTGCACAGCCCCCGCCACCAGCCGTCATCAATCATCTCGATGTTGGTGATGATGTCGTCGGGGTCGAAGGAGATTTCGTCGTCGCCCGCTAGGAGGGAGGACGCAGAGAGAGGGCGGTCAGGGCCGGGCTCCTGCCACGGGCCCCGCTCCGCCAGGACCCGACCTGCACCGGGCCAGGCGGCACGGCACGCGTGCCCAGGCTCCGGACGCCAGGCTTCTCCCGTTCTCCCGCCGCGGAGGGGGCTTCCACGGCGCGCCACGGGGGGCCCGGACAGCAGCCCGAGGCGGCGGGCCGGGCGGGGAGCGCCGGGACGAACCCACCAGCTCGTACAGACGCCAGACGCCCCGTGTCACGAGACCCACCCGCGGGTACACGAGTGCTCGGGCACAGTCGGGCACAGCGGGAGGGAGAAAGCGTCCCAGGACCGGGGAAGGGGCGGGAAGCTCTCGTGGCCATCCTGTCACAGGAGCGTGGCCTGAGGCGGGCCGGGGGTCACCCCGGGAGCAGAGGCCGTGGGGTGGCGCGGGGCAGAGGGACGCGGCCCCAACGGGACCCGAGGTGCCCGCGCGGCCGGGAAAACATGGCCAGTCCGCGGGTGCCACAGCGTCTCAGCGCTGACGGCCTCGCTCGGAGGGGCTGTGACGTTAGCGCGGGCAGCGCCCTTGGTATTGGGGGACCGCGCCAGGGTCTCTGGCGGCATGGGCACCCCTGCAGCTGAGTGACGGGAGGTTCGGGAACCATGAGCGCATCTCGAACTCTCTCAGCCCCGCAACACGGCTCTCGGAGTCGAACTCCCGGGGGCGGGGTGGCCGTGGAACCGAGCGCCACGCGGGCCCGGGGGCGGCTCACCAGCCTGGTAGTCGTAGAGGGCGACGGCCGTGATCCCGACGTCATTCTCGTATTCGTCGTAGGTGTTTTCCTCTAAAACAAGCCAAGACGAGAGCTGAGGAGTCACGGCAGTACCACGGGGCCACTCGTCCCCAAGCCCTTCCTGGGGCGGGAGAGGCCGCGGGGGGCGCCGGGCTGGCGTCAGGACAAAGGGCTCTAGCTTCTAAGGAGCAAAGCCACCCCTTCCCGCCGCCGCCCGGCACGCACGGTGAGCTGGATGGGTGCCGTGACGGCTCTCAGACAACGGTCTCTAAAGTTTTAAAGGTTTAGTCTTTCGGGGAGGGTCACGTCGCAGGAAGTGACTGGCAAGCGGTGGGGGGAACCGCGCTGCCCAAATGCCCCGCGTCGCACTCAGGGAAAAGGGGGGGCTCCATCCTGAGGTGTGTTGTCTGACGGATTCGGGTTAAATCCGTCCAAATGCGCCGAAGGAAACCTCCTCTTTAAAGATACGAGACCGATTTCGGCGCTCGATCCTCAGGGAGCACGGATGCTATCCCCGAAGACCTCACGACACTCCGGCATCCCTGAGCCCGGCTGCCACCAGCTTCCACTTAGAAAAGAGAGCAGCCGAGGCCCCTCCTTCGCACCCACTCCGCCCGCCACGCCGGAGCAGCGGGGAGGTGGAGCAGGTCAGGAAACAAGGTGACGGACGTTTTCACAGGGGAGCAAAGGCACGGGGGACGTGGCAGGCGCCCCTCCACCCGTACCTGCTTGGTAGTGGCCCGGGGCCTCCGCGGCCTCATAGACGGCGTCCGGGGCGTAGGCCAGGCCCTGCTGGCCCCCCGCCTCTCGATAGCCGGCGGCTTCCATGCTGTACGCGGGCTCGGGCTCGGCCTTGAACGAAACCGCGTCCTGGGGAGAGGCAGGGAAGGGTCAAGGAGATGTTTCCTGTGGCCAGCCGCGCGGCACCGACACAGGCTCGGCAGCGTGGACGCGTGGAGGAGGGGGCCTTACCCGCGGACGTTCTGAGAACGCTCGGACTCTGATCGTGCCAAAGCTACGTTAAGAGGACCTCGTGCCACCTCCTGCCGAATAACCTCCCCTGTCGCAGCCCCCACGCCCCGAAGTCCTGCAGGGGCTGAGCCCGCCCGGCCCAGGGGGCAACAACACCGCCTCGAGCCAGGCCCGTGGTAGGAGCCCAGTTCTAAAGGCCCGGGCCACCGAGGCCCAGCCGGCCCTGCCGTGCCTCTGATGGCGGCTTCACAAGGTCACCATGGGGCTGCTCAGAGCAGCCTTGCCCAGACAGCAGGGTTCGAGCCCCCCAGCCCCCCTGAGGAGGGAAGGGTGAGCAGCAAGTCACAAAACCACCCCCGGGCCGTTCACAGTCCTCACGGCCTCGGAGCCCTAGCGGCGGAGGCGTTGGTTATCTCCAACCAGGGTCCAGCCGAAGGCGCCCGCGGGGCCGGGGAAAGCAAGGGGGACGCTCCGGTCAGAACCAGCGGGGCCGGGCCCTGGCGGTCGATGACAGATGACCATCGTGGCTGGAGCAGCCTGTGGCGGCCACTAGGGAGGCCACGGACAGGGGACTCCCTACCCCCGGGCCGGGCTGGAGGGGAGTGGCGGGACCTCCTCTGGCCGAGTCGGCCCTGGACGTGCAGGGGCGGAGCTGGAGGGCTAGGGGCCGGGTCCTGGTGTGGGGGCACCGTGCTGACCACCCAGCGGATCCTGAGCGGGTCGGGGTGCGGCCTGGCAGGGCTGCCGGTCACAGGACCCAGCTGTCCTCCCGCTAGGGACAGCAGGTCACGCCGGCCTTCTCCAAGGACCAACTCCTCAGTGACCAGCCCAGCAGGGGAAGACGGCTCGGGGCCCCCCTTGCTGCTGGGTCACGAGCCACAAGGCCGGGCTGCAGTGCCTGCGAGTCCAGGGGACACAGCCACCACGCAGGGGAGCAGCCACCTGGAAAGGGCCCTGGTGACGTGACCCGGGACCACCCCCAGGACCCAGACGTGCCGTCTGACACTCTCCTGGGTTCGTGAGCGACCCGGAGGGCTCGCCCCCTCAAGTCTCAGATGAGCTGAGCTACGGTCTGGTCCTCACACCCTGGTGGCCGCTGACAACCTCCCGGTGAGAAGGGGGGCGTGGGAAGCAGGCAGCGGCCACGGGGACGGAGGGGACGGGGTGCAGGGCTCGGCCAGGAGTGGTCATGGAGCCAGGGGGCAGGCGTGCTCCCGAGAGGCAGAAAGGCCAGTAATTCAGTCACAGGTCCTGGGGCGCAGGCGGGCGGTCACAAGGCACCGAAGACGGGACTGAGAACTGAGGGCCAGGGACAGTCCCCGGGGACCACGGCGTTCTACAGGGACTGGGGGAAGGAGGGACGGGAGGGCGGTGGCCGGGTGCCAGGAGGCGGGCTTCTGGGAGGGGGAGCTGGTCAGCGTCAGTGCGGCGGGGGCACGTGACGTGAAGACCGGAAGCCACTGACGCGGCGTCGGGAGCCCTGACCGGGAGGCGGCACGCTGGGGGAGGAGCGGGCCTCCGGGGAGGCCTGCGGGGAGGCCGGACGTGCACCGTGTCCCCCAGGGCTCACGCAGGCTACCCTCCAGGCCGCCCGCTCGGGCCGGGCACCGAGCGCAGCGTGTGGGGGTCCCTCCCTGCACACAGTGGCTTCGACACGGGAAGGGTGTCTTTCCAGAGTCAGAGGCTCATTTGCCAACTGAACCTCAACACCAACCTCATAGACGGGGCTCGAAGGCGGCCTCTCTTCTGCCGGCTGAGGGGTGGGAGACGCAGGGGGCGTTTGCTTTTGGGCCTGGACCTGGGCCTGGGCCTGGGCCTGGGCCTGCTCCTGTAACCGAGAGACAAGAAGAGACCGTTACCAGGCCGCCCCGACACCAGGACTTAGCAGACACAGGCCACACCCGAGCTCACGTCGCAGCGAAGCGCAGAGGACGAAGCACGGACACGAGCACCTGGGACCCGGGGAACAAGGTGGTGCATCGTCAACACAGGACGTCGGGGGCACAGCCCTGCGGCCGCCACCACGGGCTGCGCGGGGTGGGCACAGCCGTGCAGCGAGCGAGGCGGCAAGACGGCAGGCCGCCACACCTAGTCCAGGGGTTCAGACAAGGACATCGTGGCTGAGCTCATGGACGAACACTTCCGGGATCCGGAAGACGGGGTGAATGTGCTCTGTGTGTAGGATACGCAAATCCCTGGGCCGCGGTGGACAGTGGGGGACAGAATGCTGGCACCTCCAAGGCGCGGACAGGACAGTCCCCAGATCCTGGGAGGGGGCGGCCTCACACGGCCAGAAGGACCAAGAGCATAAGAGGTTAGACAGGAGACGGGAACTCGGGCTCCCCGGGGGCCTGACGGAGCCACAGGGTCCTTCCTTCCCAGAGGGAGGCGGGCCGGTGAGAGACGGACCAGGAGATGCGGTCACGGAGGCAGACGCCGGAAGGGGCCCCGAGCCAGGGAGCGCAGCGCCTCGAGAGGCGGGGAGAAACGAGGGGGCGGGTCCTCCTCCAGAACCCCCAGGAGTGTGGGGGAATGAACGGGTGCTGCCCTAAGCCACAGCCTGTGACCGTGGGGCGTGGCGGCCCCAGGAAGGCAGTGCCGACGGCCTGCAGGGTTGGGCTGTTCTGACGTCGCCACTGAGGAAACTGAGGACCGAGGGAGGGCACCGGCAGCCGCAGGGCTCCGCGCCAGCCGGCGGCAGAAGCAGACACGGAACCCTCCGCTCCGCCAGGCTGCCGGCGGCACCGTCAAGTCCGCACGTTGCTGGCAACCACCCACAGGTGAGGCAGCCCAGGCAGGGACGGGCCGAGACCGGGCTGCTGCTCACCCCGCACAGACCCGGCTGCTGTGCACGTACGAGCGACTGTGACGGCCCCCCAACAGAGCCGCTGGCCACACGGCTCCTCCTCCTGGCGAGCTACAGAGACCCGGCGGTCAGCACGCGTGGATTCCTGAAGACGTGCCCGCCTGCCAACGGGGGCCTCCCACAGCCGCGCGGACTCCGACTCCCGGGGGGAGGGCACTGGGCTGGGAGTCGCTCACGGGAGGAGCAGACGACAGGGCAGGGGCCGGAAGCGGGGACAGCACGGCAGAAGGCGCAGCAAGGGGACTTGAGCAAAGGTGCAAGACCGAACCGTGGAGACAGCGCTGCTCCAGACGCCCGGTCCCTGCCCCTCGTGGGCGCAGACGGGACTCGGCAGTCAGAGCCCCAAGGCGTGAAGTGAGGAAGGTGTTAATTATTGGAGGGAAGAAGAACAAGACGAGGGGGGGGCGCCCGGGCGGCTCAGTCGGATGAGCGTCCAACTCTTGATTTCGGCTCAGGTCGTGACCTCACGGTTCCTGAGTTCGAGCCCTGCATCAGGCTCTGCGCGGACTGCACGGAGCCTGCTTGGCGTTCTCTCTCCCTCTCTCTCCCCCTCCCCCACTCATGTTCTTTTTCTCTCTCAAAATACAGAAACATTAAAAAAAAAAAACAAACAGAAAACCGGAATATCGGAAAAGAAACCTTAAGGTATGTAGAGTCGTGAGTTGAACAAACAAAACCTAACTCATAAACTTCTTACTTTAAAATCTTTTAGCAAAAATGGTAAAAAACGAAAAGAATAAGAGGGAATTACCAAAACGTGTGCAGCAAAATTTTCAGGCTTAACTGATGCCCTCGGTGCCCGGAGCCCGTCCACACTCTTGCCCACGCCTGCCCTCGCTGGGGGTGCTCCCGGCCCGACTACCACCTCAGGGAGGACGCGATCCCAGGACTCAGCTCCGGGCTCGCCCTCAGACTCCGCGGCGCCGCCCCCCAGAGAGCAGCGGCGAGCGCCCCCGTGCCCGTTCACCGGAGATCGTGGGGCCGTGGCGTGGCACACGGGCTGCCTGGACGGCCGGTCCACGCAGAGAGGGCTGAGGAAGGGACACGCCCACGCCCGCCTGCTCGCGTCCGCCCCCCGCCCCCACCTTCCCCGGGACACCGTGACAGCAACAGACCAGGAACAGAAGGAAGCAAGAGTCGCACAGGAAAGCAGAGCTGCCACGTCACGGGGACCTCCTTCCGCGTCCCCGGCCTCCTCCCTGGAGGAGGCAGGGCAGCAGGGACACAGCCAGGGGCGCGACGGGACCGGGGCGCGACGGGACCGGGGCGCGGCGGCGGGCTGTCTGGTGCTGGGCAGCTCCTGAGAGCACAGCCCGCAGCCGGGGCTCAAAGCCGGTCCATCCCGGAACCCTCTGGACTCACGTGTAGCTGCCTCCGGGCCTCTTCCTGCTCCTGCCTCTCCTTGGCCATCCTCTGCGCCCTCTCCGCCTCCGCCTTCCGCCTGTCCTCCTGCTCCTTCTCCTTCGCCAGGTTTTCGAAGTTTGCTCTGATGTTGCTCGTTCTGCTGTTCACTGCAGAGGGAGGGGGGAGGGGCGCGGCTGGCGTCAGAGCGGCGGCCACACCCCAGGACCAGGGCCCCGGGGAGCCCACCTGGCAGGGGGGCCTCCCCCAGCGGCCGGCCTCCGGGCCACCCTGCGGGCCGCACACGGCACGGGACCGCCTGGCACCGGGAGCCTCCTGCCTGGACTCTCTCGTACTCCCAGCAGCGGCCCGTGCTCCCTATGGGCGCCTGGAGAACCTCCCAGAACCCATCCCGGCACTGAGGAGGGCCCTTACGGACAGGCGGTCCACCCAGTCTTGCCTCGGGAGGCGCCCCCAACCCGGACCCCGCCGCCGGGGAGCTGCGACCCCCTCTGACAGGAGCCCGCGAGCATCCACAGGGAAAGGATGGCCTTTCTCCAGACGGTGGCAACCTGCTTCCCCGGAGTGGGCGGAACCAGGGCGCCCCCCGCCGCCCCGGCCGCTCCCGGTGGACACCGTGCCCCCTGCGGGAGCCCCACGCGGCACCGGGTCCGCCAGAACTTACCCGCCTCGACGGGGACAGTCTTCTGATAAGCAGGGGCCACCTGGGCGACATCCTCGAAGGTGGAAGCGTTCTAGCGAGAGAAGCGGGGCCATCAGGGGAGCACCCCTCACCCTCCACAGCCCGGCGGGCTCACGCCCACCCCTCCGGCCAACCAGCCAAGGCACGAAATGCTCAGCATGGTAAGGCCGCCCCGTAGGACGCCGCACCGGCGAAAACGCGCCATCGCGCACCTGCCCAGACCCACGCACCATACGGCACAGCCAGCCCCGATCTCAGCCGCGGACCCCGGGCGACGGACACGCGTCAGCACAGGTCTGGGGCTGTGACAAGCGCCTCACCCCCACGGGGGTGCTGAGCCCTGGTCACGGGAGAGGGTCTGCGAAATCCTGGAGCTTCCTCTCACGTTTGCTAAAATGGCTCTGAAAACATAGCCAAAAGCCAGAGCCACCCCAAAAAACATACACTGGCCGCACCCGTGCGATCAGAACCCAAGTATGTGCTCTTCCCAAGGCCTTCCCCCAGCCCCCTCCTCGGCCAGCAAGACGGGCGCGAGCGCCTGCGGGAGCCCCGACGGGCCTGATCGGCCACGTTTCCCGACGCGTGAGACCCCCCTCGTCATTTGTGGACAGCGACAGTGCTGACTGCCCACTCGGAAGCGGACCCAGACGCGCCGACGCATGTCCCTATGAGGGAAACAGGCTTGGGCTCAGGACACTGCTGGTCTTCTGACACACGAACGAGGAGAAAGGTGCCCTGAAGGCGGGGAGCAGAGCGGCGGAAGCTCCCCTGGCCGCCGCCGGCCACTGCGAGGGGCACGACCCTGGCCCTGCCCGCTCTGCCCCTCCGCACCCCGCGGCCCCCAGTCGGGAGCCTGCTGCACACAGGGGTCACCCAGGGCCATCCCTGCCTCATCCCCAAGTGCAGCCGCTGGGCCGCGTGACCAGCCCTGCCCCCTCCCGGACACCCCCTCCCAAACTGCCGGTGTGGGCCACGCCACTTTCCAGAACAGTACTGAGCACCGCCCCCCCGCCCTGCGCGGCCTCGAGGGAAGAGGGTGTCAGCGCCCGCCCGACCGCCGCCTGCTGCTCCCAGAGGTGACTCCCGCTCCAGCTGCGCCACGGCCTGCCCCGTCCAGAAGGTTCTCCAGCGAGCCGCTCGGGGTTGTCTCTGCCACTACCCTGGGGTCTCTGTCCCAGTCCTGCCGCCTCCCCAGCACCACAGCCCCTGACCAGAACCCCCTCCCCTGGTCCCGCCTGCTGGGCACCAATCTCCCCTGTCCCAGCCACCCACCTCACTCAGGGACGACCTCACAGCACCACCTGGCTCTGAATCCCTTGCACGCACTGACTGGGACCCGGGCGGCCACCATGCCTCTCCAAGCCCGTGCCTGCCCCTCACCCCCAGGGCCACACGTGGTCACACGTGGAGTCCCCGGGTGATGGGTCAGCCAGGAACCCAAGGGCAGAACTCCGGGAGGACCGGCCCTGCCCTCTGTGACCGTGGGCCGGGCACGGGACCGGGCAGCACAGCCTCCGTCTTTGAGGCCACAAGAGCCACATGCCGGAAAGTCTACGCTCTGACGTGGCAGGACCGCGGACACTAGTGGGTCTGAGCACTGCCTCGCTGAGACCCTGAAGCCACCCAGAAGGGACAGAGTCCCCAGCGAGAGGAATGCCAGCTCTGGACAAACCCTGTCCTGGGGGCCCTCCGCAGCGAGGCCGATGTTCCGGATCTGTGTGCTCCCGCGTGGCAACCACCGCCCACACGTGGTCAGTGACTCCTTCTACTGTGGCCGCGTGACCAAGGGACCCCATTTCCAACGGTTTACTACTAACTTGAATTCAAACAGCCGCACGTCCTCAGGCTGTCATGTCGGCCTAGTGTCTAAAGGTGCAGGTTACGACGGCGGCCCCGCCACACGCCTTGGGGCCCGCCTGGGGTGGTCCCCGCCGCACGGCACGGCTGTGCAGGGCCCGGCGCTCGGGAAGCACGGCTCGAGTGCGTGTACCTCTGAGGACACGAGCCGGCAGCCGGCAAGGCTCCGTAAGCTCCCGCCCCCATCGGCACGGGACACCCCGCCCCGGCCTGGAGACACTCACCTTATCCATCCGGTCCTTCTGCACCCCGTATTTCCCGCCGAATCCTTTGGAGTAGTCTGAAATGTGCACAACACGACGCTCAGGCTCAGGCCGGGCCCAGCGCAGCGCCGCGGCGGAGGCGGCACACAGACGGATGCAGAAACAGCCCGAGGACGTGCACCCCAAGCAGAGCAGCGGGAGCCGCCGGACCCTGGGTCTTCACTTGCTAGGTGAGTTTCGTTTCTACCAATGTTTCTGCCAACGGCGTTCAGCGCGCAGGCAGGCAAGAGGCAGGAAAGAGGCATATGCACGCTTTCCGCATCCCCCCAGGGGACGCGGAGGGTGCCAGGGGCGGGCTGGCAGGCATGGAGCGGGAGGGGGCCAGGCGCAGGCCGGGGAGGGCACCGCTTTGATAGCACAGTCTTCCGCCCAGCGACGGCTGGCCATCCGCGTCCCTTCCCGCGCCCTGCTCTGAGTGCTAAAAGGCGGCTCAACTGCAGGCTCCTCTTGCTTTTTAAAAGAAAAAACAATTCCACGGGGAAGTTCTAGCAGCCCGATACTTATGTCACAGCAACACAGACCTACGTGACAGTCACGCCGACGTGCAGTACGATGCCACGTAGGAGCCAAGGCCACGTCCATGCAGCCTGCAGGCTCAACCCAAGCGCGTGCGCGTCCCCTCGCCGGCGCCGGGCGCCTGAGCTCTGCCTGGGAACTCGGGGCCTCCTGCTCCTTCAGCGGGGTCCCGTTTCTAACAGCCGAGTCCAGATTCGGACTGTACGCAGTCGGGAGGCACCTGCCACTCAGGGTCCTGACCTGCCTAGAGAGTCCCCGTCCTTTCTGAACTTTGTGTACACACTGCCCGCCCCGTAACGTACGTGTACACGCTGCTCACCCGTGCAAGGAACTCACGTGTAACATAGATGGTGTCATCAAAAAAAAAAAAAAAACCGAAAAAAAAATCCAGCCAAAGACACCACCACAAAGGAACCAGAAACCACACAGACACGCCCTCCCCATGCCCCTCGCTGCCCCCTGGCCTCTGGCCTGAGGCTAGCGGCCCCATCTCGGAGGCAGCGAGACAGCTCGCTCAGTGGCTCCCGGTGGTCACGGCCCACAGCGAGAGCTCCCAGGAGACCAGAGACAGACCATCCCAGAAACGAGTCACGTGATGGGGTCAGAGCGACACTGACCCGCGAGCTACCGCCTCATTTTACCGAACCCCAAATCTAATGGGCAGAGGGGAAAGGGGAACGGAGGAAGGAGGGGTGCAAGTCAGAATCACTCTGGCATAAAAGTGGGTTTCGAACAGCCCCGCTCCCCCGACGAGGGCCAGCGGGGCGCTCGGAAGGCTGAGCCCCTGAAATCTGCGCCAGAAGCGGCTGTGCCGGAAGAGGCAGCGGGAGGTGGGGGCTGGTGCGTGACTAGGCCTCGGTGGGACTCGTGCTTGGCTGGTCCCTCCTTGTGATAGAACCCCAGCGCACAGGAGTCCTGCCTCTCGGACCAAACACCGAGTCTGCCTCCGAAACCAGCCTTATGATCTGAAAATCCCCCACAACGGTGGAGAAAAACCGAGAGAGGGAACCGGGTTTGGTTAGAATTGTACGAGCGAGTGCAAGCAGCAAACGCCGTCGTCTGAGGAAGGCAGAGCTCCGCCGGGCTCGGGGCTGGCGCAGCTCCCGGGCTCACAGAGAGTCCACGGTCAGCTCCGAGGTTACGGGACAAACCGAAGCTCGTACGCTTCAGCCAGGATCTGAGGCCAGGTCAGCACTGCATCTGAAGCGACTCAGGGAAGGTGCACCGTGCTGAGCTCCCGTCCGGGGCCGCCTGCGCCGCAGACACGAGCTCGCGTCTCTGTGCGCGGGAAGGAAGAGACACCTTGTGCAAAAGGGTCACGCGGCGCTTCCCAGCGTGCCGGCCACAAGGGTGGGTGCCGGTCTGGGGTCGCCCGCGACGGTGCCCCCCACCCCGCACCCCACGGCCCAGGGACACACTTGCGAGTAGAGGCAGTGTCTCCCCTCACGAGCCCTGGCACACAGTATCCTACGTGGGCAGGAAACGGCGTCCCCCCCCAATGCTACAGGCCCCGCCAGGCGCTTCGGACGCACAGGCGAGCGCGGTGCCTCATTGGCAGCTCTGGGGCGGGGGGGTGGGGGAGGTTCACTGCCGCACAAGCTGAAGGGAGGCACAGGACAGCCCCAAACAGTGAAGAGAAAACAACACACTACAGAAACACCGCGCGCTGAGGGACCTGAGGACGCAAACAAACGAAATTCCGGAATGACCTCAAGCAGGAGCGAACGACCGTACCTTTCTGGGACTCGTGCAGCTGCAGCTTCTCCTGGTGATCCCAGCCGAGAGCACATCTGTCTTGTCTGTCTGTCTGCACGCCGAACTTCCCTCCGAACCCTTTCACGTAGTCTGCGTGCACAAGGAAGGCCGCAAGCTAGCGCGGGCGGGTGGGGCGGGCAGCAGGGGGGGGCACCTCCCACGCAGCCACGCACACGCCACTCGCCGCGTCTCTCCTTCCTCCCCCACACCTTCAGGAACCGTGGGGACACGACCCCCTCGCGGCGCGTCTGGAAAAGCGCCCCATCTATGGTCTCAGGACCGTGGACACGCACGCACGGGCCCCACGTAAGCTGCTCCGCGCAGCCTGAACCAGCTCCCGTGAGTCGCCACGAGTCACCGTTTACAACACAGATGTGCAACACACGGCCACCATTACAAGCGACTGCTGGGGTGCTGGGGCCAAACGGGTGTAAGAAATGGTTTCTCATTTAATAGCGGGGTTGGGACTTGCTGTTTCAAAATTCGACATTTTGGGGCGCCTGGGGGGCTCAGTAGGGTGGGTGTCCGACTTCGGCTCAGGTCGTGATCTCAGCGATCACGAGTTCGAGCCCTGCATCGGGCTCTGTGCTGACAGCTCAGGGCCTGGAGCCTGCTTCGGATTCTGTGTGCGTCTCTCTCTTTCTGCCCCTCCTCTGCTTGCGCCCTGTCTCTGTCTCTCAAAGGTGAATAAACGTTATAAAAGAAAGTTGGATGCTGAGTTACAAAGAGGCATCTACTTTAGAGGCTCCTGGCCACACTCTCCGTTTCTGTTCCGGTCAACAGCACGCATCCCGTGGACGGCAGCTGGTGAGAGGAGACGCCGCGGGAGTCACCCACCTTTCTGGGACTCGTGCTTCTCTGTCTTGCCCTGGTACTCGAAGCCGACGGCGCTCTTGTCCACCTTGTCCTTGTCGATGCCGTACTTGCCCCCGAAGCCCTTGGAGTAGTCTGCACACGAGAGCGAGAGCGGCAGTGGTTACGCGGCAGCGACCGGGTCGGAGGGCGCACGGGGACCTCGGCGTCTGCGAGACAGCGCTTATCGCCCAAACAAACCCGAACGCACGGAACCACGTATCTTCCGGCCGCAGTGCAAGACCGCTGGCAGGAAGACGCGGGAAGGGATCACGTGTCTACGAGTAACAGACACGTGAAGAGGAGCAAAGAGGGCGGATGAACGGCCTTCCCTCGTTCCAGAGGAGATCAGGAAGGAGGCGCCTCGCCGAGCTTCTGAGAGGAGACAAGCCACAGCGGCTCAGGGGCCGCCCGTCGACAGGTCGCCTGATCCATAAACTGAAGCCGGCGGAGGGGGCCCAGCGGCCCCGCCAAGGAGGACACACACGAAGCTCCCCGCAGAGACCTCACCTCCCCCCAAAGCCAAGTCTCTGAAACACACGCCCCGACACTTAAGCTCGGCTCCACCGGGGACGCGTGCCCGGAACACACCACAAAGATCGAAGCCCTCAGGAGGCCGGGGGCTGCCCAGGAGCCCCGTCGGCCCCAGGCACCTGCGCTCACACCCCCGACTTCCACGGGGGGTTTTGAGTCCTCGCTGCCACCCAGGGTGAGAGCGTAACAGCAGCCGGCGGGATCCAGGGGCCGGCCCCGATCGGCAGGGGGCACGGCGGGCAGGGGGCACGGGGAGCGGGCAGGGGGCACGGGGAGCAGGCAGGGGCTGTGCACTCCGGGGCCCAGACCTCGGCCGCAGGGCAGGCGGCCAGGCCTGTGACGGCAAGTGCCCCTCGGGCCCCCCAGCGGCCTCCCTGGGGAAATGCCGAGCGGGTCATGTTTGAGTAGGGGGTGGGTGGGGGCTAATTTTGTCTTTTAAAGAAATCTGGGGTTTTAAAGAACACGTGAGCTATTTTTAAACGTTGCCGATTATTTTTCGACACTTAAACCTGCAGGGGCACCTGGGTGGCTCATTTGGTTAAGTGTCTCCCGGTTTCTGCCCAGGTCACAATCTCGTGGTTTGCAAATTCCAGCCCTCCATGGGGCTCTGCACGGACAGCACAGAGCCTGCTTGGGAGCCTCTCTCCCCCTCTCTCTCTGCCCCTCCCGTGCTGTTCTCTCTTTCTCTCTCCCTCTCTCTCTCCAAATAAATACACACGGAAGTTTCAATGCGCACGGGTGCCTGGCGGCTCAGAGGCTGGAGCGTGTGACTCGGGTTCTAAGTCTGAGCAGCACACCGGGCGTAGAGATTGCTTTAAAAAGATGAAATCTTAAGCAAAAGAAACTTCACCGTGCACACAAAATAAAACAAGGCGAAACAGCCAACGCTCCGCGGCCTCCGCGGGAGGGCACAGCGTCTGCAAGGCACCCCGCATGGACACGCCTGCCTGTACCCGGTGCCCGGCAGAGGTGCTAACGAGGGACAGGAAAGCAGCACGGCCTGCGAGGACAAGCTGGCAGCATCCGCCAACATTTCAAATCCAACGTCCGTGACCTGACTGTTCTTTTCCTAGAAATTTACTCTTTTGAATATTCATGTATGTCTACGAGACACAGGAACGAGATTTTTAACCTCGAAACCTGCAAAGAGCCTGAATCCCACGTTCCGGAGAGGAACGAACCGGCTGGGGAGACGACGGGCCCTCCACGGGCCAAGCGCCGAGCTGTCGTCCAAAGACGACAAACCCCCTACGCCCACAGGAGAGCCGGGCGCGCCGAGTGGGTGTAAGGTGGGCGGGTCTCCCCCGGGGCCGGCTCTGTGGGGACACGGGTGGGGGGGGGGCTGTGGGGACGCGCTGCCGCAGGCCGACCTTTCTGTGACTCGTGCTTCTCCGTCTTGCCCTGGTAGTCGAAGCCCACGGCGCTCTTGTCCACGCGGTCCGCCTGCACGCCGTACTTGCCCCCAAAGCCGCTCGAGTAATCTGAGGGGACAGGGCAGCGGTCGGCCACAAAGCCCGAGGACGGACTGAATGGTCGGTCGCATGTCAACTACTCACGACAACGACATTCCAGAGCTAAGAGTCCCCGGGCGAGGAGGCGCGCGTTTGGAAGCGCCACCCGCAGGCACAGGCGTGAGCCCGGCCTGGGCCGACGGCCCATAGCACCTGCTTCCCGTGGCAGAACGAGCCACGCTCCCACTCAGGAAAGTGACCTGCGGAAGCTACGCGGAAGCCACCGGAAATGACCACGCCCGGCCAGAGCACCCTCAGGAGAGGCGGAAGTAAACTGGCTTGCAGGAGACACGTGAGACACATCACGTGCTCTGGGCGAGTGACACCCTTTCACTTGTAAAAAAGGCTCTGAAAGGGGCGCCCAGGTGGCTCAGTCAGTTCACTGTCTGACTTCGGCTCAGGTCATGATCACACGGTCTGTGAGTTCGAGCCCCGTGTCGGGCTCTGTGCTGACGGCTCAGAGCCTGGAGCTTCAGATTCTGTGTCTCCCTCTCTCTCTGCTCCTCCCTTGCTCACGCTCTGTCTCTGTGTCTCTCAAAAATAAAATAAAAATTAAAAAAAAAAGGCCCTGAAAGACAGGCAGGACCTGAAGGTCAGCAAGGCCGTGTCTGAGCGCACGTGCGGTAAAACAGCGCTAACTTAACGGCTCCCGCTCCCATCGCTGGCGGGACGTTAGCTCTTCACTAGCCAGGCCTCTGAGCCGACTCTCGGGACAACGCTGCTCAGAGAGACAGCTTCTGCCGCGGTGACACGGGACCCGGACGCCTGGAGAGCACGGTCCTCCCCAGAGGCGCCGCCGCCCTCTGCCCTCCCTCGGCCGCGGGTCTTACCTTTCTGCGAGGCGTGCTTCTCAGTCTTCCCCTGGTACTCAAAGCCCACCGCGGACTGCAGCCACCAAAAACAGGAAACGAGATTTTAGACGCCTCCACAACGGTTCATCCGAACCCAGAACAGAAGTGAAAATTCTGAAGACATGAACCACGTTATCTTCTGACCCTGATTTCCTGAGCCAGGGGCAGGCCTACCTCACGCCCAAAGCTCCGGGACCGAAATTCGCTCCCACGAAACACTCAGCAGCCCCGGCGGGCCGTGCGGGCGGCCCCGGCCGGGCAGGCTGGGCTCGTGACTTCGGCCCCACGAGGCCAACCCGGGACGACCTCACCACCACACGCACCCCTGCTTTCCACGTGAGCTCTTCCGAGAGCAACACGGACACTAGGAGCGAGCAGGGCACGGCTGGGGCACGGCGGGGGCACGGCGCACGCGGCCCCGTCTTCCGGGCGGTTGACGCAGAACCGCGGCTAACGCGGACCAAAGCGTGAACGCGGGCTGAGGTCTAACTCCAAACTCCAACCGCCAGGAGGTAAAATGGGGCGCTGGCCGCCCTCAGAGACCGAGAGGCTGAGGCCCGGAGGCGCCAGACGGCACCCGGACACAGGGCCTCGGCCGTCTGCTCTGAACACTGCCAGGGTCACCGTGACATCCGTGCAGGGAGGGCGGCCAGAAACGGTCCCCAGGGCAGAGGCAGTGGGAGGCTGTCCCTGGTCCATCGGATCAGTACAGACCAACGTGGGGGATTTCCACGGGAAACCGCAAAACAGGCCCTTACTCGGGCCCGCGTTCCTGATCGCACTTCTAAACCCAGCCAATCATCTCAGAGCCAGGGGTCAGGGGAGCTTCTAGAAGTCCCACGGCCAGACGTCCCCCCACCCCCACAGTCCTGAGTCAGAGACACCTCCATGCTACCTCGAGGGGCCCAGCGGACACCCTGGTCAGGAGGGAGCAGCTCTCTGGCCCCCACGACGCCTCACTCACCTGGTCAACCCTGTCCACCTGGACACCAAACTTGCCTCCGAAGCCCCGCACGGAGTCGACCTGGGAGCAGTGCTTGGAGAGCTTCGACTGGTACTCGTGGCCGACGGCCGACTGCAACAGGCCACAGAGAGCAGGTGTCAGCTGTCAGGCAGCGAGGGCGCACCAGACACCCGAACGCGGTCCACGGGGCACAGGCCCCCACGTGCAGTCCACGGCAGGGCTCCTCCGCGCAACACGCTCGGTGTGCAAACTGGCAGAGGGGGGGATCCCGAAGCCGCCCAAGCCCCCACGAGCCCGGTCCCGTCCAGAGCCCAGCCTGACACCCGGCACCCAAAGACGGCGACACAGTCACTGGCTCTGCTGCAGCGAGGCACCTGCCCACCACGTGGCATAGGAACGAGGACCAGAGACACTTCACCGGCGACAGAGGTGCACACACGCTCTTGGTGACGACACACACTTGGCCACGGTACAGAGCCACCACGTTGTGCTCCCCCCCCACCCCGTGGCACCCACGGGGTCTCCCACGCAGCAAAGCCGGGGTTTCCCACCTTTCTGGCCTCAGCAGGGTCAGCCACCTGTGGCCTCCGTGCCACCCCGGGCACCCCAGCCGTTTGTAAACAAAGCTTCTGAAGCGTACCCCCCACCGTGCGTTTACATAGAAGGCCACATCTGGGATTCGGCCACCAAATTCAGGCAACGCCAGACGGGCCGCAGCCGCACAGCTGCACGGATTCACCGCCCGGCTCCGGGCAGCCCCCGGCCCCGCCCAGCTCCCGTCACCAGGCTCTGTCCCCGGCGTGGACGGCCACTACGTGTGACCGAGCACGGGCACCTGAACCTTCACTCTTCCTGCCGACGGTCCCGCCGCCCGGGACGGCACACAGACGCCCCTCCGCCTGGTCTCCCCGGGGCCGCACGGGACGCCCGGGCCAGGAGGAGCCGGGGCGGAGGCGGAGCTCGGGAGGCCGTTCCCAGCACAGCGCAGGGGAGGAGCCGAACTTTGCTCGAAGGCTCAGAGCCGAGCCACCGTCTCCCTCCCCTGGCTCCACCTGATGTCCGCCCTGCCCGGAGACCGAGGCACCCCGACCGCCCGGAGCCTCAGGCTCCCACGCAGCAGTGCTGACGAAGCCCCCCGGGGGCGGCCTGCGGAAGGAGCTCCCCAGCACGAGTCTCAGCAGACAGAGGTCGTCAGGAAGCTTTTCTAAAGTGTGGCCGGAGTGCCAGCGTGGCAATTTTTCCAAGTGTTTTTTTTTTTTTAATCAGAATAGATCGACCCCGCTGGGAAAATCGCACGGTAACCAGGTGTCGGCACCGGCAGGGCGCCGTCCGGAAGCCTGCTCCCACGCCCCAGGCTCAGGGTTCGGCGGAGGCCAGGAACGAGGCCCGCAGAGACAGGCAGGACACCAGACACCAGTGCAGACCGGGGCCCGGTGGCCGCCACACCTGCCCAGACCACAGTCCTCGCGCGAACACGTGCCTGCGGCCTGGGGTTTTGTCCTCGACGTCTCTGCCACGGCCTCCTCCAGTCTCCACACAGAGATCGCACGGCTCTTTCCAGCTCAGGGAGGACACGTGACAAGTAACTTACGAGTTATGTGTTCTGCAGTCTCATTTTTTCCTAAGTTCATTTATCTTGAGAGAGACAGAAATAGTGCCAGTGGGGGGTAGGCAGAGAGCTGGGCAGAGAGCGAGACTCCCAAGCAGGCTCTGCGCGGTCAGCAGAGCACCCGACGCGGGGCTCGAACCCACAAACTGTGAGATCACGACCTGAGCCGAAGTCGGACACTTAACCGACTGAGCCACCCAGGCGTTCGCAGAGCCTCAGTTACCTGACTACAGGCCGGTCCGATCGTGCCCCCGGGAGCTGCAGGCTAACTGTGCCTACTCGAGCAGTGAGGCGTGAGGGAGGGGCCGAGAGCCCCTGGCTGCACCCCCGCCACACTCATCTGTAAGGGGAGCCCCCCCACCACCCCGGCTCAAGAGACCAGAGGGCTTCCCTGAGCCGTCTGGCCACCGTCACCGGCACCGGCTAATCGCTCAGGAGACGTCACTGAGCGCCTCCCGGTGCCGGGCCAGGCATGAGGGGAGGACAGGTCCCAGCCCCGGACAGCCTCCACAGGAAGGCGGCAACGTCGGGGGAACGGGGGACAGCAGGGAGCAGGCGCAGGGGAAGGCAGCTGCGGGCAGGCTGGCGGGAAGGAGGCTCCTCAGGGAAGCTTCGGGGACTAGAAAGGCCGGAGCCCAAGGTGCTGGGAGGGCAGAGCAGCGGAGCGGCCCGCGGGGACGGCCGTGTCATCGCTGCCTCCAGCTCTCTTGACAGTTTGTGCTTTTCCCCAACGTGGCGCCTGTCCAACCCAGAGCAGGGGCGCCCAGCCGGACCACGGATCTCTCTGCTTTAGCTCCCCGCAATCCCACGGGCAGAGGCTTTGTCGGAGGTAGGAAAGGCTTCTACCTTCTTCTCTCACGGTCCTAAGCACACGGGGGTTTCGTTGGTCTGTACTGTGAGAGGCCACCAGGCTTCTTTTTTGTCCCCCAGAATCCGAAGATTATTCCGCTCCCCACTTTCCCCGTCTGGACAGCTCCGGGATGACGGTCACACCAGGAAATGCCCCGGTCTGCTTCCTGCAGCTCGCTCTAGGTCCACCCCCAGCTCAGGCAAATTCCGGACCTGACTGGGGGGTGCCCACGGGCCCCCCCACGTGTCCGCTCTATGCTAACACGGTGCAGCAGGGCACACCATGACGTGGCGGTGCCACTCCGTGCCCGGCTCAGACACTGAATCCGATCTGTGCGGGGACGGGGGGAGCAGGGGAAGGTCTGGAATTACAGACCAGAAATTCCGTACCAGCTGACGGCTGCCCTCTACGCACAACCAAGGCAGACGCCCGTCGGGTCAGAAGGACGTCCCGCCAGGCTGGCTGGGAAACTCCCACCCACCGGGACGTCTGTGGAAGCAGCAGGCACCTCGCTGGAGAAACACGAATCACACCACCCCCACTCCGCGCGCTCCTGCGGGGGGCGGGCAGCCGTCCTCCAGGGCCGACCTGCTCCCAGCCTCTCGGGACACAGCGGACGCCAAGTCCTGTTGAAGGCTGACACGTTCGGTCAACGACGCCGACACCGTGCGCCCGGACCCCACCGTCCCCCGTGTGAGTGTGCTCTCCCAGCCTCGAGGGCAGTGACCCCCCAGAGGGCCGGGCCAGGCTCTTCCGTGAAGGTCAGCAACGCCTGCTGGCTGAGGGCGCCCCGCCCCGCCATCCAGAGCCCCCCCACCCCGATCTGCTCCTGGCCCGTGGACCGGCTTGGGGCAGGCTTGCGGTGAGCTACAGACAGCGTGATGACGCAGCTGCGCTCAAGATGCTTCCAGGCTTCCGTCCGGGTCCCAGAGCCCCGGGCCTCCCCCCACACACACCTCCCACGCCCAGCAACCACGAGCATCCTAAGAGCTTCTAGAACGCAGGAGCGCTTCGTGAGGAAGGCCAGTCCACAGAGGACAACCTCGCCTCCGCCACACCGACTCCGCGTCTTCATCCGCGAGGTCTGAGCACCCGCAGCGCCGGCCCCGAGCCCGCCGGGAACCGGCACCCGCCGCCCTCGCCTACCTTGTCCATCCGGTCCTGCTCCACGCCGAACTTCCCGCCGTAACCGTGAGAGGCTTTTGGCCCTGTTTCAAGCTCCTTCTCCTTGAGGGTCTGGTGTTCTTGAAAAACATTCTCCCTCAGCTTGTGTATGCTTGAAGGGAAGGGAAGAGACAGACAGACGTACGCTGAGGGCGGGAGGGCGTCCGCGCCTTCTAGGACGACCCAAGGGCAGGTGGCAGGGTCTCTGCACCGCAAGGCCCCGATCCTCCAGCCTGCAAATCCCTGCCTTCGCCGGGCTCCCCTCCCTCTGCCCCCTGGCCCGCCCGTCTCGTCAGCAGAGCTCAGAGTCAAGTTCACAGGGAAAAAGCAACTAATCTGCACCCGGCCGGTGAGTCATCCCAAACCCAAGAGCAGCTGGACTAAAACGTGAATTTTCTTCATTTCTCGCGGGCACGAGGCTCTTTCATCAGGTAGTGGGATCAGGAGGGACATTTCTGCATTTCTCAAGGCAGAAGGGGAAACCAGGTCGGCAGTCCCAGACCCCAGACGGCCTGAGGACGCTGGCCAGGGACCACGTCACTTAGACGTTTAGACAGCACCACTCCGCTCGCGGTACTACAGTTCCTACGTGTTCCAAGGCGACACAAGAGACTTTCGGAATTTATCATCTAAAGCCACTTTTTCCTTTTAACACCGGGGATAGTGAAACAGATCACAAGATGTGGTCAAAATCTGGCAGGTCAGGAAGCCTCTAGAGCTGTCGCCCTGAGGGGACCACAAAGTGGCACACAGACCACCGCACAGGGCTGTCCGGGGACACCACGCCCACACATCTGGACGACAATCCCAGAGTGTAGCGAAAGAGCAAACCAGGCCTGGCCACCGCCTTGTGCCCTTGGGAGCTGGGGGGGGGGGGGGGACACTGCTCCAACACCCGCAGGGCCACAGGGCGCCCCCAACCGTCCCAGAGGCTCACACGACATCCGGGCTGTTTCAGAGCCGCAAGAACAGAAACGAGGAAAGCCGCAGTGACTTAACCAGCCTGGAGTCGGCTCCCGGGGCCTCTACGTCCCCGCGCAGCTTCCGTGGAGGCTGTGGGCTCAGCAAGTCGGGGGGCGAGTCACACGACACGGGTATCTCAAAGGCCCGCACTACAGACCTCGCCCTCTCTTGCGGATGACTCCCTGGCTCTTTCTCAGCCGAGAACGGCCTCGTCTTCCTGAAAGGTAACGGGGCCGAGGAAGACAAACGCCACAGAGGACCCGAACAGGTCCCTGCGTCGGGGACGGCCCTTCAGGGTGGGCACGGGAGGGTACAAACCGGAAGCCGGAGCCGCCTACGTCAAAGTCCGAGCACAGTTCAAAGTCCCTTTTCCCTACACTTCCTGACCAAGGAGCACCGCCGGGGGAGGGGCGGCGCGCGGCCGGGCCGAGTCAGGAGCAGGCCCGGCTCTCCCGCAGGACGGTCCCCAGCTCTACGCGGGGCTTTCCGCGAGAGCGCGGTGCTCGGAACCCGGCTCCCCAGGGCCCTGCGGGCAGCGACGAAAACGGGAAAATCACAGTCACGGCGGCGTTTGGTGACGTCGCGCGCGGCTGGAAGCCCGGCTCGCACAGGGCGTAGGCAACCGCGGCCCGACGAAATCGCCACTACTGAAGAGAAGATGCTGGAATCATACACACAGCGAGTGCTCTGACAGGGCCGTCGACGCTCCCGCGCACGTGTGCACACACCCACGGGGACATCGGTCACCAGACAAAGGCGTGCCAGCGTGCGTCGACAGAGAAGCCGTGCCCCGCCCCCGTCCGTGTCTTCGCCCGTCCCGACACCCCGTGTCACACCCACGCTAACCCAGTCTCTTACTTGATGTGCTCCTGGTGTCCAGACCCCGCCACGGTCCTCGCCCCCCACCTCTGCTCTTTCTCGCTTACGTCGTTCTGAAAAGAGAAGTCGGGGATGAGTCGAGCCCGCTCCCGGGACAAGACACACAGAGAACCCGGACGGACACCGGAAAATCCACTGCGGGGAAAAGTGAGACAGAGGGAGGCTGGTGACGCCTACCACGAAATCGGGGTCGGTCTCCCAGTCGTCGGCGCCCCCGTCGTCCTGGGGGATGGACACGGCGTGGCCTGCCGAAGCCTTCCACATCTGAAAGCGCAGGGCCCGGGGTCAGGGAGGCCTGGGGGAGCCGCGCTCCGCGGCCGCCACCTGACGAGCTCTCTGGCCACCGAGTGACAGCTCTGGGCTGGGGGAGGGGGGCAGCCGCGCCACCAAATGCCCACCCACAACCCCGTGCGGGGACGACGACATCAGACACAAAGAAACGTCACGTGGTATTTCTAACGCTGCTCTCAAACTCGTCTGAGACCCAGCAGAGACATCCAGGCTTCGATTAAGTGGGGAACGTCCCGGAAGATAAGGAAGTCGCCCGCGCATTTCCGTCCTCCGCTAAGAATTCATCCCCCAGGGGCGCCGGGGGGCTCAGGCGGCTGAGCGGCCGACTTCGGCTCAGGTTACGATCTCCGCGGTCGGTTCGGGAGTTCGAGCCCCGCATCGGGCTCTGTGCTGACAGCACGGAACCTGCGTCAGATCCTCTGTCTCCCTCCCTGCCCCTCCCCCGTTCTCGCATGCGCGTGCTCGCGCTCTCTCTCTCCCTCTCTCTCTCTCTCTCAAAAAGAAAACGTGCCTACACTAAGTCATGACAATAGTGCTGTCCAAACAGGAAGTCGCCCAACGACGTGGGCGAATCCCAGGTCGCACGGACTCTGTCGCTCCAAACAAACAACAGGACCGCTTCGATGTCAAGTACTTCCTGGGCGCGCGATGCTGACGCCCTGCGCCCGGGGCTGACCCTCCAATCGACGTTTCAAGTGACTTCTCAGAGGGCTGCTTCACCGCCTCTCCGGGGGAACCCCCGGCACGGACGGCGCGGACTTTTCTCGTACTGGGCGGCTCGAGGATGGGCTGTCCCCTCCTCTCCCAGCGCGTCAGCGCTGGCAGGTTCCGAGGGCACAGAGACCAGGGACAGCGGCCTCGCGCCTGAACAAGACGAGGCTTTTCCTAACTGCAAAGGTGAAATCAAACCTTGCAGGGTTTCGAGAGAAAACTAGGCGTGAGAACACGTTTTCCACACAAGTACTGGAAATTTCACCCAGACCAGGAAGCACCTGAAAGATTATTTCCACCGGAAGCTCCACCCGTGTGTCTGAACCGGGGACGCCCAGGGGGTGCTTTCTGGGGTGCACGCTCCTGTGGCTTGAACTCGGCCGGGATGAAAGCCCGTCTGGACCCTGCCTCCTCCAGCCCTGCCAGGTCTCAAGTCCAAGTCCGGGGTGGCAGTGAGGGGCACGTCAGTCCCCACGTGCGACCCCTGCCACTGTCACCTGAACAGGCGACAGTCTGCGGGTGGGTAAGGCAGAACCAGCGCTGTCCCTTCCAGGCCGCCATAAACCTCGCTCCCCCCTGTCTAGGCGTCCCAAAGCCCAGCAGGAAGCTCCCAGATGTAACCTGCTGCTGAGACGAGTTAAGACAGCAAAACAGACTCAACTCTCCGCCCTGGAGGGGGGGACGAGCAGACGGTGTCGCCCCAGGGCGCCCGTTCCGCAATTGAAAACTGAGCCATTTGCCCCCAGTCTCCGTCTGCCTCTCCAGTCAAGTGCGCCCCACGGCCCCGCGCTGGAAAGAGGCCACCAGCTGCACAGGCCAGAGGAGACGGTCACGAAAAAGGACAGGGTCTCTGGGGAGGGCCGGGGAGGGGACTGGCCCCGGAAGCGAAGGTGAGAGACGTCTCTGCCTCATCTTCTAGACTCCTCAGGAAACACGGCAGGCCCCACCTTCCCTGGTCCTTCTGGAGCCGGCTCGCCACCTGTGCCAGCTTCCTCACATCCCGCCTGGCAGCCCCGCCCACTGTCCTCATGCTGCCTGCTCCCCCCACTCCAGAGTGTTCTGGAGCCCCCCTCTCTTCTGAAACCACGGGCAACACTGGAAACTGGGCTTGATTTTTTGAATACTTATTTACTTATTTATAAGTAATTTCTACACCCAACGTGGGGCTCGAACTCACGACCCTGTGACCCTAGATCAAGACTCACGCGCTGTTCCAACGGAGCCGGCCAGGCGCCCTCTTGACTTTACTTTTTAAACAACAAAACATTCTCCCAGAAAATGACTGTCCCGATCTCTGCAGACCCCAAGGGAGAACCCCCTCCCCTCCTGGCTCAGGGACTCCTCCCGACAGCCCGGAGGGAGAGGACGGAATGGGCACGAGGCACCGACCTTTCTTCCCGGCTGAAGGCGAAAGGCGGCTCACGGGTCTCGGTCTGGAGCGCAGTGACCCGACGAGGGACTCCCGGGCATCTGGAGGGACTCCGCTGGAAAACGAGGAAGAGGAAAACCCTCAGAAGACGGGTGCCGCCCGGCACCCTGGGCACCTGGTCACGCGTGCAGACCCTCCCGGCCACCGCGACATCCTCCCGCCCTTCCCGCGGCTTCGGGGACAGACCCGAAAGGAGGGAGGGAGGCAGGCTGTGGCTCTGACCGCCCGGAGGCTCAACCAGTTCCCAGACGCGCTGAGAAAACACAGGAAAGAGCAAGTGCGAGAGACTTAGGGCCTGCGTCGCGCTCTGTCTCCGCGCGAACAGAAACCATCGCTGCAACCTGCCAGCACACGCGATCTGTCGGCCCCCGTTTCTGTCCCTTCTAAGTGATGTCGTTGCTAAAGATAATAAAAGTCAATACTCTAATTTAAAGAAATAAATAAATAACACAAGAGGGCCATCTGGGTGGCTCGGTCGGTTAAGCGTCCGACTTCGGCTCAGGTCATGATCTCGGTGTGTTTGAGCCCCACGTCGGGCTCTGTGCTGACAGCTCGGAGCCTGGAGCCCTGCTTCGGATTCTGTGTCTCCCTCTCTCTCTGCCCCTCCCCATTCATGCTCTGTCTCCCTCTCCCAAAAATAAAGCCATTATTAGAAAATAAATAAATAACATAAGGCCACCTCTCTGAAGGGACCGTGACGCGGCTGGGAGACAAACACAGCACAGGGACTGCTGTCTGGATGAGAGGCGGGCGACTCGGGCTGGCGGCACTTCTCACGAACGGATACAGTTACCGGACAAAGATGAAGACTCCAGTTCCTCAGCCGCCGACTCCCCGCCTTCTCTGGAAAACGATACAGCAGCCGGGAGAGGCGCCGCGCTGTGAGACGTGACGGAGCAGAGGAACCAAGTCCCCTCGCTCCCCGGAAACAAGCCAGTCCCAAGCACACGCCACTCACAGCCGCGTGCGGCTCTGTCACACGCAAGGGACCACACGGACGGTGCTTTGCCAGCCCGCCCCGCGCTCCATCTCCCGCTGAGTTCCCGACCCTACGACCCACGCCTTCTCTCTCCTCGGTCCCCTGGGAAACCCTAACTTCTACGGGCTGTTCCACACACGCCAGGTCCTGAAGTTACCGTCATCAGCGAGCATCTAGAAAAGTCCGCACAAGAGCAGCTGGCGACAGCCTCAAGTCTACAACCATTTATTACCCCCTCCAAATTCTAAACAGAAAAAAAAAAAAAAATCACAAGAATAACTGCTTGAAAATGTAAAAGTCTGGGTATCTTTTTGGGCCCCGAGATAACATCTTGGCCCCCTACCTCACACCGCACACAAAAACCGGTCAGGGGTCTAAACGTTCAGTTCAACTATTAACCTCTCACAGGGAACCCCAGGGAGAGGTTCACAACCTCCAATTTGACCACAGTTCCGAGACGGGACGCCTAGGGCCCAAAGAAGAGGGAAGAACAGACACAACGGACGGAAGGTGAGACTCGGTGCTTCAGAAGCCGCCATCGAGACGGTGAGAACGCTCCCCGGAACAGGGGAGACGGGTTCCTAGTCCTGGGTCCACAACGAATAAGGAGCCCCCGCGACTCCGTTAACCTAAAGGACAGTCAGCCACACTGCAAACCAGGGAAGGACCCGCCGGGATCCGTCGACACTCGGGGTCACCAGCCACCAAGGACGTGCGTCTCGAGGCACAGCACGTACCAGGCCTCTCCCTCCAGGACAGCAGAAATCAGAGAGACAGACGGCGACAAGCTCGAGGGGGTGTGGAGACATCGGAGCCCCCCCTCGCCCTGCCGGCGGGATGTCGAGGGAGGAAGGGCGAGGCAGGTCCTCAAGAGGTTAAACACGGTTACCAGGTGACCCAGGGGTGCCAACCCCCAGAGACAGACCCGAGAGAAAGGAAACCTTCCGTCCACACGACAACATGCACGGGAACGCTCACAGTATCCCTCACGACAGCCATAGAGCAAACACGACGCCGACGCCCGTGTTACGTAACTCGTCGGACGGAACAGTTTTTGGCAACAAGCGGGAACGAAGGCCAGGACTCCTGCAGACCCGCTCCGCCAGAGTGCCAGACGGCAAGAGACCGCGCCCTCTACAGGCCCGTGTGCCATAGAGCCCCGTGTAGGAGCGACGGCCAGGACCGGGGAGCCTGGGGGGACAAGTAGATGAGAGGCTGTCTGGCGCTGGAGGGAGGGTAACAGGGACTCTTCCTGAGGTGCTAGAGTCACCCTGAAACAGCGTGGCGATGGCTGCACAGCTCTGTGAATACACTAGACAACTATTTAATTGAAACTTTGAGGTTTTTTTTAATGTTTATTTTTATTTCAGAAAGAGAGAGGGAGCATGAGCAGGGGAGGGGCAGAGAGAGAGGGAGACACAGAATTCTGTGCTGACAGCTCAGAACCTGACACAGGGCTGGAACTCACGAACCGTGAGATCGTGACCTGAGCCGAAGTCGGAAGTTTAACTGACCGAGCGGCCCAGGCACCCTTAGTTGAACCCTTTAAATGAGTGAATCGCGTGGTATGTGAATTGTATCTCAATGAAACTATTACCAATGAGACACTGTTCGCCATGAACAGACCTTCCTTGCAAACATCACACGTGCACACCAACACACCAGCCGTGCACACCGACACACCAGCCGTGCACACCGACACACCAGCGTGCACACGGTCACACATGCACACCAACACACCAGCGTGCACACGGTCACGCGTGCACACCAACACACCAGCCGTGCACACCGACACACCAGCAAGCACACCAACACCACACCAGCGTGCACGCCAACACTGTCAGGAGTGCACACCAACACCACACTACCACGCTCGCGAGCACGCCACCACCGCACCAGTGTGAGGTCAGCTCGCACCGGCACGCAGAGTGGGACACTCTACAGGACGCAGTTTCAGATGATGGAACGGAATTCGCCTCCCAGCAACCTCGCTGCCTCCACTGCAGCAGAGAAGCGGAGAGCGAGAAGGCATGCGAGCAGCCACGACGGCGGTCTGAGCCTCCCCCCCAGAGGAAAGCCCCGGGGAGCCCGGGCCTGTGCACCCTCCTCTGCTCAGAGCACCAGCCCGCACGCTCACAGGGTGACGGCCAGGGCCCGTGCCAGAGTCCACCTGCGGCTGGCACCCTGCGACACAGGGCAGGGCCCAGGTCCCATGACTCCCGCACTGGACCACGCCCTTTCTAAGCACCTACCTGTGGGGCACCCACCAAAGTCTGAATCACCGATTAGTCCACTTACAACTTATCTTGAAACCCCATCCAAATGTTTCCACTGGGAAAGCAAAGGCTGGAGCCACTGGGAGGCCTAGTGTCAGAAACAAGGTGGGCACCCCCCCCCCATTCTTGGGTCCAAAAGTGGCCTTTAGGACTCTTCCTGCTCCTGCAGGATCTGGGAGTGCTTTCCTAAGAGAGAGAGAGACACTGGGGCGGTGACTCACCAGGCGGCCGGGTGGGGGCAGGGACAGGAGGGGCCCGCTGGGCCGAACCACACGGCCAGAACCCAGGGGGTTAACCCCTGCCTGAGCGCGGCGCCCGCAGGGCGGGCCGGGGAGGGGAGGGGAGAGGAGGGGGAGAGGAGGGGAGGGGAGGCCTCCCGAGCTGCGCTCAGCGGAAAATGGCATTCCTCCCCGGGAGGCCGCACACGGCCGCAGATGCCAGCCCGAGGAAGCCCTGTCCCCTCTTTCCTCGACCCTCGGCGGGGGGAGCGCGCGCCCGTAATACGCAAGAGACGGAAAGAGAACACGCAGGAAGCCCAGAAGCGCCTTTCTGGTGACTTCCAGCACACCCAGAGGAGGGGCTGCTCCAAATCGAGGGCCTCTCGCCCAGCCGCGGGGGCGCGCGTCGCCGCATTCCACTGACCTGACTGCACAACCTCGCGGAAGGTGCGGGCTGCGGGAGGACCCCGTTCCCTCCCGGTAGCGCCCCTCTCCCACCCTGTCCCGCTCAGCCCCCCGGCCCCACCCCCCCCGGCCCTCCCCCCTCCCCTGGACCCGAGGCCCCCCCACCCCCGTCGGAACCCCAGTCCCTCGGCCCGTCCGCAGCCCCGCCCCCCACCTCGGCCCCCGCCCGCCCCCGGCCCGGGGACGCCTCGCCCGCGCTCCCCCCGCGCGCGAAACCGCGAGCGGAAGAGCGGCGAGACCGCAGCGACCGCCGCTTCCTTCCCGTTCCGGGGCTGGCGGCGCCCGAGGAACTCGTTAGAGAAGCCAGCACCCCCCCACGCCCGCCCGCCCGGGGGAGGCCGCGCGCGCTCACCGCCGCCTGGGGTCCGTCTGGCCCGGCTCGGTCCCGACCTGCCGCGCCCGCTGCTCCCGGCGCCCGCTCCACTTCCGGTTCCGCGGCGGGGGAGGCGGGGCCGCATCCGGGTCCCGGCGAGGCCCCGCCCCGCGCCCCCGGGGTCCGCAGCGGCCGGGAGCCGCCCCCCGTGCCCACGTGGCCCGGGCCGCGCCCCCCAGTCGGCGCCGGCGCGAGCTCGGCCCCGCGCGGCCGCGGAACAGACCCGAGGACGCAGTGCGCTCGGTGCGGAGCGAGTGCCGCGAAGCGCGCCCTCGGACCGCGCTCGGGTGCGGACGCCCCGCGGATCCCTAGCGCTCGCGGCCCGGTGGAAGGACGGGAAAATGAGCCAGGCAAGGGGAGGAGCATCTTCATCATCCTCCGCACCCCACCCCATCCCCGCCCCATCCGACCGGCCACCCGTCCCCTCACCCGTCCATCCGTCCATCCATTCGCTCATTTGTCATCTACACATCCATCCGCCCACCCGCCCGGCCACTCACCCACCCTCCATTCATCCACTCACCCATCCATCTGCCCATCCGTTCGCTGTTCATTCATCTTCCCATCCATCTGTCCATCCACCCACCCATGAAACATCTACTGTCCATCCCTCTACCCACCGCTTATCCACTCACCCATCCATCCATCCACCCACCCACTCACCCTCCATCCACTCTTCATCTATCCATCCATCCTTCCATCCATCCATCAGACATCTGTCATCTATCTATCCGCGCAACATTTATCCACCCATCCATCCACCCATCCTTCATCGGCCACCTACATCTTCCGTCCACCCACCTGTCCATCCAGAGAAAGTCATACATGTATCAAGAGAAGTTCGGCCGAATAAACATGGACCTTGCCCTCAGGAACCTTCAGTCTAGAAAGGAAGTCAGGCATAATCACACAGATCTATAATTAGGAAACACAATACTATAAAGAAGGCAAAGGTTGTGAAATTATATTGGAGAGAAAGTGGGACCTGAACTCACCTGGGAGATCAGAGAAGGATTCTCTGAGCAATTAACATGTGGACCAAAATCTGAAGGCCAAGTAGAAGTAAGGAAGAAAGGAGGGAGGAATTTTCCAGGCAGAGAAAGCAATATGTGCAAAGGCCCTGAGGCAGAGGAACTGAAGACAGTACAGTGTAGCAGAAGCATGGGGATGAGCAGGGCAATGGGGGAGATGAAGGCAGGTCATGCAGAAGGTGGCAAGGCAAGCAAGGACCTTGAGCTTTATTCTAAAATAAATGGGAAGTCCATAAGAAAGTGAAGCAGAGAAGAGACATCGTAAAGTTTGAATCGTCATGAGATCCCTCTGCCTGCTGTGTGGGGAATGGACGGGAAGAGGGCCAGGTAGGAGCCTAGACAGCCAGTTCAGGCAAACTGGTCATAGCAGGTAAGATAGAGAGAATGGAGTAGATACGAGAGACATTTAGAAAGTTAAATTGTCAGGTTTGAGGAAGGATTGGGGGTGGGGAAGGAGCTGTCACGTGTCGAAGGATAATTTGCTGATGAAAGTAGCCTCATATACGTGTAACCTGAATGCACGTCAAAGATTTTATGGAACTTAATAATAAATGAAGCAATAAGATGTTACAGCTGTTCAAAGGAGAAGGCAAGAAAGTGCTGAAATAAATTTACAAAATCTGGTCTATCCACGGGGCAACAGTCAAGTGTATTTAGCCAGACTCGGCTAACTTGCCTTTCTCTGGACACGAATTATTTGCGCTGCTGTGTGTTTCCTACAGAAGCAGGACAGAGTGCAGGCAAAAACGAAGGCACGCAGCCCGTGGAATCAGATAATTCTCAGCGCCCCCAAGTTCCGTGGACAGAATATCCAATAATCTCTTGCCATCCTAAAGCCTGAAAGCGCTCCTTACAAAAGGATGACCCTAGCACCCGAGGAGACGTGCAGACAAGGAGAATGGAGGGAGGTAGGGAGGGGGAAGAGAGAGGCACCGAGAGCGAGGGGTCCGACGGAGAATACGGTTTTGGACTCGGTAACATTGGAGGCACGATCAAGTTGAGGTTCAAGAGGAGATGCTGGGGAGATGGCTTTCAGCTGGGGCTTTAAAGCAAGGGGGATACGGATGTAACAGGTAGGAAAGGGGGCCGAGGATCACGGAGAAATTCAGCAGAGGCACAGGGGTGGGAAAGGACAGGTTTGCCTGGGTAACAGCAGGGTCAAGGCGAAAGAACTCAAAGACAAGTGTTTTCCTGTCCATCATTACTACAGAGGGCGCAGCGCCCTGTACCGTCGAGCCTCAAGCTAGTTGCTCGGTGCACTCCGAGACGACTCCCTGACAGTCACGGTGCCTTTCCGTGCCTCAGTCTCCCCAGCTGTGCAGCTGGCACCCGCCTCCTGCAGGTGTAATACGAAGAGCGAACGTCTTGTTATTAGCCCCAGGCCGGGCAGGCGGAGAGAGCCCAGTAAGAGCGGGCCCTTAGTTGGCAGTACCAGGACACAGTTCGTGCGGCAGGCAGGCCGGGTAAGCTCTCTGCATTTCACTTCAGCAGAGACGGAGATCAGACAGGCTGGGTGCTCTACCTGAAGCCACACAGCAGGTAGACGACACCCCAGTTCCGACCCACGCCAGTGGGGCCTGGGGCAATCATTCTGAGCACCCTCATTCACTGGGAAAGGTGTGGATACCTCCACTCTGTTCCTGGCTTGCCCTTACCTTTCCTTCCCCCACCTCCAGTCCGACTTGCCCAGGGATCCTCACCTGGTTCCAGGGCACCGCCCACGGCCCCAGGCCTCAGCCAATCAGTTCACCGCGATCCTCTGGTGTTGATTGGGTCAGGCGTGGGCACGTGCTGCAACCCGGCCCAATGGGACTTGGCGTCGCATCCGGGACCTCCCCGGAAGCGTCATTCAAGGTGGGAGCGAGGTCCAGATGCGGCAGAATGGTGCCTCGGCGGCCGTGCTTGTCCTCCACCTGCGGTCGCGCAAGGTGCAGGCGCAGACGCTCCCGGGCCACGTGTCGCAGCCCTGACCGAGGGTCCAAGCGGGGACGGAGGGGCCTTCCCTGGGAGGCAGTGGGTACCACCCCCTCCCCAGGCTGCCACCGGCCGGGACAGAGGACCCCACACCTGCTCCCAGTGCGCGGGCCACCAGGGAACGCAGTGTGAGCCTGCCTGCGACCCTCCTGGTGCCTTCCAGCCT
This sequence comes from Paguma larvata, assembly GCA_030068075.1. NCBI lineage: Eukaryota > Metazoa > Chordata > Mammalia > Carnivora > Viverridae > Paguma > Paguma larvata. Next base: position 109,869,220 of record CM057831.1, on the reverse strand, counting down.
CTGGTGGCCTGACCAGGTCCTCTGCCTCCGACTGCACGGAACGTCCTGTAGCCACTGTCCCCAGACTCCCGCCGCCTGCCTCCTACAAGCTCCTCCAGCCCTCCTCTTTGCCATATGAGGAGATATCCAGGAGCATGAGAGTTTGCCGTGGGCTTACCTTTAATTCTTTTTAAGATTTTATTTTTAAGTAACCTCTACACCCAGTGTGGGGCTGGGACTCACAACCCCCAGATCAAGAGTGCCATGCTCTACCACGGAACCAGCCAGACCCCCCTGGACTTACTTTTTGGAGGCCACCATTCAGCTTGGCACAAAGTCCCATGAAAACGTTTTATTTTAAAATCAGAAGTTAAAAAAAATGAACTTTGAGGTTAAAGACAATATATGCAGTTACTGTATTCTTCTTTAAACCAATACATTTGTAAAAATATAATCCCTCTCCCCCCAGAGGAAGGAGTCTACAAAGCACTTAGGGTCCCTGAAAATCCGGGTTCCAACCAATTCGCGAGGAATGCAAATCTTACAGCCAGGTGATTAAAAACCCAGGTCATTAGCAGGTTCCAGATTTCTTGCCTGCGTGGAAAGGAGGAGGGTCTTTCTTGTAGGCTAAATGGGGAAGTCAGAACTGGGAACAGAGGACCAACTTTGGGCAACAGCCTGGCTTTACCAGGCACCATTGTGAGATTTAAAAATACAGAGACAAGGTGTTTCATTTTTTCCTCGAAACAGCTTTGTGAGTTGAAAATAATTTTTTTAAAGCAGTTTTATTGAAATACAATTACGTTAAATACATTCCCTTAAAGTGTACAACTGTGTGGATTTTTTAAATTTTTTTAAGTTATTTAGATTCCAGTTAACATCCAGTGCAATAATAGTTTCAGGTGTGCAACAGAGCGACTCATCCCCTACTTAGAACACCGAGCGCTCAGCACGAGTACCCTCCTTAGTCTCCCCTCACCCATTTAGCCCATCTCTGACTCACCTCGGTTTGTTCTCTAGAGTTAAGGGTCTGTTTCTTGGTGTCTCTCTCTCTCTCCTCTCTCTTTCCCCCCTTTGCTCATTTGTTTTGTTTCTTAAATTCCACATTTGAGTGAAATTATATGGTATTTCCCTTTGACTGACTTATGTCGCCTAGCGTGATACACTCCGCCTCCAACCATGTTGTTGGAAATGGCAGGATTTCATTCTTTTTTAGGACTGAATAATATTCATCCATCCGTCAGTGGGACACCTGGGTTGCTTCCGCAGCTTGGCCATTGTACACAATGCTGCAATAAACACGAGGGTGCGTGATTGCCTTCGAATTAGCATTTTTGTATTTTTGGGGGTAAATAGCCACTAACGTGATTGCTAGATCCTAGCGTAGTTCTACTTTTAACTCTCTGCGGAACCTCCCTCCTGTTTTCCAGGGCGGCCGCACCAGTCTGCATTCCCACCCATGCCTGCGGTTTCTGGTGTTGTGGAGCTCAGCCATTCGGACAGGTGCAAGGGGACGTCTCAGTGTGGTTTGGATTTGCCCTTCCCCGACGGTGAGTGACGTCGAGCGCCTTTTCGTGTGTCTGTTGGCCATCTGTTTGTCCTCGCAGAAGCGTCCGGCCAAGCCTTCCGCGCATTTTGTAACTGGACTATTTGTTTTACGGGTGTTGAGTTGTACAAGTTCTTCGTATATCTTAGACGCTCTATCAGATACGTCATTTTGCAAATATCTTCTATTCTGTAGGCTGCCCTTTCGTTCGGTTGATTGTTTCCTGTGGCCGTGCAGAAGCTTTTTATCTTGAGGAAGGCCCAATATATTTTTGCTGTAATTCCACAGTTTTTGGTATAGTCACAGGCTGATGGGGCCGTGACCACAACCGAACTTTAGAACATTTTCATCCCCGGAAAGAAACCCTGCTCCTTGGCCGTCACTCCCGGTTTCCCCCACTCCCCGCCCTCCGAAAGCCCCTCCTCTCTACTTCCTCTCCCTGAGGGGGAGGTCATTGCTTCCGCCAACCACGGCTTCCTGGAGGCTTTGCGGCAGGAGCGTTTGTGACGCAGGCATGGCTCTGGCGGCCGGGGGGACGGAGCGTGGCTCCAGGGACTGTCAGCTGAGCAGGTGCGACAGATCCCGCCCCCCCCCCACACACACACACAGTTCCTGCCCTGTGGCGGTGTGCGCGGCAGGGACCGGCCAGCTCCGTGTAAATTGCAGGTACAACTTAAATTTAAAAGCAGAGAGAGGCACAGCCACGCTCAAAACCAAGTTGAGTGTCTCCGAGGACCAGGAGCAAAGAGAAGTCCCAAGTGCTGAGCAGGCCTGAGGCCGTGTGTCTGCCGGGCCCGGGACCACCCCACCCCCGGGACCACCCCACCCCCTGGCCCGTACGAAAAGGCTGGAAGGTCCCTGCAGCCGAAGGGGGAGAAGCACCCGGTGTCCCAATCACCGAGAAGGCCCAAGGCCTCCGAGGGTGTGACAGGGACTGGATCTGGGACCGGTCTCCACCCCCCGCCCACCCCTCTTCCCTCCCAACCGGGCGTGGGGCTGCCCAGCCACAGGGCGGCTCTCGGCTTCGCTTGGAAACAGAGGCAGCCGTGTCACCGGCTGCTCACTGCTTGGAGCGGCGCATTTGGGGCCCAGCCCCTAGACACAGCGCCGTGGGTTCCTGGTACTGTGGGCTGGCTTGCGGCCCAGGTGGGTCAGTGTCCTCCTGCTGCTGCAACAAAGTAGGACAAATGTAGCAGCTAAAAAACAAGAACCAACAACAAACCTACAAAAACCACCACCCCAATTTCTTGGAGTGAAACCTCCAATTCTTTGGGAGGTCCCAGGACTGGGCCAGAGCCACGGTGCTGCCTGCCCTGGGCCGTCTGGACACCTGAGGGGAGAACCTGCCTGTGGCCCTCCTCCCTCCTGAAGGCAGCCTGCAAACCTGCCCCACTCGGACCTGAGCCTCTGTTGTCATATCTACTTCCTCCTGGCCGTGAAATCTCTCGCTGCCTCCCTAATCTAGGGACACCTGTGATGACAGGACCCACTCGGACAATGCAGGGTCGTGGCAGCTGACGCAGACAGACCGCCGGAGCCCCGAGGGAACCATGCCCCCGTCCGTGCCTGTTTGCAGCCTGACCGTCTGGTCCGTCTGGGTCACTATAACAGAAGGGCACGAAGAGGTGGCTTAGAAACCACAGAAACTTCTTTCTCACCGTTCTAGAGGCCCTGAAGTCCAAGATCCAGGTGCCAGCAGAACTGGGGTCAGAGGAGAGCCGGCCCTTCACGGATGGCCACCTTCCCGCCGTGTCCTCACGCGGCACAAGGGGCGAGGCAGCTCTCCGGGGTCCCTTTTACAAGAGCATCAGGTCTCCACCCGCGGGACCAAGACCCTCCCAGAGGGCCTGCCACCAAGCACCATCACGTCGGGCGCTAGGTTCAACATAGGGATTTGGGGACACAGACACACACACACAGCGCACAACAGTGACACGGCTGTGCCTCCTGTCCACAGGCGGAAGGGGTCTGTCTATTCCTCCGACCTCTTGAATCTCGGCTGGGCTTGTGACTTGTTCTGACCAATACACTGTGGCAGACATGACACTGCGTGAGTCCTGCGTACAGGACTGCGTACAGTCCAGCTCAGGACAGCTGAGCTCCTGGCCTTGCTCTCCCGGAACCGGACACGGCAGTGCGGGGTGGGGGAGAGCTGCGGGAGCGGGCACGCGGGAGCCCCAGCCTGCAGCCGGCACCGGCGGCCGGTGACCGCCACCACGTGGGGGTCCAGGCCATCCAGGAAGAAGATCCGGCAGAAGAGCCGCTCCGACTGGCATCCCGCCAAATCAAGAGACACGAGAAACCATCGCTGGTTACCACCACCGAGTCGTGGGGGCGGTTTTCACACCGCAGAGAAGAACCCAGAGCAGATGGTGACCTTTTAGTGGGTTATGAAATCAGTTTTCCGGGGGAAGAGACGGCACACAAACTAGAAGGCGGCAGAAGACAAAACGGAACGGTCGTGCCGTTCGCAGGAGTTCCAGCTGTCTGTTGCTCTGCGCGAAACCACCCCGCGAGCTAGTGATAAACGTCTCATCGCGCTGCGATTTCGTGGATGGGACGCTGGGACAGGGCACGGGGCAACGGCTCCCTTTTGTTCCCGGTGGAGCCCCGGCTGGGGCGGCTCGAAGGGTCGGCCATGGCTGGGGCGGCGACGGGGGGCTTGTGCCTCGGGCTTCGTCTCTGACTGCTAGGGAGAGAGTCTCCTCTCCTCTCCCCGTCCTGCCTTTGGGGACCACGATGTCTGTCCCGGGTGGCCTCCTCGGATGCTGGGCACATACCGCAGGTTGGGAGGCACCTCCGGGGGTCTCTCCACGGTCCCTCCGTGTGTCTGGCTTGTGCTTCCTTACAGCATGGTGGGCTCAGGTAGGTGGGCTTCTTACTTGTGGGCTGGTTTCTTTTCTTTTCTTTTAAGTTTATTTATTTACTTAAATTTGAGAGAGAGGGAAAGAGAGAGAATCCAAAGCAGGCTCCACGCTGTGAGCTCAGAGGCTGACCCGGGGCTTGAACTCACGAACCGTGAGATTGTGACCTGAGCCGAAACCAAGAGCTGGACGCTGAACCGACCGAGCGGCCCAGGCGCCCACGGGGGCGGGCGTCTGTCAGGCTCTGATGGCCTCACTTCCCCGGTCCCTGAGCACCCCGTCCACACATCCACTCGGTAGACCGCGTCGCTGAGGCCGGCCCAGGCTCAATGGGAGGCCTGAGACTCCTCCTCTCCAGGGAGCTGTAGCAAAGGACCTGCGGCCCATCGCGACCGTGGCACCGTGCTGCGCCGCGTCCCAGCAAGTGTAAGCTGACGCCGCTGTGGCACGGGTCCTGATCTCGCTGGCGTCAAACCGTGAAGGCGGGGTGAAGACGGAGCCAGGACGTGTAGCGCCTGCGTGCTGCCGCGTGGCGGGAGACGCGTTTCCGCTGCGGGGCGCGGCTTGAAGTCCAAGCCCGGGCAACGTCACCTTCCCACGTGAGGGCCGGCGAGCAATCCTCCTTGGCTGATGCCGCCTAGCGCACGCAGGGGATCCCGAAACAGATACTAACATTTCTAGTCTGGAAACTTCTGCACGAGTGCCCAAGTAGATATACAGTAAACCCTCACGAATCCATCCCCCATCTTCCACAAGTATCGACCTGCACAGTCGGTTACCGTGTGACGCGGCGGACCCTGACCCATCTCAGGGAACAGGAGGCCCAGACGCGTGTTAGTTCAGTGTAAACACTGGGGTGTCCGGCGGCGCCTCGAGCCCTTTCAGTTGTGCTCCTAGCGATCCACGTGGTTGAGCCATCGACAGTGCTGGGATCCTCCCTGGTCTTAAAGAGACGCCACTAGGTAAATTCAAATGGATGGGCCGGGCCCGCGCTGAGCACACAGCACTTAGTGGGGAAGCAGGGGGAGGACGTGGTCAGAACAGTAGCACACGGGTAGGGAGGGGAGGAAGAACCAGGACCGGGGCAGGCGTGGTTTCCCTTGAAGTACCGTGTGTGTGCTCACTTTGATCAAAAAATTAAAAACGGGCACCTGGGTGGCTCAGCCGGTCGTGCTCTGACCTCAGCTCAGGTCACGATCTCGTGGTTCATTGGTTTTGGCCCCGCGTCGGGCTCTGTGCTGACAGCTCATAGCCTGGAGCCTGCTTCTGATTCTGTGTCTCCCTCTCTCTCTGCCCCTCGCCCACTCATGCTCTGTCTCTCTCTTTCCTTCTCTCTCAAAAATAAACAAACAGAAATTTAAAAATTAAAAAAAAAAAAAAAGAAAGAAACCCAGGGTGCCCGGCTGGCTCAGTCAGTGGAGCGCGCGACTCTGGACCTCAGGGTTGTGGGTTCCAGCCCCACATGAGTGCAGAGGTTACTTAAAATCCTTAAAAACAAATAGAAATCAGTGGCGCCTGGGTGCCTCAAGTAAGCATTCGAATGGTTAAGCATTCGACTCTTTATTTCAGCTCAGGTCACGATCTCACGGTTCTGGAGATCGAGCCCCACGCCGGGCTCCAAGCCGACAGTGCGGAGCCGGCTTGGGATTCTCTCCCTGCCCCCCTCTCTGCCCCTCCTGCGTGCGCGCACACACATGCGTGCTTGCGCTCTCTCAAAACAAGTAATCTTTAAAAATTTTTTAAATAAATAACAATTAAAAAGAAAATAAGGGGCTGGAGGCGGAGACCTCTTCGCCCTCCAGCTGTGCAATGTCACAATCCCTTCGTCACTGCTCTAATTAAAATTTAAACATTGTTAACTTATTTTTTAATTTTTTCAAGTCTATTTTGAGAGGGAGCATGCGTGTGAGCAGGGGAGGGGAGAGAGAGGCGGAGACAGAGAATCCCAAGCAGGCTCTGCGCTGTCAGCAGAGCACCCGACGCAGGGCTCGAACCCACAAACCGTGAGATCACGACCTGAGCCGAGATCGAGAATCGGACACTCAGCTACCTGAGCCACCCAGGTGCCCCTAATTAAAACCTTTTAAACTAATCTGCATTGCTTTTCTTTCAATTAAAATGTTTACGAATTGCCCTGGCCTGATTTTCGGAGAGCGTGCTGGCCTGCCAACGAGAGCCGTGGCGCCGCGGCCCAGAGGCCGCACTGTCAGCCGCCCCCGGCGCCAGCGGAGAGGTGTTCTGTTGGCCTCCTCTGAGGGTGGCGGGCGAGACCCCCATAAAATACTCCAGGTGAGTGGGACAGCGAGAGGCCGGGGTACCCTCTAACACTAGACTTGCCCTGGTGCGCCCCGAAACCCTGTCTGCGGGCCGCCACGCCCGTGGCTCACAGAAGACGGAGGCCCCGGTGGCACTGTGGGACACAGGCCTCCCTGAGCCCCGGCCTCCACCAAGGCCCAGCCCGGCTGGCACCCGGGCGTCCAGACGGTGCTGCTTCCCCTCACGGGCAGGCGGGCGGGCCCTCCTGCTGTCCCACCGTTTGCTGTCCAAGGGCCTGCCCAGAGCAGGGCCGCCCTCGGGGGTCCCTGATACTGCCTTCTGCTAAAGCAGAGACACCCGCCCCCGATCAGGTGCACGCACACTCGTGGCCAGGCTCAGCCCGGCTGGTCGAGTGTGAAGGCCAACCGGAAGTAAACCTGTTTGCACACCAGAGCTCGTCTTGCCGATTTCACACCGTCCTCCGCTTTCTTCCTGGCCAGTCCTCGGCCCCTGGTGTGACCCGAAGGTCCTCGTCCCGGTGGGAGGGTGGGCCGTCCTCCCCACCCTGAGGCCTCCGGGCTAGGACCAGGCAGGGCAGGCCTTCTCCAGAAGAGAGGTGCAGAGGGAGGCGGGGTGACCGGGGCCCCCCTCGGGCACATGATATCCAAACCTCTGGAACCTGGGCACATGGGACTTCATTTGGAAAAGGGGTCTTTGCGGTGCAGCTGAGTGGAGGACCGTGAGACCACCCTGGACTCCCGGGGGGTGTGCGGGGGGAGGGGGGTCAGGACTAGTGTTCTCACTAGTAAGATACAAGGAGGGGGGCACGGCCTGGGGGCCAGCAAGCACCGAAGCGGGCAGGACAGAGCCTCCCCGCCCCCCTACCGGGTGGCATGCACAAGGCTGGCCTCGAACCGGGACAGGAAAGGTGCGGCAGGAAGACAAGGTCAGGAAGGGGCAGAATCGCCGGCTACTCTCTCCCACCGAGGAGTCAAGCGACGGGAAGGTGAGGGAAAGCCAAGCACCTGAGAGCTTGAGAAACGCATCAGGCGAGGCCACGTCGTCAGGAAGGCGGCAGCGATCGCGCACGCGCCCGTCTGCCCCTCCGCAGAGGACGCGGGGACAGCACCTCGAAGCCCCCGTCGGAGCCCCCGTCCGGGAGGCGGGCAGGACTCAGCTAGCCAAAGGAGTAACACGGGAAGCCACAGTTACCTTCGGAACACGTGATGAGAGCCGAGCCAGGACCAGGACCGAAAGGGCAGCCGCGATGAGGGGAGAGTCGCCTCGAGGAGGAGTTCGTGGCGGCGGAAGGAGTCAGAGTCTTCGGTGGGACTCGGCAGGCCCGCGGCCGGCGAGCCCAGGACCGCTGGGCGCGGGCGAGCACAGCCGAGTATGGCTACCGCGGGTTCTCGGAGCGGTGGGACTTCTCCGACACCAGCTTGCTGCTTGGTCACTTTCTCATCGGACGGTTGTTTTCTAGGCGCAGGTGGAATCGCCAAATTCACTTTTAATAAAACACCTGCAACTTAATGAACCCGTGGTGAATGGGTCTGTTTCCAGACGCCCACGGCTCGCCTGGCTTTGGTTGAGAAAAACGGAACGTCAGATTTACAAAGCAAGGAAGCAGTCGGTTGTTTCCAATCTCACACTCACGCCTAGAAGTGCAGAAAATAAAGATCGGCCAGCACGGGCTCCGACCAGGAAGACGCGTGACCTAACTGCCCCGGCGGAAGGAGACGGAACGTATTCCTCCGCATAAAGACCTCCCGCCTCATCCGCAGGAGTGGCCGGCCGGCCCTGGTGCGACAAGCAAAACAGGAGCGTGAAAACCCGGCCATCTTCAGCGGCGCCCACCCCGGGCCCGACGGCCGCACGTCCTCCGCGGCGGGGAGGGAGGGAACTGCCCCGGAGTCGCCCGAGCCTTCGGGGACCTTGTGCCAGAGCCCCCTCCGCCAGGCTGACCGCACCAGGACTCAGGACTGGGTCTGAGCTGTCTCCAGGGCCTGAGACCTGGGGAAGGACGCAGCCCCGGGGGCCGTCCCGTGACCCTGAGAGGACGGCAGCAGGGGACGGAAGCCCACACGGAGGGTGGAAGCGGAGTGGAGAAAGAGCGCGGGGCGTGCATGCGCATGCGCACTCCTGTCCCGTCGGTCTCGGGGAAGGGCGGACGCAGCAGGCCCTGTCCGCGGACAGTTGCACGGGCCGGCCTGTCCCTGGGCCTCCGGCTGCACGCTCTTCCGGGGCCGCCTCCCCTCGGGCACGGACACCTGCCCTCCTCCGGAGGACACCCCCATCCTGCGCTTCTACCTTCCGGCTGTGTTGTTCTACCAGCTGGGGTCCGCACGAGAACTCCCACGTGGCAGAAGTGCCTCCGTGGCCCAGAGCACGAGAGAAAACCACGCAGCCACTTCTCGAGGTGACGGCAGCTTACTCTCAGTACTCTTTATTGGCAGTGGAAAACGCTTCGGTACTGTATCGAAAGACAGCAATAAATAATACTGTGATAAAAATAGTTCAAAAGTAGACTGTACATACTTTGTTACACGATCGGGAAGTTCACAAAAGATTAATAGAAAAACAGAACGGAAACAGTGAATCGTACAAGTAAATTAAAAGCAGGAACCAAACGTCAAAAGACGAGCCGTTTCTCTCTCTGCATCAGCTGCGTAATAAATAACGCGCCGGGATCGGAGCCCATTTCCGGCTGGCTTGCTAATGTGCCGCGTAAAAAGGAAAAGTCACTGCTGCTACTTCTACGATCCGAAACGGCTGTCTCACCAAAACCTACAGATGGACGCCGAGGTCCGCTCTTCAGACACGTTTAGGAACAGTAAAGGGCTGATTGACGTACGAACGGTAAGGCCTCTGTTAGAGCTGCACTAAGCAGTCCCAGGATCCGGGGCCCGCCTCCTGGGTGTGCGCCAGCACCCAGCCCCGCGGTGGGAGCCCAGCGCTTCCTGGTTGGTCCTCTGAGAGTTCTGGAGCCGGGGAGCTCGGGGGGGTGGGGGAGGGGTGAGGACGGGAGGGGGTGGGGGGCACCCCCACCACCCCCGCTTTCCAGGTCATCGGCTCCCGGGTTCTGCCGGCAAGCTGCCCAAGCCCCCTGGGGACGAGGCCGAGAGAGTTCGCCAGTCCTAGGAGATGTTCGTAGCGTTCGGATGACCTCTCCCGTCCAAGGTTTAACAGCTGGTATTTAACACCAGATATTTTTAATCCGTTCTCGCTGCCAATAAAGCATTTCTTGCTTGAAAAAGTGTAGTTAAGGTCAGTCATTAAAATACAACCACAGTTTCTGGAAATTAAGTCTGATTATTTTGAAACGATTGTTGTTGAGCCAGGTGACATCCGTAAAGGATAATGCACGCGGTGTCACGATGACTTTACAAACGCGGCAAAATCCTTTTCTCTGTCACATTTATTAATAAAAAATTAAACAACGGTACTTACAATAAATGCATAATTTACAAAGCCCTATATTTGTTCATAGGATTTATACATACAAGCATTACAGTACATTCATTTCCAGAACTAAAATTAGATATAAGAACATGAATTGATTTGAAAGGATATTTATAGCCTGGATATACATGAAAAAGTAAGTAACTATATAAATGAAGTCATAAGTTTACATAAATATAAGAAACATTAAATTCTAAAATATTTTCTCTATGGTTTTCATGAATTTTTCACTAATTAAAAACTCTGTAATAAAATATCTCAGGGTCCATATAACAAGTATTAACAGATTAAAGATTCCGTTGAATTTTAAAATGTAGTCCTCGTTGGACTCCGAGTGCTGCATGATCATCGGTAGAAGTAGTGCGGGTAGGCTGGAAAACAGAAGCAAAAGAACCAGTCTTAAGACAGCAGCCTGAACAGCCCCTTCCAGGGCCCCAGGTGGCCCAGCACACGCGCCCCCCCTTCCTGGCCTAAGCGCGTTGAGAATGTAGAGAAAACATGAAGCATTTTGCATTATCCAGGAGAATTCTTTGAGTGACTCCACTCCGGCCTATGACCAAGAGTTACCACTTCAATCACATATTTTTTGTGTTTTTTTAAATAAGATTTTAAGTAATCTCCACACCCGACGTGGGGCCGAAACGCACTACCCCAAGATCCAGGGTCATAGGCTCCACCCCCGGGCCAGCCAGGCACCCCACCAATCAGATATTCTGAGACAGGAAAGCGGAGTAAGAGTAGGACAAAGCCGCCCCCCCAGGCCCTGGGAGCAGGGAGAGCAGGGCCGGGCTCCTGGGCCCGCACCCGAACTCGGCGTACAAACTCAGCCCCTCAATGCAAGTGCAGTTCCGCTTCCAGAAACCCATCTTTCACCGAGAGGCTCAGTGTCACTCGGGTGATGACGGTATTGGATCCCCTGGGGCCCATGTCATTCGAGGTGGGGTACTTAAAACAACCCAGCCAGCGCCCGCTGACCTGGGAGGCAAGTGCCCCCTGCTCCCGAACCACCCGGGGGGTGAGGGGGGCCGTCGGCTCAGAGCTGGGGAAGCGCCCTTCTGCTCCGTCCTGCAACCCCGCCTCCCCACCCCCAAAAGACATCAGCGGACGCTTGGCCAAAATGCTTCTGTTTAAGGAAAGAGTGGAAATACAGTTTTCCCCTTAAAACCTGAGGACACACCTCTCTATGTTAAGTGTAAGCACACAACCACCAGAATCCTCCCAGCGGGCGCAGGAGACGCGCGTGTGTGTATTTCTCCGAGTCCCTAAGTGAGCCCGCGTGGGCTCTCCTGGCGCCCACGGACATGGCGTGGACAGGCCTGCACAGACGGCGCCCTCTACTCACCAACAGGGGGCGTCAGCAGGAGTAAGTCCTGACTGTGGCCGAATCCAGCCTCTGCGGTCCCGACAGGCTGCCTGGTCCGACCGGCACGAGGGGCAGCGTGCAAACACAGCATGCGGTTAGTCTCAAAACGTCACACGAGGGCACAAGTCAGACACGCGCGTTCTCACCCACAGCAGCACCGACTGAGGGCTCCCGGGGGACTTCCGAGCGGGGTTCTCTCCAGCTCAAGCAGCCCCGGGAGCCCCCAGGAGTTGACTCTAAAATACGACGGGGCAGCAGATGACATGCAAACAATTTCGCCGTGTCCATCTGCACACGCGACCACTCCTAATGTGGTAACTCTTTTCTCCTTAAACCCTCTAGAGTTCTAGACTTTTTCTGGACTTTTCCCTCAGCCCTAACGATCCCATCTGTGAGGAGAGGATGTGGTGATGACCCGGGAATGCCGGCAGCCCACTGAGGCGTGAAGGCAAACGGAGTCCAAGGCCCGTCCCGATGTCCGCTCTCTGTGTCTGTCTGAGAAGGACGGCGCAGCCCTCCCCGGGAGGGGGTGCGGGACAGCGACTTAGCTAAGGAAGCCGAAGCCGGCCTCGGTTCCCGCCGGAAGCAGCGTGAGAACAGAGGCTTCTGTTCTTGTCAACAAACGTCCCGCACGGCTCAGGGATGCGTGCCGCTCCCGGTTCCGTGCTCTGTGTTGCCGCAGGGGCCGCGAGACCACAGCTTGCTGATGTTCGGCTGCGGTTCTGGGGAGTGAGTGGGTGCCGATGGCCACCTGGATAAACCCCCAGACGCGGAGGTCCCAGGAGACCCGTGGCCGCACTCGCTCGTCTCTAAGAAGCCACGCAGAAGCCCACTGTGCCGGCTTCATGCCTCAGTCACCACACGAGGGTACGAACCCCCCGCCACGTGACATGCTCCCTACGCCTTTTTCTAGGGAAGATGTTTCTAATCCAAACATCCCCATTGACACTTAACCCGGAAACCTGACTTGTGAGGGCGGAGAGGGCAGCGGAGCTGTGAGGAGCCGCAGAGCAGTCGGGCTAGCCAACACGTGGAGGCTAAGTTACAAGGAAAACTTACTAAAACAACCTACCGCCCCGCGAGGAAAATGCTCTTTTAAAAAGTTGGGGTTTCCCCTCGTTAAGCATGGTATTGAAGTCTGGCAGAGAGATGCAGTGTTTTAACAGACATGCTGTCCTGCAAGCTGCCCTCCCCCCGCTCAGCGCGGGCCGCACCGAAGGCACTTTCCCCTGGTTTTCACAGAGGCGAGCGACTGCCAACCTCACAAACCCATGGACGGGCCGGGCCAGGAGCAGGACACTGTAACAACCACACCGTACGGTCCCTACAACCACGTCCTGCCTACGGTTCTCCAAGTCCACGGAGGGCAAGCGGCCACCCGCAGCAGGCCCACCGCGGCAGCGGCCCGCAGGACACGCCCGACCCTGTCCAAGAGCTTCCCGTGAGGACTCACTGAGCCGTCACGGCCAATCAGTGAGGAAGACACCAGTGTGAGACCACTCTACAGATGGGAACACTGAGGCCCAGGGCCCCAGGACACGCGCCTCCCAAGTGGCAGAGTGGGATCCCGACCCTGTCGCTGAGTGGGGCATGATCAGCGCCAAGAGGTCCCTCTACAGACCACTCGACTCGTCACCAGTGGTGGCCGCAGAGCGGAGGGATGGTCAAGGACTGGCCGCAGCCCTGACCTGATGTGAGGACCGCGCGGCCGGGGCGCTCCCCAGGACGGAGGTGGGAACCGTGTGCTCCAGACACTCCTCCGGGTGGGGGACAGTCCCAGGGCTGGGGCACGTGGCTTGAAAACCACCGCGCTGCCACGCTGTGACAGAGCGCCCTAGTCCGCCCACCACATACCCAGCTGTGCACGTGTGGGTGCTGGTCCGACGCTCTGAGGACACCCACGGTGCCTAGTTTTGTGAGTTGGAAGAATATGCTAACACTCGACCAGACAGGAGCGTTAAAAAATCCGTCACGCTGTTCGACTTTGATGAGCAGAAGTTAGGATTAATCTCAGATCATTTAAGGCTGGGCGCGCCCAGCACCCGAGCGCCGTGTTGCGTGTCATGTCGGCCATCCTCCACCATTGTTAATATTCCAGCCAAGGAGCCGCCCGTGCCGCCGCCAAGGGGCTGGGGCAGCGCGGCCTGTCACCTACCGTCCAGCTGCATCTTCTTTGGCTGCATAGAGGGTGAGGACAGAGAGGAAGTGACCCGGAAGTTCGCGGGGAGAGTCTCTGCTGACCCAGCAGCTAAGCCACGAACGTCCTTTGGTCTCAATTTTTTTCTCCAAGAAGGTGCCCTCCGAAAGCTTTTCTCATCGTCCTGGGAAATTAAAGGACAGAAGTCAAGCCTGATTGTAAAATTAAAAAAAAAAAAAACGTAGTAAGTTAACAGCCCTTTAAAATGACCTCGGCTCTGCAATTTTGTGTACACATATCTACCCCCATTCCTGACAGCCATCGGGCCCCTGCCCAGACGGGAGCCCCGGGAGGTAAAGGCAGGCAGGACCACACTTGTGCCGGACCCTGACTGGCCACAGGTCGGGACAGTCCTGAGCCACCCAGGCCTGCTCCTCTGTCTACGGGAAATCGCCTCCCTGCTATGTAAGATACTGCGTTTTTGTTTCCAAAGCAGTCTTCTGAATGCAGACGGTGCCGCACGCTGGGGCAGGCCCGCAGCGCCCTCTCACATGGCCTGTTCTCGTCACACGCAAGTGTTCTTAGGGCAACGAAGACAGGCTTGAGTAGTGGTTGGGAGTAAATGGGATCCGGTTTCGCAGAAGGAGAGAGTAACATTCCGTGTGTGTGTAAATTAACTCCTGAAACATTCCCCCAGAGCACGGGGCCCTGGGTTGCAGTGAAATCTCCGGCTGTCCCCAAAACATGACTTTCGGACTCTATTCCCGGGCTGCAGCCAATGTTTTACGATGTGAAAAAATATTTCTGAGCAGTATCAGAAGTTAAATAGTAAAAATTAAACAAATCCCCAATCTCTGTGAAAATACTGGTTTCTCAATAGCTCATTTGTTTTATTTTCTTTAAGTTTATTTATTTTTGAAAAAGAAACACTGTGAGTGGGGGAGGGGCCGAGAGAGCGGGAGAGAGAATCGCAAGCAGACTCCGCACCGTCAGCACAGAGCCCGATGTGAGGCTCAAACTCCCAAACTGTGAGATCATGACCTGAGCCGAAACCAAGTCAGGTGCTTAATCGACTGAGCCACACAGACGCCCGTTTTTTGTGTTTTGAGAGAGAGAGTGAGACAGAACAAGTGTGTGTGAGTGAGACAGGGGCAGAGAGAAAGGGGGACAGAGGATCCCAAGCAGGCTCCACACTGACGGGAAAGGGACAAGCCCCATGCAGGGCTCGAACTCATGAACAGCGAGATCATGACCTGAGCCAAGGTCGGACACTTAACCGACTGAGCCACCCAGGCGCCCCAATAGCTCATTTGTTAATAAATTAAGAGCAAAGCTTAATTTGTAAAGTAAAATGATCTCCACACTTGGAAGAGTTATCTGGTACACGGCTCCTACAAATATAGTAATCTACATTTAATTTTTTTTTAAAGATTTTACTTTTAAGTCATCTCTACACCCAACATGGGGCTCAAACTTACGACCCTAAGATTAGGAGTCCCGCATTCTTCCAACTGAGCCAGCCAGGCGCCCCTACATATAATGTTCACAGTTAACACAAATTTAGATACTGTTAGACTGAAAACTTACTTCATCGAACCTTCTGTCAGTCCCCATGACCAAAAGGTTGTTAAATTCCCTTTCCAAGACGGCACGAGCCTGAAATCATAAACCAGCACCCCAAAAGTTATGTCAATCAAAAGGATGTTAGCATATCACAATTATTTTTAAACCAAGCCTTAAAAAAAAAAAAACAAACCCAAGGAATAAATGCCTTGAATCTTAATAGTGTATTTTAAATCAGAGATGTTAATGGGAGTCCATTAATGGGCTTTATTTACTTATTTTTGTGAGAGAGAGAGAGAGAGAGAGAGAGAGAGAGAGAGAGCGTGCGCGCGAGCAGGGCAGGGCAGAGAGAGATGGAGAGAGAGAAAATCCCAAGCAGACTCCACATTGTCGGCCCAGAGCTAAGGCAGAGGCTCAAACCCATGAACTGTGAGATCATGGCCTGAGCCGAAACCAAGAGTCGGGTGCTTAATGGATAGAGCCACCCAGGCGGCCCTCAGTAATGGGCCTTTGGGGAGAGGGGTCCACACTCTCCGGGAAATTAGACAAGGGTGCCGTGTGGGGTGCTGCCAGTGGGGAGACTGAGGGCATTCCCAAAGGTATACAGTGTTCTGCAGAAGAGAAAAAATTCCTGATATTCAGTGAGCCCACGAGTCAAAGAAATACATAGGGAAATCAGAAGCAGAATTCCTGAAACTTCCACCGGGCACACGTAAGTCAGAGTGTTTCCTCTCACGTAAGAGCTAGTGCACGCCTCTCCCTCGAGCAAGTGAAGCTCCCGCGAGCGAGTGACGGGCAGGGACGGTGCGGCTCAGGGAGGAGGCAGCGGCAGCACGGACTCGGCCCACACAGCACGGCCGAGGCCCGGGGAGAGAGGACTAGTTGTGCGGGGCAGCGCCACGCCGCCTCGCTCCACGGGGGGCGCAGGGCCTCCAGCAGGAGGGCAGCGGGCAGCCCGGCATCACCTGTGTGTTCTGGGTCGGGATCTGTAGCAGGAGCGCCAGCGCGTTGAAGTCGAAGGTCTCATCCAAGGCCATCAGCGCGCCGTGAACCCCACTCTCGACAAGGTTGTTCGCATACTCTTTCAGGCCAATGGACAGGACCCAGCGAATCACTCGGTCGTTGCTCCAAACCAGCACATCTGCAGACAGTAGACACCGATGGTCAAAGTGGCTGCAGGAAGCTCTCTCCATCACATACACACCCTGTCACGCGGGACGGGGATCCCCGCACAGGCTCGGAGGGCACCGCCGGGTGGGCACACGGCCCCTGCCACGCTCACACGCTGCCGTCCCGGCCCCTGGCCAGCCTGATGGAAACTGTCCCGTCGGAACTCACTCCTCGAGGAGACCCCAGAGCAAGGAAGTTCTCATGCACGCTGACTTTCTAGAGGAAAGAAAATGACCAGGGCCCAGGCTCGGGGACCAGAAGGACACATGAGGCACGGATAGGCTTCACCTACAGACTGCGGGTCTCCTGGAAACCTTCCTCCCATCAGACGTGTTGGCACTGTGTCCGGGCACCTTGTCAATTCAACACAAACCTCTCAGTTACAACTGCAAGCCCATTCTGTTGACTCATTTTAAAACCAGAGAAACTTGAAGATACTTTTCCGCATATCAGAGACTGTGAGGACAGACCTCATGTTTGCGCAAAGTAACAAATTATTACACTTGCGTTAGGGGAGACCTAAAAATCACCAGATGATCACCGGTCACCGTGAAAGGCTGCTTCCGTCAACTGTGAAAAGACTGTAAACGGAAGTACAAAATAAACTAAACACATTTACCTATTTCATTTCCAAGGTTCCTTTGTAGGTGAAAGGACAGACAGACACACACGTGGACACACACACGGCACTCACAGATCATCACGACACGTGTGTGTTACGTAGATTGTATAATGTACACAGGGTGTGTGTCACAAACACTGGCTCCTGTTTTTTCTCGGGATTCCCACTAACTCAGTCAGCCAGCCTATCCTTCAAACGGGCCGTCTCCCCAGCCCCATTTCTTTTTAATGTTTATTTCTGAAAGAGAAAGAGCGGGCGGTGTGGGGGGGCGGCAGAGAGAGACAGCAAGACACAGAATCCGAAGCAGGCTCTGGACTCTGAACTGTCAGCACAGAGCCCAATGCGGGGCCTGAACCCACGAAGTGTCAGATTATGACCTGAGCCAAAGTCAGATGCTTAACCCACTGAGCCACCCAGGCGCCCCAAGTTTAATTATTTATTTTGAGAGAGAGAGAGACAAAGAAAATGCAAGCAATCGGGGGAGGGGCAGAGGAAGTGAAGGAGACCGAGAACCCCACGCAGGCTCTCCGACGCCAGCGCAGAGCCCGACACAGGGCTTGAAGCCACGAGCCGTAGATCATGACCTGAGCTGAAACCAAGAGTTGGATCCTCAACTGACTGAGCCCCCGGGTGCCCCTTCCCCAACCACACTTTTCTGTCTTTGTAAAAACGAGGGACGAAAACAGCCCTCACCCACAGGACTGTGGCAAGGATTAAATAAATGAACCTTTGTGTTTGCAGTTGGTCAGTGAGTGTTATCTGCCAGCACCACCATGCTCAGTGATTCCTTGATACTGAAACTTTGGGGAGATTTTACTTTAAGCTTAATCGTGAATGTCTTACTGCAGAACAAACTACGACACTTGCTCCGTTCGAGGTGCCCCGCGTTCGAGGTGCCCCGGGTACTGCTGCCTGTTGGCAGAGCTCCACGTCCTCTCACACCCCTGGGCCTGCTTCCTACTCAAACGCCTCTGCCTGCTCCCCACCCCCCCCCCCCACCCCATCTGCAGGGCCCAAGTCTCACGCTGGCCCTGCACCACTCCCCCAGCCACAGGAGAAGAACCACACTCTCTACTGTGGGCCCCTCGAGTCCTGGGACAGCCAGCCAGGGCAGTACTTTTCACACTCACGCCGAGAAGTGCACGGCGGGGGGCCTGCTCCCTCCCCCCCCCCTCACTCTCTCGCGGTGTGCATGGCAGTTCTGGGCAGAAGAGGACAGAAGAGGACGTGCGTCCTCACACGGGGAGACGGCTAAGGTCGCGGGAAGAACGTTCCCCAGGAGACCCTGAGCCAACGGGCTGACGTTAAGCACGAGGAAACGGGCACGAGGTCTCTGGCCCCAGAAGAGGATCATCTCTCCCTCCTCTGTAATGATGCCAGGCTACTTTTCTCCACTCAAAGCCTTTCCTGATTGTTTTAAAACACGAGGAATTCTCTGCGGCTGTCGGCGCGCTGGGAGCAGACACGTGCTGCACGGATCAGATGTCAGGTACTAGCCTTTTACTTCGTTCTGGCTTTCTTCTCTTTTTCTCTCTAGCTCTTTGCGGTCGTAATTCAACCTTCGCAGGCACATAATTCCACACTGGAAACTGTTTCTATTACAAAACATAAATAAATCAATCAATGAATCAGCCAGCCGTGGCGGTGGCCAGGCACCTCCCAGCCGCTGGGGGGGCGCCGGGCGCGGCGCACCTGTGGAAGCTGTCGACCATCTTCAGCTGCCCCCGCAGGTCCTTCTTGGTGAGGTGGTCCAGCATGCGCGCGTCCACCAGGCACTCCATGAAGTAGCTGCGGTACTGCGCGAGGCCCAGGCTGGGCAGCCACTCGTTGCCAATCCACTCGTGGTTCATGTCCCCGTACGCCAGTGTCTGGTGCAATAATTAAGCACATCGGTTCAGAAAAAAGACATCCACTGAAGACGTGGCAAGGGTCATTTAAATAATCTTTAAACTGAATTTTTAATCTGTCACGTATTCTCAAAGGCTAACCCAACAACATTGTTTTTTATAACTTTGAAATAACTTGATCTCCTATTTACTAACTCTTAAATTTGCTAGTAAAGTTTTATGCAAAAGAAATTATACCATTAAAAATCTATGACCCATCTGAGCTTATAACTACAACCTACTCATCAAACCACATTAAAACTGTAACCAATTACGTGTTATCTTTCTGAAGTAGTTTTCATAAGTAATAATATAACAACAAAGAATGATCACGACTCATGAACAAGTTTGAAGGATCAATCCAACTCTCTTCATTAAAACCATCTCTGGCTGTAATTTTATTTTTAACACTTTGTTTTCCATATTTCCTTAACAAAATATCTGTTGATTTTAAAATCAGTTTAAGAAGAGATGAAACCACTAAGACCAAAAGGACAGGGTGTCAAAAGACGTCCCCTTCCCCATGGTTGAGCAGCTGACTGAGCAGCTGAGCCACAATGACAGGTTTGCAAGGATGGAGAAGCCCTGAGCGGCACAGTCAGCTAGCCCGGCCCAACTGCCCCGAGAGCACTCCAGCCAACAGCAGCGCTGCACACGGACCCCTGTCCCCTGACCTCAAGAGAATTCAATTAGAAAGCAAGAATGTAAAGATACCTAGAAAACTCCCGAATATTTGGGAATTGGCGCACTTCTAAATGACCCATGTGTCAGAGAAGAAATCACAAGGGAAACGGAAAAATATTTTGAATTGAATAAAGTGAACACACAAGGAGCATCTGGCTGGCTCGGTCAGAGGAGTGTGCGACTCTCAACCTCCAGGTCATGGGCCCAAGACCCATGTTGGGTGTAGAGCTGACTTAAAATAAAACCTTAAAAAATACAATAAAGAAAGTGCACACACAATATATTCATAAACTGTGGGACACTGACTAGCTGTGGGGGGATTTACGGTATTAAGTACTCACGTTATAAATGAAGGCTGCAAATCAATAACGTAAGAGTCTACCTTAAAAAACTTGAAAAAGAATAACAAATGAAACCCACAGCAAGTAGAAGGAAGCACAGAAATCAATGAAACAGAAACTGGAAAAATAAAAGAAAATAAAATAATGAAAGCAGAGCCCGGGTCCTCACACACATCAGTAAAACGGACCGAGCCCTACCCGGAGTGATTAAGAAGAAAGCTGTAAATTACCAACATCAAGAATGAAAGAGGGTGGCATCAGTACAGACCCTACAGACACTGAAAGGGCAATAAGGGCAAACCGTAGACAGCCGTAAGCAACCTGGATAAGACAGGCAAGCTTCCTGAAAGACACAATCCATGAAAGCCACTCCGTAAGAAACAGGTAACCGTACCCGGCTCTGAACATGTAGCGCTAACCCGCAGACACGCACGGACACGCGCACACACACCTCTCTACCTGAAATGCCTTTGCTGTTGCTCTCTGCCAAACATTCATGAAAATAGTACCAGTTCCACATAAACTATTACGACAAAGTGAAGAAGAAATACCTAGCTCAGTCTGTAAGAGCAGCAAAACCAGACAAATTATTAAAAAAAACAAACTACAGACCAAAAAATATCCTTCACAGACAGAGATGCAAACTTCCTTAACAAAACATTAAGTAAATCAAATCAGTAATAAGTTAAAAGAACATGATATCGGGACAAGTGGCGTTTATCCCAGGAACATAGCTTGGGTCAATATTTGAAAACCAACGAAGTTCGCGGTACAGCGTACTGGTAAGAAAAACCAAGAGATGTGGGAAAGGTGCGTGACCGAGTCACTCATTTATGGAAATCTCAGGAATCCAGAAATGGAAAAGACAGCTGCCTTGACTGGATAAAGGGCTCCTACACTTTTCTACAAGAAAGTGTGGAGCTGAGTGCACACTCGCGGTGCACGACCGGTGCACGTTCCCTACAGTCAGAAACAAGGTAAGGACGTCTGCTCCCTCCACTTCTGTTCAGCACTGCACCAGAGCTCCCAGCCACTGCGACAAGGCAAGAAAAAGAAATCAAAAGCATATGGGTTGGAAAAGAAAGAAAACTGCCTTTATTTGCAGATGACTTGATTATCAACATAGAAGATGAATACAGAACAGCTATCAGAACTAAAGGGACTTGTCTTACTAACTACTAAAAATGAACTGAAAATGGAGATTTTTCAAAATACCACTTACAACGTCATCAAAAGCCATGAAATCCTTTGGGATAAATCTCACAGAAAGCGTGGAAGATCTGTGCCACGAGGGAGAAGCAAACACACTGTAAGCACGTGCACACACGCCAAACAAAGGATGGATTTCTTCGGCCCAAGGAGGCTAAGCTACAGTCACAGGAATTCTGCAGTTATCCTGTGGAGCCTTGGAAATATTAACTCCCAACTACCACCACGTTCTGTCTTTAAATGCAGCCTCTCATCTACTAGTCACACCAAACAAGCTATAGGAGGAGTGAGTCGGATTTCGGTAAGAATGCTCAAATTCAATAGAAAAAACCATTTCGCTACTTTCTCTAAATAACCATGAGTGAGAAAAGCATCACGTGTTTTTGGGAAATTGTCACCGTGTCATGTTTTTTTCACTCTTTCCGACCGCATTCTCAGTATCGCAGGTGTGACACGTAGAGCGTGGATGTCCATCCCTGCCTTCCTGCCTCTGCTTATGTGTTCTTAAGTGGACACAAGATTCCCAAGGAGCAATTTCTGAACAGTTCCATGGGAGCAGAGCCCTCCTTAATGCCATCTGCTCATTACGTACTCCGGTCTCACTGGTTAACGACCCAGGACGCAAGCTGCCGGAGGACCCAGGCTCAAAGCCGGGGAGACCCACACCTCCTGGGCTGCCGTCACAGCCTTCTGAGGAAAGCACAGGCCAGGGGCCTCTCATGGTCGGTCGGGCTGCAAGAGACTGCCACTGCCCAGGCACTGTTTTTTCCAGCACTGAGCGGTCCCAAAGCCCATCCAGCTCTGTGACCTCTGTAAGACATGAGAAGGGACGGCAGGTGTTAACAGCAAGCAGCTCAGTTTTGCACGGACGGCACATGGCTGCTACCTGCTAAATGAAGGCATCAAAGACTTGACCAAGTCTCCTTCCCCTGAGTACCCAAGTGCACCTGCAACTGCCCCTCGGCTGAAGAGCCAGTCACTATGTAACAGCCCGGGGAAGGCGCACTCTGTGACTTCTGCCCTTGGCAGCGGGCGGCGGCTGCAGAGACCAGGATGCCTCTTTGCTCTCCTCTCCTCTAGAAGACGGATGGAGTGAAAACCGCCCTTGCTCATGCTGAAGACTCAGCGAGGGCTAATTCTGGCGTCACTGGCGCGGCTCGTCCTGGTTTACGTTTCCACTGCAAAGAGCAAGCGTTCAGCGGATTTAATTTGCACATCACACCCCGATACTGAGGTGCCGCCAAAGTTCTCCTTCTTAGTGTGGAACACGCCGACGTCAAAGCAGTTAAGAAACGCACCCTTTTAAGTCCACAGATGGCCATTCTCGGCCCTGGGCAGAGAGAGCTGAGCAGGCCAAGGGATTAATGGTGAGACTTATCTAGAGTAGGGGCACGGAGCACTTCACTCAAACGGCTGGAGAGGGAGCTCGCGGAACATTACAGTCACCCTCCTCTTTTGCTTTTTAAAAAAGTGATGGGGCGCCTGGACGGCTCAGTTGGTTAAGTGACTGACTCTGGCTCAGGTCATGACTTCACGGTCCGTGAGTTCCAGCCCCACATCAGGCTCTGTGCTGTCAGTGCAGAGCCTGCTTTGGTTTCTCGATCTCTCTCTCTCTGCCCCTCCCTGCACTCTCTGTCTCAAAAATAAACAAACATTAAAAAAACCTTTACAAATAAAAAAGTAAATATAAAAAAGGGATAATAGTGGCTTCATTTCAGAAGTACAAATAGAGAAAAACAGGTTTCTCCACCATCAGCTGGAAATGAGGAAAACCCAGATTTAAGATTAGTTCTTTTGGTCGACATACAAGACCCTTTGGAGACCCTGGAACACGGTGGCACTAGTCGGAGCCTCGGGAAGAACCGCCTGGCCGCACCCCGCGGCCTTCAATTTGGCACCAAACCTAACAGTATGTCGTGCAGCCATGTTGCTGGCATCCGTGTAGGAAACCGCTGCTTTTTAATCAAGCCGACCCAAAGCAAGGCTGCACAACAGGCGTCCCGTGACAAGAGTTTTTCGTGAGCTTGAAGAACCCAGAAGCTGAAAACTGGAATGTACAATTTGAGGATTGATTTCTGAGAATCCCGGGAGTAAGAAAGCCTCTCAACGGACACGGTGGCAGGACAGCATGTGGTGAGTGACACACGATGCGCAGACGGGGAGGGACAGCCCCCGTGTCAACTCCTGGGCCGGACACTTATCAGAGCGTCTCCTGTCAGCACGCCGTGTGAGAAGTGTTACCCCACCGGGGACTGCCACCTAGGATCCCGGGCGCTGCCAAAGCCCGGGCTGGCGTAGGACGGCCGCTGGCTAAACAGAGTCCTGTGTGGTGAGCAGAACTAGCCAACGTGGCGCCACACGAGAAAGGTTCAAAATTGTCCATGAGACGTACTCGTTTAACCCTACGCTTTGCTCTAATGCTTTAGGTCACCAACAATGTTGTGCCTAACAGGTAAGAGGTTAAAAATGTCAAGAAAAGTCAATTACAAGCTTTCACACTGCAGCTCTTTTGCGGCTGTACATACAGTGAAGAGTATATTATAGAGAGTCTCCAACCTGAGCCCAGCTTCCCTCCTCATCCTCCTGGTGTTACGAGGTTAGGAATGCAAAAGAACACAACTGTTAGTGCTGGTGAGCCTGGTCACGCGAGCGGGTCAGCGCTACCGGGAAGGCACGGAGCGACGGGGCAAGGGCGTGAGACAGTCAAAGCATCATGCAAAACTCATGCAGAACCACCAGGACCGAGCCCTCATGCAAGGGGCTGACTCCCGCGGCAGGCAAGTCCATCACAGGAGAAAACTGGGGCCAGGACATGAAGACCGAGCACCAAACTGAGGTCTCTCCTGAAGGAGACAGGAGTTCAATCTATTCTAGACAGAGCTGGTCTATCAATTTTAAGTTCCTGGGAAATATCTAAAATAGAATTCTACGGCACGCATTTAACTAACACCTAAAGGAAGTACTTCTCACAAGAATTTAAGATGAAATGACGGCTTTGTTCCCCACAGAAAAGCCCAGGCTCGTGCTGCTCTCGGGTGGGGAGCACTGAGGGAGGACAGGCTCGGGGCTGTGACTGACCGTTTGTGGCGTGGCCGTGAGCGTTTCCATCTCTTCGTGCGTTAACCAGACATTTCCTGTGGTCTAGGGTGACCCCAGTGACAACCACATCCAGGGCAAGGGAAGCAGTGACAAAGAGGAAAGGCAGCAGACACGTGAGCCTCGGGCACATCGAAGAGGCAGGCGGAGGCAAAGGCCGTTCTCTCCACCTTTTCATTTCAGATGCCCCCGCGGAAAACGACAGAACGTTAAAACAAGCCCACCCCCTTTACAGAGAACCACCACACGATGACCACTGTGTCGGCAGTGGGCCAGGGACAGCCTGCGGTCTCTGGAGCTTTATGTGCCACGCTAACGGCCTGACACATGGGGAAATATAAAAACAACATATTTGGTACTTCTGAAAATTACTAACTCTCAAGTAACTCTCACTCCGATACATTTAAAACATCCTCGCCCAAGCAAATCACAACAAGGAGCACAGCGCCCAAGTCTGGCCGTGGACCGTGGGAGGACGGCTCCCTGCAGGCTCCTCACAGTGACAGGGCCACGTGGACGGGCCGACCTCACCTGGGGCACTCAAGAAGCCAGGCGCAGGGGTGAGTGTGTCTCGCAGAACAGCCCGCTGACTTCAAGGACCTGAACGCCGGCCCCGCTGACGCGCCACGGCAGACCCGGGGCCCGTGAGTGCCCTGCCAGCTGCCGGGCTCCTTGGGGAGCGGGCTGGCCCGTCGCACAGGGCGCTTCCCTAGGCGAGGCGCACTCGTCACCACTGTCCGTGACTCTGCTCAGGAGCGGCAGCCTCTGAAGACTTGGGGAAAGCCACCCTGCACCTGTGTTTCTAGAAAGGCCTCTCTAACTGGAAACCACCAGTGTCGAGGACCCGTCGGGCGCGGTGACAGAACGGTCCTGGCACAGAGCTCTCTGGGCCTCAGGGACGAGCACGGACTGACCGCTCACTACGACTCCTTCCCCAAGACACAAGACACACAAGCCAGCAGCCCTTCTGTGCAAAGTCCCTGCAGGCCCTGAACCAGGCACTGACCTGCCTGCTAATCAGGAGCAGAACGTGGGAGCCGGCATCCTCACCAGGCTTTCTCTTCGGGGCAGTGAGGGGCAGAGTGGGAGCTGAGCCGACGTACAGAGCCCGCAGCAAGGGGCCGGCCCGCTTTGTCCCCCAAGAGCCACTAGCGTTCTCGTTAGATTCGTTTTTAATGTTCAACCAGGAGGAGCCTCGTAAGGACGGCCGGGGTCTGCCTGCGTGGAGCACAGCCACGGGAGCACGGCCAACACTCGGTCTCCACGGGCAGGTTCTCGGGCTGCTCGAAGCCCCGAGCCCCTGGGCACGTGCTCCCCAAACAGCAGCACGACAGGCCGCACAAGTCACGTGGTAAAACACCGGCGATGACGCCAGCAGGATCGGAGCTCTCTCCCCTTCACTGCTGAGAAATTCGTACTCGCCTCAGGGACAATTGCTTCTCTACACTTTTAAAAACTTAGAAAGCCGAGCTGTTCTAAGAGCGCCGGATAGAGTTGCTCTGACCCTCCCGGTTACGTGTTTGAATGCTAAACCTTGACAGTGGAACACTAGACGTGCGAGGCAGCGGACGCGGCTGATCGACTCTTCCCGCAGATGCGTACCGTTCTCGAGGTAGGCGGGGCTGACGGGCTGGTCAGGGACATGATCTCCTGGATGGCCAGCCGCAGCTTCAGCCGGTGCAGGGGGTTGCTGATGCCGATCTCACGCTGGATCTCCGTGTCCGACAGCGCAGACATGATGGCCCCGCTCTTCACGTTGGCTCGGCAGGCAGCCACGTACCAGGCGGGCATCCCGACCCAGAGCTAGAGACAGGAAGCGTCAAGGCCAGAAGGTTCTGTGCGGTGGACGAATGCATGACCTACGGAACGTACTTCACCCAGGGTTCAAGAACACACATACCTCCAGCCAGACAACAACGGTGGGCCCGTCCCACTGTGCAAAAGGTAAACCTTGTCTCCGGGCTTCTTCGAGCAATTCGTGCCTACAAATCAGGAGAGAATTCAACGTTGAGGAGTCGATAGTGCGTGTGCATAGGAAGAAAGCGAACAGAGATAATTCTCTTGATATGTTTTCAAAAGTATTACACAGTCGTCTCCGGGCAGAATTAAAAGAATTAGTGTCGACACCAACCAGCCCCAGCAATCTTCACGTCCAGGTAGGACAGTCCAGGGTAACAAGGGAAACCGCAGGAGGTGAGCTGCACCTGTGTCTGAGTGAAGGCGCCTCTGAGAGGGCCTCAAAAACGCCCGGCAGTGACAACAGCAACACAGAACAGCACAGAGTTTAATACCGGGATGCCAGAGACCAGAAGACAACAGCCCTGATGGCGATGCCCAGGGTGAAGACTGAAGGTTCAAAGGCCGTTTGCCCAGAGCCTGGACCCTGCCGGAAGGCAAGGGCATCTACAGGCCGGTGCTGGGCGGGGAAGCCACGGAGCTATGGCTTCCAATCCAAGTTGTCCTGTTTGACCCCAGAGGATGGCTGGTTAGGCAAAGACGGGTAAGCTTCCTCAGAGGAGGAACAACCTAAGACAGGCACAGTCGCAGTGGGGCTAGCAGGAAAACCTGTGCAGGGCCTAAGCAGCATCGTTAACCTGGGTCTAAGGAAGAACTCTCAAGATAAGCGCCTGCTGTGGCAGCTGCAGGATGGAGCAGAAGGGCTCCGACGGCCCCCCTCCCCGAGCCGGAATAGGTTCTGACCTGTTTATTTAGTGTTCTAAGTCTTAGAGACCTATAGTGTTGATTATCATAGAAGTAAAAAGAAAATCATTCAATAGGAATAACATAAAATACAATTCCTAATCTTTTCTCACTATACTCAAGAGTGCAGCCCCACCCTCAGGAATGTAGTAATCGCTGCAGGTTTCGGGTTAAGATACTATTAATGGTCAGTAGATAATAAATAATCTTAGAGAGTAACTTTAGAGAAAAACATGTTTTTCACATAATCTTTCAACTGTAGCCAGAGCCTTTGATTGATATCTGTGTGCTTTGTTCTTATCCTTCCAACCCATGATGTTCGCCAGAATGTATTCGTTAGTTATGCTTCGATTGCACGTGAGCTGTTTTCTACTCTCATACACTGTTTGAACATTCTATGTGACCTTGAGAAACAAGCATGTTTTAACCAGTTTTTTACTAGGAACTTTGAAAAACAAGCATTTTTTTTATTTTACTAAAAACCTTGAGAAATCAGAATGATTTCATACTGTCAATCTTTACAAGATGTATACTTGCTGTGCTTAGAAAAAACGTATAAAACTCCTGAAGGAAAAATAAACCTCGAGCAGTCCAGATAAGAGGCTGACTCCGCGTCTTCTCTCGCGCCCAGACCCTCACGCAGGTGGAACCCTGGACCAGCCGGGTGTCCTGATGGAAGGAGCTGGCCTCCTCGCAGGACGAACCCCGGCACCAGGAATGGTCTGACATGGCAAGTAAGGAATGGGAGGGATTTGGCAGTTTCCATTCTACACGGCAATTCAGGCTAATACAGGTATTTGCTAAGTTAAGACACTGGGTCATCCCGGGTTTAACCACAGGCTTCAGACCCAGAAACGCTAAATCCCAACCACTCGTGCCAGTGCACACAGGGCACCCTGCGACACGGAGATATCAACACGAGCCAACACCCCGGGGTGGCCAGCAGGAGGCCGTCCGGGATCCTTACGGGACAGAAATGTTCTGTCTGCCTGGTTCTAAAACACCCAAACCATAATTAATCATCTTAACATCTTTAAAAATAGTGTCTACTAATGACATAGTTACGTAGGAGACAATACAACAAGCTTTAAGGACCTCGTCTCACTGTCTCGTGTTGTGCACTCACAGGCTTTCTGAAAGACACACGTCCTTTCCCAAGGTGAAAAGCCTTGCAGAGAAGGTGGGGTGGGCGTGAAGACGGTCGCCCGACGTGCCTGGGCACCCCAAGGCCTTTTTAAGTCCCTGGGTCACTTGTAGAGTTACTTCTCTTTAACAAATTCTGCACAACACATCACTGGACGTATCTGAAGACGCCCCCTGGCTCTCCGACACGTTTACACAGTGGCAGACCTTTCTGAAGGCTGTAAAGTCCACATGCAATTACAGCTCAAAAGGTTTCAAATCAAATTTCAAGTAAGTGTTCCTGAAGCCAATCTCAGGTTTCCTAGGGGTAATAAATGTTCTAATTATGTAGGAAGGATTATACCAGACAGTGCAACGAATCTTTTTTTTTTTTAAAGTAAGCTTTATGCCCCATGCGGGGCTTGAACTCAAGACCCTGAGATCGAGACACATGCTGCACTGACTGAGCCAGCCAGATGCCCCAAAAGGCAAGAGATCGTAATAGCTGGAGAAAAAAAAAGTAAGGCAAACTTCTCTCATTAAAATAAGCAGCAAAGCTATTTACGTACATATGAAAAAGAAACAGAGCCCGCTGGGGCACCCTCCTGACACGGGGTACCCTCCTGACACGGGGCACCCACTGGATGGAATAAGTAGGGGGAGAAGGGCCTCCCTTGCTGGGTGGAATAAGCCATCGATGTGCTCAATTAAATGCCGCTTTCTGCGTCCTAAGGACAAATTCTCAGGGACAGCGGGCGTCTCTCACGCGAACACTTTACGTAAGCCACGCCACCTGGGTCGTACGCACAACACACATCATTCCTTGGCAGACGGGCCAGGGAGAGACCTGAGCTCCGAAAGGGCGGTCAGGGGCACTGAGTTCCAAGCACCCCGACCCGGCACAGGAGGGGCGTGCACGGCTCTGCTGCAGGGCCCAGGGGGTCTCAGATGCCCCGCGCTCTGAAAGCAAATTGAATGGCGACCGAATTCATGGCGCCCTGCCAGACTGTCTTTTAATATGAAACAGGTATTTGGGGGCACCTGAGGGCTCAGTAGGCAGAACATAGGACTCTTGAGCTCACGGTCGGGAGCCTGAGCCCCACGCTGGGCGTGGAGCCCACCTCAAAACAAACCTCAAACAGATGTTCACTGTGCACAAGGACTACAGGGTTACCGAGAGTCCAGGGTTACCGAGAGTCCAGTAACCCCGCTCCCTGGAGGTCGGTGCCTACGATTCCGACTTGACCCTCACCTTCCTCCCGGCGGCCGTTTGTTTATGAAAAGCCTTTTCTGGTACAGATGTACTCGTGGGTTAGAGCTCAGGCCCGGGGTCCTGCTGAGACCACCACGCGGCAGTGGAGACAGGACCATGTGGCCGAAAGACGCAGGCGTCAGCAAGAGCCTGGAGTCCCCAGCCGGGCAGCCAGCCCAGGCCTCTGTCTGCATTGGGCTCCGTCCCCCAGCCCACGGCCCAGAAGACTAGACACCAAATGGACCAGGTAGGAACGCCCGCGCCCCTTCCTTCTCCCGGCGGTCAGTGCTCCCCGCCAGGTGTAGCAGGCCCCCGCCCGTGAGCAGATGAGACAGCACCGATGCCGGGCCGCCCTCGCGGCTGCTTGCCTCTGTGAACACACACCCACCCCCTTCCCCACCAGACCTAGGAACTGTGTTTCCACTGCCTGCCGCTGCTGCGGACGGCCAGCTCGCCTCGCCGGTGACTGATGCAAACTAAGCCCTACGTACACCGTACCAGGCTGCCGTGCGCCCCCCGGTCACTCCGGCGATCGACAGATTCCTCTGTTTTTCTCCTTCGGGACCACAAACTACGAAAAAAAGCAGAGCAGGGAGGACACGAGGCGTGCCTGCACAGGTCACTTTTCCAGAAAGCAAAACTCTCTGCCACGAGTTCCAAAGCCTGAAACACGAGGACTTCTGAAGAGGCGGAATCTCAAGTGTCTAGCGCTTCTCTGCATTTCTCTTTCCTTTATTTTTATTTTTACTTATTTTTGAGAGAGAGAGGGAGAGAGAGAGAGAGCATGAGTGGGGGAGGGACAGAGAGAGAGAGAGACAGACGCTGAAGCAGGCTCCAGCTCTGAGCTGTCAGCACGGAGCCTGACGCGGGACTCGAACTCACAGACCGCGAGACCAAGCCTGGAGCAGAAGTCGGCCGCTTCACCGACCGAGCCCCCAGGCGCCCCTCGGTTCTCTGCATTGTCGATCGGCCCCCAGCGCCTAACTCTGCGCTGAGGAACCAGAGTCGCAAGCCGACCTCCTTGGAGGCATGGGACACTTGCCTGGCTTTTCGGTTATTTACCTCCTTCCCGGGCTTTCAGACGCTGCACTCCCTGCTGTGACCGCGCCCCTCCACCCCCACCCCCCCCCCGCCCCCAGGTTTATAGAAGTCGGCCTCCTCCACGGGGTGAAATGGAAAAGCACTCTGACCACCAAGGACCAGGCCTACTTGGCGGGGACCTGACCTCCCCCACGGACCCGATGCTCGACACCACGCGTGATTTCCCAAACACCTGCTCAAACAGTAAACTCGTGTGGAGTGCTTCCCAGCCTTACAGTAGAGCCACAGGAGAGACATTTAGATTCAGAAATCTGCCGATTTCTACAGGGAGTGGGCACATGTACGAGGCCCCGTAACCTGTGGCTGACAGCACGCGTCTCACGGCCAGGACACGAACACACGGTGAAGCCGTCTTTCATAAAAAGAAGCGTGTGAGCCTTTGCGAGTCAAATACGACGTGACCACAGACGTCACCGAGACTCGTCCTCCTGAGGCAGACACCGTCACCACGCGGCACCTTGTGTGGAGGCTTACGGGGCCCTGCCTCACCACCGCACTCTGCCATCCGGGCAAGGCACTGCTCTTGAAAATCCGAGTATAACTTCTGACTCCCTGAAAACTTAACTCCTCACAGCCCACTGTACCAGAAGCCTCACCAGTAACAGTCAGTTAACACGTATTTTATGTGTTACGTGTACACGCTGTAGTCTTTCATAAAGCAAGGTAAAAGTTATTAAGAAAACCATAAAGAACAGAAAATGCATTTACGATACTACACTGCACTTATTAGAAAATCTGCATATAACAAGTGGACCTTATATTCAAACCTTTGCTGTTCAAGTGTCAACCGTGTGTTCTGGCACGTGTGCCAGGCGTGACCACAGAGTCCAGAGAACGACCCAACTCGGACGCTCGGTCACAGCTGCGGTGACACAGAACCAAAGCCAGCAATTTGAACCGCTCGGCCCCAGAGAAAGGTACCTAGTTAACCCCATGCTGGGGCAGATAACTCAGTGAGCGCTGTCCTCATGTGACCAGGTACTCAAGCACACCTCCTGAGGATGACAAAAGGAACGCAGGAAACAGGGTGAAACCTTCTGGCCGATTTATATGGCTTCTGATCCTGTGTAAAAGACACGTTTCTGGGGGCACGGGAGAACCAGAGGGCACTGCCGCGAGTCTCGCTGCTTTCGTTACAGAAACTCTATGGGTGTGAGATAAAACACACCAGCAACATCGAAGGCACAGGATTTTCCGAGCACATTTCCAGGAGCAAACGGCCTACTTTTAGTATTGAATTTCACGAGGCCAAATGGCAACTATCCAAGTGATTCTAAACCACTTTTACACAGTTCAAAGGCAGAACATTCCAATCAGACGCTGTTAAGCAGTTGCTACAAATTTCCATTCCCAGGGAGCCAAAAGCCCGAGTGTTCCTACGGTGTCATGAGCAGCACCAGGCGCAACAACACCTCACCTGAGACACCGCCCGCGCTGCGCCAGCCACCAGCATTATTATGACTTCTGAGAAGACTGAAATGAGGCAGATTGAAAGAAAAACCAACCGGCGACTCCAGGGGCTGATGGGGAACGGCCTCTAGCGGGAAGGTCCCCGTGGGCCCAGTGTGGCCGAGAGGCCCCCGGCTCCAGACCGTGCAGGCCCTCTCGGCGCTCGAGTGTGGCCAGACGCCCCGCCCGGTGTCAGTTTACCGTGGAGCCCACCGGGTTCTGCCTCGGCTCACAGGCTGGCCCGCCATGCCCACCGTCCACGCTGCGCTCGCGCCCTGGTCCTCCTGCTGGACTGAACACCGTCTCTTCTGCTGAAGAGGGCTCGCTTTCGCTTTTTGGTTGTCCCATCACCGGGATGCGGTCTCGACCCGCCTCGTTCGTCCACCTAACTCTGCTCTGGGGCACCGTCACCCGACACCCGCCCTGCTCTGGAGCGGAAAATCCCAGAGAGACGTGCCTGCACCCCTCCTCCCTGCCCCCGTCCCGGGCATCACAGCGCCTGAGCTGCTTGGTAGGAAACGACACCACTCCTGTTACTCGTTTTCAGAATCAAGACGATGTAGAAATAAGATGTAATGAAGAGACTGCAAAGCTCAGGGTCTATTTAAGACAGAGACTCAAAACCTCCGGGGGAAGGAGAAAGAAGGGCGACACAGGGAACATGCCGGGCGGTCGCCAGTGTGCGCGCCAGGCAGGTTCTGAGCGCGGGTGAGCCAGTCCTCACGGGGGCTGCAGTCACACACCCGGTTACTACGCACCCGGCTACGGAGCCTCGGTGTTTACGGGCCCCCACGGGGACTCACACACGGACGCTTAGGGTCGCTTGTAAAAGCCACGTAACGGAGGGCTCCGCTGTTCCCATGCGCGGGCGAGAAAACGGACATACAGGAACGCTGAAGTAGCTTCCCCAGAGCCCCGAACTGGTCCGTGCAGGAGCCGAGGCTCAGAGTCAAGTGCTCTGAGGTCACGCCCGCGTGTGAGCCACAACACACCCTCCCTGGACGACTCCTCGAGGTGGACTGGGAACCCACGGGAGTCCCTTCGAGGCTCCACACATGCCCTAAGTCCTCCAGGACACACGGCTCAGTAAGGGCCTCGGGTTCGGCTTGGAGGAGAGAACACCTCCTCGCAGCCACACAGTGCGTTTAACAAACGGCCGCTGCTTAGAAACCAGGGACGGACGAAGAGTGCTCAGCGAGGTGGCAAACGATAGAATGCTTACTTTTTTTGAAGTTTACGGTTTTTTTCCGCCTGTCCGCCCAATTTGCCGAGTCCCAGGGTGTCCTGAGAGGAGTTCTCCGCCTCCGAAACGGCAGCTGTGGGGACGCAGAGCGGTGAAATGGGATGGGGGGGTCAACGGGCCACGTGAGGGTCTCCCGACAGAGGAAGGGTCTGCAGGAGTCTGGAGTGATCGCGGATCTAGAAGAACGACACCGGCAGGACCGCCCGCACCTGGCGCCGCGCGCGGGACACCAACCTGGCCCCGCGGGCTCCTTGCCAGGGTGGCCGGGGCGGCCCTTTTCTTTCTTGCCAAACAAGCGGCCGATGGAGGACTTGATGCCCTTCTTCTTGGGGGCTTTGTGCAGCGAGTCCTGGCTACTGTTACTGCTGCTGGGGTTGCTCACGGGGCCGTCCTGGGAGCCTGTCGAGCTGGGGGACAGGAGAGGCTCTTTAACGAGTGCTCGGCACCCGGCACGCCGCCCCGCACGAGTGAGAATCGCAGGCCCCAGCTCCCGGGGAGGGCCGCCTCCGGGGGCGCTGGCGCTCTCTCCCGGCCAGGAAGACCTGGACTCCAAGCCCCCGCACACCCCCACCCTGGGGCAAGAATGCTCGGCAGCCTTTCCCGGCCGTGACCCGAGAGCATGGAGCACACACACAACCAGAGCCAGCCCGGGACACTGCACGAAAGTGACAGAGCGGCTGCCGGCGCTGGGTGGGGGTGGTGGGAGGACAGCTCCGACAGCCCCACAGGGCCCAGAGCACACGGCCCAGGGGAGGAGCGGTCGGGAGCACGTCGCAGAGGCCCCACCGGGAACAGAGGGGAGGCCTCAGGACGGCTGGTGAGTAGGATCTGAGGACACAAGGCCACCCTACAGCCACCGGCACCGCTGGACCCCGGCCTTTCCCAGTGGACTTCCGCCCCGGTGGCCGCGCCCCCGGAGCCCTGGCAGGCGCCCCCAAGAACGTCGTGCACATAAACTCCGTTCATTGGGCTTCTTCAGAATCGTCGTTCCGACCCTTTCTCCCCCAAGAAGAGATCGAAGGTTTCTCAGAGCCGAAAGCCAGCGTGCTGGCGTGTCCCGAGGCACCCATGCCCCTTACTTTCTGGCGTCCCTGATGTCCTCAAGGCTGGTCCTGTGCAAGGCCCCTTGGTGCAGCCTGTCCAAGCGCAAGGACCTCGGGGAGGAAGGAGGGGACGTTTCACATTTGATAGTTGCCTTGTCATCTGGTACCTCTTCGCGCGAAGCCGGCAACTGCAGAGCAGAGAGGAGGGCGACACAAGTTACCCGCGGGCCAGGGCGGACGAGCCCGCACCCCTTAAATCACTGCCGGGAACCCGTCTGAAAAGCTACAAGCTGCGCTTTCTGTGGCGTCCAAAACGCCTTGTCAGCATCGGCCTAACGCCGGGCTACACGGCAGCCTCGTGCCCATCTGCCTGCAGCAGGCTCGCCCTCCCCCAGGACCCCGCGCCACCATGAGTACGGCCACGGAAAGCAGCGGCAGAGTATGGCTGAACCACGCCCCCAACCACGTCACCCTAAACCACGGCCAGCTGAGGAGGAAGGTGCTTGTCTCCTGACACCGTTCACAACACACCCTGGTGAGCCCAGAGTCCTCCCGTGCACAGCGGCTTTTTGTTTAGGGGGGGAAGGAACCAGCCTGTGCCAAATCCAGTGTCACTTCCGGCAAGGAGGCGAGCCTGGGATCCAGGAGGATGGGTGTAGGTGAGAAGGCACCCACCCCCGCCCCCACACTCGGCTCTGACTTCTGTTTCTCAGCGACACTTAGGTGGACGTCGTAAACTGAAAGACTTCTCTGCGGCTCAGAGACAGCCTGCTCAACGCGGTGGAGACAAAGGGACCCTGGGCTGCCGTCCCAACAAGGTGACCCCTTCAGACCCCCTGATTTCTTTCTGAAACGGGGTGTGCGTCTGCAGCCGTGTCGCTGCGGGCCGTGGGAAGGACGCCGGGGCCACGGTCCGGCCAGCGCTTTCACCCCCGCCAGGTCCTGGTGGCTGAGGCGGGGCTGGATCTCATGAGACACGTGTGTACGAACAGCGACTGGCAGCGCCAGCCGAGCTTGTAGCGGGACCGCCGCAGCCGCATGGGGCACCCACGCGGGTCAGGACCACGCGGAGCCGAGCCTAGGGAAGACACGACCTTATCCCAATAGCTGGAGAGGTCCTGCACCCTCTCCTGATTTCCCATCACAAGCATCACACAACGAAAGGCTATCTTAACTGGCTAGAAATTATCAACATAAAACTTAACAAGGACAGACTTAAATAACAGGGATAGATTTCAAAAAAAAAATTTTTTTTAACGTTTATTAATTTTTGAGACATAGAGACAGAGCGTGAGCAGGAGAAGGGCAGAGAGAGAGGGAGACACAGAATCTGAAGCAGGCTCCAGGCTCCGAGCTGTCAGCACAGAGCCCAAAGCAGGGCTCGAACTCACAGACCTCGAGATCATGACCTGAGCCGAAGTCGGCCACTTAACCGACTGAGCCCCCCAGGCGCCCCAGGGATAGATTTCAAATCCAGGTTAAAGCAAGGATTTGTAGAAAACGAACAACAACAAAAAGGAACGGGGAGCGACACTTGGGACCTGGCTATGAAGGCAGCGGAGACAGAGGGTTCTGGGCACAGCCCCTCCCCCGCGTCACAGCCCAGTCCACACGCAAGCCCCCCGTCCAGCGCTGGGGCCCACCAGACTTGTGCCTACGGGCCGTTTCAGCCTCAACTAGGACAGGAGGCTCCGAGAGGGCTGGGAAGTGTGCGGCCCGTGCCGGGCCTGTCTACGCCCACCTGACGCCCTCCGCACACACACCTGGTCTCATCCCCCCAAACCTCCCAAGAGCCCCCCGAGCAGCGGTCCGCGAGCTCCAGCAGCAGGCTGTCCCGCCGGGGTGTTCGTCACATGCCCCTTGAGAAAGTCTCGCTACCGAGGAAAACGCAAACACGAGCCAGCAGACGGCAGGGCACCGAGAGCTCACCGAATGCTGCTAGCTGGGGCTGTCAAAACTGGTTATCCCCAAATCTAAAATCCACGGCTCTGCTTCAGTAATTTCTCTTTCTAGAAACTTCTACGTCTCATGTAACTAAGTACGCAGCGAGGAGGAGACAAACAGGAGAGAAAGGCGAGCTCTCGCGTCCATTGCAGGCGCCGTGGAAACCGGCCTCCACGCTCGAGCGCCCAGTGGCTCTGTGGAGAGATGGGCACGCCTCCACACGCCATGGACAAACACAAGTGTTTACACTCCCAAACACTTCACCTTTCTACAATGCTTCCTTAAATCACCAGGCTGACATAAAGAGAAATCAGATTTACCACACATTCTGAAGTGACGAATTCAAGGACCAGAATGGCAAATATATTTTAAAAACAACAAAGGGACGGATATAACTGAGATAAGATTTAGAAACAGCGATAACTGGGAACAGAACTTTTCTCCACCACAAATTTTAACGGAATACGTTATTCGACATCTACTAGAAAAACCAGTAAGTTATTACTTACTCAGGGAGACAAAATCCATTACAACATAGCACAGCTTATTAAAATATGGCATCCTGTAGGACAAAAAGATCTAGCAGTTGTCCGTTCTAAACTTCCCCAAAACTGTTTTCCTTGTTGAAAACCACGTTACACTTTTACAGCACCAATCCCCAGAGTAACAGCAAACAAACATGCTCTGGTTACTGACCTGCGGGATATAGTGTGAAATCCTGACCCAGAATCTGATTTAAGACTTCTCGAAAATCACCCGCTGTGCAGATACATGATGAAAACTGGCGTCACAGCAGGTGACACCATTACGTTCTAGGAGTCCCGTATTTCAGTGTGAAAGGCAGTCCTGTGCTCAGTGAGCTCGTGAGACCTATAGTCCTGAATACGAGCATTGGCACCGCACGGCGTGCGGTCTGTGTCGAGCTGCCATTCGCCTCCACTCGGTGCCTTATCTCTTCAGAAGAAACAGTTCCTTTACAAATTACTATCTATGTCATACCCTTATCCCCATGGATTACACAGTGATATCGCTAATTAAAATTTATCACCGTTGAGGCAGAAACCCCACTATCTAATGAGAAACGAACACAAAGGAGAAATGACACAAGCGAGCCACGACTGACCAGACACTCCAGAGCACAGCATCACGGCCACGGGAGAATGCCGCGGGGGGTTTCGGCGTGGGGCGGAGAGGAGAGGGGGGGCTGGATGAACCAGATGCCAGCTGGCGGGTGGGAGGCTGAGGTCTGCATTAGTAGTGATAAGCAAACAGAAGGATGAGGAAGGAAGTGAAAACCCACCACGGAGGCAGACACAGTGTCAGCCAGTGTACGGAATACAACAACGGGACAGAATACACACGATGATTTTTATAACTACTTCTACAAATTCTCTGAAAGGAAATAAGCATGAAAACACAAGTAAGACTGTCAAAGAGTTTGAAATTTTAACTAAAAACAGTTATGTCAAAACACCACAAAATGGACAAGTTACCACTTCACATGCCACGAAAATGATTCTTCAGAGCCGATCTAATTACATGCTGGCCACCAGTGCAGTACGAAGGGAGACAGCGGAAACAGGACAGATTCCAACAGACAGGAGCACAGTTAGAAACACAACACTGTAAATATGACTTTATGCGGAAGTAGGCGAGGGGCTCCCTGAACCGAAGCTAGGACACAACAAAGTTCTCCAACATTCTTTAGAGCTGCACGCTTACACCACAAACCATACGGTCACTGCGTTTCCAGACACTAAGGAGCGAGGACGCCCGTGTCCTCCCAGAAGCCATCCATGTGTGTGGCTCACGGCGGCGCCGTGCCCGCCTCACACACGAGCTGGCGTCAAGCACACGGCCGAGCGCGTCATCAAGGGAACCGACTTAAGCTTTATATCACTTTATTTTTTCGACGGCACGTACCCTCCAGGTAGGCAGCCCTAATGCAGACTGACCCCGTCTGTGCATTTTCTACACGCTGTGGAGACGGTCTGCGCTTACTTTTGCGAAACCGCTGATTCCCAGAAAACAAGAAAAGCCCCCGGAGCCGCTGTGCCCGGCGCAGGCCCACGTCCACTGCCCACAGAAAACCTCTGATCCAAGTTCATGACAACGGCTAAGCCGGTCGTCCGAACGCTACGATTAATTGGTCACTGTGCCACTGCTGAGTGATTAAACACTGGCTGGTTGACAAACTCTCGAACCTCTGAGCGTGACGGATGAACTGATTTCTTTCCGGGAAAACACAAAACAAACCCACATCCACAGAGTCTGGGACTTGAGGCGGGTGCTGGGGTGGCGGGGGCGCCGCAGGGAGAAGAGGCAAATACTCACTAGCGTCATGACCCCCAGCCTGTCCACCTCCCTGGCGGGGCTGTGCGGGCCCCTCCGTGGGGTGGAGCGCCCGCTGTGTGGCGGGGAGGGGCCCGCGAGGGAGGACACGGGGTGTGGGGGACCGGAGCCCGCCGGTCTAAACCGCCCGGGGCTGTCTAAACTGCCGCCGCCCACTCGGCTCTCGATCTCCTCCGCCCGCTGCTCCGTGCTCTCCTTCTCCTCCTGTATGAGCCTGCAAGGAAAGCAAACAGGTCACCCTTGCCGCCCTCGCGACCCGTGCACGCACCTGCACAAGTCTGTGCTCGCTCCCACGCTGCAGACGTGGAGGCCAGGGCACCCCGGACAGCGGTTCCGACCCCACTCCAGCAAGAACGCTCTCCCTTCCTTCATCTCCTGCACAGACTCGGTTTCGGAACCACGAGGGGACTCTGGCACGGAGTACCGTGAAGGGGCTTCCCGCCATCCGTGATCCATTTTACTCCTGGGCGCCCCAGTTCGGCCGGAGGCTCGCGGCAACCCCCACGGCACAATGAGCTGCAGCTTCTACAACTGCTACTGCCCACTCGGCGGTTTTCAGGTATGCCTATGTGCCCACTTTTCCGCGGGAATTCGGGAACTCTGACATAATCAAAGAACCGACCCACGGAGCAACTGGGAGTTCCCCAGCGCTGAGTCTCTAGACTAGATGAAGATGTCGAGGTGACTTTCTTGTTTTAAAAGCTGAATTCAAAACCGTCGTGTGGAATTTTCTACCAGCCCCATCGGAATTCCTGGTCTGAAGTCAACCTTACTCCATTAATTTGGAAGTCAAGCTGACTGCTCTCCACCGCTAACGTACGGGGCGTCTGAACAGCGGTTTCCACGTCTGATGATGTGACTAATTACCCCGCTATCAACACGGAGGGTCCGAGTACAACCTTTCCAATCACAGTCCCGTCTACAGACCCTGAGAGCTTCTTCTGTTCTTGCCGACGAGTCGCTAGACAGACTTGACCGTTTCTGGTCAACTCGCATGAAGAAAACTCCCTTTTACCTGGCCACGCGCTACACGGAAGCAAAGCTGAAGAGCGGGCCCTGCCTCCTCTCCCCGCTGACGCCGACGGGGAAAGGCTTCCGCGAGGCCCGCAGCTCCTCCCTGCTTCTCCTGCTAGCGTCTCCGTCCTCACCGCCTGCTCTCTGCCGGCAGGAAGGAGCGTGTCTGCCCGTGCTGGCTTCCCGAGAACAGCATGTGGACAGTGACTCTACCGGGCCTACTTCGGGGTCACTAGCACGTGCCCGCTCCCCTCGGGACCCAGACAGAGCGGCTCTCGGGCACCCCGGGCACCCTGTCCTGCCCGTCCTGCCGCCTCCATCTCCACGCCAGCCAGGCTCTGGAGTCTCTTCCCTCCGCGGGCCCAGGGCTTTGTAGAGTCGCCACTGGAACTGCTACGGTCTCTACAGCAAACATCCTTGGACAGAAAAGCGATGCAAACACACGCCCCCGAGCGCTCACTCTTCTGCGACAGGGCACGTCCACGCAGCAGAACGCAGGCATGAGTGGGAGGGTGCCGACCCACACCCCTGAGCTCCCGTCCACGCGGCGGCGGGACACCGCTGGCCCTCTCCGGGGCTGGGGACGCGCCGGCGGTCGTGGGGTGAGGAGTGAGGTGACATTCAGGCCGGAGGGGAGCAGAGGAGACGCCTCCACCTCGCTTCCTGCGGCACGCCTCACCTTCCCCCCGCCTGCGCCTGAGCTCTGACGTCTCCCCTGAGTCCCCGGCCACCCGCCCCGTGACAGACCCCTGCATCTTCTCCCCCCCCAGTGCGCTGCCAGCCAGCCCACCTCGTCCCACTCTCCGCGGCGCCCGCCCCACACGGCTTCCCCCCGCGCCGTGGGTGAAGGGGCCTCTCCACCCCCACCCGCCCTCGGCTCTGCGCCCTGGCCGACGCCGGAACCTCGGTCTGCCGCCGAGGCGCATCACGGGCGCACTCGGGGCCCCCGTGCCGTCCTCTCTGGCTGTGCTGCCAGCCCCTGGAGGAAGGGACCGAACACCTTCCGTCCTTCCCCAGACCCTCCACACACCTACGGAGACCACGACTGTGGACAGACGTCCTGGCGAACCGAGTCCCGTGACCCGGAGCGCTCGCACCGCACTCTCAAACCAGCACGGAGCTCTCCTATCGCGGAACTCCCGGAGCGCGACACGACCCCTCAGACACGCCCGTCTCCGGCGCGGCGCCAGCCCGCTACCTGATCTCCTTGTTGATGGCGTCCAGCTGCTCCTGCAGCATCATGGCCAGCGTCTGGGCGTCGGCCTGCCCACTGGGGGACAGCAGAGCGGCCGAGCTGAAGAGCGTGTCCCTGTCGTCTTCACCGTCAGACAGGTCAACGTCGCTCTCGAACGCCTGCGCCACGTTTGCCAGCACGCTGGCTTGCTGGGCGCGCTCCCAGTCCTGCTCGTTGAGAGTCTGCACCTGTGAGTGAGAAGACGCCAGCTCAGCGACGGTGGGAAGGGACAACAGCAGTTAGAGAAACTTACAAGAAACCTATCAGAAACGGAGAAAGGTTCCAAACGGAAGCCCAGAGAAACGGGGGAAATGCCTGGTGCTCGCCCCTGCTGACACCCGGGGAGCCAGCGGTGCTTAAGGCACAGGTGAGGAGAGCGGCCTATTACTCAGACCACCCTGCAAGGCTCGCACCTACGTGGACGCGAGGCGTTTCTGTGACACCATTCACACGGTGGAACGACCAGATCTGAAATAAAAACCTGGGGGCACCTGGGTGGCTCCGTCAGTTAAGCGGCCGACTTCAGCTCAGGTCATGATCTCACGGTCTGTGGGTTCGAGCCCCGCATCGGGCTCTGTGCTGACAGCTCAGAGCCTGGAGCCTGCTTCAGATTCTGTGTCTCCCTCTCTCTCTGTCCCTACCCCGCTCGTGCTCTGTCTCTATGTCTCTCAAAAATAAACAAACATTTAAAAAAAAAAAAAAAGAAAAACTAGAATAAAAAAATGCATTGGAGCCGGGCAGCCCCCGCGGGAGCAGTCCCAGGCCGGTCCAGCTGGGTGCGCGTCTGCGGGCCTGCCAGCCCGCCGGCATTCCAGGTGGTGCACGTGCAGCCACTGGAGTGTCCCCCGCCCTCCGTCCCTGAGGCTGGTGTGACGGAGCAGAAGCAGCACAGAGGACGCAGGAGCAGCCTGCGAGCCTGCAAGCCTCGGGGCCACCCTCCTGCGGCTGAGCCCGCACCCTCTGGCTTAAGGAGCGGGGCGTGAGTGAGTACAGCGTGTGCAGACAGTGTGCATGTGCAAGCAGAGGCTCCCCCGCCCCTGGGACGGCCCCACTGCAGGCACGAGGCCCTCGGTGGCCCAGGGACATCACTCCCCCTCTCTCTCTGGATGATCGACTTTCTCCTGGTTGGTTCCCACCAGCCTAAAAATGTTTCCCCCCTTCTCCCGCTGAAAAAATGAAACAGTACCACCGAACTTTTATCCTGTGTCTCCTTCCGGTTACCATTGCGCCTCTGCTCCCAACCAGAGTTCAAGTTCTCCGGAAAGCTGCCCCTGTTCTGTCTGCACAGACCCTGGAACTCGGGCGATCGGGTCCGGCACAACTGCTCCTGGACTGGACCACCACGGTCCTCGCCCTGCACCCTCCCTGGCCCTCTGGGGCAACGAGGCCTGCCGCTCTCCCCTTGCCTCAGCGCCTTGCTCACTGGGCTCCTACGGCCTGGCTGTGGCTGCTTGGTCTCCCCCAGTTCTGTCTCCACCTCCCCCTGCTGCACTGGGGAGTGCCAGAGCTCCACCCTAGGGCCCTGGGTCTATCCACGGGCACCCCCCTGGGGGCTTTGTGTTACCTGTGCCTCCAGGTGCCACCGGCCTGTCCTGGCCCTGATCTTTCTCTGTATTCAAGGTCTCCTTGAGGCCCGGGCTAGAGCGCACCCGAGGTGTCCCCTGGGCCCCACCCCTCGGAGCCCCCCGCCCGTCACTCTCTCTCGTGCTCTACGTCCCATCCGCCAGCACCTCCTGCCGGCACGACCTTGTGATCTGTCCACACAGCTGCTTCACTTCCCTCCTTCGGGTCTTTGCTCAAATGTCACCCTCCGACCGATACCTGCACGGCCGCTCCATCTAAAATTATCTTTCCCCTCCTCATCCCACAACTCGGGACGCCCGATTTCCTCTCCCTGCTTATGACCATCTGACACTGTAGTGTTTCAAACTACGGCCGCGAGGTCTTCACTGCCCCATCGAGAGCTGGACCCCGAGTGGGCAGGCCCTGCAGCTCTAACGAACAGAACGCGGGGAAGTGGAGGCGTGCAGCTCCCAGACGAGAGCAGCGGAGGCTCTGGGGCCGTCTCCCTGCCCTCTCTCTGCCTGAGTTCTGGGCAAGCCACCGCCGCGCCATGAGGACAACCGAGCGGCCTGCGGAGAGGTCGTGTGGAGAGAACCTGAGGCCTCCCCCCAAACACCCAGGCGGGGAGCTGGCAGCCGGTGACACCACCTCACAAGACCCTGGGCCAGAATCGCCCAGCTAAGACCCCCCTGAGTTCACAGAAACGATGAACCACCACGTGCTCATGCGAAGCCCCTGCCCTCTGCAGTGATACCCAACACACACTGCGCCTTCCACTCTGCACTCGCTGCCAGCCTCTCCGCCCGGCCGTGCACACGGAGGGGTGCGGGCCTCTCGTCAGGCTTTTCATTTTACTTTTTTTTTTTTTTTTTTTAATTTTTTTACCTTGAGGGGGAAGGGGCAGAGAGAGAGAGAGAGAGCGCGAATCCCA
Organism: Paguma larvata; assembly: GCA_030068075.1. Classification (NCBI taxonomy): domain Eukaryota; kingdom Metazoa; phylum Chordata; class Mammalia; order Carnivora; family Viverridae; genus Paguma; species Paguma larvata. The sequence continues at coordinate 109,826,097 of CM057831.1, read as the reverse complement.
AGCAGGCTCCACGCAAGGTCGGCGCTGAGCCCGATGCGGCCCGCGGGGCTCGAGCTCACAAACTGAGAGATCAGTGACCGGGGCCGAGATGAGGACTCGGACGCTTGACCGACTGAGCTGCCGGGCGCCCCTGACCTGGGTTTTCAGTTGTGCTGCAGCCCTAGGTCTGCGACGATGTCTGGCCCAAACTTGTTCAATGACGACCTACCGGTGCTCGAGAGACACGCATGCATACGAACACGTGCTGCTGAACGGACAAGAGTGTAAGTGTCGAAACATCCAAGTGGGAACCCTTTCTCACTTAAGATGAACCCACGTATTCACCTCGTGAACGTTTCAGAACCATACTAATCAGCACCGGGCTGTGCTTAACGGCAGGTCCTACCTGTTCTGCTCTTTAAAAACAAAGAAAAAAAGCTCTAAAAACTAAATTCTTAGCCAGCAAAATAAGAATGGGGGAAGCGGAAAAGAGAACGCAGTCTCTCGGCAGTTCAGTTCCAGCAGAGCCTCACGGCCGGGGGGGAAGGTGGGTGACGGTGGAGTGGGCAGGTGGGTCCCACGAGAGCCCGAGGAGCACAGGGGCCCTTGCCTTGGAAGGCTCGTCTCGCAGAGCGGCCACACGGCCCTTCTGGGGGCGCCGCAACACCGCGCTGCTGCTGTAGGCATCCGTGGGGCCGTCCGCCAGAGGGAACCTGAAATCTGGGACACTGCCCAAGTGCGGTCGGCTGGAGCATGGAAAAAAAAAAAGATGGTTATCAAGAGAAAAGTGAACCTCGTCAGCCAGGTCAGACCCCATCAGTTTGGAAAATGAGTTCACAGGAAAAGGTCTCCGAGGACGGCGTCTCTTCCCCTCGCTCCTGTGGCAGCCCTGTGGCCGTGCCCTGTGGACACAGGGTCTCCTGGCCCCGGCAGGCAGAACGTTCGCCATGGCCCAGCTGTCCGCGTGCACTCCACCCCGGAACCCGCCCCAGTCTAGCTGCCGTCCCCCGTGTCCACACCACCTCCTCCCGACTGACTGGGAAGTGCCTGTGGCCAGGTGACCCCAACTGCTGGCTTCCGAGGCGGGCGAAGGCCCTGGGTGCGAGGCCGGGTGACCCCAACTGCCGGCTTCCCAGGCGGGCCAAAGCCCTGGGTGCGAGGCCAGGTGACCCCAACTGCCAGCTTCCCAGGCGGGCCAAGGCCCTGGGTGCGTGGCCGGGTGACCCCAACTGCCGGCTTTCCAGGCGGGCCAAGGCCCTGGGAGCGAGGCCGGGTGACCCCAGGTACTGCCGCACCTGCCACTAACGGGCGCCTCGGGGGCACCGGCAGCAGGAGCCTTGGGAACCACAGCTCCCGGCTTCCGTGGACGGGAGGTGGCGGTGCACTTGGGGTTTCCAAGTCAAAAGCATCTCTGGCCTTGCACACTTAGACTGACAGAAAACTGACACCCTTGGCCAGAGAAGTGTCTAGAAAAGGTCAGCGGAGCCCCGGACCCCTAGGATGGAGGCATGGAACTGGGCCGCCGGCTGCTCCCCTCAGCAAAGGCCGTGGGCAGGAGGCGGGCGGCAGAGGTGAAGGGGCGCCCGGCAGCCCACGTGCCTGGCCTCAGCCACGGGCTCCCCCTCCGCACCCTAACCCTGCACGGAGTCCAGCGGCTCCTTGTTCTCTGGGAGGGAGAGACTGCCTTCAAGTTCAGAGACCCTTCAGATCTTGGGAGACAGAACACGCTCGTCTAAGTGACATCCACTGTAGGGGCCCTGGAGCCGCCCCGCGCACCCGCCGACAGAGCCAGCGCGACAGGCAGACTCCTCTGCGCCTCACGCTCCTAGCTACGTTCTTCAAAGACAGGTCTTCGAGACGCGCCGCCTCAGAGTGCTGCACATCTGTAAGACATCCCAGCCGGACGGCCCGCTGGCCATGCGCACCTCCCCCTCCCCCGCCCCCCCTTCCTGGCGGAACCGCTCCCCTGCGCTCGGGCGGTCGGGCTTCACCGCTGTGGGGCCGCGGCACGCCGCCCGTCGGCGAGAGCACACACGAAACCCCATGTGTGATCTGGGACAGTTCGTGGCTCCTCCAAGGTTCGCGAGTGTCCCCTAACTCTGACACCCTGTCCCGGGCTCACTAGCCCCCAAACCTGCCACCCTGCCTCCAGTCCTAACCCGCAGCTCTCCCCCACCTGCCCCGCCCGCGTGGGGCAGTCGGTCCATCACCTTTCCTTTCCTCTGCAACCCGGACCACCTCTTCTCGAGACACGTGAGACTCCGGCCGCTGGGAGGTCGTGCCAGGAGGGCTCAGCTGCCCAGCCTGCCTGCCAGCTTCTCAGTCCCGTCCCCACGGCCCGCCCATGATCACGGTGACACAGCTCCCAGCAGCCTCTCTCCTGCCCCGACACGGGAGAGCCCCACGTGAGACGGCTTCAAACAGAGCCCTCTCTTCGGGCCACCCGTGACGGCGGCCGCTCCCTCCACACACGGGAGCACACGGCCCCTCTCTAGCCTTCACGACGCCAGCACCCCTCAGGTGGGGATGGGCGGGGACTTCTCTGTCGTCGCATCTGCCCCACGGTGCCACCCCCCAGGTGCCCGCACGGCCCCTTCTCTGCAGAACTCTGACACGCACGGGAGTGGCCTGCGCCACGCCCACTCGCTCCCGAGTGCTCGCCTGGGCCTCCTCACACACTCACGTCTTCAAGCCCGTGAGCAGCGACACTTGGGACACTGGCCCCTCGCCGGCGAGGATCTCCGTCAGCAAACCAGTAGGCTGCCCCGTGCCCCGATCCTCCCGTGCACTTCCCTCTCTGGACACACGCTCGCTCTCCCTCCGGCGGCTCCGCGGATGGGGAGAGCCTCCCATCACCCTGCCTTCACTGACCTCTCCTCTTTCCTACAAGCAGGCTTGGGGCGGACAGCCACAGGGTACCTCCGTCCCCGAGAGCCCACGTCTGCAGCCACACACACCCTGCGCGGCCCGAGTGGCAGCCGCCTGCCGAGCAGGAGCCTGCTTCCCGCAGACCAGCGAGGGCCAGTCAGCTACTCGAGCGACTCTCCCTCCAGCGTGACTTCACACAGTGGCTACTTCCTACAAAGAAGCAAAGAAATCTTCCAACGCCTTAGTGACAATTCCTGTCTGCAGGACGCAGCTCACACACAGGCGACTCGCAGCTGTCCCAAGAGACGCGAAGTAACCACATGTCATTGTCCTCCAGAGTCTTTTAAAAACTGGAAACAACTGCAAGCACTGTGCTGACCCCACAAATGTCAAGGTGTCCCTCACAGCCGTAGCTGCGCGGCCACCTCCACGGCGACCTCACCGGCCTTGCGGAAGGGACCGCAGCTCCCAGGCGTGCGGGCGGCTCGGCTGGCACGCTGGGCCCCTCCTATCCCCACACCACCGGCGCCACACTCGGGGGGGGGGGGCCACAAATTAACCCGCCACAACACGGACTGATCGTCGCCTGCCTTCCGCACTGCCTCCCGTGGCCGCGAGCTCTGTGGGGCCTCCCGGTCTCCGGGGCCCAAAGCTAACTCTGCCCAAGTCTCACTTCTCCGTCTCACCAGCCACTAAGCTACCGGCTCCCTCAGCTACATCCACTCACTCTGCCCGAACGGACAACTCGCTCTCGAAGATACACAGCAGGTGCTGACACACGCGTCTGGGGCTGGTGCGTGTCGGGGCCACAGCGGAGGGAAGTGCGCCCCGGGGCCAGCTAGTCGGCACCCCTGGGCTGGTGCGGGCACACCACGCCATGGTTCTAGTGTGGAAGCGTGAGCTGATTCAGGTCACAGGCGCGGCAGAGGGAGGCCGCCCCCAGCCTCGTGTGGACAGGTCTGCGAACCGGGAGAGGCCTTACCCGCGGTGAAGGGGAGCGCCGCTCAGTCTCGTCTGCTCTAACTCCGCCCTCAGCGCCTCCACGTTCAGCAGGAGCCGATCCTGCAAGGCAGCAAATGACAATGACACACACTGCAGGCAAGGGCTGTGACCGTTGGCATCCACAGACCTTGAACGTGGAGCACGGACTGGTGGTGGCCGGAGGGGAGGAGGTGGGGGCGGTAGGCGGGAGAGAGGACGGGGATTAGGAGGCATAAAATAAGGAAGCCGCAGGGATGCGGGGCGGAGCACAGGGAATCCGGTCGTGATACCACAAGGGTTCCGTGCGGCGACACACGGTGCCCACAGCTACGGGGACGAGCATCGAGTAACGAGTGGAGTGCTGAACAGCGCGCAGAGCCCGCGGCGCTGGGAGGACGCTGTGGGTTAATTATGACTCCATAAAAAATGAAAAAGCTGTTTGCACTACGTGTGCCCCAACGCGAACTGTAATCACCACCACGGGCAAATTCCGCAGTTACAGACACTGAGTACGCCAAGACCGTTCTCTCCAAGCTCCTACGTACACTTAACCCAGATCGACAGATTAGCTTCCTAAACCCTGGTGAACAGTCAGGGCTCGGTCACAGCAGGTTCTGAGAGGATACGCCCGAGCCCGCTAACACTACCGTCACAGAGAGCGGGCCTTTCTGGGCGGCGGGGCGAACAGCGCGTCTGTGTGCTAGGCTCGCGCTCCTCCGCACACCCTCCGCAGCCCAGCCTCACTTCTGCACACGCAGAACCAGGGAGCGACCCGCCGCAGATCTCCAGTCACCCGATGACCTGCTGGGCTGCGCCGTCCTGGGCGGCAGACACCCACCGCACGCGGCTGCCAAGCGCCCGAACCGGGGCCGGTCCCGACCGCAGGCGCTGGAGCTGCGAGGCCCCCGCGGATGGCAAAGACCGAACGTGAAACACACTGTAGAGTGGCTGCTTCGTTTCTATACGACTTACGTGATAAAATGACACGTCCGCCGCACCGGGTCAGGTGAAAGATCATGTCACCTGCCTCTCCTCACGATTTTAAACGCAGCTGGGAGAACACTTGGGATGTGACACGCCTGTCCCCCGCTACCTTCCTGCTGGGCGGCCCTGCACTAAACGAAAGGCTGACGCGGACGGTTTGGCTTCCAAGTGAACCCGGAAAGGACTCTGAACCGCACGGGCTGCTCGGCTCCAACTCCGCCAGACGCGGCGCGGTGCGCGCAGGGGCGAGGACCGCTCTAAAGCGCAGCGGGGCCCCCGAGGAGGAAGGGCGAGCCCCAGCAGACGCCGGCTCCTCTCCGGCCCCAACGGATCTCTGAACGACTTAGAGACGGAAGTACCTTATCGTGCTGCGTTTCTTCTAACTGCTTTTTCGCATTTTCAACTTCCCGTAATAGAGAGTTCTGAAAAAGGTACAGACAGCGCGTTAGTGTTGATTCTTAAAAACAAGCACGGCTACGTTTCTCTTCAAACTCTCACGGCCCCGCAGGAAAGGAACGGACCGTGCGGCCACACCAGCGAACGGGGTCACTCGCCCACAGAGCGAAACGCCACCTGTGAAGCCACAGTAACAGCCCTTAGTAACACTCTGTCCTGTAAAATTTCCTCACGGACCAATTGCTGGACACAAGCATGACGAGTGCGTGGGTTTGATCGGTTAAGCTGGTTTGTACTAGCTTTCAGGGCCTGTAGTTCAGTCACTTGGGAAACCTGACCTAAGTCTCAATCAAATGTGAAATTCAAATCGAAAAGAACACCATCCCTAGCTCAAGGCTGGCCCAGCGATCAAGCAGGCGGTGAGGTAAGGACCGCACGTGGGGTCACAGCGCACTCCGTAACGGGTTTACGCGAAATAAGTGCATCGCGTAATTAGCAGTGAACACTGGTGTCTCCAAGGGCCAATCTTAGGGAAGATTCTAGCCTCATCTTCAGGGACACGGTGTAGCCAGAACGGGTTTTATCAAGTCCGAATCCAACTGTCGCCACCAGAGCGTCTCTGACATAGATCCTGTGGTACTCCCTTACTCCGGTTACGGCTACGCGTTTCCAGGATGACAGTTAAGAGCCCAGGCTCCGACTTTTTCCAGACCAGATGAAAAGGGAGAAGGCAGGAGACGGCACAGGAGAGCCTGTCTCCAGCCGGTCACATCCCTTACGTAACAGCACACGTCCTCAGTGTCATCTTCACGCAGGAGGCAGAAATCAGCTCCCAACGCAAGGACCGGGCTGAGGGCCAGACCTAACACAGGTTCCAGCGCGGGGCTGGTGAAGGAGGGCCTGTGGCCACACCCGGCCACCGCCCGGTCCTGCGAACAGAGTTCCTGGCCGCACGTCATGTGCTGTCTGTGGCTGCTTCTGTGCCACTTACCGATCAGCGCGAAGCTGCGTGACGCAGGATCTCACAGCTAGTAAGAGCCTGAGACACTTACTCGCGGGCCCTCCGCAGACTCGTCTTCTAGACAGTAATACACACCTTCCCGCTCACGTACATCAGGCAGGGGCAGGACACGGGTCACTTCATTCAGGGAGGGGACAATGGGCTGGACTTTTTCCTCGGTAGAGTGCCTTCTACCTTCGGCAGTGGCTGTTCGCCGCCGCTTCTCAGGAGCACAGTGTGAGCGCCTCCCCTTCGGGTCGGCCCTTGGCTGCCGCCCGCCATGCCCTACCTTGTCTTCCAGAGCGGCCATTCTCTCCTTAAGGTGAAGCTGAAGCCGCTCGTTAGACTCAGAGAGGAGCTTGTCGACAGTGTCTGATAGACGTTTGTTGTGTTCTTCGTTCATTTTCTCCCTCTGCCTCGCCTGAAAGAGAGGACACCAGCTTCAAGCAACAACTGTCCGGTCACCGGCTCCAAAGTGGCAAGGACGAACGGGTGACTCACACACACACACGCCGTCCTCGGCCGCCCCTTCCCACGGGCCTCTCGGGTGCGTTGGGCTTCACCACCAGACCCGAGCTGGCGGTGCAGAGAAACGCAGGGGTGAGCCTGAGGGGGATCATTAACCAGAAGGTCCCACGGCTTCCGTTACACAAAGCACGGAGGGGCCTCGGGAACGCCCGGAGTCATGAACTCTCACACGGACTCAGGAGACAGGTGCACACACAGGAATGAGCATATTTCTAAGGGAATCAGCTTATCCGCACACGGAGGGAGGAATTTTGCCGTGTGTAAATAGAAGCTCGGATCTGAATTCACAGGGAAAGAAAGAAATCAATTCACAAAAGTGAAAGGTAAAAAAAAATCCACCTTGGAGAAAATTCAGTGGTGGGAGAGACTTTCACCAGTTTTTCTTTATAGTCATACGTCACCTGAAGTTTTGTCGTGGAAACTCGTATTAAAAAATCCTAACTCATTATCTCAAGTAAGTTTTGAACGTAACATCAAAGCTGATGGGTCTGTGTTTTACACAACCGCCCTCAGTCACGTGGTTTAAAAAGCTTGTTTCTGCCCCAAATCCTGAACGAACAACAAAGCCGAAGCAGAGAGAAGAGGCCAGCAGTCTGCAGGGGCTCCTCCTGGTCACAGGGCAGTGGTGACCGGGGTGGACATGTGCCATCCAGCCGGGCCGCCCAGGTGGAAGGAGGAGCCCACAGGACCCACCACGGACCAGGCAACAGCCGGCCCCTCCGTGCTCGGGCTTCTCGTCTGTAAGACGCGTGCTGGCGCCTCTTTCCCTGGGAGGCCGGAACGGAAAACGCCACCGACCACACCTAACACACAGTGACAGCCACTCCACAAAAAAGGAGCAGCACCCAAGTATTTTTAAAGCAAAACAGCTTAGCCGTTTTCTTGGAATTGCCTTGGTTATAAGAGATTCCCTGCCTCCACACCTGTCCTTCCAAACTACAATCCCGTCCAGAGAGCAATGAAGTGCATCTCTAAGTAGGTAGGGTCAAATTCTTGGCCCCAGAGGCGAGGGGCTGGCTGCGCGCTCGTGTGCGTGTGCGACAGGAGGCGGGGCCGGCCACCACGCAGTCTTGTGCTGGAGTCAGAACCCTCACCCCTGGAAGCTCGTCTGATGCCCTGCGGCCCAGGGCCAAGCAGGCGAGCTGCTGGGGAACCCTAACCCTGACGGCCTTGGCTGGAGGTCCCAAGGCTGGGCGGCCACCACCAGGTCTGTCTCCGGGGTGTTGTGTGTGGACCTTCGACCCGCTCCCCAGGAAGAGCCTCTGAGGAACCAACTGACACGAGCCTCCGTCTCGTCGAGGCTGCATTACGGCTTCCTCTACTGAGGAACATCATCCCGACCCATGCCGTTACGTCTCGGGCAGTAATTCAGGATTTGGGGACAGAGGTCAGGCCCGTGACCTGATTTCGGGACCTCAGGATCACGTCCTAAGCAAGCAGACTACACCTCTGGACGTGCCTCACGCCGGCTGGCACTTGCGGTTTGGCCGAGGGGCACCCGCGAGGTCCTGAGTGCGCCGGGAGCAGCTGCAACGAGCTGTGGGGGTGCCTCCGCCCCTCCACCCCATCGCGACATCGCCTACGGGGCCCCAGGGTCCACAGGACTTCGTCCACGTGCTGGGCTCGCTCTCCAGCAGACAACTCCCACACGAGGCCGCTGGACCCGACAGAATCGAGAAGGGGCCCGGCGTCCTTGCGGGGAGAAGTGGGAACCGAGGCACCGCGCCCCCCCCCCCCCATGCCCTGGCCCCGGCCTCAAGCACCGCCCGGCGTGCGGCCGCCCCGCCCGGACACGTACCCGCTGCAGCTCTTGGTTCTTCTCCTCCAGCTGAGCCTCCATCTGCCGCAGCCTCTCCTCGATGTTGCCGTGCCTCTCCTCGGCCTGCGGGCGACAGCGGGCTCGGCTGAGCCGGCGGTCCCGCACCACGCACTCTGCACACGCGCCACATGCCGACAGCGGCCCCCCGCCTGTCCACAGGCCCTACCGGCCTCACGCGTGCCAGTGGGAAGCGGTGGGCCTCCCGTGCTGGTGACCGGGGCTCGGCCGCGTGCTCGTCCCCACCCCAGGCCCCGGATCCGTGGACGGTGCCTCCTCCCCCAGCAGCCGCCCGCGGTCGGTCAGCAGGTCAGCAGGGACAGCAGGAAGCGGCAAGCGGGACAGAGCGACGCACGAGGGCTACCTTCCTAAGCTGGGAAGTGAGTTCCAACAGTTTAGCTTCCTTAGCAGCAGAGTGTCCAGAAGACAAAGGGTCGGACTATGAGGCCGACCAGTGACAGGAGAGAGGACAGGGGAGAGAAGAAACGGAGACTTTACACGCAGATCACAGAGGCGAGGAGAGGCTCCAAGGCAGCTGCTAGTCTGCGGGCACCGAGACCACCTGACCAACCCGACGTCAGCCGCGAGATCAGCACCCCGCGCCTCCCCCGCCACCCTTCTCCAGGGGGCCCGCGCTGGACCGGAGCCGGTGAGGCAGAAGCACCGACAGGTTCCCCGCCACAGGCTCCCTCTGCCGAGGCCGAGGAAGGTCCGACTGTCTGCCGATCCCAGCACCAACCACGTCACATCTGGAAACGACCCCTTCACCGCTGGCTTCCCCCGTGGGCTGGGGGGTGGGGACTGTGTCTTGCTCATCCCTCCCTCTCGTATTTGCCGAACCAGTGAATGGATTACTCAGAAACTTGTTTATTACAGGTGCGCCTGGGTGGCTCAGCCAGGCCAGTCGGGCGTGACGCTCAGTCTCAGCTCAGGTCATGATCTCACCGTTTGTGAGTTCGAGCCCCGCAGCAGGCTTTGTGCTGACAGCATGGAGCCTGCTGGGGATCCTCCTCTCTCTCTCTCTCTCTCTCTCTCTCTGCCTCTCCCCTGTTCTTGCATGTGTGCATGTTCTCTCTCTCTCTCAAAATAAATGAACATTTAAAAAAAACTTTTTAATAAAAAACTATTACAACCTTATTTTGATTATTTTTAAAAGAGAATAGGCGTGTTTCATTTCTGAGAAGAAGTCTACCTTTTTTTTTAATTTTTATTTATTTAATTTTTTTATTAAGCTCCACACCCAACGTGGGGCTCGAACTCACAACCCTGAGATCAAGAGTCCCACGTTCCACTGACTGAGCCAGCCGGACGCCCCGGCCTCCTCTTATCCAAAGCTTCCATCTTGAGCTTTGAGTCGCTGACTTAACTCTGAGAAGCAGGGAGACTTCGATCAAACAAACTGGAAACAGCACATCTGACAAAACCGGAGATAACAAAACTGGGGATGACGCCCGACACCCGAAGAGCGCTCCAGTCTCGGACGTAACAGCACCGGAAACACATCTGCGCTGTTTCGTGGGTTTCGGCACACGTAATAGCACCGGACACACATCTGCGCTGTTTCGTGGGTTTCGGCAAGCCACTAACACCAAAATCCCGCCAACAGAGCCCGAAGGAGAGGCGGGCCGGGCCCCACCTTGGAGAGGGCCGCCACCCTCTGGGCCAGCTCCGCCTCCACCTCGGGCAGCGTCTCGGCCTTCCTCAGGGTCTGCTGCAGCTTCTGCTCCGCCAGCTCCAGGCGCTCCTGTAACTGGCGGTTCTTATCTTCAGTCTAGGAAACGAAGGCGAAGCATCAAAACGTAGCAAATCTTTTTTTTTTTTTTTTTTTAACGTTTATTTAGTTCTGAGAGAGAGAGAGAGAGAGCATGAGCGGGGGGTGGGCAGAGAGAGGGAGACACCAAGTCCAAAGCAGGCTCCAGGCTCCGAGCCGTCGGCACAGAGCCCAACCGTGAGATCATGACCTGAGCCAAAGCTGGATACTCAACTGAATGAGCCACCCAGGCACCCCTATCCGTTTCTATTTTTAATAAAATGTAACAAATCTAAATGCAGAGATCTACTAAATTAGTTCTGATAGAAGCCAACCGTTTTGGTAGCTGCTTCATAGTAAAATTTTTCTCTCTGCAAGGAGTCACCCACTTCCTTGGCCCTGATCTCAATGTGCGCAACCCCTCTTGCCAAGTATCTGCTCTTCCTCAGCATCTTCAAAAGTCTTCAAAAGGACAATGTTCCCATACACTAACCCACAGTCTGTAGAAGCTTGCTCCTTCTTCCTGACAAGTTAAGGAAAGAAGGGTTCAGTCCTAACCCTTCTTAAAAATAATCAGACTCGTTGTCTGAGGGCACGCTACCGAGGGCAGGCAGCCGTGGGCGCGCCAGCCAGCAAAGAGCTTCTGAGAGCATGCCTAATGCCAGTCGAGCTATTTTTGTAAATGTGTGATTATTCTTCAGATAAACCCTCTCACCCTTGAAAAAAAATAATCCAATGTGGAAAATTTGGACAATATTTTTTTCTAAAGTAATTTTAGGGACGCCGGGGTGGCTCAGTTGCTTTAGCGCCCGACTTTGGCTCAGGTCACGATCTCGCAGTCCATGAGTTCAAGCCCCGCGTCAGGCTTTATGCTGACAGCTCAGAGTCTGGAGCCTGCTTCCGATTCCGTGTCTCCCTCTCTCTCTGCCCCTTCCCTGCTTGTGCTCTGCATCTCTCTCTCTCAAAAATAAACATTAAAAAAAAATTTTAAGTAATTTTAAAAACCACACATAATTTGAGATTCCTGCAAGGTTACCCCTTGCTTCCACGCAGTCCCTTCCTTCCCCTGCGCGCGCAGCTCTGTGTGTACACACAGACCGCATGTCATGCTTTAAAACCCTCAGAAAATAAACCACATCTGCTGTTCGCAGTATTTCGTGATCTGCCTTTTCCAGCCATTATTTGGAACATCTTCCGTGCCCTTAAGCAGCACTCCTCCATGGAATCTGTCATGGCTCCCTAGGATTTTACTTTCACTGTTACTTCGGGTCTACTGACACCCTTTATGAACACACCAGACAAACTCACTATGTTTCCAAGAAGCTGGGTTTGGTTTTGCTGTTTGACCCCGGTGACCTGAGACGGCCTCTCGAAACGCAGGAGACTCCCTCCTCATGCCAGACTGCGTCCCTGCCCCTGCACCCCCCCCCCGCCCCCCCCAGACCCCGGGCACTAAGAACACTGTCGGCTGCCTGCAGGTTCCTGGCCGCCCCCTGCAGGTTCCTGGCCGCCCCCTGCAGGTTCCTGGCCGCCCCCTGCAGGTTCCTGGCCGCCCCCTGCAGGTTCCTGGCCGCTCCCTGCAGGTTCCTGGCCGCCCCTGCTCCTTTGGGATAAGTGCTAATCGGCAACAGGTTAACGTGCAGTTAAAACAAGACAGGAGAAGCGAGGAGCCTGGCTCCGCGTAACAGCCACACGAAGTCCTAAAGAATTAAAACTTGTAAGCCGAAGTAACCCACGCTTCTGAACCCAATACTCTGAGATCCTAACAACTCTACCCTGACACCTGATTTCCACACGGAGGTCACAGGGAAAGTGAACAGAAGTTCAACGAGGTTCAACGGAATGAGCTACCTGTCGATGCATAGAGTCTTTACTGGCGATCTCGTTTTCGAGTTTATCGTTGAGGTCGTGCACAGAGGTGGCTTCACGCTGGGCCGCGAGGTAGCGCTTCTCCAGAGTAGTGATCCTTTCTTCCATGTCCTCCTTCTGGGCCGTGGCCTGCAGCAGGCGTGTCACAGGGAACACGGGTGGATGCTCCGTCCGCGCGTGCCACAGTCACACACTCCGGACACAGAAACCGGGCTCAACCCTAACTTTCCAACCCAATATAAAACTGGCGTCCTCGGGGCACCAGCTGGTGACCCCGGCTCAGGTCAGGACCTCTCAGTCCGTGGGTTCAAGCCCCGCGTCGGACTCTGGGCTGATGGTGCGGCGCCTGCTTGGGGTTCTGGCCAGTCTCCCAAGCTTATTCTCTCCGGCATGTTACGAGACAAACGTATGCTAAAGCCTCCCAGAACCCACGACCTCTGCTGCCTCCTGACACAGTGAGCTTTCCACAGAACAGGGACCAGCCTCTCGATGAACACACCGTCATTCACGACCATCATTTTCCCCGGTAAAAGTTGCGTGAAATCTCATCCAATTCCCATAAAACTAAAGCAGCAGTGTTAACAAATGGAAACAAAATTCACCTTAATATAATTAGAAGTAACCTTCTGAAGCCCAATCCTGTACAAAACTGTACCACACGGTATCTAACAGGAACGCAGACCCGGAACTCTGTGCCCTGCCTTTCCTGTCCCCGCCCCAGAGATTCGCCTCCCCCCCTCCCTGTGCACTAACAAATTTACGTCAGCAGCCGTAACAGTAAAAGTGATGAGTCTTAAGAAATGAATTTCCACATTCTCTGCATATTAAACTCTGCTGCAGTCTCCTCCCACCCTTGCCAAAGAATAATTTAACTAAATACGTTATATAATTTCTACAAATATTTTTGTCTTAAATTCTTACCCGACCTCACCCAGCTAAGCTACTAAAAACAGAGAGCGTCTGTGAGGGCCTTCCTGCGGGGGCCGGGTGGGCCGGGCTGGGGGGCTGTCCACAAGGGCAGTTCGCGGTGACGGGAGGTGGCGCAGAGAAACCCTGCCACCCTTCCCCATTCTGTCACAGCAGTCAGGTCCCGTAAGCGACCCCGCGTGCAGAAACGGCTGCGCTCCTCCACGACGAGCAGGCCGCACCCTCACTCGCTCTGGCCGCCGCCACCAGCAGCACGTAAACCCCGGGGGCAGGTCAGGGCAGCAGAGGTGGCCAGTGACGGCCCCCCGGCAGGGCCGGCCGCGCACGCTCACGTCACCGTAAGTGACCCGGCAGCACCACAGGCGCAGACGTGCCGAGTGTGTCACTGAACGGACCTCGAGCCCAGGGCAGGACAAGCTTAGACGGCCGCACTCTGCACCCAAGGGCGCTCTGCTGCCTGCCTGCCTGCCCGCCGCCCGCCCGGCAGGGGTGAGCCCAGGGAGGGGAGGCTCCACCGCGCAGACGGGGAGACAGCCCGGCCCAGGCCCGGAGCGCCGTTCCGCTTCACAGCTACTTCTACAAAACTCCAAAGGTTCAAAACCCGTGGGAGAGAAGGACACGCCGGCCAACAGCCGAACCAAACACCCCACGCGGGGTCCGACGCCAGCGCGGCCATCTCTACCGCCACTCACTTCCCGGACATCTCGCTGCAGCTTGGTGTTCGCTTCCTCGGATCTGATGAGGTCCTTCCTCGCGGTGTCCAGATCCTCCTCCAGCTCCGCCACGTGGCTGGAGAGGGCCGCCAGGCGCTCCTTCATCTGGCTCTGCTCCTTGGACTGCTTATCTATGATTTCCTGCAGCTCGATCACCTTGGCGAGGTCTTCCTCGTGGCTCAAAGACCCGTCGGAAGACCTCTGGTGGGGGAAAAATCCTTCAGCAGCCTCGCCCGGCGAGCTAGGAAACGGGGCGCTGCCGGGAAACGGGTCAAGTCCCACGATCTAGGCCGGCTGTCGGCTCCCGCGGCTCACGAGCGCGCAGGCGCCACGCAACTCAGCGGCGGCGCTCCACGCCGTCCTGCACGCGCCCCCGCGTCTGCGTGCAGAGGAAACGGGGACGAGGCAGAGAGGAAGCCCGCGGACTTGCCTTTCCGTTCGTGCTCGGCGCATTTTCCTGTTCGTGGTTTACGTCGAGCACTCCATCAGTGAGTGGTTTTTTCTGATTATTCTGTTCTTTAAGAATCATTAGCTAAAACCAAAGAATTGAACAGGAGGGTGAGGAAATAAGTAAAGACAGAGAAACTCCGCTCAGAAAGACACAACCGAAAACCGTGAGCACGGTGCGGGGGAAATCGGTGAGGATGTTCTCCAGCCGAAGAAAACAAGTCGCTAAAAATGCGTGTTTTCTCGGCGCCTGACGGGCACGGAACTGACCGTGCGGCTGGGCACCGAGAGGGCGGTGCACTGGCCGCCGTTCGCCAGCTGGAAAAGTAAGCAACGTGTGACGGCCCCACCGCTAGTCTTTATACGTTTTTTTAAAAACAAGGGACAAAAACAAAACCCCCTCAAATCGAATCCCGGGGTGATGTCTGGAGCTCACCTCTTTGTGTGTGGCCCCTAATTCCTCTTCTAACAAACTACACCTTTCAAGTGCTACTCGCAACCGCTCTCGCACCTGGAAACAAAGGGATCGAGTTTGTGTGTGTCTGTGTTTCATTACTCCTTACCGTACAGTCACCCTAAGGCCCCACGAGCCTCAAACAATACGACGGAATGCTGTTACCGTCTTTCGCGGATGCTAACGCTAACAAACTTGCTTGTTGACAGCTTTAAATCTTACACTTGAGAGAAGTCTTCCCCTAATGAATTCTATTCCCCGACCCGACCCACAAAAGCAAATCGATGCACGGAACGTTTCGGCAACCACTGCTTTCTAACCACACAGAGCCGTCCTCTCCCAAGAATTCGAGAAGCTAAAAAGGAAGCTCCAGTCACACAAACACACGATGCGTGCCTGATGACACGCAGCGTGTGCACAGATCGAGAACCGCCGTGGCCAGAGGCACCTTTTCGTCCAGAGCCTTGTGGTGCTCGAACAAGGACTTCAGGGCTTTGAGCACCTCCACCTCGCTGGACACGCCGGCCGGGGACTGCGCCTGCCGCTTCACCACCGTCATCCGCAGAGACCTCTCGTGCCTGGAGACGAGGCACTCCAAGTGCTCCAGCAGCAGCTGGTGGGAGAGGCCAAGGGAAAAGCGTGTGTGTCAAGAGCACTTTCCGTTTCGGGCCTCAGTGTAACCGAACGCTGACCCGAGTCTGAATCCCTTCGATTCAGTCTCGAATTAGGGAGCCGGCCCTGGACGTGTGAAAACAGCATTAATCCTCATCACGGACCAGACAAGCTCTGAGAACCCTGAGCCCACGGGTCCCAGCCAACTCCCCAAGGACATGTGCACAAGGTGAGTGGACGGTGTCCTGAGGTGACAGACAGTGGCGGCGCCCCTACTGACCCTGGTGTTGTTTCTCTCCGCCTTCAGGTCGGCGATCTCCTCCTCCCTCTCCAGGAGCTGCTCCCGGCAGACGCTGAGCTCCTTCGTAAGCGCCGCGAACTCCTGGGGGCGGGAGGGGACGAGAGCAGAGGGAGCCGGGGGTCTTTAGCCAGAGCGCACCAGGCCTCCGTGGCCCTCCCTAGCCCGCCCGCCACCCCCGAGCCCCGGTGCGTGCACGAGCCCCCTCCTCACGACCCACACACGAGTCCCAGGATTTTCGTAGGGCCCGACACTCAAGGGGACAGAGACGTCTTCGGGGTGCCTTGCAGACACATGACTCAGAAACTCCGCTGAGTCGGGAACGACAGGCCGGGAAGGCTGCCGCCCGTCCCCAGCCTCTGGCCCCGTCTGGGAAGCAGGGCTGTGGAGCGGCCGCGGGGAAAGGCTGACGGTACCCAACAGCTGCTCTGTTAGCCTGAACAACTGGCTCCATCAAAGTCAACCCCACGAAACGGACTTTTCGGAGATGCTGGTAGGCCTCTTGAAGAAAGGGAGAGTTTAAGGCTGATTTCTTTAGTCAAGCAGAAAACTTCCCGGCCGAAGTGTCACCGAGGAGAGTGACGCCAGGGCCCCCCACCCCACGGGGGGTTGCCCTCCCAGAGATACTGAGCACCCGCCCAGGACATGGCATAGAGGTGGGCTCGCAGGAGGCGGACACGCCTTCTCCGGTCAGTCAAGCGCCCGACGCAGGGCTCAAGCCTCGAGCCACGAGATCACGAACCACGAGATCACGACCTGAGCCGAAACCGGCAGTCAGACGCGCACCCCCCGAGCCAGCAGGAGCCCCGAGTGTTGTCTTTGAAGGACAAAGGAGGGGATAAAGGTTCACTTAACGACCCGACATTCAAAATACAGAAAGCAGTTGATTCACACAAGTCTAGGAAATCAGCTGGCGACCAGGTGACATACCTAAAGTGCATTCATAAATTAACCCTTAAAACTCCAGGGGAACTTCGCCACAGAACTGACCGCGTTCCTTGCACTGACTTTACGAGGCTAACCCACGAAAGCCTACCTGGGCCGTGACGGAGAACCGCGCAGGCCCACTTCTGGGTGGGTTTTGTTTGTCAATAAACATGTCGGAAAACCTTCTGGAGACGCGCGACGGTCGGAAAAGACTGGCAGATGAACCGAGTGGCCTCGAAAAGTGAAAAATGTTGAGAGGAAGGTGGGCCGCGAACGCAGGGAGTCCAGGCAGGCCCTCGGCCGTCTCCTCACTCGCGGCCCGCAGACAGACACGAGCCTGCTCTGGACCGGGAGAACGGATCGAAGCCTCACTCACGTAAACGGACCGTACGGACGCGGTGCCATCTGCGGTCCAGAGAAACGCCAACAAGCGCGGAGCCGCTGGCGAACGAACTGTCGTACAGCCGTTCCCGCCTGCGGTGTTACGGACGGTGTTACGGACGGTGTTATGGACGTGTCCGCGGTGCGGCACTGGACGCGTTGTTACGTTAACAAGACCACCTGAGGTAGCGGGTGGGCCGAGGCGTTTTTCCGGGTCGGGGACAGGGACGCCACAGGTGATGGAATTCTTTGAAGGCCAAGTTACGAAACAGCACTTTATGTCACACTGGCTCCCTCTATGCCCGTGGGAGGACAGGCTGCCCTCCTGCACACCCCAGAGCAGGGCTGTCCCCCGGACGAGCCTGCCACTGTCCCCAGCCCCAGCTCGGAGGTGATGCTGGGGGAGGGGAAAGGCAGTGAGAGAGACGACTCCCGGTTCTTCCCAAAGGAACGGACCTCACGGGCGAAGGTCAAACCCGAAGGAGGTGGCACCGGAAGGCAGCTGGGCAGAGACCGCCTCGACCGCAGGCAGGGTGGCCCTAGTGAGGAGAGAGGCGGTTCCGGCACCCAGAGGAGCCCTCCCAGGGCCGGGACGGTAGCAAACACGGACTCGGGGACGATTCGCAGGAAGGAGCCGGAATCTGACTGGTTTAGTCTGTGGAGGCGCTTCTACCCCAGGGCACTACCGGGAACGACGGAGCCGACGGCTGGCGGCGGGCGGAACCCACGCCGAGTGTGGCCAGGGAACCGGGGGGAGACGGCCCTGCAGGCGCCACTGCGCCCGCTTCCCCGGGGTCACCCGGCTCTTCGACAAGCTGGGTACGACGTTAACTTTCTTCCATGGATATTTAAGGGCAACTCACCACACACACACACACACACACACACACACACACACTTCACCAAACACACACACACACACTTCACCCCCCCCACACACACACACAATTCACCACACACACACACACACTCCGCCACACACACACACACTCCACCACACACACACACACTTCACCACACACACACACTCCACCACACACACACACTTCACCACACACACACACACTCCACCACACACACACACTTCACCACACACACACTCCACCACACACACACACTTCACCACACACACACACACACACTTCACCCCACACACACACACACAATTCACCACACACACACACACACTTCACCACACACACACACACTTCACCAAACACACACACACACACTTCACCAAACACACACACACACACTTCACCACACACACACACACACTTCACCAAACACACACACACACACTTCACCAAACACACACACACACACTTCACCCCCACACACACACACACAACTCACCACACACACACACACTTCACCAAACACACACACACACTTCACCCCCCCCCACACACACACAATTCGCCACACACACACACACACTCCGCCACACACACACACACACTTCACCACACACACACACACTTCACCACACACACACACACTCCGCCACACACACACACTTCACCACACACACACTTCACCACACACACACACAAATTCACCACACACACACATACTTCACCACACACACACACACACATTCACCACACACTCAATTCACCACACACACACACACACACTTCACCACACACACACACACAACTTCACCAAACACACACACACACACTCCGCCACACACACACACTTCACCACACACACACACACACAATTCACCACACACACACACACACACTCCGCCACACACACACACTCCACCACACACACACACTCCACCACACACACACACACAATTCACCCCATACACACACAATTCACCACACACACACACACACACACTTCACCACAGACACACACTTCACCACACACTCAATTCACCACACACACACACACACACACAATTCACCACACACACACACACACACACACACACACACACACACACACGGTGCTCTTTGGACACGAGGTTGCTCCCGAGGCCTGCAAACACAAAAAAATTACAATACAACGAAATGAGAATAATCCGATCGTGCCTTCCACCCTGACCGCCTGCTGAGCGCTGAGCCGTCTTCGGAGGCCCAGCAGGCAGCGTTCGCAAAGCGGCCCTGGCTCAGGACGCCGGGGTCTCCCGCCGGGGTCTCGCGGAGATTCCGCCCGCAGGTACCCGAGGGAATCGGACCGCACGCCCCCCTCTCCACCTGCTCTGGGAGGCAACTCCCGCGGCCGTCGGGTCGCCCAGCGCCCGCCGTGGAGAGAGCCGCGTCTAACCTTCCAGATTCTGTATCAGAAAATCCTGTTCCCGGTGCGCACGGAGGAGAGCCAGACTCCGAGCGGCCTCCGTGAGCTCCGTGACCGCCGCGTGGCGGGCAAGTCCGAGGGGCAGCGGGCTGCGGGCCTGCCCGGTTCAGGGCCTTGGACTGTTAGCTCATCGTGTTGTCCCCTCGTGAGGAATCTGGGTCAGTTCGCTAACTGTGTCTCTAATTACGTCCGGCCCGGAGTTCGCCGTTCCAGCCGGTACCGACTTCGTTCACTAGGTTTCAGACTGTTTTCTGTCGTGCCCTCCTTCTCGTTTCATTTCTGTTTGCGTGAGAATTTCTTCAGCATTTCTTCGGAGGTGCTTTAGAATCCCGTTCAGGGACGTTAACAATCTTTTTAAACACATTAAACACAGTTATTTTGAGAGATTTACTAGACTACCGGCACATTTCGGAGAGAGGAAGCGCCCAGTTCGGTCAGGCCCCGGCCCGGGAGGCTGCGGGAGCCGGGTTCCGGCTCCGCCCGCGCAGGTTGTATGGCCGGCACCTCCCTCCCCACCCCCCCACCCCCGCTGCGTGTCCAGCCACTGCCCCGCCGAGCTCCCGAGGCCTCGGGCCAGCGCTGGGTTTCCACGGTGACGGAGTTCCTGCTGCCCGGTTCCCACAGATGGGGCAGGTCCTGCCGCAGGCCCCGGACAGTGTGGCACAGCCCGGGCCCTGCTTCCTGTCCTCCCGAGGCCCGCGACTTCCCACAAAGCCCCAGGGTACCGGGTACGGTGACCTTAGCATGGGGGAGCCTCATGTAAACCCAGCTCCGAACGGGGAGTCTGCCTTTAACTCTACTTCCACTGGGCGCATCAGTCCCTGTGACCCCGACCCGCAGGAGCCAAGTTTCCTACTGGCGCCGCACGCCCGGCGCTTGGAGCCCAGCGGGCCGGGGAATCGGGCCAACTCCTGCTTCCCGAGCCGGGTTTCTATTCCGCTTCTGCACTGAGGGGAGTTCTTCCCTTTTGGGGGCGTGGTTGTATTTTTGGGTTTTTTGTTTCTCTACTTAAATTGTACTTTCCCGCTGCCATCTGGGGTGAGGTGGGTGAAGCACGCCTGTGCCGCCGTCCTGACTGGAGGGGTCACAACCTGTCCGCACAGGCCGCACAGCAGACGAGCCAGCAGTAAGCCCAGCGGGCGGGTGCTCTGCGCGAGACCCGCCGGGCTACTGGGGGAGCGGTGGGGAAGTCAGCCGGGGCAGGAGGCCGGCACGCGGCCCCGAGGGCCCGCCGAAGGGGAGGGCACGGCCGCTGAGCTGTGCAGGGCAGGCGATCGGTGGGGGAGCCTGGTCACAAGAGCACGGAGGTGTCTGGTGATGGGGAGCGGTGTCGGGGGCGTCGGCGGGCCTCCCCCCCCCCCCGGGGCGGCGTGCAGGAAGGGGTAAGGGAGGCTGGGCATGGGCAGAGGCCAGCCTGAAGGCCCCCACACACCACGGCGCGGAGCCCGGATTTCCTCCCGAAGGCTCGGGGGTCGTCCATCCACAGCCTCGAGGGCCCCGCCGAGGGAGCAGGCCAGCCGTTCACGGTCCCAGGCAGTGCTCAGACACAAAGGGCTCGCGGAGTCAACCAAAGCCCCCGGGAGCAGTGGGAAAGCGGGGCTGGGGGAAGAGAAGAGTGACAAAGCAGCGCCCAGGCCGCAGCAACCACCCCGGGAAACGTGAGTGACTCAAGACCAGGGTCAGAGAGCCGCAGCCCGAGAGAGAATTCTGAGACGGAACACGAGCATCCCACACGCCACTTGCCGTGCCCTCCCTCGGTCTTAAAGGACCCCCTGGAAGGAGGCGGCGGCCAGACGTGAGGAGGCCGGGGAGGCGCTGCGGTAACTCGCAGGCCCAGGGCTCGGGAGAGGCGGGCGCGTTCCCGACAGGCTCTACAGCAGGGCCTGCGGCAGACGGGACAGAGAGAGAGAGAGAGAGAGGCCCAGGACGAGGCCCAGGACTCTGGCCCCAGCGAGTGGAGGACGGAGTCCCCATTTCCTGGGGGGGCGGGGCTCTGGGAAGAGCGCGTCTGGAAGGGAGATCAAAAGCCCAGTTTGGGACGTCGCAGCACAGTCAGCAGGCTCCCGGCCGGGACTTCAGCGTCGTCATTCCAGGCCACTCACGAGGCACCGTGCGGATACGAAGAGGTGAGGCCCACGGCGTGTGCCCACCTAGCACCGAGGGGCGGGAAATGAGGGGCCGACAGGGAGCCGCTCCCTGCAGGTCTGACGCCTGCAGCCAGCTCGGCTGACTGACCACCTGGAGGGGTCGGTGGGGGCCTCGGGCCCAGCAGGCCGGGGCAGGAGGAGCCCGCAGGCCTGACCGCACCGAGGTCAGCGGGGAGCAGGAAGAGGCGCGGCCAAGCCGTGAGCAGGGGGGAGAGAGAACAAGGGCGGTGGCTACGGAAGACACGGGCTCAAGAACGGCCTTGGGGGGGTGACCCAGACGCCTGCTGGTGGGGAGAAGCCAGGGGAGAGGGGACTGACAGAGTGGCCACGCTAAGCAGCTGAGAGCAGACCACCAGGCGGTGCGGCAGGCGGCCTTTCTCGCGAGCACATAGCTCCCCGCGGTGGAAGGCCCGGCAGCCGAGTACGGGGCGTGGACGCGGACGGCCTGGTAGTTGTGTGGTGGGATTTACAGAAGTCCTCTTTCTAACTTTCCCAGTGTCACTGCAAGTGACATGCAGACGGCTTTGCATAGGGCGTGAGGACGGGCAAGGAGCACTGAGAAGGAGGGCTGCCTGGAGGAGAGGGCCCCGCGGCCAACTGGTCACACTTGACCGGCGCAGCCTCCTGCGATGAAGACAGACCACAGGACTGCAGGCAAGTGAGGAAAAGCAGAGACATGGGGGTGACAAGGGACCAGACACTAACACCCTGGTGGGGTCACAGGACCATAGGTCCAGGGCGGGGCTGAATATCAGCATTTTATTTTTAAAGTCTTACTATCTATCCCGAACAGGTCTCCCTAGCTTTAAATGGCATACCTGGTCAAAACACAATAAGCAGACACCAGAAGCTTGGGAGGCATGAGAACAGGGCTCCAGAATCCCAGCATGCCCCAGCTAGGAGGCGTTGGTCACCGCACAGCCTCCCGGTCACTCCTGCGTCCCGGCTAGGGGAGCCGGTCACTCCTGCGCCCCCCCTCCCCCGCCCCAGCCAGGAGACTGGTACCACTCAGCCTCCTTGACCTTGGCAACAGGCTCCCGGCAATGGATGGGACTCTGCCTAGCCACACGTGCACTCAGCTACAAGCCTCTTAACTCTACGCCCCCATCGGCTCCCTCTTCCTGTAACTCCCTCATCACCAAAGCCTAAAGCCCCGCTACGTTTTTCATAAAGTCCCAAACGATCTTCATTCGCCTATTAAGAGAACAAATTTACTTCCCATCGTTTTGGTAAATGTCTTTCTTACAATAAATTCAACAGCCAGCCCATTCCATGATACACCACTCTGGCCACAGTAGAAAACAAATTTCTAAAACTTGACAATTATTTTTACTCCTTAAAGAAAAATCTTTCTCTTTGGACAAAAGAATTCAAGTGAAAAGAGTCGAAGCAAATTTAAAACTTAGGAGTTTAGGTAAACATTCGACAGGAAATTCCAGAGTTTAGGATTCCAAAAAAACATGTTCACATGCGCACTGTGTTGGTATCATTACTGCAGAGAAACGCTGGTGCGGCAGAGCCAGCCCCAAATATGAGCAATGACCTACGCGGCTACCGCCAAGGAATCCACGGGTCAGCAGCCGCACACTCTCCTCTTCAGAAAGAATGTTTGTTTAAAAAACACTGCACACCAAACGTACTACTAGTGGTGACGCTCTATTTACTGTAACTTAAGTTTGAAGTATTTTTTGAAACTGAATAGATACGACAGTCACTGGAATATTCTCAAGCAAAATATTTAAAACAGAAATCCGAGCAAAGCAGATTTGTGTTTCTTTGGAGATTCCCAGGACTGAGAACAAGAAAAGCAACACGTAACCATCAGAATCAGCTCAAGAACTTGGTTTCACACAGGGCTTGAGAACGCTGGCGTTTCTCATTGTAGGACAAGAGGCTCAGACCTGGGTAACAGGTTCAGATCATACAAACCAGACACTGTTCACAAAAACTCACAATCGGGCCAATTGTAAATTAAGTCCCATGGCTCAGATGCGACACTCAACTCCCAAAGTGACGAACGCGGTCGTCCCCGCGGCTCCAAGACGACGACTCTGGGGGGAAAGCAGCGGTGACGCCTCGCGCCCACCCCCAGGTCTGACCCCTCCCTCGTCTGCGCTCCCCCCACCCCTCCCCGGTCTCCCGACTCACATCACCGCGGCTTTCTGGTTCTGACCATCGCCACCGCTGGCTCCGTCTTTCGCTGTTCTGCTAACCTGCTGACACAGAGCGAAGCCCCGCGGAAGGCGGAGCTCTCGGAGCAGGGACACAGAGCGCAACAGAAACAGCCTCTAATTTTTAGCGAACAGAAAGGAGCGAACCCCTGACATGCTGACCTGACATGCTGAACTGGCCTGGATTGCTTTCTGCCCATAGAAGCGATGTGCCTCAGCCTGAAGTTTAAAAGCACATCAAATTTAGAATAAAAAGAAAACGGGAAGTTTATATACTAAAACGAATCAGCAAATCTTAGGTTCTAAAGCCCCTCTGTCTTAATTAAAAGCATGCTCAGAAAGGTTACGTACAGCTAGCCATCTATGGCTGTGAGAAGTTTCTGGATAACCATCTACGTGGTAACCTACTGGTGGGAGAGAAGACGGGCAGGGGGACACTGGGGAAGCAAGGAGCACACTTCGCGCCTCCGCAGAACATGACCCGGACTCCCTAGCCGTGTCGAGGCACAGCAGGCGCGCCGGCCCTGGGCGCTCTTTGCGAGCCGCGGGGTAAACTTCAGGAGCAGTTTAAAAACCCCGGTGCGCACAATTTATTTTTCCGTGTCAGATCCTTTAAGCCACAGATCCTGAAAAACACGTATGCTCATACTTAGTATTTAGCGATGAAATAATCCAAACTGTACAATCTGAAACCAAAAAGGCAGAATGCAGACCAGTATTTCAATGTGACCTCAACTTGGTTAAAAGCAAACACACATGGGTATTTTTATCTGGATACGAGATACAGTGTAGACGGACGCCCGCCGCACCGCTAAAGGTCACCCACCAGTTCTGGGAAACGGGGCTGGAGACAAGACTTTCGATTTCTATTATTTTTTAATTTCAACTTTAAGTTTGCATTTGCTTTGGATTAAAATAAAAAGGACAATCTCCCTTCTCTTTTCTTCTTTCTAAACAAAACAGGACACGAGCAGAATGTGCAGGGCCCTCGAGGACACACAGCTTCCCCTGAAGTCCCCGATTCCTTTTCTTGCTCCCTCACCAGGGCCCGCACTGTGGCTTCCGCCCCCACCACCGCACTGCCAGCGCTCTGGCGGACACGCGGCAATGCCCTCGGCCTCGCCGCCCGGGGCCAGTTTGGGCACCCCCCGCCCCCGGCCGCCTGCCCCATCAGGAGCCTCGGACCTCCTCCCTCCCACTCCCTCCTGCCTCGCCCCACCTCCCGTACTGCTCTCTGCTCATCCCGTACTGCTGGTGCTCCCGTGGTGACATCCTAGGTCCCAGGCACGCCCGCCTGCCTGACCACTGTCAGAGGCTGCGCCCCCCCGCCAGGCAGCTCCCCACCTGCCCCCGAGGCACCTCCACTCCAGGCGTCCCAGGAGGCCCAAACCACCCGCTCCAAAGTGAACTCCTCGGCGTCCTCCGTGCTCCGGCGTCCACCTGAACCTCCACTCTGCCGCAGTACAGGCCTGCGTCCACCCAGTCACCCAAGCCGGACAACTGGACACCACGTGGCCGCCTCCTTCTCCCTCCGTGTGAACTGACTGCTGGGGACTGCTAACTCCGCTTCACACCAGCGTCTTCTGGAATGTCTCTGCCTGGGTGTCATGCCTGGCCACCATGTCTCCTCGGTCCGGGGGGTGGCTCTGCAAGTCCTCCCCCTGCTGCTCTCTCCAGCCGCCTCGCTTACCGCTTTGTGCCTCATGCACAACGTGTGGTCCCAACTCATCACAGCTCCCTGAACAAAACTGTGCTGGTCCTTCACACCCTCAGACCCGTGACCGGCCACTGTTCCCCTGACCAGCTCCCCCTGCCACCAGAAGCCGTTTCCACGCCGAGCAAAGCACACGTCTGCCCTGGAGGTTTCCAGGTGGCCTCCCCTCCATAATCGACCTTTGGGGGAAGCGGGGCGGGGTGGGGGGGCCCACAATATGTATTTTGTTTTTGTCACAGCGTACGGCCCCTTCAGTGCTCACAGCCCACCGGCGACGAGGCTGGGCACCGTCCCAGGGCTGCACGCGCCTCTGGCACACGTACGCTCCGAGTCCCGCAGCCGAGGGCCCGCCGTCAGCGTCGCCAGGCACTGGAGTGAGCATTTTGGAAAGCTTCCTCGGGTCATTCTCCATCCTTCCGTGCAGGGCGACAAGTCAAGCTCTCCATCGTGGTCACGCATCTACAAAGGCAGGCAGCAGCTCCTGTGGCCCGCCCCGGCCCACAGGGGACACAATCCAACGAGGACACCGTCAACACGCCCGACACCTGTCCAGCAGCCCCATCCCCCCGTTGGAAGCCAGCTGCGCCACAGAAGCGGGGTGCTGACGGGGCTAGGGGTTCGGACTTATCTGCCACACTAACATGAAGTGACTCGGACACCTTCACGTGCTAGCTCGGTCCCCAACAGCACCCACGCACGAGACGGGGGAGGGGGGCACACCCTGCTCAGCGCTTCCTGTCCGGAGGCGACGACCCCCACCCCCTCCCTGTACTTCCCTACAAGCTTCTTCCCAGAACAGCCTACGTTCTCTGCCTCTGCCTCCTGCGCGTCCCGCACCCAAGTTCTTGGAGCCTGCCCCCCTCCTCCTCAGGTCCCCAAATGCTCTCAAGGATCGGCGAAGCTGAGCAGCGCTCAGAGCCCGCGGATCCCAGGCCCCCGCTTCCCTCCCCGCACCGGGTCCCCTGCCCAGGATGCACAGCCACCAGCACTAGGCGCCCAGGCCCGGTCTGGTCTTCCGGAACTAGTCTTTGCTAAATACTGAGGCGCCACCACCACCAATGGCAGCTTGAACTTGTTCTGTCCAAACGCTGGACGTGATTTTCATCTGGAGGAGAAAACACGCCCCGCGGAGCGTTTGCAGCAGCTCCATCCGCAACTGCCGACGCCTGGTGGCCACGGAGACACCCTGCAGCGGGTGAACGCCGGGCGGGGGAGGGTACCCCAGGGCTGCAGGGAAGGGAGCTCTCAAGTCACGAAAAGGCACGGAGGAACCAAAAAGGCATCTAAGTGAGAGAAGCCAGGCTGCAGAGGCCACACACTGCGTGGGTCCAACTCAATGTTCTGGAAGAGGCAAAACCACGGAGACGGTAAAGAGAGAGGTGGTGGCCAGGGGCCACCAGGGAAGGAAGGGTGAACGGTCAGAGCCTGGAGGACTTCTAGGGCAGCGACTACCCTGTAGGACACCGTAACGGTCACCGTGCATTTGTCTACACCCGCAGAACGCACACCACCGACAGTGAACCCCAATGCCGAGCGTGGACTCTGGGTGACGACCACGGTCAGTGTCGACCCGAGGACTGTCACGGATGTGCCACCCTGGTGGGGACGTGCACGGTGGGGGAGGCTGTGCATGGGTGGGCGGCGGGGGGCCCGAGGGAGGGTGATCTCTGCGGTGAAGCTGGAACTGCTGAACAGGCATGACGTCTCCTCAGAAAGCAGTAACCGGTGCCGATCTCCTGCCCTGGGCTTGGCACTAGTGTCGCTAATTCCAACCCAACTTTGCTGAGGGCTGAGCCCAAACATCTCGCAGTAGGATGGGGTCGCTTTACCGGCTACGGTGGCACTGCCAGGCGGCTACACACACACACGCACGCGCGGCCCGCCCACGGTGCCCACGGAGAGAGCTGATCATTTCTGACAACCCGCCGGGCTTTTTCCTCTCGGCACCACGCTTTCAGGGTGCGCCGGCGGCAGACGCCCATGAAGGCGTCACCCACGCTTGTGGCCGAGTCCTCCTCCTCCTCCGTGTGGGCAGAGCACGTTCTGCCCGGTCACCTGCTCCCGGACGTCTGGGCGGCTTCCACTTTCCGCGGAACACCGCCGCAAACACTCCCGTATGCGTTTTTATGTGGATTCACACGCTTTCTTTTCTCCTGGCGCACAGAGGAGACACACTTCCTCCAGCCCCCGCTCTGTCTCTGACTTCCGGTTTAAACCCCCGGCTGGCTTAGCCATCGCTCCTTCCTTGCCTGGAAGGCACGACCTTTAGGCAAAAGGTGCCGTCCCCTCGTGGGCAGCGGCAGAATTCTTGCTTCACATACTGTTGCCTTTCTGCTAAAAGGCAAACCAAGCCAGATTTGTTAGGAGGGAAACAAAGGCAAAGAAAAATGTAACTTAAATTACGTGTTCTTCCCACTCTCAGCCCACTGACAGACACCTGAAACACGAGAGCATGCTCCTCGAGGGACTCCCGGCTGCCTGAGCATGAGTGTTCACGTGTATGTTTCATTAACGACTGCAAGTAACCCTAGCTTAACAACAGCCAGCCCCTCAAGGTCCGGAAAGCCTTGCTTCCCAATTCCTCAGCGACTTAGGCCATCCTGGGGCGCCTGGTGGCTCAGTCGGGTGAGCGTCCAGCTCTGATTCTGGACCAGGTCATGATCTCGCAAGCCTGTGAGTTCGAGCCCTACATTGGGCTCTGCGGGAACAGGGCAGAGCCTGCTTGGGATGGTCTCTCTCTCTCCTCTCTTCTCTCAACATAAATAAACTCTTAAAAAAAAAAAAAGGAAAAACTTAGGCTCTCCCTAAGCCCCACTAATTAAAAAGCACATAATCAGTCACTCCTCACAATCCTACTGCAGCTCTCTCTGTCCATGGGTCCTGTCCCCGTGCTATGACAAAATCACCTCTTTGCCCCCAAAAAAGTCTCAAGAATTCTTAGCCGTTTGCTCCTGGACGCCACTTCAGAATTTCATCAGTTAGCATTTCTGTATTTGAATATAAATAGTTTTTTACACTTCAGACGATTTTAAGTACGAATATACACGTACGTCAGTATAAACATGTATTTCATGTATTTCAGAAGTGTATATTAGTGAAATATTCATTAGGCAAAAGCATCACAATTCAATTTTAAATTTTTTTTTAACATTTTTATTTTATTTTTGAGAGACATAGAGACAGAGCATGAGCAAGGGAAGGGCTGAGAGAGAGGGAGATACAGAATCTGAAGCAGGCTCCAGGCTCCAAGCCATCAGCACAGAGCCCGACGTGGGGCTCAAACTCACAGACCATGAGATCATGACCTGAGCTGAAGTGGGCCGCCCAACCGACTGAGCCACCCAGGCGCCCCCACAATTCAATTTTAAAACTGAGCTGGCAGGGCAGGGGAAAAACAACTAATGAAATAAAGAAGCAAGTGCAGAAATCCTTCATTCAAATAGGAATGAGGGCCTTCCGGAATCTTCTAGGTAGGGTTTTTTTGGGTGTTTTTTTTTTAACATCACATTATTAGCTGAGCAGAGTTTCAGATCGATTAAAAACACTAGAAAGTAAAAAGATGAAAACAGCGCAAAGCACACTCACGCCCGGTCTGCATTTACGCTGCCCAGCGGCACGAACGTGCGTGCAGGCTTCGGGGCTGCACACACCCACTAGAGCATAAGATGGTTTTCACTTGCAAATACTTAATTTCACAGAGGTATGCATGTGCCAAGAAACTGCTGAATCATAAAGAAACTGTCTTTAAAGTAGGAGACCAAAAATGGCCTGTCTGACCTCGACAGTTCAAAGCCGACATGGGGAATGGCGTAAAACCCATGATGTCCACAGGAGTGTTTAGTTAGACTGGACTTTAAGAAAAAAGTTACAGCAGGTGCCCTGGAAGGGGGCCTAAGACAGAACTTTTTTTTATACAAACCTTTAAAAAAAATTTTTTTAACATTTTATTTTAGTTTTTGAGAGAGAGAGAGCGCGTACACGCACGCATAATCATTAGAGGGGAAGAGAGAGGGAGACACAGAGCCCAAAGCAGCCTCCAGGCTCTGAGCTATCAGCACAGAGCCCAACATGGAGCTCGAACCCGCAAACCGTGAGATCATGACCTAGACGAAGTCAGACACTTAACCAACTGAGCCCCCCAGGAGCCCCAAGAAATATTTTTTTAATGTTTATTTATTTTAGTTTTGAGAGAGACACAGCACAAGCAGGGGAGGGGCAGAGAGAGAGGGAGACACAGAACCCGAAGCAGGCTCCAGGCTCCTGGCCGTCAGCACAGAGCCCGACGCGGGGCTCGAACCCCTGAACCACGAGATCATGACCTGAGCCAAGGTCAGATGCTTAACCGACTGAGCCACCCAGGCGCCCCGACACTATTTCTGGATGTAGTAAGAAAGGACCACATGGAAGAGTCTCCCTCCGCTGTGTCCCCTCTCCCTGTCCCACGCAGCAGGTAACCACGTCATGGGTTTCCTGTCAATCCCAGGTGTTTATGTGCATAGAAACATACACGCCTTTCCCCTTGCTTTTCTCCAGCTGACGCTGTAACGGACGCGGTTTCCATGTCGGGCCAGGACTACGCCCTCCGTTTTACCGCTGTTCAGATCGCAAACCCGAATGAGTACGAGAGTCGTCACTATTCTCCCCCCGCCCCCCCGCCCCGGGGGACACCTAGTGCAGACTTCCCATCTCCCCCTCTTACAAACAACATGGCGATAACTCACTCTGAACAGGTGCCGAGTGGATCTGTCTTAGAATTTGTGAGTCAAAGGACATTCATAACTTTAACAGAAACTGCGGAAGTCCTCCTCAGGGCCCAGCGGTCTGGGAAGACACCTGTTCCCTTCTAGCCCCGCCTCCCGGCACCATCGAACCTGAGCTCAACAGCGCGCTTTCTCAGGTCCGTCCTCCGTCCCCCGTGCCTACTGTACAGGGGTCCCCGAGATCTTTCCAGCCAGGCAGAGTCCGATGAGCGTCTGAGAGGCAGTGTGTCCCGCGACACTCCATCACTCTCCCGACCCCACGACCACGGCAATGACTGTGACATTTCGCTTACAAAGCAGCTCAGCTTGCTGGTGAGACTGCCACACTTACTCACTTCCCCCTGGTGACCTGCATCACGAGTGGCGTGTCATCCACACTTCAGTTCTCTCTGTCACACACAGATGAGATTCCTCTGCTTTTACTCAACCTCACGCTTGTACGCAGTGGCCACCTTTTCCTTCGCGAGCCTCCGTTATCCTGCAGAGAATGGCTTCTGATCACTGGCTCTGAAACGGCAACACTCATCGGCAGCCAGGGCACACGCCTAACTCAGGGCTTCTGGAACACTTGTGCCTGGTGTCCATGTGAGGAAATGTTTTGCTGTAAACTGATTTTTACTTTTTTTAAGTTTATTTACTTTATTTCTTCTGAGAGAGAGTGGGGGAGGGGGAGAGTGAGAGGGAGAGAGAGAATCCCAAGGCTCAATCCTGCAACCCTGAGATCATGACCTGAGCCGAAATCAAGAGTGGGACACTCAACCAAGCCACCCAGGCTCCCCTGTAAAGTGATTTTTAAAATTTATTTTATAGTATAATTAGGGTACTGTGTTTATTTTTAAAACTTTGTGTTTAAACATGGTTTCTGGTATTATTTCATGACAGCAAAGATTTTCATTTAAGATATTGTTAAAAAAAAGTGCTGGGTTGCTCTGAAGGGTTCCAGACCTGCCAGGTCAAAGGTTATGCAATCCCGGCCTCCATGTTTGCTGCGTCACGGATGACGGTGAACCGCGCCAACAGGAGATCTGCTGCTCCGCCATTTCCGCATTTATACTTTACAATGAGGGAGGCTTCGTGCCCTGACCAAGCACGGAAGTGTACACATCGCAAACGAGCAGCACCGTCCCCACTGACGGCCAAGGCCGCGCGGTCACTCTACGGCCCTGTGCGAGGTAAGGACCGCCTTTACTGCTCTGTGACCATAAAACATTCTTTGCAAAAAAAAAAAAAATTTTTTTTTTTGTTCAAATGTCACTACAATTTCTCCCTTTAGAATCGCTGCCTTTCGGACCCCCCAAGACGGTAGAGGGTAGACTAAAATCGTCTCCTATGACACGGCAGTGAGAGGACTCACAAACCTACGACTGTTTAGCTGCACACCCGAATTATTAACGTAAACACCGCACATACGGTACATGTGCCCGAATACAAGGCAACTGCGAGTAAGAAGCGACGTCCCCACTTTCCGACTCAGACAACTGCCGAAAGTCCTCGCCACCTTCCTGTGCCCCTGCTAGGAGCGAGCACCGCACGGGCGGCTCGGGCTCAGCCAGCCCTCCGAGCTCGCTGAAACAGAGAGAGAGAGAACACGGTTCCTTCCGGCCACTGGCTGAGTTACTACACCTAACGTGTATCTTCCAGCTCCGGTCACGGCGCAGGGATTTAGAACAGATCCGCCAGACCCCTGAACTCCATTTCCCCCCCTTCTTTGCTGTGAGGCAGGAGCTCATCTTCGGCGAGCCACCCTCTGACACCAACCACCACGTGGGCACTCCCTCGTGCCTGCGGAACATTCTGGCTGCAGGACGCCAGGCAGACTGTTGCTCCCCTGCTCACCCCTGACACGTTCTAGGACCACTGGGCATCCTGCCCGAGCACGCCGGTGGCCTCCTTCCTGGCCACGACAGTACCATCCAAACATGGGCCAAATGAATCCACGGAGTGATGGAAACGCGGGGTGTTTCGGGCACCCTGAACCTGATCCAGCGCTGCCCTGAGGGGAAGGGCGGTGCGCCTGACGGACGCCCCCGCTCCTCCACCCGCGCGGTGCCATGCTGGTCCCGGGCACCACTCCGGAACCGCCATGGCGGTTTACAGGTTAGCAGTTCTCCCGGAAAGCCTCAGGGGGCGCACGAGGTCCCGTGAGTTACGTACAACCCTAACACTCCAGTGCTGTCGGCTCACACGAGCGCTTCGATTCTGCAAAGAAAGCCACCGCCAGCTCTCTGACGTGGGGTGACGTACTCTGAACTTATTAAATGAGGACGTTCCCGGTGCATGAGAGGGTCCAGACCCCACCTTCCAGGGCCCTCCCAGGTATGAGCGGACGCGACCGCGTGGACAGGACCGCAAACTTCCACCCACCTCCTAGCAGGTACCTCCGAAGAGCAGAACTCCGCATGCAACGGGGTCACCGAGCCCGCATGCGGCCTCGGGGGCCCTCCCGAGAGAACTCAAGAGGCGATGGCCAGCATTTACACAGGTGCGGGAGGTGAGGGCAGGAGCCCAAGGCCAGCACAGGAGGCCCGGGGCGGCCGAGTAGGACACGTGCTCCGCTCGCAGCCCCCCCCACGGTCCCTGGGGATGCCACCCGGAAGACGGGCCTCTCGGGACGAAGTGAGGATGGCACGAGAAACCGTACCCGGAAGCCTCCTGTCGCTCTGCGAGGCTGCAGGTCCCAGCGCGAGCACGCCCTGCCCGACACCTGCCCACAGTCCACGGGCAAGTGCTGCGGCGCTCAGGCCGCACGGCGAAGGCTGAGAGCAAGAAGACGACTGAACCCAACGAGGGCTCTGCCTCTCTCCCGTGCAGTTTTCCTAGCAAGAATGACACCGCCTACGGGAAAACGACAGAGCCGCGCTGGTGGAAACGCCAGAATAAAGGGTTTATTGTCAAAGGAGGAAGCGGAGCGTCTCTGCGGCCTGCAGGGCCCCCCACCCCCCGCGCCCGCCCCGACCCCACCCGTCACTCCCTGGTTGGACTCGGGCCCTTGGTGACCACTTCCCGGTGAGCTCACGCCCTCCCCCTCCCCCATCCCCCATTCTCCCGCACCCTTTCCACGGGCCAGCCACGGGCCACCGACCGAGTCGGCACACTGCTCCCCGCCCCCCCCGAGTGAGCGATGGGACACCCCAGACGGGACTCGGCCACTCGACCTCCACGTGAGGGTGCCCCCGGCCCTGCGATCCGTCCATGCCAGAGCGCTGGGGCACACGTGGCGCCCCGGTCTGCTCGGGGGGACCCCCCCATGCCCTGCTCACTCCCCGGCCCCGCAGAGCAGCAGCAAAGTGTGGCAGCCCAACGACAGGCACGTGTGGAACTGAATCAGGGACGTACTGCTTCCGGCAGCACCTCCTACTGCTCGGGGGCCCCCTCGGGGCGTTCACGTCTTGCCAACCCGGCTCACAGACGCCTCTGTCCCAAAGGGTCTTCCCTCCAATTTAACAAATAGCAGGGGTGTAGGCACCGCCCCGTAACTGGAGGCACGGACTCGGAACCGCCTCCCGTTACGCTCCGCAGACAGACACACAAGCCTAGGAATGAGCAGCCCTTTAATGTGGACAGTTTACTGAGCAAAGACAAGGTTTCTGAGGTGCTGGGCGAGGTACCGTAAGATGCAAATACTGATCTCGATGACTTTGTACCTGCTTCACGTCCTATGACAGTTTCCAAAACTGTCCCTGTCCTTCACCACGCGGACCTCTCAGCGCCCCCAGGGGGGTTCACGTAATTACCCCACCTCACAAATCCGAACGCAGGCCCACGCAGGTCAGCGGTGCACAAAGGTCACTGGGTTACTAAGCAGCTGGGGACTCGGAATTAACAGGGACGTGATCTTCAGGGGACAGGAGGATGTAAGTACGGAGCGCGCGTCCCCATGCAGGCCGGCGGCCCGCTGGACGCAGGGTGCCCTGGCGGCCGTCATTTTAGCCCTCCTGAACCTGCATACGATACGGGGGAAGAAGTCATATTCTCTGCTTCACAGATGACAGCACGGTCTCCGGAGCGAACTCTCCCAGCTGACCCGGCGGGGTGACCATGAGGGAATGCAATCCGCCTGCTTCGGTTTGCGGGCACGGCCGTCGGTAACATTAGTCGGCCAGGTCACCGGTCGTCTGCTTTGGCCACCCGGCCTCCGCGCCCCCTTCCCTCCCTCTAGAGAGAGCCCCGGGTCCCCAGACGCCGTCAGGGCCCGCGCCGCACACGGGAGGGAGCACGCACCCGGGCAGGACACGCGGCTCCTCCACCCGGACACCCCGGGCAGGGCCAGGCCAGGCCCCCGGACTAGGCACGCTCGCCCTCTCACAGCTAGTCGTCACGACAGAGGGCTCCGTCCACGTTTCTCGGCGCAGGTACGAAGTACACCACCTCCGCCTGGCAACGCCCTGCACCCGGGACGTGCTGGCGGGACAGGCGCCAGCACCGGGCACCGCACGCTCCCCCGGCACTCACGGGTACCTCTGGGAACCCCACAGAAAAGCACTTTTCACCGTGCCAAGCCTCCTTGGCAGTTCTCCGGTGACCACCGAATACTACCATGTTCACCGCCGCTTCTCAAATACACGGTCTCTCGAGAGGCCCTCACAGAGGCGCCGCGGTCACCGTCCCCACAACCCAAGCGGCAGAGTGAGGGCCTGGCAGGAGCCCCCTCTGAGCACGGGCTGCAGGCCGCCCGGCACGCGAGAGCAGTTCCCCACGCAGGGACAGCGGAGAAGACACCTGCCCTTTCCTTCTGCCTCCCGCCTCCCTGCCCTGCTCCCGAACCTCCACTCGGCTGCCCTAGGTTCCTGCGGGGAGGCTGAAGGACGTGGACAGGCCACACGTGGGGCGGGGGGTGGGGGGGGGGGACGCGTACCAGAGGCACCCCACCCCGGCCGCGTCTGTGGGGAGCACAGAAGGGAGGGGTGCAGGGTGCAGACTCCATACGGGCCCCGGCAGGCCCCTGGCACTGACATCCGAGCCCAAGGTCCCGCAGGAGGTACAGCACGGGAGGCCCAGCGCCCTCCTCTGGAAGGCAGAGCACCGAACGGCGGGGAGCACACTGCCGGGGAGCACGCTGCGAAGACTCCTCAGGGCGAGGACGTCTGCCCTGTGGGGGGACCTAGAGGCCAGCAGCGTGGAATATGCCCGCTCCATCTCCCGGACACCCGTCCCCCACACACCCCCCCCACCGAGGCCGGCGCGCAGGGCAGACGCTCGGAACGTCTGCTGGATGACGAGAGGCTGCTGCCCCCACCGTTCCGATGAGGATGCTGGAGGCTCGGGGAGGAGGCGGCGGCAGCGAGGGAGAGACAGCCCGAGTCCTGCCGACTGCGCTGGACAGACCGCGGGCCCACGCTGAGCGAGGGGTGCATGCGGGGAGCGGCTGGGATCTCCGCGCAGACCCAGGCCGAGGCGGAAGAGACGCCCGCTTCCAAGCTTCCAGTCCGCCGGGGAGGGGGACGCCCAAGGGCATGGTTTGCCGGAGCCTCCCTGGGTGCGGGGGGAGGGGGCGGGGGCGCAGGCAGCAAGGTAAACCGGAAGTTTCTCCAGCCTTCCCCACCGGCGGGATGCCACTGCACAGCACAGCAGGCTCTCAAAACCGCCTTCCCTGCCACTTCTCCGTTTCCGCTTCGGGGCACACAGGACACCACGGCCTTACCTGTCACCCACGTTTCCCCATAAACGATTTTTCAGGTGGGGAAAGCGTGTGCCCTAGCTTCTCAATAGCACCTTCAGACTTCGAGAGAGACCGATGGCACAGAAACACGGAGGAGCCTCGGGAAGAACTTTCACCTTCACACACGCGATTCAACTTCAGCGCAAGGCCAGCCTGTGCAGCACTATTGGCAAAGGTCTCCAACTATGTCGGCAGGAGGGATAAGTAGCCCATCTACAGAGCAGAAAACCTTGGAACTGCAAGGTTTGCTTCAAACTCCCAAATTTATTTTCAGAGCAAAACGACATTTCCTCCTCGGAACAAGAATGAGACCCTGAAAGCCAAGGGTAAAAACTCCACGGGCGGGCCTTCCCTGCCAAGCGAGCCACAACCCCAGGCCGCAGAATTCAGCCAAGAGCCTGCTTCTAGCTGCAGGGAAAACACCTACAAAGTGGAAACATTTAGTCTGCATCTCTCAGTGAGCATCAGCGAGTGCCAACAAAGCTTCAGCTGAGCCTCAGTGCTGAGGGTGAAACGGGGCGCAGCTGCTGACGGCTCCAGGCGAGCGGGCGGGACCAGGACCAGCTCGTGCAAACCAGCACACGGGGCCACCCCGCCGGTCAGAGGCAGGTGGCTCGGGGACAGGAGGAGCAAGACCGAGGCTGCCTTTTCCTACAGTTCTGCCTGCTAAACCACGTAAGTGCTGTAGGTATTTGAAAACGGTGAACTCCAGAGGAAAGACTGAAGCCCTAACACGGGGGCATCTGGGTGGTGCAGCCGATCAAGCTGATTTTGGCTCAGGTCATGACCTCACGGTAGGTGGGTCTGAGCCCCACGTCAGGGACTCTCTCTCTCCCTCTCTCTGTGCCCCCTCCCTGTGCCTGCACTCTCTCTTGCTCTCAAATCAGTAAACTTAAAAATAATTAAAAAAAAAAAAAAGAATAAATAGAAACAAAAGGACCTAATATCAGATTTTGTATGGTTATGTTACCAATCACATTGTCTAAAAACTCACTATTCTAAGTGTCCAGTCTTGGGACACGTTTATTCTGAATCCAGAAGGGCTGCAGAGACACTCCAGAGCTCCGTGGCGCAGGGTGGTTATACCGACGTGGCACTGAGAAGCTGGAACTATTCTATGTGCATCACGAAAACAGCACAGACACCACTAGAAGTTGAAATTGTTTAAAAGACAAGACACGTGAATATAAAATAAACCAAGGGGGAAATGAAGTTTTACTTTGTGAACGAAAGAAATACCAATATCAAATCCAAGTTTCTTTTTTCATGAATATCTCTGTCTGGCTCTGTCCCCGAAAACGACCTGAACGGTGCCCACCCCGGTGACAGCGGGCACGCCCAGCTCATTTGGACTGCCGAGCATCATTCCCACACTAAAAGGAACCCGGACTCCTCAGAGGAAGGACTTCAGATCCGAGGCGGGAAAAACACAAGTGAGCTGGGACAAATTCTTGTGCCAAAAGACAGTGAAGTGTTCCATGACTAATTAACAAGGCCTCGGCAAAAGGACACAGGAGCCACTATGAGAGGGACAGCAGAGTACCCGAGGAGGAGTGATGATAATGGACTGTGACACACTGAGCAAACACAAACCCGGGCGTCCACAGCGATTACGAGGGAGAGAACAGCGACGGCGTGTCCCTCACGGAAGAGGGCCAGTCAGTCCACGGAGGGGGACAGGGGCTGGACAATCCCCTCTGAGCTCCCATGTAAGAATGGGTGTGGGCAGGACGCCAGGGACGATGCAGGCTGCCGGGAGTCCCCAGGGGCCAGGACGGTCACAGGTCCCTGAGGGAGCGCACAGAGTCAGAGCTCTGCCGTCACCCCACAGCCCACAGATCCCACCTCCGACCACAAGAACGGGGCCACCGGAAACCGCGAGCCTCCAGAGGAAATGAGGTAAGGCTGGAGGGCAAAAGCGAGAGGTGCTAAAGCCCCGTGGGACGGGGTTACACGGTGCTCACGCCTCAATACGGTTTGTAACTGGCACGTGTCACTCCTACGCCTTCCTGAGCAACAGGAGATGTAAGTACAGCAAACGCTACCGCCAACGTCACTGCCTGCAGTCTCCCCGTCCTCCAGGTGAGAGCCCTTCCCGGCGGTGGCGGGACGCCTTGTCAGGATAGGAGCATTTCTTTTGAATGTTCATTCATTTTTTTAGAGAGACAGGGACAGGGGCAGAGGAGAGGGAGACACAGAACCCAAAGCAGGCTCCAGGCTCTGAGCCATCAGCACAGAGCCCGACGCGGGTCTCGAACCCACAATCCGTGAGATCACGACCTGAGCCGAAGTCAGATGCTCAACCGACTGAGCCACCCAGGCGCCCCAGAATAGGAGCAGTTTTGAGGGTCCTTACGCATGGCCAACATGTTTCCCCCAATGAGTGAGTTACCAAGTTACTCAGCAGCACCCAGCACTAAGGGCCAGCAAGCAGGACACGGGGTCAGGAAGGAGGGCCTTCTTCTCAGAGGGAGCGGCGTACACAGGCAGAAGGGGCAGGACGCAGGCATCTCTGCACAGGAGGAGCTGCCCTCCAGCGCGGCGAGGCTGCTGCGAGCCCAGGGGGGTCCGGGGCGGGGGGGGGGGCAGGAGAGGCCTCGGGGCTGAGCCCCTCCTCGAGTCCACCCGATGGACGACAGGGTCCACATCTCCAGAGACCGCACAGATGGCCTCGGAGACAGGCAAGGTACACGCCGCAGGACCCGGGGACCAGGCGGCGGAGGGAGGAGCAGGAAAGAGGCAGGGCCGTCTCCCTGGTTTCTGACCGCCAGCCGGGTCGGATGCTGCCCCGGCCGCAGGAGGAGGCCCAGGTGTGGGGAGGAGGGTCGTGGCCGACGCTGCACTCAGGGAGCCCACCGTCCACCCAGCACCAGCACCGGCTTTGAAAACATTCAAGAAATCATGCCAATCCCTC
This sequence comes from Paguma larvata, assembly GCA_030068075.1. NCBI lineage: Eukaryota > Metazoa > Chordata > Mammalia > Carnivora > Viverridae > Paguma > Paguma larvata. The sequence continues at coordinate 109,787,486 of CM057831.1, read as the reverse complement.
CCCTTGAGGCCACGATGCCCCCAGACCCTCAACTGAAAACCCCACTCTCGGCGGGGCAAGGCTCTGTCCAACCACCAGCTGCCGGGCACCTCACCTGGCTCCACTTCCATGGCTTCAAACAAAGCCAAGTTCATCCTTGACCCTGGCCTTTGCCCCTGCAATCTCGTGGCGGTGCTGGGTGAGCGCGCTCTCGGCCTGAGCTCCTGAGAGACCTCTCCAGAAAAGGCCCTTCCTGGGCCATGTATGCTAGCAGGCAGCACTTCCTCCTAACTCTTTCACTCTTTGAGGTACACTTTCAGGTGGGCCTCCACCACGTCTCTGGGGAGCATGGAAGCTGGAGCCTGGAGCCTGGAGCCCGGAACCGAGAATGGTGCGGAGTCACCGAGGGGCTCAACACGAGTGGACGGCCCTGTCTGTGCAGATGATTAAGGTGCAGCGACAGAGAAGCCCGTGGTGTGGATGCTGCACTGTACGGTTTAGGGGCATTCCTCCCCAGTCTGCTTCGGATTCTGTGTCTCCCTCTCTCTCTGCCCCTCCCCCACTCACGCTCTGTCTCTCTCTCTCTCTCTTAAAAGTAAATAAACATTAACAAAAAAAATTTTTTAATAAAAAACAAAAGAAACAAACAAAGAGAGGCACCTGGGTGGCTCAGTCCAGTCGGTTAAGCGTCCAGCACTTGGTTTCAGCTTGGGTTTATGAGTTTGAGCCCTGTGTCGGGCTCTATGCTCACAGCACAGAGCATGCTCAGGAGTCTCTCTCTCTCTCTCTTTCTCTACCCCTCCCCTGCACTCTCTCCTTCTCTCTCTCTCTGTCTTTCAAAATAAATAAAAAAAAAAAAAAGAACATAAAGACCAAAAGAAAAAAGAACAGGAACAGGCCAAGAGGAGACCCATACGCTGGAATTACTGAATGCAAATGTCAACCATTCAAAAACATACTTGACAAATGGGAAATTTTCAGAAATTCAAACAAAGTCTAAAAATGAAAATTATAGTAGCTAAAATTAAGAACTCAATCTGTGGGATTCATATCAGAACAGACATGGGTGAAGAGAGACTCAGTGAGCTGGAAGATAGGTCGCTAAAAAATCTATCTAGACGACAATCAGAGGAAAAAAATCAAGAAAATAGAGGAGCCCAAAAGACTCACAGGACATGGTAAAAATGTCCAATAGGAACCCTCAAAGTAGAGGAAACACAGAATGGGAAGTACTAGATCCCTACAGAGATAAGAGTCAAAACTTTTCCACAACTGATAAAAGAACCAAGACTGACTCAACAAAGAATGTCTGAGGCAAAAAGATGTTAAAAGTCAGGAGAGGAAGAACATACCGCCTTCCATGGGACAACAACACTACCGGCTGACTTTTGAAGAAAAGGAAAGCAAACCGGGTAATGGGTTGGCATCTATAAAATGTTGAACAAAATTAACCATCAACCTAGAAGTCTTTACCTAACAGAAACATTCTGCAAAAGTGAAGACAAAGTAAAGATTTTTTTCAGGCAAAAAAAAAAAAAATAAAAAAATACAAAACAACTCATCAACTATAGACGCGAACTAAAACAAATATTAAAGCAGCTCTTTGTGGAAAAGAAAAGTAGGCGCTGACAGAAACATGAAAAACAAGGAGTGCAGAGCGGCCTCCCGGCAGGAAGGGCGACTAGGAGAGCAAATCTTAACCACCGTTAACTGCACGAAGCAATGACGACAGGGCCAAAATCGACCTAAAACTTTAGAATACTACAGGACAAAAAAGGTGAAGGGGAGTCAGTGCGGTTCCAGTGTGCAAGGAAAGAGCAGCGTCAGGGAAGGAGTGAAGGCACTGACTCAGGCGTAAGTTTAAAATGCACCTGCACCTAGGAAATATATCTATTCCAATAGCCTCGCAGAGACGCACACAATTAAAAAACACCTCATACTTCTAAAAGGAGGCCAGAGAGGAAAAGAACAGAGAACAGGCGGGACAAATGAGAAGCGAGTGACACGGCACGTGCAAGCCCAGGTATCGGTCATCACAATTAAACAAACACTCCGAGCCAAAGGTAAAGGCTGTCAAATTCATTCAAGTAAAACTAAGCATACAGTGCGCACAAAGGTACACCTTCACACGTAAGACCACAGGCTGGTGGAAGCAAAAGACACCCAGGCAAACCCTGGCTAATGGAAAACCGCTGTGGCAAACAGGGCCGTCCAAGAAAGTGACCTCTGGAGCAAAACCACTGCTAGAGACAAAGAGGAACATTTCGTGATGAAAGGTCCATCTACCAAGAAAACAAGAGTTCTAAATTTGAATATACCTAATAACACAATCTCAAAATACATAAAAATTGACAAAAAACAAAAAGAAAGGGAACAATAGCCAAATCCAGAGTCACGATGGGAGACTGGCAGATACACGCCTCAGTGTCTGACAGAACTGCCGACGACAGAAAGATCGAAGGAGTAGAACGGGGCTATCCATTATGCGGTCACGGACTTGAACTGCGACGTGTGGCAAGGACAAAACGTACAACAGATTTTAAAGACGATATGGTAAAAGAACGCAAGATACTTCATCCGTTTTTTTCTCACGCTGACTATACAGAGATGACACTTTTGGATATTCGTGTTAGTAATGTTATGAAAATCATTCTCACCTATTTCTTACTTTATTTAAAGTGGTGACTAGACTCTGAATTACATGACTAACAAACTTCATCTAACCTGTAAATACAGAATATTGGCATTCCCCACGAGACGCGTCATTTTCAAGTGCCCGAGGAACGGTTAACGAAGCTAGGCCGCTAGGAAAGGCTCATCTCCAAGGCCGGGCATATTCAGGGACTGCATTAGGTTAACAGTTCATATCCCCCCAAAATTCATCACCCCCAAAGTGACGGTACAAGGACAGGGAGACTTCGGGAGGGGACTTGTCGAAGGCGGAGAGGGCTCCGTCACCTCTGCCACCTGGCTGTCAACGCACCAGGAAGCGGGCTCTCCCCGGACACTGACTCTGCAGATGCCTTGATCTTGAGAACGTCCCAGTCTCCTGAACCACAGGAAACAAGCTTCTGCTGCTCATTAGCCAGCCGACTAGGGTATTTTGTCACAGCAACCCACAAACACTGGGACAGATGCCTTCGTGGAATTAAGCTAGAAACCAGCAAAAAGATAACTAGAAAATCCCCCTAAACATTGAGAAGCGATATGCCTCTAAAAGCTGTGATGAATTAAAAAAAAAGACACCACAGTAAAAGTTAGAAAACATTTTTCCATAAAAGATAATACAAATGTGGCTTATCGAAACTTGTGAGATCAATAAAGACACGCTTAAAGGGGAACTCACAGCCTGAAAACACATTTATTACACGGGTGGCTCATTTGGTTGGCGACCAACTCTTGATTTCGGCTCAGGTTATGATCCCAGGGCCAAGGGATCAAGCCCCGAGCCAGGCCCCACACTGAGTGAGGAGGCTGCTTGAAATTCCCTCTCTCTCTCTCTCTCTCTCTCTTTCTATCTCTCTCTCTCTCCCTCTCCCCTCTGCCTCTCTCCCCTGCTCGCGCTCCCTCTTGTTCTCAAATGAATAAACAAGCAAGCAAATAAGTAAATAAAATACCCATACTGGAAGAGAAGAAAGGCTAAAATCAAATTAAGTATTTAGTTCAAGAACTAGAAAAAAGAACAGCAAACACAAAGTAGATGGAAGAAAAAAAGGAGCAGAAATTAATGCAATAGAAAACAAATATTAAATAGCAAAAATCAAAAAAGCCCAACTTGGTTTTCTAAAAAAAAGAGACAGAGCACAAATTACCAATATCAAGAATTTTTAAAAGGAACTATCACAACAGATGCTGCAGACAGAAAGGATATTATAAACCACTTGACGCTTGTTACTTGGAAAGGTCGGGTGGTCTGAGCAAATTCCTAGAAAGCAAAATGCTTTCTCTAAATAGACACAAGAAGAAATATAAAATCAGAAAAATCCTATTTCCACATTATAAAGAAAACGAATCTGAAATTAAAATCCTTCTCACAAGGAAAACCCTACACCAGCAGGTTTTGCCTGTCAATTCCTCCAAAAAGTAGAGAAAACACACAAAAACTCTTCCGGGAATGCATCAGGGGTGCCTCCGACCTTGTTTCAGGAGGGCGGCAGGACCGTAACACCGAACCCCAGCAAGGATGGTCCGAGAAAGCTCAACTGAGCACCCGCCTCTCTCATGATACACATGCAAGAATCCGAGCAAAATACTAACAAACGAACTCCAGTGAAAGAGAATACATAGAGATCAGGTTGGGATTATTCTAGAAGGACAAACATTTTTTTTTTTAAAGTTAAACCACAAGATTAAAAAAAAAAGTCACTTGTCCCAAAAGATGCAGAAAACACATTGAAGAAAATTTAATATTATAATTTGATGATTTAAAACAAAAAAAAAAATCTTAGCAAACTAAAAATAGAGGAGAATTTTCCAATTTTGTGAAAAATATCTACCAGTAAAGCCACGGCAGATGTCACATGTAGTGGTAAAATACCGAAAGCTTTGGGGCGCCTGAGTGGCTTAGTCAGTTAGCATCCAACTCTTGGTTTCAGGTAGGTCATGATCTCACCGTTCATGAGTTTAAGCCCCACGTCAAACTCCATGCCGACAGTGTGGAGTCTGCTTAAGATTCTCTCTGTCTCCCCTTTCCCCACGCACTCTCTCTCTCTCTCTGAATAAATAACCTTTAAAAAATATTTAAGATCACCTTGCTGGAAACAAAAGCAAACATGAACTATTGGGACCTCATCGAGATAAAAGCTTCTGCACTGCAAAGGAAACAATGAGCAAAACTAAAAGGCAATCGACAGAATGGGAGAAGATATTTAGAAATGACATATCAGATTAAAGGGTTAGTATCCAAAATCAATAAAGAATTTATCAAACACAACACCCAAAAAACAAACAATCCAGTGAAGAAATGGGCAGAAGACATGAACAGACACTTCAAAGAAGACACCCAGACGGCCAACCGACACATGGAAAAACGCTCCACGTCACTCATCATCCGGGAAATACAAATCAAAACCACACCGAGACACCACCTCACGCCTGTCAGGACGGCTAACATCAACAACTCAGGCGACAACAGAGGCTGGCGCGGATGCGGAGAAAGAGGATCGCTTTAGCACCGCTGGGGGGAACGCAGACTGGGGCAGCCGCTCTGGAAAACGGTGTGGAGGGTCCTCAACAGATTAAAACCAGAACTACCTACGACCCAGCAATTGCACTACTAGGTACTGATCCAAGGGACACAGGTGTGCTGTTTCGAAGGGACACATGCGCCCCAATGTTTACAGCAGCACTATCGACAACAGCCAACGTACGGAAAGAGCCCAAATGTCCACGGCTGGATGGATGGAGAAAGAAGACGTGGTTTATACACACATACATAATGGACTACTACTTGCCAACGAGAAAGAATGAAATCTGGCCATTTGCAACTACGTGGATGGAATTACAGGGCATTACAATAAACAAAATTAGTCAGTGAATGAAAGACAAATATCATACGACTTCACTCATACGAGGACTTGAAGACACAGAACAAATGAACATAAGCGAAGGGAAGCAAAAATAATATAAAAACGGAGGGGAACAAAACATAAGAGACTCTTAAATATGGAAAACGAACTGAGGGTCACCGGAGGGGCCGTGGGCGGGGGGACCGGCTAGACGGGGAAGGGGCATGAAGGAATCTACTCCTGAAATCACTGCTGCACCATATGCTAACTAACCGGGATGTAAATTTAAAAACTAAACAAAGAAGTTAAAAAAGAACAAGGTCACCTTGCTATACAAAAACACACCGCGAGCCTTTTCTCCAGGGTCTGGAAGGGCACGAGACACCCGTCCCACCACCCCATCAACGCCGTGCGGCGCTCCTGGCCAGCACAGGGCAAGGAAGATAGAAACGGTTACCGTACTTGGAAAGAGACAGAAGAAACTCACCGAAGACCTCACTGGGAGCACGAAAGGCAGCCGCCCACAGGTGTATTCGAAACACAGACAAAGCACGCCTTCGAATCAACGAAACACAAAACAGGCGACCCAATCAAAAAATGGGCAAAAGGCAATTATTTCACAGAAGACGACATGCAAGTGGCCACGAAGCACACACAGGGGCGGGTCCCGAGGGGACGGCACGCTCACACCTCACCTCGCCGCACCTGGGCCCAGTGCGCGGCTAAAACACGGGCACCGGCACCACCAGGCGCCGGCCGCCCCGAGCGCCCGCACACGGCTGCTGGCGGTGACCAGACACGAGGGCCACCACTCACGCCCTGCTGCTCCCGGCACACCCCGTAGGGACACCTGCGGGGCAGCACCGGCACAGACTGGAGCACCGACAGGAGAAAGAGCGAGTGTGGGGTGCTCGCACGCGGCCCTGGGCAGCAGGCCGGGACGAGCAGGGCCACGCGGGGAAGCAGGGGCATCGCGCACACGGCGCTGAAGGGTCGGCTGGCCATAAGGCCGAGAACGCGCCAAAGCATCAACAGTGGAAAGTCAGGGCCCTGCTGAGCTTGGGGGAACGGCCGCCAGGAGTGGGTGGGAGGGGAGTTCTGGAAAGCTCTGGAAGGTTCCACTTCTTCACCCCGGTGGTGGTGACGAGGCTGTGTTCGCTGAGTGAGAAACCCACGATGGTAACTGTCGGCGAACTGTTCTGATCACGTTACAGTTACGACCACCTGCCTACTGGACGGGCCCGCGGCACAAGGGCGTGGCTCTCCTGACGCAGCCGCCCGCCCGCACCAGCAGCCGCGGCTGCCGGACAGGCGTCAGCAGCGGGAAAGGTCCAAAAAAAGTTTACCTAACGGTTCCCCGGTTTCTGACATGCTGGTCTTAGGTGCTCGGGGGCGGCGGGGAGGGGGCGCGGCGGGGAAGGGGGGCGGCGGGGAAGGGGGGCGGCGGGGAGGCGGAGTGGGGGGTGGGGGAGCAGGGAAGCCACCGCTGCACTCTCCACTCAGCGAAGCACTTCCAGGCTGGGACACTGAGCAGCAGCTAAAAACAAGTCCCTGGCAACTGTGTCGCCCAGACCTCCACCGCACAACACTGCCGTCCCTTCCGTCACATCGTGGTGTCCCTTCCGTCACGTCATGGCCTCGTGTGCTCGTTCTCAAGTATCTACCTGGGCAAACACAGAAGCATGTGACACGCACTCCACACGCCACAAGTCCCGCTAACACAAACACGGCCACGGCACAGAGAAACACACAGACGCTACAGGAAAATTCGCCCGCGCAGCGAACGCTGGCAGAGCCCCCTCGGGCCGCGCTCTCGAGCTCTCGGGAACAAACTCTGGCCCAGCCCTGCCGCGTGGCGCGTGAGGCTGGAGTGAGAACGCCGTGGCGGTCCTCTGCCACCCGCAGCGACGTCGGACTGTCTCCCCCGAGAGGAAATCACAGGTCCACACGCCAATCCTTCAGGAGAGCGGCCCCGCCCGCCGGCGATCGCGATCGGCCACCCCCTCCCAGCCGCAGCCCGCGGCGGGAGCACGCATGGGCGCCCGCCAGGCCGAGGGGCTCCGGGACGGCGGCGAGCCCCCAGGCGGCCCCCGTGTCCCCCGCCCGCCGGGCGCCTCTCGCCCTCCTCCTGCCCGGGCGCCGCTCTCACCACCTCGCTCGGCCCCGGAGACAAGGCCGTGGACGCCAGGCCCGAGGTCCCCGCTGGGGTTGACAACCTCGGTGTCCGCCCAGGCTCTGGGAGTTTCATCGGCCGCAGCGGAAGTGCGAGAGGACTCACCCGCAGTCTTCCGGCCCCCAGAACAACCTCGACTGACAGCACACAGCCGTCCTCCCAGAGACCGACTCGGAGAATACCCTTCCCGCGACGTCAGTCCCGTCTGTCCACTAAATCCCACGAGAAAACTGGGAGCCTGGGACAAAATCCGGGACGAGGACACGTTCGGCAGGAAGTGGGCTGAGACGGCAGGACAGGAGGCCCTGTTCTGGAACCTCCGGGGCACCGTCCCCACCTCGGCAGGAAGGAACGAGGGCCACCAGGGGTGGAGAGCACGGTGCCCGCCTTAGCGCACCGCGGGGTCTGTTCTCCCCCCGGGGCCTGGACTCTGTCCGCAGGTGACCTACGAACACCAGAACGGCCGCCTCGCCAACGGCCCCGCGCGACGGCCGCCTGGACGATCGACAGCAGGGCGACGCTGGCCGCACGGGCGCGCGGGAGGGGCCTCCGTACCTGCGGGAGGGCGGTGTTGAGCTGCCTCTGCAAGGAATCTCGCTCGTGACCGACCTCGTGCAGCTTCCCCTGGGTCAGCGCCAGCGTCTCCTGAGTCTCTCGCAGCGTGTCCAGGAGACGGTCCCGCTCCTCCAGCATGGACACCATCAGCTGCTCGAAGTGGGAGTCCGCGTCGGGCTGCGAGGGGGAGCCCGGCCCGTGGGTCCCGCCGCCTCCGGGCGGGCCTTCCGCTTCGCTGATGGTCGGCATCACCTCGCACATCATCTTGAAACAAGAGACGCAGGCTGCGGTCATCGAGTACCGACGGGAGGCGACCGCCCGGCCGCCACGCCCCCCAGCAGAGAAGCAGCGGGAAAACAGCGCCGGAACACGCAGGACGGACGCGGCCACGCGGACGATACTCCAGCTTAGGGGTACAGACCCAAGACCGCCCCTGCCCTGGAGGGCAAACCCTGTGGCACTTTGCTGGCAGAGCTGTGCTTCCTAGTTGCTGAAAACAAGTGTGCTTCTGTGAACTTCCCTCCCCCCCCCCCATTTCCCGGTGGCGGAGAGGAAAAGTCAAAACCCCTGCCGCCCAATCATCTTTCAGGAAAGGCACAGAAGGCGCATACAGCCGGCAGACCTGACAAGTACAAAACCCATCAGGCATCTTGCAGGAATGTGTGCAGTCAGCTCCCGAGGAGGGCCGACGGCTCCCGAACTCTCGGGCTGGATCCGCTGCGGCGCTAAAAGGAACTGGACTCGTTAAGGGCCCGGAGAGGTGTTTTTTAAGGGCTGCAAACGTGCAACGGTCAGTCAACCTAACTTACGTAAGGTACCAGCCAAACACAGGGAGAGAGAGGGAGAGGAGAGAAAACTTCCACTCTTGAAACAGGTCGCTCCAGCCGCGGACGGCCAGGGAGGAAGGAAAAGTGAAAGGGGAGCCCTCGAGCCGCTATTAAGTGTCCCCAGCAGCACGCCGGCCCGGAGGCCGGTTGCCGAGGCTGCAGCCCCGACAAGGCGATGCCCAGGGCTGCGCGCCCGCCGGCGACACCGACCTCCGCCCCGCTCGCGGCCGCGCCGGGAGCCGCAGAGCCGCCCGACCCCGGGGCGGGGACCACCGCTGACAACCGGAGCGCAGCCCGGGACGCCGCTTCTCCCGGCCACAGGTCCTCGGACCCCGCGCCCGGCGCCCGGGTGACCGGGGTGACCGGGGCCACCGGGGCGCCGCGGTCAGGGGAGGGGGCGGCGCGCGGCCACAGAAGCCCGTCCCCGGGAGGGCGCGTCCGCCGGGGGTCCTGGCCTGGGGCGGGGGGCTGACAGCGAGCGCGGAGCAGCCGCCGCGGGGAGGGGGCCGGCGCCCGGGGCGACCTCGGCCCCCTCCGCCCCGAGCCCGCCTCGGCGTCCCGCTCCCTTACCTTGCTCGCCGGCGGGGGCGGGCGAGGAGGCTCCGCGGCGGCTCGCGGGCTGCTGCTCGCTCCAGGCGAGCTCGGGGCCCGACCAAGGCAGCCGCGCCCGCGCCCGCCGGCCCCGGGCCCGCAGCCCCCAGTCAGTAAAGCCGGCCCGCGGCCGGACACTGGCGGAGCGCGAGACGAGCGGGCCCGGCTGCGCGTCGCCGGCGTCAACGTGCCCGACGTCGGGCGCGTCGGCGTGGCGTCAGCGCCGAGCGCCGCGGGCCGGCCCCGCCCCCTGCGAGGAGAGCCGCGGTGGCCGAGTGCGCAAGTGCCGCCCTCTCGGGTGGGCGGGCCGGGAGTCCCGGGAGCCGATTGGCTGGATGCCGCCGGAGCCCCGCCCCTGCCCAGGTGGGGGTCTCCTCGCAGGAGCCGCTGGTCCCGGCTGAGCTCCCAGCGCCCCGACGGCACCTGCTCCGTATATCCTCGGACAGCCGCGGGGACGCCGAAGGCAGTCACCGAGGGTCTTCTGTGCCTCAGGTTCTGCGCCAGACCCTTCCCAGACGTCACGTCCACACACCTTACGGGAGGGCGCGCCCAGGCGCGAGTCACCTGCTGGCTGCGGCTCCTCGGGACCGACCCTCGCAGGACGCACAAGAACGCGGTTTCCATGCGGGGCCCCCTCTCCGAGGCTTACCTCTCTCCCTGCGGAGGCCCAGGCGGGCAGCGGTGGGTGCGGAGTGCAGGCGCCGGAGCCAGGCGCAGCTGGTTCAAGTCCCGGCACGTGCTTCGGCCTGCAGTGTGGGCCGGGGCAACTCGGGAGCCCGCTGGCACTCAGCGCCCCATCTGCGGGTGGGAAAATGACACACCTCCCCCACAGCCGTCACCCCAGGGAGAGCCGGACGGTGGTCATTTGCGTCCTTGTCCTTACCCGTATTCACGTTTTGTCCTTGAACTTTTGAAAGCACCTGTTACGGGCCAAGCCCTCTGCTAGGTCTTGCAGACACAGAGGATGCCAAATACACCTTTAATAAATTAAAGCAGCTGCTCCCCCTTCAGGGTTGGACGCCTGGAGCACGAACTCTTCACAAGCCAAAATGTCGGAGGATTGATTGCTGCCAGGCGCCCCTGGCTACTGACCGTCCCTGGGGAGGCAGCCAGGAGACCCTGCACTCACTCAAGTCTAAGTGAAGGGTGCCTGGGGGGCCGGTGAACCCTTCCAAGGTGATGCCTTGGTTCCCCTTGTGAGCTCTCCAAAAATGGGAGCTACCTACGATTCGTTTCCTCTCCTGGGGTCCAGAACCACACCTTTCTTTCATTCATGTACTCGTTCCTTGAATAACTATTGACTACACATAAATATGAATTTGCACCCCCCTGATCCAGGGTCGGGAACCGAGGGAAACTTCCAGCCCTCCCCAAGTGCACCAGCTTAATTCATCCCGCCCCTATTTGTCAACAGTGCGGGATGTTCACTCTTTTCCTGAACGTGTACAGAGCGCGGCGAGCCAGGCCTGCTCTGGGTTTGGGGAACCCAGAGCCTTTGGGGAACCCAGAGCCGGTCACGGTATTGCTCCCCCAGTTCCCAGCCGGAGGGGAGAAGAGAGACAGGCTGTTACAATGTCTCTTACTGAGCATAGAGCCTACTTAAGATTCTCCCTTTCTCTCTCTCTCTCTCTCTCTCCCTTTCTCTCTCTTTCTCTGTCTCTGTCTCTCTCTCTCTAAAAAAAAAAAAAAAGAATCCTGGAAAATGACTTTTGGGAAGCTAAAATGACTTCTGTGTGTATCTATCTATACCACCCAACTGAACTGTTTCCCCAAAGTATTTATCCCGGAAACATTTGAGAGATTGGGTGGCATCCTTGTAAGGCTCAGGTAGGAAAGCAACGAGCAGGGAAAATGGTTTTGCTCCAATTCTCCTGTTGAAGGCTGGATGAAGAAAGTACAGTTCTGCGGGAGGGGAGGGGACAGACGGTTCATACTGTGCCCGCCAGCCTCAGCTCCCTGGACGATGTAGTTTTTGTCAACCTTGAGCATGGCCCGGACCACGTCTCCTTTCTAGACACGTAAGCAGCTCAGGAGGAGGGTTCTCGTAAGGTCTGAGAGAGTCCCCCATCTGTCTAGAGTATGTCGAACAGGGGCCCCTGGGGGGCTCAGCCGGTTAAGCGTCCGACTTCAGCTCAGGTCATGATCTCTTGGTTCATGGGTTTGAGCCCCGAGTCGGACTCTGTGCTGACAGCTCAGAGCCTGGAGCCTTCAGATTCTGTGCCGCACCACCACCGCCCCCCCCAGCTTGCTTGGCCCCTCCCCGCTCGTGCTCTGTCTCTCTGTGTCTCTCAAAAATAAATAAACATTAAAAAAAATTTTAAGTGTGTAAAACAGCCTAACGAAGGGTGATGTGACAATATGGCTCTGGGGAGGTCTGAGCTGGGGGCGGGTGGTGGAAGGCGCGGCCCCCTGTGCAAGAGGAGGAAACCAGAGCCCAGAGGTGCAGAACGGGTTTGCCCACAGGCACCCAGTTAGTTTAGAGCAGAGTCAGAACCGGAGCCATTAGTGAACCAGGGAGGGGCTTTCGATTCCTGACCCGGTCACTGTGCCGTTATGACCAAGGAGTGGTCTCTTGAAGGGGAAACCAAAGAGGAAGCGTTCTATCGGTGGGTCTCCAGCGCTGCCCAGGTAATCCAGTCCCTATGGAAGGGGTAGGGACCCCGGGCTTGGTGACTTCAGTCACCAGAGTCAACCTGTTTGGGTTTCCCGTGTGTCCCTGCTAACATAGTGAGCAGAAAGGGAAAGAAAGAACCATTTCACTTGTTTGTCTCGTTTCGTTCTATTTATTTATTTGTTTATTTATTTTGAGAGAGAGAGTGCACTTGGGCAAGTGAAGGAGGGGCAGAGAGAGAGGGAGAGAGAATCCCAAGCAGGCTCTGTGCTGTCGAGAGCTGAAAGCAAGAGGGGCGCCTGGGTGGCTCAGGGCATGATCTCACGGTCTGTGAGTTCGAGCCCCGCGTTGGGCTCTGTGCTGACGGCTCAGAGCCTGGATCCTGCTTCGGATTCTGTGTCTCCCTCTCTCTCTGCCCTTCCCCTGCTCACACTCTGTCTCTATGTCTCTCAAAAATAAATAAACGCTAAAAAAAAAAAAAAAAAAAAAGAAAGCAAGAGTCGGACCCATAACTGACTGAGCCACGCAGACATCCCTCATTTGGTTCCTAAAGTAATTCCCCGAGTGGCTGATCCTGGGTCCTGCCCATTAGGCAGATGAGGAAACTGAGGAACAGGAGGTTGGTAAGCAGGAGAGACCGTCACCCAGAATGTTCCGGTTGCCGTGGCAATTCTATTTCTCGCGGCCAACCGGTACTCAAGTTTTTGATCCGTGGACGAGCCCCTCAGGAGCTTAGCTGATATGTGTTCACCCCTGTGAGCGCGGATGGGAAAATCGCATTTGCAGAACCTTTTACGGAGACCCATGTCCCCATATAACCTCACTCAGGCCCTCACGGGTGCATCCTACTTCCTTTTACAATGAGGACACTGGGACTCAAGAGGTTAGCTTACTTGTCCAGTTTATGATTCGGTTGAAGCTGGGGCTTGAACCTAAGACTGCCTCCAAAGCCAGTTTAAAAAAAAAAAAATTTTTTTTTAACATTTATTTATTTTTGAGAGACATAGAGACAGAGTGTGAGCAGGGGAGGGGCAGAGAGAGAGAGGCAGACACAGAATCCAAAGCAGGCTCCAGTCTCTGAGCCGTCAGCAAAGAGCCCAACGCGGGGCTCGAACTCACAGACCGCGAGATCATGACCTGAGCCAAAGTCAGCCGCTCGACCGACTGAGCCACCCAGGCGCCCCCACAGCCAGTTTTGATGCTACATCTAAAAGTGTCCCCAGATCCCCAAAGCTGGGGACAAAACCTCTGGAGCAGTGCTGGACCACCAAGGTACTGACCCCGATGCCCACGGGGGGGGGGGTCTCTGGGCCTCTCAGCCACCTGGTCTGAGACGTGCCACATTATCCCAGCACGATGCCAGGCCCAGGGCGCCACGGGCTCCGAGACCATCTCAGGGCTTCCCCCGCAGCGTGAAGACTTCGGTCCCCTTCTTCTGTATAATTATATTTTAAAAGCAAGTCATAAACCTCTTGCAACTTGTTCGCCTTGACGATTTCATTGTGTTGATCGGACAGAGCCGATCGTAAAAATGCCCAGGAGAAAGACCCAGAGAGGTCGTTCAAGCTCTCTGAGGGTGAGGCTGGAGCCCAGCCCTTACCTTAACCTTGACCTCGGGGAACGTACATAACCCGTCCTAAGCCCCAGTATCCTCATCTGTCAGTCAGGGGCGAGAACGGCCATGCGAACCACTACGCTGGGGCTTTGGGAGACTCCTGGCTGGACATACGAGGCGACTGCCCTGGACCCACTCTGGGCTCTCTGCCCGGTCACCATCTCCCTCTGTGGGCGGTGCTTTCTCACAGTCGTTACAAACGTAGCCTCTGGAGCGGGCCGGTCCAGTTCAAGCGTGGCTCTGCTCCTTTTCACCGTGCTGTGTACTCCCAGGCCAGTTGCTTGAACTCCCTGGGCCTCCGTTTCCTCCTACCTGAAGGGAGGGGGCTGGTGCCACCTCAGAGGGTGGCCGTGAGGACTAAGCGAGCCAGGAAAGACTTACGGGAGGTCATCACTGGCGGAAGTTGTTTCATCGGGCCTTGGCCAGCCCCCTGGAGGGGATCGGGCTTGGTCCGGGTCCACGCCGGTTCTCATCAGCGCCACGGGCAGGGTCTTCTGGGGCTTTCCTCTGTGCTAAACAAGACAGCCGTGCGGGGAGCAAGCCCCTGTCCTGGCGGATGTGTGGCCGGGCGCCGTGCCCGCCGTCTTGAGGCCACAAGACGTCTTGAGACCGTGCCCAGCGTGTTTCCTTCCCACGAATATCCTTCCCACTGGGGAAAAGGTTACCTGTTTCCCAGCCCCAAAGAGCCAGAAAGACCAATCAAGAATCCCAGAAAAAGTGAAAAGTAGATGACTGCTCTCTTTGTAGAGTTAACCTTGACCAGCACGCGGAGGCCGGCGGCCAGCCGAGTCAGAGCGAGGACCGGAAACGCTGTCACGTGGACTGAAGGGCCAGGCAAGGGCGACAGCTCGGAGCTGGAGAGAAGTGGCCCCTTTGGCACGTGGAACGGCCCCGGTCTCGGTCGCTCGCCGCTGGCCGCCACGCCCTGCGAGCGCCCGCTCTCGGCCCGGCCTGTGCCGCCGCTGAGTTGCCCTTGCCTGGTGACAGAAAGAGGAACGAGCTTATCCACACGGGACGCTGCAGACGAATCCCGTGAGCGGCGTTCTGCGGGATAAGCAGCCGAAGTACCTCGACCGGCTGCTGCCCGGCCCGTGTCGTGCGGTCGGCACGACGAGAGATCTCAGCGGTACATTATGTGAATCCGCCCCCTGACACCTGCCGGCAGCGGGCAGTGTCCGAAGAGTCACCGCCGGCTACGGCGTTTTGTCGGGCAGATGAAATAGTTCCATCGTTAAAAAAAAAAAAAACACCCAGGGGGGAGTCCGGACGACACTGTGCTGAGGGAAAGAAGTCCGTTCGCGAAGGGGCAACTTCATGTGGTGGGGTCGCCGGAGCGGTCAGCTTCCCAGAGTCCGAGAGTGGACAGGACAGTGGACAGCGGGCGCCGAGGCTGGGGGGACGGGAGGGAGAGTCAGAGAGTCCGTCCGGGGCGATGGAAAGGCCTGGGGACGGATGGTGACGGCCAAACAGTGTGAATATGTTTAATGCCACCGAGCTCCCCACTTAGAGTTGAGATGGTAAATTTCATGTCGTGAGTATTTTTACGACAATGAGAGAAAGCCACCACCGGGACTCCTACTTCCCAAATTAACGATGCTTCGTGCACACTCCTAAACACTTGCCGAGTATCGATGCCAAAGGAAAGACATTTTCCTACGACTGAAATATTTGTCACGGAACAAAGGAACGAGGAGGGCACCTGGGCGGCTCAGTCTGTTAGGCGTCTGACTCTTGATTTCAGCTCAGGTCAGGATCTCATGGTTTACGAGTTCAAATCCCAGGTCGGGCTCTGGGTTGACAGCAAGGAGCCTGCTTGGGATTCTCCCTCTGCCTTTCTCTCTCTCTCTCAGAATAAATAAAATAACAACAACAACAGGTCAAGATTATCAGCTAGAGCAACCAAATTTTCCTTTATTTATTTTAACTTTTTTTTAATGTTTATTTTATTTTCGAGAGAGAGAGACGGAGCATGAGTGGGGGTCAGAGAGAGAGGGAGACACAGAATCGGAAGCAGGCTCCAGGCTCTGAGCTGTCAGCACAGAGCCTGACGCGGGGCTCGAACTCACAGACCGTGAGATCGTGACCCGGGCCGAAGTCAGCGCTTAACTGACTGAGCCCCCCAGGCGCCCCCCAAACTTTTAAATATGAGATATTTGTGGGATTATCTTTACATGTTTTTAATGATTTTTATTTGGCAATTATTTTTTTGTTAATTCCTTCTTTAAATGTTTTCTATTATCAAACGTCTCTATCAGATGGAGATCATTTTCACATTAATTTATATTATATTTATATTATATATTATACTTCATGTTAATTTATATTATATTATATAAGTTATAATATATTACAGATTTATATTATATATTATATTTTATTAACATATGTAATATTGTAACGTTATGTTGGTTTATAACAAGAAGTCATGCGTTTATTTTTTTTCTTACCTTTGAACCTGTTTGTCCTGATCACCCATTATTTGAAAGCTCATAAGCACAGTGTTTTGAAAACTACGGAATAATTAAGGTTTGGGGAATTCCCATTCCTGGATCCCAAGCCCTAAAGATGGGTATCAGCTGGGAATTTGGAAACCGCGATTGCTTCCATACCCGGGAAACAACATCACCCCGGGAGGCTGTGCCAAGCAGTGCCCGCCCCCCGCTGGCCTTGTTGGCGGAATAAACGAATGTGTTGTTTGAGCACCTTTAGGCGAACCGACGTACGCAGGCAATGGCAGGACAGCCAGGAAAACCTTCTTCTTTCTTCCCGACACTTCCTTAAAATCGCCTCAAATTTGGGGGCTCCTGGCCGGCTCTGTTGGTGGAGCACGCAACTCTCGATCTTGGGGTCGTGAGTTCGAGGCCCACGTAGGGTGGAGAGGTTACTTAAAACCTTTAAAAAAACAAAAACCACTTTAACTTCGATAGACGCCGCAACAACCATTAGGCGTTGCCATTTGTGTACATTTCGGCAGACGCTGTCGCGCTGAGCCCCTTCGGGCCCGGCGCCAGGCCGGACGCTGGAGATACACTGACGAATCGAGACGTCAGAACGCAGGCTCGAGGCGCAGGAAGAGATGAATGAGCCGACCGCCCGCACCTGCGCTGAACACAGAGGGCGCTTCGGCCAGGGAGAGCCTTGGAGAGTGCGGTGGTCGGTCTTCGCGGCCACTGCCAAGTTACCGTAGAACCAAAGGTGTGGCATTTCGTGTAACAAAACAGATGGAAAAAGCTGAAAAACTTTGCTCCGCCTTGGTGCGTGCTATTGGTTTGGTAGGGCTGCTGTCACAAAGTCTCTGGGGCGGGGCGCTTTAAACAACACGACGCCCCGTCCCCATCCTGGAGGCCGGAGCCCGAGGGCCAGGCGGGGGCAGGGCCGGGCCCTCCGGAGGCCTCTCCCCTTGCGCACGGACGGCGGTCCTGCCCCAGTGTCCTCACGGGGCCGTCCCTCTGTGCGTGTCTGTGTCCTGATGTCCTCTGCTTACAGGGACCCCGGTCACGTTGGACCAGACCCCACCGGAGGACCTTAAAGCCCCTCTTGAAAGACCTAAACTCCAAATACATTCTGGGGTGCAGGAGCTCAGGACTCCGACGCAGGAATTTGGGGGGCACAAGTCAGCCCGTGACGGCCTGCCTCTGCGGTGCCCTTGGCTTTGGCCAGCACCGATACCCCGATAACCTTCCCCGCACGCCCGGTGTGGCCTCCTTGCCAGCTTGACTGGTGTAAACCAGACCGGCCCACTTGGGACGCGAGGGTTCGCAGGATACATTTGACTGCCTCCAGAGACTTGTGACAGTGCGTCTCGAAACACTCAGGCTGGGGGCAGATTCTCCGAGCCTCGCGAGTAAATCCTATTTTTCGCTCTCACGCCCGAAGAATGCGGAGTCGCCTCTTGACGCGACGTCGCGGGGAGGTAAGTTAGTGACCACGTGCTTCGTGCGTAGCTGGCAGGCGGCCTAACCGCGGCTACTGTCTTTCTCCAGCGGTGCTGCGTTCACCGCACGGCCAGGGAGGAATCTGTGCTTTTCCTGCGCATCATGGATCTTCACACGCTTCCGCCGAATGGGGCCTCGACGGCGGGGGCGCCCTCCCCGCCATGCCGCCCTCCTCCCCCGCCCCCTGCCTTGGGTCCCTCCCTCGCTCGGTGCCCTTGGCCGGCGCCTTGTCTCCCGCCCCCGGGATGACGAAAGGAGGGCTCCCAGCTTGGCCGGGGTTGATGGAGAAGATTCCCAGAACCTGCTGGCTGGGATCCAGAACGCAGGGAGGGACAGAGTCCTGGGTGTTGGGCAGCGGGGAGGGGGGAGGGGGGGATTTTTGCTTTAATTCGGAAGGGAAGATTCGCCCCTGTGCTTCCCGGGGGCCAGAGGAGGTGGCGGCGGCGGCCGCGGTCCCGATGAAGCCGGGAAGGCCCGAGGCCAGGCCCGAGGAGCAGGTTGTGGGCACAGGGCTGAGGGAAGGCGCTTCCGAGCTCCGGGGAGAAGAAGGGCGGCCTCCTTCCCTTTGGCCAGCCGATGCCAACGGAGACAGCTCCAACGGGCACGGAAACAGCCCGAGGTGGTGCCCGGGACGCCGTGCCAATGGGTTTCCAAGAACGGATTCCCAGAGAACGGGGCAGTCCCGGTTCTGGGAACGCACAGGCTGGGAGCTGCCTCCCCCCCCCCCCACCCCCAGCTTTGTCGAGGGCTCATTCACGCAAAGTCTCTGCGCTAGCCGGCCCGGGGTTTTCGATTAGGCAGAAGGAGGACGCGTGGGATCTTGGGGGGATTGGCAGGAGTTTCCCCAACCTGGGAGGCTGCAGAGTGGAGGGTCCGGCACGCTCCCGACTGAAGTCCCTTCCCCAAGTGTGAGCACAGACAAGGTCGTGCCAGGCAGGGGGAGGGGCCCAGGGCAGGGCCGGGCGGCAGTCAGTCCCTCGGTCTTGATCTCCAGCTCGGAGCGGGAGCTCATTGGTGGAGCAGTCACCGCTCCGTCAAGAGGGCAGGACCGGTGACAGTGACCGTGGCTTGCCTGCCGTCCTCCACGGCTGTAGGCGAGGTCCCAGGGAGACCATCTGGAGAAATCCCTTCCTCCTGGGCCGGCCGGGCGCCCCGCTGTGACCCAGCCCACCACGCGGCCTCCTTAGGACCAGGCTGAGGTGCTCAGGTCACCCGTGCGGGACTTCAGGCCTTCAGTCCACAGGACCTCTGGAGGGCCCGCGAGGCAGGAAGGGATGGAACAGGCGGGATCTTGGGGGAGACAAGCCCTCGGCAAGTGATCACCCCTCCTAGCCCCCCGTTTCTTTCATGACAAGAGGACAGGGTAGGAGGAGAACGGGTGGCAGTGGCAAGCTGCACGAGACACTCCTGGCTAGTCTGAGGGTGGACGGCGGCAGCAGGTCGTTTCTCACAAGAGAGAACGAGAATGGCCCTTCTCCTCGGATGACTTAATGCTTTTTCGCGACAGAACCCACCCCTTCGTGTCACTCCCCGGCGCCTGGACGGGGGCGGGGCCTCACCGCTGCTGCTTAAAGGCTGAAATGCCCATTGAGCCGCGTCCACGTCCCTGCGGGCGGCTGAAAAACAGGTTCTCTCTGCCCCTGACCTACTTCTCACCGGGTCACATCGACTCCGAACCGGAAGGTGACTATTGCTCCCGCCGCCCCCACGCCCGCCCCTCCCCCACAGGGCGGCTTTCCTCCTCCGTGCATGTTCCCGGAAATGGCCAGCACCTGCGGCGTGGCACAGGTGGCCGGGGCAGGGAGGTGTGGGACCCCTGGGGACTCCCCCAAGCCCTGCCACTCAGCCGCAGCTCAACAAGCCGCCCTGGCACCCAGAGAGCCTGCCTGCGGCGGCGCTGGCTGAGTCACAGCGCGTCCCTTCCTGGCTTCCGACACACTTGGAATAAAACCTGTGGTTCACCCAGCTCCACTCCTACCGGCCTTTGTGGCCCTCAACCCTGCCAGGCTGGCTCCTGCCCCAGGGCCTTTGCACTTGCTGCTCTTCCTTGCCCTGAACACTCTGAGCAAGCCCTTTACAGGACCAACGTCTCCTAGTCACTGAGTCCCGCACCATGAAGTCTCCTCGTCCGGGAGGTCACCCTGCCACGCAGCCCCCTTCATCCGGCTTGCCTCTGCTTCTGCTCCGCCTGACACAGGAGCTCTTTGCGCCATGACCGGCTGGATGTGGTCCCAGTGTGGGAGGTAGAAGCCGGGAGCCTCAGGCAGCGAGGCGATGAGCTCGGTCCCCAGAGCGGAAGGAGAGATAACAGGCCGACTCCCAGCCCGGCTCTTGTAAGCCTGTGATGTTCTGTGAGGCCAGGTGCGGAGGACACCAGGTGGGCAAGGAGCCTAAACCCCATTGGCAGGGACAGGATGCAGGGGAGGGGGCTGAGGGGAGGGGTGGAGCACAGGGGAGGTCACCATCACAGGTCCATGGGAAGTAGGGTGGTCTTCCTGGAAGAGGCAATATTGAAGGCGGGACAGAAAGGATGAGTAAGGGTTGGTGCCGCGAGGGAGTGGGGCGGGAGGTCCCGGCCGAGGGACGAGCCAGCCCAAAGGCGGGGAGGCCACTCCACCCTTCACCCCCTCTTCCCAAAGATCTGTTCCACACGAGGGAGATGGGGCTAGAAGGGGGCTCCTCCCTGCCGCCCCCTCTCTGGGGCCCCCTTTCCCACGGCCTGCGGCGGGCTCCGCCCGGCCCCAGCTGCCAGCTCGGCCCCCGGGGAGTGTGGGAGGGAGCCCTACCACTGGCCATGCCGCAACTTGCCGGCGGATAACAGGCTCCAGTCACTCGTGAGAAAGATCGAGAAGCCCTCTAATAAAGGCCGAGAAAACCAAACGAAGCCAGAAAAGCTCACTGCCGTGGCACAGGTGAACTGGGAGGAGCCGGCGTGCTTTCTCCGGGGCCTTCACGGGACAAGCCCGGTTGAGGCCGGAGGCGGGGAACGGAAAAGGAGGCTGGCCGGCTCGGCCTAAGCCCCAGGTCCAGTTCGCGGCCACACTGACGCCTTGGGGGCACCTGGCTTCAGGCGTGCACCTGCCCCTGGGACCCCAGCACCCAGCCTGGCCTGTCCCCTCCCGGGCGCAGAGGGTGCGGCACGCAGCCCCAGGCGAGGCCAGACCGCGGAGAGCAGGCCCCGGGCAAGACGGCTTCCACGCCCCCCTTCCAAATCAGCCCCTGACATTCGGCCCATTGGATGAGGACGAGGGGCTGGGTTGGTCCAAAGCCACGCGGTCTGTGGCTCTGTGAGCACCGTCCGGACCTGGATCCTCACTCCCCCATACCTGTGCAGCCGCGGGCGGCTCACCCCACCTCTCTGTGCCTTGGTTTCCTCGACTGCCTCGCAGGGGTCTCCACGGTGCTCCCGCGGCGCGGTCAGGGCTACAGCGCTCCGCCACAGGGCTCGGTGGGCCGGTCCGGGAGAGCGAAGTGCACACAGCGCCCCGCCCACGTTAGGGGTCCACGGTGACCGGCCGAAAGTGCTGCCCTCCTGCCCCTCCTGGAGACGGTGCTCCTGGGCTGCCGGGGTCAGAGCACAGACCCTCTCTGGAGGCTGCCTGCCTGCAGGCCCCGCCGGGGAGTTTCGGAAGCCAAACGGAGACCTTGGGGACAGAGGTCTTGCCAAGTGAAGGCGGAGGCGGGAGAACCGAAAATAAAAGCAGCTGACGGGAGCTGGCGGCACCTCGGCGGCATCTCCGCAAGGTCCCTGCAGCGAAGTGTCCCCGAGGGGCGGGTGTGCTCGCTCCCCGCTCCGCACGCGCCGCCCTGTCCCAGGGACAGAGAGCGAAGGTGGCAAGTGAGCAGTGGGCAGGGGGACCCTCTCCAACCCCGGGGACCTGGGACAGATGCTGCTTCTGCGCCCGCGGGGAGGCCAGGCCCAGCTCGCCCGCCCGCTCACCCACACGCGCTCTGTGTCTGCTCTGTGACGGAGCCCCCTCTCCTGTCCTTTTGTCCCCCGCCCCCCGCAATGGTATCCTTCTAGATGCCGGTGGCCCCTGTACAGGTTGGGAAATCCGCCCCCCCCGCTGTTCCCACCCACCTGGGACCTCAGGCTACAAGCCTGTTTAGAAACGAGTGTTTCCAGATGTAATTAGTTAAGACGAGGCCATGCTGGAGGCAGGTGTGCCCTAAATCCAGTGACCGGTGTCCTCGTAGGGGGACCGAGTGAAGACACACAGGGAGGAAGGCCACGTGCCCCTCCAGAGGCCGAGACCGGAGGGACGCAGCGGCGAGCCAGGGGACGCCCAGGATTGTCAAAAGCCACAGAAGCAGGAAGAGGCAAGGAAGGATTCTTCCCTGGACCTCTTGGAGGGAGCGCGGCCCTGAAGACACTTCGATTCAGGACTTCCGGTCTCCAGAAGCTGTCTTCAGGCACCTGGTTTGTGGTCTTTCGTTATGGCCGGGGAGTTGTGACCCGGCGCAAACCCAGAAACTTGATGGGTCCCTGGCTTTCAAAACAAAACCGAACTGTAAACACCATCCCTGAGACAACCGGGGAAGCCTGCACACGGACTGGACGGTGGATGCTGTCGCCGTGGAATTCCCAGCGCGGCACCGGTCTGTGGCTCGGAAGGCACAGAGGCTCCTCGCTCCGGGAGACGCCGCCGAAGGGGCTGGGGACAAAGCACCATCAGGCAGAATCTTACTTTCAAACGTTCAGGAAGAGGAAACCGGCTGCCTTGCTGTTGGCCTATGGAGAGACGGCAAAGAGCGAGGGAATGCGTTAATGATTGCTGAGCCCAGGTGGAGACAAACACTGTTGCTCTACTGTGCTTGTCTCGGGGAAGGGTGTAAATCTACATAATAAAAGTGCAGGGGCGCCCGGGGGGCTCAGTCGGTTGAGCTTCGACTTCAGCGCAGATCATGATCTTGAGTTTCATGAGACCGATCCCCCCATCGGGCTCTGTGCTGACAGCTCGGAGCCTGGAGCCTGCTTCGGAGTCTGTGTCTCCCCCTCTCTCTCTGCCCCTTCCTGGCTCGTGCTCTTCTGTCTCTCTTTCTCTCAAGAATAAACATTAAAAAAATTTTTTTAAGTGGAGAGGCGAGCTCAGCCTGTTCTCCAGACTCCCGCCACCTGCTGCGGCCTGGGCCACCTCTGCTCCAGCTTTCCAGCTGGCTGCCTTCGTGCCCAACCCTCCCCACCCCCCCCCCCCCCCGCAATCCGCTCCAGCCACCGTCCGCACTGCGGCCGCGCTCCCCCAAATCGAAGCCTACCCTGGCCTTCCTGGCTTGAAGCCCTCCTAGCCTGCTCCTGGGACAAAGTTCAAATTCCTTACGCGGCGCATGAGGTCCTGTGTTACCTCTCCAGGCCCGCACTGCTCTCCGCCTACCTCCTCACCTCCTGCCCTTCGCAGGGACGTCCTTCCTACCCCCACCTGCCTGCTCCACCTTCTGGTGTCAACTTAGAGGCCCCCTTTCTGCAAGTCACGTGTCTGCACCACGTGCTCCAGGGAGCATATTTAGTCCGTGCGTCATCTATCAAAGCTCAGATGCTGCAAATACTTTCTGAGGGCATTTCTCCTCTGCCTGGTGGTATCTCCATGAGGAGAAGGACTGAGACTGTATTGTCATTATCTCCTACCCATCAGGCCGAGGACTTGGCACATTGTGAGTATCGATAAAAACCAATGGATGAACATATTGGGGCTGGGTGGGTGGATGGGTGGATGAGTGGATGGATGGATGGATGGATGGATGGATGGAGAGATGGAAGGATGGATGGATGGATGGATGGATAGGTGGATGGAGAGATGGAGAGATGGATGGATGGATGGATGGATGGATGGATGGACGGATGGATGTGTGGATGGATGGATGGATGTGTGGATGGATGGATGTGTGCATGGATGGATGGATGGATGAATGGATAGTTGGATGGATGGATGGATGTGTGGATGGATGGATGGATGTGTGGATGGATGGATGGATGGATGGATGGACAGACGGACAGATGGAGAGGCGGGTGAATGAGTGGATGGATGGGTGGGGATGGATAGATGGATGGATGGATGGATGGATGGATGGAGAGATGGAAGGATGGATGGATGGATGGATGGACAGACAGATGGATGGATGGAGGGAGGGATGGAGGGATGGATGGATGAATGGACAGATGGATGGACAGATGGATGGATGGATGGATGGATGGATGAATGAGTGGATGGATGGTTGGATGGATGGATGAACAGATGGATGGACGGATGGATGGATGGATGGATGGATGGATGGATGGACAGATGAGTGGATGGATGGATGGATGGATGGATGGATGAGTAGATGGATAGATGGATGGATGGATGGATGGATGGATGGATGAGTGGACAGATGGATGGATGGATGGATGGATGGATGGATGGACAGACGGATGGATGGATGGATGGAGGGAGGGATGGAGAGATGGAAGGATGGATGGACGGATGGATGGACAGATGGATGGATGGATGGATGGATGGATGGAGAGACGGAAGGATGGATGGATGGACAGAGAGATGGATGGATGAGTGGATGGATGGTTGGATGGATGGATGAACGGATGGATGGATGGATGGATGGATGGATAGATGGATGGATGGGTGGATGGGTGGACAGATGAGTAGATGGATGGTTGGATGGATGGATGGATGGACGGATGGACAGACAGATGGACGGATGGATGGATGGAGAGGTGGGCGAGTGAGTGGATGGATGGGTGGGCAGACGGATGACAGGACACGGAGGTGCCACGAGGCCCCGGGGGAGGAGGGCGCCGGGTCCAGCTGCAGGAGGCCGCCCGGAGGACTTGAGGGGCAGCACTTTGGAGGCAGCAGCAATGTCATGGGCGCCTCCTCCTTGCTGGCACCTTGCTGCCACTTTACATGTGACGCCTCCCTCCTCCTCGCAACAGCCTTGGGAGTGAGATGTCTTTCCTCTCTAGGCCCCTTTTCATTGGAAATTACTATTTTAAAAATGTTTTTTTTTTAATGTTTATTTATTTTTGAGAGAGAGAGACAGACAGACAGAGCATGAGCAGGGGAGAGGCACAGAGAGGGAGACACAGAATCTGAGACAGGCTCCAGGCTCTGAGCTGTCAGCACAGAGCCCGACGCGGGGCTCGAACTCGGGAATCGCGAGATCATGACCTGAGCTGAAGTCGGACGCTCAACCGACTGAGCCACCCAGGCGCCCCGGAAATTACTATTTTAATAAAAACTTTAAATAAGCAACGTTTGCATCTGACGTAGCATTTAAAAGTGGACAATGGTTGGCAGGAAGAAATACACTTTCCTCACTGCTGACTGTCCAGACTGCTGTCGACATAGTAGGAGTTCAGTAAACATGAACAACTAGAACGACATTTTACACGCATAGGCACTAAGGCTCGGAGAGGTTTGGGAACTTGCCGGACATCCCACAGCTTGCTAAATCAGCCACGTCAGGGTCTGTAATTAAGGTTCACAGCTGGGTTCCCCTAACTCCAGACCTGCCCCGGCGGCCTGGGGTGGATGGTGGGGAATGGGGTTGGGAGCGTAGGCGTGGCGGGGCCAGAGACGAAGGCTCAGAGGCAGCGAAGTCCTGGCACCATCCGGGTACAGAGAGGGACTTGGCCACGGCAGAGGGGCGTGTCAGGGAATGGGGTGGAGCTGAAGTTGGCTTCAAGGCCTTGAATGCCAGGCTGAGGAGTGGGCACTGCCTTGCCTGGCTCTAAAGGGCAGTGCTGGGAGGCGGAGCAGAGCCAGACGCAGGAGAAGGGCAAACGAAGTCCTTCTGGTGTTCGGGAGGCGGGAGGCCCGGGAGACACTGGAAGGCCGATACCCCAGAGCGGGGTGGGGCCACGAGCTGCAGCGAGACCGGCTGGATGTGGTCTCGAAGCCTCCGCCGGGGGGTGGTTAGCGATGCAGGTTGTTCATCGAGTTGAGTGCAGGTTCCACTGGACGCTGAGTCGGGGGGGGGGGGGCAGTGTGCTAGATCCCTTCTAGAACTGCATATCAGGAGGGGGAAGAGGGTGGTACCGGATGCTGTCATAAAAGGGAACGTGACGGACAGCCCCGTCGGAGCCACTCACGGGGGGCCCCAGACCAGTCGGGGCCACAGAGACAGAGGGCAGGGTGGCGGGCGCTGGGGCCCAGAGTCTCCGTTTGGGAACACAAGCTTATGGGGGCGGGTGTGCTGACGGTGCCCGGCAGTGTGACTGTGCTTAACGCCGCTGAGCACGTGGCTATTTAGATGGCAAATTCTGCGTCATGAGATTTCACCAGGATAGAAGGGGGGGGGCATTGGATTCGGAGCCGCCGGTCCTGACCCCCCGGCTAGCGCCGGCAGGGGGACGCGGGATGACTGTGCAGCTCCGGGGGACAGGGCTTGAAGGAGTGTCTGGCGGAGGGGCACCTGGCGGGCTCGGCCGGTTCCACATCCGACTCTTGACGTCGGCGCAGGTCAGGAGCTCACGGTTCAGGGGTTCGAGCCCCGGGTCGGGCTCTGTGCTGACAGTGTGGAGCCTGCCTGGGACCCTCGCTTTCCCTCTCTCTCTGCCCCTTCCCCGTGCTGTCACTCAAAAATAAATAAATTTTTTTAAAAAAGTGTCAGGTAGAACCAAGGTGCCCTCTACGCAAATGGCCAGGGGTGGGGTGGGGTGGGGAGGGAGACCGAGGCCTTCCCACCTCTCCCTCCACTCTCCACCCAAGGAAAGAGTCTGTCCCTGCCTCTTGCTCCCCAAGAAAGTTGAGGCAAACCGGGGACTCCGTGCTCACGGCCCCTCGACGGCGAGCCCATCTTGGAATCCGTCCGGCAAAGGACCCCTCTGTGTCCGTAAGAAAGCCACGATTTCCTCCCAGGCGTGTGTCACTAAGGAAGGGGACCGATGCGTGGGGACCCGGGCACTTTCCCGCAGGTGAGCTCGCTCTCCTAGGAAGCGGAGGCGGGCACCACACGAAGCGACGCTTCTTCGAGGCCCCAGCAAACGCAGCCGTGACGTGCGTCGACGGTCCCGCCTGGTGGGCATCTGGTCTTCATCGTGCTTCTTACAGAGTGAAAGGTTGTTTTCTTTCTTCCTGCCACGGCCGGGAAGCCGGAGAGAGCGGCTGAGGGCTGGTCTCGAGCAGGGGACGCAGAGGACGGAGGGGTTGGAGGGCGGGGAGCTGGAGCCACGCCTGTGGGTGTGTGAGCGGCCTCCGGCTGCCGGAGCCCAGGCCCCCAGACTGGCTGGCTTAGAGCGACCGGAATGTGTTGCCTCCCGGCGTGGGGGCCAGAGGTCCCCAGTCAGCGGGTCGGCAGGGCTGGCTCCTTCCGGAGGCTCTCTCCCAGCTTCTGGCGGGTGTTGGAACCCCTTGGCCTGTAGCTGCCTCGACCCAACCAGCCACTGCCTCTGTCGTCCTGCAGCGTTCTTCCCTGCATGTCTTTCTGTCCAAATTTCATCATCTTCTTCTTCTTTTTAATGTTTATTTTTGAGAGAGAGAGACAGAATGAGAGTGGGGGAAGGGCAGAGAGAGAGAGAGAGGGAGACACAGAATCCGAAGCAGGCTCCAGGTTCTGAGCTGTCAGCACAGAGCCCGACGTGGGGCTCGAACTCACGAACCGTGAGATGATGACCTGAGCCGAAGTTGGACGCTCAACCGACGGAGCCCCCCAGGTGCCCCAAATTTCATCTTCTTATAAGGACCCTGGGCACTGGGCGTAGGGTCCACCCTAACCCACTGTGACCTCATCTTGGCTACACTGCAAAGACTCCTGTTTCCAAATTCGGTTCCCATTCGGAGGTCACAGGGGAGGGGGCATGAAGTTTTGCGGAACGCCATTCAGCCCAGCAGGGGGCTCAGGGAAGGGACCCCGAGCTGGGGTCCCCCGTCTCCATGGCCTTTCATGTTCTCCACGACCGGGGGCCAAGAGGGCCGGCCGGCCGCCAGGAGCACTGTCCAGTGGCACGACCTCTGGCCCCTTCCACGGGAATCCTTACCCGGGTGCTGCTCCCGGGGAGGCGAGGGGGGCTCGAGGCTCTGCCGGGATCTGCGATCTGCGCCTGCGGCCGGGCGGCCACCCTGCAGGCAGAGCCCGAGCGCGGGGTGAGCTCTCCGGCCCGGCGGGAAGGCCCCGTGTCCTCGCTGCCCCCCCCCCGCCCGGTGGACGGCCGCCCCACGCGAACCAACAGGTCTTTGTCTCCGGAGAGCCGCTGCCCGTGGGCTGCACACAGGACGCGACCCGGCCCGGGAGGGGAGGGAGGAGAGGGGCGGGTTTCTAGAACACGCCGGTAATAACGGGGCGGCGATGGCGTCAGAGATCACTTATCAGCGCTCGCCGCGTCTCAGGCGTTTTCCACCCACGGGCCCTCAGAGGCAGGAGTGCATTTTCCCACACGCGCTTCTGGAACCTTCCCACCGCCCCATGGGAGAGCGGACTCTCGCCTCCCTCTCCCGGCTGGTGGCCCTCACTGGTAGCTGGTGGTCGGGGGGAGGCCGTCCCTGGAGACCTGCAGGCGGAACCACCCCCGGAGCCCTTCCTGAGGGGGCCCGGGACCCAGGGGCAGGATCGGCGTTTCCCGCCCGAGTCCGGGGTGGCGTGTTTGCACACACAGGTCATGGGGTCGTCAGCCCATTTCTCAGGTGAGGAGGATGAGGCTCCGAGGCCGAGCTAAACTCGCGCGGGGCCACACAGCAGACAGACAGGAGGGGCCGGACCCGCAGCCGGTGTGTGGACTTGCAGGCCGGGCCCCACGGAGCTAACGTTTTCTCCACCCGAACTTACCCCTCGGCGCCAGTCGGTGGCGTCTCCTGGGCCGCCGGGCGCGGGAGGGACAGCCGGGCTCACGTCGGGGACCCCGCTCGGAACCCGGACGTGCACCTGCTGCTGGGGGGCTGGGCCGCCTTACGCTCAGCCTGGGTCTCTCAGCACCTCTGTGTCCCACAGGGCTCATCCCTCCGTCGGGGCTGTTTCCTGAGCACCTGCTGCGTGCCAGGCTCCTGCCGGGAGCTCGGGACCCAAAGGCAAATAGAGTTCCCTGCGCAGCTGAGCCAGGCCGACGGGCAGAGGCTCCGGGAAGTCACCCAGGCTCCCCCAGCAGGACAGACTCCCTGCCCGTTGGCCTCCCTGCTGCAGTCCCCTCGCGGGCCGTGAAAAAAATAACAGCCGACACGTCTTGGGGGCCAAGTGGGTGCCGGACTCTCTTCTAAGCCCTTGGCACGTATCGGGTGGTCTAACGCTTCGTGCCCATTTTACAGAGCAGCAGGACTGAGGCAGAGAGAAGCAGCCGAAGTCGCCCAGGGGTCCCAGCCGGCAGGAGGCAGTCCTGACACTCTGGTTCTGGAGCCAGGGCTAACCGCAAGCTGGGAGCATTTGAGAAGCACCCACGCGGGGGGCCGCCGGGCGGTTCCAGGCTGGGGCGTCAGGGGGCGTCGGGGGGGGGAGCGCCCCGGGAGGCCAGCCTTGCACCGCACTGTGCTCTCAGCCGGCGGGCTCGTCCTGCCAGCTGACTCTAGGTAGCGGTGAGGTAAGGGACCTGGCAGCGGCTAGCTCTGAGTCACATGGTGAGAAAGTCGGTCCCGTTTCAACTACCGGTCAGCCCTGAATAAACGGACACAGTCTCGGGCTAATGATGACTAATGTCTTTTTGAGCGAAGACAGAAGCCCTCGAGGCCGGAGCCTCCAAGGGCAGCGGATTCTGCGAACGATTTCGGAATATGACGTTTCCATTGCATTCATCTGTATCGTGGCTGATGCTCCAAGCGATACTGTCTTCATTGGTAGGTTGGCGGCAAGCTTCTGAAATCCCTGAATCACGGCGGCTTCGGTGAGAGAAGGTTAGTTCTCTCAAGCAAATGCAGCCCTGAGATAAAACTCTCAGGGCTGGTGGAGAGGCTCCGCGGCCATCAGGACCACTGGCTCCTTCCGTCTTCGTGCTTCTCTCGTGGTCCAACACGGCTGCCAGCGTGCCAGCTCTCATGCTTGCATTCCAGAAGGAAGAAGGGGATGCTGAAGCACCCATCCTCCTCCCTCAGGAGGGAACTTTTGGGGCACCTGGGCGGCTCAGTTGGTTGAGCATCTGACTCTTGACTTCGGCTCAGGTCACGATCTCACGGTTCGTGAGTTCGAGCCCCGAGTCGGGCTCTGTGCCGACAGTGAGGAGCCTGCTCGGGATTTTCTCTCTCCCTCTCTCTCTGCCCTTCCCCTGCTCGCGCACTCTCTCTCTCTCAAAATAAATAAATATTAAAAAGAAAAGGAGGGAACTTCCACCTGCCCCTCCTGCCCGCACAGAGAACTTTGGTGGATGCCCACGCCTCGCTGCAAGGTGAGCTGGGAAATACGGTCGCTCGCTCAGCTGCAGATCAGGGACCTCACGGTGTGAACGCAGGCTGAGGACACAGACCGCTGTCCTTCCGTGCTCTCTTCTTAATTTAAAGTGAAGTCGGGGGTGGGGCGCCTGGCTGGCTCACTCGGTAGGGCACACGACTCTTGTCAGACACTTGACACACTGAGCCACCCGGGCTCAAAGAGTCACTTTAAAAAAAAAGCTAAGTAGGGGCGCCTGGGTGGCTCAGTCGGTTAAGTGTCTGACTTCAGCTCAGGTCATGATCTCACAGTTTGTGAGTTCGAGCCCCACATCGGGCTCTGTGCTGACAGCTCGGAGCCTGGAGCCTGCTTCAGATTCTGTGTCTCTGTCTCTCCCCCCCCCCCCAACTTTTTATCAAAAGATAAAGAAATATTAAAAAAGATTTAAAAAATAAAGAAAAAACTAAGTAAATAAAAGAGCAGGTGGTACGTGGCTGAGGCACAGCCGCCAAGCCAGCCCTGGGGTCACCGTGATTTGGGAGCCGGGAAAACCAGAGTGTCAGGTCTGGTCCCCAGGTGGGCAGGGCCTCGAGATGGGAGACAGGGCTCCAAGGTGCTTGTTCCGGAAGAGAGACGGAAAGCTTCCGAGGCAGGAGTGCGGGGGAGGTGGAAGAGAGGCGCCCGCAGGGGTGGGGAGGCTGGGCGGGGAGGGTCCCGCTGGCCAGTCTCCAGGAAGGGAGCCGAGGCCGCAGGTGGGGAGGGGCGGGGCCCGCAGGGGGTGTGAGAGAAGGTTTGGAGCAGAGGCGGGGAGGTTAAAGGGGCGGCAGGGTGGTGAGGTCAGAGGTCGGCAGGTCAGAGGCCGCTGAGGGCCCCCCCCCTCGCCCGTCTGCTGGGCTCTGCCCGAAGGTGGTCCCGCAGGAGCAGGGACCGAGGCCCCGTCGGGGCGGCACCGCGCGGTGAGCCTGCCTCGGGCCTGTCCCTGCCCCACGGCTCGGCTCGGGGTCCCACGGCGTGTGAGCAGAGCAGACCCACCCCCCTGCATCCCGGAGTCCGGCTGCCCCCCCCACTCCCCCATGCCCAGAGCGGGGCCTGGCCCAGGAAGGGCCTCTGGACCGGTGGGTCGCGGAGCCGGTGAATGAGTGTCGGGGCGGGTGGAGGGGCGCCCTCTTCCTTCTGGGCCCAAACGTCCTCGAGCTGCTGACTGCAGCCACCCCTCCCTCCAGCTGGCCCGGGGGAGGCTTTGATTTTCCCAAAATAAAAGGGCGTGGGGACCGGAAGTGCGGTTCCGGGCGGGAGGCCAGCGGGTGGGGTCGCCCTCTCAGCCAGGCGGTTTGGGAGCTGCTCGAGCCTGATTTTAGCTTTTGGGGGCGCTTCCGCACCGGGCAGAGACACCCCGGGGACGGGCTGCGGGGACACCTTCCCCGGGATCCCCCACACAGGGTGCGGGCTGGGCCGGGCTTTGCCCCCCCCCCCCCCCCACCACTGGGCCACTTCCGGGGCCTGCCGTGCCGGCCTGGGAACTAGAAAGTTCTGCAGGGCAGGCTGGTTTCTGGTCTGGCGGAGCCACTGAAGACCTCGCCCTTCCAGCTCCTCCTGCGAGCCCCCCTCCCGCTCCCCCTGCTAATCGCCAGCCTCTCTGCACCTTCTCTGCACCCTTCTTACCTGTGCAAACGGGGAAACAGCCTCTCTCCACCAAAGTCCAAGGTCCTCCCGCGGGAGGCGAGCCCTCAGGGCACCTTGGAAACACCCTAAGCGGCTACAAAGCCTGAGCCACCCCCCACCGCCTTCTGGAAAGGACAGCACCGGCCGCTCCGTCCTGTCCCTCCTGGCTCAGCCCCAAGGCTGCAGCACAGCCCTTAGCAAGCTCCTTTCTCTTCTCACGTTCTGATGAACAACTACATTCGCTGCATCTCCAGTGAAGCGAACTGCACATCTAATCATGTCGTCGTCCTGCTTCCGATACGTAACCGGCTCCTTTTTGTCTAGAAGACAGACCTTCAGGCTGCAGAGGGTTTTCTCAACCCACCGGGAACCAGCCCCACGAGTCTGTCTGCTGGCTGCCTCCCAAACAAGGCCTCCAAGCTCATGCCTCCTGGCCTTTGCACTTGCTGTTTCCTGGGCCTGAGCCGCTCACTGTCTGGAGAACTCCTACTTATCCTATGAAACCCAACTCAAAAGGCCCCTTCTCGGAAACACAGATAGGTGTCCTGGAACCGGCGTGGGCCTCGGAGTCAGAAGCGTTGGCTTCTAGTTCGAGCTCCGCCTTGTGACTTGACGAATGGCTTCCTGCTCTCAGCCCTGCAATCTCCTGCTTGGTTCTCGGTGGGTCATTCCCATTGTACCTAGACCCCCTCAGCACCAGGTACCACACCCCCAAGGCCGTGCCTCCCTCCCCAGTGCCTAAGGCGGCCACCGCCTCTGGATGACAATGAATCACTGACCGACCTCGGTGGGGCGGCCCGCGCCCTGCCCCTGACGCCCCTGCCCTGACACCCCTGCCCGCGCCCTGCCCCTGACGCCCCTGCCCCTCTGCCCGGTTCTGCGTTTGCCTGGTCTCGCTCGGCCCCGGGGGAAGGTCACAGAAATGCAGGGTTGGCGGTTAAGTGCTCACCCGCCCCCAGTGGGATCCCCCCAGGCCCCCGCGGGTACAGCCCTGGAAGTGGAGGCAGAAGGGCTTGGAGCCCATGGCCGTGAGGAGCCTGTTTGTCTTACAGATTGGGCGACAGAGCCTCTCAGGTTAACCCGGAACAACACAAACGCCAGATGCACTGCGGGTACCACCGCCGGCCTGGGGCCCGTGGGCTCTGGACTCGGCTCGGCCGTCAGTGCACCTGGAGGGGACCCACCTGCCTCCCCGGGACACGCCCCCTCCCCTCCCCTGCGGCTCAGGGCTTGCAGGGGTGGGAGACGCTGGGAGAAGGGACCACCCCCTGCACCCCGTTCCTGGCCTGTCCGGACGCCAGCACCGCCGGCGGCCGGCTTGAGGGGGAGGCCAGAGCCGAGGGCGGCGCCTAGCCTGGCTACTTCACAGCTGTGATTAAAGAGCCATTCTGCCCCAGGCGGTGGTGAGGCCATCCCTGGCTCCACCCAGGGCTGACTCAGACTCTCTGGGGGCGGGGCCTGGCATCCACACTTGGAACACATTTCCGGAGGATTCTTGGGGCAACTGGGGGTGGGGTGGGGGTGCCAGGTGCAGGGTTCCGCTCCTAGGCTGCACCTTGGGCCCCTGCTCCTCGCGGCGTCCCCCTTCCAGAGTCTGGCCCCTGCCCCCACCCCCCACCCCCGGCCAGTGGGCACCCACACTCACGATGACCTCACTCCAGCCCCGAGACGCACATCTTCACCGACAGGACACCCCCTCGAGCCTCCAGGGGACCTCCCTGTCCCCGTGCCCTGTACGCATGCCCGGCCCCAAACAGCCCGAACCCGTTCCGGCTCGTCCCTCCAGCACCATGCGCCACCCCTCACCCCCCACCGCCCCCCACCCTCCAAACCCGGCTCCGTGCGGCCCCGCCGGGTCCCTCCAGGCCGGCCTGCAGCCAGAGCGGGGCTGGGCCTCTGCGGGGCCTTCCCCTGGCTCTCGGGACAAAAGTCGAACTCCCGGCAGGTTCTAGCTGCAAGACAGGAATGGGAAACAAAAGGGAACAAAGCTCAGAGCGGTTCTGCCACCAAACAAGGGGTTGGGGGGGTGGGAGGCGCGCAGGTCTTGAGAACCAGTGTCCCTAGACTCCTGGGACCTGCTCTGGGGAACCTCAGAGCTGGCACTGTCCCCCAAACCACCACGAAGCCTTCAGTCCCTCCCTGCCTTCCCCAGCCGCCCCGAGCCACGCTTCCCTCGCACCCTAGACCGGTGGCCTCCCTGGGCCCGCGGGCCTCCCCTTCGAGTGGGGTCCCTGAGATTCCTGGATTGACGCCTGTCTTTCCCGCCCGGACGGAAGCTGCAGGAAAGCGGCCGCCCGGCGCCCCCCCTGCCCTGGCCTCGCCCGGCTCGGGGCAGGTGCTCAGCCCGCACTTGCTGAGCGTGGAGTGGAGGGACGGCGCGGAACAGGCCGTGGACCCTAACCCTCTCTGTTCCTTCGTCTGTGGGCATTTCCCGGGTGGCCGTCTGCCCCCTACACCTGTTTGCACAGCCGCCCCTTGACCTGCGAGGGACACCTCGGGTGCCTGACACCGTGGACGGCGCTGGACCCCTGCATGCCGTACTGGGTCCTTCACCCAGGCCCCACCAATGTTGAGTCAGAGACGAACGACGACACGCTGGAACACGCTGGGAGGACCCTCGTCCTGTCCTCGCTCCTCTTGGGCTGATGGCAGGAACGACGACTGCCCACGTGGAAACGTGGCTCGGGGACAGGCGTGGGCGTTGGGACGGAGCGCTAGGCCGCTGTTGTACCGCCGGCAGGACCACCACCTCTCCGGGACCGAGGGCAACCAAATCCCAGGGGTGGGAACCATGGATGGCGGGGGGGAGGGGGGCGACTGTAGTATTTTCTCTGAGAAGTAGGCGTTTCTAGTTCTCTAAGTCGTTGGCGTGAGGCGTCTTTGTTTCGTTTTGTTTTGTCTTTATTTCGTTTAAATTCAAGTCGGTTAACGCGAGTAGCATTAGTGTCAGGAGTAGAACCCAGTGCTCATCCCAGCAAGTGCCCTCCTCAAGGCCCGGCGCCCACCTGGCCCATCCCCCCACCTCCCTCCATCAACCCTGTTTGTTCTCGGCATTTAATGTCTCTTACGGTTTGCCTCACTCTCATTTTTATCTTATTTTTTCTTCCCTTCCCCTATGTTCGTCTGTTTTTATTTTTAAGTTTCTTCATTTTGAGAGAGAGAGCGTGAGCGAGTGGGAGGGGCAGAGGGAAAGGGAGAGAGGGAGAATCCCAAGCAGGCTCTCCACTGTCAGTAGGGAGCCCGATGAGGGGCTTGAACTCAAGAACCTTGAGATCATGACCCGAGTTGAAATCAAGAGTAGGACGCTCAACCGACTGAGCCACCCAGGCGTCCCTCAGCTGTTTTGTTTCTTAAATTCCACATGAGTGAAATCATGATATTTGTCTTTCTCTGACTAATTTCGCCTAGCATAATACACTCTCGTTCCATCCACGTTGTTGCAAATGGCAGGATTTCATTCTTTTTGATGGTTGAGTAATATTCTGTTTGTGTGTGTGTGTGTGTGTGTGTGTGTGTGTGTGTGTGTGTGTGTACACCACATCTTCTTTATCCACTCATCCATCGAAGGACATTTGGGCTCTTTCCATACTTTGGCCATCATTGATGGTGCTGCTATAAGCTTTGGGGTGCATGTGTCCCTTGCACCCCAACATTTTTGTATCCTTTAGATAAATACCTAGTAGTAGCTATTGCTGGGTCATAAGGCAGTTCTATTTTTAATTTTCTGAGGACCCTCCACACTGTTTTCCAGAGCGGCTGCCCCAGTTTGCGTCCCCACCAGCAGTGCAAGAGGGGTCCCCTTTCTCGGCATCCTTGCCAACGTGTCGTTTCTTGAGTTGTTGATGGTAGCCATTCTGACCGGAGTGAGGTGGCATCTCAGTGTGGCTTTGATCTGTATTTCCCGGATGATGAGTGACGTTGAGCACTGTTTCATGCGTCTGTTGGCCACTGGGATGTCTTCTTTGCAAAAGCATCTGTTCATGTCTTTTGCCCATTTCTTCACTGGATTGTTTTTTGGGTGTTGAGTTTGATACATTCTTTACGGAGTTTGGACACTAACCCTGTATCTGATATGTCCTTTGCAAATATCTTCTCCCATTCCGTCGGTTGCCTTTTAGTTTTACTGATTGTTTCCTTTGCTGTGCAGAAGCTTTTTATCTTGATGAGGTCCCAATACTTCATGTTTGCTCTTGTTTCTCTCGCCTCCAGAGACGTGTTGGGTACGAAGTTTGCGTGTCTGAGGTCAGGTTGCTGCCTGCCTTCTCCTCTAGGAGTCCGACGGTTTCCTGTCTCACATTTTGGTCATTCATCCATTTCGAGCTTATATTTTTGTGCAGGGTGTGAGAAAGTGTCCAGGTTCGTTCTTCTGCGTGTCGCTGTCCAGTGTCCCCAGCAACATTTGCTGAAGAGATGGTCTTCTTTCCCATCAGACCCGCTTTCCTGGGCTGCTGAAGTCTTTTATCTGATGGTCCTCCACTTCCTGTTCCCGATGACGAAGATCGCACCGGCCCAGTCTTGCTCCGCGGCTTCCTCCTCCACACCTTGCGTGGCCTGGACTTCACGGCGGAAGGAGCGAGGTAAGGGCCCGATGG
The DNA here is from genome assembly GCA_030068075.1 of Paguma larvata. Classification (NCBI taxonomy): domain Eukaryota; kingdom Metazoa; phylum Chordata; class Mammalia; order Carnivora; family Viverridae; genus Paguma; species Paguma larvata. The sequence goes on along the minus strand of CM057831.1, from coordinate 109,751,163 downwards.
CCTCTCCCTGCGGCTCGTGCTTTTCTAATGGGAGACGTCATCTTTATCACAGTCCCAATGCCCATGTGATCGCCTTCACCGCAAAGGCCAGAATATCCAGCCGAACTGGCCTAACGAATTTTTTGAAAAAGAGTTAGCTCATGAGACAGGGCGCCCCGAGGCGGAGTGAGTTGCTTCAGCGACTGTGAGATTCGTTCCTGGCTGCGCTGTCACTGTGAGCACAGGGGCTGAGCGCGCCCTCCCTCGGGGCTCACCCTGGGCTCCGTGAGCAAGCCACACAGCAGAGCTGGGACTTGAGCCCGGGCGGTGGACTCCGCAGGCCAGCCTTCTCAGGAGGCCGCGCGCCCCTGAAAGGTGACAGATGACTGAGTCCCCTATCCTTGTCAATCTCTGTACACTCATATTTCCCCCAGTCTTTGGTTTACGGTCTGGGGTACGGACGGCATCGGTGGGGTAGGGCGACACGGGACTCTTCATTGCTGCTGTCCTAACGTGACGCCCCGATGGGACTCGGCGCCCAGCTGAGAGGCACTGGGGCTGGTCCCCAGACCTCCAGGATGGAACCTGTGATTCGAGAGTACTTTTACCCAGCCAACCTGGTGTCAGGACCAGTCCTTTTAAAACGTGCCGTCGCTGGGGCGCCTGGCTGGCTCAGTCTGTTAAGCGTCCGACCTCAGCTCAGGTCACGATCTCACAGTTCGTGGGTTCAAGCCCTGCATCGGCTCAGAGCCTGGAGCCTGCTTCGGATTCTGTGTCTCCCTCTCTCTCTCGCTCTGAAAAATAATGATTAAACAAAAAATTTAAAAAAAAAACGAAACATGCTGTCACTCAGGAACAATGAAAACAGACATTTAGTGACGTTTTCGAAGTGCCGGTCCCTCCCAGACGCCACGCCGCGTCTCTATGAGGCTTGCAGGGGCCTGGCAGGTGAGATGGGGAGGGTGGAGGTGGGGCCGTGCCGCGGGCTTGCCCAGCCGCGGGGGCACATGGACAGCCCGTCTGAGCCGTCAGCCCTTCCCTGGGGATCTACCGGACAGACGCGTGCACGCACGGACGGACGGACAGACGCATGAGTGGAGCAGCCCACGGCAACGAGGTGGTTTCGACCCTGCCTGGCGGGAGGGACTCTTGGGGTGGCCTGTGGTGATTCAGGGCATGGAGGGCACCTCCTTGGGGTCCCTGGAAGGACCTCGCCGGGACTAGGCAAATCCTGGGTCTTGGTCACCACAGGACGCACTGGCTGGGGGCGCTGGCATCAGCGACAGGCAGAGGGGCAGCCTGGCCCGCCCGCGTCCACCCTGGCTGTCTCCCTGCTGCGGGCCCTGGGGAGTGGGGCGGCGGGCGGAGTGTCAGCAGGGACGCAGGGTTGGTGGGGGTGGGTGTTCGGGGACGGGCTGGGGACCCGTGGAGCTGGGTTTCTCCCACCACCAACCCCCGAGGGAGGAGTGGCAGGGACCCAGTCTCCCAGCGATGAGCGAGGTTTATATTTATAATCGTGTTCCCTCAATACGTACAAACATAAGGCCAGATAAAAGCTTACGCTTCTGGCCCTCGTAAACATTAAAATGCCAATAAAATTACAAACCAGGGAGAGAGAAGCCCACAAAATACATACGATTTAGACTAATATCTTAATTAAATGCATCGTTAATTGAATGTGAGGTAGGATTTTTATGGTAATGTACATGAAATTTACCCTCTCGGCCAGTGTTAGGTGCCACCAAGCACATTCACAACTTTGCGTAACCATCCCCACCCTCCACGTCCAGAACTTTGTCATCTGCAGCTGCTCTGCCCCACGAAACATGTTTTGCTGAAACGAAACTGTCCCTAGTGTCCACAGGCAGGTTTGGATGCCGGGGGTCTCGTACCTGAAGCCTGGGGTGACTCGACTGGCCCCCGATGGTTTTCTGTTCAAGCCACACCATGAAAGCCTCCTCCACAGGCCACGCGGCTGTGGCTCAGCGAGGACCCCACTGAGGACTGAATGGTCTCTGTTCTCGGTGACAATTAATGTGGTTGGTACAGACGTGTGACTCTTGCCACGGAGTCTTAACTCAGTGACACAGGAAACCGGGGGCGGCCTCCTCAATGCGAGTGGGTCCCGGCTGCACGCTTTCCCAGTGGAGGGTCTGCCTTCCCACAGGCGGACGTGGGGGGAGTGGCCAGCTCCACGCCGGCGCGCGCTGCCCCGAGTCACGCCTGCGGCTGGTTCCGAACACAACACGCACAGAGTACGCGGTTAGGGAGCCGTCAGCAAGGTGACTCGGGGCAGTTCTCGCGGAAATACAGACGCAGAACTAAACACTCGGAGAGCAGGTCACTTCCGAGAACAGTCAGGGGTCAGGCGTAGGATTCTCCTCGTGTCTCTGGCTGCTGCTGGAGGGGGGTCTTGAAAAGGGGTGGGGGGGTGGGGAAGGAGAAGCTCGGGAGGTGGTCTGGACTCGGTGTGGGAGTGAGCCCAGCCAGGAGGCGGCCCGGCCTGCTCCTTTGGCACCCGGGGCAGATGCCAAGTCTGTGTGTGGGGGCAGGATGCCTGACCCCACGATGCCCGTGACCTCATCCCTGGGACCCGAGAACGGTAGCATGGCAGAAGGTGGGCCCCTCGGCAGCTACACCCTGCGTCAGCACCGGGGAAACCCCGTGGGCGGCACCAGGGAGCTGGCAGGGGAGGCCGGGGGCCTGGGCTTCCCCGGGACCGAGTGGGAAGACGGCTCTGGACGGGCTGGGACGGCGCATGGGGCCCGAGATGGAGTGGGGCCAGACGGAGGAGAGAATTTCAGGGAACTATCAAGACAAGCGTCGAATGGCCGGAAGGCGAGCAACGCCACAAAGTACGCGCTGCGTTTGGCGCCCCGGGGCCTCGCAGGGGCGGCTGGGGGCGGCCCCGGGGCTGCTGGAGGAGGACGAGGCGTTGGAATGCAGAGATGCGATGGGCGAGGGTCTGCCTCGACCCCTGCCCCCCAGCAAGAGTCCAGCCGGGCCCGGAGGGGGTGGGTCAGAGGGGGGTGGCCCGGAGAGGGGTGGTGGACAGGGCCCCCCATGCACCCGTCCATAGCCCCGCAGGGGCGGGTGGGGAAGGGCGTGACGCCGGCAAACCTGCGGGGCTCGGAGACTAGGCGGTTGGCCCTTTGTTCCAGGAAAACGTGACCAGACTCCCTCTTGCTGGCCTGAAATCCCCATGTTTGGGCCCTTTCCCCATCCTTCTCGGGACAGAGAGGACCAAGGCGCAAGACGCGGCTCTAACCTCACTTTTCAAGTGAGCCGCGTGACCCGCGGGCACCCTGACTAAAGTATACGTTTCACCAAAAAAAACTGGCAATGAAAATAAAGGGAACACAGCTTGTCTTTTTTTGTGAAGCTGCCGCGAGAAACTCCTGCCCAAACACCGCAGCCGCTCCCCGTCACGGAGGCCACGGTTCTGGTCAGGTGTGGACTGGATCCGTGCCGGCAGCGGTCCCCACCGACCGGGGGTGCCTTCTACCCCGAAGCAGGGGTGCTCATCACCGGGGTGGGGGGGGGTGGGGGGGGGCATCCCAGGACCAGCGGCCACAGGCTGGGCTCAAGTGCGGTGACGTCCTAAGGACAGGAAGAGCCTCCTGACCGACCGCGGGCTCTGGGGGACACGTCACTACTTACGCTTAAGCGACCTGAGGAGCAAGCAGCTTTCGGGCAAGTGTTTACCCAACAGTCCCTTCCGAGGGTGATGAAGCCGTGGGAGGCGGAGCCGGGACCCGACCCCGGGTGGGACTGCAAGCCCCCTGCTCCCGGGCTCTCTGGGGCCCCGCCCGCCTGACGGCCCCAGCACGCCCGTTAACTGTATCCAGCGGACGATGATAAAACACACATTACAGAAAATGTGGAAAATACAGAAAGTCTAAATGTCAACCCAAAAATCACTGTTCTCAAACGCCTGCCATGTATCTTCCCACGTCCGGCGCCCACACGGGCCCGTGCCACACCGCGCCCACACCCCGCCCACACCCCACCCACCGCGGCCCACACCACTCCTTGCATCTCACAAGGCGAGGGGTCGCGTGCATCCCGCCGGCAGGCTGCTGGCCCTGCGCTGGTTTCGGCCGGGGCCCCCTGACCACCGACGTGTGGACCGGTGCCTCCGTCTGGCTTGGAGCCATCGTCCTCCAGGGGCCGCGTGCCGGCTCTGCCCAGGCGGCACCCGGCTGTGGGGTCCTGGGAAGCGGGCTGCACGCACGGTCCCTTGAGGACAGAGACTCTTCGCACCCATCACGTTTCCCGGGGCCCGGAGCTCAGACCCGGGCCTGGCGAGGGGTCACACGAGGCTGCCCGGGAGCCCTGCCCCTCCCCCCTCACCACGCGGACAGGGGTGCCTCCCCGCGCACGGGACCGAGAGGCGGTGCGGGAATCCCGGGTCACCGAGGCCCCGATCAGCGCACCTGGTGTGGAGGCCCGGGGGCTCCGGCAGGGGTGAGGCGTGCAGGGGGACACAAGGAGGAGGTCGGGTGTCTGGCACTTACACGCTTCAGCAGCTCGTGTCTTCAACTTTGAGGGAATGGAAGACGCTCTCAAGTCCCCCTCTGTCCTGGAAACAGGGGCACACCTTCCGGAAAACCTACGCCCAAAGCTACTGGTGAGCCAAGCCTCCCACATTTACGGGCCGTGACGACGCGTCTGCTCCGCGGAACTGGCCGCGCTGGCACGTGGGGCACACGCACGGTGCCCGGCACAGGGCCCGGCCGGCTCAGCCCCTCGGCAGCACCCAAACTCACGAACCGGGTAACGCGCGTGCGCCCGGCCAGGTGTCCGGGGTCTCCTGCTCCGGCCCTGGCCGCCAGCACGGCGCCTGACAGCACAGGGCACCTGCTGATGGCGCGCACGGGCTCGAAGGCCGGTCCGCAGCTCAGTGGGACAACGGGGCCAAGATGTCGGCAGCCTTCGGGCAAGGTGGCACGAAGGACGTCGTGTGTGGCTTTCTCCAGGTCGCGGCCGGAAGGCCTGAACAAGGAACCGCGGCTCGGCTCTCTGGGGCCTCTGAGACGGGCAGGCCCGAGGCTGGCGAGGGGGCTCCGGGAGCCGCTGTGGAGGCCGCCACCCTCCTCGCGGTCCAGCCTCAGAGAAGCTGCAAGGGACGCCGAGGCCGACTGCGACGGGACTTTCAAGAACCAGAGGAATGAAGTATCATCGCAGGAAAGGAAACGCCTGTATTGTGGAGCTTTTCACCGTAAAGACGCAGGCTTTAGCGGGATTACCTTCGACGCGGGACAGCGCTTTTTAAAACCACACGGTCCAGCTCTCTTACTAAATCTGCTACGGGAACAGTGCTTCTGATGCAAAAGAACAAGTCGACCCTCTCGGAGTCTAATATTTCTCAGAACTGACGTCTGCTGAGCACGGACTCTGTACCCATCACCCCTGAGCACCCGACAGTGCCGTTTCCGGCCGTCCTCATAAACCTTACTGTCCCTTAATACCCTCGAGGGCCACCTGCCCTGGCACAATCTATGCGGACAGCCTCGAAGCCCCCGGCCGGCTCTGAGAGCAGCGGAATGACCCCAGGGTCGAGTGTGGACTCTGGAGCCTGACAGCCCCGGCTCCAGGCCCCGCTTGCCCGCGGCGCCGTCCCCCACCTGGACGGTGACAACAGTGATGATGCTGGTTTTTACGTCCCTTCCACGTGCTGGACGCCGGCTCTGAGGGAGACGCCACGCCGGGCCTCGAGCGCTGGCTCACGGCTGGGTCTTCGCGGCACCGGCGCGTGGAAGGCACTCGGTCAGCCTTGGTGGGGTCCAGAGTTCGGGCTGGGCAGATGCCCTCGGGCCCCCAGAGAAGAGCCCCGGGTCACCAGGGGACCCCCGAGGAGGGCCTATCCGAGTCCCTCGACGTCAGGGACACGGTGCTGGTGCTGCCTCTGCGGCTCTCGTCCTCGAGGCTCCGGGCCTGCTGCTCGTCCTCGATGAGGTCGGCCACCAGGTTCAGCTGGCAGGCCCGGAGCGCCCGCACCAGGTGGGACACGGCCGGGTCGTCCCTGCGGAGGTTCTTCCAGACCCTCAGCGACTCCCTCACCTGCTCGGTCAGATTGCGGGGATACTTCTCCTCGATGGCGTCGATCATGGCGTCGGACACCCGCAGCTGCCGGGCCAGCCTCCTCCAGTCCTTCCCCACGTGGTCACATATGATGTCGAACGCCGCGCGCAGGTCTGTGGGAAGAACGAGGGACAAAATGACTTACCAGAGACTTGGGGAGCCCTTCAGCAGACAGGTCACCCGACACTCTCAGTGGGCTCCTCAGCGCTCACCTAAGTGCCGGCTACACAGGCGGCCCTCCCGCGCAGGCTGAAGGCACCGGGAGTGGAGGGGCCACTCCCAAACCACTACTCAGGAGGTGGGGCCTGCGGAAGCCGTGCTGGCTGGGGGCTTGGGGGGGGGGTTGTAGTGGAGCTAAGTGCTCGGGACGGGGAAACTGCGGGAGGGCTGCAGTGGGTTGAATGGTGGCCCCCAGGCTATGTCGAATCCCCAGGACTGTGAACGGGGGTCGACGAGGAAGAGGCTCTTTGCAGATGTGATGCAGCTGAGGGTCTCGGGAGGTCACTCTGGGTTACCCAGCTGGGCCCCAGATCCAGTGACAGGAAGCCTTGTAAGCACACGCAGAAGAGGGGGCCGCGTGACCACGGAGGCAGAGACTGGGGAGACGTGGCCGTAAGCCAAGGAAGGAATGCTTCCAGCCCCCGGAAGCCGGAAAGGGGGAAGGACCTTGTCCTCGAGCCTCCGGAGGAAGCCCGGCCCCGCCGACACCGTCATTTCTGACTCCTGGCTCCAGGACCGGGAGGGAGTCCGCTCCACGCTGCTTCGGGCCCCAAGTTGTGGCCGTTTGTATGGGGCCCCGGGGGCACGAAGACAACCCACTTCTGATTTTGGAAGGCGCCCGGACGGACCACCAGGCTTTGGGCCTTGGCTCTCCTGTCTTCATCCGCTGGTAAGTCACTACTGAGCCCAGCAAGCGGGGCCGCTCCAGACCAGAGGCTGCTTCTGGAACGGAGGGTGGGCGGAGGAAGGCCAAAATGCTGCTCAGAAGCCCCTGCGAACGTGCGTCTTTAGCCACGAGCCCTCGAGATGCCGGCAGCCTGTGCGCCGCCTCTTCCGGCTCCGGGAGGCGGGCACTCGCGGTGCTAAGGGCTATCGTACAGATGAGGAAACTGAGGCATAGGGAAGACCAGAGGTTCTCCCGAGGTCATACAGCCAGACAACGGCACAGCCAGACGGTGAATCCCTGACGGCCTCGTGAGGGTCCGCTCTCAACCCTTAGGCTTCCTGCCTTCCGGGACCGAGTCAGGGTCACCCCTTATGAACCCGCCCACACGTGTGCGCCTCTGGCGTACACACGGAAACCCAAAACGTTATCACCCGCATTTTGCGGACTGCTTTCTAAATGCATCCTGTTAACCATCTCGTCGTCAACCGAACGTCCTTGGAAACCATTCTTCCGCCCTGTTTGCACAGCACTGCGTGCGCGTGCGTGTGCGTGGGTGGGTGTGCACGTGCGTGGATGAAATCCGAATCAGCACAGCTGTGCTGTCCCTGTCTGCACTCGTAAGCAGGAGTCTTTACGGAGTAATGCCGGTGGTGTTACATTTCTGCCCTTTCTGATGCCCTTTCTGATGCCGCCGCGGCTTCAGGCCCATGAGGGGTGTGGGCGAAGCGCTCCTCCCCTCCCCGTCCCAGGGGCTCCGAGAACGCTGGGGCGCGGCTGAGAAGCCCTGGTCTCATTTTTATTCCTGGAAGCCCTTGCGAGCCCCAGGTGGGGAGGGGCGGGGTGGGGGAGGCCTGAGCACCGGAAACGGACCTGGTCAGACAGGTGGCAGGTGCTACCACCACCCGCGCACCCCAGGCTGCCTCAGTTCACTCCCCGGTAGGTATGGGCACTGCATCTTAGGCAAGCCACTTAACGGTCCCAGGCCCAGTCCACTGGCTTGTAAGACAGGAGTAAGACTAGACAGCAGCGCCTAACTGCTGGGGCTACTGCGAGAATTAAGCGTGTAAGTGTCTGAGGCACCAAGCCCCTGCGTTAAGAGCCGTTTCTAGTGCCGTGCCGGCGCTGCGGGAACGGAGCCGCTGGGGCATTCCCAGAGACAGAATGAAACCGAAAGCAGCAGGGCAGGGTCGCTGACCCCCTTTCTGTCCACTCCTCTCTACCCAGAGGAGGTGAGCAACACCCTTTCCTTTGGAGCGATGTCCACTCTCGCCCGAAGGATCGGGGTGTGTACGTGTCCATGTTTTGCAACCCGGACAGAGTACGTTAACTTTGAGGAGTTTGGGCTCTCCCATCCGCGAACCGGGCGTTTCACCCGTCCCCCAGGACCGGTCCCGGTCCCCCGGCCCCCGCGCCCACCTCGCTCCTCCGGCGAAGCCTCCGCCGCCGCGCCCGCCTCGAAGCTGTCCAGGCGCCCCAGCAGGTCCTGGCGCCGCAGGGAGGCGAGCAGGTCGCGTAGCAGCCCGGTGCGCTCGCGGTCCAGCTCGTTCTGCTCCAGCAGCACGGTGAAGAGGTCGAGGCCGCACTGCACGCGCTCCAGCTTCCGCTTGCCCACCCGGCCCTGGCACAGGAACTTGAGCTCGGTCAGCTCGCTGTTCGACAGGCCGGCCGACACCGAGTGCAGCAGCACCAGGAACGGGTCCATGGCGGCGGGCCGCGGCGGGGCCCGTTCCGGCCCTCCACGCAGTGCCCCGCCCCGCCCCGCGGCCCCCTCGGCGGCCCCGCGGCTTCTGCGGCCCCCGCGGTCCCCACCGTCCCCGGCTTCCCCCCTCAAAAGCCCAGGGCCGTCGGCCCCAGGTCCCACTACCGGAAGTCCACGCCAGAGCAACGTCCCCGAAATCCCGCGAGAACTCCGGGACCCACGCATGCGCTACGGGCCCTACCGTAGCCGTTTCCGCCCGGAAGGCGCCCGGCCGCCGCCAGGGGGCACCCCCGGAGAACCGGCGGCGCCGGCCTGGGAGGGCCTCTGCGCCTGCGCGCTGCGGACCTTTCTCCTGCCGCGTCGGGTATGGCAGGCTGTCCGGGAGTTTCCCGACCTGAGTGAGGGCGGGGAGGGCAGGCCTGCGTTTCTCGGGGAGTGTTCCTGCAGGTGCCGACAATAAATGCATTTATCGTTAACAGTTGTGAAGGTGCAAGTCGGAGCGGGCCCTTCAGCCCTCCCTGTGCGTTCGAAAAAGACCAGTCAGAGGTTTATTGAAGTGCTGTTTGATTTCATTGACATTTGATTTTTAAAGTCATAGTCATTTATGTTTTTTAATGTGTTTAGTATTTATTGAAAGCCTACTGCGTGCCAGAGAGTAGGTGCTGGGGACACATTCGGGAGCAAAGAGAAGTGCTGGCCTGCCCAAGCTTGCGGAATACAGGTAAGAAAGTCGTGCAGTATGCCGGAAGTTAGTGAGAGCCAGGGCAAAGAGGATAAGGGGGTGGGGAGTGTGGGGGTGGGGACACGATTAGAGGGGGCGGTCCGAGCAGGCGTGCGGTGCAGGGCAGGTGCAGCGGCCAGCGGCAGGTGTAGGGGTGTGGGGGGAAGAGTGCGGGCGGAGGCACGTGATGGGGCAGGTTCTAGGAGCCCCTGGGGACCTGTGGGTCCGGAGCAGAGCTGGGGATGCAGGGTGTGGGGGGTAGAGAGGAGAGGGGAGGGGCGGATTAGGAGGGGGCAGACCGGGCTCATTGCCCCTGATGGAGCCGCTGCAGAGTGTGAGCAGAGAAGTGAAGCCATCCGAGCTACCTTAGAAAAATAAAAAATAGAGGAGGGTGGGGGGCGCCTGGGCGGCTCAGTCGGTTAACAGTCCAACCCTTGATTTCATCTCGGGTCATGCTCTCACCTGTGGTAAGATCGAGCCCCCTCCTCCACCCCCTCCCCGCCCCCTGGGCTCTGCGCTGACGGCAAGGAACCTGCTTGGGATTCTCTCTCTCACTCTCTGAAAATAAATTATTAAAAAATAAATAATTCTCTCTCGCTCTCTCAAAATAAGTAAATAATTAAAAACATATATATATTTTTTAAGACACCGCACATCCCATACAACTCACCTGTTTGAAGAGTACATTTTAGTAGAGTCATAGGTTGTGCAAACCTCACCATCAGGTAATTTTAGAACGTTTTCATTACTCCCAGGAGAAACCCGCTACCCATTAGCAACCACTGCCTTTCCGTGCTCCTCCCCGCAGGCCCTGATAACCACTACTTTGTTTTCTGCCTCTTTGGATTTGACTCTTGGGGACATTTCACAGAATTGGGACCGTACACTTGGTGGCCTTTTCTGTCTGCTTCCTGTCACCGAGCAGTGTTTTCAAGGCTCCTCCATGTGGTGGCAGGTGACGGTGCCTCATTCCTTTCTAACGGGTCAGTAGTCCCTTGTATAGATAGACCACATCTGTGTCTGTGGTCATGAGCTCACGGACATTTCGGTTCTTTCCACCGTTAAAAAACAAAATTCAGCTGAATAAATTGTTTAGTCAACAATTCGTGAGCCAGGCAGTTTCCATGCAGCAAGGGGAAAGGAGCTTGGGGGAGCCGAGGATAAAAACAGAAGGCGTTTATAGGCAGAAGGACAGAAAAAGAAGTTTTTTGTTTGTTTTTTGAGAGAGAGAGAGAATCGTCGGCAGGCACCATGTCGGCGTGGAGCCTGACTCCGGGCTCCAACTCACGACCCTGGATCGTGACCTGAGCCCAAGTCTAGAGTCGGCTGCTCAACAGACGGAGCCACCCAGGCGCCCCCCCCCCCACCCAAAGGAAGTTTTCTAATGAAGGGCGAACTGTTTGGGCAAGGTCACCTTCCTTTGGGGGAAGCCGGGGGTCTATCACGCAGATCACCTCACTGGTGCTCAGCAGGTAACCCCAGCCTAACCGGTTCAAGGTCGAATTCCAGGGGGAGGCTGGACTGGCAGAGTCTTGGTGTGCCGTCATGGGGAAAGGCGACTCCGTTTTGGGCCCGTGTCTGTTTTAACGGCACCTTTGGCCATTATGAATAATAATGCTAGAACTCTGAGTTACACTTCTGGAGGGTCACTCTGCCACTGCGTCGAAGCTGAATAACCCTGAGGGGAGATGAGGGTACTTGGACGGAGAGCAGGGGAGGGGAGGGAAGGGGGCGGCCTTCTTTCGATTTTGGGGTGTATGCCATGGAGGGGGACTGAGGACATTATAAGGTTTGAAGGATGGAGGGGCAGCTGGGGGGCTCAGTCGGTTAAGTGTCCGACTTCAGCTCAGGTCACGATCTCCCGGTTCATGGGTTCGAGCCCCGCATCGGGCTCTGCGCTGAGAGCTCAGAGCCTGGAGCCTGCTTCGGATTCTGTGTCTGCCTCTCTCTCTGCCACTTCCTCACTCACGCTGTCTCTCTCTCTCTCTCTCTCTCTCTCTCAAAAATAAACATGAAAAAAATTGTAAAAGAGGGTTTGAAGGATCGAGGTCCCCTGACTGATCCAAGGGAGGTTTTGGGCGGCGGGTTGGGGAGGACCTGCTAGCGATGCTGAATGGACAGTGGCATGCACAGGACAATGGGTTGGGGTGGATTCTGGGCAGGAGATGTGAATTTGGGAGTTTTCAGCAGGTAGATGGGGTTTGTGAGAGTTAATTTTCTGTGTCAACTTGGCTGGGCTACAGGCTGTCCGGATAGCTGGCCAACCACAATTCCGTGTGTGTCCGAAGATGTTTTTGTAAGAGATGAGCGTTTGTTTGTTTTTAATTCTAATTTTAGAGAGAGAGCAAGTGGGGGAGAGGAGCAGAGAGAGAGAATCCCAAGGAGGCTCCATGCTCCAAGCAGGTGGAGCCCGACGTGGGGCTCGATCCCAGGATCCTGGGATCACGACCTGAGCCGAAATGAAGAGTCGGACACCCGACTGACTGAGCTTACCCAGGTGCCCCTTGAGCCAGAAGAGAGGGTCCGTGCTGAGCTCTGGGGCGCCTAGCTGTGTGGGAGAGGCGGAGGCGCCCGTGAAGCCCCTCAAGGCAGGATGGGAACCACGGAGGGTCAAACGACACCCCTGCCTGCAAACCCTGCTAGCGTTTCTTTGTTCCTTGAGTGTCCCGTGTCTCCTGATCCACCGTATACTTGGCTTCCGGCTCCGTAGCTTTTACCCATCTCTCCTGCCAGAACGTGAGGCGGGGACTCCAAGTGCTCAGAACACTGGCTGGAGCTTCTAGGTGCTCACGAGATGGTATTGAATGACTCCTCACCCATATGAGGTGCGGTGAACTTGAATCTCCCTCGGCACAACGATACCCGTGTCTGACCCCCACCAAGACCTCCTTTGTTGACGCTATATGGGAAACTTTAATTTTGTGTAGAGCAAGTCCTCTGCCTCTATTCTTCTTTACTCTAGGTCCTGTGTCTTACCATATCAATTCAAAAGTAAGCTTGCTTCTGTCCAGAAAACTTGCTGGGATTTTTTTAAAATAGGAATTGCATTAAATCAGATCAGTTTGGGGAGAATTAACATCTTTTACTGTATTGAATCTTCCAATCCATGAACATGGTATGTCTCTCCATTTATTTAGGTTTTCTTTGATTTCTTTCACCAGTGCGTGCACGTACACTCACACAGACACACACTCATAGAAAAATCAGGAGGAAATACTCATGGCAAGCACAGTCCTCATTTTTGTAAAGGTCCTGTGGTCACCGCTGGGGTTTGTGGCTCCCTTCTTCCGCGGCCCACTCTGCATGCGTTCCCTCTGCCCTCAGCAAGCAGCCCAGCTGGTTGTGGTTCTTCACCGGGCGGAGCGACTCAGCACTTCCTTCCTGGAGGGTCGGGACCGTTCCTAGTCCTCCGGGACCTTCATCCCAGGGGCGGTACCACTGAGAGACGCCCTGTGGCTCTGCTGTGTTCCAGACACGCTCCTCCTTCCTTCCCCCCACTGTGGGGCAGCAGTCCCGTGACCCTTGGTCGCCAGGATCAGTCACTCCCGACGCGCCACACCTCCCTTCTCTGCCTGTTGATTCAGGGCCCTGCGGGGCCTGGGGTGGCCCAGTGGCAGTCTGACTGCCAATTCAGTGGAACCACCGTGGTGTCTTCTGATGGACGGGAGCACCCCTCTGCAGCTGACACCGGGCAGCAGAGCGTAAGGTGGGGGGGACGGGACGCAAACACTCTGCCATCCGGTCACTGGGGGTGGTAGCGAGTGGGGCCCCTGCCGTTTCCACCCCTTGATGCCTGGGCCCGCGAATCTGGCTCTGGGACACGCAGCACGTACGTCGGACACTGACTCAGAGCACACACGGCCTTCAGGAGAGCCCCGGCCTGGCCCTGGCAGGCCCTGCCACCTCACTGGGGCTGTAAGGGAGCCTTCGAAAGGCCGTTCCACAGTTCTGTCATGGCAGCTGCTACACTTGGTGGGGACTATGGTGAGACCAGTGGGTTCCGTGAGCGTGGACTCACGGCAAACGGAGTGTGGCGAGTTTCTGGGTCAGAGCTCTGGTGGCAGAACACCATGTGGCGGTGAGGCGTCCTGGAAGTCCACGATGCCATTTTGGTGGACGCACAGTGTACACAGAAGGCAAATCTGGATCCCGAACGAGTGTCCATCCCAGTAAGCACAGCCCTGCCCTTTCCGTGACCGAAGCTGTCCGGTGCAATCCGCCTGCCAGCAGGTGGCCGGCCGATTGCCCCAGGAATGGTGCCATGTGAGGGCTCCCCGTGGGTGTCGGCCGCTGGCAGACAGGACATGCACTGGAGACCACAGCCAGCCAGCCCTGGCACGCAAAGTCTGTGCTGCCGAGCCACGCATCACCTCCGTCTCTGCCACCACGGCCCCCTTGCCCACGGCCCAGGTGGGCGATGGCAGGGCTGGCTGGGGACAGGGGCTGGCTGGCATCCACAGAACGGTCATCTGCTGAGCTCCTGCTTGGGCGGGCATTCCCTTGGGGCACAGATACCCGCAGGTTTGGCCTGGCCGCCTGCCTCTTCCCCAAATTCCTTTGTCACCAGTTGCCCAGTCACGGTCCTTCCAAGTCCCTGACCGTCCAGCCAGACTGGCCAGAGCCCACGAGTCAGTGTGTAACCTCATGTTTGGCCCTTCTCCCTCTAAGCAGAGTGCATGCCAGGTGTGCTGGCCACGGTCCTGCGTCCCGGGAGGACGTCCCTTCCCCGCGTCTCTCAGGGATGTCCGGCAAGGGGCCGCAGCGGGGCGGTGGTCCGCGCCGGGTGGCACCTGTGCAGGGGGGCGGGGGCAGAGCTGTGGGTAAACCAGGCCGGGGGCTCCCTCTCCCTGTCGGCCGATGGGGGGGGGCTCCCCGCGAGGCCACAAGTGTACGTCGATGTGCAAATACCTTTTTGAGTCCCTGACCGCAACTCTTTTGTGCCTGTGTCTAGAAGTGCAGCTGGGCCGTGTGGTAATCCCATCTGTGAGTTTCCGAGAAACCGCCACGCTGTTGTCCGCAGCGGCCGCGCCATTCTACCTCCCTGGCGGCCGGCCCGAGGGTTCGGTCTCCGCACATCCTTGCTAACCGACTGTCTTCTGTTTCTGGATAACAGCCACCCTACTGGGCTCGAGGAGGTGCCTCACTGGGGTTTTAATTTGCATTTCTTCCCCGACGACTCGTGACGCCGAGCATCTTCCGCGTGCCATTGGCCACTCGTATATCTTCCCTTGGGAAATGTCTGTCCGAGCCCTTCGCCCGTTTTTCCTTGGGTTGCTCGTGTTTCGTTGTTCGGTTTGAGGAGACGCTTCATATGGGCTGGATATGAATCCCTCATCAGAAATACGATTGGCGGGGCGCCCGGGGGGCTCAGTCGGTTGAGCGTCCGACTCTGGATCTCAGCTCAGGTCACGATCTCACGGTTGGTGAGTTTGAGCCTCGCGTCGGGGCTCCGCACAGGCGGCGCGGAGCCTGCCTGGGATTGTGTCTCTCCTTCTCTCTGCTCCTCCCCCACTTGTGCTCGCACACGCTCTCAGAATAAATAAACTTGAAAAAATGAAAAAATGAAAAAAATGCAATCTGCAAATGTTTTCTCCCATCTCATAAGTGGACGCTCTGTGGATTCTGTTCTTCGATGCACGGAAGTTCTGAATTTCGATCAAGTCCATTTTATGTATCGTTTCCCGTAGCATCGTGTCTTTTTAAAAAAAGAAAAAGTGTTTGCCGGATTCGTGGATGCGAACTCGTCTTGGTGAGGACGATGGGCGAAAAAAGCTCCTTTCTTTTCTCCTCGAATTATTTTGGTTTCCCCTGGCTACTTGCCTTTTTCTGTTTGTCTCGGTCTCTCTCAGTTACGTGGAAACCTTTTCTCAAACATCCGGGGACTCTGGGCTCTGCTTGGGGGTAGGCTTTCCCGAAGAAAAAGATCGCTTCCTGGCGGGAAGGGGCACGTGGCCGGCTCCAGAAGGGCCCGGAGATGCCCACGTGCTCATTCCCAGACCCGCGGGTACGTGCGTTCGTGCGGCCGACACGGACTACACGGCAGAAGACGTGAGGAAGATTCAGGTTTCGAGACGGGGACATTACTCTGGATTTTCCCGGGGACCCAGTCCCTGAAGACAGTGGAAGGGCTCGGGCCCCGCGGACACCCCGATTTTAGCCCAGTGAGGCCTGTGTCAGACGCTTCACCCATGGAGCTATAACACATCTGTGTTTTTTGTTTTTTTTTAATATAGCTTATTGTCAAGTTCGCTAACATACAGTGTATGCAGTGTGCTCTTGGCTTCGGGGGTAGATTCCCATGATTCATCGCTTCCATACGACACCTCGACAAGTGCCCTCCTCAGTGCCCGTCACCCGTTTCCCCCTTTCCCCGCCTCCCACCATCCACCCTTAGTTTGTTCTATTTAAGAGTCTCTTAGGGTTCGCCTCCCTCCCTCTCTGTTTGAAACTATTTTCTCTCCTTCCCCTCCCCCATGGTTTTCTGTTAAGTTTCTTGAATTCCACCTGTGACTGAAAACATACGGCATCTGTCCTTCTCTGCCTGACTGATTTCCCTCAGCATCATGCCCTCCCGCTCCATCCACGCTGCCGCAGACGGCAGGATTTTGTTCTTTCTCGTTGCCCAGGAGTGTTCCATCGTATGTATATACCGCATCTTCTTGATCCATTCGTCAGTTGATGGACATTGGGGTCTCTCCATACTCTGGCTGTTGTCGAAAGCGCTGCTATAAACATGGGGTACACGCACCCCTATGCATCAGCACTCCTGTATCCTTCGGATAAATCCCTAGTAGTGCCTGATAATATTCTAGCAGTGCTAGTAGTAGTCCTAAATACTGGAAGTGGGATCTCCATGTGGTTTCGTTGTGTTTCCCTGATGATGAGTGATGGTGAGCATCGTTTCATGTGTCGGTTGGCCATCTGGATGTCATCTTCGGAAAAGTGTCTATTCGTGGCTTCTGCCCATTTCTTCACTGGATTGTTTGTTTTGTGCGTGTTGAGTTTGGTAAGTTCTTTATAGAGTTTGGATATTAGCCCTTTATCCGATATGTCACTTGCAAATATCTTCTCCCATCCCGTCGGTTGCCTTTTAGTTTTGTTCATTCTTTTGCTCTGAGCAGCTTTTTATCTTGACAAAGTCCCAATAGTTCATTTTTGCTTTTATTGCCCTTGCCTTCAGAGACGTGTCGAGTAAGAAGTTGCTGTGGCTGAGGTCAGAGAGGTTGTTGCCTGCTTTCTTCTCTAGGATTTTGATGGTTTCCTGTCTCACATTCAGGTCCTTCATCCATTTTGGGTTTATTTTTGTGAGTGGTGTAAGGAAGTGGTCCAGGTTCATTCTTCTGCATGTGGCTGTCCAGTTCTCCCAGCACCATTTGCTGAAGAGACTGTCTGTATTCCATTGGATACTCTTTCCTGCTTTGTCAAAGATGAGTTGGCCATACGTTTGTGGGTCCAATTCCGGGTTCTCTATTCTGTTCCATTGGTCTATGTGTCTGTTCTTGTGCCAATACCATGCTGTCTTGATGATTACAGCTTTGTAGTAGAGGCTAAAGTCTGGGATTGTGATGCCTCTCACTTTAGTTTTCTGTTTCAACATTACTTCAGCTATTTGGGGTCCTTTGTGGTTCCATACAAATTTTAGGATTGTTTGCTCTAGCTTCAAGAAGAATGCCGGTGCAATTTTGATTGGGACTGCATTGAAAGTGTAGATTGCTTTGGGTAGTATTGCCATTTTAACGATATTTTTTCTTCCAATCCGCGAGCATGGAATGTTTTTCCATTTCTTTGTGTCTTCTTCAATTTCTTTCACAAACTTTCTGTAGTTTTCAGCACACAGATCTTTTACCTCTTTGGTCAGGTTTATTCCTAGGTATTTTATGGTTCTTGGTGCAATTGTGAACGGGACCGATTTCTTTCCCCCCGAGATCAGGAACGCGACAGGGATGTCCACTCTCACCACTGTTGTTTAACATGGTGTTGGAGGTCCCAGCCTCAGCCATCAGGCAACAAAACAAAATAAAAGGCATCCAAATTGGCAAAGAAGAAGTCAAACTTTCACTTTTCACAGACGACGTGATAGTCTACATGGAAAACCCGGAAAGACTCCACCAAAAAGCTGCTAGAACCGGTCCATGAATTCAGCAAAGTCGCGGGATATCAAATCAATGTACAGAAACCGGTTGCATCTCTAGACACCAACAATGAGGCAGCAGAAAGAGAAATCAAGAAATTGATTACATTTGTGTTGTTTTAAGCCATTACGTTTGTGATAATTTAACAGGCCCCATGGGTGGGCGTCGCCGTCCCCAGTGCAGCCCCCGCAGGCAGCCAGCAGAGGGCAGCAGCCACCAACAAGCTGAACCAGGCCAGCCTCGCTGGGTCGCTCACCGCTGGGTGAAGCGGGGTGGCCGGAAGGGGGCGTCCTGGTTACAGGCGTGTGTGTGTTTTCTGTGGAAGCTGATTGACTGCACATTCAAGCCATACAGTTTCCCGTACATCACACTTCAGTAAAAATGTAGGGAGAGAGTCAGGAGGGGTAGGGGTAGGGGGCGAAGAGAAAGGGGGATGAGAACGGAACACAGCAGACCAGTTACTTAGCAGAGCCGAGGAAACCAGACCTCGGCACCTACAAGGTTGCCTTTCCCCCAGGGGTGCATTCCTGGCAGGCTCCTGGAGGCGGGGGCAGCAGGCAGCAGCCCATCTGACCAAACGAGGCTAAATCCCTGGTCTGGTCCTTCCAGGTGCCACACATCCTCCTGCCACAAGCTGTGTGAGGGAGCAGCGAGTGGGCTGCTCACCGTGGACACACCTGTGGTCCAGAAGGCACCGCACACCCCCTTACCTCCTCCACCAGTCCCCCTGCCAGCTTGACTCCAAGGTGCACTCAGCTCTAAGGCAGAAAGGCCCAGTTGTCAGTGTATTGCTGTCCCCATCACTCTATCCGTGGATCAGACATCCATCCTTCCATCTAACCGTCCACCTCTGTGCGTCCACCCATCCATCCGTCCATCCATCCACCCACCCACTCACCCACTCATCCATCCGTCCACCCATGTGCCCATCCATCCATCTACGTCTGTCCATCCATCCATCCATCCATCCACTCACCCACTCATCCATCCGTCCACCCATGTGCCCATCCATCCATCATCCATCCATCCATCCACCCACCCATCCACCCCTCCCTCGCTCGCTCACTCACTCACGTGTCCTGGCCCCTCCTCTGCACCTGACACCATACCACTGCTCCTCACTGGTCTGCTTTCTGGCAAGAGCGGGCACTTCCTTACTTAGCTGTGGCTCTTACGAACACAGACAAGTAAAGGAGTGTTCCCTGAGCAGGGGACGCGCACCATCTGGGGTCGGGGGTTATTTTAGGGGACACACAAAGGACTCCTGGGGACCCGTACATGAATGTGTGGGGGGGGTGAGGATGTGGGTGCCTGGAGTAGGGGCTCTGAATCCGGCCTTGGGGTGCGGACGCCCCTGTTCTGTCCCCGGGAATCTCACGGCTGGTTGGGGATCCCAGGACCGACAGCTGGCCCCAGCGACCCTCGGAACCACCGTCACGGCCGCCCCCTTAGCCGTGGCCAGGCACACATGGGAGGGCGGGAGGGGGGCTGTGGGAGACCGCAGGGTGCACATGCCGCCTGAAGCACAGCGGCCGCCACTGGCTCCGGTCACATGGGAGGAGGTGACGGGCGGCGACATGGGGCTGTGGCCAGATGGCTTGTGAATTGTCAGGACAACATGCAAATCTGGGTTTTTATAGAGATTTACTTGGTTTTTACAGCTTAAATCAACCAAAAGAATTAATGAATGCTAACCCCGCCCAACGGACATTGGATTGGGCCGGATGTGGCTCACGGCAGCCCCCGCCAGCAGAGGGAGCAGAATCCCCGAAGCCGCCCCAGACCTCAGGCCCCTGCGGGCCAATCACCTGCTGCGGGCGGGCGGGACGCCGCTCCGGGGCCGGTGGCAGACAGCATTCAGTGCTGGGGGCCACAGGGCCCGGGCTCAGAGATGGCTGTGTCGCTCGTTTGCTGTGTGACCACAGCGGAGCCCTGACCCTCTCTGGGCCCCGCCCTTCTGGTCTGCGGTAGCAGTGCCCACTGACCAGCTGATTCTTCGGGGGTCCTTCCACGGCCAGATAGGTCATTATGGTGCCATCTCTTGGTGTCTCCACCCGCCTCTCCCGTCCCGGTCCAAACCCTGCCGTCGCCCTCCTGAGTTCCTGCGACACCCCTCTCTGGCTTCCCGTCCCACTGCAAGTTTCACAGTCTTGACAAATGCAGTGACCTCTGTGAATTGGACCCCACCTCTGGGCTGGTTACCACCGCCCGGCCCCTGCCGTGGCACGTACCACCACGCTCCAGGTCCTCGCGTAGCCTGGGAGCCCTGTGAGTTGTTCCACCTCCCCCACCCTGTCTCCTGCCACCTCCTCCGCCCCTCCCCTGCAGCCGGCCATGGCACGCTGCTGCCTCAGGGCCTTTGCACTGCCTTTCTGCTGCCCGGACTGTCCTGCTGGCTCCTTGTCGCTCCCTGACCCACCTCGTCACACCCTGTTCTCTCTCATCAGCGCCTCTTTCTTCCTCTGAAACTCTCCGGTTCTGGGGTCCATTTTCTGGTTAAGCATCTCACACCTTCTGCAAGAACTCAGCCCGCGGGGAGGACTGGTCTGCTTTGTCCGCTGCTTCCTGCTGAACACCGCGTGAACGAGGTTGCGAGTTCCGGTGCCAGTCTCGGCTGAGGTGCTCAGGAGCCCTGTGACCTTGGGCAGGTCCCCTCCCCGCTCTGAGGCAGTTTCTTCATTTGACAAATGGGGCTAAACCTCACGGGCTTCGGGGGGGGTCCCCACGACGCGGTCCCCAGGCGTCGCCTTTGTGCCTTTACACGATTAAGGAAGCGGCTCTGAAGGTTTAGAAGGAAGTTCAGGGCAGGCGTGAGCTTGGCTTTGCTGAGTTTCTTGGCAATGCGGGAACACGAGCACTAGGGGGCGCCCGAAGCTCTCCCTGGTCCCAGGGGCGTGCGAGGTGGAAGCAGTGTCCCCAGGGGGCAGGGCCGTGCGGGCTGTGCCGGCGTTGGTGCGAAAAACACCTTTCCTTCGGAAATGGTTGTGTTTATAGGTGGTAGTTTAAAAGTGTCCCCGTGTGCCCCAATGGAAACACCGGCAACCCTAGGTGGGTCCCCAAAAGGGCTGGGGACATTTTAGGTCCATGGAATCCTTGGCGCTACTGTGTTGGGTTGGCAGGGGCCAGGGGTGGGACCGTGAGGCTCGTGGGGGAGGCTGCTGGGAAGGTGTGACCGCGGCCCCCATCCCAACATGAACGCAGGCACACACACATGCACACACACGTGCACACACAAACCACACGCGTGCACACGCACTCCTACAGAGAGAGGGAGTCCCAGAGACATCCAGAACAATTCACGGGCCTGGCACGGGAGAAAACGGATGCCTCTGATCCCTCCCAAGTGTGCGGCGCGCCCCCGGGGCTCTGGGGACAGCCTCTCGGGCTCCCGGGCGAGAGGGGCCACACGGACAGTACGTGGTTGTGTGTCCGAATTTATTGAGTGGAATGTGTTCGGCCACAGTGCTCTGCGGACCGGTGTGCACGCTCTTGTTAAAAAACTGGTTTCCATCGAAGGGTTTTCAGTAATCACCCGGTTTTTAATACAATGTTTCTATACAAAAAAAAACCCCCATTTCAAACTACTCACTGTACAAGAGAAAAGAAAGGCATCAGACTACAGGATTTCAGCAAATCACGAAAGTCTACGCCGCCCACGGGCTTCGATCACGGTTGGCGACTTCGGAATGGCGTCCCCAGCCACGTGCTCGAGGCAGCCGCGTTTACGCATTCCCCCTTTCTTTGGTGAAGCGTGCCCTGTGTTTCTCGGGGCGCTGGAGAAACTCCGGGTAATCGCTTAGGCTGCCCGCTGCGGGTCTAGAACGCCCCCGCCATCTAGGAGACCCATTTTTACAAGCGTAAAGTGGTAACTGTCTGACAATAACATTCCTGTTAAGTAAAAATATAGAGCAGTGTTACCAAAATAGAAGGCTTTATTAATAAAAATCTTTGGTAGTAACAGTATTTGAAATTCCTCTCCACGGTATCTGGTCAGCTAGTGAAATAAACTCCCTCCACCTCCGAGCTACAGAAAAAAGCCCTCCCATCTGCCGCAGAATTATTGAAAACCCAATAAATACTCTAAAGCTGCAAACGTTTGCCCGACGCCTTACGGCTTCTTGAAACCTGAAGCCGTCTTTAGAAACGCCTCCGAGGTCCTCTCTCTCTGCTCATTTTCCTGTCGGTCTGGTTTTCTTTTCTTTACTTTTTTTGTGTTCCACCAGACAATGAGCCGTTCTGAGGCCGGCCCAGCTCGTGGGGGCGGGGCAGGTGCGGCCCCTGGCGGGTCCCCAAAGGCGTGGGTCCCCTGCTTCCTCGGGGACGCCTGAGCCCTGTCGCGCTCCCGAGCAGGCTCTAAGCTCACGGGTACCTCTTTCTGGCCGGAGGGACTCGGTCTCTGAACCGAAAACAGGAGGCAACAAGCCGTCTGACTTTTCCGACCCCAAGGCGGGCAACGCCTTCTGGGACCGTGTCAACCTGGGTCCTCCACGCTCCCTCCAGTCCCCCACTGCGTCTTTCCGCGCTTCTCCCTCGGCCCCGGGCGACCGGAAAAGACGCGTGCTGCAAGCCTCTGCTCACGTCCCTGCCGCAGGGGAGACCCTCGGTCCCCAAGAAGGGTTTCTGCCAAGCGCCCGCGTCCCCGCGCGTGACCACCCGTCCCCAGCGATCGCTCTGATTATCCCGGAATCCTAAAGGTAAAAAAACGCTCTGCGTCACGGTTTTGTGCAAAAACGAGGAGAGAAAAACGACGACAGAAAAAAGACGGGAAAATGCTGTCCTCTCGGAAGGCGGTCTTCCGGGAGCCCGGAGCCCGGGCGGCTACAGGGCGCCCCCCGCGTGGTCGGGGCTGTCCGGGCAGGCCCTGGGGCCGTGGCTGTTGCTCGGCTCGCCCTTCCTGCGGTCGCGCTCCATCCAGGTGTCCAGCAGCTGCTGCTTGCCCTGCTCCTCCCGCATGAACAGCTCCACCATGAGGGCCTTCTCCTTGCGCACCTGCTGGCTGATGTCCTTGGGGATGTCCGGGATGACCCAGTCCACGAAGTCGCTCATGAACATGACCAGGTTCTGGAAGGACAGGCGGGGTGTGTGCGTGTGTGTGGGGGCACAGTCCCCGCCTCCACCGCCCCCGCCTCCCCACCCGCCTCCACCGCCCCCGCCCCGCCACGCCCGGTCCACACCCGCGGACACACACTTCAGCTCCACGGGCCTCAGTTTCCCGCAAGGCATAAAGGAGGCGGGAACCAGCCGGAGGGAGGGCCGCCCGGAAGTGGCGGCTAACGCCTCTAAGGGCTCCGAGCTCAGTCACCAGCACGTTTTTGAGGGATTTTGAGTCCCGGGGCTGGGAAGCTCGAGACATGATTCGACTGGTCACGCCTCACCCCGTATGACAAGGGTCAGGCTTTAAGGAGAGTAGGCGAAATAGAAACAGCCCCAAAACGGGGGGGCGGGGAACGCAGTCTCTGAGGATTCCACAGCCGCGTGCTCACCTTGCGAGGCCTCCCAGGGCTCCCCTAAAAGTCCGCTCCCTCCCCGGGGGGGAAATTTCTGGTGTGCAGAAAGCAAATGATCGGCTTTTACAGAAAAACCGAGATCTGTTTCTAACACTTCTGTCCAGTTATCTGTCGGCACATCCGGCTGAGTTAGACACCTCGCAGATGGTGCTGGCCACCCTCCCCCCCCCCCCCGCCCCGCCCGCCTCTCCTGGTCGGTGCTCCCAGCCCCCAGCCGCAGCCGGTGCTCGCACCTGCCTCCTCTCCAGGGAACCGGCCCCTCCCGCCTGCCTCTTCCTGGCCTGAACAGCCTTCGGCCAACGACCGGCCAACACGGGCAGACAGAGGCGCTCTCGGGCCTCACGGCGGGCCTGCGCCTGCTGGGATTCGGGCTCTGGGGCTCCGGCAGGATCAGGTGAGGCTGTCTCTCCAGCTGACACTCCCTCTCTGCTGCACCCCCCTCCCCTCTCCTGGGAGGCTTCCTCCAGTAACTCGCTTGCACGGAATCCTTGTCTCAGGCTCTGCTCCTGGTAAACTCAGCCCCAGACACTGACTCCTACCGCGGAGCGTGCTGGAAGGCTGCCAGGCGAGGCAGCGGCGCCTCGGGGAAGGCGGGGGGTGGTTGTGGAAGTCCTGCCCGCAGCCGCGTTGTGCGCAAGAGGCAGAGCTGGGGCCCGAGCCCGGTTCTTGGGATGCCGGGTGCCAGTGGGGCCCACGTGGATGGGGCCGTGGCTGGACCCACGTGGCTAGGGCTGCTCCCCTATCTCTGGGACCTCAGCTGCTCTATGTACCAGCCTGCTCCCGGGGCTGGGGTCCTATCCACTGGGAGTCACTTTGGCCGCAGGAATAGCCGGTCCCCTCCCCAGAGACCAGGCGAGGCTGGGTCCCCTGACGCCCGGCTGGGGTCTGGAGTCAGCCAGGAACCCACTGCCCTCCTGCCCGTGCAGGTCCCGTCCTCTGGGGAGGGCTCCTGATACACAGAGACAGCGAGAGACCGAGAGGGGGGGGCTGGCTCCTTCAAAAGAGGCCACGTCTATGGGACGAAGCCTGCCTGTCCCGAAGGGCTCCGAATCCCGCCGTCCGTGCTGGCCCAGGCCCTCTGTCTGCCTTCCCGGGACCTGTCCCTGCAGAGGCCCCCTCCTTGGGGGCCCCAGAGTTAGTTCTCCAGGCCTCCGAACGCCGCCGTCGCCGGCCAGCTCCCGCCTTCCGACCCCGTTCTGGGCTCACAGCACCGCCTCAGTGCCCGATTCTCAAACCCGCCAGCGGGGACCCGCCGCACCTGGAAGACGATGACGAAGGCCAGCCGGGC
The DNA here is from genome assembly GCA_030068075.1 of Paguma larvata. Classification (NCBI taxonomy): domain Eukaryota; kingdom Metazoa; phylum Chordata; class Mammalia; order Carnivora; family Viverridae; genus Paguma; species Paguma larvata. Next base: position 109,726,867 of record CM057831.1, on the reverse strand, counting down.
GGCCAGCACGGCCCAGAAGTCCTTGGAGATGTCGTACTTGTGCTCCGACCACGGGGGCTCCCGGTAATCCTTGTACCTGCAGGGCGGCCGGGCGGCGGGTCGGCTCTTCAAACACAAGTGGGCTTCGGGCCGGCGCCCCTCGGCTTCGGGAGCACCTCGGCCGGATCCCGACCCACCGCCTGGCGGGTGGCCCTCCCTGGGGGAGGGGGCTCGAGACCGGCCGCCCATGGGCGGCGAGGCACCCTCCGTGTTGGAGGGCGCGGCCTGGACCCCCGCGGCGGGGCAGGGCCCGAGGGGCTTCGTGGACAACGCAGACACCACCGAGTGGCCCCACAGGCCCATCCACGGGCTCGCGGAAGTCAGCTCTGGGACCTCAGTCCTGAGGTTCTACACTTTTTTTTTTAACGTTTATTCTTGAGACACAGAGAAAGAGAGAGAGATTGCGAGCAGGGGAGGGGCAGAGAGGAACACAGAATCCGAAGCAGGCTCCAGGCTCTGAGCTATCAGCATAGAGCCCGACAGGGGGCTTGAACCCACGAACCGCGAGATCAGGACCTGAGCCCAAGTTGGACGCTCAACTGACTGAGCCCCCCGGCGCCCCACAGGGTTCCAAACTTAAAGGCAGTGGAGCTTCACACACTGATCTCACCCCAGACCCCAGCAGGTCACACGCCGCCCGCGGGGCCGCCCTGGTTCCTCGAGCCCGGATCCCCCAACCTCAGCCCGACGGCCACCGGCCACGAAACCCCTTGGGTTCCATGAAACCCAGGTTTGCAAACGCCTCTCCGGTCTCCCCTGTCCCCTGCGCGGACTGAGGAGAACAACCCAACAGCCCTTCTCCGAGAGCAGCCCAAGAACGAGGCCGACCGTGCGATCGGTGAGGACACAGCCTGCCAGCCAACCGTCCCCTGCCGGCGCCTCGCGGGCACCTCCTTCCTCTCTTTGGTGAAGCTTCGTGGCTGTTCCCTCCTTAGCTCCACAGGACACCGGCCCACCCCCCCGCCCCCCGGGTCACCAGCTGTGGACGCTGCCCCCTGCCCCCTGCCCGGGCGGTCGCCCCCTCCCCCAGGTGCTCCCGCTGACCCTCGTTCCACGGAGCTTGGTCATCACTGCCTGCCTGTCACTGCCCGCCGTCGCACACTGCACCCACTTCAGAGTGCCCCCGCCCCACCCTTTTGTTCAGAGGTCCTGAGACGCCCGGTCTGGGGGAGCCGAGTGAGGAGGACAACCGAGGGTCCCGTCTCCACCCAGGCCCTCCAAATTCAGGGGATGCTGTTGGCTTTAACGGGGCCGACCCTGTGCCACGCCTGGAAAGGCTTCCCACAGCCGTCAGAGAAAGCCTGTGGTGGGGGCGGGGCGGGGCAGGGGCGCAGTCCGGGCGCCGCACTGCAGGTGCACCTGCTGGGACGTGAAAAGCTGAGGTCCAGAGGAGGGGAGCAGAAGCGGCGGCACCTGGCTCTGCGGGCACAGCCCTGGCCTGCACCCAGACCCAGTGAGCGCCTTGCTGTGTGTTCCTGAGCAATGGCTTGGCCTCTCTGGGCCTCACTCTGCCATCTTCTCAGTCACACTAAAAGCATTTGTTGAGCAACTACTACCTTCAGGAGTGGGCGTTCAGGAACACAGCACAGCGGGGGCCCATCCCCTGGAGCTTTATTTCTGGAGCGAGCCGGATGGGAGTCTCTGAGGAACCACTCGGCACCGAGCTGCCAAACCCAGCAGACAGGATGGGGCTGGGAACCCGCACTTGGGTGCCCGCTGCACAGCGACACAGTGACACAGGACTCGCTCAGCCTGCTCTCTGACGGGAACAGGCAGCCCGTTCTTCCAGCGCCAGAGGCCACACGCTGGCTCCTCCCTTTCTCTCTGTGTGCTGGGCCGGCGCCATCGGGGTGCCAGGAAGTACGCTTGGGCCGCCTGGCAGACTCCTAGGCAGCCCTCAAAGCCCGCTTACAGACCCATCCAGACGCCAGCTGCTGCCGTCGGCACTGACCTCGATCAGAGACGGTCCTACCTGCCCCCTGCCTAGGCGGCCTGCCAGCCCCCAGGGGGAGGATGAGAATGGCCTCTCTGGGGGCGGCTGGGCGGTTTAGATGAGATAGTGCCTGTCTTGGTGCGGTAGTAAGTGGCAGCCAGCAGCGAGGACAGCTCTCACTGCTGCTTGCGTCTCTCCACACCCACCGCCCCAGGCCGGCGCACCTCCTGCCACCAATTCCTGCGAGAGGCCGCATGCGTGGGTGGGTGCGGCCGGCGAGGCCCGGAGCGCCCAGGCCCGCGGCACAGGATCCTGGCCAAGGATGGGGGGAGGGCCTGGCCGGGGCCAGATCCCGGGGAGCGGAGGGGTCTGACCCGCGGTCTTCCGAGTGCTCGGGGGTGAAAAGCAGCAAGACACTCGAAAGCAGGTCCCTGCCCTGTCTCCCCGGCCGGTCTCGCCCACGAGGCAGGGCCCTGGGCTGAGGCACGGGACGGAGCCGCCAGTGCCGGCCGGCGTCTGGGACCCACCGTCCGGTTCTGGAAACCGAGTGTGAACAGCAACACTGACATTTCAGAGGGAATTTCTACCAGCGCGAACGCATGTCCCGCCTTCTCTGTTCGGCGATCACTCTCCCTCTAAAAGGGACCTGCGGCAACGTGGGCCAAGCCCGTACGCTCAGCGGGGAGCGTCCGGACAACACGGACAAGGCGCTGGTGGAGGAGAGGAAACCCGGGGGATCCGTCTGTCCGTCTGCACCAGCCGGGAGCTGCGTCTGCCGAAGGGTGGGGCAGGGCGTTGGGAACCCCCTTCCTGACACCGCCAGCTCCCCGCGCCGTCCCCTCCCCAGGTGACCGCCCCCAAGCGGGCGGCGGGTCATTCCGGCCTCTCGTTGGGATTTCTGCGCCCGCTCCCGGGCACGCCGAAGCACGGGGGGGGGGGGGGGGGGGGGGCTTCTGGGAACTGGGCTGTGTTGCGGGTCTGGCCGTGGGACGCGCCTTCTCTGCCTGGCAGACCCGGCTCTCGGTTGCTCCTTCCCGCTGCCATCCCCGCCCTGACGCCGAACAGAACACCGTGTCACTGCTGTCGCCACACAGGTCCCGCTGGGGCCCCGAAGCAGGCCCTGCTGCTGCTGGTTTTCCGGTTCTTGGGCCTGTTTTGTTGCTGCCGGCTGCTTCTTGCTGCTGTCAGGACTCTGGAGCCCAGCAGTTCCCCCTCCCCCCCCCACTCCCCTTTAACTGGTCAAGGTGACGGAGACAGGAGCACGCGTAACGGCACCACCGGGCTCTACCGCACGGACTCCGCGCCCGGGACTCTGGCCCCTGAGGTTCTGAGTCTCAGCCGGGTTAGAGTCGCTCACACCGGTGCCCACCCCCTGCGTCCGTCCGCACTGCCTGCGTCCACCCTTCCCCTGGGCTTCTGGCTACTGTCGCCCCTTTACCCTGATCTGCACGGGGGCGGCATGGTCCCCGCTCCGCCTCCGTCTCCCCCGGGGAGCTCCTCGCGCGCCCCGGGCGTCTGGCCCTGGCGGGGCCCCCAGGTCGGGCCGTCTCATCCACTGCCTCTCCTCCGAGTCAGGGGCGCCTACACCCTGGGACACGACCCAAGTCAGCCTCTCCCCTCTGCCGACAGCGCTTCGCTCGGGGACGGGTGGGCCGGCAGGACTCGACCCCGACTCTCGAGAAAGACATTCTGCCCCTGGGGTGGCTGAGCAGAGAGGGCGTCTCCGCTGTCCACCAGAACACAAGGCCACCGGGGAGCAGCGCAAAGCTGGGGGGTGGTGCCAGAGGGAGACCCGACGACAAACTGTAACCCCTGCATCCAGCCCTGCCTGCAGCCTCCTTAAAGGAGCTCACGGGGGTGGGGTGGGGGGGAACCTGGAGGCTCAGTCAGTAAACATCTGACTCTTGACTTCAACTCAGGGCCTGATCTCACGGTTCGTGGGTTCGAGCTCCGTGTCCGGTTCTGCACTGACCTTGCGGAGCCTGCTTGGGACCCTCTCTGGCCCTCTCTCTCTGCCCCTCCCCTGCTCTCTCTCTCTCTCTCAGAATAAACAAACATGAAAAAAGGCACTAAAAAAGCAGAGGAACATACACATCACCGCTCACTGCCCCCCTCCTCTGGTTTTTGCTTGGAGCAAGACGGAGCTCGTCTGGGACCGGCCCCCGAAGGGTCCTCGCTGGACTGGGGTTTCCCGCGGACGGGCGCCGGAGCCGTACCTGCAGACCTGCACCTCGTAGCCCAGGCCCAGCGGGTCGCTGGGGGCCGTGCCGTTCTGGAAGTCGCTGACGTTGAAGGAGGAGAGGGTGTGGTTGACGAAGCCGTGCATGGTCCCGTTCTGGCTGTACATGTACAGGTACACCAGGCGAGGGATGAAGTCGGACGTGAAGGAGATCACGAACGCCTGGGGGGGGATGGCGGGTGAGCGGGGGGGGGGGGGATGGCGGGTGAGCGGGGGGGGGGGATGGCGGGGTGAGCGGGGGGGGGATGGCGGGGTGAGCGGGGGGGGGATGGCGGGGTGAGCGGGGGGGGGATGGCGGGTGAGCGGGGGGGATGGCGGGTGAGCGGGGGGGGATGGCGGGGTGAGGCGGGGGGGGATGGCGGGGTGAGCGGGGGGGGATGGCGGGTGAGCGGGGGGGGGATGGCGGGTGAGCGGGGGGGGATGGCGGGTGAGCGGGGGGGATGGCGGGTGAGCGGGGGGGATGGCGGGTGAGCGGGGGGGGGATGGCGGGTGAGCGGGGGGGGATGGCGGGGTGAGCGGGGGGGGATGGCGGGTGAGCGGGGGGGGGGATGGCGGGTGAGCGGGGGGGATGGCGGGTGAGCGGGGGGATGGCGGGGTGAGCGGGGGGGGGGGATGGGCGGGTGAGCGGGGGGGGATGGCGGGTGAGCGGGGGGGGATGGGCGGGGTGAGCGGGGGGGGATGGCGGGGGGGGGATGGCGGTGAGCGGGGGGGGGATGGCGGGTGAGCGGGGGGGGGGGATGGCGGGTGAGCGGGGGGGGGATGGCGGGTGAGCGGGGGGGGGATGGCGGGTGAGCGGGGGGGGGATGGCGGGGTGAGCGGGGGGGGATGGCGGGTGAGCGGGGGGGGATGGCGGGGTGAGCGGGGGGGGGGGATGGCGGGTGAGCGGGGGGGGATGGCGGGTGAGCGGGGGGGGGGGGATGGCGGGGTGAGCGGGGGGGATGGCGGGGTGAGCGGGGGGGGTGGCGGGTGAGCGGGGGGGGATGGCGGGTGAGCGGGGGGGGATGGCGGGGTGAGCGGGGGGGGATGGCGGGGTGAGCGGGGGGGGGTGGCGGGGTGAGCGCGGGGGGATGGCGGGTGAGCGGGGGGGGATGGCGGGGTGAGCGGGGGGGGGGATGGCGGGGTGAGCGGGGGGGGGGATGGCGGGGTGAGCGGGGGGGGATGGCGGGGTGAGCGGGGGGGGGATGGCGGGTGAGCGGGGGGATGCGGTGAGCGGGGGGGGGATGGCGGGGTGAGCGCGGACACAGCCCGAGCGGGGCCTGGCCACGTGACCAGAACGTGGAGTGAAGAAATGAAAGTTCCGGGTACTCCCGGAGGCCCGCCCTGGCAGCCTCCGGGGAGGGTCTGGGGGCAGGGAACGGGACCCCCCTGAGCAGGAGGGCACGGGGACCAAACTGCCTCTCCCTGGCTGTGTGGTGCTGGGCGAGTCGCCGGACCTCTCTGTGCCTCTGTTGTCTCACATGTAAGCTGGGTGATGACAGCTCACTCCCTGAAGCTCTGTGTGTTAGTGGGTGGATGCGTGCAAAGAGCCTGGAAGGACCCGGAACGTTCTAGATGCTCGATAAATGTCAGCTGCCGTTACTACTGCTGTTGGTTGTTCCCAGGAGAGGTTTCCACCCCTGCGCTCCAGACAGGCTGCACCCCGTTCCGGCACTGTGCCCCCGCCCCGGCCACCCAGGTCGGGATGAGGGGCCGTCGCTGTCCGGTGCGCACACCCTGCCCGCCGTGGAACTTTAATGAGGGGTTTCGGAGCCTCGGCTGGGCAGGGGGACGGCTGCCAGCAGGGTAAGCAGTGTTGGGGGACTCTGGGGGACCCTTCTCCGGGACCGAACTTTACTCCCTGTGCCGTGGGGGGCCATGTCCCCAGGCCTTGCCCCGACCCTGACCGCAGGCTGTGCCCGCTCCTGAGGGCGGCTGTCCGTATGCAAACAGGCAGCTTCCGGGGCTCAGGCTCAGCCGGCAGGTGGAGGCTGAGGGTCACGGGGCGGTGGACCTGTGAGGCCGTCTGGGGTCTGTAGGCCTGGGGTCTGGCCTCGGGCTTCAACATACACTAGGGACCACTGGACAGCTCAGCCCAGGGTGGTCCTGGCCCCAGCGCAGCTGTGTGGACCCAGACGGGCGGCTGCAGGGAAGACTGAGGGCCGGTTTGCAGGACAGAGGGGCCACCGCCCTCCTAACCTGCAGGCTCAGAGCTGGGAGAGGCCGGGAGGGTGGCGCCGGGCGGCAGGAAGGCGTGGACGAGATGCTGGGGGTGGGGGGAGGGCTGCCCGGGGAACAAGCTCCAGGTGTGTAGGGGGGAGGCTGGCGGGCTTCTCCCCTCTGTCTGCACGTTTCTGCCTTTCTGGAACCTCTAAAGAACAGGCATGCGTTTTACATAAACGGGAAAAGCTAACTGTTTTAAAAGGAGAACAGAATGACTGCTAGGGAGTAATTCCTGTTTCTGTCTTCTCCCTCTCTCCCTCCTCTCTCTCTCATGTATTCTCAGGACTCTGGGGAGAGTGGACTTAGGGGCCAGGGTGGACACGGTGAATTTTGCTTCACGAGTTTGTGGTTCCCATCCACGGCTCATCCCAACCCCTCAGTATGACCAAGGGACGTGTCTGAACAGGAGATGCTTCCGCTGGGCTGAGGCCGCACTCAAGTCAGAGGCGGAGACCCCACCCGGCTTCCCTGCAGCCACGCGTCAGCTCAGCCAGGGCCCGCGCGCGGCAGGTGTCCCCGAGGTCACTTACGTTGATAATGACGGCCAGCTTCCCGACACCTCGGAGAATATTGTACCAGATTCCTGGGGGGGGGGAAGAGAAGCAGTATCAGGACCCCCTGCACCCGGGTCCCAGCAGCGCCCTGCTGCGGTCCTTCCCCTGCGCTCGGATGCGTGGCAGTGAGGAGGTGCTCTGGAGCTCCGGGGGGTCCCCAGGGGGTCCCGGCTGAGGACAGAGCCTTGGCTCCTCCTGGCTCAGTAGCTGCTTGTAATCCGGAAACTGTAGCTTCTTATAGGGTGCTAGAACCAGCCGCTCCCGCAGCGGTGCTGAACCCTCTCCCGTGAACCTGATCACACTGCTAACTGGCTCGGACGCAGCCTTTCCTTCTAGAGACGCAAAGGCTCAATCCGGGTGCGGTTCCTGCCCAACGGGGTCCAGGCACGAGTAAGCGGAGACCAAGGCCGCGAGGTTTCCGTGTCCCAGACGCGTCACGCAGCTCTGCTGCTACAACTCTGTCTAGGAACGCGCCAGATGAATGTCCGGGTCAAAGCCCAACACCGGGGCCTCGTCTTGCCCCGAGTAAAACAGCTTGACGGCAGGGAGGTGCAAGACGCTTCCTGTCTGGGGGCCCCCGTTTCTGCCACCCCGAGGTTCGGTCTTGCACCTAATTACAGGCGAATGCAAGGGTCCCCACGCATGCCCAAATGCATGTTCCTCCACCAGCCTCCCCAGCAGAGGTGAGGGGAGCAGAGCCCGGGGAGGAAGTGCCTTGTCTGAGGGCCCAGGGCGGCCTTGCCTGTTAGAACCCCCGACTGACCCCTCCCCCTCCAGCCTAGAGGCGGCCCCGACTGACCCCTCCCCCTCCAGCCTAGGGGGGCCCTGTCGGGCCAGGCACGTGTCATGGGCAGCTGGGCTCAGAGCCCTGCCCTGAGATGGGGAAAAGCAGCACTTCCCAGAAAGGGGGAGGGGACAGAGGCCTGGCATTCCTGTCGCTATGGAAGGGGGTGGCAGGGTGGGGTCCCTCTACCCGGCGCGGGGACCACCGCAGGCGCGGCCAGCGAGAGCTGCACGGGGGCATCCTGCCCCAGCAGGGAGCTCGGGTGGGGGGGCCACCCGGCCCGGATGGGGCCCCGCTCTGTGAGGCCGGGCAGTGGGGGCCGAGGGCTCAGACGCAGCCCTGAGGTCCACGTGCCAGGCCTTCCGGTCTCTGGCTCCCCAGCCCCCTGCTGGCCGTTCCGCACAGCCGGCGTCCGGAGCGCGCCATGGACCCACCCCTGGGAGGCCGTGCGTAAGCGAGGGTGGCCTCCCTGCCTCCCGTGAGCAGCTCGGGCACCCGAGGGAGCCGGGACCCGATCTTCCCCACGACCGCGGCGGCTCTCGACGCACCCTCCTCCGGACAGCGCGGGCAGGCACCCGCCCCCCCTGCCTCCCCTCAAGAGGGCCGATGGGGGTGAGCGGGCGGGGGCCCCAGTGGGGGTGACACTTCCCCTCAAGGTCAGCCGTTGTGCCCCCTGCCTGCTGCTGGGGCCGGGAGACCCTTGTGCCGACTCCGGGCTCCCAGGCAGCCCGTGAGCCGCACCTCCTTGCCTGTCTCCTGGGGTCTAGCGTGGTGTCTGGCACCTGACGCTCGGCGCTGCTGGGTCCATGTTTGCCGAGTGACCACAGGAGGGCAGGGAGCCCTTTGCAAGCAGCGTGTTGGCACCAGACGGTGCCACACCCACGCGCGGGGGTGTTTGGTCGAGCCCGCTCGAGTGCTAAAGGTGCTGACTGGTCTTTGCAAGTCAGGCTGACGTGTGGTTAACACTCCGGACGTGGAGCCCCTGAGAGAGCCCGGCTCCGGCCCCCGGGCGCTGGCACCGCCCACGGCTACGGTGGCGCCCCCTCCTGGCCGGCTGGAGCACTGCGGTTCTGTTCTCTGCAGGGCTGAGTCCCTCCAGAAGCGTCCGCACTCCCGTCCCAGCTCAGGGGAGGACGGCGCAAGGACGAAGGGAGGGCCCGTGCTCTGTGCCACGAGGGCTCGGGGCCTGCCGTCCACTCGCACGGGCTCCTGGACGTCTCTGTGTCCAGGCCCCAGATCCCCCGTGGGACCCCGTGCCAGAATCACGGGGTCTTGTCTAGAAAGAGCGAGCCCAGGACGCCAGCCCCGGCCTGCAGGGCCCGCTCTCTCGGGTCCTGGCCGTCCCTGAGTTATGGGGACCACGCTGCAGGACCACACGCTGCTCCGACGACCTCCAGAAACGAGACGAAAGCCTTCGGCTCCTTTTATGAGAACCTCGGAGGGGGCGGGGGTCTTAGTCTTCTGGGGACGCTAAACCCCGTTTCCGAGAACGAGAAGGGCAGGAGCTCGGTCTCACCTGGCCACACGCGGCGCCCAGAGCTGAACGTGGCCGCGGCTCCGAAGAGCCCTGATCTGGTGTCGAAGGTCAGGGCGGGGACGCTGGCGCCGGGTTCCCCCTGGCAGGGAGCTGGGTCCCCGAGGCGCCGGCCCCCCCCCCCCCCGTGCCAGACGGAGCCTCCCCCAGCTGCACCTGGCGCCTGGGCGCGGGCTATGGGGGCCCCCAGGGCCCTGTGTCCCCGCGGGGCGCACACGGATCACAGGAGCAGTACAAAGGCCCGTTCAAGGAAAGGTTACAGCGAAGGAGTCCACAAACACCCTGGGAGAGACGCGCGGGTCACGCCTCCAACCAGGCAGCCGGGAAACAGGAAGCAAGCGGCTGACCCGTAGGAACGGGGAGAAGAGGGGAGCCGTGGGCAGAAGGACGAAGACGGGCGTTCCAGCCTCGCTGGCAGTGGCTGGGCGGGGCACCGGGCGCTGGGAGGTGGCCGAGGCGCCCCCTCTCAGCCCGGTGGCTTTGCAAGTTCCAGGCCGCAGCCACGGGGCAGAGCAGGGCTTTGCCAAGTAAGGGTGCCAAAGCAAACACACACCCCTGAGGGCTCGCCCGGGGCCTCTGGGCGCCTGAGAATCAGGCCTTTGTCAGGGAGGCCACACTCTTGTCTTTACCGCCACGGGGCTCCGGGCTCCAGAATTCCCAAGGGCTGTGCAGGGAGCGCCTGGCAAGCGGCCCCGTCCAGCCCCTTCCTTCTGGGGACTTTGGCGTGCAGTTTCCAGGCAAACCCTCTCCTCACGGACGTGTGCAGGAACGGGAGACCCGGGGCGCTGGGGGTGGGGGGGCGGCCTGGGGGCTTGAGGTCTCCAGTTCCCGCTCGGGGTTAACTACCTGGCCTCAGTCTCCCCACCCGGCCAACGGGACGGAGGACTCCCCCAGGCTTCCTCCGGAGGTTTCTCCGAGGACCCGACCCTGAAGGCCCCGGGAAACGATCGAGGCCCCTCCCCCAAACCTGGCACGGCCCTCTGGGGTTCGCCCTCAGAATAGGGCGCCACGGGGGGGACAGGCAGGAGCTCGGGGTCCCGACTGCTCTATTCGAGCCCCGGCCTGGCTCTGGCGCCCCTCCCTGCACCACGCCAAGGTTTCCCGGCCCCGCAGGGCTCCCTGGGAGCCCGGGCTGTGGCGAGCCAGATGGCATCGCCGACACGTACACTTCAGGCAGGGAGAGTGCGCGGAGGAGGGGAGGGAGAGTGGCCGGCCGCCACCAGAGGTGGGCAGGGCCGTGCCCCCGGGGGCCAGGGCACGGCCCCCGGGGAGAAGGGGGAGAAGCCCGCACGGCTCAGCACGGCCCATCTGCCCCGATGGTGTCCCCGCACCTGGGGGTCCCGCCCTGGTCTCGGGAAAGGGACAACGTGTGTGACGCGCCGTCCAACCTTTTGTCCCCGGCCACGGCGCGCAGACGTGCCGCTCTGGCCAGAACTGCGCCAGATGACTCGAGAGGCCTTCCTGATTTTCCAGCTCATTTCAAGATAAAGCGGGCCCTCCCCGGGGCCGGCCCCGCCCTGCCGGTGTATGGATGTCGCCTGACTACACGACGCCCTCCTTAGAAAGGCAGCTGCTCAGCGGACACCAGCCGCCCGTCCGTCCATCGTCCAGCCGTCTGTGCCCCGGGGGCACGCGGACAGAGGGCGGGGGCCGGCCGGGGTGCGCGGCAGCCCCTCCCCCACTCCCGGGGCGCCCTCGGAGCCGGCCCCGGAGGGTCACTCACCGATGTCTTTGGCCCGGACAGCCACCGGCCGGCGGAGCTCGGTGACAAACTTCTTGGCGTCCAGCCGGATCTCGATGATGTTGTTCAGCAGGGCGAAGAGCGGGGCCAGGGGGAAGGACGCCACGAACAAGGTGACGAAGCCGAACTGGATTACTGCGGGGAGAGCCGGCGGTCAGCGCGCCGCCGCGGCCCTCGGCCCCCAGCGCGGGACCCACAGCGGGACCCCATGGTGGCGGCCCCCAGGGCCCCACATGCCGCATTGGAACGAACCACGTGGCTGGGCGTGGCTGGCATCCTGCCTCTGACACGCCCCCTGCAGCCACATCAGGGAGGTCCTGGGGTCACACCCACTGCGACCCCGGGTGACACCTCACTGTGTAACCCTAACAAACTGGAAGGTCCAGCACCAGTCCCCTCCCCTCTGCCTGGCCGCGCCTGGGCTAGCGAGGGCCCCGAGGGGGGGCAGTGCCCTAGCAGCCGGGGGGTCCCGGGACCCGGGGGCCGCCGGCACCCCTGTGTCTCCAAGAGCCCCGCTGTCCCCGTGCGTCGGGCCTCGGGGAGCCGGGCAGGCCTACCGTCCAGGACAGTCGGCCTCATGTCCCTCCCCCCTACTCATCGTCCACACAGCCAACACGCTGGCTGCGGGGCCTTGCCGTCGGGCGCCGTGGCCAGCGCGGAGCCGGGCTCCGGGAGAGGTCAGGTGAAGGTTGCTGAGCGGAACCGAACGGGGGAGGCAGGTTCGGGAACTGCACGGCCTGTCCCACGGCCCTGGCTGCCAGGCAGTAAACAAGGAAGCCGGCAGAATGTCACCGTGTGCCTGGCGGGCTAAGTGTGGCCATTGTTAGCGGCACCGGCGGGGGGCGCCTCTGTCTGGGGGAGCCGGCCGCTGGCTTCTCGCTCGGCCCGTGGGCCTCCGTGGGACGGTCCTGTCTGAGCGGCTCTAGACGTGACGGAGGCACCCGATAAGCTTGGCTGTGGGCTCCGTGGGGGCCGCCGAGGCCCAAGGTTGTGGGGTCCGCGCTCCCGCCTGGCGCTGTCTCCTGTCGCGTGGACCCAGGGGCAGGCCTGGGAGCTGGTGACGGCTTGGGGCGGGGCATTCCTAGCTGTGCCTTCTCTCCTTGGGCTGCAGGGGCCCAGTGGGGTCCGCCCTCCAGGAAGAGCCCGGGGCAGGAGGGCCAAGAGACTGGGCCCCAGGGCGGGCGGCTCCCCGGGAGGGGGGTGGGGGCCTGCCCGAGGGGTCTTCCTGCACCCAACGGGAAAGCGCGATGCGATCTCTGGCATTTAGAATCTGGGGGGGCACCTGCCTCCCAGCCCGTGAGGGGCCGCCCTTCTGCTGTCTGCCCCCCGCTGGCCTCAGGCAGGCAGCGGTGACCCTCCTCCCGGACCCCGGGCCTAGACGGCCAGGGAGGGAGCAGGCCCACAGGGGCCAGGGAGCCGCCCGACCACCTCGGGCTCATCCTGGATTTCGTTGCAAGAGAAAACAGAACGGCTTCCCAACACAGCACTGTTTCCGTTTCCCAAAGTCTTTAAGATGCTTTCTCTCCTGAGTCAACAGCAAGGTGCTTCTGGAACAATCATCTGGGAAGCCAGGCGTGACACGGGGCTGGCAGAGGGGGGCGCCCGCGGGCCGCCCAGCCTGGCTCAGGTATTTGTTAAGAATGCGGTGGCGGGTCCCACCCTGCACAGCCCAGGCCGCAGAGCTGGCATTTTGGGTGTGCCGGCCGCGGTGGCCAGGGGCCCTTCCTGCTGGGACCCCTCCGCGGGGATCTTCCCGACCACCTTCGCTGGTCCGTTCACCAAGCGAACACGGACGGGGTGCCCGCTGTGCACCCGGACCTGTTCCAGGTGTGGGGGTACGGCCGTGAAGAGAAAAAAGGGTCCGTTTTCACAGAACTTCCATCATTGTGCTGGGAGACAGAGGCACGGGCATGATGGGGACTACAGATGGCAGCCGGTGCCGAGAATCAGAGCAGGGGGAGAGGCAGAGCGTCAGAGCTGTGCAGGGGAGGGGCTGCCTCTTTAAATGTGTGGTCAGGAAGACGCCTCTGGTGGGGTCTGACGGGAGAGCGTAAGTCACGCAGGTATTAGGGAGAGAGCATTCCAGGCAGGGCACAGCTAGTGCAAAGGCCCTGAGGCAGACATGAGCTCTGAGTGTTTGGGTGACAGCAAGGAGGCCAGTGTGGCTGGAATGAAGGGAGGAGGTGGGGCTGGGGGGCTCCAGGTGGCTCTGCGGGCTGCACCCACCCTTTCCCCACTTTCTCTTGCACCCCACGGAGAGCGATGTGCCATCTCCCAGCATCCTCTTGTCCAGCGACAGGGCTGCTGGTGACAAAGCTCTGTCCCCAGGTTATCTCCGTTTATTTTTAAATTTATTTATGTATTTTGAGGGAGAGCATGAGCGGGAGGAGCAGAGAGAGAGAGAGAATCCCAAGCCTGCTCCACACTGTCAGCACAGAGCCCTATGTGGGGCTTGAACTCACCAACAGTGAGATCACGACCTGAGCTGAGATTGAGTCAGATGCTCAACCCACTGAGCCCTCCAGGTGCCCCTCTAGTGTACAGGGCTGCGGCCAGCCAGACCCCGAGGCCCCCCCATCTCCATGTCCCCCGGGGTGAGCCCCCCCACTCACTCATCTCCATGTCCCCCGGGGTGAGCCCCCCAGCCCCCACTCACTCATCTCCATGTACTCGGGCGTGAGGCCGGCGAAAGGCTCCAGCGTGTAGTCCACCTCGTAGCGCTGCCGCCTCCTCCCGCACTCGTCGTGGTCGGGGGGGCGCTGCCGCCTGAGCCTCAGGTAGCGGATGAACTTCTTCATCTTCCTGAGGGGACACGACGCCACTTCAGTTCGGCGTCCGGGAAGATGGGCCGGGGCCTGTCAGCTCAAGTCGTGTTTCTAATTCTCCGAGCCGTCGTGTGTTTTAAGCCCCGACCTGAGCCGTCTGCGAGGGCCACTCCGGCCAGGATTTCCTGCGCCCTTCCCCCCAGGGACAGGGGCCAACGACATCGCCTGGGCACAGGGCAGCAGGGGCGCGGAGGGCACACGGCCACCTGAGGCCCCAGGAAGGGCTCTGCAGGCGCCAGGGGTCGGCGTGGTGGGGGCGGGGCGCGGGTCCCTGAACCCGGAGGGCCAGCTCCGCGCAGGAAGCAGGACGCCGCTCTCGAAGGGCACGCGGCGAGGCCGCAGCGCCTCCAGCTGGTCCACGGCTCGCGTGTCCGAGGGCGCCTGTCAGCACCCCGGACCCTCGGCCCCCGCGGAGTGGCTCTGCCCTGCCTCCCCCTGCCTGCCCTCACCACCTCCCTGTTCCTGGTGCCCCATCCTGGTCCAGACCCCCCACACCGCCTGCCACCCACGCAGACCGCCAGCCCGCCCCCTGCTCCCCCTGCCCCGAGGCCACGCGGTACTCACGGGATGCCGATTTCGAACAGGTTGTTCTGGATGAGCTGCTTGCCCAGCATGATGATGCTGAGCTGGATACAGAGCTCCATCAGGCAGCCGCCCGGGGCGCACTGCGGACAGAGAGCAGGCGTCAGCCCCCCCCCACTGCAGGACAGGGAGCAGGTGCGTCAGCCCCCCCCCCACTGCGGGACAGGGAGCAGGTGCGTCAGCCCCCCCCCCACTGCGGGACAGGGAGCAGGCGTCAGCCCCCCCCACCACTGCGGGACAGGGAGCAGGCGTCAGCCCCCCCCCCACTGCGGGACAGAGAGCAGGCGTCAGCCCCCCCCACTGCGGGACAGGGAGCAGGCGTCAGCCCCCCCCACCACTGCGGACAGAGAGCAGGCGTCAGCCCCCCCCCCAACTGCGGACAGAGAGCAGTGCGTCAGCCCCCCCCCACTGCGGGACAGGGAGCAGGCGTCAGCCCCGCCCCACTGCGGGACAGGGAGCAGGCGTCAGCCCCCCCCCCCACTGCGGGACAGGGAGCAGGCGTCAGCCCCCCCCCACTGCGGGACAGGGAGCAGGTGCGTCAGCCCCCTCCCACTGCAGGACAGGGAGCAGGCGTCAGCCCCCCCCCCACTGCGGGACAGGGAGCAGGCGTCAGCCCCCCCCCACTGCAGGACAGGGAGCAGGTGCGTCAGCCCCCCCCCCACTGCAGGACAGAGAGCAGGCGTCAGCCCCCCCAACTGCGGACAGAGAGCAGGCGTCAGCCCCCCCACCACTGCGGGACAGAGAGCAGGTGCGTCAGCCCCCCCCACCACTGCGGACAGAGAGCAGGCGTCAGCCCCCCCCCCCACTGCGGACAGGGAGCAGGCGTCAGCCCCCCCCCCCCCACTGCGGACAGGGAGCAGGCGTCAGCCCCCCCCCCACTGCAGGACAGGGAGCAGGTGCGTCAGCCCCCCCCCCCACTGCAGGACAGAGAGCAGGCGTCAGCCCCCCCCCCCCACTGCGGGACAGGGAGCAGGTGCGTCAGCCCCCCCCCCACTGCGGGACAGGGAGCAGGCGTCAGCCCCCCCCACCACTGCGGGACAGGGAGCAGTGCGTCAGCCCCCCCCCCCCCACTGCGGACAGAGAGCAGTGCGTCAGCCCCCCGCCCACTGCGGGACAGAGAGCAGGCGTCAGCCCCCCCCCCACTGCGGGACAGAGAGCAGTGCGTCAGCCCCCCCCCCCACTGCGGACAGGGAGCAGGCGTCAGCCCCCCACCACTGCGGGACAGGGAGCAGGCGTCAGCCCCCCAACTGCGGACAGAGAGCAGTGCGTCAGCCTGCCTCCCTCTGAGGCCTAATGTCCCTGTCCCCTGTCCCTGGTGGGCCTGCACCAACTGCCTTAGGCGGGGTGATGGGCAGGCAGGTGACGGACCAGAAGTTTCACGTGAAGAGAGCTCAAGGGACACTGGGCGACCCTCAGGGGCACAGCTGACCCTTCTCTGGGTCCAGGACAATTTTTACACTGTTACTGCAGAATTGGCGTTGGAAGCCACGATTTCATTTAAAACACGATGTCCCTTACTTTATTCTATTTTACAAAGCGTTTCTCCAGTTTGCAACTACTAAAGAACCTGGCAGAGTATCGTTTATGTAAAGAACGAGTCACGAAGGGAGAGAACGCTTCGTGGGCCTTCTGCAAACATCTGTTACCGTGGGTGAGACCTGCGTCGCGGGACGTGCAGGGGGCTGGACCT
The DNA here is from genome assembly GCA_030068075.1 of Paguma larvata. Classification (NCBI taxonomy): domain Eukaryota; kingdom Metazoa; phylum Chordata; class Mammalia; order Carnivora; family Viverridae; genus Paguma; species Paguma larvata. Next base: position 109,710,747 of record CM057831.1, on the reverse strand, counting down.
CTAGGCTGTGGCCTGGGCAGCCGGGTCACCCTGTACCTGAGGCCCACCCCAAACCTCTTCCCCCTGGTTCGCAGGGGCTTCATCAGAAGACCTATCCCTCGTTCTCCAATAAGCTGACTTGTTCCGGGCATCAGAAGCGCTGACCGGCTCCCCCGAGACCTGGACCACGGGCGGCCCCGGGCCCCGGCTGGGTCTGACGGGGCTGCGGGAGCCAGTCCAGCGGCAGGCGCGCTAACCAGACTCCCGGTGGCTGGCCTGGCCAAGCAGCAGCCAGAGGCCACCAGCGCTGATCGTGGGAGAGAGGGGGGCGTCTCTGTTACAGTAAAACAACGAGGCTGAGTGTCTCCCTCCCCCATTAACCATCCTGCCCAGACACAAAACCAGTCCGGACACCAGAGAAAAGGGAAAAAACACAACTGGTGTCTCTCTGGGCTCTCCTCGGAGGGGAGCTCCGCGCGGACAGGCCGAGGAAGATCGAAGCCCCGCTCAGCGGCGGACGGCAGAGGAGCACTCCCCCGGGAGGAGGGGAGCGCTGCTTGACCTCTGCCTCTGCTGAGTCCCCTGTGGGGACGAGACCGGGGACGCGGGACAGAACGCGCCGTCAGTTACCTCCTCCATCCGGAAGGAACGGAAAATGTACACGTAGTCACCCGGGCGGCCGACGAACCTGCAACGAGCGGGGGCAGTGGGCGAGGGGGGGCAGCGCGGGGAGACCCCGGGAGGGGGCTGGAGCCCCCTGGACCCCCTGGAGCCCACCCCCCGCTGAGCCGGGACCGCTGTGCTGTGCCGCGTCCCAGGGCCTCCCAAACCCACGAAGTGGGAGGAGACGGAAAGTCAGCGGGAAACCAAGAGGGAAGCACCCCCCGCAAGGGGGGGGCGGGGAACTGAGGCTAAGCAGCCGGAGGGCAGACCATGCCACCTGCCAGGGTCAAGTCGGTGGGGGAGGGGCGGTCCCTGAGGCAGCCCTCGGCCTCCTGCAGGCGTTCGGGGCGGGGCTCCCCGGGCCTGCTCTCATGCGTGGTCTCAGGGGAGCCCAGACGCCTGGGCCGGGCTCGGGGACCCTGGGGTGGGAGGCTGGCCACTAAACCCCACGATGCCGAGGAAGAAGACTTTGGAGGGGCTCTGGGATCAGACCTGCCAGCCCCTGGCAGGAGGGGTGCTAGGCAGTCTTGGGGAGTGGGCCACAAGCCCCTCCAAGGCCAGGGCAGCTCAGAGGGTCTGGCACAGGGTTCACCCACCACTAGCTGGAAGGGCAAGCTGCCCGTGACTGCCTTTCTTCTTTTTTTTTTCTTTTTTTAATTTTTTTTTAATGTCTATTTATTTTTGAGAGAGAGACAAACAGAGCATGAGCAGGGGAGGGGCACAGAGACGGAGACACAGAATCTGAAGCAGGTTCCAGGCTCTGAGCCGTCAGCACAGAGCCTGACGCGGGGCTCGAACTTGGAAACGGCGAGATCATGACCTGAGCCGGAGTCGGATGCTTAACCGACTTGAGTTCCCCAGGCGCCCCTACCCTTCTTCTGCCTTCTGCAACCCCGGCCCTCTGCAGTCTTCCCGCCCGCCTGTGAGGGCACCTGGAGCTCACTGCCCAGGGTCCCGCTGCCCGGGGTCCCCGCTGCCTGGAGTCCATGCTATCTGGGGTCCCTGCTGCCTGGAGTCCCCGCTGTCCAGGGTCCCTGCTATCTGGGGTCCCTGCTGCCTGGAGTCCATGCTATCTGGGGTCCCTGCTGTCCAGGGTCCCCACCTTCTGGGGTCCCTGCTGTCTGGCACTCCTAACTAAGCCAGGCCTCTCCATGAGCTCGGTGGCAGTGAGAGCCACGCTGACCACTCTGCCCAGGGCCGTGGTCTCTGGCCCGCAGGGAGATGGGAAGGAGAGTCTCTACCGCCTGGGAGGAGCCTGCTGGGAAAGACAGCGAGTTTCAGGAACCGAAGTCCCTACCTGCCTTTGAAGAAAGCCACGTAAAAGATGGGGGTGTAGGAATTGACGAACTTGAGCAGGAAAGCCTTGAAGATCAGCCGCTCCTCAAAGCTCTTCTCGGTCTTTGGAACCTCTAGAAGGAGTGAGAGGCGTGTGACCGCTCGCCGCCCCTGTCCCTGTCCCCCGTGGGGGAAGCCCGGGACAGGGGCGCGGCCGGCGCAGGCCCCGAGGCAGGAAGGCGGCGCTGGCCCCTCGAGCGCGCTCACCGATCCTGGTGAGCCACCGGGCGATGCAGCCGTAGACCTCGTCCAGGAGGATGATGACCACCAGGTTGATGATGACGGCCGTGGCCGTGACCGTGACCCGGATGTTGGACCGCACGGACGGGGAGGAGTTCATGGCCAAGGCCGCGGCCGTGGAGATCCGGTAGATGATGACTCCCAGGACGATGGCGAAGGTTACCTGCGATCTGCAGAGGGAGGAGGGCCGGTCAGACCCCCCCCCCCCGCCCCCCGCCCCCGCCCGCAGTAACTCAGCACCCGCAGGGCCAGGGCTGTGTGGCGGTAAGCCCTCGCAGACAGACCAACGAGGACTAGTTTTACGAAGAAAGACGCTGAGCTCAGAGAGATTAGGTAACCAGGCCAGGGTACCCCGCTCGCGAGCCGGGACTCACCAGGTGACCCTGACATTCACGGGGTCTCTGCTGCCACCTGCCGCGGGGCACCGCGCCTCCTTTCCCGCCCACCAACGCCAACAGGGCACAGGGTGGTTGGAGCCCCAGGGTTGGCCTGGTTGGCGCAAGCCAGCTGACTTTGGGGGGAGGGCTTCCGCCCGCAGCAGGGGTGGTGAGCAGGAGGCGAGGGGTAAGGGAGGCAGGGGGGCGGGGCTGCGGGCCTGGCTGGGACAGACCGGGACCCTTCTCCCCACCTCTCCGGGAGCCACCGGCACACCTCGCTCGGCGCTCGTCTGGCCACACACCCCGATGGACTAGAGCATCCCACCAGACTCAGGCTGTGGCTGCCTGGGAGACGGGCGGGCGCTGGCTGGGATGGCGACTTTACTCCGCGTGGAGCAGCCTGTCTGAGTTCCTCCTCCTTCCCCTCAGAGACCCCAACTCCGCCGGGACGACCCCACCCTGGCACTGCCCCACCCTGGCGCGAGGACCCGGGCAGCTCTCCCCACCCGCCCCCCGACGCACTGAGCATGGATGACCGAGCCGGCTCCACCCATGAGCAAGACTCCCTGCTTTTTCTGTTCCCTTCTGGGGGACCCGTGTCACTTCCTCCCGTTAAGGGTGTGGAGGACAGGCCGCCCCGTTGGGCTGGTCCCTCGAGGCTCCCGGGACCGCCCTGCAGAGGGGTGGGGCTCTCCTCGATGTCTCAGGTCACAGCTCGGAAAGTCTGCGGCTGCCTCACCCTCCACGGAGGCTGCAGCCGCCAGAAATCTAGGAAAACTCCTATTTTGAACTTCGCTTCGGCACACATCTGTGGGCACCCGGTGGTGACCACACCCCGCTCAGGAAGCTCCAGCGGCCCACGCCACACCCTGACCCAGCTCCCCGGCCAGCTCCGGGAACGAGGGCTTTCCTCGGAAACTCCCTCGCTCCTGCCAAGGGGCCCCTCCCGGGGGAGGGCACCACCCCGGCCCCAGAGACGGCCCCGCGTCAGCACGTGGAGGTGCAGACGGGCGGTTGGCCCGCAGGGTGACTCAGGGAGGAGGGCGTCCCCCTCTCCCTGCCAGGGGGCGGTGTGCCCCCACGACGCTCTCACTTCCCGCGGGCAATGCCTCCTCTGGGTTTAAAGGGCCACGGGAGTCTGTCTGGCTGGTGTGTTCACACCGGCCTTCCCGGGGCCAGGAACGTGGGGCGCACTCAACCAGTGTTTGCTCAGCGAATGAAGCCCCTGGGTGGGGGACGGAGCAGGGGGCTCTGACGGCAGGACGCCTGAGTGGCACCTGGTGGCCGGTGGTGGTGGGGGACAAGCCCGGTGGCCTATCTCCTCATCAGCGGGAGGGGTGGTATCAGGCTAGGCAGGTCGTGAGGACTCAGCGAGACCCCCCTCGCCGGTCGCCGGATACACACCCAACACCCGTCCACAGGGGCCGCCCCAGGGCCGGGGGTCCTGTAAGACTCTAACGGTGGCCCTGACCTCTAGGGGAGGGTCAAAGAACAGCCAGCAGGGGCCGAGGCCTTCCAGGGAGGAGACCCAACGAACGTGGGGTTAAGACCCCCAGAGCGCGCGGGGTGCGGGCTGATTTAAATCGGCAGCACAGATGAGCCTGGAGTCACAGGCCCTCAGCGAGGGGGCGGCCCAGGATGCGGCTGGGCGCTGGCCACGACGCGGCCGGAGCGGCACTGTCCTGGTTTTTGTCCTGTCCGTGCGTTATTTACTCCGTGATTTAAAAAAGAAAAATCCTCGGTTCTGTTTGAACGAGTGTGAAATTTCAGGTGTGCACGGCTAATTACTTACCTGTGTCACTCCGGGAGTGAAAGACATGTGTCGGGGACCACAGGACGTCAGGTCACGGATGCCGGGGCACGTGCGTCCCCCTGGCGTCGCTGCGGACTCCTGGTCCCCTCCCATCTGAGGGGCGGTGGTGGAGCCTCCCCCCACCCTGCACCCTGGGACAAGAGCGGATGGCACGGGGCCGCACACGGGGCTCCCCGCCGGCCTCCCCGCTCTCTCCCACCTCGGCCTTCCGGAACGTACCATGAAGACAATGGAGACCAAGTTGGTGACGTAGGCTGGGAACCGATCTCTCCAGGTGAGCTTCACCTTGTCCGTCTACAACAGGAGACAACGCCGGGTCACCGGGGGGCGCCGTCGCGGCGGAGAGAAGTGCGCGCGTGCGCGGGGGTGGGGGGGTACGGGTGAACAACGTGGACAAACGGAAACACTCGGGACACCTTTAGAAACAACGCTTGCTGGTGACAAGTGAAAGCAGACATCCAGCGTCCAGGGAGCGTCTGGGGTCTCCCCACCTATCAGCTGGCGTCATGGACCAGTAGAAACCGTGTTTAAAACCGCGGTTCGTCTGTGGCCAGGGCGTCAGAGTGCCAAACGGCTACCTCAGGTAGATGCTTAGACCCACGTCCGGGAGAGGACGCCTGCGTCTGTGGCCAGAGTCTCACGTGGAGGGCGAGGAGATCCGAGGTGTTTTGCCTTCTGCCACCCAGACCATAATAGTTATTTGTCCTCGGCAGGGCGAGCCGAGACAGGCACCCGGCTCGGCACGGGAACACCGACTGCCACGTAGCAACGGCGAACCGTGGCGACACGTGGCCCCGAGGCTCTCTGGCTCGGGGACAGCCTGGTCTGCCGGGCCTGTGAGCAGCAGCTTGTCACTAACCCTCGAGGTTTATGGGGAAACGCAAGTATCAGGCCGGACGACGCTGGCGAGGGCATCGCACGGGACGCTGCGCACTCTGGGGCGGGGGGCATGCGTGTTAGCGGGGAGACCGAGGACCGCTGGCAGGCAGGTGTGACAGGCATGATTCGCAAGCTCCCAGTAAGGCCAGAGCCCCGCCCCCCCGCCCCGCCCCCAAACTCGGACCCACGGCCATGCAGTGACATCTCAACACACGTCACGGCTCGACGGGGGTGTAGGAGGGAGGCGGTGCGGCGTGGACGTGAGCGTTAAAGAAAAGAACACGACAGACTTCGTGGAGGAAAAACACAACGGACTTTGGTCGTCGGCAAACAGGTCAAGACTCGAGCTGCCCCCGAAAGAGAAAAGTACCAATTTCACCCCCGCCATGGCTGTCTTAACCCTCTGTTTCCACTTGTTTGTGGGCTCCTCTCGAACACGCCGGCGCTTCTGAGGGCGGGCGGGGGGAACAAGAGAGCACCGTGGGGTGAGCGTGACGAGGCTCGGAGGCCGCGGGGGCCAGGCCCCCGGAGCCCCCTTGGCAGCGAGCTCCCTCCGTGCACTCGCTGCCAAGGCTGACTCGGGTTCTGGGCGTTTGGAACCAGTAAGAGAGGGCAGCAAAGGCCCGGGAACGGGAGACGGGGCTTTCGGGACGGACCCCAGTGGGGAAAGCTTGGTGGGGCTCTGGCGCGCCCCCCGGTGAGATGGCTGCTGTCACCTCGATGGCGCGCGGCATGCAAAGACAGGTTACTCTGCGCGGTTTCTGCCGGCGAAGGAAGCCACGCCCAGAAGGGCAAGTTCACGTGCCAAGTAAGGGGTGGGTCTCTTTTTCTTTCATAACTGAATTTGGTGCCGTAGCTGGGGAACAACCACAACCAGAAAGCAGCTGCTAGGAGCCAGATGAAACAGAGGAGAAAATCAGGGGTGTGCCCGCCAGAAGCATACGGGCCCTGGGGTCACCACCAGAACCCTGCATGAAGGAACCGGGTACCTTCGCTGTTCTCATGATCACGGCCAAGAGGGGGAGTGACAGAGTCTGGGAGGCGCCCTTGGCACGGCTGCCCAGAGCCACCGTTAGGGCTTGGTCGAGTCCCTCGACTTCAACGGGTGTCACGTGTGCCACAAAGCCTATGGCTAAGAGGTGCCACCGTGAAGCCACGGGGTGGGCTGTCTCGGGGGCCGTCCATCTGACGCGGGCTGGGGGTGGGGGAAGCCGCGTCGAACCCCGGCCTCTCCCTTCAGCAGGAAGAGAGGAGGCGGAGAGAGTCTAGCGGGGCTGACGACCAGGGTGCCGTGCCCGCTCCGGAGGCGGTGGGCACGAGGGGGCGCACACGTTCTGATCTGCGTAACTGAAACAACGACCTCGTCTGGGGAGACGGCTCACGCCCTTGTGGTCATCTGCAGCCCGGAGTCCCACTCGGACCCTCAGAGCCCGTTCAGGGGGGCGCACCCCCTCCTGTGCAGCAGGACTGAGCCGGATTTTTGCCGCGTTCCAGGAGCGGCGGCCCGAGAGGGGGGGGTTCTGATGCGCCCTCTTCATCTCCCGGATGGGACTGTGGTCATTACCGCCTCTGGCCCCTTGGAGCGAGCAAACCCTATCCGCAAGCCACCGCAGTAAGATAAACCCAGGGTTCGCCTCATCAGCCCCAGAGGCTGCGAGCGGGACTGTGGACGGGGCGCTCCGGGGGCGTCTGTCTCCCACCCTTCGGGGACTGACATGAACTTCCCCAGCCGCAGGTGGAGGCCGACAGGGACGGGCGCGCTCCGGCCCGGTCCCAGGGCGTATAAAACACCTTCGTTACAAAACAGCCACACATTTCTAGAGACCTGCCAGAAACCAGGCTGCAAACAGAAGGCGGCCAATTTGAACGAGAGGTTCGGGGAGAAAGAAAGTCACTTGTTATAAAAAGGTGGTGATCTCGAGAAAACCGGACAGCACCGCCCTCTCGTTCCCACGCCGGTGAGGGAAACGGAACTGCCCGTTCGCTCAGGGGCGCTGGGCGGGCAGGCCCTCCTACTGCCCAATTCGAGCTCGAACACGAGGGGTGAGCACACTGGTCGCCAAACGCCCTGTGAAAAGGTTACAGGCTGGCTGAGGCGTGAGGCGCCCCCAGGGGACACCTAGGAGGGGGCCCGCAGCAGCGGCCGGCAAACTTCGGCCTGGGCACCGAAGCCGGCCCCTTGCCGGTTTTTACAGATGAAGGCTTACGGGAACCCAGGCAGGCTCGTTGTTCCCCTGCCGTCCATGGTGGCTCCTGGGCTACGAACGGAGGGGCTGAGTAGTCGGGACCCAGGCCTGCAGGGCCTCAGACGGTTATTACCTGGGCCCTGTCTGGGTCCAGCCTGTGGCCTACACTGCGGATGAGCCCACGGCGTAGGCTGACCCCCGGTCTACACTGCTGATGAGCCCACGGCGTAGGCTCACCCCCGTCTACACTGCTGATGAGCCCACGGCGTAGGCTGACCCCTGGTCCACACTGCTGATGAGCCCACGGCGTAGGCTGACCCCTGGTCCACACTGCTGATGAGCCCACGGCGTAGGCTGACCCCCGGTCTACACTGCTGATGAGCCCACGGCGTAGGCTCACCCCCGTCTACACTGCTGATGAGCCCACGGCGTAGGCTGACCCCTGGTCCACACTGCTGATGAGCCCACGGCGTAGGCTGACCCCTGGTCCACACTGCTGATGAGCCCACGGCGTAGGCTGACCCCCGGTCTACACTGCTGATGAGCCCACGGCGTAGGCTCACCCCCATCTACACTGCTGATGAGCCCACGGCGTAGGCTGACCCCGTCTACACTTCTAATGAGCCCACGGCGTAGGCTCACCCCTGTCTACACTGCTGATGAGCCCACAGTGTAGGCTGACCCTCGGTCTACACTGCTGATGAGCCCACAGCGTAGGCTGACCCTCGGTCTACACTGCTGATGAGCCCACGGCGTAGGCTGACCCCCGGTCTACACTGCTGATGAGCCCACGGCGTAGGCTGACCCCCGGTCTACACTGCTGATGAGCCCACGGCGTAGGCTGACCCCCGGTCTACACTGCTGATGAGCCCACGGCGTAGGCTGACCCCCGGTCTACACTGCTGATGAGCCCACGGCGTAGGCTGACCCCCGTCTACACTGCTGATGAGCCCACGGCGTAGGCTGACCCCCGGTCTACACTGCTGATGAGCCCACGGCGTAGGCTGATCCCCGGTCTACACTGCTGATGAGCCCACGGCGTAGGCTGATCCCCGTCTACACTGCTGATGAGCCCACAGTGTAGGCTGACCCTCGGTCTACACTGCTGATGAGCCCACGGCGTAGGCTGATCCCCGGTCTACACTGTGGATGTGCAGTGTTTTATCATGAAAGCCGACCGGCAGCGGCCACCATACCTCTCTGCTTTTGGACTCCTTCCTGAGTGACTTCTCCAGAACTCTGGCTTCGTACTCAGCTCTGGGATGGTCCTGTGAAAATAACCAAGTCGACACGGGGCCTTGTTAATTGCGCCTTGGAGACCCTCCATGTGAGCCCACAAGACAGAGCCCTTGGCCTCGGGCGCCCTGTGGGGGCAGTTCGTAGCTGGCTGCTGTCACTCCCGTCCGGGACTCTCCCCTCGCTGGGAACCCAGTCCGCGGCGTCCGCGCCCTGGAGGTCTTAGCATGTGCGAGGCCGCGGCCCGCCCGGCCACCCGCTCCCCCGTCGTGAGCACCCAGCCATGAACTGGCCCCGAGATGTTCCGGCAGGAGCCGTGGGGGTTGGAAGAGCCGGCAGTGAGCGTCAGCGAGCACGGGCGGACCTGGAGGCACGGGCCTCGGGCCGGCCCAGAGCGGGTCAGCGGAGGGTGCGCTGGAACGGAAGAACGAGGGTTAAGAGAGGCCCAGCGGAGGGGGAGGAAGCAGAGACCCCTGCCCGCGGTGGAAGCGGGGAGCTGCGCGGCGCAGACGTGTCGGTGTGCGAGAAGGTCCCTCTCCCAGGGAGACAGGCCACGGGGAGACAGAGGAGTGACAAAAGGTCCAAACCTTGATGGCCTCCTTCGGGGAACCAGGACGTAGGAACAAAAACAAAAAGACTGTGTTACTTTCTGTTGTTATTTCAAGACACAAGCCTCGTCGTCTCGAGACCATTTTCTTAAGAACTAGAAAGAAGGCAGGCGGGCGCGGTGGGGGAGGCGGACGTGGGGCCGGGACCGGCCGAAGCGGCGGCTGCCCGGGTGGCTCCTGAGCTCACGGGCCGAGGGCTGGATGTGGGAGACTCGGGGAAAGGGCGCCGGGCCGGCTGACCGCGCTGGCTGCCAGCCTAGGGCTCAGACCGCCACGGAGGAGCTGCCTTCCCCTCAGTGACCAGCTCCCCGCGGGGACCCTGACCGGCCATGGCGGGGGGCAGGAGGCTCACTTCGGGGAACTCGTTCGGGCTGGGGACCTGTGTCCAGCGGCTCTGATAGCCACCCCAAAACTAAGCGTCCGAGGCGTCGGGGTGAGATGAAGGGATGGGCCCCCGAGGGGTAGAACAAAGGGGACCACTCCGCTTTCCCCCAACCACAGACCCGTCGTGGAAAGGACATGCCAAATCTTCTAAAACAATAATACGACTGCCTTTCGCTCTGCTTGACAATTTCTATAGAACGTTACAAGGAAGGCAGCTTGGCCATGCAGATGGCCAGGCGGACCGCCGGGCCGCGGCGGCAGAGCGCTGGGTTCCACGTGGGGCTGCACCCCTAAAGAGCCTGCCCGCCGGTGGTGGCTAGCCAGATGCCCGGTCTGGGGCACTTCCCGCGGCTGGGCCCTGCTCCGACTACCAACCCTTTAAGACCCCCTCAAACCCCATCGAGTGAGGACTCCTCCTCAATCTGTATTTGAGAGGCGAGGACACTGAGGCAGAGACTTGCCCCAGGTCACACGGCGAGGGTGGTGCCGCATTGGGACGGCACCCGGCAGCCCGGCCCGAGAGGACGGTCTCGTCTCTTGGCCCCTGTGCTTCTCTCACCCCCGTGTCTATAGACGGCGCTGTCAGTACGGAGTCCAGCACCGGCCTCCCTGGCTGACCAGTGGCCGGCCCTTCAGTCCCAGGAGGGAGCGTGGCGTGTGGGGACACACAAAAGGTACTGAGATTTCCACATCCCAGTGAAAGGGCATGAGAGGGTTCTTTGAAGAAAAAAAAAAAAAACACAGGTAGGGCCGCCCGGTTGGCACAGTCGGAAGAGCACACAACTCTTGATCCTGGGGTCGTGAGTTCGAGCCTCAAGCTGGAGGTAGTGTTTACTTTAAAGATGAAATAACATAGGGGCGCCTGGGCGGCTCAGTCGGTTCAGCGTCCAACTTTGGCTCAGGTCACGATCTTGCGGTCTATGGGTTCGAGCCCCGCATTGGACTCGGTGCTGACAGCTTAGAGCACGGAGCCTGCTTCAGACTCTGTGTCTCCCTCTCTCTCTGCCCCTCCCTCGCTCACGCTCAGTCTCTCCCAAAATAAAACAAAAACATTAAAAACAAAAATAACACAAAAAGCAAACGACATGCATGTATTTTATAAAAGCCAGTCGGGGTCGCGGGGCCACACCACAGCCCTGTCCTGTGCTGTCGTAGGGTGGGGGCCGCTTTCCTATTTAGTCCCTCTCGCCCCCAGGAAATCTGGCCGGAGCTACCGATTCGGGGTGGGGCAGCGGCCAGGGGGGCTTCGGGGCAGGGGTCTCCCCAGCCAGGCCCGACGGTAGGCGGAGAGCGTGGCCAGCCCTCCCAGACCCGCCAGGCCACCCTAGACGTGACGGGGCCAGCGAGGGAAGCCTGGGCGTGTCCGCGGGAGCTTCGCGATCGAAGGCTCCAGCAGGCCCCGGACAGCCGCCCCGGCAGCGACTGGAGACGCAGGCCCCAGGGAGACGGACGGGGCGGCAGGGCCTGGGCAGCGCGACCTCAGGCGCCCCCGTGAGTCCCCAGGAGGTGACCGGCTGGGGGCAGGGGTGGGGCGTGGGGATCGCAGGGACGAACCTCCTCTTCCTCGAAGCCCGTGAGGTCCCAGCGGTAATTGAGCCGCATCTGTTTCCGCTTCCAGTGCTCCATGAAGGTGGCGGCTGGGGGCAGGGAGGAGAGGCAAAGTCATCGGCGACAGAAGGGCACCCTCGTCCTCTGCACTAACTGGTCAGCGGGGGCGACGGCTGCTGGACCAGGACCTTCAGGCGAGTTAGCCCGTTCTGCCCTCCCTCAGACCCCAGGGGTGGGGCCACCCACTTTCCCATTTAACAGATGGAAAAACTGAGGCACGGGAAACCCAGTCCCGGCCAAGGTTACTCGGCCAGCCAGGCTGCTCCCAGAGCCTGTGCTCCTGACATCCCGTTCTGGGTGTGCTTTAGGTATGAGCTGCTGAACCGGCCGGGCCCAGCCAGGAACCAGGAACCTCTCCAGGTCTTTCGAACGGGCTGATCTCACCATGGGAGCTGGCCGCCCGGGGAACGGGAGCGGAGGAGACACGGGTGGATGGGGCGCGGCCAGAGGCCAGGGCAGGGAGGCGGGACGACGGGAGGCTGTGCTGTCCAGCCCTGCTGGGCCACCCCAAAGCAGCCAGCGTCACGGCGGTGGGGGGCCCTCCAGTGGGTGTCAGAGCCACGGAGCCGGCAAAGCCTCTGCCGGAGACGCCCGGGAAGCAGGGGACTCGGGCAGAAGTACCGCGTCCCTCCCTGGCCCGCCTTCTGATCTCCAGGGCTTTCCCGCTGGCAGAACCTACTGGCAAACCGGGAAGCAAGGGGGCCGCAGAGGCGGCTCCACGGGCTACAAAGGTGCACCCGGGAACCACATACTGAGCAGCATGGCCGTGGCCGCAGGCAGGGGCGGGGGGGCGGCAGGCCAGGCTGGAGCCGCACCAGCTCCCAGGAAGGAAGACACAAGGGGGTTTCTCTACCCAGCGCCCGTTCTGGAAGGCACCTCGTCCCTCCGTCCACAGCTGCTGGCCGTGGCAGCCCCTCCTTTTAGCCCTCAGGCCGAGCGAGCTCGGGAACGTGAGGAAAGGCCGACTGCGCACCCCGAGGATCGGCCCGTTCACCCCCCGTGTTCTCCCCGTTCCCGGGCCGGCCAGTCCCCACCTCCACGTCCAGGGCCCCGCACGCGCCGGCGCGCTGACACCCCCATCTGCTCACGAGGACTCCCCTCTACTGCGCTCTGTGCTGGGGACGCACCGGGGGCTAAACACAGTGCCCAAGGCCAACCGCAGGGTAGCAGCAAGGCTGGCGTCTGAACCGGGTTCTCTCCAGACCCAGCGTCTACACTGAACCACCAGAGGTAACCCGCCCTCCATGCGGGGACTTGGTAGTCTTGAATGGAACAACCATCACAGCGAAAATAAGTGGTCTGATTCGCAGAGCAAACTCGTATCACCATTGTATGGGCGAGGAAACAAAGGCACAGAGAGCTTAACCGCTTTGCCCAAGGTCACACAGCTGGGCACCTGGTGTTTGATCCCAGGCACTCAGAATTCCTGCATGAAACTTTTTTTTTTTCCAAAAAAAATTTTTAATGTCTATTTATTTTTGAAAGAGGGAGCGACCGAGCGTGAGTGGGGGAGGGGCGGAGAGAGAAGGAGACACAGAATCCTAAGCAGGCTCCAGGCTCTGAGCTGTCAGTACAGAGCCCAACACCGGGCTCGAACTCACGAACCATGAGATCATGACCTGAGCTGAAGTTGGACACTCAGCCGACTGAGCCCCCCAGGTGCTGTGGAACCTTAAGACAGATACGAGGACCCTCTCCCAGAGGGTTCTGGGTCAAGGACCAAGACCGGAGCCTGGTGGCCAGGAGAGGATTTGGTCTACGGACCAGCCTCGTTTGGTTTCGGTTCTAAGAAAAAAAACCATTCTATATAAAGTAATTAATTTCCTGCTTCTTAAAACCCGGAAGCATCGGCAGCAGGAGGCCAGAGCTGAGGGGGGACCGTCCGTCTGTCAAGGTCAGGTGTGCCTTCTCCACCTGGCCACAGACCCCACCGGGCCCCGCTGCTGGCCTTGGGCCCGGAGGCTGCCACTCTGGCTTGGGGCAAAGGGGTCCGGTTATTATGGACTTCAGGCTTGGCCGGCAGCAGGGGTTCTGAAGGGTCATGCTGAGCCCAGGAGGCGGTCCTGGGGTCTCAGCTCCAGGGACGCTGTGAGTGACGGGCTGGGCAAAGGCGGGAAGAAAGCTGAGTGTCTGTCCTCCTGTCCTCGGCTGTGTTCCTGCACCCCACCCCCACACCAACCACGTGCACAGCAGTGGGTCTCTCGGGGTCCCCTCGCTTCCCCGTGAGGTTCTGGCCGGTGTGACAACTACGTCACGTCGCACAGGCGATGCAAGCCCTGCCCGTGTCCGCACGCCCCGCCTCTTTGCAGCCCAGCCTCAAGCCCTCCACGCAGGGATAACACACTCCTTTTCGCAGGTGCCTCAACCAGGGCTTGGAGCCATCAGGTGACTGGTTAGTAAGCGACAGAAACCCAGACCCAGAGCTGACGCCGAACTTGGCTGGTGTCGGGGTGATGGCTTCCCACCCATCTGGGGGCACGCTGTGTGCTGAACCCACCAGGGCACAAAAGAACAGCAGCGTGGGCTGAACGACCACAACGGCAGGCTCAAGGGGCAAGCCCGGGTCCCTGAAATCCAGAGCCCAGGGGCCGGCAGGGCCCAGAGACAGACACCTACTCGGGAGTTGGGCCAGGACGGAAGCAGCTGCTCGAGTTATAATTCTTCTTTCTTCAAACATTTGTCTTCCCGACACAATGCTAGACAAACACATTCTTGCAGGGGAGCCCGGAGGCGGCAGGTGAGCGCGGGCCTCGGGAGACACCCTGGATCGGATGCGGGGGTGAGCCTGGGCACGTGACCACCCCGCCCTGCAGCCACGGCCCCCCTCCCGCCCCCGGTCTACACAGCGCCTCCTCCGGGGCTTCACGACTCCACGGGGATCGTTCCTACCCCCCGGCTCTCGTGGAAGGACCTCCGCCCGTGTCTGGTTAGGATAACAGGCCGCGTACGTGCGGTTCTGCTTACGGGAGACGCCCAGAATGGTCCTCGGTAACTCCGTAGAGACAGAGGGCGGGCTGGTGGTTGCCACGGGCCGGGCCGGGCGCCGGGGTGCGCAGGCGGGGTGGGGGCTCGTTAAACCAGGGGATCTGCATTCTGAGCAAACCCTGCCGGCCGCCCCCACGCACGCACGTGGGCAGGCAGGCCAGGGTCAGGGACCTTTCTCCATCGCCTGTCCTCCCAAACCTCTGTCACCTGCTCCGAGCCCGCCCCTGAGGCATCAGCCCCCGGGCCCTGGGGACAGGCAGGGCTCAGCGTCAGCCTAGGGGGGGGCGCTCCCTCCTTGAAACACCACCCGCGAGAGCTCCCTCGTGGGGGCCACGGAGGCGCCCCCGGGAGCCGCAGGGCCAGCGTGGGGTCTCGAAATCGCCCGTGAGCGCACAGCGGGGGACGGGGCTCCGCCACGAAGGCCCCGGCCCGGCGCTCCGTGTCCCCAGAGTCCCCAGGCCCCGTATTTATTTATCCCCAGCAAGAGTCAACTCCCGAGCTGCAGTGGCCTCATACTCTCCCTGCGCCGCCCGGGGGCGGGGGGCGGGTTTCAGTCACACCTCCGCCATTTCGTTAAGGTCAAGGCCACCTTTCCGCACCTTCTCGCGGCGGCCGGGGCTCAAACCAAACCACCCGCTTTGTTCTGCAGGGATCTGACGAGCAGTTAAACCCCACGACTGTGCCATGATTTCGGAAAATTGATCCCAGCAAATAGCTAAACGGGGCTCCAAGTTGCTTTGTGTCGCCTTCGTGGAGGCTTTGAAATGTCACTAATCCCGGACGGCAGGGAGCTGACGCACGCCTCCAGGACCCGCGTGTCAGCGCCCGCGGACCCCACCGTGGAGGGTGGAGGGCGGAGCGGCGGGAAGGGGGGTCTGGGGGCTCGTCACTGTGCCCGCAGAGGCGTCAGCAGCGGAGGACAGAGGAAAGGACACGAGGAAGAAGACACACCGGTGGGAAAACCATCCCCCAGAGGGACACGGAGGAAAAACCGAATAAGGGATTTAAAGAAAACGAAGCCCGAGGCCTCGGCTAATGACGCGTGACCGCGACGGTGCAGAGACGGACCGAGGGGGCGTCTTCCCGCCCCCAGCCCCAGCCCCTTTCCTGCTGCTGCGGTCTCGGAGTCACAATGAGCTCCCGTGTCCCTGGCTGGGCGTTTTTCTTGTTTTCTTTCCCCCAGCGGGAGCGTAGGCACTGAACTTGCGCTTGACAGACCGGCGCATTGTTGCTTCCCGGCGGGGGGGGGGGCGGGGGGAGCTGGAGGAGGTGTGGGGGGGCGGGGGCGGGGCAGCCGCAGAAACAGGTTTGCCCCTTCCCGTATGTCTTGGGGGGATGGAAGCACACGTTTTCTGTCAGGGGCCGCGTACTGCTAAGGGCCGGCCAACACCTCTGAGGCCCTGCACACAGTAGGTGCTTAGAGAAGCGTGAACGGAGCACGCTGGCTTCCGAGGCGCGCAGAACCGGACGAGATCCCCGCAGGGCTGGCCGCCGAGCCGCGTCCCTGCCCCTCCCAACCGGCGCCGGGAAACCCCCTGCTCCCCTCGGAGCACTCAGAACGGAGCCTGGAGCGAGGGGACTAGAGGGAGCGGCCAGGCCGGGCCCGTCACCTCGATTACAGAGCCGTTAGCTGTGTGACCTCGGGCAAGTCGCACCCTCTCTGTGCTGCAGCGTCCCCATCAGAGAACAGGCCCTCTCCCGGGGCAGGCAGTCGGCCCTCAGTGCAGGTTCTGAGGGCAGGGAGGCGTATCTGGGGATCGACGGGGAAGCTGTCCGGGTGAGAACAAACCTGAGGCAATGCCGTCGGGGACAGAAAGGCCCACGTCAGCCGGAGAGGGCTCCCGGTGCGGGCGGAGGGAGGAGGGCCAAGCGGCCAGGCGGAGGGCTGGGGAATCAGGAAGCTGGGGCTCGAGCCCCGCGTCTGCCTCTCCTTCCTGGTTCGCCAGAAAGACTGGGCAGGTCGCCTCCACCTGCTCCTCCGTCAAATGGGGTACCACAGCCGTCGACCTCCTGCGGCCACTGGGGGCATCACTGAGCACCGCGGCAAAGCTGCTGCACGCGGTGCCCGGGGGGAGAGCAGGTGTCCCCTGAACGGGCTGAAGTGACGTATTTGCCAGAGGCCCCCGAGCACGGGGTGAGGGCTTACATCCCCCCAGCCTCCTCGGGCCAGGCTGTTCTCACGTTTTCAGAGCCCAGGTGCCTGTGAGCCAACGGCGCAGCCAACACAACGTGACAACCAGCGCCTCGCACAGCCCCGAGGGTGTCACCAGGAATGACGCACCCGAGGTCCCCAACAAGCCTCCGGGTGGCGTGTATTATGATCTCCATTTTACAGAGGGGGAGCTTGGGGCCCGGAGAGCAGAAGCCACTCGCCTGAGGTCACACAGCTGGTGGGGGACTGAGCGGAGAGGCCTGAAGCCGGGTCTGGGCCGGGAACTGGCGTGGCCAACCGCTCGACCGTGCGTGACCGGCCTGGCACCGAGCCAGCCGGCGGAGTGTGGGACGGGACTCACGCGTCAAGCCTGTGCAAGCTGGGCTCCGCGGGGCGGGGGACGCGGAGCGAGCGCTGCCAGGTGCGCCTTGCCGGCTGGGGGCAGGGACCCAGGAGGCTGTGCACCCGGCCGGCAGGTGTTCCAGCCCTCGCCTGGGGCCTCCTGGGGCCGGACCAAAGAGGCCGGGGTTGGGGGGAGCTGCCCCGTGCTGAGGTCTTGAGGAAGCCAGGCTGAGAACAAGGAGTGACAGGGGGCTCAGGGTCTGGACAGGCAAGGACGGGCAGGGGGACCACGCACAGATGTCACCTCCCTGTGTGTGCAGTCGCGTTAGCAACGGGTCCTCCGGCACAACTTGAATGCCCCCTGGAGCGGGGCACTCACCACCTCCCTGGCAGGTGTCACCTAGCGCTGCACGGCGCTCACTGTCGGAAATCTCCCCCCACACCGAGCTGGTGGCTCCGGTCTTATTCGCGGCCTCGTCTGGAAGACTGAACGGCTTTGGCCTCGAACGGAAGCGACGGCATTTATCGTGAGACTGTGCTGAGTTCTGCGTGCGTCCACCTCCCTCTCTGAGCGGGCGTCCTGGAACGCAGAAGTTGCCTCGCCCCGCTCGCTCGGCCACACCTCGCCAGGCGGGAGTCTAGCACAATCCCAGGCTCCCGGGCCCTCGCCTTTGCCGACACGTGCGAGCCGATGCCGCGAACACACCCGCCTCGCCCGCCGGGGAGTCCCCTCTTGGCTCCTCGGTTTCAAACCTTCTCAGCAGAACGCCCGTCTTCCCCAAATCCTACAGACGAGCCCCCGAGTGTAAGATCGGCAGAAGGAGGGATGCCGTTTTAAAGCAAAGCTGGGACGAGGCGACGCACATGCGGCACAGATCGCGTGGATGGGCTCGGGGCGGGCACCCGGGCGCAGGCCCCAGGGGGGTGCTGTGTCCCGGCGGCACCCCCTTGCTGCCCCCTCGCTCTGGCATAACGGTCCTGTCTGGTGGGGAACCCAGCAGAGGCCTGTAGGAACCCCACATGAGAACCACAGGGAGGCTGTCAGGTTTTAAAGTTTTAGGCCGAGACGCTTTGCTCAGACTCGCAGGACGGTCGAGCCCGGGGCTGCTGGCGCTGAGCGGGTGGACGCGCTCTGTCCCCCGAGTGTGCCCGGGCTGCAGGGCCTCGGGGCCGTTCGGAGCCCGGGGAGCGAGCGACGAGTCTGGCCGGCCTCCTCCTGACCGCGCTGGCTGGGGCGCCCCTGCCTGGGAACGGTCTCCCGCCGGACGGGGAGAAAACAGACACGAAGCGATGCTTTGCAGAGGAGAGCGGCCGCTCCCTATGAATCACGCTCTGTCCCGAGAGGCTGGCGGAAGCCGGCGAGTTTGGAGGCTGGCCTCCGGGAACTCGGGGGGCCTCCGTGCTCCCCACCCAGAGGCCACGCCCGGGACGGGCAGGACCCGGGGGGCCGACACCCTTACAGGCCTCGTGCACGGCGGGGGTGGGGGTGGGGTGCTGGGACTGTGCTGTTTGTGCGCGACAGACACCGGCCCGGCCGCGCCTGCCGGCTCCTCCTCGGCCCTCGGGAGTGGCCCACGGGAGACAGGAAAGGAGGGCTTGGTCCTTTCTCCACGGAGCCCCTGGAGTCTGGGGGCTGGGCTCCTCTGAGAGCTCCCCTTGGGGAAAGCGGGGTGGGCAGGACAGCTCTGGGGAGCCTGGGGCCAGGGAGGGAGGCGACACAGTCTCCTGACGGCGGCTCAGACCCTTCCCAGGCTCCTCCCTGCTCGGCTGCACTGTGCCCGCCTCGGGGTAACCCGGCTTCTCGCCAGTGGCCCAAGCGCCTGCCGCGGAGCCCACGATGGTCACGAGTCACAGCCCTGGCCACTGTCCCCACTGTGGACAGCTCAGCCTTCCCTCGACTGTTTCCCGAGCTGCCCCTACGTGTGCTGCCTCTGACTCCAAAATAAGGCGCCAACGCACCTCTGCCGCAGCGGGCCGACCGCGCTGGCGTCTGACTGGCCCCCGGGAGCGCACCGGGTTCTCTACGGCGGGCGCTTGCTGGGTCTCACGGATCCTCCCGTCCCCGTCTCACTTGCTCCCTGCCCCCAGCAGGCTCCTTCACCAGGCCCTACACCCCCGCCACAGGGCCTTTGCACGTGCTACACCCACTTGAATCCTGGATTGTAATCTTCCGAGGGCAGCAGACACGTCGGCTTTGCCTCCCCGGCTTCCCCGAGCACGGGCAAGCCCCTTGGCCAGGCACGGTCGCATACAACTGCTTCACTTCCCACGTCGCCCCACGTGCCAGAGGGTGGGGTGCCAGCGGCAGGACCCCTACTGGGTCAGCCACGAGCTCCGCGTTGGCCGAGGCTCTGTGGCCAGCACCTCTGACCCTCGCCACACCGTTCCCCGGACAAGGAGGCTGCGATTTCTGGTGACGAGGGGACGAAGTGGCAGAGCTGGGGCCCGAGTCCCAAGGGGCGTTTAAATGCCCGCCAGGCAGTGTGGGCCGACAGTCAGAGGGGTGCTGAGCGGCCTCCTAGCAGCTCGGGAGCTCAGCCCTGCGGGGTCGCCTTTGCTCATGGGTCACCCCACGGACCGCTGGTGGGCGCTGGCTTGGCAGCCACACAGGCCCGGGGACCCTGGACGGGCAAGTAGCCGGGGTGCTTGCTGAGAACCACCCCTGACCAAGCAGGCAGAGGTGGGGGGCCGCAGCACCGGGGACGATACTGAGCGTGAGGAGCCCGGGAGGGGGCCCCTCAGCAGCAGTGAGGCCCCGGGAGGCCCCGCAGGGCTGTCCCCAGGCCTCTCTGTCCCTACGCTGGCTCCCTGCACCACAGACCTGCCCTCAACATCTTTAGAACTCAGCTCGAGGGGCTCACACCTCTTCCAGGAAGCCCATCCTGACTTCCTCCTCCAGGCCTCCCGACCTGTGCCCTCTCTGAGCCCAGCTCCACCTCCTAGGAGATGGGAGCCCCTAAAGCCAGGACTGGGGGACAGGCTGGGCACCCTGCTGCCCAGGGCCCGAATCCCAAGTCCCCCCACTGGCAGAGCTGTAACACAGGGCTGCAGAAGAGGGGACGGGCGCCACTCAGCACCCTCCCACGCCCCCGCGTCCGAGTCAGGTACCGGAGCAGGGAAGCGTCCCGGAGGAGCCGAGTGCCCTGGACTCAGGTGGCACTGGAATTAAGCGCACGGGCTCTGGAAACAGGACGGACCCTCGCCCTGGACGCTCAGGAGCCGTGTGGCCCTGGGAGACTCCCGTCAGCGGCCTCCGGGCCTCGGCGTCCTTCCCCGCAAAGCGGCCGCGCGGGCCCCGCAGAGAGGCTCGGAGGATCTAACGAGACGTCCCCGGGGCCGCGGCAAGAAGCAGGGCCTAACTCCCGGCGACCCTCCCTCCCGCGCCGGCGCCTGCGGACGGTCCCGAGGGGGAGGAGGGCAGGGCAGCGGACCGGAGCCCGGGCGCTCTGCTTACCCCAGAGGGCCATGAAGACGGAGAAGAACACGGTGGCGGGGTTGTCGAAGAGGTGGCTGGCCCGGGCCGTGGCGCACGCCGAGCTCATCTTCCAGTAGCTGCAGGTCTTGTCGCACAGCGGGCACATGGTGATGTTGTGTCTCTGGTCGCACATCTCCATGCTGGAAGAGAGGGGACAGCCTGCGAGGCCCTGGGCCGGGACGCGCGGGGACGCCGCCCGCGCGGACCGGGCGCCTGCTGACGCGGAAAGACGCCGAAGTTCGGAGGCCGCCAGCTGTGCGAGCGGGAGCCTGTGAGGGCGTCCATGTGGCCCAGACCGGCCGATCGCTGACGAGCCAAGAAGCCCAGAGGGGGAAAGTGACTTGCTTAGGGTCACACGGCAGGGTGGGGACTGGCTGCTGGTCCCTGTCTGTAAAGCCCACGCCCCGCTCGGCTCTCACCTCCTGCTCGGGGTCCTCCTTTGACTATTCCTGCTCTCTGTGCCCCTGGCCGGGCCCTCTAGCCTCAGACTCAGTTTCTCCTTCCGGAAGATGGGCAGAGGGGCCAGACTGAGGCCCTTCCGGCTCTGGCCTGCCCTGAACTTTCTCCTCCCTGCTGGTGTGGACAAGGCGCTGGACTATGAACAGACACCGGGCAGGGGTGCTCATTCCCAGGGGCTGAACTGGGGGATTGTTTTTGTGTTTTATTTCTGGACGCATGTGAATTTCTGCCCGGAATCGTGCCTGGCCCGCAGCAATCGGGGTTTAATAAACACCTGCTGGAAAGCTCCGGGCCCCTCCTCTGCCCGGCGCGGTGGGTGTTCTGGCTCCCCTCTAACCTCTCGGTTACACTCACCAGCTGCTAACACGCTGCGGCCCGGCCGCGGGCGCCAGGCACGGATCAAGCCCGGGACGCCCAATGATCGATGGCAGCGAGGCGGCTGCTGCCTCGGGGCACTTGGGGGCGCGAGTGCGCATGCGTGGGGGGCAAGGGGAAGCCGGGACACACAGGCGGTGGGCAGCATGGACCTCGGAGGCAGCTGGCTTTGGCTTTGGGTCTTGGCTCTAGCTTTTGTACCCTGTGTGGCCTGGAGACGTGAGTGTTAGGGGCGAGGAAGGGGCAGGCACACGCGGCAGTGGACAGAGTGTGGGCATGGTTGGCGGGGGTGGTGGGGGGCTAGGCACACACAGGCGAGGGGCAGTGCATGTGCGTGGTTGGCGGGGGTGGGGAGGCTGGCGCACACGGGGGGGGGGGCAGTGTGCAGGCGTGTGTTGTGGTGGGCCTGGGACACACAGGTGGTGAGCAGTGCGCATGTGTGGGGGGCGGGGCGACGCCTGCGCACACAGGCGTGGTTGGCGGGGATGGTGGCCTCCCCCCCCCCCCCCCCCCCCCGCGCACACAGGCGGTAGGCAGGCGTGGTTGGCAGGGATGGTGGGGGGGGCCCGCACACACAGGTGGGGGGGCAGTGCGCGTGCGTGGCTGGCGGGGGTGGTAGGGGGCCCGGCGCACACAGGCGAGGGGCATTGCGCAGGCGTGGTTGGCGGGGCTGGGGGCGCCAGCGCCCACGGGTGGTGGGCAGCGTGGCCCCCGGAGCCAGCCAGCTGTGCCTTTGGGCCTAGGCTCTAGCATCTGTAGTCTGTGCGGCCGGGAGCGGATTACGCAAACTCCTTGGGCCTCAGTTTCTCCACCTGTAGAGTGGGGGTGCAGGGAACGCGGCAGCCGCGCAGCTGGCTGTCGGGAGGGCCCTCGGGGTCCCCGGAACGGCGGCGCTCATGATTACGTGAGGGGGGTAGCCAAGCACAGACAGCGTGTGAGGGTACATTTCCTGCCCCTGCTGGGCCTTCTCTCTGCTGACGGCCCTTCCTGGGTGGCAGGTGTGGGAGGGGGTGGGACATACCCCCCCCCCGTGCTTTCCTGCTGCTAGCGGCCCCCACTGTCGGCGTGCCCCTTGGGGCCGCGGTGACCTGGCCAGGGGGTGGGGGGTCAGTGAGGGCCAGGCCTGCAGCTCTGCCTGCCACCCAGCCCCCGTCCCTGTTGGCATAAACAGGGCCGGCCAGACAAAAAGCCTTTTTCTGCAGGTTTTAAACCCTGTGCCGCGCCCTTCATCACCTGCGGCCAAAATAAAGACAAGGAAGGGAAGGTCTGTTCTCTGGAGTGGGTGGGCGGGGCCGGCGGGCGGCTCCTCGAGGGGCAGGGCGCGTGGGCTCCACGGGGGACGCACCTCCCGCTTTGCCCACGGCACCAACCGGGCAGGGGCCGAGAATCTCCGAGATTCCTCTGGAGTCCCCGGTAAATGCCGTTGGCCTCTCCGGCCGCGTGTCAGGAGGTGGTGGCGCTGGCCTGGCCTAGGGGACCTCGGTGCCCTTGGTGGGGGTGGGGAGCGTGCGCCTGCCCGGGCAGAGCTGAGCTCCGGCTGGCGGCGCTGCCCTCCAGGGGTGGGAGGGAGGGAGGTGAAGTCCCTAGGGGATCCAGCTATGGTCCACGTCCCCCACGTCCCTCGCGGCCCTGGCCTTAAATCCCCACCACGCCTAGGCTACTTTGATGGCGGCAGTCGCCCCAAGCACGGTGACCTCGGTCACATCAGCCAACAAAGGCACAAGCTTCCTCTGGCCCGCCTGTGTCCAAAATAGCCCCGGAGGGGACGAAGCCAGATTCCTTCCCGTTCTGATCCCGGGTGGGCGGAATGCTTTAGGTGTTACTCACACACCAAGGCATCATTTATACAAAAATCTGCCGGATGCGGCCTTTCTGTGCTGCTGAGTCGTAACGAGCCACTTTCTCGGCCAGGTAAAGACTCATCTGATCTTTACTGACTGGAACTACAGATGAATTTTCCAAGCCACAGCCCCGCTTTGGAGACACGGAGTCACAAGACATGTAACTGAAGTTAGTGACACCCTAGGACCTTCCCCGAGAGACTGCGAGCCTGTGGAAGGCAGGGCCGGCGGGCGTCACCAGCAGCGTCCCTGATGGAGGCGGGGGCCCGCCGTCCCGCGCATACGACCCAGGACCCCCCTGGCTCAGTGCTATCGAGTCAAGGAAGCAGCCAGAAAACACTGTGCAGGATGCGGAGGGACCTCCAGGCTCCCACCGCCGGACTCAGGCTCTGGCTGCCGTGTGGGGAGAGCCACACCCCGGCAGGAGGCCGGGCCGGCTCGGGTACCCCGGCCTTCTTCCACGAGCTCCCCGCGCCCGGCGTGCCCGTCGGGGAACGGGGGCAGGGACATCAGCTCTGAGTTCAAAGAGCCGGGTCTGTCCCTGCAACGTCCCAGAGGCCCGGGGACGGGGGAAGCTGGTGCGGAGGAGAGAGGGCCCGGGGCCTGCGTCCGGGCACGGTCGTGTGTCTCGCTCCCTGAGCTCGCCAGGAAGCAGTGCGTTTCCGCATCACGTAGGGACCGAAAACTCAAAGGGGGTGGGGGAGTCCCTCCAAAGGACGAGAAGGATCGGACGCTCGGCTGACGTCTCCTGGGGCGTCTGGGCTCGGAAAGGACGCCCACGCTCGGCTCTCGAACCCTCGGCCTCCTGCCTCCTGCCCGGGCCCGCGGCCGCTGCGGCTCCCGGGCGGCCCGAGAGCCGGGACCGGGGGTGGCGCCCGCCTACCTGGGGACGTTCTCGTCGACGGTGGCGCATCCGTACAGGAAGACGATGATGCCGACCACGGACGCGGGGATGAGCATCTGGGTGTAGACGCCCAGCCAGGCGAAGTAGAGGCCGATCTTCTCCCCGAAGTACTTCCTGCACGAGGGGCGAACGGACACCCGCTGGCGCGCACCCCGCGCCCCTCCCCGTCCTGCAGAAGGAGCAGCTGGAACTGGGGCCCCGGCTTCTCCCGAGCAGGACCGGGAGGCCCTGGAAAGGTGGGGTGCTGTGGGGGGCGGGACAGTGGGCTATCCCGGGCACCGTCCCACGCCCCGGTCGTCGGCATGAGCCCGGAGGCACGAGGAGAACGAGTTAAGGGTCTCTGGTCCTCGGGGCGCTGACATGAACTTCGACGGGCTGGACTCCCGTCTACAAGTCCCCACGGGACATCGTTGCCTCATCCGCTCCCCTTCCTGCCCCGGGAGAGGGGTCGGCCCTTTGCTTCCTCCCAACCCAGAGACGCCAGAAGCCTCATCGGTCACACAGCAGGGTGGGGCCGTGGCTTTGGGAGGATGGGGTGGACGGGACGGAAACGAATCTGGGCGCCCGCGGGGGACCTCGGGCCCCCTACCCAAGCTCAAGCTCGAGACGGGCTCCCCGGTGTGTGGTGAAAACGCACAGGGACACTCCTCCGACTGCCCCCCGGGCCCTCGCCTCCCACGGCCTCTTTCTGGGCAGCCGGGCCTGCTCGCACCGGCGACCCCCTCCTACCTGACCAGGTCGATGGGCTGGTACTTATAGAAGACCCCGTAACTCGCCCACTCTTGGTACAGGAGCTGGGGGAGAGCAAGCAGCCAGGGCTAGTGACAGTGTAGCTTCGCTTCCCAGACCGTCTCGGCTCACAGGTGCATCATTCATTCATTCAACAAACATTCGAGAGCCGGCCACGCACCGGGTACCGTGCTGGGCACCAGGCTTGCGGAGGTGAGCACGGCAGACACAGCCCTGAGCCCCAGGGCTCCCGTTCTGGCAGGGGGGGACCCACACAGCCCTTCCAGCTCCCGTAAGGGTCTCAAAGAACCCACCGCTGTGGGAGCTGAGCTGGCATGGGAGGCCAGTAGGGGCCTCTTTTTGAAACAGAAAAAATTTTTTAATGTTTATTTTTGAGAGGGAGAGAGCGAGCAGGGGAGGGGGAGAGAGAGAAGGAGATAGAGGATCTGAAGCAGGCTCCAGAGTGCAGAGCCCGGCACGGGGCTCGAACCCACAAACCGTGAGATCACGACCTGAGCTGAAGTCGGACGCTTAACTGACTGGCCCCCCCCCCCGGGGGCCCCAGCTCGGGGGGATCCTGAGCAAGAACGGGCTACATATTTAAGTGAGGGTGGGGACGGGAGAGAAGCTTCTAGAATCCTTATGGAACCCTCCCCCTTCATGATTTGATCCAGAGTTGGTCTAAACCAGCCCAGTCCTGTGAGGTTTTTCCCTCTAGGGGTCTCGGCTGTCCCTGTCAGACACCACGTCACTCTTTACAAAGCACAGAAACCACCAGGCTCCGGGAGCAGAGAAATACCAGTGGCGAGAGTTTTTAAAATCTCACGGGATGCGAAAAGAGCTCGATGTCTCTCTCCTGAGATGGGCTGTCTGGTGAACGCGGCTTCGTGACGTACGCGGAGTCTGCACACACCCCACCGCCCCCCAGGCTCTGGGCAGGGACGGTACAGAGCCTGACGGATTGGAAGCTGTGTATGAACACGTACAGAGCTTCCTAGGAATGACACCGTGTCAGGACGGCCGGGTCCCAAAAAGAAATCCCACTCCCGGGGGTAAGCGATGCCAAAGCCCAAGTCACAGCCGGGACCCTCTGTTGGGGGGGGGGGCCGCCTGCCCCCGTGGGCTTCGGACAGGAAGGGGGGAGGCAGGTGTGAGCGCGGGCCCAGGGGCTCCGGCTCTCTTGCATGCTCACTGCTTCCTTGTGTCCTTGCCCCATCTCTAACCCTTCGATTTCACACTATGCTCTGGCCCCTTGGAAACACCGTTTCCGATCCCCGCCATCAAACGCTCTGGGCTGAGGCCGGCACGTGTGTCCCCCACCCCCGCCCCCATTCATTCCGTCGAAGCAAGGAATGCTTCCTTCTTCCGTCGGAGGCCTCTGCAGCCCCCTAAGGAACTGGGGCGCAGGGGGTCTCCCCAGGAGCTAGAAGCTCCGCGCTTGGGCTGAGATGTGGGCTCTGCTGCGCCCCTAGTGGGCGTCTCGGGCACTGTGTCCGGGTCCCCAGTCCCAGGTGGGGGTCTGGTGGGGCCCCTCCCCTCTGAGCCCATGACAGGCGGTCCTTCCCTGCCCCCCCATCAGGGGGGTTCGCCACGTCTCAGCAGGCGCCCGGGGGTGCAGAGAAGGATGGGAAGCCACCCCCGTTTCACTCTGTAAAGAGCGAACTTCGAGGAGGGGCCGGAGCACCCCTGGAAAAGCCAAGCGGCCGTCGGTGGCCTGGGCGGCTTTCTCCCCGGAGGCTGAAACCACGCTGCCGCTGTGGACCCCACGCAGGCTGGGCGGCACCCCGGAGAGGGGGGCAGAGAGGGACAGAGATTTTGCTGGGGGACGGAAGGCCCCCTCAAAGGCACGGCCATATCACAGCGGTCACTGTGCTCCCTGGCCCGCAGCAGGCTGGCCACCATTCACTGGTACGTGTGGCAGATGGGGGTATGCCCTGGCTTTCTGCACAACCACTGTACCTCCGTGGAACTTTCTTCCTGCCAAGAACACAGCATCAATCACCCTGCGGCTGTCAGCGTCAAGAAATCAAACCCAAGATTTCCTTGTTACGGTTGGCAGAGCTCCGAGGGTGCACCTCGGCCTTGTGAGCGGGGTGGGAGGTGTCAGGGCCCCGGGGTCAGCCAGCTGGGGGCTGGGAGCTCCAGCAGCGGTGGCCTCAGAGCCTCCCAGCCGGGCCTCAGAAGGAGCCTGGCTCAGCCTACGCACGTCTCCTGCTCTAGCACGGAGCCCCAGGAAGGCCAGGTCTGTCTGGCCCATGTTGTCCCCAGAGCCTCAAACAGGGCCTGGGACAGGTAACAGGGTCCTAGCAAGTGACAGGGGCAGGAAGGAAGAAGGGAGGGAAGCAAAGAGGGAACAGTAGGTCAGGGGCCTGTGGCTCTCAGTGCAGCACGAGGATGGAGACAACTCAGGCCACATCTGGACTGGCTGGCCCGCTCCACGTCCCCGGATGAAGGAATGCTTGCTCCCAAGGGCTCTGACGGTCAGGCTGATAGTTACAGCCATGCTCAGCCTTGGCCCTGGCCTGCCTCCCGCTTCAACTTTCCTACTGTGCCCCTGCTCCTCCGGCTCAGCGCAGGAAAATGGCCTTAGCTTGACTGCAACCCCCTTTCCATCCTGTGAGGTGTCTGGGGTCAGGCACTTGGGGCTCTCGACACTGACAGGACCAATACTGGGGGAGCCACAGACTTTGTCCCTAAGAGACAAAACACTCAGAACCAGGTCCCTTAAGATGGAACCACATGGGAGAAGGAGAAGTTCTCCCAAGCTCTGAGTTAGGACCCAAACACCTCTCCCACCCTCCCTCCCTCCATCTGTCCACCCCCCCCCCACTCATCCCCACTCATCATTCGTCATCCAACTACCCACCCACCCACCCATCCACCTACCCACCCATCCATCCAACCACCCACCCCTCCCATCATCCATCTATCCATCCATCCAACTACGCACCCATCTCTCCATCCATCCACCCACTCATCCATCCATTCAACTACCCACCCATCCATCCATCCATCCATCCATCCATCCATCCATCCATCCATCCATTCACCCATCCATCCACCCAACACTCCCAGACTACCCCCATGGGCTGCGCCTGGGACTCACTGCTGGGACACTAAATTCAATGGGTGGGAGGGTGGGAACGGGGAGATCTGGACGACCCTGGGGTCATATTTGCACAGCGGTGCCCCGTAAGTAGCTCGTGAGTAAGTATCTGGATGAGATAGTTTTGGCACCGGGTGACCACCGGCCAAGTAGTCTCAGATTAGCGAGGCGGCCAGTGTGGCTGGTGCACAGGGAGGCAGTGGGGAGAAGCCACAGGGGCCTGTGCCCAGGACTGAATTAGGTCCCCGGTGCCCAAGGAGGAAGCATTCTTAGGTGGAGAGAGGGCACCAGACGAGTGACCCAGGGGCACGAAGGGATGAAGGGGGGTGGACCCTGAGGCCAGAGCTGGCCCAGGCAGGCCTGGGAAGGGGACGGCGCTTCTCCAACGGGCTCGAATGGGGGAGTTCTGGAAGTCACAGGGTCTCAGACGAATGCCAGATGTCCCACTAAAAATAACCAAATATGTAATTTTTGAGCTAAATCAGATAGCATCTTCAGCCGGATTCCCGGGCGGGCAAGTTGTATCCAGTACCAAAGGTTTGAAAACATGTACAGGGGGCTGGAGGGAGGCAGGCACGGAGAACATTCCTTACACAGAGGTTCCCAGCCCGAGACTTGGGACCAGGCCACCATTGTGAGGTTCTTGGGGCAGCCTCTCCACCCTCCGCCTCCGGAAGGATCCGCTCTTGGGGGACAAACGCGGGTCCGGCGAGGACCGTTCCCCGAGGTGAACAAAATGAGGCGGACGCGGGAAGGAGGCTGGACGCCAGGGACGGCTGGGAAGAACCTTCTGGAGCATGGGGGATTGAGGAGAAAGGGCCACAGTGGGGGGGGGGGTGGCGGGCCGGGGGAAGTGGGGAGCCTGGGCGGGTAGCAGCAGGCAGAGCACTGAATAAAGGGTTACTCGGTGTCCCCCAAAGCGTAACCCCAGGAACACCAGGCCAGCAGCTTTTCCGTTAGAGAGGGTTCCAGATCGGTTAAGTCTGAGAGAGACTGGTTGAAAGAGTCCACCAGACGCCCCGGTGTCGGAGGGGGCCTGGCCCCAGCGGCGCCCAAACTTCCTCACCCCGGGGCGTGCGGGATCAGTCCTCGGGGAGCACAGCAGGTGGACCCCCCGCCCCGGTGAGAGACAGGTTTTGGGGCCCGCGGGGAAGGTCAGGGAAAGGCCCATGCACCCTCTCCACACGCCCCGGACACTTGTCAGGGTCAGAGAGAGGGGGACAAACCAAGGACGGGGTTTGGCCCCACCCCCCGGGCGTGGGGGCTCCGCGGGGGCCTCCGAGCCGCCCGGCCCCACCCTGGGCCCCTCGCACCGAGCCGCCCAGCCGCACCCGGGGCCCCCGCACCGAGCCTCGCGACCCCACCCGGGGCCCCCCGCACTGAGCCACCCGGGGCCCCCCGCACCGAGCCGCCCAGCCCCACCCAGGGCCCCCCGCTCCTCGTCCACTCACTTTTCTGTCGTTGAACTCCACGTTTTCACCTTCGTAGTCCCCCTGTTCAAAAGGAGGAGAGAAGAACTCTCACCACCCAACGCCGCCGTGGAGTAGCGCGAACCTGCTTCCAAACGTGGGCTCCCGCGCAGCTCGCGGGCACAGGTAAGCGAAGACGGCGCGTACCAGGAGAGGGAAGGCTGGCCCGGGCTCGCACCTCCGCCGGGCAGCCCTCCGGCCTTCCCCTCCCATCACAGAGGCCACGTCCAGGAAAGGGACCCACGGCCGCTTGCTAGGAACTGGGAGCACGCAAGAAAGGGGCTCTGGCTGCGGGGGGGGGGGGTGGCTGGTCCAGTCCCGTGTCTTGCCCTGCAGGTGCGCCAGGAGGACAGGCAGCTACACGGTAACCAAAGACGGATCAGCGAGCCCCACACTCCCATTTCACACACGGCGACGCTGAGGCTCACAGAAGCAAAGTGACTTTCCTGGGACAGACCGCCAAGCTGGTCAGCCCTGGGACTCGGATCCAAGTCTTCAAACCCAGGAGAACAGGAGTGCCTGAGAGTCGAAGTCCGCCCGGCACACCAACGGCCGGTACCAGGGACTCCGGGGAGGCAGCGGGAGGGAGTGGGGCCCCCGTGGGACTGGCCTGGCCACGCGGGGCAGGGGAAGCTCTGAGGCCTCCTGGAGGTCCGCCTGCTGCACTCACTGGCTCCTTCTATGGCCCTCCCGCCCCGCCAGGCAGGGGTCCTTGACCTCTGCTCTCTGAACAATATCATTAACATATACTCCCTGGGTCTTGAGGGGGGGGGGCCCTCCCCCGCCCCAGCCCGACCTCAGAGGCTTTCTGGGCGATTCTTTTCAGGGCCCGGACAGCCACACACTGCAGCAGCGTCTCATCTATTCTCAGGGCCTCCTCGAGGGTGACAGCTGCCAACCAGGAGGGAGGCCACCGAGCTGCCACCTGAAGGGTCGGTCCTGTCCCTGCATCTGATACGCTGACTCTGGGAGCCCTCCCGAGGCTCTGGCTGAGGGCAGACCCCTGCTCCACACACAGTCCTCACAGGTGGCTGGCTATCTGGTTGCCGTGGCAACCATACAGATTCTTGCAGAACGAAGGAACGAGCACAGTAAGCGAGGCCTGGCAGGGGGCGGGGAGGTTACGGGCGACACGCCACGGGGCGGCGAGCCGTGACCCATGACGACTTAGCGGTGCTAGCTGGATGCTGGAGGATTTAAAGCAAGGACCACCCGGCAGGCAGCCAAGACCCGGCACCTGAGCTGTCCTCTGCCTGAGCGTGTGGGGCACCCTGGCACGCTTCCCTCCCCAAACGCTTCCCTGCTCCAACGGCGGCTTTGGTACCTAACGGGGTGGGTGCCCTTTGATTGTGGGGAAAATTCATGGCAATAAAATTCCGTAGGCCCTCAAGACGCCCCGAGTCCTTACTCTGGCTGGCAGGAGCCCCAGAAGCGGAGGCTGTGTGCCCCCGGACACAGCTGCGTGGGCAACTGCAGCCTCAGTCTTCCCGTCTGTAAAGTGGGAGCAGGCCCCACACGGAGGGCCTCTCTCCTGCCGTGTAAGGTTCAAAGCCGGGCCCAACTCCCCCACAGATGCTGTGTGACCCGGACCAAGTGACTCAACCTCTCTGAGTCTCCACAGATTAAACGAAATAAAGCTACTAAGCATGGCTGTCTGCATACAACAGGCTCCGAGA
This sequence comes from Paguma larvata, assembly GCA_030068075.1. Lineage (NCBI taxonomy): Eukaryota > Metazoa > Chordata > Mammalia > Carnivora > Viverridae > Paguma > Paguma larvata. The sequence continues at coordinate 109,679,926 of CM057831.1, read as the reverse complement.
CGTGGGTTTCTCCCCTTTCCCTTCCAAGCCTCAAAGGGCTGACTCAAAACAGGCGACGGTGGCCCAGCACGGGCCCCGGCATCTCAGCAGGGCTGAGCAGGTTGTGACCTGGCGTGGGGCTGCTGGGCGGGGCTGTGTTCCGGGAGCCAGCGGGGTGAGCACCCGCTGGTGACGGCGTGACAGAAGGTGACGGAGGCCCTTTCGGCCGGACCCACCGGGCGGGACCTGGGAGGTCGGAGCCCTGCCCTTGAAACACACGACGGGTCCCTGGCCAAGGCGACTCACTCCCCACAACCCGCATCGACACGGCGCTCGCTGAGCAGCCAAGTGCCGAGTGCTGCGCCCTTCCTGAGACGCGTGAACCAGGAGTGGCAGCCAGACAGTGGCGTCTCTGTGGGACACGGGGCATCGGAAGCCGGGGGTGGATGGGCGCAGGGGCGGGCAGAGGGGAAAGGAAGGCTTTGTGTGGACCCTTGGCTCGAAGGGACAGATTTCCTGAAGGCACAAAGCTGGGACAGGTGACCCCACCTCCCCACGGGGAGGGACGAGAGGCTGGCGGCTGGCTGTGTATCCTTCTTGGGAGTCAGCGGGTGGCCGGGTGGGGGTGGTGACGGCCCTCTGCTCTTCCGGAAACTGGGTTTCTCCAATCTGGCTTCTTACTGGAAGCCCTCTCGCTTCTGTGTCCCCTCTGACCCCGCTGGGAACCACTCCCGCTTGCAGACGGGGACACTGAGGCTCAGAGAGAGGACAGGGTCTGCCTCCACTCGGGGCTGCAGACGACAGCGGCCAGGACTCGACCCTGGGCGCCCTGACTCCCAGGCCCCCAGTCCTTGTAGCCACCCACGTTTGGAAAGTTCCAGAGGTCCTCCGTGCGGGGTTCCCACACTGCTCGGGCCCCACGGTGCCTTCCCAGCGCCCTGCTGAACCCTAGCCTCTGTCTCCATGGAGACAACAAGAAGAGACTCATCCCTCTCCGCCCCAGCCAAGCCAGCGCGCGGCCGTGGCCCTGGGCTATATTTGTCAGGGGATACCGGAGGGATTTGGCGACCCAGCTCGGGAAGCCGGCCACTCGCTCCGCAGAAACAGATACACACAGAGCCCGGGTCACTCCGCCAGAGCGGGGGCGGGGTGGCCGGGGAGACCCAGGCAGGGAAACCATCTCAAGGACCAGCCAGCCGCCGGGACAGGCTGTCGGCCACAAACGCCCCTGCCTCGGGGGGGAAAGATGCCCGGCCCCCACGGGGGTGGCAGGGCAGGGCCGTGCGCGGCTGGCATTTGCAGGAGAGCCAAAGCAGGAAGCAGAGACCGCAGGACAATTAGAGCTCCCTGGGGGCGTGGCCCGCCGGGATTTGGGCCCGCGGCCACGGCGCAGAGGCAAACTCGGTCAAGGTTACTTACATCGTGCAGGGGGTAGGCGGCCGAGTAAACGCCGTTGGCCAGCAGGCTGGTGATCCCTTAAAGACAAAGGCAGAGAGAGGGTCAGGGGCCAGGTCCGTCTCCTGCTTCTCCTCTTCGCACACAGAGCAGTCCCAGGACTGACTCAAGTCGCCGAGAATTTTCGCAAAGCCGGCCGGCCGCACCTGGCGGCCCCGAGCCAGGCCGCCTGACGGGCATTTCCTCCCCGGGTTCGACCAGGAGACGGTACAGACATGCTCTATCGGCGGAATTAGGAAGACACAGAGGAAATCCCGAGAGAAAGTTACATCCGGGAGGAAGGAGGTGCCCCAGAGTCTGCGATTCACCAACTACCCACAGCGGCCGGAGGGCGCGTCTACACACGAGAAAGGTGGATTGTAAGTGGTTAGAAAAGCTGAATCACGAGAAAAATACGGACGGGAAAATTGATGGTGTCAGAAAACACACATACAATTTGCAATTAGATTTTAGGTTGATTGGGGAAAGCCGAGGGGGAGGCCTGCGGGCCCCGCGCGGGGGCGGAGGCACTTACCGTACTTACTACATTTTCGCCTTTTATTTAAGAGGGCAGAGTCCTTCTTTCTTCCCTCTCCTTGCCCTGTTTGTACATCGGGCTATTAGTTACATGAAATCGTCTGCAAGCAAGGACCAGAACTGCGTTTGGGGAGAAGGCGCTCGGCGGGGCGGTGGCCGGGCCTCCGTGGTCGCCCCAGGCCCTGCGCCGGGAGCGTGATGACGGTCGCCACGCCTGCACCTGCCAGGGCCCGGAGGTGTGCATCCGGTGTCCCGCCCTCGGAGACGGTGCCGTGGGCGGGAAGGCAGAGCCCGCCACGCAAGGGGACACATGCCGGGGGGCCGGGGCTACTCGGGAGTCTCCGGGAGCCCTTTGCTGGTCACAGAACCCTCTGCCTGGCCAAAGGGGCTTTGTGGGTGGTCAGCGGGTCAGGGTTTTCAGTGGCCTAGCCGGCCCGTCCTTCACTACTCCGCTGGAAAACGGTGGGAAAGCGTCTTCCTGAAACCCGCTTAAAGACAGACCATCTCCTCAGTCAGTGACCTGGGCACCTGAGGGATGCTGCGAAACCCAAACCAGAGAGAGGCAGAGCCAGAGGCTAAAGCCCACAGGCGTGAACGTTCACCAGTAATAAAAGTGGATGTGGGTCTGCCCGATTCAGGTTCACTGGCTCCTTACTGTTCCTAGAACATGCTCAACAGGGCGCTGCCACAGGGCCTTTGCACAGGCTGCTCCCTCTGTCTGGACCCCTCATTCTCTTCAGATCTCTGTTCAGATGTGCCCTCATCAGACAGGTCTTTCTGCTCATTGTCCTGGGTCCTCCCGGCGTCCCCTCCGACCCCAGCAAGGTGACGTTCTGGCTTTTCTGATTATTTATTACCTATTTCCTCTCCCAAAATGTAAACCCAAGGGCAACAGAATCTATCAGTACTTGCTGCAAGGTGACCGTGTGAGTTTGGAGGTCAGCAGGGGTTGTGGACAAGGGACCGAGGTGACACGGGGGCACAGAAAGGACCCTCCGTCTATCGGCTCTGTTACCGGAGGTGCCGGAGAGCTGGCAGGAACACTCAGAGGCGCCCACCCCAGGGGCCGCCCAGAGCAGAGGCCTACTGGAGCGGAGAAGCCCCCAGACCCTGGGCCGTCTGCAGGCCTTCAGGGCAGCCCCGCGGGTCTGCACCGGAAGGAACCTGCAGGGTACTGACAGCCAGACTGCGGTCTGGGACGCCACTCGGGGACGGGAGCCACACTTCCTCCCACCTTTGGTGACCTGGGCCGCTCTGAAGCTGCTGCTCCCTCGGAGGCGGGCCGGGCCTACGGGGATCGCTCTCCCGGGCTCCTCCTGAGCCGAGAAGGGCCTCCCACTCCCACGGACTCAGGACGGGGCTCAGAGACTCCAGGCCCAGAAGGAGTCCCCATGACTGGCCCTCGGGCACCCCGGCCAGGGCCCATCAGCCCATTTGACTCCAGAGGCCGACCCCCAGCAACCCCCCACGCCCCTGCTCTCCGCCTACTTCCCGCGGCATTCTCCCCCTGCAGGGAGGCAAGTGTGCGAGGAGGGTTCTCTGAGCCTGCCAGCGCTGCCCTGCACGCCTGGAGGGCGTGCGTGACACACAGCTCTCAGCGGGGGACGGGGGGGACGCCAGAAAAGGGCACCCCTTTGCTCTGAAGGGTTTCATTCCGGGGCCCTCAGCCTGCGGCTTTGAGCAAGGGGCCACTGCTTGGGGTTTGGGGGTTCGACTCTGCACGCTTCGGTCGGGGAACGCCTGCCTCTGTGGTCTGAGGTGTCCTATAAACCAAGGTGCCCAGCTGGGCTGGTTTCGTGGCAGGTTCTGAAACCGGGGTGCGTGTCCAGGATGGGCCTTCCAGTGAGGCCTGGTGTGGAGCCGTGCGGGTCCCGGCGGGCTGCCCTCCGCCCGTGGCCGGAACCCTACCTACTTCCCGCTGGACCGTGAGGGTCGGCAGCGGGGGAAGGGGCCTCGGTCACCCCTACGGCGTGCAGAGTCCGGCGACAGCCTCCGCACACACCGCGAAGGCCTCGAGCAGCGAAGGGCACGCTGGTGTGCAGGGCGCCAGGCCGAAAAACGGCCCCGCGGTCCCAGAACGGTTACACCGGCTTAAATCAAAACACTCTCAAAACCCCCCCAGCGGCAGCCCGCCCCCCACGGAGAGGCCGGGAGGCCAGATCAGCGGCGGCGAGCGCCGCACACAGGCCCCAGCAGTGTCCTCACCCATGCTGTACTTGGCCTTGGTACATGTGGTTCTTTTCAGGATTTCATAGACCTGTTGCGGAGACAAAGAAGGAGGGGCGCACGGTTATCCGGGCAGCAACGGCACGCAGAAACCACCGGGCGACGGCGTGTGTTCCGGCAACAGCCCTCCCGGCGCTCTCGGGGGACACAGAGCAAGGCTTTGTGAGGGCGCACGTCGGCCGTGCCAAGGGCGTGGCGTTCTCAGGGATGAGTGCCGGAGGGGTCCCGGGTCTCAGTCCCTCCGTGAGGCACGGACTGTGTCGTGCTGCTCAGGGTTGAGAACTGTCCCCGTCGCCCGGTGGGACGGGCCGTCCCCCCCTTTGGCTGGGAAGACAGTTGGGATTCGGGACCACGGGGACCCGACCCAGAGGACCCCTCCCGGTGTAGCCCTGGATGTTCCAGAAGCCCGAGGTGGGGGCAGGTGTTGGGAGTCCACGCCCCGCCCTGTGTCAGGAGGCGGCCGAGCGTGGAAGGTCCCACGCCATCCCAGCTCTGGGCCGTCTTTCCTGACAGAAGGTTTCCCTCGGTGGCCTCGGGAGCCCAGGCGTGGGAGGCTGCCCGGCTCCGGTGCTGGGCTCCCTGGTAGGCGTGAAGGGCAAGCTGCCTCACCCCCTGTGCCTTAGTTTCCCCACCTGCAACGTGGGATGAAGTAACTGGCCCCAGGCCACAGGAGTGAGAGAGGAGCACGCGGGGCTCTCCCACGGCTGCCGGCCCTGCGCCGTCCACCCCTCCCCTGCATCCCCGCCGGTCCCGGCCCCGGTCCCGGCTGCCCTTCTCACTCACCAAACCCTCTGCCGAGGCCCAGGCCCTTCGCCCTCACTGTTCCTTCTGCCAGAAACACCTGTGCCCCGAGCCCCCGGGCTGCGGGGCCACTGCCACCCGGCTGCTCTGCCTTGTCACTCTGCTCTTGTCCCGGGAGCTCCCCACCTCTCCCCCCCCACCGCCAGTCCCAGGCACACACCGGGTGCTCGTAACTGCCGATGAACGCGTGAGCAAACCAGTCAGGGGGCCCCTCCCCGTCACCTCCCGAGTCACTGGTGGCCCCGTCCTGACCTTGCCGATTTTCCCATAACTACCTCCTCCTGTCCGTCGGGGGTCGCGATCTCATGCATCCCACGGGCACCTCCGCTGGCCGTGCTCTCTCTAGGGCCGATCTGAGCACATCCTAAGCCTTGCTCTGCAGCCTTCTGGGGCTCCCCAGGGCCTCCAGGCGGAAAGCCTGCGTCCCAGGACCAACACATCCGGCCCTTCCTGCTGATCCCGACTCCTGCCCCCTGCACGCTGGGCAACCCTGACGCCAGGAGCACAGGAGAGAGACAGGGGGAGCTGTCGGCCTCCAGACCTTTGGCTAGGATGACCTCACCCCAACGCCGGGTACCGTCAGTCTCCGAGACCACGGGCCTGGCGAACCAAGGCCAAAGTTCCGAACTGCCCGTTTCTCTGGAACACTGGCAGTTCACGAACCGGCCTCCGAGGCCCCTGGGAGAGGGCACCCCCAGCCCAGAGGAAAAATGGGCCATTCTGTTAGACTACCTGTGACTCGGGGGGGGGGAGTCACGGACTGAGCTCTGTGTTATAGAGACCCCTAATGAGATGCGGTCTAGAACGTTCTATTCAGATACGCTCCCCCCTCCTCAGAGCAGGAGGGAATTCACAGATGAACAACCTGCCCTGCACTTCTCAGGGGGGCATCCCAGCAGCCCCGGGTCACGTAAAAAGCTGGGGCACGCGCACGTATTGAACCCGACCCGTGACTCAGTTTCCCCCGCTGGCCGTTCCAGTTCTCTCTGATTTCACAAGGATGAGGAACTGCGGCTGGTCCTCCCCAGCGGTCGCCGCCCCCTCTCAGATACCTGTCAGCCCGAGCTACGCCAGGGGGCCACATTCTCACAAACACAAGTTGATGAAAATGACACTTAATTGCTAAAATTAATCAGGAGCCGGGGAATGAACATCGCGGCGCTGTGCCCAGGTCCCCCTGCGTGGGGGTGACTACCGCCCTTTGAGCAAGGAGCCAGAATCATCCCTGTTCTGACGCAGGCTGTGTCTCCCGAGGCCACGAGGCTGGGTGGGGACCGAGGGCGGATGGCACCCGGATCGGCCGTCCCAGCAGCGGCCCGAGCCCCCCTCCCCGCTGCGACCCTGCCGGGCTGGGGAAGTGCCCGGGAGGGGCAGTTATCTGTTTAAGGTCAGGACAGGCTGCTCCCCCCGCCCCCAGCCCTGCACGTCTCCCCTCCAGGCCGGGATTTCTGGGCAGGGGAGGCAGCAGCGGCGGCCTGGCCGCGAGGTTAATTTCTCGTGTAGGTAAAAGTCGGGTCCTGAGCTGTGCGTGGCTCAGCTTGGCCGGCGGACAAGCTGGCGGCCGACGGATAAACGCTAAGCCGATACCTTGAACAGGGCAGGGCGGCCTGGTCAGATTGCAAACCTTGGTTCTCTCCTCCCGCACAGCTCCGGGAACCTACCCCACCCCACACGGCTTCGTCTCCACCTCCCGCCGCCGCCGCTGCCGGGCCTGCCTGCTTGGAACCCTCCGGGTCTGGGGCCCCACGAGTTCCCCTCAGGGCAAGGGCAGGGAGGCGGGGAAGAGACGCTGAGCGGTCTGGGGGCTCTCCTCCTCCCGCGGACGGGCGGGGCCCTCCCCTGCGCCCCTGAGGCCTCGCTGTTCTAGTATCCTAATTATTGCCGTCGCAGGCAATCAGAGCCGCCCTCCACCTGGAGGAGTTCTGCTGGAATGAAATAATCGCCGAGTCTCCCCGGAGCCCCGCGCTGCTGAGCCGGCGCGTCCCTCGGCAGTACTCACTATGCTGCTCCGGGTTTTGCTGTCGAAAAAGGAGTCCTTGTCAGACAGGTCGAATCTGTTGGAAAATCGGGCAGAGACGGACTTGCAGTTTGCCGGGCTCGGCTCTCTCGGTTTCCGAGGCCCTGGGAAACCATGCTGTCCCCGGAAGCCGTGACCGTGAACTTGGGCGAGCTCCCTCCAAACGCCAGGTGTGACCCGGCCCTGGCGTCTGAAACAGTCCGTTTTGTCCTCCTGCCCCCTGCCGGGAGGCTCGGGCGCCCACGCCTCCCTCTCAGGGATCTGCTTCCTTCTGGCGGCACCCCCAGTCTCTGCTTCGACGGGGCCGTCCCGCCATCAGACTCTTCCGGCACCTACCACGGTCTCTGTGACCAGTAACCCACTTGCCAAGGCAGGAGCCCCAGCTCTCACTGAGAAACAGTTCTCCACGCCCCGTGAGACCGGGGGCATCTTGGAGACACCTCCTCCCCCACCGACTCCGGCCCCCGAGCTTGAAATCAATGCCCCCCCACCCCCCACCCCCCCCCAGGCCCAGAGCCCAAGCCCTCTCTGTCCCATCGCTGCTCACACTCCAGCTGGGTCCTGCGAGGCCCCTTGGAAGCCTGCAGCCGCCCGCGACCCAGGGGGCCATGCCCCACTACCCCTCGGGAGCAGAGTAGACGGGAAGGTTCCAGAACAGGTGCAGCACTGCCAGGCAACCTGCTGGCTGCGAGTCCCCGGGGTGTCAGGACTCCGGCTGGGGCTCCCTGTCACTTCCTGCCTCCCGGATGGAGCTCGGGAACCTTCAGGAGGCACGGTCAACCGAACCCTCGCGTTGGAACGCGCCCCGAGAGGGACAGGACGGAGCCGGGCGGCAGCGGGGAGGAGCCCAGATCGCGGCTTTGGGGCTCTACGCCAAGGCGCACGCATGCTCTCACTGGAGCCCGCCCTGGTCTTCCTGAGCGTCCCCAGTAGAAGGACGGACCGTCCGCTTGGTAATTCCTCAGCTGACAGTGAGGGGCTCGTGTCAGAATGCGCCTCAGGGGCCGAAACGCCCACATCCCTGGGGGGGGGCGGAGAGCTGCCTCCGGCCCCTGGGGACCGTCCTACGACCCGCACGTCTCGTGTCGCCCACCAGGCTACAGGGTGCGGGAAGGGGCGAGCGGGCTGGGGGAGGGGTGTTTCCCCACTCACAGGTGCTGCTTCTCGCGGGAGAAGGGGTAGGAGAGCCTCTTCATGGACTGGGGTCTGTGCTCCGCCACCTTGGGCTGGATGGGGTCCGTGATTTTCTGCAGCACGGAGTTGATCTTCTTCAGGAGGCCGCGGGTCTCGTTGATGTGGTACAGCTGCCGAGCAGACGGGGACGGGGGTCCGGGTCACCGGCCGAGCCACGACCTCGAGGTCTGTTCTCGGAGGTCCCGGGGGACAGAGCTCCGGGGTGGGCCAGGGCGCCCGCTTTCCAGACCTGCGGGGTCCGAGGAGGGCCCACCGAAAGTGCGCGCCCTCCAGAGACCGGCCCGCAGGCTTTCCTTCCTCTCGAGAGAGGTCATCCCGACGGTCTCGGTGGCCCCGAGAAGCCGGGGGCTGAGCGACGCCCGAGAACAGCTTCGGCTTCCTGCTTCCCTGCCTGCGTGAGCAGGTAAACACGCTAAGCCACCTCGCTAAGCTCCAGGAACGGGCCGTCCGGCCGCTTCCCGGCCGGAAGTTTTTAGAGATTAAGAAGAAACACGCCAGCGAGCTAGGAAACCTAACGAAGAGGAGTCAGAAGCATCAGCCAAGACGCCGCAGGCAGGAGCAGCGAGAGCCAGAGGCCTGCCGGCTCCCTCTGACCCCTCCGCCCGCGCTGGCTCCGGCCGGGGTCTGGTCCGGGGTCTCTAAAGGCTCCCCCCCCCCCCCCGGGGGCCGCAGCCAGGACGCGGGAGCCCACTGCCCTCGCTCGGCGTCCCGCCACGGCCGAGAGCCCCCTGGGGGCACTCCCCCCGCCCACCGCCGCGTGCCCACGTGCCGCCCGGACCTCGGGGCGGAGACGCCAGCACCCACCTTCTTCGTCGGCATCTTCAGCTTCAGGAACTCGGCCTCCCTGCACAGCACCTGCCAGGGCGCGTGGATCTTCACAAACCCGACCCCGTGAATCTTAGTCTAGGAAGGAGAGAGGAGCGCTCGGTCAGCACGGGGGGAGCCCTGGAGTCTTGCGCCGGGGGCAGGGCCGCGGCTGCTGGGGCCCCTCGCTCACTCCTCCCGGCACCCCTCCCTGCGGGGCACCCGGCAGCCAGAAGGGCCTGGGTGGGGGTCCCAGACCCCAGGACACGGGGGCGTTTTCAGGGACTCCGAGTGGCACGGCCACAAAAGGGGACCGTTCACAGCAGAGAGCTCGGGCCCATGTGACCCGGGGGTGCACGTGCTGCCCGGTGTCCCCAAGCAGGGACGAGCAAGTGGAGGTGCCCCCCCATAGATGTCTTCTCTCTGTGCGGTTAGGCCACGCCTCCACCACCTGCACCCAGCAGCCCCCCGTCGCCCCGTATCTGTGCTGCCTTCGCGCCCACGTGAGCGGGCGGCCCGGTGCAGGGGCTCCAGGGCGGGCCTGTTGGAGCCTGGCACCCCCCGAAACTGCCGAGAGTGGGAGGGGTCGCGTCTCCCTGGGCCAGCATGCCTGAGTGACGGCAAGGGCTACCAGGGGCGGCCGGCCACGGGCTTCATCGGCGCAGACACCACGGCCCTTCACGGCGGGAACACTGGGCTCGGGGAGAGGGACTCACGGCCTGGCTTCTCCCCCGCACAGCACCAGCGCACACGCGGCCACGCCACCCCTGGCCGCGTAGCCGAAGGAACCCGAGTCCGGACCTTGAGAAGGTCTGTGCGTCCCGCGTTCGTGAGCGCCGTCCGCACCCGCCAAGACAGCGACACCCCCACGTCCACAGACGGACGAACGGAGACAGAAGACGTGGCTGCGCACACAACGGAGCGCCGTCCAGCCCGGCCACGACGGCGGCAGAAACCCTGCCATCCGTCCACACGGCGGGCCTGGGCCTTCTGCCCCACGAGACAAGGCAGAGAGCGAAAACGCCCTTTATCCGCGGAATCCCCAACGGCTGGTTTCACAGAAACGGGGCATCGAAGCATTGTGGCCAGAAGCAGGTCACAGGGCACGAGCCCGCGTTGCAGGAAGATGGCTCTGAGGTCCACGCACAGCACTGCCGTCCACTCACAGCACTGCCGACCTCCCCTGCATTCGCGCCACGAAAAGAGCCAAGGGGCTGACTCGGAGACGCGGGGCCGTGTCCGAGATCCCAGCTGGGTCCCGGCCTCGCCACGTACTCCTGCGTCGAGTCACCGCGCTGTGCGCGCCGAGTGCGTACCGTTACAGCGGCCGGCCGTGTGCCCGCCTGCCGGGGCGGCATGGGGCCCGTGTCCACACACCACGCGGGCCCTGATCCTGTCCGCGGGCCGGACGCACAAAGCCTCCCACACCTCTGCACTGACCTCCGGGCCCCTGAATGTTGTGTTTAGATTCCCTCGATGGCGCCGACAGCCACAACGAGATACTACGAGGCGTGTGTGACATCGACGGGTTTTCCAAGCACCCCAAGGTGACAGGGCTCCCCGTGCTAGTGATGTCACCATGACCGGCAAAGAAACACGGCTTGTCTGAGAGCAGAGGCTGCCCTGCCACCCGCCAGACTCCTTGAGGGCCCCCCAGGGCTCGAAGCCCAGGCTGCCCCAGACGGGGGTGCCGCCCAGCTCTCCCTTCCGGGGTTCTGAGGCGTCAAGGGGCTGACCAGGAGTCCCGGCACACGGGGCCTGGGCTGCGGGAGGGAGGGTGAGCCTGCGCGGGCCCGGCACCCGGACTCAGGGCCGGGCCGATTCGGGGCCTGTCTCTGGCTTCCTGGCTCCGTGAGGCGTCACCAACCCGGGAGCAGGCATGGCACGTGGGGTTGCTGCAGGGTTTTGGGGAAAAGCAACAGAGCCAAAGTCACTTGGGGAGGAATGTGAAGAAAGCCATCCTCCCTGGAGACGGTGGATACGGTCACCCACCAGCCCGTGAAGGCGAGATTCGCAGGAACCCAGAAGAACGTGGGCAGCCGGCCAGCGGGGGCAAAGCTTCCAGGTCAGCAGGGAGAGATACAGATGGACCCCACTGCACCCCGACTGGGGAAGGGGGCCCTCCCCGAAGCCGAGCTCCATCTGGGGCTTCCTCCCTGTCCCAAGGGAGGGGCAAATGCCCGCCGGCTGAATCCCGGCCCGCCCCTCCTCTGCCAGCGCCCAGACTCCCCTCGGGGCCCAGGGAGCCGTCCTATCTCAGACCTCAGCCTCTGGGCCACCACACGGGCCTCCTCCGAGCGGCCCTCCGCTTCCCGGCCCTGCCGCCTGCGGCCACACGGTGGACGCACTCCCCGCGTGTTTGTCCAGGGAGTGGACGAGAGCCCAAGACGGTGATAATGACCGTGACGGCGCGGAGGGGGCTGAGATGCACCGAGCGCTCATCACGTGCCCGCCCCGCCTCGCGCACTGCTGAATCCGACCGCGAGTCTGCGGGTGGGCGGGTCCGACCGCTGTCCCCGTCTCGGAGCTGGGGACACTATGCAAGCTCGTGACACGAGCAGTCCTGGTTCGACCACGCACTGCGTGGCTTAGAACAAGGTGGATTCATTCTCTCACGGTTCGGGAGCTGGAGGGCCCTGCCTGGCTCTTCCAGCCGCTGGGGGCTCCAGGCGTCCCTCTGGCCTCCGCCCTTGCCACTGCGTGGCCTCTCCCGTGGGCCTGTGTTTCAAACCTCTCCTTTCTCCTTTCTCTTCTAAGGACACCAGTCACTGGATGGAGGGCCCACCTGAAATCCCAGGGATCTTGCCCGGCGATCCTTAACTCTGCGAAGACCCTTCTTCCAAGCAAAGTCCCATCTGCAGGGGCCAGGTGGACGCAGTTTCGGGGCCACCCATCAGCCCGAGATGCCGGTGAAGCTGCGGCTTGGAGCCCCGCTTTGTACAGGGAGCCCGTCTACGTGGTGAGAGGAACTTCCGAGAAGCCGGGGCCAGGAGCTGCCTCGGAGGAACAAGCCAGGACCAGAGTGCTCGGGACACACGCCCGACGGGCGAGGGCTCAGGGGCGTGCCAGTGAGGGTCAGCCTGCGGGGAGCCTGGAGCCCTGGCGTGCCGTACCCTGCCCAGGAGCCCGGGGATTGCGGAGCCCAGATCCTCCTCCAGGGTCCGGGAGGCACCGGATGAGGCCTTGACATGGGGGGCCCTGAGTCAGCATCCAGCCCTATTCCTGTGTGTCTCCGGCAAGTGATCCAACCTCTCTGAGCCCAATTCCTCAGCTGCGAATCTCTGCAGCGTTAAGACTTGCTGCGTAGTCAGCGTGGCCCCGGTGCTCCGGGCACCCCCGCCCCGCCGCCGGCTGGCAGGAGAGGTCAACTGTCAAGGGCTGCTGCTTCTGCTCAGGACCCCCCTCCTTGGTCACGGGGCAGCTGAGCCCATGCCAGCTAACGTGCACGGGCGCCCTCGGCCGACCTAGCTCGGGGAAGCCCCGGCGGGCACCGCGATCAGAGAAGCGGCAGTGCCCCCCTGCCCCGGTGACTCTCGGACACGGGCTGGGCCCGAGCAGGGACGAGTGCCCGCCGACAGCCCCGCGCAGCAGGCGCCGTCTTGCTCCCTCACACGCTGGGTCTGTTTCTGGGCACTGCCCACCCACACGTGAAGACCCCAAATACGCTCTTCCTCGTCCCTACGGAGGCGTCTGCGGACAGTGGTGCAGTAGCTGGGGCCTGCGGCATCCCGCCTGGGACAGCGTGCGCCTCTGTCTACATGACTGACGCGGTCCCCCCGGGAGACATCTAGCGGGATTTGGGAGAGGGGTCGTGGGGCCAGTTCGGAAAACACACAAATGGGATGTTCTCGAACGAGGTACCCGGCCCGACCGCGGTTTCCCCAGCCGGACACCTGGGGCAGCGAGGGGTGGGAGCACCCGCAGGGCCCTGGCGTTGTCCTGGGCAGAGGCGGGGACGGGGCCCCGGCGGCCACGCCAGGGACGTGCTCGCCTGGCCAGGAGCTCTCCGGGGGCAAACTAAGTAAGTTCAAGCCTCCGATCTGAGCCAAACTCGCAAAACCTGACCTTGCCAGAAGGTTTCCAGCACTTTCCTTTCAGAAGGAAACAAAAGTCCCACACTGGACAACATGCAATCCCCGAGGGGGACTTGTGGTGGCTGAGTGCCCCGCGGGCTCCCCTCCGCACCCCCATGGCCGTCCCTGGGCCTGGACATTCTGAGTCCCGAGGCTGGGCCACGTGCTCCCGCCATCTGCTCGCGGCCTCCTCCTCCTTGGCAGCTGAGGGCTCCGGGGCTGCTGCAGCAGGGAGCAGGCACTGGCGGTCTCTGGCTGCCCTTGGCTCCCCAGGCTGGTCTGTCTGGCTGACCTGGTGTCCTCGGGACAGAGAGGGTGCCTGGTATCCTGGGTCCCTGGAGCAGGTGCTTAAGGATGATGCTGGCCGAGCGGGCCAGGGAGGAGGAGGAGGGCAAGGCCATCCCTGCCCAGCACCCACCATGCGCAGCCTGGGGCGGCCCGCTCCCCACCCGCCGGCAGGAACCGCCGCGCCCTGGCTCAGGGAAGCGCGACCCTAACAGGGTCGCACCTGCCCCCCACCCACACGGCGTCCGGGAGCCGCCCTCTGTCACCAGGCATGTGGTCTGCTAACCGGCATCCCCCACGTCACGCCGCGTCTACACCGTCCAGGAGAGTGGTCGGGTTGTGCACTGGGGCAATCGCGCCTCCCACACCCTCTGTCAAGGGCTGTCGCCGGGGTCAAGGTTCGGGTGAGCAGAGGCCGAGCTCGGAAGCGAGGACCCCCGGCCCCGGCCCCTGCCCCGGGGTCTGCCCCAAGGCCTGGAGGGTTGCGGGAATACATGATAAACGAATCACTGGGAAAGAGCCATCCGCAGTCCTGCGTCTGGGACCAGCAGGTGGGCCGCTCAGGGCCACCCTCCCGTGAAAAGCAATGAAGAATGCCGGGCGAAAAATGAAATAAAATAAATGTCACAGCCTCAGAGGAGCTCAAGAGGGGAGAGCAGGGCGCTGATGGGCTCCGAGCGGTCACCGAGGCCGGCCGGCCCCAGGGCGCCCCCAGGCCCACCCCCGACGGAGGAGCTGGACGCCCCTGGAGACCCCAGGAAGGGCCCCCCTCCTCCGCACACGGGCAATTGCAGGAAGGCGGTGGCGGTACCGAGCAGAGCGGGAGAAGGGGGCGGGGAGGAGCTGGAGGGGACGGAGGTCACGCTGAAGAGGCCTGGCCCCCAAACTCCTCGGCTGCAGTGCGTCTGGGGGCCTCGGCCTGTGACCTTGGTTCCAGCTCTAAGGCCCTCGGATGGGTGACGGAGATGAGCCCCAAGCCTCTTCCTCCCAGGCCTCGGGGACCCCCAAGGCAGGGCCCGGCGCCCCAGGATGAGGGGCGGCCGGGGGGAACCAGCACAGGGGGCCCCCTCAGCCGGGGGACTCAGAAAGGATTGCGTGGGTCCCAAACCAGCCACGCTTACCTGGTTTAAAGAAACAAGCATCGAGTCACAAAGTTCCGCGAAGGACAGGAAACCGCTAAAAAACAATCAAGCTGATTTGGAAAAGAACCAAGCAGAACTTCCAGAAACAAAAGGTGCCGTAAGGGGCACTGACACTCAGCGAACGTGTCTGAAACTCCTCTGTCGCTGCACAGGGAGAAGCAGAGGACGCTGGCCGGCCCTGCCCCCGCCTCTCCCAGCCTCCGGGAGCAGCAAACTAGGCCCGGGCACCTGCCTGCCTCCGCGCTCCCGACTCTGCCAGGGCTGCTTTCAAGCGGACAAAGGGTTCTTTGCAAGCGGCTGGCAGAACCCCCGACGAGCCGGAAAGAGCCGACCCGGGCGCCCCGCAGGCCTGGACGCACAGGAGGACCCCGAACCGCACAGCAAACCGAGAACCTGGCGCCTGGGGCCTTGAAGCCGTGTGATGGTCTCTGGGGCACGTTGAAAACTTGGCTTTCAAAAGCACGTGCAGGGGCGCCCGGGGGGCTCAGTCGGTTCAGCGTCCGACTTCGGCTCAGGTCGTGATCTCACGGTTCCTGAGTTTGAGCCCCGCGTCGGGCTTGCTGCTGTCAGCACGGAGCCCGCTTCGGAGCCTCTATCTTCCCCCCACTTCCCTCTCTGCCCCTCCCCCGATTGCACTTTCCCCAAAATAAAGATTAAAAAAAACAAATAAACAATAAAATACAAAAAGAGCGCCCGGAATCCACGCTAAAAGCAGCAGCATGCGTCCACAAACCCGAGACCAGGCCGAAGGCAGCCGGGAGCGGCATGGAAACGCCTCGACGGAACACGGAAGGGACATAAAACCGTTAAGGCCAGAGAAGCACCCGTGTGTGGCGATGAGGTTACAAACGGGGAGAGAACAGCTTCGGGACAGACGAGGGTCTCTGACAACCCCACGGCCTACGGGAGGCACTCGGCCCTGGGCGGGGGCTGGCGTGTACCACGGGGGTCAGGACTCGAACACGAGGCGGGACCACCGTCAGGCACCAGAAGCCGCCCCCCCCAACCTGCCCACCGCGGGGCTCTTTGCTCCACGGCCTAGAGCCTCAGTCCTCTCCCTCCCACTTGTAAAGGGGGGCCTCCTTCCTGGAGCACCTTCTCCCGGAGGGGACAGGCAGCCCGACAAGGTGGGGCGGGGTTTGCGTCCAAACCGGCGAGTCCCCCGTGCTGTCTGCCACGACATGTGACTTACACGTGGAGATGCTGGGATTGGACCTCAGGTTCCTCCACCAAGGGCCTCCACCCCCTGATCGCCCCGGGCAGTGAGGAGGGGGTCCTGCCCCCGGCCCCTCCAGTGCTGAGGGCTGTGCTTGTCACCATGCTTAGCCGAGCCCCGAGCCGCCTCGGACACCTGCCCAGGAAGGCCTCTGCTGGAACCTGCAAGAAACCCGGTCCCCTCGCTTCCCCCTCCCGTGACCACGGCAGCCCTTCCCACCGCCAGCCACGGTCGCCTGGCGTCGACGCGGTGCACGGCGTCTCGGAGTGCCGTCGCCTCCATTTCACAGGTGGGGAAACTGAGGCCCAGAGAGGGGAAGCCACGTGCCCCCGCTGCCCCAGCCGAGCCAGTCTGAAGCACGCGCCGGGAGCTCGGAGGCAGCCCTCCCGCCCCGCTGGGCACCCCGAAGCAGCCACTCCTCCTGACTCGCTTTTGAAAAGCAACACCCCTTGCCTCGAAGGGCCTTGGCGGCTCCGGGACAGGAAGGCGGAGAAGCGGCAGCCAGCCAGCCTGGGTGCAGAGGTGAGGCCCCCTGCAGCGGCCTGAAAGCAAACAGGGTTCCCCCGCCCGCGGCCTCCACGGCTCTGCCAAAGCCAGGGTCAAGCTCCACCCCAGCGCAGGGTGGGCCCCGGCCATGCCGGCACGCACAGCCGGGACTGGAGTGTGTGGCCTTCTCGGCAGTGACCCACGGACATAAATAATGTCCGACAGCCTTTAAGGCCGGACGTGAAAAATGCTGATGGGTTTTAGTTGCGAGGAAGGGTGTTCTCCCCCGTTTAACGAGAAGCCCGGAAGCCGACCCCACTGCTGTGGGCAGGGAGGGACGGGACGGGTGGAGGGACGCTGCCCTCCCTTCCTGCCACTTCCTGTCATGCCTTCCTGGGGTCTCTGACACGGGAGCCCTCCTGGACCCTCGTGAGTGCGGGGCCACCCTCTGGATCGCGGCCCCGAGGCCTGTCCACCCAGGGTCTCCCTTCGAGGAGCCTGGGATGTGGTTTTCACAGGGCTTGGGGGAGGGGAGGGAGATGCAGGAGACGGGGGGCCCAGGGTCAGGGGCTCAACCTCTATCTGTCCCGCAACCAGGGTTGTGAGGGACAGTGGGTCTCCTGTGCCCCATGGGCTTGTGGCCCAGTGTAGCCACTGCTGGCTCTTATAGATGGGGAAACTGATGGTGGCCTCTGCCCGGGGCCACCTCTGGCGTGCTGAACAGCAGGGGGGGCTCGGGTGGACACTGGGGGGCCCTATCTCCGGGTACGCTTCTGCTGGCTCGTGGAGGAAACGGCCTGTGCCTCCTCCCACCTCGAAATACGTTCCGGGCTTCGCAGCCACCAGGCACCCGGGGAGCTGGTTATATGTGAATGAGGGTCAGGCCACCCCGGGCCTGCTGAGTCGCAGCGTGCGTTCTGACAGGACCCCTGTGCGTCCCTGTCATCTCCAGGCCCTGCCGCCAGAAGACCTGCCCAGGGCTGGGCCCCGCCCTCCAGGCCACCTGCCCTGATCTGCCCCCAACCATAAGCCACGCCTCCCCGGCCCACTGCTGGGACCACCCCGCTCTGAGAGGACCACTCCAGCACAGCCTTAGCTGCTGTCACAGGGTGAACAGTGCGCCCCGAAAGGGACGTCCATGTCCTAACCCCCGAATCTCGGAACGGGAGCTTCTTTGCGTATAAGACTTTGCAGGTGCACTCAGGCTAAGACGTGGTCATACAGGAGCAGGGCAGGCGGGGGCAGAGGCTGGAGGGGCACGGCCACAGCCCGAGGAGGCCTGAGCCCCCTAACTGAGAGAGACAGGAAGGGCCCTGGGCTTGAACCCTTCCGAGGGAGCACAGCCCCGCCCAAACCTGGATTTTGGACATGTGGTCTCCAAAACTGTGGGACTCGATATGCGGTCATTTGTTAGAGCTGCCCCAGGGCACTAACTCCTCCGTGTCCCTAAGACCCGGCCAGCACTGTGCCCTCAGCCAGGACATCATCAGGGGACGTCTTCAAAACAACACATCTCCTGACTTGGGAGAAAGGCAAGCACACACGGGCCCCGTCGGTGTGGGGCTGGAGGCCCACTCTGCCCAGGAGCAGGGCGGCCTGGCACGCCCGCTGGCCTCTCGCAGGGCAAAGGCGGGTCACAGCCGTGCCCGGGTGACCTCCGGGGGGCTGCCTGGTCGTGGCCGCAGAAGGCTGGGCCCGCAGAGTTGGGCACTTGGGTGGCTCAGCCGGTTGAGCGCCCCACTCTTGATTTTGACTCCGGTCATGATCCCAGGATGGTGGGATCGAGCCCGGAGTCCGGCTCCGTGCTGACTGTGACGCCCGCTTGAGGTTCTCTCCGCACCCCCTGCCCCCCGCCCTCCCCCCAGTCCCATTTCTCTCCCTCCCTCTTTTCCTCTGCCCCCCCTCCAGGCTTTAAGGCAAGGTTTCTCCACGAGTGATGTTGGCTCCTTGGGGACATCTGGCAACCAAAAATCAGCATTTTGGTTGTCACGACTGGGGAGGGGGTCGCTGGCCAGGGACGCTGCTAACCGCATGGCAACAGTGCCCGGGCAGAGAGGCCCTGCCCTCCAAGAAGGACGCTCCGCCCTCCCTGAGCGCCCGAGTATCGGATGGACCGCGTGGGTTTTTCTCACCAGGAAAGCGCACATGAGCCCCGACTCTGCTTCCAATCGGGTAAGACTGTGCAGTCAGGCTCCCCTGGGGGCTATCCTATTTCCAAAACCGCCAACCCTTCCCTCCTTGTAATCGGAGCACACCCCCGGGAAGGATTCGGCAGCCAGGACGTCTCTCCCCGGAACGAAGGCGACAGCCACGGCCTGCTAATCACGCTGGAAGGGGCCCCCCGCACGCCTCGGCGGCCACGCGTGCCGGAATGGCCCCTGAGCAGGTTCTGGTTCTGCCCGCGTCCGGAGGCGGGGGAGGCGCCGGGCTGCGGCAGGCGGACACAGCGTTGGGCCTTGTTCACCTCAGATGAAAGCTCGGGATGAGAGGGGCCCTCGTGCAACACAGAATCCGAAGCAGGTTCCAGGCTCCGAGCTGTCAGCACAGAGCCCGACGCGGGGCTCGAACCCGCAAACCACAAGATTGTGACCTGAGCCCAAGTTGGACGCTTAACCGACTGAGCCCCCCCAGGCGCCCTTCTATGTTTGCTTTTTATTTCAAGGTCATGATCGAGAATATGAAGTTTCCGGAAAGGAATGTGTGCTACAGTTGATTGGACTCAGAAAGGCTCCTTTGTCTCTTCCTCCGTACGAACCGTAACGTCCTTGAACGCTAACGACAGCCCAGGATTTGCCGCGTGCCAGACTCGAGTTAAGCCCTTGCCGTCACTCACGATCACCCAGGGATGCAAATACTACCGACATTCCCTCTTATACGTGGGGAAACTGAGGCCCGCACAACTCCCTAAGCCCTGGGAAGGACAGGCTGAGGCTCTGGCCGGGGTCGGCGTGCACCAGCACACCTCGGGGGGGCCCCCCGGGCACGAGACTCTGAAGCGGTCGTCGGGAGAGAACGACGGGAACAGAGACGCATCCCTCGGCGGGCGGACCAGGCACACGTGGCTCAGAGCCCGAGCTCCCGCAGCCCCCAGCGGCCTCACCCGCCTCCGACGGAGCCTCCTCGCTGCGCCAGCTGCAGGCGGCACGTCGGAGCGGAGTCTGCATAGTGGCCGCATCGCCTGCACCACGGCATGGGGCCGGCCGGGCGGGACGATGCCGGAAGCCGGAGCACCGCCTGCTCGCCTCTTCCGAGGGGCCCGGGGCTCAGACAAAGTGAGACAGAAGATCCCAAGGGAGGGTCACACACGCGCCCTGCCAGCGAGGGAGACCCTCTGCGGTCTCCCGAGGAGCACGAACAGCAAAGCTCACACGCGTCACCCGGCAGAGGGCTCCGTGGGCAGCTCGAGCTCCCTGGAGCCCTAGGGCAGGGGACCGAGGGGCCCCGTCTGTTTCTGGACGCGCTCGGGGCCAGCGCCACCAGCTCGTCGTGGTTCACAACGGCTCCTCCGCTGACTGGTGTCCCCAGAGGCGTCCTCCTCACCCGACCCCAAGCACCCGTTATCTAAGGCCGGGGTGCTTCTCGAGGATGAAAAGGCGAAACTGGAACCAACTCTGAAACACCCACCGCCGGCTCGCGACTCCCTCGGGCAGCGGGCTGGTACTTTCGCTGCCCTTAATGCGCTGTAGAGACTCGCGGACTCTCAGCTCGCCTGCACAGGGACAGCGCTGCGGGCGAGGGGCCTGGCCCCCGGTGCTCGCGGAAGGAACCCCCGCCACCCTGCGCACAGAGAGGTTAAGGAGCTGGCAGGGGAGCACACAGCTGACTTGCCGAGACGTTGAAGGAAGCAGCGATTGTCCCAGGGGCTGCCAGGGCCCCGCTCCTGGCCACCGCCAAGCCTCCGGCCACCAGGGCAGCCCTGCACCCGGGGTGACTCAGCCTTTGGTTCTCCCCAGAGACCTGTCCTTCGAATGATTCTCAGGCTTTGCCGGGGGCAGGAGCTCCAGAAAACGGTTTTAGGGCTGGGGGATTTCAGAGCACCAGAGCCCCCGGGGAGCAAGCCGGACCGACCTCCCCACTTGACACATGGAGAAACTGAGGCCCCAGAAGGGCCAAGGTGAGTCTCGGGAGAGTTTCGTCCTCCGTCCCTCGGGCGGGGGACGTCTTCCCAGGAAAGGACGTGACCGGAGCAGGAAATGCCTTGACCCCGAAGGCCAGCCCCGCCCCCCCGAGCGGGCGTCTCCAGGGGGCGTGGGTTGGGGATCTCCCCTAAACCTTAAGAAGCAATTTCTGCCCAAGCGTGACGGGAGCAGACTTTGCACCGCCCCCGTCGAGGAGCAGGCGAAAGCCAGGAGGGACCCTTCACCCGCACCGCCTTCTGGAAGCGGCGCCGGGGCCCCGGCCGGCGTGCGTGTCCCCCCCCTCAGCCCCCCGGCGCCCGCAGGAAGCGGGGACAGTTACCTCCTCATCCCGCTCCAGCTCCAGGCCGGCCTCCAGCAGGTTCCCCTCGTACTCCTCCCTGCGGAAGCGCTTGTCGTCCTCGTGGTAGTCCATCGGGGGCTCGGGCCCCCCCGCCGCCCCCACGCTCCCCTTGCCCGGCAGCGGCTGGTCCTGCCTGGCGCCGCGGGCCACGGGGGCGGCGTCGCCGTGCTGCACCCTCCTGGCCAGCGTCCTGCTGCCCGAGGGCCGCTTGGGGTGGTACACCAGGATATAGTCCACCTTGCGCCTGCCGTCCCGGAAGTAGAGGCCGTGCTTGCACTCGGCGTCGGGGTCCACGGACAGCGAGTTCAGCAGCTGGGAGGGGAAGACAGAGCGCTGCCGTCAGACCGTCGGGGACGGGCCCGTGGCGGGCAGCGGGGTCCCGGGCGCCCGAGCGCCCGCCGGGGGCCCCGTGTCCGGGGAGCCGACGCTCGAGAAGGACACATTCGCCGTAATGGACCCCGGAAGGCCAGGCGGGACCCTCCCTGCTCGGAAGGCGTCCCGGTCTCTCAGGTAGAGCAGGCTCGCTGGGGGGGGGGGGGGCAGCCTGCTTGCAAAGGCGACCAGAAAAGCTGCAAGACCACCCACCCCCTCGAACAATGAGCACTTCCCGGGCAGGGCAGGGCCACGCTCGGGTTCTGTGCCCACAAGTCTCAACCTCTGGTGGCCAGCGGGCAGCGTATCTTCATGTCAACGCGGCCGTGGGCCCAGGACGATGCTCCCCCACCCCCCGGCCTGGTGCCGGCTCTGCCACCAGTTAGCTGGACGGAGTCCGGGACCCCGAGAGCAGAGCCCGGGTTGAGTGTTTGAGGGGTGGTCTCAGGGCCAGAGCGAGGGGGAGGGGAGGGAGGCCCAGAGGCAGGGGCTGAGAGAGGCGGGCTGCAGACGGGGTCACGGCCTGGGGCAGCTAGGCTCCGAACTGCTGGTGCCCAGATGGGGGGGGGGGGGGGGGGGCGGCGGCGGGGCGGGTGGCGGCGGCGGGGCAGCTGGGTGCTTACCTACGTCCCTGTCTCAGTTTCCCTGTCTGCCTGAGGGGCTCTAGGGGGCCAAGGAGACAGTAACACGGGACCGAGGATTAAAAATTTAAAACCTTGGGGCGCCTGGGGGGCTCTGTCGGTGAAGCGTCCGACTTCAGCTCAGGTCATGATCTCGCGGTCTGTGGGTTCGAGCCCCGTGTCGGGCTCTGTGTTGACGGCTCAGAGCCTGGAGCCTGCTTCGGATTCTTGTCTCCTCTCTCTCTGCCCCGCCCCCACTCATGCTCTGTCTCTCTCTCTCTCTCTCTCTCAAAAATTAGTAAATGTTAAAAAAAATAAAATAAAAAAACCCCAGAAACCTCTGCACAGCCGCACTGTGGCACGGCTTCTGCTAACATTCAACTCGAATTTCTAGAACCCTAGTGGGTTCTTCCTGGTTGCCGAGGGCAGACAGCTTAAGCAGCACGCTGGTCTTCGGCAAGAAAAGAAAATAAATAAAACCATGCTGGAAGAACGCTATAATGAGCCACGGCACAGCTCTCCTCAGAGCCCAGGGAGGCAAGGAGGGACACAGCACTGGCCGGGAGGCTGAGCCCAGCCTGAGTCCCGTCTGCACACCAGGGCGCCCCCCCCACGGTAAGTGGGCCCCGACCAGATGAGGGGGCGCCGTGGTGCGCCAGTTAGGGCTATCTGACCCCCAGCGGGTGGGGCTCACTCGTGGGAGGTCGGCCCGTCCTGCCGGGGCTGACTCCCCTCCGGCGGACCCCCAACGGTCATCTCCGACCCTGTGCCCGAGGACACGGCTGGGGGGGCGGAGCTGTCGGCCAGGCCTGGGTCCCATCCCGACCGTTCCCGGAGCCCGCATGTAAAGTCACGGTGGAGGGGAGCAGGACGTGGTCTCGGGGGCAGGGCGCAGGGGCACACCTGCCTGCCGCCACCAGCGTCGAGGGGTCTCTGCGAGGGGCTCAGCGCTCTTTCCAAACTGGAACTTCGGTCTTCGGAGCCGAGCCCCTGCCTGTGCCGCCTTCCTCACCCGCGCAGGCTCCCTGAGTCAGGACCTCCTCGTCCCCCTCCCTGCCTGTGCACACACTGTTCCCCACCTGTGCACCCCCCCCCCAGCTCTGTCGTAATGCCACCTACTCCCCGGATGCGGGGCCGATTCCCCGCCCCCCCCCCACTCTAGCCAGTGGAGTCTCTTAGAACCATCAGTTCACAAGGTGGTAACTCCCAGGGGCCCTTGAAGCAGGGCAGTGGGATCCCCGAAGCCTGGCCAGGGACTGCCCTCGACGCCCTCCGTCTAGAACCAGCTACACGCACAGGGGCTGGGCCCTGCCCCGCAGAGGCTCCTGGCCGGCCGGGAGAATGGCTGATACTGAACGACGTGGACCACGACAGCCGTAGTGAGTGGGAAGGAAGTTCGGAGTGGGCCCGCCAGGTCAGAGGGCAGGGAAACCCATCCGGGGACCGCTGAGAAGCCCCCCCCAACACGAGCCAGGAAAAGGTTACCAGGTTCAAAACTGAACAGCAGCCATCTGTCTGCTGGGGCCTGAGCAAGACCGTTCAGGGCCTTTATGGTCTGGGGGAGAGAAAAAGTACCCCCTAGACCCCCCCTCCGACCTGGGGGAGCGGCAGCACGGAGGCCTCGTCAAGAACGACCGACCCTTCCACCTGCATTCGGAGACCAGCTGTGCACTGCGAGCTGTGTTGCCCTGGGTAGCTCCTTCTAGAACCTTCCATGCAAAATGAGGGTCCGGGGAATAATAAGACCCCCCTCCTATTACGCGACTTCCCTCAAAGGGTCACCGGAAGGATTGAACGTGTCTACGCATAAGAAGCTCACACCACGCCCAGCGTATGGTAAACCCACGGGACGAGTCTGCTCTAACTGCAAAGTGAGGGAAGCTAGGGGAGGGGAGGGGAAACCAATCTCGCGGTCCAAGTGGACCCCCAGTGCAAGGTGGCGGCATGAAGTTGCCGAGGGAGCCGGAAGCGCCGCTGGGACCAGCAGGAGGCGGCCCTAAGTCCTGGTGCCGGAGTCCCAGACCTCCCTCCGGGCCTCGCCCTGTCCCTGCTCTGTTGTCTGGTTCTGGGCAAGGGGCCTTCTCTGTCTGGGTCTTACTTTTATGAAACGGGGCTGGTCCTATCTGAGAGAGTGTGAGGGGTGAGTAACCGTTACACAGAAAGTGGGGGTTCCCTTCCTACCACACCGCGCGCAGACTGGAGAGCGATTCTGAGCTGGGTTTAGAAGCAGCAGGAGAGGTGGCCGCCGGGTGAGGCCCCGGGGGCTGCCGTGGCGGCCACGTGTCTCCACGGGGCCCTGCGTGAAGCGGTGGGGGCTTTCCCGGGGCAGGACGGGACGAAGCGGTGAAGGTTTAAGGTGCAGCAGGAAGGACACGGGTTAGACTCTACGCAGGACTTGCCACCGCAAAGGCTTCAAAAATGCCTCACGACGTTCTCGTCCCCGCGTCCTGGAGAAACGGGCAGGCGGCGCCGCGGCACGCCTTTCTCGAAGGCGGGGGATCTGTCGTGGCTCCTTCTACGCCTGGCGCCGTGCGTGGTTAAGGAACGAACGAAGGAGCACGGGCGTGATCAAGGACCATCGGGGCCGAGACCCAGCCGGGCCAGCGACGTGAGCACCGCGCTCCCCGGCTCCGAGCCTCAGTTTTTCCATCTGCACAAAAACATCTCGTGGGCCTGAGTCACAGGAGTCTCGGGCGGACACGCGTAACGGGAGATCTCGAAGGAGTCTCGAGATCAGCCCGGAGCACCTGGCGGGAAGCGCTCCCAGAAGGAGCTTCCCGGAGAAGCACGGTACACACGGTGGAAAAGAAACCGCTTCCTGAGGCCACCCCGGGGGGCGTCAGGGGCCCGAGGTCCCCTCCGCGGCAGGCCTGCCCCGAGCACCACAGAGGGCGGGAGGGCCGTCTACAGCCCGTCCGCACCCGCCTCTCCGAACGCTCTCCCCAGACTCCTAGGGCCAGAAGTCGCTTACGTGGCTTCTCGCTCGGAAGCCAGCGGAGCTCCGGGGCCTGCAGGCACAGGTTGGTGCGAGGTGGCCAAAGCCGGGGCGAGTCTAACTGAGGGCAGAGAGAACCCGCGGCATTCCCTTGCTCCTAAAACGGGGAACGGGAAATCGGCCACCTGCGACACTTCTTTCGGGGCCGGGACTCTCTGCATCTTCACCTGCGAACTTCGCTTTGCTTCCCCGAATTTTAAAAACGGAATCGCCGGCACTACAAATCAACGTACGAGTGTCGGGCACTCCCCACAACCCCGCACGGCTCATCCCGATCGCCAACAGAGAAGTCCCCTTCCTTTGCAGGCAGGCAGGCCGACACCGTCGGGCACCGCTCTCTGGGGCTGTCTGGACTTGTTGGGGCACACGGACCCGGGGCCGCCAACAGCCGCCGGGAGGGAGCAGAAGCGCTCAAAGAACTTAGTGAACTGAACGGCACTCACGCTTGGCCTCTGGCTTCTGAGTCATTTCTGGTACCTTCTGGTACAGAAGCGACGAGATGCCTCCCAGAACTTGGGAACGATGGGAAATGTAGAGGCCCGGGGACTCTGGCTGGGAAGTGTAGCCGGCATGGGATGGGAGTCCCGACGGCCAAGTTAAACTACCCCCGAGCTGCAGCCGCACGTATGCAGGCTCGTCCGCGAGTCTGGGAACCCTTTGATACGCAGCCCACGCCCTCTGGCCTTGGCATGCACGGAGTCGCCTTCCCTGGGTGACTCAGGGTAATGACTGCGCAACAATTACTGGCTGCGGCTGTGCCGGGGATACCCTTGGAGCCTCTCCCTGTCATACTTTCAGCCCGGCCCCCTCTCCTTCCGGGGGTCAGTGCCCCTGATTCGCGGCCGGCCGAGCCCAGGGGCTGCCCCGAAACCTGCCCGTAGCAAGAGGTGTGTGCAGAAAAAGCGTCAACAACCCCATCGGGGCTCGTCTCTGCGTTTCCAGACGGCGAAGGCCGCTAGCGGAGGGCCAAGACTTCGTGCCCTCGCCGGGCTCTGGGGCAGACGGGGAGTTTCCGGATCGGCCACAGGGCCCTGAACTACAAGTGCAGGGCCCGGGGCCATTGTTGAGGGCTCCTTGTTTCAGGTCCAACCCATCACCAAGTCTACCTCTGGACTGTCCCCTCCTCTCCGTCTCTACGGCTGGCACCGTCTCTGGCGCCTTCCCACTGGCGTCCCCGCAGTCCCACCTCTGGGTCTCGCCAGATGAGATCTGTCCGGAAGGCCCCGCCCAACCCCCATTACGGGTACAACCAGCGCCTTCTCTCCAGCATGCCTGCTTCCCCCGCAGGCTGTCCGTGCCACCTGCGCCCGTGCCTGGGTGCCAGTTAGCTCTCCTCCCAGCTGGCGGGTGGCCCCCCCCCCCCGCCGCCTCAGGATGCTCACTGGTAGTAACAGCGCCTAGCCCTCAAAGCCGTGAAGATTAAGTGGGCTAATTCCTGGCTCCAGCCCCCTTCTACGGAAGTGTCCCTCTGCCACTGTCATGGGTCACATTCCGTCACCGCTCACGAAGCCCCGGAGGAGCGCCCTTGCCCGTCTCATTCACCGTGGGTGCCGCCGCCTGGCGCACGGGGTTTGCTGAACTGACGGCTCCGGGCTCCGGGAGCTAATGGTATTTACGACAGGCAGACAGACACCTCTCTCCATCGACACCCGTTCCCAACGCCCCGATGCCCCCAGCGTCTCCGTGCAAGCCCCAGCACAGAGGGGGCGCAAGACCCGAGGGCGTCTGCCGCCCCTGGACACTGACAGCCGCCTTGCCAGGACCCCATCCCAAGGACGTGTCCCTAAACCGGGCTCTCCGGTCCCCCACCAGAGAGGCAGGCCTGGATCCCAGCTAGGTCCGAGCAAAGAAACAGGGCTGGGGCCTCCTGGGCAGCTGCGGTGAGGGAGGGGGTGGTGGGAGAAAAAATGGGGGCAGGAGAGTCTGATCTCTGGTCCAGGGGGAGCACCCCAGGGTTGCCTCCGCTCTCAGCCGCCCCCCCTCCCGGCTTTCACTTGAGGGCCCCCCCTCAGCCCTTCCTTCTGGGGGCAAACTTTGTTCTAACTTTCAGTGGAAGCCCCTCCCTGGAGAGTTCTGCCCTCCAGGGACGCCTAGGACCTCTGGACCTGGTCCCAGAGGGAATGGGGGGGGGGAGCAGACCCCAGAAACGGCTCCCCTAGCACCAGGCTGCCCGGTGCTAGCCCACGCAGCCGCCTTCCACTCCGGCCAGGCGCACAAAGGAGTCCGGGCGGACCAGTGGCCCCTTGCCGCCTGCCTGGGGCAGCGAGCGAGCGGGACACCACGTCCAGTCCCGTCCCGGGGAATTCCGCGGGCCGCAGGTGAGAGAGAGACTCGCCCAAGGGTCGGCCCCAGATGGGCGCGGCTGCCGGCTGCTGGCGAGGTGGGGCCGCCCGAGGCTGTCACCCTCCCGCGGAGAGGCGGCTCCCCCCTCCCCCACCCCACCTCGCCCCCACCTCGCTGCCCGGCCGGCTCCCACGGCAAGGGGGTCTCCCCCTCCTCCCCCCGGCCGTGCGCCCCGGCTCCGGCTCCGGCTCCAGGACCCTGGGGCGGGCGCGGCGGGGGTTCCCTCCGCCGCGGGTGGGCGCCCCCTCCCTCTTCCCCTCCCCCGGGGCGCGGCGCCCCACCCCCTCCCGGCGCGGTGCAGGTGCGCGCCCCCCTCCCCCCCGCCAGCGCGCGGCCGCCCGCACTCACCGTGCCCTCGGACGGCAGGTAGCCGATGTCCTCGATGGCGCAGACGTTGACGATGTGGACGCTGCGGTCCTCGGCCGGGAGCGTCGAGTACTTCTCGTGGACTCGCATCGCGGCCGCCTGTGCGGGCGGCGCGCCCTTCGCATCCACGGCCCCGGCGGCCTCTGCGGGGCGGACGGGGCAGCGTCGGCGCGCTCGCAGGGGGCCGGGCCTCCCGCCCCGCCCGCCCCCGCCCTGCCCGGCCGGCCCCGCGCCCCGCGCGCGCCGCGGCCGCCCCCCTGCGGGCCCCGCCGCCGCCGCCGCCGCCGCTGGCGGGCCCGGGCCGGGGCGGCGGCCGCGCGGTCAGAGTTTCCGAAGCGATTTAAACACAGGAAGAAACCGCTCCGCTCCGGGGCCCTCTCCAAGTTTTCTCTGCCTCCGGGAGAGCACCCCTTGCCGTTTTCGGGGGGTGGGGCGCGAGCTTTCATACCGGGGAGGAAGCTTCCAGCAGCCCCCCGCCTTCAGTAGGGGTCTCCAAGCCTCGGCCCCGCGGGGCCGGTCACTTTGCAGGGGAGAGGTTGAAGTCTGAAATGCTCGCCCTGGGGGCCTTTCCCTACCACTCCAGACACCTCCTCCAGGGAGCCTCCCCTGCTTCCTGAGGGCCCACCCTCTCCAGCTGGCCCTGGCTCCCTCTGCGGCTCCCTCCGGGGTAAGCGTCTCTCTGAGCCCCCGGCCCCCGACTGCAGAAGGCTTAGTCTCCCGTGACCAGGCACGAACAGTCCCGTTTCACCCGCCTGGTCCTCACTTTGCAGAGGGGGGCGAGGGCTTCAGGGGCCAGGGAGGGGGGCCTGGGGCTCCTGCAGAGAAGCCCTTCTTCCTTGCGCGAAGCTCTACTGCCTCCCCGAGGGAGGGACGGCGACTTAGATGGCTCTCATCCCAGGATTAACAGGGACCTGCACACGGGAGGCAGGCAGGCAGGACGTGTTTTTAATCCTCCCTCCCGTCAAGAGGATGACACAGGCCTCCAGGAGCGGGCCGTGCTCGGGCTTGACCCCCACCCCCGGGGGGCCACACCGGTAACCCTGCCCGGGAGGAAGGAAGTCCCCTTTTCCTCTGCCTCCCCACATCTTGTTAGTGCCTCAGGATGGGTACGGAGCACCACCTCCTCCGGGAAGTCATTCTGGATTGCCCCTCATCCAGGCACTCAAGCCCGAGACCCACTCTGCACCTCCTTTCCTCCGCCTCGCTTCACACCAGGTTTATTTTATACAGTCGATGCTCAACAGCTGCTTGTCGGATGGCCACCGAGGAGCCTTCCGGGGCCTCCAGAAGTGACTATAAAGCCGCCCTCCAAGGTGGCGATGTCCCCGGCACGCTTGGATGCCCGGCGTGCACTCTGGAATCGCAAAGGATGGGGTGGGGGAGGCGGGGCGGGGCCCCGTGGCCTCAGTCGAGCCTCCTCAGCCTCACAGAGCCCCCGTCTCCTCCTGTGAGAGTCCCGTGCGTGCGAAGCTGTGGCTTGGCTCAGCAGCTGGCACTGCGGGAGGCTGGCCTCGTCGCTGTCACGGCCTTCCCTTCTCCCTCGCCCCTCACCCCCATGTAGGCTCAGGTGTGTGAATTTCTTAACTGGGAGAGGTCTAGAAGGTTGCTCTGTCCCTGGGCGAGCCTCGCCAACGGGCGCCCGGCAGCCCTAAAAGGCCCTTTGCATCTTGGACGGCGAGAGCGGGTTTGGAGAAGCGTGCCGGGCTGGCCCAGTCCTCACCACAATGAGCCCTCCGTGGCCTCTGCCACGTTGGGGAGACGTCTTCCCTCTAGGTTCAAGATTTCAGGGCTGGGAAAAATCTCTCTCTCTCTCTCTCTCACACACACACACACACACACACACAGGATTATGCAACTTCATTCTCTTATCTTTGTTGGTAAACAACCAAGATTGTGTAACCTTAACGTGTCGACTTTCTAAACTTATTTTCAAGTGACGAAGGATCGTGCAAAAGCCTACGAGGTATGATTCGGGGAAAAGCAGGAAAGACTAGAATCCCTCCACGCCGGGTACACTGACGGTCCCCGACGCCCAGGAAGTGGCACTTGACTGCGGACCGAGAGCGCTCTGGGGCGCAGCGGCTGAGCCCTTCGGGAGACCCCGAGTGCCGCAGGGTCCCGGAGGCAGGGCCCTGCCCACTCCCCGCCACCCCCACCCCATGATTGATGACGCGGCCGGGGCCACACGCGGGTCTGCTCCCAAGGCATCACTTGTCTTGGTCACACGTCGGCAGACTTCCTTGCTCCGCCCCGGCCCTGCGCTCCGCGCCCCCTCCGGACCCCCAGGCTCCCGGGTGCACGGTCTGGGAACGCTCGAGCAGACAGAGGGGAGGCGCGAGGTGGTCTCTGCGCAGAGCAGAGAGGACGGGCCGGCATGGATTTGTTCTGTCCCCGCGGCCACTCGTGGCCTGGGCCGGGACTCGGTGGGTCTCGGGATTGCGGGGAACGAAGAGCACGAACGGCATCCCCCCGCCCCCAGCTCTGCCTCCCGCGCTGGCTTCCGGCCTCAGGCCGTCCCGGTGGGACCGGGTCTCTCCTCTGAGCCGCCAACTGCTCGGAAACCGGACTCTCTGCTTTCTGCCTCAGTGATTCTCACCCCGAAGCACCCAAAGGGGCTGATCTCGCCAGCAGGATTAAGTCCCCGTTCGTGAATTAGTAAAACCCAGTGTCCTTAGTCTAAAAGGTGCATTTTATTAGGGGACGTTCCGGGCTTCCCCGCTCGCCCTGCTTGGCGACCATGCTGGCCCAGTGGCGCTGTCGGCCGCCGTCATGCTCTCGGGTCTTTGCCGACAGTTTAGTAACCGCCGGGAGTACAAGCCCGGGCGGGGAGGGGGCTGAGCTCGCCGTCAGCTGCAAGACCGCCTCCCTTGCAAGAGGCTCAGAGGGCCTCGCGACAACATCTTTCTCCTCTTTGCCATTGCCCACGAGAAGGGACGTCTTGCCCTGCGCCCTGCCCAGCTGCACACCCGAGTGTCCCCCGGGCCGCCAGCGGCCTAGCAAAAAGGTAGACAGACCAAAGCGAGGCAGGACAGGCCTTCCGACCAGCCAGGCCGTGGTGAGCCCCAGGCCAAGGGTTATTCGCCCTCGGGCCGGGCTTCATCTGGGGTCGGATCCCTGGTTGTCCTGGGGGGCCAGGCCGCGCCCTGTGGGAGGGTCGGCAGCGCCCCTGGCCTCTGCCCACTAGATGCCAGTAGCACCCTCCCTCCCGGTGTGACAACAGCAAATGTCTCCAGACATTGCCAGCCGTCCCTGGGCGGGGCGGGGGTGGGGCAAATCACCCCCAGGTGAGGTTCCCAGGCTCACCGGTGGCTTCCCTCCCCCCCCCCTCGCAAGGAAGACCCGGGAGGCTGATCTTATCACCCACGTCCTCAGATGGGAGTGCAGAGGCCAGCGGGAGAGGCGAGGCGCTTGGCTTCAGGCCACGGCCAAGAGGCAGATCTGGCTCTCCACCTAGGCGTTGGGACCCTCCAGCCCGGCGCTCGTGCGTGAACTCCACGCACACACGCACGCTCGCTCGCACACACGGAACGAGAGAGAGAGACAAAGCAGGAGACTCGGCGTGTTCTTACAAAGTGCACACGCGGCCCTCGGGCCGCCCTCAGCCGGGGGAGGGGGTCGTCCTGGCGCCGGTCCTCCCCCCCCCCTCCCCCGCCCCAGCAGGGCAGCCCTCTCTCCCCGGATCTCTGCACTCGGCGGCGCTAAATAAATGCAGTTGAGTCACGCAGGCGGCCGGGTGGGGAGGCGGCGCGGAAGGAGTGAGCCGCTCATGAGTCAGGGCTATTGTGAGCCCAACGGCCCGTCCTGCTCCCGCGCGGGCCCTGGCGTCCGGTGGGCCCCCCTGCGTGGGAGAGACACGTGCCAAACAGGGACATGATCTCAGGCGCTAAATGCGCCGCGGGGTGTCCTTTCCCCCCAGGAAGACGTGCCTGGGAGCCGAGGGCCGCGGCAGGGTGGGCAGGAGGAGGGACCTCTGTCACTTCCTTCCCTCACACGACGCCAGAGCCCCGAGCGGCGGCCAGGGAGCCTCCACGGGCACAGAGACCACCAGCCCCGAGCTCTGGAGCGCAGCCAAAGCCTGCAGTTCCGTCTGCGCCCCGACGTGATTTCCTTCGGAGCGTTTTCAGACGCCTCGTGTGTTTTGCTAACCTGCGCTGGCCTG
Organism: Paguma larvata; assembly: GCA_030068075.1. Taxonomy (NCBI): domain Eukaryota; kingdom Metazoa; phylum Chordata; class Mammalia; order Carnivora; family Viverridae; genus Paguma; species Paguma larvata. Next base: position 109,648,398 of record CM057831.1, on the reverse strand, counting down.
CTGAGAATTCCTAAGAACCCCACGAGCACACCCGGGCTGGGCGAGAGCCCGGCCGGCTGGGCCAGCCGCCGCCGCCTCCTCCCGGAAGCCCTCTGGGCCGGCTCAGTCGGCGCTCCCCCGTGCCGCTGGCCCTGCTCCCGGCTCTGTCCCGGCACTCGGGCTCAGTTCTGCTGCATTTCCACCCTCCACCCTCCATCCCTTCCGGGGCTCAGCACACCGCAGATTTCCTTGTGTGTGTTTATTTATTCAGCGAGCAGTGCTACAGGGCTTACTGCGAGCCAGCACCGTGCTAAGCTCTCTACAAATATTGACTTGAGTTCTTACTGTCACTACAAGTGGGTGCACACAGATGTCCCCTACCACCCCCCCCACCCCAGGGCCCTTTCCCTGGAAGCGTGAGTCTCCCTCCTCCCCAGTGCCCCTTCGGGGACCACCACGTTAATCCCCAGGTCAGACGCCTGGGCCTCAGAAACCCTGCCCCCACCCCCGCTCTGGGGGCTCAGGACAGGGACAGCCCCCCTCCCTGCTGCAGGCCGAGGCCGAGCAGGCTGCCAGGCCCCCCCCCCCCACTGCCCAGCCATGTGGAAACTCCGCGTCACGGCGCCCCGACTCACGCTTCTCCAAAGGAAAGCCTCGAAAGCTCCTTCTCCCCGGGACAGGAGAGAAGAGGCAAGCCTCAGACCGCCCTGCTCGGGGCAGGGGTGAGTCCCTCGCACCGAAGCTCCTGGCGGCGGCGAAAACAAAGGGCGCCCGTCTCACCTACGTGAATCGAACCGCCGTCCTCTGAGCCTAAACCGCTGCGCACATGCAGAGCCTTCCTTCCCCACCGTGTGCTGCCTTCCAGGTGGACGGAGCCTCGGACAGACGGGGACGGGGCGCTGGCTCGGGGTGAGGGCGGCGAGGCCTCCGGGCTGCTGGGTCCCCCCACCCCGCGGCCCTGCAGCCTCCACGCGTGTGGGGGGTACGTGTGCGCACCTGTGTGTGTGTGTCTGCTGGGAGAGTAAACGCTCAGCCCTGCACCGTTGTTCCCTTGGGGTCGGCGATCACGCACGGCCTCAACTCCCCCAAAGACCCTTCTCCAGGGAGGCTGGACCCAGACGTCACCGGCTCTGGCGACAACCGGAGCCAGTCCCGTTGGACGTGTGTGGCTTCTCTGTCTGCAAGGAGGGACTTCCCGGGCCCCGGAGCTCGGCCTTGGCCAACGGGACCACCCTGGGAGCCACGCGGGTCACCCGACACATCCCGGGAGCCGCGTTACAACAGTAATCAGGCGAAGTTAATAGACGACAAGGCAGCCTCTTCTACAAAAAACACCTTTCCAACGGGTAACCGATACAAAAGTTACTAATGAGATACTTACATTTTTTCCCTACCGAGGGTTCGAGACCCGGGGTGCCTTCTGCACCGACGGCGCGTCTCGGCTCAGACAGGCCACGTTCCCGGGGCTCAGAGCCGCGTGGGGTCAGGCACAAGGTGTCGGAGGGCTTGGCTACTGACCTTTCCGCCGGGTGTCCTTCTGTGTTTTCGAGAGTTTCCGCGAGGAACCCGAATGGGTTTCTTCATCAGGAAAAGCGCGACGAGTCTGGGCAACACTGACACGGGCTCCGCCGGGCCCTTTAATCGTTTCGGGAGCAGCGGCCGGTTTATTGAACCTCTGTCTCCACGGCACCGATCGAGAGAGGCCCCCTTTGCAAAACTAGGAGCCAATCGGAAGCGCGTTCCTAAAGGTTCCGACCGAGCGTCTTCACTTGCGAGGCAAGACGGACCCGATGACACAGCTGGTGACGGGGGCTTTAAGCGGAAGGGGAGAAAGCTCTCCAGCCGGACCCAAAGGAAGCCCACCCGGGCTACCCGAGGGCACCCCGGCTCCTCCGTGTCAGCCTCACCACCGCCGGGCCGTGCGCGCAGAGCCGGAGACGTCTGACCCAACCGCCTCCCCTCGGGACTCCGGGACTCAGGAGGTGGCGGGCTCCCCGGAGGAGGCGTCTCAGGCTCCTGCCTGCGGCTCTGCTGCCGGCGCCAGGCGTTGGGGGCTCATTCGCTTGTTGACCACAGCTCACTCGTCCACGCGTTCACCTGCCTTGTTCACCCGCTCACGGCGCGGCGGCCCATCTTGTCGGCGGGGGTGCTCGCGTTCGCTCGCTCCCCCTCCCACGCACTCTCCCACGACCTCTGCCCCCCTGCTCCTCTCCCCGCTTGGCTTCCCTCCCCAGGCTTCCAGGCTCTCATCTTGTTGGCCGTCTTGCCCCTCCCCCTTGGCTACATCGTCCCCTCCAGGCTACTTCGTCCTGAGTCTCTGGTTCTAGATTTTTGTGCCCGAGAACGGCCCAGGAGGAGCCGCGGGCGCCCAGGAAAGAGGCGCAGGCCCGAGGCGGGTGTTGGACGAGCGTGGGGCCCCCCAAGCCATCCCTCCAGGAGTCAGCCGCTCGGAGTGGGGGACAGCGAGGCGGTGACGTCTAGGACAGAGGGCTGCCTCGCAGCGTGCATTCGTAATGACAACCAGGCCCCCTGCGCACGTAGACAAAGCCCTCGGTGCCACGTCCGTGGCGTCGGTGAGCCAGCTGATCCCTACAGGGTCCAAAAGGGACCCAGAGCGTGCGACCCCCCCCTCACGGTGATATTTAACTAGCGGCCCTGAAACCCGCCCAGAAGCTCAGGCCGGCTACAGCGCGGGTCCACGGAGATCAACTCAGCCTCCCCGCCCCGTGCGTGTGGACTGTTGCATCTGAAATCAGACTTTCTGGAAAACCAAACGTCTCTGCTGTTTTCTTCCTTCTGGCCCCTCCCCCGACCGTTAAGCAGCCAGAGACCCCCTCAGGTCATGTGTGTATTTATTTCGTGGTTGGGTCCTCGGCGCAGAGACCTTGAGATTTCCTTAACCGTCACACCTCCTCTCTGCTTTCTTCCCCGTCCGGTGGGGAGCCTGACCTCTGACCTTGGCTCTGAGTATAACGCCCAAGACCCCCCTGCTCGCTCCAGCTCCTTCCTGCCGCCTTTCCGAACGGAAGGCCCATCCCGTGCGTGCTCAGAGGGGACATCAGAGGCCCAGTTCCTTCCGAAAGGAAAACACAGGGAAAGGGACCCCCTGGATGGTGCCCGGAGGCTGACCGGGTCCCGTGTGAGCAGATGCACCGAAATCGTTTCGCGAGGCAAGTCTGCCGGGGGGACGTTCTGCTGTCCAGGGGGACCCCGGACGGGCCCCGCCCCGCCTCTGTGAACGGGCCTTAGAAAGGAGAGCACAGCCTCCGGGGCCTCAGAGGCGTTCATTTCCCCGGGGCGTGCGGGGCCAGCTCTGGTCCTCCAGCCCCAGGTCACAGCCTTGGGGGACCAGACCGAGGGGACCGTTTTCCCTTAAGCGACTCCTGGGACCCCCTCTCCAAGGAGCAGACTTTTGCCAACGTCCTCGCAGGAGTTAATTCCTTCCTCTCAGGCTGAGATCTCGCCTTTCCAGGGGGCGTCCCCCGGCCCTCGCTCCCGAGCCCTGTTTTTGCTTCTGTCCCTTGTCGCCCGGCTCAGTGTTTCCTCTCTGTGCTTCGAGAGGGGGCTTCTGTCCTGCTCTCTGGTCCTCTCGGACCCGGGGGAGGCTGGCACGCGGCGGGCTGCCACGATCTCTGCCCGAAGCACGAGTGAGTGAGTAACATGAACTTCATCGGCGTCCACGGGCTCCGGCTCCACGCGGCGCCGGACCTGGTACCGCCGGGCGGTTTCGTTCCGCGCGGCCCGCCTGCCGAGGGACGCGGGGAGAGCCTCCCGGACGGGTTCCTTCCGGGAGCGAGGAGGACAAAGTTGTTGTCTTAACATTTTCGAGCTGATGATGGAGCAGCTAGGGAACATTCTGGAGGCCACGGTCCCGCTGCCACAAAAGCACCATTGAATAGCCCCTGCCAGGGGAGGGGGCGGGGCTGGGCGGCGGGACGTCACCCTCCCCCCCTGCGGGGGCCGGCAGCGGATCTACTGCGGTCCTACTAAGAGCTGCCGCGGGGCCGGGGGCCACAGACGCGAAGGGACACGGAGGGACGCGGAGCTCGCGGCTGCCCGGAGAGTGAAAATCAAGCGACAGGCTACAGATGTGGAGACGCGTCTGGGAAAAAAAAAGGTCCGGAAGGTTCTCCAGAGGGAGCAGCTTCTCCGCGGGGCCCTAAGAACTCCCCCGGGGACCGGACGCTGCAGAGGAGGGGACAGCTGCTCCCAAGCAGGGGGGAGGCCTGCGGGAGCCCAGAGGAGGCCTGAGTGGGGCGGGCAGGGGGCAGGGGAGGGCAGAGCGGGGGGGGGGGGGCGGGGGACTCATCCGAAGCACTGCCGCCCATGACACGGCGTGATGCGGCCGACCAGGCGCTGGGTCAAATGGTATTTGAAGGGAGACTTTTTTTTTTTTAGAAAGAGAAAGAGCATGTGTGAGTGGGGGAGGAGCAGCAGGGGCGGGGCAGGGAGAGACTCCCAAGCAGGCTCCATGCTCAGCACGGAGCCCGACTCTGGGCTCGATCCCACGAACCGTGAGATCATGACCTGAGCCGAAATCAAGAATCAGAAGCTCAGCCCACTGAGGCCCTCGGCGCCCCAGACACAAGGAGTTTTAAACAACGATTTAAAGTTGGCACTGTCTTTTCGCCAGCAAGGGTCACCCCTGCAGAGCCGTGTCCTCGGGGATGAGGGGGACCGATGTGGGCAGTGCTGGTCGTTAGCCCGGGCGCCGGCCGCAGACTGGCCTCCTTCGGGCACCGGGACGGCCTCTCCTTGCTTCTGGGCCCTTCTGCACTTCCATCATGGTGGGGGGGGGTGCTTCCTCGCCGAGCTGTAGGGCTGAGGTGGCCACTCCGGGGTCAGCGTCTCCTCCCACCTGGCTGTGGCCCTGGGGTCCTCTGATCCCCTCCCCCGTGGCCTGGGATGTCACGACGGTGGCCTGGCCTGTGTCTGTGCTCCTGGATGTATTTAAAAGTCCGCAGGAGAGAGCAGCCTCGGCAGCCCCCCCGGGGGAGGGCACAGTCAGGGTGCCCCTGCCGGCCCCGCCCTGAACCACCCGACAGAGCAGGGGCTCTGCACACGAGGAAGAGACTGTCCCAGAGCGCTTTCAGAAGTGGTAAGTCTTCTATTGGGATGGAACTTTCCAGAGAATCCCTCCAAGGCCCCATACGCCTTCAGGGGGACTTGGACAAATTCCGTAGGCTCTGCGGTCCCTGTTTCTGTTTCTTCCTTGATCCCACTAACAGGGGGGCGGGGTGGCGGGAAGGGACCCAGGGTGCGGGGCGCAGGCCCCACACGTAACGCACGCTTTGTGCCCAGAGCCCCCCGGGTGGGGGCTGTGACAGCCGCTGAGCCTCGCGACTGTCGCAGATTGCGAGGGGCCTGAGCGGGAAGGGCACTCAGCCGCCCGGGACCTGCGTCTCGGCCACCGTGCACATCCGCTCACCGGACGCCTCCGAGCGCCCGGCTGCGGACACGGGGCGGACACTCCAGCGGGAAGGTGTCAACGGAGCAGAGGCCACGTGACGGCAGGAGCCGGCCCCGAGGTCCTCTGGGTGGAGGCCACAGCCTGCGGGGACTGCCCTGAGGGAGGGGGTCCGGGAGCGGGAGGCGAGCCAGGCTGCAGGGGCTCTGACCCTGCTGGGTTGCAGAGGAGCTTAGAAGTAGGGGTTCAGCGGGCTGTGCGTTTCAGCCGAGGGCCCCCAACAATGTGCGAGGCCACCTCTGATGATCCCGAAAACCGAGCTCTCCACGATCCCCCGGGGCGGCCCTGCCTGCCTCAGACGGAACCTGCTCCACGAAGCCAGCTGCTTCCAGGCCTGGGCCCCCACAGCGACTCCTTCACAGGGAGGACAGCACAGCCTAGAGTCAGCTGTCCTGGGAAGCTCCGTGCGACCCCTCCTTGCCCAGCGCGGCAGCCCCCGGCTCTCGGCACCCTGTCCTCGGTGGTGCCACAAATCACTCCACACCATGTCCTCAGTCTCGAGGCACGGGTGGTATGCAGTCGGCCGGGACTCGGGCTTAGCTTGTGTGCGTGAGCGCCCAGGCTCCGGGGGAGGCCCACCATGGCTAACTCCTGTTTCCTGTAACTACCCCTACATCTGTATTGCAGCCCTAAGCTTCTCACTGAGCCAGACAGCAAACATGCTGAGAACAGGCAAACTGCCGATCAAATTCATACTAAGCTGTCAATGACTTTCCTCTCCCAAATAATTTTAATTTTTTAAAAATGTTTCTTTACTTTTGACAGAGAGACAGAGTGTGAGCAGGGGAGGGAAGAGAAAAAGAGAGACATAGAATCCGAAGCAGGCTCCAGGATCTGAGCTGTCAGCACAGACCCTGATGCGGGGCTCGAACTCAGAAACCGCGAGATCGTGACCCGAGCCAAGGTTGGTGCTTAACCAACTGAGCCCCCCAGGCGCCCCCCAAATAAGGGGCCGGCGTCTGTCTGATCCTCAGGGGGCAGCCGGAAAGTGCATCCCAGTCCGGGGTGTCCATCTGAAAAGTTTCTCCACTGCAAAAATAGAACCAGGAACAAAGGCAGAAGAAATGGTTCTGAGCAACAAAAGGGCAACATGGGGACGAGAAACCTGTTTTTCAGATAAGCATCTGGCCTTCGGAGAAGAAGTTTTCCCTCTCCTCTGTGGGGCCGAGGCCAGGGAACCAGCACGGAGGAGTGGGGGGGGTCGCGGGGTTCTTCCCGACGGTCGGCGCCCGCGTGCGGACCCTCGGCCCAGCTCCGGGGCACAGGCTGCGAGACCCCTCGGACCCGCCCCGCGGGCTGAGGCTCCAGCCCCATCTGCGTGACGTAGGGCGCCCTAGAGGCAGCGGGGAGGGGGGGCCCTGGGTGGTATTTCACAGGTGCCCCCCTCCACGAGCCATGAACCCACCAGGATGCTGGGAGGGCCCCTCGGCCACACCCACCGCGACATAGTCTCTGCAACGGGGCAGGTGGGGGAGTTCAAGTGTGAAGGTTTTTGCTTCCCCGTTGAGAAGAAAAAAAAGAAATCAAAGAAGAGCCGAGAAAAACCAGAGAGGCAGCGGGGTGACTGCGGCTCGCTCACGGGGGAGCAGCGGCTGGTGGGGAAAGCCCGAGACGCCGGCTCCCCGCCAGGCCCGGTCCCACCTCCGCTCGGTGGGGGCCCGAGTTTGATTCATCGAAAAATGACCGGCAGAGGGGAAAGTGACTCCACGCGGCCGGCTCGAATTTCCCCGGGACAAATGGGGTTCTGGGACGGGGTGGGGGGGTGAGGCGACGGCATTCTCTTGATCGCGTGTAACAGATGCCAGGGAAACAGCGCGGGGACCTCGGGAGGCCGGGCTTCCAGGGAAGGGTGATGCCCAGTGATAAGACTTGCCTAAAAGACACTGATCTCGAAGACAGACAGACGCGGCTCGGCTAGAATGCCCGCCCTTGCCGCAAGGCGGCCGGCCGTCGGGACCCGCGGGGAGCCCGGCTTCTCTCTCGGGACTGGGGGCCGGGCCCCGGGGCCTGGATCCCCTTTCCTGGGGAAAGCGTCCCTTCCCTCCCTGCCTTCTTTCGGCGGGCACAGAGTAGGGGCCGGGCACCCTGGAGCCGACGGCCCTTTCCTCCCCCGGCAGAGTTCAGGGTCTGGGCCGGCGTTTACAAAGTCAAGGTCTAGGTAGTCGCTGCTGACGGAGGTCTTCGCATCCAGAGATCTCAACCGCTTCCGAGGGGCCCGAGGGCAGCCGGGGACAGGGCGCCCCTGATCTCAGGACGACAGACGTGCAGACAGGTGGCCGTGAGGCCCTTGGACCAGCGACCCCTGATCGATCCGGCAGAGTCCACGGATGCCCGGAGGAGGGGCTGCAGAGAGACGGCCACGTCTGGACCGTCTGTCCGTCCGTCCATCCCCGCCCCGTCCTGCCCGAGCACCCAGCGCGAGGCGTTCTCGGCCGCTTCGCTTCTGCTGGGCGGGGTCGGCTCCTTGGGGAAGTGCGTTCAGGGTCTTCGAGAAGAGGCGTCCCCGGGGGAGGGTTTCCGGCTCTGTGACGGTCTTCACACGGCAAAAGCCTCTTGTCCTGACTTCGTCCCCATGTTTGGGGCCCGCTGCCTCTTCTTTGTTAAGAGAAGTCGTTCTCAGGGGGCCTGAGGCTCGTCCTCCCACGACGTCTATGAAATACGAGGCGGGGGCATCGTGAGACCATTTTGCAGGTCAGAAAAGCAAGGCCTGCACAGAGGCAGGGGCTCGCTCAGGCCGTTCGAAGCAACAGAGGTAGGGTCTCTGCCCCAACTTCTTGACCCTGGGGGGGGGCAGGCTTTTCCTCCGCTGTTGGTCTCAAGTCCGCCCTCCGCCAGCCACTCTGGGCGCGCCCCTCGAGGAAGTACGGGGCCCTGCAGGAGCCAGCTGTTGGCACCTGTGACGGGGAGCCCCGCTTCAGGGCCACGGCAGAGCCCGACTGTGTCAGAGGACTCGTTCTGCTGAGAACGGCAGAGGCTGGACACAAGCGGCAACAGAAACAGAAGGGCCTCCGTGTTGGGGGGGCTTGGAGGGTGCCCGAGGCACACAGGACTCGGAGGCAGAGACCCCAGAGAGAAGGGGACCGGCACTCGGCCCGGCTGGTTATACAGCTGCAGGTGCAGAGACTGACGGGCCGAGAAAGAGCAGACGCAGGTCTGAGAAACAGCAGCCCCGGCAGGTCCCCTGAGGCTGGGGACACAAGCTCCAGACGCCAGGGCCCATCAGGAGGCGGGGGTCCTTGTAACCTCGCTGGGTCTCGATCGAGCCCGGAAAGGCTTCTTTTCCTGGAGCCCCGCCGCCCCAAATCGGGCTGTCTGGCCTCAAATCGCCTCCAGCCCCGAGAGAAATGAGATCCGCCCGCTCCTACCCACCAAAGACACGAAAGTCCTCTCTGGAAGGGGCGAGCGTCGGCCAGGGCTGCCCCCCTTATTCACACACAGACAGCAGGCGCCAGGAGGAAGGGTCACAGAGTTACAACGTAAGGGAAGCAAACACACAGACGACAGCAGAAACAGTCCGACGGCAGCCCCAGGTGGGGGGGAGGGGAGCGGTGATCAGACACGGACTTTAACCTGCTGGGGAAACGAGATTTCACAGGAGAGCTGGAATCTTTGAAGGGCATCGGATGGAGTTCTGAAGCCCGGAAGGAGAATTCAGAAGGTGGGCAGAGCAGCAAACCGGAGAGGCCCGTGAACCGAGAGGGAGGCCAGGAGAAAATACTTGATTTGGGAGCAGAGGACGTGGGACAGAAAAGACAGTGAGAGACACACAAGTGCTGGGGACCACGCAGCCGGGGGGGTGGGGGTGGGAAATAGCCCCGTTTTCAAAAGATCAATCATAAGGCTAATGGCTGACTTCCCCACAGAAACGGTGGAAGCCGAAGACAATCCAAGGGCACGCTTAAATCGCTGGGAAAGACCGCCGCGCACGCAGCCTTCTGTACGGAGGGAACACATCCTTCCAAAATGAAGGCACCAACAGAAATAGCAAAGGGAGCTTTTCAGACGGAAGGGAAACAACCCCAAATGGAAGCAAAATGGACGAACGCTGGGAAGAGCAGACGTGTGGGCAAACCATTGCTTCGACCAGCAATAATAGCGTCCTGTGGGATTCAGCTATAAATAGAATCAGTCCGTGCCAAAAATGAAACAAAAGGGAAGAAGGATAAGTGAAGGGAAAGGCATTTAAGTCTCTACCCTGCTCAAAAGTGGTAAAAGCACTATTTTAAGGCAGACTCTAAAATGCCAGGGAGGCATTTCACCGTTTCTGGTGCAACCTCTAGAAGTGGAATAAGGGAACGTACACTTAACCAGCTAACCGAAGAGCGATTGGAATTAAACGAGAATTTATTAATCAAAGAGAAAGAGGTTAAAAAAAAAAAAGGCCCAAAAAACCCAACAGGACAAAAAGAAAACAAAGAGCAAGGCAGTGGGTGCAAATCCAGTCACATATGTTAATAATTACATTAAGTATAAATGGACTAAATACTCCAACCAAATGACAACGTTATCAGGCTAGGTTTTTAAAAATTCAGCTCTGTACTGTTCACCAGAGGACACACTCTGGTATAGAGACCCCAAACGCTCACGCGTTGAAAAATGGGAGAAATACAGACCACACAAGCACAATCAAAATAAAGTAGGTGCAGCTGTCCTAACATCGAATAAGCTAGATTTCCAAGCGAGAAGCGAGCAGTCTTCCTGGACAGGAAAAGGGATGTTTCGCAATGGCGATCGACTCAGCAGAAAGATACAACCGGAGGGTACGTCAGCCCCACGCTGCGTGAAACCAAACTCGACGGGGCTGAAAGAAGAAATCAATCCTCGATCGCTGTGAGATTTTTTAAGGCTTTCTGCGAATGCACCGGAACTGCAGAACACAGACTCGTCCAGTGCACCGGGCCGTGTGCCTCAGCGGTTAATTCGAGCACTGACCTCCCGTAAGGCGCCTTCGGGTGCACCGTGCCCAACGTTCCGGGGCTGCGGAAGGTGCAGACGTGGGCCTCACCCCGAGCAGATTCCCGGGAGAGAGGACCTGGGCCCCCGGCGGGCGGGCAGGGGTTCCCTGGCAGGGAAGGAGCTGGGCTCCAAGGCACCTGGCAGGTGGGGGGCCCAGGCCCAGGTGCCCAGAGGAAGGGGAGAAGCACTGGGGGTGGGGAGAGTCAAAGAAGGCTCCGGAAGAAGGAGACGGGGGGGGGGCGCGGGCTGGGCTCAGGGCTGACGAGGGACCGGAGGAAGGGGGTTCTACGTGAGGGGCGAGCAGGAGCCAAGGCCCCCGACGCCAACGGCTGCGCTCCGTCCACGGCCTCCACAGTTGAGCCCCCGACTGGCGCAGGTACAGGCGCAGCTGCGTGATCCCAGCATCAGCTAGCTTTGTCACTACATGGCTTTACCCCAGGAGGGGCGCTGGCTTCCACGAGAGGGACCGGGTCCGGGAGGAGAATTTCCAGGTAGGACTGAAGTGACTTCCCCAGAACACACACTCTGTCCTCTGCAGGGACGGCGTGGTCTCAGCTCGAAGAGCCCAGGGCCCGTAGCTGCTGCTTAGAGCACAGGTGGGCGTGTGTTTGTAGAAGACTAGGGTGGGCCCATCATTCATTCATTCATCCACTCATCCACCCATCCACCCATCCACCCATTCACTTCCTGGCCGAGTTCTCTCTATCGTCACATTTTGGCTTTTGTCTAGGGAGGTACATTCAACACGGATGTTTTCAGAACCCATCCCCAGGGCCCGGAACAACGCCCGGGACACAGCAGGTGCTCAGAGCACCACCTGCCGACGGAACGAACAGGCTGCCATTCACTCGACACCAACTAGGTGACAGGTGTCACACGTGACGCCCACTGTTTCGGTCATCTTCGAGAAACCCTCTAGGCAGGGACTCTTGTCCCCACCCGACGGACGAGGTGACGGAGGCAGAGAGAGGCGCAGTAACTTGGCCGAGCGCACCGGGCTGTAAGGGGCCGGGTCAGAACTCGAAACTGCCGAGCCAGAGGTCCCAGCCCAGAGGCCCCCGGCACACCTGCCACTTCTGCCGCGAAGGGGGGCAGCGGTGGGCAGGGGAGGCGGGGCTCTCGGATCTTATTCCACGTGGGTCAGGGCTTTCCGAGCCGGACTTCGGCCCCCTCGGACCCTCGGATTGCCCCCTCCTCAACGTGGCAGCCAGCGCCCAACCGGAGCCACCGGAGACCAGACAGAAGCCACGAGCAGCGGCCACCGCTGTGAAGAGCAGTCGTGGTTCAGGAGGAAAACACCCATATGCCCAAGTGTTCTCCCGGGACACACGGGGAAACACGAAGAAGCAAGGCAGAGCCTCACACTTTCAGGTCGAACCTGTTCCCGCTGGCAAGCACGGCGCCCTGAATGCCGTCGGTCCACTTTCTGGTGGCAGCCGGGCCCCAGGTGTATCATTTCCTGATGAACGGAAGCCAAGTGCCAATTCGGAGAGGTCGGACAGGCGACACGCAGCACCTAGCGGTCGGAGAGGTAACTGCGTGTCCCTCCGCGGCCACCTGGGGTGGGGGAGGGTGGGAGGGACGGAGCGAGAACCCAGACCCAAGTTTATTTCAAGTCTTGGGTTTCCTGAGCTTCCCTCTCACATATAATCAATAAACCACACCCCACTCGTCGCCTCGCCTCAAAAATTTGGTTATACCCCAGCAGAGGGGGCTCCCATGACCATTCTGGAAGCAAGACCGGGGAGGAAAGAATATAAACGAATATTTTACAGAAACGTTCCGCACCAACCTTTCAACTTTCTCCACCCTTAAAAGAAGTTACGACATCTAATAAATTGATACAGTTTACAGAAACCAGATAGAAGATCAAATAGGAAAATGTTTACTATGTTTCAAAAATCCAAACCCACCAGTTCATCCACTGGGTAAATGTTTATCTCAAAGTTCAGGGGCAAAGTTAAACTGTTGAAATAAAATGGAATTAAGCGTTAATATTTGGTTTTACTTTGAGTACGGAGGGAAGACAAAAATAATAGCTCATAAAACGGAAAGTTTCTATTTTCACCCAAATATTTGGAAAAGTTATTTTATTTTTCATGTGGACACCTAGGTTCAGCATAACTTCTGCTACGGAGGTCTCCGGCGGAATCCTGCGAGCCGGAGGATCTGGAGAGACTGGCTTCGGGTGTTATTTAAAACATTCATTCCACAGAGAGACGATTTATTTCTCAAAGTGTCATTCCAGCCAGAGACCGCCTGTAAACGCCCGGCTGGTTAAGACCCTAGCGGCCCCGGGAGAGAGCCCTGCTCGCTTTCTCTCGTTCTTTCATTTGGCGGCAAGTCAGGTGAGAAAGCGCAGCCCCCGCCCCCTGAGTCCGCGCACCGAGGGTGCCCCTCGGGCCGTGCCCGGTCCTGCACCCCTTCTTGGCTGAGATTTTTTTTCTGTTTATGATGGTGATTTTCCACGCCATCAGCGAAATTACTTCCAAGAGTGTCGCGGGAATGGCGGGTTACGAGGAAAGGTCATTAGAATTCGAATGAGCGGGTAGAAAATGGTGTCTTCTCTCTGTGTTAACGGCTCAGAAGAAAGTCTTCGGAGACCCGAAAAAGTAGACAGAAGCGGTTCTTAGTGGAGCGTCCTGCTGGGGTCTCTTGTCTTATTCACGCGGGAATGACTTCTTTTGACCCTTTTCCTGCCTTCCTAACACGCTGCGAAATCGTGGCCTCCCCCACGCTGGCTTTCTCTCTCTTTCCGACGGCTCGAGGATTCTCGATTCTTTGGTCGGTCCCCAATACCGTGGTCATTAGTCTTGGCTTTCCATGTATTTACTTTTGCTGTTGTTTCTAGGAGAGTTTCCGATTTTCACAAAAACTGGGGCGCTGGAACGGAGTTTCCAAGTATCCGGCACCTAGTCTCCCCTCTTTCCAACGTCTTACGTTAGGAGGTCCTCGTTATGATTAATGAACCCATTTTGATACGCTTTTATTATTATTATTATTTTAAGCGTTTATTTTTGAGAGAGAGAAAGAGTGCGAGCTGGGGAGGGGCGGGGGGGGGGGCGGGACAGAGGATCCGAAGCGGGCTCCGCACTGACAGCAGAGAGCCCGACGCGGGGCTCGAACTCACACACCGTGAGATCGTGACCCGAGCCGAAGTCGGACGCTTCACCGCCCGAGCCCCCCAGACGCCCCCCTATGTTGCTAAACACAGTACAAACTTTATTTGGATTTTCTTCGTTTTCACTCGGTGTCAGCTTTCTACTCCTGAATCCCAGCAGGGGCAACACACGGCCTCACTATTCTTTCTCGAGGCTCTGGGGCCCTCGTCTCTGGCCAACCCGCTAAACTCTGAATGATTCTCCGCCGCCCCGTGCCGTCTGACCTCCGGACGCACTGTGGTCCTCTCCTGCCCGGGGACCCGGGCTCAGCCACCTCTCACGGCTCCCGGGAGGCCTCATTTCCCTCAATTTGCCAGGATCCTGGAGAAGCTGGGAATAACCACGGAAAAGCCATGTCGCGTCCATAGCTGACCTGCTTTTGCGGCGTCCGCAGCCTCTCCTCCGGGTTGCATCGCCCGGGGAAGTCCCGCCGAGCTCTCCAGAAGCCGGAGGTCCCCGGCGGCACACGGTGCGCTCCTGGAGCTGGCCCCCGGGGTGCCTGTCAGGCGACACCCAGCTACTGCGTGTGTCCCGCTTGCGCCTGGCATGCCAGTGCTTGGCCAGGTACAAAGAGGCTCACACACGGCATCCCACGGTCGCACGCCGCGTCCCACGGTCGCACGCCGCGTCCCAGGGGACCACAGTGAACTCGAGTCACTTACGAGAACAGCAAGTTGGCCTGGTATCTGGTGTTTTCCACGGGACCCGGCGACTTCCACCTCGTTTCCACGTTCTCCTGCTTACTCATCACGCCTCTCCCATCCATGTAGCTTCGCGCCCTTCTGCGGGGCCAGGCTGGCTGGCCTCGTGGGCAGTCTCGCTCAAAGACAGCGTCTCCGTGCTCTGGGAACCCAACTCGCAGCCCTCTCCTGAACCTGGCCCCTCAACGGTCATCAAAGGAGACGTCACTCGGGGCGCCTGGGTGGCTCAGTCGGTTGAGCGGCCGACTTTGGCTCAGGTCACGATCTCGCGGTCTGTGAGTTCGAGCCCCGCGTCGGGCTCTGTGCTGACGGCTCAGAGCCTGGAGCCTGCTTCCGATTCAGTGTCTCCCTCTCTCTCTGCCCTTCCCCTGCTCACGCTCTGTCTCTGTGTCTCTCAAAAATAAATAAAAACGTTAAAAAATTTTTTTTAAAAAAAGGAGACATCACAAAACGCAGAGCGAGAAAAGCCCGGGGGCGGCCGGGGAAGGAGCGCTCCCTTCCCTCCAAAGGCCGGTCCCCAAGCGAACGAGAGTCTCACCGTCTCGCACCCCCGCACGTCGGAAGCCAGCGCGTGTCTGGCTCTGCTCCCCGTGGGGGGAGCTCGGGGCATCGGTGGGCGTGGGGAGGGCACATGGGAAGCAGAGACCTTCCCTTCAAGACCCCACTCCCGAGGGGCGCCCGGGGCTCAGTCGGTGAAGCTCCGGCTTCGGCTCGCGTCGCCAGCTCCCAGTCCGTATCGTTTGGAGTCCTCCCGAAGCCTTTTCAGAAGTCCCGCCCGAGGCTCAGAGAGGCCGGGTGACTGTCCGAGGCGCCACAGCTCGCACGCGGCAGAGGTGGGCTTCCTCCATGCTCGTGCGTGACCCAGGAAGACCTGCTCTGTCCGCTGGGCCACCCGGTCAGACCATCTGCATTCCGGGTGCAGGTGTTCGGGGGTCCTCTGCCCGCTCAGCGTGCGCGTGTGTCTCCCCCACTGTCCTAGCCACCCCGTGTGTTCCTTCCCCCCGAGCCCGGATTCTTGTCCTGCTCTACACCCCTCCCTGCCCCTCGGCTCCGCCCGACTGTCCCAGGCACCCCTCCCGGCCTGCCCCGCCTGCGGGCGCACGTCTCCGTGGGCAGGGGCCACGCTGGCCCAGACGCCTACGCCGAAAGTCAGGGCAGGACGCCGACGGCCATCCGCACCGGGGAGGGTCCCTTCTCAGGGAGGAGGGGCGGGGCTGCGGGTGACGGGTGACCAGGGAAGGAGACTTGCAAGTCCCTCACTTGCTCATTCACTTACACACTCAACGCCAGCAAGTCACCAATCACCGCCTTAGACGCTGGGACACAAGCAACGCCTGGGACGGGGCTCCTGGCTTCTGGGAGAGAAACCATGCCAAAAACTAGGTGCGGGCAAACGTCAGAGCCCGTGTAGAAGGGGCACGGGTCCTCCGCCCTCCTGCGTGCACCCCCCCGAGGAGGAGCCGCGGCTGCAGCTCGTGTACCCTCGGGCAGGCGTAGCGGGCCGAATGGCGGTTTGAAGACACGTGTCTACGTCCTGACCCCGCAACGTGTGAAGGTGGATTTAGTTATTCATTAAACATATTTTTTAATGTTTATTTATTTTTGAGAGAGAGACAGAGCATGAGCAGGGAAGGGGCAGAAAGAGAGGGAGATGCAGATTCCGAAGCAGGCAGGCTCCAGGCTCCGAGCTGTCAGCACAGAGCCCGACGCGGGGCTCGAACTCACAGACAGTGAGATCATGACCTGAGCTGAAGTCGGACGCCCAACCGACTGAGTCCCCCCAGGCGCCCCTGGATTTATTTGAAATCAGGGATACAATTTAGGGATAAAATAATAAAATTTAGGGATGGATCTCTAGGTAAGGTCACGCTGGGTCATTCGGGGGGGGGGCCCATCCAGTGACAGGTGTCCTTGTAAGAGACACACAGGAGACAGACACAGGGGAAGAGGAGAAGGCAATGTGACCACAGCCACAAGCTCGGGGACGCCTGGTGACCACAGCCACAAGCTCGGGGACACCTGGAGCCCCCAGACTGGAAGAGGCAGGAGGGACCCTCTCCTGGAAGCTTTGGAGGGATCAGGGCTCTGTCAACCCCTTGATTTTGAACCTGTGGCCTCGGGAACCACGAGAGAATAAATCCCCCTTGGCTCAGACCCCCAGTTTGTGGCCTTTTGGTATATCCGCCCCGGGACCCTCGCATGGCCGCATCATATAACATAAAAAGTTCCCGTGCAGCAGGAGAACTCGTCCCCCACCCCCTCGGCTCCTTCCTTCCCATACTCAGCCCTTGGGCGTTCTCCTAGTTTGGGGCCGGCTCCTGGCTGGTGACAAATCCCGCGGGAGGTGGACACGAGCCTCACGCATTTCCGGACCCATCCCACCGCCAGGCAGCTCCGCAGGGGACACCGCCCTGGCCGGCCGGAAAGCTGGACCCCCCTCCCTGTGCACAGCTGGCCTGGGAACAAGGGGACGAGGACGGTCACCCACGAGGCCCAGCCCTGCCGGATCCCCGGTCATCCGAGCATCTAAGGGCGCCCGAATCCCATAAGGGCGCCACGTCGGGCCATTCGGGTGCAGAAGGGAGGCTGTGGCCGGTAGCCCCGCGGTCCCGCCCCGTCCTGCCCTGGGGTGCGGCGACAAGCAAGTCCCATCGGCTGGCCCGGGGCTTCTCTGGCTCTGCCCCGCCCCCGAACTTGCACCCTACCCGACGTCCAGGTGCGTCCTCAGTGTCTTCGGCAGCCCCCCTCCTGCGGCAGCCCCCGCCCCCGAACCTGGTGACGGAGACGGCAGAATGAATGCCAGACGGGGTGGGGGGACGCCACCGCGACTCCCCCCTCGTTCTTCGATGATGGATAATTCACGCCGGTTCTGCACACGGCATCCATCAAGAGGGAAGGCAAGTCGACTCGCCCTCCCGGCGCGGTGGGGCCCCAGCTGACCTCGGGTCCCGTGTGCGCCTGCCCCCCGCCCCCGCCCCGGCCAGCCTCTGGTCGCCGCAGGCACCTTGATTTTGGACTCCGGCGCCCAGGACTGTGACAGAATTATTTCCGATGCCTTAGGCTGTCTGTTTGCGGTCATCTGCTCTGGTGGCCGCAGGAAGCCGACACACGGTCCCGGCGGGAGCCCCAGGAGACACTGTCACAGGCCCGCGCCGTTGTCCGTGGCCTTCACAGCTTCGACCCTGGTCAGCCGAGCCCAGATCGCGGACACGGTTGGTACCGTGCAGGAGCCGGAGGGGCCCGGCCTCGGCAGAGGCCTCTCCCCGGCAGCACCTCTGGGGGGTTCTCGGCCCTGAGCTAGGGTGTCGGGTGCCGAGAGCCACGGAGGGGTCTGCTGACGGCCGCGGTACGCACTTTTCCGCACCCGTGGGCCGCGGGGCGGTCCCTCCCCGGCCTGGGCCCAGCGGTGGGGCTGCCTCACCCTCGGGAGCCAGCAGCCTGCACGCAGTGGGGGGAGCACTCCCTTTGCATCTGGAGGAGGGGGACTCGAATGCACTGTAGGTGCTCCTTTTGGTCAGCCCTCCGCCACAGTCTGGCACCGCCGCCTTCCGTGCCTCGAGCCCCACGATTCGGCACCCACGGGGGCCTGCGGGGAGGGCCAGCGCCTGCCCGCCTTTGCAAAACTTAAGCCCTCCCCGGACAGGAAGGCCCCAGGCCCACGGCCTTCGACCCTCTGGTTGGGGAACGAAACGAAACGTCTCCCAACCAGCCTCTTCTTTAAACATCATGGCGCCGATGAGGGACTTTGGACGTGATGAAATTCTGGATCCTGGCATATTCTGCAAACTTTTGGGACAAGCCCAGCTGAGGCACAGCCGTGGGGGGACTCCGATGGGCTCCAGCTGCCTTGGGACATGGAAACCTTCCGCACGCGCTCGGGACACGACACACACACGCCTGCCCGTAATCTTAGCTCCGCATTTTGGAAACGAGGAACCAGAAGGATCGTGTCTGGAAGGGAGAAGGGGTCCGGCAGGCACCTCGAAGACACACACTCAAACCGCAGGCAGCGGTCTGTGAGTTTGAAAATGGTATCAAAGCTTCGATGTGACAGCCCTGCCTTCGAAGACGCTTCATTTTTACACCCGACAGGTTTTAAAACCTACCCGTCTGCCCTTGGCAGACGCGTTTCTTCTGGGGGGAATTGGAGATACCTGACTCGTAATGAAAATATCTATTCAAGAAACGAAAAATACTTCCTCCCTTTTTTTAAACCCCATGGGTGAACTTAACTTGATTATTTTACATACAAGCAAAAAACACCGAGGTTCGAGCGCGGATGACTCGAGAGGACGACAGAGACAGGGGTCTTCCCGAGGGGCCACCGAAGGCTCTGGGGACGGGCAGCCGCGGCGGGAGGCGACCCCCCGAACTAACGCGGAGCAGGATCCCACATCGTCCCCGGAGGAGAAGCCCGCCTGCTCTCAAAGCACCCCCAGGAGTGGCCCGGCCCCTGCAGGGTATCCTGCCCGCACCCGTCCTCATGGCCACTCCCAGGCGCAGCCATGGCGGCTGCGGTTGCCTGCTCGCCAGCGGTGACCCTGCCGGGCCCGGTCCCGCAGGCTGAGGAAACAGTCCCCACCTCCTCACGGCTCACGAGTTAGTGGCGGAGACAGACAGTACACCACTCGGTGTGTGACTTATCCGGAACCGAGAACTGCTGGGGGGGAGACGAAGCTGGAAAAGCACACAGACAGCGTCTGACGTGGGTGCAATTAGGGGTGTTGCTGCCACACTTAGAGACTCAGGGGGTCCTACCTTCACAGTCACTGTCATCACCATCATCCTCACCATCCTCACCACCATCATGAGCATCATCATCAGCGTCACCACCATCACTGTCATCACCATCAACACCATCACCACCATCACCATCATCATCACCACCATCATCACCACCATCACCACCATCACCATCTCCATTACCACCATCACCACCATCACCATCACCATCAACACCATCACCACCATCACCATCATCACCATCTCCATTACCACCATCACCACCATCACCATCATCACCATCACCATCATCACCACCATCACCATCACCGCTATCATCATCATCACGATCATCATCACCACCATCACCGTCATCACCATCATCACCGTCATCACCACCATCATCATCATCACCATCACTGTCATCACCATCATCCTCACCATCCTCACCACCATCACCACCATCATGAGCATCATCATCAGCGTCAACACCATCACCATCATCACCATCACCACCATCACCATCATCACCATCACCGCTATCATCACCATCACCGCTATCATCATCATCACCATCATCATCATCACCACCATCACCACCACCACCACCATCACCACCATCACTGTCATCACCATCACCATCATCACCATCATCACCACCATCACCGTCAGCACCACCATCACCATCATCACCATCACCGTCATCACCGTCACATCACCGGCTCCACTGTCCCAGGAGACGTCAGGCCCTTCCTGCGTGTCGGAAACGGTGCTCAGATTCCGGAGGCTGTTAACCCCCTGCCTCCGCCCTGTAGGCTGGATATTCTGTCACGTGCCCTTGCTTGCGTGAGGAGCCTGAGGCTCAGAGAGACCAAGTCACTTGCTGACGGTCATCCAGCCGATGAGGAGATCGGGGCGGGGAACTTCAGCGTGAGGCCCAGGCAGGCCCCGGAATGCCGCTCCGGCCTGTCTGCTTCCCCGAGCGGCCCTGGAGACGCGCGTCTCTGAGCCGTCTGTCTCCCTCCCCCGACTAAGAGCGCCAGGTGCCCTTCCACCGTCACGGGAGCCCAGCGTTTCCGCGCCGAGTCCCTGCCGCGGCCCGTCCCCCGCCGGCTGGCCTCCGAGTGCCTGTGCGGGTCGCTGCTGGCCCCTCGTGGCCCCCGCCTCCGGAGCTCCCGGGTGGCGGGAGGACCGGACAAGTCCCTCCGTATGTGCACCAGGAGACCCCGCTCAGAGCCGCTCCGTGAGCTCGTTTCCGTGCACCACCGGGGACAGACGCACGTCACACAAGGGGCTGGCGGTGCTGGTGGCTAGGAGCTTGCGGTGCCGGCTTAGAACGGAGGTTTCTGAGCCTCAGTTTCCTCCTCTGTGAACCGGGAAGAGGGCCGTCAGCCCCGACCTCCCAGCGTTGCTCCGGGAATTAAAGCAGATGGTGTTTTCCACACAAACCTTGGCCGGGTGGGGGGGCGGGCGAGAAATCTTGGCCGTTACGGTTCTGTCACCACGTCTGAGGCCCCCCTGGAAGAGGAGCTGTTCCCTGCGGGGTGGGCCCGGCCCGCGGCGTGGAGGCCCTCTGCCCAGCTTCCGGGGCTGACTTGCTTTTTGGCTCTGGGGTTCACCTTGAGAACCTACCAGCATCCTGACTCAGCTACACGGTTCGGAAGCGGCTGATCCCCCTTCTGGCTCTGAACGTGGCCACGGGGTCTGCTTCTGGCAGTCACAGCTTAGTGTCCCCCAGCCCACGGTGACCCATTTAGAGATGGTCACAGACCCACGTCGGGACAACCGGAGCTCCCCTTGGAGCGCTTGCTCGGGGGGGCCCGGGGGACGAGGGCTCTCTGTCCACGGGCTGCATAGGACAGAGACCCGTCACCTGCCCACCAAGAAAGAATTCTCCGGACGTGACCCCAGGCTCAAAGAACAGTACAGCCCGTGAGAGGAGAGGGATGGGACTCGGGGACTTCGAGCCCCTGGATCCAGCGATTACTGACGCTGGCCTGGGTTCCCACACTTACAACCAGATGCTCCTGAACAAAACAGAGTTACCTGCGTTCTCGTTCCGAGTCTGTCTGGTCAACTTTCCCAAATTTAAAATTTTTAAAATATATACATATTTACTTTTTGAGACAGAGGAAGACAGAGCATGACCAGGGGAGGGGCAGAGTGAGAGGGAGACACAGAATCGGAAGCAGGCTCCAGGCTCTGAGCCGTCAGCACAGAGCCCTACGCAGGGCTCGAACCCACGGACCGCGAGATCATGACACTTTACCAACTGAGGCAGCCAGGTGCCCCCCGACTTTCCCAGATTTAAAGCACAACCCTTAACTGCAAGCGGTTTCCTTCCCTGTCCTCCCCTCAGACGCTTCCAGACGTCCTGGGACAGATCGCACGTCGGGGCCGGTTCTGGGAAGGAGCGTTCTGCATGAGCTCATCCGCAGAGCCTTCATGATTTTAAGCCATTTAGCGATGGTTTAAATACTTGGCGTGGCTTAAAATAAACAGATCTTCTCGGAGGGGTCGCCCTGCAGTCTGGGCGCGAGTCTGTGACTCTGGAATCAGAACAGAACAAAAGCCGACCTCCCTGAGCCTTGACGTTGGCGGTGACCGGGCCATCTCAGCGCTGGGTCCGGCCCCGCCCCCGCGGGAAGACAAAGTGACCCCTCCCCCCACCGGACGTTTCGGGGAGGCCGTACCCCGCCCCTTCCTCTGGGCATCCCTGGGGTATGGCATCACCCCAGAAGACGGGCTGTGAGGAAACTGACGCCACTTGGTTTAACCCGGGCTCCCCCGAGCTGGTCGGCCCCAGAGGGCAGGGGCCAGGGCCGCTGGGCCCCCGGGGCAGGAAATCCGCCCGACAGACGCGGGACCGCAGGGGCGTCGGGACGGCTCTCCCCTCGGCTCCGGGCCCTGCTCCATCGTCACAGCCAGCAGCACCGCGCGCAGCCTCTGCCTCCTCTCCTCTGGCCTCCCCGCCTCCCCCTTCCACGTTCGAGGACCCCTTGAAGCCACTCGCATCGCCCAGAATAAGCTCCCGCTCTCGAGGCCAGCGGCCGGGCAGCCCCGTGCCACCCGCAAACTCCGTTTCTCCTCGACGCATCACGTAAGAGCGTCACCGGTCCCGGGCATGAGGTCGTGGGCCTCTTTGGGAGCCCGTCGCTCTGCCTGCCGCGCCCTCTGAGTGTGACGGGTCCGTGTGGGGGAGAGGGACCGGAGCAGAGGACCCATCCCTGCCGCACGCGCACTAGTACACTCGTGCGTCCGCTGATATTTATTGAGCACCTACTGTGTGCCAGGCCCTGTGATCCAGGAAGCGGACCAAGTCCCTACCCTCACGGGGCCTTCCTTTTTTTTTTTTTTTCACTTTTTAAAATGTTTTTATTTTTGAGAGAGAGAATGTGTATGAGCAGGGGAGGGGCAGAGAGAGAGAGAGACACACAATCCGAAGCAGGCTCCAGGCTCCGAGCCGTCAGCACAGAGCCCGACGTGGGGCTTGAACTCATGGACTTCGAGATCATGACTCGAGCCGAAGTCAGATGTTTAACTGGTGCCCCTTCTTTTTTTTTTTTTTTTCTTTTTTTAACTGAAGCATAGTCTGTTAGTTAAAACGGAGAGGCTGAGGAAGCTGTCGAGTGGCTCTGAACGGGTCCCAGAGGGCAGCTGGTGTCTCCCCGCCCCTCCCCTCCCCAGGCCGCGCACCCGCCAGTCTCGGAAAACCTTGTTTTTCTCTGGGAGTTCTGCTGCAAAGGGAAATGTCAAAGGGCCAGGAAGCAGAGAGAGGAGGAGGAGGAGGAGGAAGGGGAGGAGGAGGGGGAGGAGGAGGAGGGGGAGGAGGAGGGGGAGGAGGAGGAGAGGAGGAGGAGGGGGAGGAGGAGGGGAGGAGGAGGAGGAGGAGGAGGAGGAGGAGGGGGAGGAGGAGGAGAAGGAGGAGGAGGGGGAGGAGGAGGGGGGGAGGGGAGAAGGAGGAGGAGGGGGAGGAGGAGGGGGGAGGGGGAGAAGGAGGAGGAGGGGGAGGAGGAGGAGGAGGGGGAGGAGGAGGAGCAGGAGGAGGAGGAGAGGGAGAAGGAGGAGGAGGGGGAGGAGGAGGAGGACGAGGAAGAGGAGGAGGAGGGGGAGGAGGGGGAGGGGGAGGAGGGGGAGGGGAGGAGGGGGGAGGGGGGAGGGGGAGGAGGGGGAGGGGAGGAGGGGGGAGGGGGAGGAGGGGGAGGAGGAGGAGGGGGAGGAGGGGGAGGGGGAGGAGGGAGAGGAGGAGGACGGGGAGGAGGAGGAAGTTTTTCCGGGGAGAGGCAGCGATCTCTCAGTTTGGGTCGACGCGCACACACAGCGGCACACCTGGCTCGTCCGTCTCCCTGTTCCTGGTTTGCTGACACTCGCGTCTCTGGGACGACAGGCTGTCACGTGACGGCAGTTCGGTTCTAAAATACTCCGCGTGCCCTTCGAGACTCCGTTCACACGCCCCCGGCCTTCCAGGTCCCCGCGGTGGGACGCGGCGGGGCTCCGGCAGCGGCCGGGGCTGGACGGTCTGTGGGGCTCAGGGTCACGGACTCACGGGCTCTGGCTCGGCGTCCCTGGAGCCTCCCGGGCAAGAGCCCGGCTCCCGAGGCCTGGCCCAGCGGCCGGCCCACAGATGATGGGTCTCACCGCTGGGCTTTCTCAGCCGAATGACGTGGGAAAGCCGAGGACGGGGGCCGAGGAAGCGGACGCATTAAAAATAATGAGGCTGCTTTAAATGGACAGAGGTTCCGGGGGGGGGAGAATGTGAACCAAGCTTTGGTTTACTTTAAAATATACTTTATTTTCCATTCTGCCTCTATTTAATCTCTTCTGATAGAGGTAAAAAAAAAAAAAAGCAACTCTCCTTATTCTAAAAACTGAAATTTATACAGAGCTTAAAAAAGAAATGGGGGGGGCTAAAATATAGGTCAAAACAGCACCCCGGGAGGGCCACGAGGCCTTGCCACGGCCGGGCCCGACAGGGCCAACAGACACCCGAAAGATCCAGCGAGTCCCAGACCTCCGGCCCCGAGCGGGACGACTTTGAAAGTTCCACTATCTTTTTTTTTTAATTATTTTCTGAAGTTTACTTTGAGAGACAAAGAGAGCGATGGGGAGAGGGAGAGAGAGTCCCAAGCAGGCTCCACAGTGTCAGTGCACAGAGCCCAACCCGGGGCTCGAACCCACGAACCGTGAGATCCTGACCTGAGCCCAGACCAAGACTCGGACGCTGAGCCGACGGGGCCCCCCCAGGCACCCCAACATCTTCGTTCTTGATCTTCGCACAGATCGGTGTTTTTCTCTTTTATACGTAACTTTACGGCGACGCAGGGAGGACAAGCGCTGGCTGGAGGGTCAGGACGTCAGCGTTCAAACTCGGCTCCCTCTTGGCGGCCGAGCGAGCTGGGACGAGTCCTTCTACTTCTCTGAAAAACAGGTGCGACTGGCCACGGGCTGCGTCCTGGCGCTCCCGCGACACGTTCGCGGAGGAGGAGTCACCACAAGGCCTGGCTCAGAGGGACTGCTCTTCAGAAACCATAAATAGTTCTCACCGCGAGCGAGGCGTACGTCGCGAGAGTATTAATAAGCTGGCCCGCTTTTTCTAATAAAGAAAGCTCTTGGCTTCGTTCACCGCACGGAGAATAATCCGTTTCGCTGGCGAGTTCTGATCTAGGCTGATGCCTCGTGTTTGGAGATCGCTCGCCGAGAGGGTGGCCAGCACCAGTTTGGTGACCCCGACCCGGACACCATCCTCAAGGCTGTAACGGGGATGAGGTTACGTTGGCCAAAGAGAGAATGTTTCTTGGGAGAGAGGGGTCTGAGGGAGGGGTGCCCCTCCTCGCCCAAGGCCTGGGGGAGACTCGAGTCTTGGCGGGTGGGGGGGGGTGGCGACGGCGGACCAGAGCCCAACTTGCGCTTTGAACTTGGCTGTGCTGAGTGGCGACCGTCCTCCACTAACAGGGGGAACACGGGCCCGGAGGGGACCCAGGTGCCAGGTTCCTGTGGACGGGAGTGGGCAGAGCGAAGCGATCCCGTGTGTCACTGCCAGCCTCAGATGCTCGGGGAGGGTTGGGGGTCCGAGCGGGGTGTGTTCGTACAGCAGGGTCTGAAACACCCACAGAAGTATCCTCAAAAGGGCGTCCAACACGCACGCTGGCCTGGGGGTACGAGCCCAGCTGGGCGACGCTCGCCCCAGGACCTGGAGGGTCCTGGGGCCTCAGCGTGGGGCGGGGAGAGGCCGGGAAGCAGGGCGGGGGAGTGAGCAGAGGCAGCGGTGCCCCCTGCGCGCTCCCAGGCCCCCCAGGCCTGCGGCCGGCCGGGCTGGAGGGAGGGAAACGGCGTTTTCCGGCGAAGTCTCACTTGGGACTGGACGTTTCGGCTACCCTCGTGAGACCAGTTTCTGGGCCTAACCGTGGTTGTAAAAGCTTTTATTACGACAGTGACCAGAAAGCCCTGGGGCCTGCTCTGGAATTACCCGGGGGCTGGGAGGCACCAGCTCCAGGGGCGGCAGCAGGCGGGGGGGGGGGGGGGGGGGGGGGGGGGGGGGTGAACTGGCTCGTGGAAACAACAGATCCGACCGGACGTGCAGTGTTTGTGGTTTGCTGTGGTGTAAACACTCCCACCACGGCCGATTTCAAGGTGCCAGCGTGATGCCACTGGACGAGGAGCTGGAGAGAGATACGCGCCTTTGGGTCTCGTAAGTGGGTGTGAGCGGGTGGGAGTGAGTGTGAGCAGGCGTGAGCAGGTTGAGTGAGTGTGAGCGGGTTGAGTGGGTGCAAACTGGTGCAAGCAGGTGTGAGCGGGCTGAGCAAGTGTGAACTGGTGTGTGCGAGCGTGAGTGGGTGTGAGTGAGTGAGCGGGTGTCAGCGGGTGCAAGCAGGTGGGAGTGGGTGTGAGCGGGCTGAGCGGGTGCAACCAATTGGAGCAGGTGTGAGTTGGTGTGAGCCCGTGGGGCCGGCTCCAGCACACCCACAAGCAGGAAGTGCTCGGACGCTGTAATGCGGGTGGTCGCCAGCCCTGGGCCACCTGAGCGGCCCGGCGCACGATCCGGCGAGGCAGCTTCCTGAGCAGCACGCGGGGTCCCCGACCCGGAAGGACCCCCGCCTGGTTTGACTCTCCACTTCTGCCTGCCTGCAATTCTCCATCATTTGCGGACAGGTCACCGCCTGGGCGCGGAGAGTGGCCGTGGGCAGGTGCGGGGGGGCCCGATGGCTGAGGGGACACGCCCGAAGCTGCCTCCTTCCGTCTCTCCGTGGCCCCCGGTGTCCAGGGCACAGCCAGCCCGGTCTGGACCCCGACCCCCTCGATTCTTCCGCGGGTCCGGCAGCCCGGGCAGAAAATCGTTCGGGAAGACGAATGAGGTGGCCGGCTCCAGGCGCCTGGGCCCTCCTGCGAGTCCCCGGGCACGGAGGTGGCGAGGCAGGGCCCTAAGAGTGTCCTAATTTCTTCTCTCTCTCGGCACCCTGGGCCCGCCTCCATCCTTCGTGAGAAAACTCAAGTGACTCAAGTAGGGCAGAGGCGGGGCGGGGGCTCAGATCGCCCCCTCCTCTCCTCGCCTCCGAATCCAGGGTCGAAGGCACAGACACCCCCTCTCAGCTCCCCAGAGCACGCCCCAAAACCTCACCTAATTTTTGCTACAACGCGAATCGGGAAGGCGGTGAAGTAGAGCGAGGCCCCCTCTGCACATCATCATCGCGGTAGCAGACAGCTCCGAGGTGGCATTCTGTCACCTCCTGCCACCTCACAGGGAAGGACAGGGGGCAGCCTGTCATTGGAAGGGTCCTCGCGGCTGTGCGGCTGTGCGGCCGCGGGCACGCCTCCTGAGCTCCGCGGGGTCCTGCGGCCCCTGCCCCGTTCCCTCTTGCAGGTCCTCTGTGTTGTAAGCCGCCAGCGCCCGAATCTGTCCTGGGGGACGCCCCTGGCAGGGACGGTGAGCTCTGATGCAGGCCGCAGAGCCGGGAGACGGGCCCAGCGGAGCCGGGCGGCCCGGGGAGCGGCGTGGGGAGCACTGCCGGGAGCACGGCGGGCTCGCACAAGGGGCAGAGAGGAGCGAGGTCCCATCCATCCTCGGAAGCACCGAGAACTCGGTCTTCCCCCTCGGGGGCAGTGAGCGAGCACACACGGAAATGCTTCCGACCTTTCGAGGGGCCGTCCTGGCGCCCCTCGGGATTACGGTGCCCCTGAGGGCAAGGGGCACGTTTGAGCACCCCCCCCGGCCTCCCTAAAAACGCCCCGCACAGTGGAAGTCCTCCATCTGCTCACCATCTAGCAATTGGGCCAAACAGGACCTGCAAGAACGTCCAAGAAACGCACTCGCTGGCATCTAACCTGCTCGGCTTGTGGCCTCGAGGGTTTTAAGACTTTTCAGAAAACGATCCCAACGAGAAAAACCCACCGGCGGCTCCGGGCGTGGACGGGCAGTGGTGCATACCTTCTCCGTGCAGGGGGCAGCCGGACGGCTCGTGACAGTGGGCTCGCGGAGCCCTGGGCACGCAGCAGCGCCCCTCCTCTGGATTCCCAGATGGGCCCCCACTCTGGCCTCCCCACCCCGCTGCCTGCTGCCCACACAGTAGCCAAAGAAACGTTTAAAAAGGGGCGCCTGGGGGGCTCGGTCGGTTGAGTGTCCGACTTCGGCTCAGGTCGTGATCTCACGGTTCGTGGGTTTGAGCCCCACGTCGGGCTCTGTGCTGACAGCTCGGAGCCTGGAGCCTGCTTCGGATTCTGTGTCTCCCTCTCTCTCTGCCCCTCCCCTGCTCATGCTCTGTCTCTCTCAAAAGTAAATAAACAAAAAATTTTTTCAAGGCAGCCAGACAGAGACGGTGTAGAGCACCTGGAATTCTCGTACCGCGCTGGCTGGAGCGTCACTCGATGCCGCGATCTTGGAAAACGGCGAGGGCGCGACCCCCTAGAGCGCCACCCGTGTCCCGCCACCCCTGGGCGGGCGCCTGCCAGAACATTCCCATGCGCTCACCAGAACACCCGCATGGGGACGACCGGACAGCACGGCCCCTGACGGCCCCCCAGCGGCCGGGCGGGTGACCAGGGGTGGAGGCGCCACGCAGGGAGACACGAATGACACTACGTGGCACGGAGCCACACGGGCACACACGCATGACGTGAAGAAGCCACGCACAGGAGGTCTCTGCACTGCGTGAGTCCGTTGGTACATGGTTCGAGAAGCGGCAGGCCTCTCCGCGGGGCCGGGCGGCAGGTTTGGGCGCGGAGGTGGCCGCCAGGGGTCATGGAGAGGGCGGAGGGGGTCACGTGCCTTCTCTCTGAGCGCGAGTCACAGGGGTGTGTTCGCTTTACGGAAATCCGCGGAGTTGGACCGCGACGGCCTGAACCGCGTCCCTCCCCGACCCACCTGCTGAAGCGCTGACGCCCCCAGGGTGGCTGGACCTGGAGACAAGAGTCTCCCAGGAAGAGATGAAGGCTAACTGAGCTGAAGAGGGCGGGGACACGGTCTACGCGCCGGCGTACTCGCAAGAAGAGGGAGAGACGCCAGAGCAGGCCCCGGCACACGCGTGGAGGAAGGCGGCCCCCCGCAAGCCAGGAAGAGAGGCCTCACCAGACACCGAGCGCTGTGGACCGAGATCTCAGCCTCCAGCCTCCGGGACGCGAGGACCATCCATGTGTGTCGTTTGGACTGCCCCGTCTACGGGGCTTTGTGACGACGGCCCAGGCCGACCCGTGTGTGTGCACTCTGCTCCACGTGTGGCCGACTGGATTCAACCCTGACTTTAAAGGCAAACCTGGTTAGGGTCCGCTTCTGTTTCTCATTTGTCCCTGACTTCCCATCTGCTCTTCGGAGCAAATTCACAGCGTGGTCTTGAAGACCCAGAAGGATGGAGCCCCCGTGGGCCTCTCTGGCCTGGGATCACGTGGCCACAGCTGCTCTGACTCTGTTTCAGATGCTTGAACACGCCAAACACCTTCCTGCCTCAGGGCCTTGGCACTTACTGGTCCCTCAGCCTAAAACACTTTCTCACCTTTTTCCCTGGCAAACTCCTGCCCGTCCTTCAGGTTCTAGTTAGTCCTGATTTTTCCTTGCCAAGGTTTTCCTGATACCAAGATGGGTCAGATTGGTCTGCTGTAAACTCTCAAAGTACCTGCCTTTTCCTTCACTGCACCCATCACAGTGGGAAATGAGTGAATTTTTGCTGCCTGTCGTCTGTCTTCTTCACTAGACTGTGAACTCCCTGAGGGCAAGGGCTTGTCTTGTTTTCCAATGAGACCGCAGTGTTCCTTGTGAACGAAAAGATAGATGGGTGGATGGGTGGATGGATGGATAAATGGGTAGATGGGTGGGTGAATGGGTGGATGGATAGATGGATGGGTGGGATGGGAGGGTGGGTAGGTGGATAGACAGAAGGATGGATGGATGGATGGGTGGATGGTTGGACGGATGGGTGGATGGATGGACGGATGGGTGGATGGATGGATGGATGGGTGGATGGATGGATGGATGGATGGGTGGGTGGATGGATGGATGGACGGATGGACGGATGGGTGGACGGATGGACGGATGGGTGGATGGATGGACGGATGGGTGGATGGATGGACGGATGGGTGGATGGATGGACGGATGGGTGGATGGTTGGACGGATGGGTGGATGGATGGACGGATGGGTGGATGGATGGATGGATGGGTGGATGGATGGATGGATGGATGGGTGGGTGGATGGATGGATGGATGGATGGATGGGTGGATGGATGGACGGATGGGTGGATGGTGGATGGATGGACGGATGGGTGGATGGATGGACGGATGGGTGGATGGATGGATGGATGGGTGGATGGATGGATGGATGGATGGGTGGGTGGATGGATGGATGGATGGATGGATGGGTGGATGGATGGACGGATGGGTGGATGGTGGATGGATGGACGGATGGGTGGATGGTTGGACGGATGGGTGGATGGATGGATGGATGGGTGGATGGATGGATGGATGGGTGGATGGATGGATGGATGGATGGGTGGGTGGATGGGTGGGTAGATGGCTGGATGGATGGGTGGGCGGGTGGGTGGGCGGATGGGCGGGCGGGTGGATGGATGGATAGACAGATGGATGGATGGATGGATGGATGGGTGGGCGGGTGGGCGGGTGGATGGTGAAAGGATGGCTAAATCGGTGGATGGACGGATGGATGATGGATAAATGGATAAATTTATGAACACGCGGCAGTCAATCCCCAGTGAAAATGTCTCCGACAGCAACAATTCTGCTTACGGCCGTGCTATCGCAGACATCGACTGAGACTCTGAGGCGTGTGAGCACTGCAGGAGTGAGTCAGCACTCTGTGGTCGGCTGGTTTTCAGGAAATGACCTCAGAACACATCTCGGAGGCTTTCATCGATGAGGCCAATGGTGGACTTCTTTAAATATTTATGCTTTTAAGTGCTAACGTTTGGAAACACCTAAAAAATATTGCTAACTGTGATGTATTACCTTCGAAGGCCTCTTCGAGGCCTTCGAGCTACACAGAAAGGTGAAAAAAAAGGATTTTTTGAAAACGCACGAAGGACACTTCCCCTGGCACCGGAGGGGGGACGGGAGGAGGCTCTGGTTCCCGGCCCCTGGGCAGGGCGCGCAGCTGGGGAGCCCAGGGTGCTGCTCCTTAAGCCGGAAGGCACAGCCAGACCCGCCCTGAGCAGCAGGCTCCTGGCCAGTCGCGACTGAGGCCGCTCCTCCGTGACCTCTGTCCTCGGGTCCCCACTTGGCATGACTCTGCCTGTGTCACGAGAAGGAACAACACAACCTGCTGAGGCTGCTTCACCATTTCTAGACGTGTGGGGGCGTGTGCGGGGCACGCCCGTGGCATCTGGTCCCAGGGGGACCTGTCTGTGCGCCTGGGCCCACGGCTGATCTCCTGTGGAGCGTGACTTTGTCTCACTGCAGACGCTGGCTGAGTCACGCTCAGCCCTCGGGTCCCTGACGTCCCCCCACTGACATCTGCGGGACACTGCCTGCTGAGTGCTGCATCCGCGTGGGCTTCCTGGAGGCAGTGTCTCCCAAAGAGTGGCGGCCGGGACAGGCTGCACCAGGAGCAGCGACTCAGACAGCACGTGGGACCGCACTTAGGACTGACACTGTCTCCCTCTGTAAGGTGTCTGTGGCCACCACCCGCCACCGAATCTAAAGGGCACCTAACTTCGTTCAAGGTTGGAGAGAAAGCAGAAGCGAGTTCAGGACACGTATGTCTTCAGGCACAGGGACAAACACCACACTTTTAAGAAGAGCTAACAGCTCGCAGACAGCGTGGCGATGGCCTGAAGACAGACACGGGGGCGAAGAGACAGAAGGGAGAGCCCAGAAACGAGCCTCGCACACGCAGTCAAATGACCTTCGATGGCGGAGCCGAGATCAGGTCGGGGGGGGAAGCGACGTGTTT
This sequence comes from Paguma larvata, assembly GCA_030068075.1. Classification (NCBI taxonomy): domain Eukaryota; kingdom Metazoa; phylum Chordata; class Mammalia; order Carnivora; family Viverridae; genus Paguma; species Paguma larvata. Next base: position 109,617,026 of record CM057831.1, on the reverse strand, counting down.
GCTTGGCACAGACGGGTGGGGAAGAAAACGCTGGGAGAAAACACAGGAGGAAACTTCACGACATAGAGTTTGCAGGGATTTCTAGGAAATGACACCGAGAGCACAAGCTACAAGGGCAACGACAAACACACGGACTCTCTAAAAATTTAAAAACTATGCAGCGAAGGAAGCCATTGACGGGTGAAAGGCAACCTACACAATGGAAAGAGCATGGGCAGCCCAAGTATCTGACAAGGGAGTAGTAGCCAGCTTATATAAAGAACTCCTACAAGTCAACAACACACAGTCAAAAAAAAAAATCTGATGAAAAATGAGGCAGAGGACTCGCTTGGCTATTTCTCCAAACAGGACCTACAAACGGCCAGCAAGTGTATTATCACCTCACGTAGCCTCACAACCGGATACCGCCTCACGCCCACTAGGATGGCTACCGTCAAAACAGCGGACGGCGGCAGGTGTTGGCGAGGATGTGGGCAAACCAGAACTTCGCGCACAGTTTGGTGGCCGCTGGGGAACACAGCACGGCAGCTCCTCGAAAAATTACGAGTAGAATTACCCTATGATTCAGCAACCGCACTTGCGGGCACATCCCCAGAAGAACTGGAGGCAGGATCCCAAAGACATATTTGCACCCCCGTGCTCATCACGGCATCGTTCGCAATCACCTAGAAGCGAAAACAAGCCCGGTATCCATCGGGGGATGAACGGATAAAGAAGACGTGGTCCCTCCACACGACGGAATCTTACTCGGCCTCAGAAAGGAAGTTCGACACCTGCTACGACACGGATGAGCCTTGAGGACGCGACGCTCAGTGAAAAGAGCCAGACACGAAAGGACAGGTGCCGCGTGATTCCACTTACACGAAGCACCTAAAGTCGGCAAACTGTTAGAAAAAAAAATAGGAGCGTGGCGGGGAGAGGCAGAGAGGGTGCTGCTGTTCAGCGGGTGCGGAGTTTCTGTTCTGCAAGATGAAAAGTTCTAGAAACGTGATGGACGGTAATACGCACACAGTTGCTGCTACCGTGCACTGAACAACGGTCGAGACGGCAGATTCTATGTTAAACGTGTTTCACCACAATGAAAAGGAGCTGAGGGCTCTTCGAAGGCTGGGAAGTTGGGGGAGAGGGTGGGCGCGTGGGGGTCGGGACAGAGAGCAGAGCTGGGCAGAGGCGGGCGGGTGGGCCGTTCACAGGCTGGAACAGCTTCCGGGATGGGACACGCACACGGGCCGTGCCCGGACTTGGCGATCTCGCTCCGCGGAGCCGGGGCCGGACGAGGTGCGGGTGATGCGGGGCAGACCCAGGTGGGCAGGCAGGAGTCGCAGGGGTGAAGGCGACCATGGCAGGGGAGGGAGAGCCAGGCTGGCAGGGCTGGGGAGTTAACGGCGGGGAGAGACGGGGACCGGCGGACACGGTCGGGGACCGCGGCTCGTCTCCGAGGATCCTGAGCGAACCCATCTCGAAGGGGTTCTCCTCCCACCAACGTCATCTCTGATTGGTCAAGAGGAGGCGGCGCCGTCGGGGGCTCCCGCGAGTGTCCCCGCCAACGGGAGCTGGGACTTGGCCCGGGGTCTTCCGCGGCCGGGGCGGCCAGGGGGGCGCGTTCGGGGCTCGGGGACCCCACGGTGCTACCTGCCCCGCCGCGGGGCGCACCGTCGTGCAGACCGTCACCCGGTCTACGACTCTTTCCGATTCCAAAAACGGAGCGTCGCGGTCGAGAGAGAAACCGCCCTTTGTGGGCAGCCCAGACACAGAACTCGCATCAAAAGCGGGGCCGACGGAGGCAGGGTCGGGCTGTCTCCAGGCGCTCGGGACCGACGGGCTTTTTAAAGACACCACCGTCCCTCCTCTCGCTCACGGGAACCTTCCATCGTGGCTTCTTCGGCATTTGACTGGTCCACGCACGTGTGAATCGTGCACAAAATGCGAGGGGGAGCGAGCCGGGGCTCTATTTATAGAAACCTCATTTTTGCTATTCATCAGAAAAATAAACACGACCCACCTCATACTAAAAATATGCATCTGAAGATTAACAATGGGGCCGCGTTTGGCCGACTCCGCAGAGAAGTGGAGATTTCAGACCGTAGGAATTTCTCACAGACGTTCTTAGAATAATCCGGGACCCTGTGCCAACCAGCGTTTTTTTTTTTTTTTTTTTTAATTAACATTGTAAGCAACATGTCACCTCCTCCCTGACTCTGAAACTGGTAAAAAAAAAAAAAAAAAAAGCTTCACGCTCTGATATGTTAGTACAAGCTGTGTGACCTTTGCCAGGTTACTTAACCTCTCTGAACTGCAGTCTCTTTGTAGAACGATCTACCTTGCAGGGAGGCTGCGAGACCGAGGTAATCGACTCATCGTAAAGTTCGGAATACCAGAGAGAAGGTCGGTGACCGGGAGGAACAACCGTCACGTACTCGGGGCGCGAATGTTTCTTTCGCTGACTCCAGTCTCGCACATTGAGGGCTGTTTGCAGACGGGCCGGCCAAAGTCAGCCGGCCCGGGGACCGCCGGGTTCAGACTGTCCCAGCAGCGGCGCTGAGTGCTGAGACCGAAAGACACCAGGGCGCTCACAGCGAGGACAGCCCTGTTGCTGCGTGACATATTTTAAAGACAGAGCCACAGAGACGCCCGTGGTACCGGTCCTTAGAGCCGCGCCGTGTCCCGGGGGCTGGCCGAGGCGCCCCAGGCGGATGGTCCCGCCGAGTGGATGCAAAGGCTCCCCCGACCGCGTCCTGACCCCGCGACCTGCGTGCCGGTCATTTGCACCAGGGGAGGCAGCAGCGCCCTCCTCAGTAAGGCGTTCGCCCGCGTCTGTTCTACTCACTGCCCCCAGCCTCACACGGAGCCCGAGCCCGGCGCTCACCGAACACCCGGTCAGCCAGGCAGGAGCGCGCCCTGCCCTGCCGTCCCGGGGATGGAGCCCAGCGAGGCGCGGGTGACCATCAGACCCGCCGGAGGACCCGGGGCCTGCGGGGGGGCACTGCGGGGGCGGAGGGGCCCCGGGACGGCGAAGGTGTTAGGAGGGAAGGCGATGCCTCGTGGACGCTCGCGGGAAGTTCTCACTGGTGAGTGCTTAGGCCGTTTCCAGTTGTCCCCTGCTCCGTGGGAAACATTCACTGCTCACCTCCTGCTCGCTCAATTCCTGGGACACATTTCTGGAATTAGAGTGACCGGGTCAAGTGTGAACGTGGGCTCCATTCACCTCATCACCTGCCATCTATCATCCAAGATCCATCCGTCCGTCCGTTCACCCGTCCGTCCGTCCATCCAAACATCCATTTGTCTGTCCATCCAAATATGTGTCCGTCCATCCATCCATCCATCCATCCATCCATCCACCCACCCACTACTTACTAAGCCCCCACCCTGTGTAAACTCTGGAGAGACAGGTGAGAGAGGCCAGCTGGCCACCGCCCTTCCAGGGCGCAGCAAGTTCCTCGAAGCCTGGGGAGTGCTACGGATGGGAAGGCTTTTCACACAAGAGCGCCCTGCACACAGTAGGCCCACAATAAATCTGTGGGGAACGAAAGCTCACACGCTGCCAAGGTGCCCTGAGGCGCAGGTGGCCGGGACGTGGCAGAGTCCAGAGCTGTTAGTGCGGGAGCTTCTCCTCCTCGGGCTCGGCCCCCGGGACGCCGACCGCCACGGCCGACTGGACGGGCAAGAGGGCACCTCGGACGGCCTGCGTTTCTCCGATTCTTAGGAACCCGTCTTTTCCAGCTGTTAGCCTTTTGGGGGGAGACGACCTGTTTCCTATCTGCAGGTCGGGGAGCTGACCTTGGCACCGTCCACTCGTCCCCAGTTTTCGTGAGTTCCCTTTTAACGGGTCACCCTCGGCGTGCTGCTGTCGGCTCCAGGCTCAAAACAGGTATTTTTAATCCTGTTACGAAGGTGTCCTTTTTGGATTTTTTTTTTAAAAATGTTTAAGTGGGCAGAGACGTCGAACGCTATCAAACGCATATTTTAGTGTTAAGTCAGGTGGATCGGACGTGTCTCGGATCGCGGAAAGGCCACGATTCGCCCACCCCTGCCCGTGTCTCCTCTGCCGGGCGGCCTGCTTCCCACCGAGGCGTGGAGGGAACTTCCATGTCTGAGTCTGGACTGGCCTGTGGCTCGGTTTGGTCAACAGAATGCGGCAAAGCAACAGGCCTCGCGAGGCCTTGCGTGTTTCGGGTCTCGATCACGGCCCCTCCGGGGGTCTGGGAACCGGCCTGGGTCAGCCCGCCGGAGGACAGGAGGGAGGCCCCTGACGTCACCGCCCCTGCCCACGGCCCGTTTGCTACCGGTACGTATGGCCGCCCTCCCGCAGCCGAGCCCGGCCAAGCTGCCGGCGGGCCGTAGCCGCGTGAGCAGGCCCCGCCGAGGCCAGCCGAGCCCGGCCCGAGTCGGCCCCCGATCCCCAGCCTGGAGAGCGATGTCACGCAGCTGTGGCTGGAAGCCGCCGAGTTCTGGGAAGTTTACTGTGCGGCAACAGGGAACCACACAAAGGCTTCTCTCGTCTGTCCTGCTCGACAGAAGCCGGTCTGGACGGTGCCGCCTCGGCAGTCACGGACTGAGCCCACATCTGAGGCCGCGGCCAACCCTTCCACCGTCCTGCTGAGTCGCCAACGCCTCAGCAAGGGCGACCGGGCGAGGCTCATTTAGAAATGTCCCACTGCCTAGAAACACGAAACCACAGCCGGCGAGGACAAGCATGACGTCCCGAGTGTGGGCACGGTGGCCGACACCCAGAGGCACGGGCCACTTTCTGACCCGGTGGGGCCCCGAGACGATGGGGGGGGGCGGGGGGCTCCACTCTGCAGCTGGCCACGGAACCTACGCCCAATGAAGCCCCCGGAGGCCGCGGTCCCTGGAGCGTGCTGCAGTGGATGCCAGCACGTACTCGAATCCCTTGAGACGCCCCCCAATCAGAAAGGAGGTCACATCCTCCCTTGCGGGGGCCTGACTCTGCCGTGCTTCTGACGGACGGCACAGGTGGGCGGGACAGTGTGTGTGACTCGGGAAGCCAGGTCGTGAAAGGCTTCTCGGCGTCTTCCTCACTTTCTCCCAGGCCACCCGCTCCAGGGGACACTGGTCCACGCTGTGGAGACGTCCCCGTGGCGAAGCACCCGGGCCTCCCCTCCTCCCCCCACCCCCGCAGCAGCCGCGCCGGTCCGCCATCTTGGCGGTGGGTCCTCCAGCCCCCGGCGAGCCTTCGGATAAGGCAGCCCCTGCCGATGCCTCGGCCACAACCTCACGAGAGGCCCCGACTCAGAACCGCCCAGCTGAGCCACTCCTGACTTTCTGACCCGCGAAGACCACGGAGATGACGAAGGTGGTTTTTCGGACGCGGCCTGGTCTTGAGGTTAGTTGACACCAGGCGAGGCAAGACGCCTGGTACGGCGAGAGCTCCTCCTGGTATGTGGCCGTCCTTCACGAGCTCTGACCTCCCACGAGTACCGGCGTCTCGGTGTACCGGGCCCTCCGCTTAACACGTGCGCCAGTGAGTGGCACAGCCGGGGCGAGCCTGGGCTTCTCACGCCGCCCGGGCTGTGCCTGAAAAGCCTGCGGGAGGTCACTGGGCATGGTCCTTCTACAGGACTCCGAGGGAGGAGCCCCAGAGGACGCCCGACCTCGGTGCCAGCGGCCCCGGCGCTGGCCCCTCAGCCCGTGCAGGGCTCAGCAGGGCTCAGCTTGGGGCCCCGAGTGAGAAGCAGCCACGTCGCGATTCCACGGTGGGCAGTGGACGGCGGACAGCGGGAGTCGGGCTCGGCAGGGACGCTGTCCGGCAGGGCCCCTCGGGGGGCTTCGAGCCGGGGTGGGTTTGGGCCCCACCCTCTCCTGGCTTCGCAAGGACATCTCACAGAAGCACCCCCGGCCCCCCACCCTCCACACACAGGATGTGTGAGCCATGCCTTAAGTTTCCACTAACTGAATACGTGTGCCGCCAGGCCCCGCCCTCTTCCTTGCCCCAAAGGGAAACTGCCGTCCGGACCCCTGTCTCCATGGATTCACGAAGCGCGTTTGTGTCTGTTGCGTAAACAGAGCGTGCAGGGCACGCCCTTCCGTGCCTGGGCTTCCTCAGCCGTCCGGGTCTTTGCAATTCCTCCCTGACGGCCCCCTGCGGCGTGCAGGGCTCCGTGGCGGCCACACACCACGTTTGTCTCTCCATCCGGGGCCGGAGGGCGTCGGGGGAGCGTCCGGTTTGGGGCTCATGCGACTGGGGGCTGCCCACACGCAGCTCTGGATGAACAAGTCGACGCGTGCAGTCGGGTGGCTTTGCTGGGCCGCCGGGGGCACCCTCGTTCCGCCGTAGTCAGTACCTCCCGCCCCTCCTCCGGACCGACGGGCCCTCCAGGGGACCGCGTGGGAGCCTTCCACGTGCTCCGTCCTTATCTTCTGCCCCCCGGGGGGGTGGGTGCGGGCTCTGAACGGCGCCTCCCGAAGGCTAATGGAAGCGCGCCTTTTCACGTGCGTCCTGGACCCCTTCTCTGAAGACGCTTTTGAGGGGCGCCGGGGCGGGGGGTCTCGGTTGGTTGGTTGGTCAACCCACTCTGATTCGGGCTCGGGCCGTGACCTCACGGTTCGCGGGTCCCAGCCCCGAGCGGGCCCCGTGCGGAGGGAAGCGGTCCTCCCGAGAGGGGGAGCACACGGACGGGCCTCCCCTGTGAGCGGGTGACAGGTTTCAATCCCCCTCCAGGAGGACTCCGAACGCACGAATGACACCGTCAGCTAATCACGGGCGGGAAAGAGACCTCCGGGGCGGGGGTCTCTCCGCACAGGCGCCCTGCGTGCCTACGACCCGCTTGTCCATCTCCACCCGACGCATCGCTCCCAGAGTCACGGTGACAGATCCCCTCCCACTCCGGCCTCCAGAAGGTTCCCCGAGGGATTTCTCCGAAAGTGTCTTCCTGGGACTTTATTTTGGCAGAGGTGAGGTGACAGGGGGCTCGGAACCGTCGTCAGACGCCACCCCCCCCCCCCCCCGCCCCCGGCGGTCTCGGAGCGGACACGGGATAGCCGGGCACCTCCATCTCCGCTTCCACGGCAGGGCGGGGGCTCCGGCCTCCTGATGCCCAGTGAGGCGCGCGGGGCCTGGCCGGTCAGCCGCAGCAGGAAAAAATCACACCTACTGTGTGCCCTGTGCTGGGGGCCAAGGGTTCAGGCGGCACAAGAGATGCGCCGACCCTTGGCCCCTGGCATTTGGCCAGCGGAGGAGGGGCACGCGGCAAAGGAGCCCGATAAATTAAAGCCCGTGACGAGTCCCCGACACCGTTGGGGGCAGTCTCCTAAATGGACGCCCTCGTCTCCCGTGAGCCGGTAGTCCGACTGTGGGCGTTTGCCGGAGACCTGGAAACAGACGTCCACAAAACGCTGTGTTTCCTGCAGCTTCCTTCACGACGGCCGCGAACTGGAAAGAGCCAGTCTTCCCAGGAAGACGGCCACACAGATGGTGGTCCGTCCACACAATGGGATAAACTCGGCAACGAACCCAGTGGTGTGAGCAAAACACCCCACTGAGCGCCAGAGGCTGGGCTTGGGGGAGCTCACGCCGTCTGTTTTCCTGACGGTTAGAATTACCCCGAGGCGGTGAGGTGGGGGACGCGGGGGGGGGGGTGGGGAACGGGCACACGCGGGCACTTCCCGGGGGCGAGAGGAATATCCCGGGTCTTCCCACGGCGAAGGTCACGGAGATGCACGAATTGGTGTTACACCCGATGGAGGCGCGCACGGAACCTGGGCTTTTTACTGTGTGTGAATTACACCCCCATTCAAATTTTTTTTTACATTTATTTATTTTTGAGAGAGAGAGAGAGAGCATGAGGAGGGAGGGGCAGAGAGAGAGGGAGACACCGAATCCGAAGCAGGCTCCAGGCTCCGAGCTGTCAGTACAGAGCCCGACGCGGGGCTCGAACCCACGAACCGTGAGATCATGACTGAGCTGAAGTCGGACGCTCACCCGACTGAGCCACCCAGGCGCCCCTGCCCTGGACCAACCTTAAAGGCTGGTCTCCACAGCAGCCTTCCGAAGGGACTGTGAAGACTCACCGTCCTTAGACATTAACCCTCTCCTTATATTCAAGAGGAAGGGACAGAGGACTGTGCAACTGCTGTGGGACCTTAGGAATATGGCTCAACCTCCCTGAGCCCCAGTGCCCTTCTGTTACCAGGAAAGCGAGGAGGTTGGCCCCGGCTTTCTCCTTCAGGGGTCCTGGAGGGGATCCGAACGCTCATCAGCTCTTTGAGGGCACCAAAGCACCTGTTCCAGGGACTACTTCTTAAAACCGATGACACAGTTACTTAAAGGTTTCCTTTCTGACGCGCAGGCCGGGGAGTCTCTGTGTCTAAGTGACGTGGTCGGTGGAGGCCAAGCCTCAATTTATTGTTCCGCCTCTGACCATCCTGGAGGCCTGGCCAGGCCAGAGCTGAAATGGTTTGTATTCTCGGTCCCAGATGGTGTCGTTCGCGGCCTACGGCGGGTCAGGTGGTGCCGGTAGCGTGAGGAACGCTGAGGTCACAGCTCGAAAGAGGAGCCCACCGATGATGTAATTCAGGAAACGCGGCCAAGACGGTGTCGTAAGCCGAGGACTCTGAACTAAAACTATTAAGAAGCCCCCGAGACTTCGCGTCCCAACGTCAGAGGAGAGGCAGCGACCGTCGAGCGGAGAAGCCGCACGAGCCCTCTCAGCGTCACGGGGACGGGCCACGCACCCCACGCGACGGCAGGCCCTTCTCCCCGCGGTCTCCCTCCCGAACACGCAGCCCCGGCCGAGCCTGAGAAAAAACCCCAGTGAAGGGACAGTCCACAAACTAACTCATGGTCCTCCTCCAAGTGGAGCGCGGAGGGCGAGCCGGTGCTCCAGCCCCCGAGGCCGCCACGTGTGCCAGGACCTCAGGGAGCAGGGAGGAGGGGGCGGAGCAGGGAGGCCGGAGGGACTATGGGTGCAGAGCGGGCGGGAGCAGGGGCTCCGGGGGCCGGCGGCCCCACCTGCGGGGCCAGAGGGGCAAGCCGGACAAGGCGGCGGGTGGCGCGGAGGCCGCGGTGGACCGGGGGAGGGCTGTCGGGACTTGGAGAGCAGGGGGCAGGTTTGAGAGGCGCACGGACAGGCCCAGGCGAAAGGCCGAAGTCGGGCAGGTCACCACGCCCGGCTTCGTGGCCTCCGCGAGGCGCGCCGGCCAAGCGATCTGAGCCAGGACGGGAGGGCAGAGCCGGGGTCCGACGCCAGCAGCAGGCTGGGGCCTCCCCCCGGCGCACGGCCCCGCACGGCCCCTCTGTTCCGGCCCCGCCGCTCGCTGTCCAGGAAACACGATGCAAAAACACTTATGCCGATCACGCCTCCTCCCCAGCAGCTCGTGTCAAGAGCTCCGTTTCCACTGCAAACGGCGCGTTCAGACGTTGGCACTGAGGTGCCGTGTAAGGGCATTAAAATCCATTATATGTCAGAGGCCGAGCGTGGGCAGAAATGATTCCGGTGGAGCGTCGAAGGGAAAGGATTAAGTCTGAAGTGTCAAGGGTAATGTTTGCACGCCGCGCCCAAAGGCAAACAGGGGTGCAGCGGAGAGCCGTGACGGGGGGAGGAGGCGTGTGAGGAGCCCAGAGCCCGGCCGAAAGGCCCGGGCAGGCCCGCAGGGGAGCCAAGTGTCCCCCCGGGGTGACGAGAGCAAGCCCGATTACCCGGCAAAGCCTCCGCGGCACACGCGGGCCCCTCCAAGGGCTAAATGCACGAAACTAGTAATTTGTCTACCAAACAGCCACGTGACCCTTGTCAAATGGATTTCCGAGGGTTGGAAGGCTTTTAACACTTCATCGCGCAGCAGGAAAACCCCGACAGCGCTCCGAAGCTGAGGCGGAGGGCGGGGCCAGCCGCTGAGTGGCACAGGGCAGGGACCGGAGAGAGAGAGAGCCCTCTAGCCCCACCTGGCCCCCATGGAGCCCGGCCTTCTTCCGGTCCTCCCCCAGCTGCCCCTCACTCTGTCAGCCTCAGGGTCCCCCAGGAGAGCCGGAGTGGTTACCCACCTGACTGATTCCAGGGCACTTTGGTCATGGGAGGGTGGGCACATCACTTGCTCTGTCTGTGCCTCAGTTTCCTCATTTTGCAAAAGGGACTCATACTATTCCCAACATAATGAGTATGAAAGAAGGTGACATGTGTAGAGGGCTTAGAGTAGTGCCTGGGAGGGGACGTGTTGGCAAAAACTGTCAGCTACCATCCATCCATCCACCCACCCATCCATCCATCCATCCACCCATCCACCCAACCACCCATCCATCCATCCATCCATCCATCCATCCACCCAAACACCCATCCATCCACCCATCCACCCATCCATCCACCCATCCATCCATCCATCCATCCACCCATCCACCCATCCACCCAACCACCCATCCATCCATCCATCCACCCATCCACCCAACCACCCACCCATCCATCCACCCATCCATCCATCCACCCACCCATCCACCCAACCACCCACCCATCTATCCACCCATCCACCCATTCATCCATCCATCCATCCATCCATCCAACCACCCACCCATCCATCCATTCATCCACCCATCCACCCACATGCCCATCCATCCATTTGTCCACCCATCCACCCATCCACCATCCATCCATCCACCCATCCACCCATCCACACACCCACCCATCCATCCACTGAGTCCGATCTGGTATGAGCTGACCACCCCCGCCCCCGGCCGGGGCAGCACCTGAGGTGAGGGGCAAGGGGGACTGCCACTATGGGCCATACTCCACACACACAGCTAACACACAGCTTAGCCAAAATCGAGAAGCTTCCACAAATGTGATCACAACGTAAACCTACACGGGCCGTAAACTTTGTGGAGCAAGGACCGGCTGTCCCGTCGTCCAGCCCCTGGCAGTGGAACTGGCCCGAAGAAAGCGGATCGTCTATACACGTTCGAGCTGAATTGGATCGGGCCTCAAGCCACAGTGGTACACAACAGTTTCTGCAACTACGCGCATCGCAGAACAGAAGAGAAACTCTTTGTACGGACGGGTGCGTCAGAGAACGTTATCGAGAAAGTGGAGACAACCTAGAGGATGGGAGAAAATAGTTGCAAATCACATACCTGGGAAGGGTTTCGCTCCACACTATATAAAGAGCTCCTACAATTCAACAACAAAACGACAAACAACCCATAGAAAAACAGGTACGGGAATGGGATAGATATAAAAAGAATATACGCGAAGAGCCAATAAACACATGAAAAGATGCACAACGTGACTAGTCGTTAGGCCGGTGCGAGTCAAAAGCACAATGAAACAGCACCTCACTCCTCACCTCTGCCAGCACAGAGCCTGCTTGGGATTCTCTCTCTCCCTCTCCCTCTGCCTCTCTCCCTCCTCTGTGCTCTTGCTTGCTCTCTCTCTCTCAAAATAAATAAATAACTTAAAAACAAATAAAAATAAAAATAAAGGGGCACCTGAGTGGCTCAGTCGGTTGAGCGTCCGACTTCGGCTCAGGTCATGATCTCACGGTCTGTGAGTTCGAGCCCCGCGTCGGGCTCTGTGCTGACAGCTCAGAGCCTGGAGCCTGCTTCGGATTCTGTGTCTCCCTCTCTCTCTGCCCTTCCCCTGCTCATACTCTGTCTCTATGTCTCTCAAAATAAATAAACGTTAAAAAAAATTTTTTTAAATAAAAATAAAAATAAAGATACGATCTAGCCATTTCATTTCTAGGCGAATGTCCGAAGACAAATAAGTAAATAAAGACAACAACAACAAAACCAAAAAGCTGAGACCAGGCCTCAAACACATACTCGTATGCAAATTTTCACTGCAGAACCATTCACAACAGCCAAAAGGTGGAAATAATTCAAGGGCCGCTGACAGACAAATCGAGAACCAAAATGCAGGGTTTCCAACCAGTGGTGACGGTCGGGCAACGCTGTGGATGCAATTAATGCCGCGCACTGTGCCCTGAAAACGACTACATTGTTATGTGACGTATATTTAACCTCAATTTGCAAGAACAAAACCAAAAAACCCAAACGCAATTCCCTCGCCTGCTACCCGCCTCTGCCCCAGAAAAAAAAAAAAAGCCCCCACATCCGACGTGTGCCCAATCCCCGTCAGCTCTGCGTTCAACGCACACCTGGACGCCGACCTCCACCTCTCCCCTGACCCGTGTGTCCAGCACCTGGGACCTGGCTTATGGCGACAGCCTCGGGACCGGCATCTGCCCCTCTCCCTCGGGAGCAGCCACAGGGGTCCTGCCCACCCCTAAGCTGTCTCCTGTCCCCTCGGGGGCTAAGTGACCAGAGGCCACCACAGTTGGGACTGCCCCTCCTGCTCGCTCCCCCCCCTCCCCCCGCAGCTCTAGGGCCTTTCCTGCTGCTCCCACTGCCCAAATGCGTGTACCCCAACTCCTTCAGGGGAGCGCTCCCGTCCGTCCGTCAGGGAGGGTTCCCCTGGGCACCCTGTTTAACCCCCACCCCCTTCCCTCCCCTATATGCTCTTTCCTGCTCTACCTGCCTTCATGGGACATGCAGCCGGTCAACACAGTAGGTACGTCACCCTTCCGCAGGGCCGTGCCTGTGTCTTCTCTGCCCCCCAAGCCCCCAGGACACAGTCCCAGGCCCCCAGAAGGCGCTCGGTAACTGTTTGCCGAGCCAGGGAATGAAAGCTTCAGGAGACAACAGGGAGATTCAAGGCGCGGCCAAGGCCGCCCGGGGTTCAGATCCCGCCTCCTACACTTACAGCTCTTGGACTCGGAGTAGCCTCTCTGCGCCTCAGTTTCTTCATCTGTAAGTGGGGAATCCACAGGGTCCCCCTCACAGAGCGAGTGACGCGTGGACGGCGCGGTAAAGGACTTCCACGTCCCCGCAGGCGGTGAAGGGTTCGGCCACTCTTAACTCTCTTTTCCCTCCCCTGCCTTTTCCCTCCTCCTCTTTCCTCCCTCCCTCCCTCCCCTCCTCCCTCTGTGCCCCTGCCGTGGAGACAAGCTCAGGGGCATCCCAGCAGGGTTCTGAGGTGCGTCCAGGAGTGAGCGGGGCACACACACCCAGGGGAGGGGTGCCCACCTCCAACTCCCCCAACTCCCGAAGCCCTCTGGGGATTAATAGTTAATGAGGGAGCCTTTAAAGGCGGCGGAGGGGAAGCGGCCTCGGTAACAATCTGTAACAATCGATGGCTCCGGGGAAGTGAGACCGGGTCCAGGATCTGTCGCAGAACACGCTGGGTCCTACAATTTCACACCTGGGTGGGACGCACCCGGTGATGACGGTGGCGGTGGGGGAGGGGGCGAGTAACAAGGAGCCCCTTCTCGTGCCAGGTGGAGACACCAAGCAGGGAGGCCATGGGCTCAAGCCACGCTCCCGACAACCCTCTGGGTTTGCAGATAAGGCCCAGAGAGGTTGAGTACCTTGGCCACAGTCACACAGCAGCAGGTGGCAGGGCGGGGGGTGGGGATTGAGCTGTCTGACCGCACAGCAAGGCCCTCCCGGGTCAGCGCCAAAGCGGGGTTCGTCTGCAAGTGCCAGGGGCGGCCTCGGGGCCGCCATTGCCCCAAAGGAGCTCGAGAGTGGCGTGGTCCCCGAAGGCTTTGTCACAGTTTCCGGCAGGCCCCTTGCCAGCGGGAAGAGGCTCCCAGGAGCAACTCCAGGAAGGGAGGTGGGGGCGCTGGTCCTAAGGTCTGACACTGTGAGCCCCGAAGCCCGGGGCAGAGGAAGCGGGGAGACCCTCCCTCCTCATCCAGCCCGGATGCCAGTGAGGAGTCCACGGAGTCGTGTCCGCGGTTATGTCTTGGAGCCAACCTGCCAGAGTGTCCCCCCCCAGCTCACCAGCCCCGCCCCCATTTAAAGACTGGAGACCGAAGTGCAGGCCTGAGCTAGTACCCTCTGCTGGGTGCTTCTGCCTACGGTGGGACGAGGCCTTGCCTTGAGGGAGCGGGCTCCGGGCTTGGAACCGCCAGGTGCTGAGTCTGTGGTCTCAGTTTCTCTGTCTGTGTAATGGGGGTGATTGCGCTCCCGCCTCACAGGCTTGGACGGAGGTTTAAACGCGTGAAGGGCTGAATTCTGTGACCAGGCTGAGGAGTCGGGGGGCTCCCGTGACCGGCTGCTTACAGAACGGGTCACGTCTACAACGGGAGCTCCAGGAGGCCACTGGAGAAGGCGGGCCAGCCTGGCCGGGAGGCCCCTTGTCTCCTGCACCCGGCTCCGGCCCGCAGGGTCCCTCTCTCTTCTCCTGGGCCCTTCACAGGAGGAGTACACAGCGCTACTTCTAGAAAGACACCAAATCGGGCTGTTTACGGAGCAGGGTCAGGATGCTTTCCTCCGTGGGAATCCGGAAAGAAAAAAGGGGGGAGGGGGAGAAGGAATAAAAAGGACTTCCCAGCTCCAGTTAGCGGCTCCCAGCCGGTGGTGTTCTGATTGCAAGGCGCAGGGTCCTAACCGGGGCCCCGGGGAGGGCGCAACTCCGCTGTATAATTAAATAAAACCCAGCACTCGGAGCCCCTGTCACCGTCCCGCTGGCGCTGAGGTCTGTTTAATAACCTCTGAACTGGGAGGGAAAAATCGCCCAGGAAACACCGCTTGGGTCATTTATTTTAAAATTATTGGTATAAAAATATCCAGGGTCGTGATTTATGTGCAGGGAGGGGCCCAGGAAGTCGGGGGCTCCCCCCTCCCAACTCTGTTCAAACCTCATTTGTCCCCCCCGCGCCCCCCCCCCCCGCGCGCGGCTCCTCCGTAGTTTCCATTAAGACTTCAAGCTCGGAGTTACTTTATATCGCAAATAAATCTCCGCAAGAGCACGGAAATATGATGTGTATTAATAGCGCCTGTAAAAACATCCGAAAACCTTCCGTCCGCCGGGGCCGGGGACGCGCGGCTGGGAGGCGCTCTCCCGGGACTGGGGGCGCGCGGCCCGCCCCGCACATCCCGCCCCCGGCCCGGCCAGGGGGTCTGTCCGCGGGGGACCCCGGCGACCCGCGGCCCGCAATGCCCTCCCCCCTCCGCCCCTGGCCAGGGAGCGGCACGGGGTGGGTCCCCAGCACGGAGACGGGGGTCCCCGCGAACTGCCCCTCGTGCGCCCCTCGTCCCGGGGCAGCGGCCGTCCCCGGGCGCCCCCGACGCCGGCGGCGCCGCGCCAGGGTCCCTCACCCCCTCCCCCCGGCCGCGCCACCCCCGGATACTCACGGGCTGCCGGGGCTTCCTTGGGGGACAGCCCCTCGAGGCCGATGTCGCCCTCCAGCATGGCGCGGCTCGCTGCCCGGTTCCGGGGCGCCTCAGCCGCAGCGCGCCCAGGAGAGGGGGCGGCGAGGTGCCCCCCAGAGGTCTTCGGGCGCTCCGAGGGCCGGGGTCGAGAGCCCCGCTAGGGAGGGGACGGTACCCCTCCTCCTCCTCCACCTCCTCCTCCTCCTCCTCCTCCTCCTCCTCCTCCTCCCGGACGCAGGACGCGAAGCCGCGCGCACCCGGAGCCAAACTTGGCCGCCCGCGCGCACCGCCGCGCCGCTCCTCCCCCTCGGCCTTTTGGGCTGGGGGTCCTGGCCAGCCTCCCCGCCCCCGGAGCTACCTGCCGACGCCGCCCTCGCCCCGCCCCGCGCTCGGCGCGACGCCCCGGCCGCCACCCGGACACCGCGCGCGCGGGCGCGGGACTCTGGCGCGGAGCAGCGAGCCCGGCCCGCGGGCCCAGCCCGCCCCCGGCCTCCCGCGGCCCCGGGCGCGTCCCCACCCGCCCCCCGGCCGGCTTATCAGTCGGGGCGGCCACGCGGCGCCCCGGCGGGGCGCCCGGGGAAGGGGTGCTGGCGGGGGGAGGGGCAGCGACTCATCCCCGAGAGAGGGCAGGGTGGGCGCAGACCGCGTGGTCGGCCCCCTCCCCCGGGCGGCAGGACCCCAGAACTTTGCTCCGGCAACTCCTCCCAGGAGGAGGAGGGAAGCGCAGGGGTGGGAAGGAGATACGGAGGTGGCAGGGCAAGTGCTCGCTCGGCCTGAACTTGAACCCTGGCGAGTAGAACTCAGGCCTCTGGGCAAAGTGCGAACTGTCCCCAGTAGGAGGGGTCAGTCGTCTAAGGACTCTAGTATAGCGAGGCAGAGAGAACTTGGCCGGGGGCGCTGGGGAGGGGGCGTCTTGTGACCCACGTCCTGGGGGGGCTCCTGGCTGGGCCGGAGGAGGCACCCCCTCCTGCTTAGAAAGCAAGGTCTGACCAATTCGGGGACCTCCCAGACAGCACAGATACAGGCACCAGAGAGGGCTCGCGAATCAGGGGCAAGGCGCCTCCCGTGGCCACAAACCCCACATCCCTGACACCTCCAGATAAATACAATAAATTCTGAGGCAGAACTGCCCTAAACAAAACGTTCAGCCGCTCCGTGACCGCAGCGCGGGTGGCGATTTGGAAAGGTCATCCCACGCTTTCTGCACCCCGAGGAGGAGATAGGCTGGTGCCCGGAGCCAGCCCACCCCGGGGACCCCTGGACCGCCTGCCCGTTACCCCACGCCCCCCCCCCCCCCCCCCCCCCCGGCTTCGGGTGGCCCCGAGTGAAGACAGACCCAACCAGCCCCTGGAGCCAGACCCCGTACACGTGGGAAGCTACGCTTCCCGAGGAGAGGCAGCCCCCCCTCCAGCCCCCCGGCCTGCTGTCACGGTCCCGGTCCCCGTGTGCGCTGCTGTGGGCGGAAACCTCCCCGGTTGTAGCGGGCAGACCGCAAAGAGACGGCTCCGGCCCCAGGCCCAGGTTCTTCCCCGCCCCCTCCCCCAAGCGCGGTAAACAGAGAGGAGCTTCGAGCCCTCCCCCTCCGGCCGGTCAGGGCGAAAGGTCACTGCCCTCGCCCTCAGCATTTATCTCGTTTTTAGCCTGGACCAAGGGTTTGGGAGACGAGGCACCCGGTGGGATTTCTGAGTGGCTCGCCCGGGGAAGAGTCGGCGAGACGCCCCAAGATGTGTGCCGTGTGCCCGGCGGGCAGAGGAGGCTGGATGGGGACCAAGTGGGCGGGGCCACGTGAACCGCTCTGAGCGGTTCCATCCGACCCCAAACCACTGCGGTGCAGGAACGGAGATAAAAACTCATTTTTCTTGGAAGAGTCCGATGGCCAGTGTGCTGCATGGCAAGAGCTGGGTTGTATAAAAACACAGAGAAACTTCGAGAGTGCTAACCCCTGGAACCGTGAACTATAAACCAAAAAGGCTCAGGGGGGGAAAATGTAAATAGGGACCAGGGCTATTTTTAACCCTCATTGTTTACCTTCTCGGGGCAGGGATGGGCTCTTGTAGATTTCGCCAGCTTTAAACGCAGGTTACTTAATGCATTATTATTAGCAGAAATATGTTGAGCAACCATTAATAGATGTTGATTCATTCCAATTGAAGCCATTTTTCTTCTTTTCATTTCCTTGGCTCCAGTTAAGTTGGGTTCTGGCGAAGCCCTTCAGCCGCGTCCAGCGTGTGCAGAAAAAGCCGGTCTTAGATCCAGACCGTTTAAAAAGATACTTAATCCGATCCAGCTCAAAGAGAGGGTTCGGTGAATACCGGAACCGGCGCGGTTGTACAAAGTCGGCCTCAGCGGCTGGTTCGGTACACGGTGCCACGCGACCAGAACGCGGCAGGCCGGGGGGCCGCGCGGGGCGAGAGCCCGGAAGAAGGGGCATCGGGGGTCCCCCCAGGCCGTTTTGTGGGAGCCCCGTGCGCCCGCAGCAGTCGGGAACCGCCTGCGGGAGCAGGGAGATGTTTGTGTCAAAAGCGGAGCCGGGCGCGCGGGCTGGCACGCCCATGTGGGGGCCGTCATTACAGGACACGGGGGTCATCGCCAGCACACAGCTTGTAATTATGGGAAACGGTTTCCCTTTTCGGGGAGGCTGCCACGGAAGAGAGAAGGCAGCCGTGGGGTGAGGCTCCGGCCAGCGCTCATGCCCTGGGGTTGGCCCGAGTTTAAAATAGGCTCTGCAGGGTGAGGCCCGGGACAGGCTTGTTCTCCCAGCCCCTGGGCCTTATCACACTGTGGGGGGGGGGGGGACGGGGGACCTCCTAGAGACCCCGACCCGGCACACGACTCCAGGCCACGGCACTCAGGTCTCGCTGCTCCCAAATGCTGCCCTGGACGGCTGGGAGGCCAGAGCTCACTTGACCAGCAGAGTCGCAGCACCTAAAGCCACCCCGTCTGCAGACCTCGGCGTATCACCTCCGGTGACCCAGGGCCCTCGGATAAGCCAGGAGATGCCCAGATGTCACAGACGCTCTGTCCCCCCCGTTATTCTTCTGCTGAACACGAACAGGGGCCCGGGTCACTTAAATACTGACTTCTTGTAATCACAGGAGGTCTGTTTTCAATTCGGCCTGGTTCTTTGGGCACCTGCTGCGGGTGGGGCCCCGATTCAGGGTCGGTAGGCGGTGGGGGGGGGCAGGAGGAGCCAGAGGAGGCAACAATAAATAAACGTTAAAAAAATTAAAAAGAAATTGTTTTGGACACTCGTTTATTGCTGAGAGACAGAGAGAGACAGAGCACGAGCAGGGGAGGGGCAGAGAGAGAAGGGGAGACACAGAATCTGAAGGAGGCTCCAGGTCTGAGCTGTCAGCACAGAGCCCGACACGGGGCTCGAACTCGTGAACCGTGAGATCATGACCTGAGCCAAAGTCGGACGCTTAACCGACTGAGCCTCCCAGGCGCCCCAGTTTTTGTCCTTTTACGAGTGGCTGACGTCACTCAGTACAATGTCCCCAAGGTTCGCCCATTTATAGCACGTGTCAGAACTTCCATCCCTCGTAAGGCTCATCAGACTTCATTTTCACAGAACCCGCTGTGGCTCTTGGAGAAGGGGAGGTGGAGTCTCCGGCCGTAAGCGGAAGGTGCTGTTTTAATAAGCACGGTAGCAATGCGTGAGGCTCGGGTCTACCTGGACGCTCTGCCCTGGGGCCCTGAACTTGACCCCGTGACCCTGGGCGGAGGCGAGAGACCTCCGGGCAGCAAACGGGCAGCAAACCGAGCCTCCTCTTTGACACACTCCAAAAGACCGAGCGGGAGAGGACTGAGCTGCGCCCTCACCAGGTGCTGCAAAGGCCCTGTGGCCCCCTACACTGGTTCCCTTTGCCCCGAAAGTAGGTTTGCAGAACGCGGGTGCTGGGGGTGCTGCGTTTGGGGAGATACCAAAAATAGCAACGGTTGCTTCCGTGCATGACGAGGGTTTGTGGGCGACACCGCGGCCCCCGTCGCGTCTGCCGTCTGTCCCTTCTGGCTGCAGGAGGGCAGCGCCTGGTCACGGAGCTGTCGGAGGGACACGGTCACCCTGGAATTCCACGTTTGCTCTGCTGTTTTCCATCTGCGTTTTCATCCCCACTTACGGCCGAGGAAACCGATACCCGGACAGGGGCACGGCTCGCCTGAGCCCACGCGGCTAGCTGGTATGGGTCAAGTCCAGCCCAAGAGATAGATTCTAGAACTTTCTAGTCACCTCCAGAACGCTTTCCACCACACCATGCCAACCTTCTAGTTGAACTCAACACGTTACGACCAGGAGAATCCAAAGGCTTCAGAAACACCAGAAAAACCATTGCATTCGGTCCCTTTAATCTGCTGTGTCCCAAATCCGGCCGGGGCCCCTTGGCCTCTCCTCCACCTTCCCGTTGTTTGTTTGTTTTCGGGATGAAGGAGCCGCAGGCCCTGCGGGGAGCCGCGCAGCCCACGGCCTTCCAGGTATGACTAACATATTGAGGCCTGCTGACCCCGAGGCTGCCCACATGGCTTGAGTTTGGGGAATTAAACAGACGCTAATTAACGGTGCAAATATTTACACTCAGTGCCCCATCAAAGAATAAACACACAGCCCGTTTTTTTGTGTTTTTTTTTTTTTAAGAGTACAGAACACCAATGCCAAGGCTCTTGGCAATCAACCAGAGGTGAGCTTATGGGCTCTGGTTGTTTTAAGTTATTCGAAGATGATAGATTTATACTTAAAGTCCCTTCTAGAATTCGACACAGCCCACAGCCGGCGGGTCACGCCTCCTCCTCCCCCTCCGCCTCCCCCAAAGGCCAAAGGAGAGCTCGGTCTTCCCTCGGTGGAGACTATCCGGCTCGCACGCAACCGTCCAGGACAAAACGCCTCCCCGGACAGAAGGATCGCTTTACCCGGGGTTTAGTTGTAAGATAAAACAGTCGAGAAGGCCGTCGGGCGGCCGCCCCTCTGGGGAGTCTGTCTCCGCAGCCGGGGCCTCTTTCAGGGGCTGCGCCCACAAAAACCTGAGACCCCGCTGTCTGATTGGGCTGCTGGGGCGAGGCCCGGTGGGCCCAGGAGAGCGGCTGCGCCCACACCGCCCCCTCGGCTTCGGCGCGGGGCCGGGGGATCAGGACTCCCTCCCAGGGAAAGAGAACACCGGGCCAGGCTGCCCTTGGGGACGCCCGCGGGGCTCCTTGGGCGTCCCCTGGCGAGGTCCCCTTCCTCCAGCAGCCGCAGTATGCAAATGGCCACAGCCCTGGGAGGACACTGTTCACAATCATTCCCCCCACCGCCCCCAGTCCCGGGCTCCCGATAACACTTTCCCAGACTTTCGGAGGCAATCCGAGCCGGAAAACTCCACCCGGCTGCCTCCTAAGGGCTCAGAGGCCCGAGGACACTCTGCCCACGGCGCCCCGGGCGGGGGCGTGCACAAAGCCACCGTAGCCTCGGGGGACAGTCCTGTCCTGGAGTCCTGCTTCCAATGTCCCTAAAAAGCCGAGGAGGGTAGGTTCGTGTCCCCAGGCCACCCTTCTGCTTCCCCATAGGATGCGTTTGATTGAAAAGTCTCCCACTCTGAGAATCGGCAGACCAACGTCCTCGGGGCCCAGGGGCGCAGGCTGGCCTGGCGGGCTTGGGAGGTGGGTCGGCCTGCGGCTGGGGTCCCGGGTGGCCAGACGGGCTGGGCTGTGTCCCCTCCGCGCCCCCTCCCCTCAGCCCGCTCTTGCGTCCTGCACCCTCCAGCCAGCACAGCGGCCTTGCGCAGTCAGCGGCACCCACGAGCGCTCAGAGCCGCATCCTGGGAGGTGGGACAACTCCCCCCCGCCCCCAGCCACGACTCCACGTTTGCCGAACGTTTACTGTTTCCGTGGTCTTGGCTCACGGGGCACCAGCACTTGCGCCTGCGTGGGCCTGACAGGCCCTCCTCTTGGAACTTCAACCCAAAGGGTGTCATAGCCTTTGGGGTGAGGTGAGGGCTGCCTTCCCGCTCTGGACGATGGCGCCGCTCAGCCCCGGAGCAGCAGGGGAGAGGAGGGGGAGTGTGGGCGGGGATGGCGGGTCCCAGGCTTTCTCACTGTGGCCTCCGCAGCCCTCCTCAGACGCAGCCTCCCTGTCTCATCCACCGCCCGGGGGTAGCACAGGGCGCCCATCTCTGGGGGCGGGGACGAGGATGTAGGGGACCCAAGCAGGGAGTCCCTGGCCCAGCCTCCTTCAAGCTCTCGCCGTGAAATGCCAGTCAGGGCCTGATGGCTCCGGCCGCAGGGGTTCGTATGAGTCAGCTCCAGCCGCGTAACAAACACCACAGCTGGGAACTCACACAATAGACTCGGACTGTCTCCCGGTCCTGGAGGCCGGAGCCCGAGGTCCAGGCAGGGGCAGGGCCGGCCCCCCCAGCCCCTGCCGAGGCCTCTCTCCTCGTGTGTGGACAGCCGTCCTCCCCCTGTGTCCTCACGGGGCCGTCCCTCCACGAGTGTCTGTGTCCTGATCCCCTCTTCTTACCAGGACCCCGGTCACACAGGATCAGGGCCACCGTGGTGACCTCATGTCACCTTAACCACTTCTGTAAAGACCGCTCCCCCTCCAGATACTGTCACGTTCTGAGGTGCTGGGGTTCAGGACCCCAACACAGGAATCTGAGGGCACAATTCAGCCCCTACCAGGTTTAATGAAGGACAGTTACAGAGGCTCGGGTCAGGGTCGGGGTTCAGCAGGGGGTGATGAGGCACCCCCACGATAGCAACCAGGGGAGCTGCTCTCGGGAGGGCCAGGGGTTGGGGCCAGGGCCCCAGGAGGCTGGGCTGGGGTACAGAGCTGCAGCCTCCGGGACACGGGCCTCCGCCTGCTGGAGAGGCCAGAGGAACAGACTCCCTGCCGTCTCTGTCCTCCTGTCCTCTGTTCTGATGACCGAGTGTTTGGAACCCGGAGGGTGACAAGTGAGCACACTCCACAAAGGCCATCTCCCCCTTCCCGCCCCTTCTCCCAGGGTGCAGAGTGGGGCAGGGCCCCGAGGGAGCTGGGGACAGACGGGAGCTGGGGACAGACGGACACCCTCGGTCCAAGCGTTCAGACTCCAACCGTGTGCACGGCTCCACAAACCAAACAAGCCGGAATGCACGAGAAGAAACACTCCGGTCAGCCACCGCGCCCGCAGGTTTTGAGCGAACCCTTCCACAACGCAAGTCACTATTCCTGGTGGACGGCCCCCAGCTTCTGTCGGCTCACGGGAAATGCCGCTGGTTCTGGACTGGGGGAGCCGTCCGGAGCAGTTTGTCCAGAGAGCGCGCGGCCCAGCACCTCACTCCGCTTCCCACTTGGGGGACCCCCGGGTGTGGCCTGGGTGGACATGGAGCCCACGCTTCCGTAAGGCGGCGGGAAGTCCTCTAGCCTCGGCTCCCGGACACCTGGGCCGTGGACACGTGACACCAGTGTGGCCAATCAGACACGCTCGTGAACGCTGCCCCCACCACTCCCTGGACCAATCAGACAGGCTCGTGAACGCTGGCTCCCCCACCCCACCTCTCCCCGCACCAGAGGGCAGAGCCAGGACCGTCTCTGGTCTCCGCTAGGGTGTCGGGCACCTTCCCCCGGAGCCGCTGGTGTGGTCTTGTCTCGAGGACAATTTGAACTGTGCAACAGCTCTCATTCCCCTCTTAGCACGGGCTGCTGGGAGTGTCGGGGACAGTCTGGGGTGACGCCTGGAGCAGGTGTTTGGGAAAACGTGCCCCCCGCAGGCCAGCCCCGCGTCCTTCGATCCGGTGCCAGGCCAAGAGCGTGGGGGGGGGGGATCCCGCTTGCCACCCGACTCGCCCCCACCCGCCCTTGGCCGACTCGGCCGGCTCGGGCAAGAGTTCTTCCTTTCTGGTTCCTTCCGCCAGACGGAGATCCAGGCGGGCAGGACGAGGCGGAGCAGCCCGTGTCAGCAGCAGGCGCCAGGCGTGCTTTGCAGCCACTCAGCTTCCAGAACCTTCCCCGCGCCTCACTGTTTGTACGATCCCCCCGCATTCCTGTGTCTTGCAGAGCTTCAGAAACCTTGGTAAACTGCCTCGGAACCCCTTTGGAACCAGGCAGAATCCGGAACGCACCGGCCCCGCGGAAGCCACGCGCCGACGGCTCCCGGGACGGCGAGCACGGGGAATTAAAAGTGGTTTTCATCTTTAATAGCGTCTTCTGCGACCGGGAGAAAATACTTGGAAAAGTAAAAGGCCTCAGGCCGTAAGTATTTACGGAGGCCTCTGTCGCCCTGCACCGGCTCAGACGTCCAGGGCGCGGGGCTTAACGAAGGTCGCACCGCCCTGGGAATGACAGTCATACGCGGGAGACGGGGACTAAGCCGTAACCTGCTGGAGAGCGAGGGGGCTTGAGGGAGAATGGGGCGGCCTGCGGGGAGAGCGTGCGGGTCCCCGCAGGCGGGGGTCAGGAAGGGACGTTTGCGAGAAGACCTGGGAATCGGGGCGGGGGCCTTGTAGGGCATCTGAGGAGGCACGGTCCGGGCACAGCTGTGCAAAGGTCCTGAGGGCAGCTGGCCTTCGCTTTTCCAACCCGCCTCACTCCCTCGGGACGGAGGAGAGATTTATGGACGCGTCTGCGGGATGATCCCAGGTGACTGTTGATTTGGCGTATTTACACGGAACTCTCTTATCACCGCGCGCGGGTGAAAGCGGCGAGACCCGTTGGTCGGGGATTGCTTTACAGCCCCGGGGAGGCGACACCCGTCAGGTGACCACGGCGCCTCGCGGTTTCCAGAGCCGGGGAGGGCGGGGGACACGGGGGCGCGGGCGAAGCTTCGGCGGGAAACCAGGCCGTCCGTCGTCCGTGAGGCACTCGCTACCTGCCACAGGCTCTCGAGTGGCTACAAGGTGTGTACCCAAATGACCACGCACCTGCTTAGCGGAAAGTTCTGGGCGCCTGGCTCCCTCTGCCCGCGTTAGTGAGGGACGGCTAGCCGCGAGGACCCGCCGTCCCACTTACAGACGAGAGACTGAGGCACAGAGGGAGGAAGGGAAAGCCAAGGCCCCGGCCAGTCGCTGGCCCGCCGGGAAGGACCAGGGCAGGGGCTCTCCCCAAATCTGCGCCCGTTGCCCCCCAGTGCGTGTGCTTTGCCTTTTTTCTTTTTTTAAAATTTTTAACGTTTATTTATTTTTGAGAGAGAGACAGAGTGTGAGCAAGGGAGGGGCAGAGAGAGCGGGAGACACAGAATCCGAAGCAGGCTCCCGCCTCTGAGCTGTCAGCACAGAGCCCGATGCGAGGCTTGAACTCACGGACCGCGAGATCATGACCTGACCCCAACTCAGACGCTTAACCGGCTGAGCCACCCAGGCGCCCCTGCCTTTTCTTAAAAGACCTAGTTTTTAGCTGGCGTGTAACTACCCAGAACCAATGCTGCTGGGAGGAGCCACCCTCCTTCGTGGCTCCCTGTGGCTGTGGAACTGAGCGCAGGCAGGGGCGTGGGCCACTTCCAGAGAAGGAGAGCGCCTTTCGCTACCTTTTCTCTGTCCTGTGCCGGAATGCAGATCTGATGGCTTGAGCTCAAGCAACCATCTTGGGTCATGAGGTGGGATGCCTCTTACCGAGCACGGCAGAGCAAGCAGCCTGAGAGAAGGGCCCTGGGTCTCTGAAGACCTCCTGAACCGCTCCCCCCCAGTCCCGGGATCCTGAAATCCCTACCGCTGGACTCGTCTTATACAAGAGAAAAGTCACCTCCAGCGTCTTAGAGGGAACTTTTCCTCCCCTTGCTGCTGAGTCCGCAGCCGCCTTCCCCTCAACCCGCCGTTGATGCAACTCGATCGTCAGGACAGAGATGAAGAAAGAGCCGCGGAGTGGGGCGTGCTCCGGCCAAGGTCGCAGATGGTCACCAGCGTTTCGTTTCAAACCTGCACGAGGTCACTGCTGAGGCAAATGGTCCCCCACCTCCTGAGAGCTGGCCAGGACCGGGGCCATGCCAGTTCCCGGGAGGACTGACCGATGAGGCGGTGACACTTTGAAGCCCTTGGCCCCATGGCTGCTGTCAGCCCAGCTCCGCCCCGCCCTCCCCGAGGACTCGAGCAGCGCCTGGTTCCTCGACCTGACTCCGTGCGGCCGGACGCGAGGACCGGTGGTTCCGGTGAAGCTTTGGATGTGGTCGCCGTGCCGGGGGCCCCTCGGCCGAGAGAAGCCCCTCGTCCTGTCTGTCCGCGCTTCCAGTGGGCAGAGCCTTTTCTGTGGCCCGAGGACACGGCGGCCGACCCCCCCTCCCTGCCTCTGACCTTCGGCAATTCCGAACCGCCTGTCGGGGACCCGTCCTCCGGCCGACGAGGGGAGACGCGCTCGGCCCGGCCACCCTCTGCCATCGGGTCTGGAGAAACTCCGAGCTGCCTCTGCTCCTCGTCCCGAGAGCCGGCGGCCGCACTTCGAGGTCCCTCGTGGCCGAGAGACAGCCAATTGCTCAGCAGCCACGCGGCAGGCGAGGCGGGAGCCGGAGGCAGAGGGAGCCCTTCCCAGCTCCGGCCCCCACGACGAGCCTCCCCGGGGAGAAGCTGCCACGCACGCCCTGTCCTGTTGCACCAGCTACGCGGCCCCAGACCGACCCTGTGCCCCGCCCTCCACCACCCTTCCCAGCCTCCTCCCTAGGAGGAAGTCTCCACGCACGCCCTGAAAGGGAATCCATGGGACTTTGGGGACAGCTGGAGAAGGGGCGTGGCTTATCACCGCCCGCATGCACCCCTGCCCTCGTCAGGGACCAGCCCCGTGCGCCCTGCAGCCTTTGCTGTCCCACGGCTTCCAACATCCGGCAGTGCAGCCGGTTCCCGTTTAGTCAAGAGTCACCTCATTTATACTAGGGTGTGACTGACCCACACACGTCTGACTGCTTCCCATTGCAGAGCCGGTGTTACAATCGGGGGCCCTGTCCCTAGGGCTTCGTGACAAAGACGTGAAGACTGACGGAGGCAGCTGCCAACAGCCCGCGAGGGGTCTTCCCAGGGGATGGTTCCAGTTTAACTGGGCCGCGGCGGGAGAAAGCCCGGGGCTGTGCCGTTAGTGCAGGAGTGTCGCGTGCTGGATGGAAATCCCACTCCCGAGGTGCTCCAGGGAGAGGCGGAGGCTGGGGTCTGAACCCCCGGGGCCCCTGGAGATTGGCGCACTCACCCCCCCCCCCCAGGTGCACACGGTGCGGACGCCCGGCCCCGGCCCGTCCCCACCGGGACCTCGCAGGCAGCCTCCCGGGTCCCGCCGTCGGCGCCGCCCTGTCAGGTTCAAGGCTCGTGCATTCGCCCTAAGATTGGGCATTTCCCGGAATTTCTAGACCCGCACCCGCCCTCCTCCTCTGTGGGCATCAGGCCAGGCCCCCCCCCCACACCAGCGGCCTGCCTCACGGATGACAGAGCCATGTCACCGCACCTCTGACGCGGCCGTCGGACGACCACCTCGCAGGAAACGGGGCCCGGACCGTCTCTGCGTACGGAGCTCGCGATCTTGGCAATCCTGTGTCGCCGTTTGTGGGCTTTTCCGTAAACATCCGATCGGCTAACTCGCATTCCCCCTCCCTCTGCCTTGACTCTCAGACGCTCCGAGAACAAACCAAAAATAAAAATGCGCCCTTTTCCAGCGAATTCGGCCGTGTTGGCAAATTCTCGCTCTGTCCCCCTCGGCCCTTGGAGGCTGTCTCCCAGAGGAGGGGCCCTGGGGACGGAGGAGCCTCCTGTCCCAGCTTCGGCCACACAAGTCTCTGGGAGGGGAGCTGTCCCGCGGGCTCTGACCACCGACCCCCGGGGGGAAGCTCGGGGTGGGGGTCACCAGAAACCCCCTCCCTGGCCACCGCACGCCCCTCTGGGGAGCCAGGGGACACCAGCCAGGCTCCAGGTTCATCCGCCCTTTCGTTCGCCTGGAGGTGGAGTGAGCCGTCCGTCCACTCATCCATCCATTCGTTCCATAATCAGAGGGCGGACGGTGGGGCTGGCCCCACGGGACCGGAGTCTAGGGGACCCGAGTCTTAGACTGGCGGCTGGATTCCCATGAGACCAGAGCTGGGCTCCGTCCCAGAAAGGCCCTCTGCCCTGCCACCACCACCCCCCCGTGCCCTCCAGCTGGTCCCCTGATGCCAGGAAGGCCCTCGGAGGCCCCTGCTCCCCCAGCCCCGGCAGGGGCCCCGCTGGGAGTCTCCGGCAGGAAGCTGGCGGCCTGGGGACGCGGGGCTTGCCGTGCTCTGTCCCTGAGCTTCCAGGGCCCGGGCTGCCTGGAAGGGAGGGACAGGCGGCCCCCCCACCCCCCGACGTGAGCGCCCACTCGCTCACCAGGCGGGAGCCACACGGCACGCGCTGCTCAGAACAGAAACCGCTCGTTCTGCAGGAGTCGGGGCCCAGGGGCGGGGGCCAGCGGGCCTCTTCCATCTCAGTCCCCGCACTACGTCCCCTCCCTCTGCACAGGGGCGACCTAGGGGTCCCGGAGCAGGCTCTGGAGGGAGGCGGCTGGGCTCCCGCGCTGCCCCACCCCTGCCGCTGTGTGACCCTCTGGCGAGCGGCTCTGCCTCTCTGGGCCTCCCCTTTGCCCGTCCGTCCATCCGTGAAATGGGATGGAAACAGCCCTTGGCACTTGGCGGCGCCGCGCTGTGCTTAGAGCCCCCGACTCGTTCGGACTCCTGCGTTCCCGCCCTTCCTGCGGGCCGACGCCATTGGAAACCCGGTTTTACCAACGAGGGCACCAGGGTGCAGAGAGGGGAGGCAGCTGGCTCTGGAGGGTCCAGCCGATACCTGAGAGAGTCGGGATCTCACGTGGGGGTCGGGGGCTCAGACACCTCATGGCCTAAAGGCTCAGCGGAACGTCGGGTCCACAGTTAGAGGTCAACACAGGCAGTAGATGGTTTGCAAGCGGGGAGGGGGGGGGTTGTCCTCGAAGGACACTGGGCGGCATCTGGAGACATTTCTGGGCGGTCACAACCGGGGGCGGGTGCTGCTGGCCTCGACTGGGAGGAGGCCACGGGGGCCGTGGAACACGCCACGGGGCACGGCACAGCCCAGAGACAAGGAGCAGTCCGGCCCCCATGTCCGCGGTGCTGGGGCCGAGGAGCCTGCGTGGAGATCGCCGCTTCCAGCAGGGGCTCGGCCCCCAGGCGCCCGTGCGTGAACAAACCCACGGCCGGGCCTGCCCATCTCCGGGGGCGCTTGCCCCGCTCGCGGCCCAGGCGCCGCCTGGAAGCCGCGCCCTCGGGGACCGAGACGGCAGACGGCGCGTCCCGCCCGGGCCCGGCTGAGCTCCCCGGACCCCCGCCCCCGTCCCCGCGGACCCCGAGCTCCTCACCGGTCAGCAGAGGGTCCAGCACGGTCTCCTCCATCTCCCGAGCGGTGGCCTCCGGTGCGTGCCGGCTCCCCGCGGCAGGTGGGGTGGCCGGGGCCGCACGCCTCTGCACCCAGATCGCGGGCGGGGTGGCGGAGGCCGCTCCCGAGGGTGAGCAGGGTTTGCAAAGTGAGTCAGCGGGGCGAGAGGGCTGGCGGCCAGGTGTCGGTCGTGGGCTAATCATTAACACGCAGTCACGTCCCTGGGACCCCACGGACCCTCGGGCAGAGCCTCCGCCGGCCTTGACCGCGGTCCCGGGGAGCCCGTCCCACCAGGTCCCGCGCTTGTCTGCGGAAGGGGAGGGTCGGCACCCTCTTCCCCCCACCCCCGCTCACGTGGCTTCAGCTCTGACAGGTCAGGGCCACGGCCCATGTCAGACGGCCCCTCCCTGCTGCTCTTGCCTCAGCGCCTCCTCTGTTCCCCATGCCGTGCCAGGCACGCGACACACGTTACCGCCTTGCATAGTCTCCCCACCCTGCGAAGGAAGAGTGAGCGCGCCGTGGACGCTGGCTGGGCGCCGTGTCCCCGGGCCGTGCGTCCAGGCCCAGGCCCCTCGCCTGGGTCGTCACCGGCGTGGAAGCGTGTGGCGGCGCGGGATGAACGGCGGTCGGGAGACTTGGCCAAAGCCGCAGGGCAGGGTGGTCTCAGCACGGCGGGTCGGCCCCCCGGGGACGTGCTCTTTCGGAGCCTCACCTTCGGTCCTGGGATTTATCCATCACCTGGGGCTGTGCCTCACGCCCCCTGCAGGCGGGTGGGTTTCAGGGCCGCAGTGCCGGGGAAGGGGGGCGGCCGCGGTCTCCACCACCGCACCCCTGCCGAGCTGCCCCACGTTCCAGCAGCGACACGGCCGCGAGCGTCCATCCTCTCCTGACCCGAGGAGGGGCGTGAGGGTGCGGGCGTGCTGGGGGGTGGCGAGGAAGCCACCGGGGGCAGGGGAGGCCCTGCCCACGGAGCCTCCTAACGGGTGCCCGAGGTTTACACCTGTCTGATTATTAACACCAACTACTAAATCCTGGCCCGCCAACCAGGGGGCCATTTGGGGGCTTCGGGGCCGGAAGGCTGAGGACCGAGGGCTGCTCACCTCCCCAGAGATCGGCTCTGGACGCAGGGTTTGGCCCTGGCTCCCTCGGCCGCCGTAAACCCATCCTGCTCCCACTCCAATGGGTTTTTTTTTTTTTTTTAATATTTGTGTGTTTTTGGGAGAGCGCGAGCGGGGGATGGGGGGCGGAGAGAGGGGGACGGAGGGGCCGAGGCAGGCTCTGCACACACAGGCCGACAGCAGCGGGCCCAGTGTGGGGCTCGGACTCACGGACTGGGAGACCATGACCCGAGCCGAAGTCGGACGCCCCACCGACCGAGCCGCCCAGGCGCCCCAAGATTGTTTTTTTTAAGATTTCATCTTTAAGGAATCTCTACACCCATCGTGGGGCTCGAACTCACAAGCCCGAGATCAAGAGTCACATGCTCCACCGACTGAGCCAGGCACCCCCCCCTCCCCAGTGCGATTCAAGCGAGATAAATCAGAGACTGCCCTGGGGAGAGACGCGATAATCCACCTCATTCATTCATCCACTCACTCGCTTTTCCAGAAAACGTTTCCTGAGCTCCTGCTCTGTCTGCAGGCAGAGAGCAGAGGACAGACAGCCTCAGTCCCTGACATCAAGCTAGGTATGAGACAGTCGAAGGGTCTCGTGGTTAAAGAATCCCATTTTTTTTTACTGTTTATTTTTAAGAGACAGAGCATGAGTGGACGAGGGACAGAGAGAGAGGGAGACACAGCATCCGAAGCAGGCTCCAGGCTCCCAGCTGTCAGCACAGAGCCCAACGCAGGGTTCGAACCCACGAACCGTGAGATCATGACCTGAGCTGAAGTCGGACGCTCAACCGACTGAGCCCCCCGGGCGCCCCCGAGAATCCCATTTTGAAGACCTCGCCTGTTGGACTTGGTCTGTAGGACCGGCGCCCTCCCGGCTGGGGAAGGCCGTCTCACCGACGGCACCGGGCGCAGCGAAGCTGGCGGAGCCCCCGGGTGGCGCCCCAGCGGGTGAGGCGAGACCACACACGGGGCACACACGCCAGAGCGTCGAAGCTTTGTTCGGCACTTAAAGCCCCCTAACGGGTTCCCGAGGTTCACACACATCTGCTTATTGCGTCAACTGCTAAAGCCTGGCCCACCAGCCCCGCGCCTGCCTTCATAGACGCGGTGGGGACAGGAGGGTCCCCCGCAGCTCCCTGCGGCAGCCGCCACAGCCTTACTTTGCCACCCCATCCTCCGGGCAGAAGAGGACGCCTCACCCACGGAGCCCCACGGGCCGCGCTGAGCGAGGCGCTTCTGTTTTCCCTCGAGCCGCGGGACAGGGCCCCCCCGGCCGTCTACATCGTGTCTCTGGAAGTTCAAAGCCGGGCTCCGCCACCCGGCTGCCCGCAGGAGAGACGGGGTTGCCTCGCAGGTCTGTCAGTGTCTTTAAAAACTGACAAACGGTTGTTTCTACGAGGAACTTCTGATGGGCTTCGGGCAGAGTTCTCAGACGTGGGGACCCGGGAGGCCTCCCGAAGCCCGTCCCTCCCCGGGGCCCTCGGAGCCGCCGGGCCTCACGGGCGGCCGTAAACACTGAAATGTAATATCGCCTTATTTGGTCACGGAGCCAAGTCGCCACTCACAGGGGGCCTCTCTGCTCCTGACCGTGCGAGGAACGATTAACTCTGAGCCCGAGTGCACCGCCGGGAGCGGGAGGGTGGGTGCCGCCGTGGCCGGCCCTGCGGGGGCTCCAGAGCCCCCCGTCTGGACGGGGCCCCCCTCTCCCCCCTCACCCCGGGGTCTGGGCTGCTGGCGCCCCTTGGGTGGTTTTTCACCCCCGGCCGGGACGCCACCCGAGCGAGGGGAGTGTCGGCCCAAATCCGGGCCCGGCGGGCTTCGTGCCAGGCTGGGTGTCTGGGAGCAGGGGACTCGGTGTCAGAAGAACCTCCTGGGTCTCTGCAGTTTGTGGGGCGCTTACGCGGCCTTTAAACAAGAAAACGGATCGTCTCGGGGGGAGAGTGGGGTTCAGGAACGGTGGGTGTCCCGGCTTTCCGGGGGGGCCCGGGGAACGCGCAGAACTCGGGCGAGGAAGCAGGGGCTGGGGTTGGCGTCACCCGGGCGCCGGGGGCCCAGCACCTGCCGGGCATGCTGGGCACTGAGGGGGGCTGGGGCTCGCGCCCGCCGCACACAGGAGGGGACAGGGTGCTTCTGCCGGAGTCAGGGCCGGCCGGGGCCCTGGGGCTTGGCCCCAGAGGTCAGGGACCGAGGGGAGGCTGCCCAGAGAGCCCCGTGGAGGTTTCCCCGGGGAACCAGCTGCCCGGTCCCCCAGTCCAGGGACGGCAGAGACCCTCATGCCTTCCCGTGAGAGGCCGGCCTCCATGGGACAGGCGGCCTCCCCGGAGGCCACCTCTTTGCTCACCGCTCTCTGTGCGTGACGTCTCCTCTGGGGGGGCTGTCTTTGGTGGACCGGATGGTGTGACCCCAGGGAAGCGAAGAGAGAACACAAAAGGGGCCGTGACCCGCAGGTGGCCCAGAGTGGTGGGTGGCATCGGTGGAGGCTGGGCTCTGGCTCCGGCCTTGCCGTGTCCTGCGGGAGTGGGGGGGGAGCGGCAGGCAAGGTGGGCCTCTCTGAGCCTCAGTTTCCCCATTCATGAAATGGGCTCACCAGGACCTATCTTAGAGGGCTGTTGCGAAAACTCTATAAGAAGAAGCAACACACGGTAGGTGCTGAATGGTTGGTGTGGGATTAATTACATAATTTCACGAGAAAAATTTTCCTAAGGTTTCCACACTAGTATTTCACCTGCAGTTAATTACGACTTCCAGGAAGTATCCTAAAGAAGGAGGCATACCCTTTCCCTGCCCCTGCCCCTTCCCCTCTTCCTTCCGGTCGGGATAGAGCCTCAATGGCCGGAGCCGGAGCAGCCATTTAGACACGAAGTGGCTCTGGGAACGGAGGCTGCGGAAAGCAGAGCAGCAGACTGTGAGCGGCCTGGGTCTCTGAAACTGGGGAGCACGGGTTTGAAGGGCGATGAACACACCTGCGTTTTGTGCCTGAAATGCCTCGTGAACCGTGACGCGCACAGGCGAGGCCGCGACCCCGGCTCTCCCATCCGGAGCGAAGGGAAGCTTCGGTAATCGGCCGCCTTTGTTTTTGGACCTTTAAAATGGATCCGATCCTCACGACTCTGCCGATGACGGTTACTCCCTCCTTTTGCCTTTCGCGGTCGTTCCTTCGAGTCCGCCGTCATCTGCGGTGTCCTCGCTCTGTGCCCCTGGTGCCCGGCCCCCCACCCCCAGCCGGTAGTCCTGCTCTGCCCTCCGTGCTCGGGACAGGCCTCCGCAAAGCCTGGGGCTCGAGGAGTCTCTGACGGCGCTGCCTGCGGCTCTCACCCAGGGGAGGCCGGCCCACGCGGCACCCCACCAGCCTCCGCTTAAATGCTCCCCGGGACGAGGCGCTCACCACCTCGCACACAACCTGCTCATTGCCGGCCGGCTTCCTCAGCGCTGAGCGCCAACTGTATACCCCGGGACTTCCCCATCTGCCCTAAATCTGCTCTCTGGGATTCGTTCCTCCCGCCAGCCTTTATCGGGCCCCTCGTTTCCGCGGCGCTGTGGCAGCCGCTGGGAGACCGGCTCTTGCTTCCAGAGAAGCTCACCTTCCAGGGGGAGGGCGCCGCGGCCTGAACGACGGCCGAGCAGGGGGTCGCTGAATCGTAATGGGAGCAGCGTGCGAGGAAGAGCAGGGGGCGCGCGAAACGGGGCTAAGGCGGCCGCGGCGGCCTGCGGGCGGGAGTGACCGCGTCCCGCTTCCCCGGGGCCGTCCTGGCTCCAGAGCGCCCCGGAAGCCCCACACCTCAGGGAGCGCCCCCGCTCCAGCCACACGGGGTCAGCTTACAACAGCGGAGACTTATTCTCTCCCAGCTCTGGAGGCCAGAGGTCTGCGACTGAGGGGCCGACCGGGTGGGTTCCTTCCGAAGGCTCCGAGCGAGGGGCTGTTCCAGGCCCTTCTCCCGGCTTCCGGCGGCTGCTGGCCAGTCCCCGGGATTCCCTGGCTGGTAGACGCGCCCCTCCCGCCTCTGACTCTGTCTCTGCCTCTCCTCCCTCCCTGGGTCTGGGTCTTCTCTTCTGTCTCTTAAAAGGACACTCATCATTGGATTTAGGGCCCAGTCCATTCTAAATCCAGAACGATGTCATGTAAGGATCCTTGATATAACCTGATTACAGCTGCAAAGACCCTGTTTCCAAATGGATTCCCGGGTACGGGGGGGCTAAGATTTGGACATGTTCTTTCAGGCCCCGGAAGCCCTGGAAGAAGAAACGCGACTCAATCTGGGTAGAGGGAGGGGACAAAAGGGATTCCAGGCAGCAGAAGCAGCATGTGCAAGGGTCCTGTGGCCACAAGGAGCGGACCTATCAGGGAATGTGTCTGGAGGGAAGGGAGGGGAGGCATGGGGGCACCCAGGCAGGGTGGTGCGGGCTACAGGGAGGAGTCTGGCATTTTTCACCGGTGGAAAGGGAACTTAGAGCGAGTGATACGCTGACAGGGCCTTGAGCAGCCCGCCCGCCATGTGCCACTCTGCTTGCTCCAGCGCCCAAGTGAGGGCTGCTTTCCCAGGCTTCCGCCTGCGGGGCCGTAGCGGGCGACCCCTGGTAAGCAGACGCGGCTGCCGGGTGGCACCTGCTGTCCCAGACGTGGCACGTGGGCTCAGAGCTCTCTGGGGAGCAGCCACCCTGCTGGGGAGGAGGCCGTGGGGTCCCCGCCGCCCAAGGGGCCGGCCGTTGGCCAGGCTTCAGCTACTTGGACACCGTGAATAGACTACTGTGAGGCTCCTCACTCCCGGTGACGCTGCCGTGACCGACGGGTGGGGACCCTCAGGACGGGCCTGGCGCAGAGCCGGGGACGCGGGAGCAGCAGAGGCGGCTGGTGGCCCAGAGGCCGCCCCGCGCAGAGTCCAGGCTGCCGTGTGGTCTTCGTCCTGGACGCCCGCTCCTTGGCCTCCCCAGCGAGGCGGCCCTCACGAAGACAGGGGTGGCGGGTGACAGTTTTCCGAGAGCTTCCTGACGGGCCCGGCCCTTCCACAAACCTCGTTCCCTGATTCGACGGTTCGGTCGGCGAGCTAGCGTCCGCCTCGGAGACGAAGCAGCCTGGCCGAAGTCACTCCGCGGGGAAGAGGGGGGCCCTGGGCGCGGGTCTCTGGGCCTGTCTCGGCCGAGGACCCGTGGGGTGTCCGTGCCACCAGCTGGCTCGAGGGCGAGGGCAGGGTGCCGGGTCTCCAGAAGCATCCGTGTGGAAACTTTAAGAACCCGTGTCGCTAACGCTTGTGTGGGGGGCAGCGTGGGGCGAGCCTCTGAGGCGGGAGCTGGCGGGACCTCCCGACGTCCCCCCGGTGACAGAGCAGTGGGCCTTGCTCTGCCCGTTGGCCTTGAACCTCGCCCACCGGCGCCCCACGGGCCGCGCGGGTATTTTGAACGCCGGCCCCACCGTCAGGCGCTTTCTTCGGGGCCTGGGGACACGGTCCCGCCTTAGGGAGACGCCGAGGGAAGGGGGCGGCACGATCTTCCTCCTGCGATGCGTCTCCCAGGTCCCGTGTCTGCCTTCGGGGCTGGGCTCCTGGGGAAACGCGTAGGAGACCTTATTTGGGAATATCGGCTTCCTGGGATTTTATGGGCGTTAAACTCTCTCTTTCGGCGCCTTCGTCCGACTTTGGTGCCTGTGGTGGGCGGTGGTGGTGACAGTGGCAGGGGGCGGGCCGCTGCGTGGGACGGGGAGGAGCTGGCAGCCTGGCCCCGGCTGGGGCTGCTGTGTGCCTGGGCCAGCTCCTCGGCCTCTCTGAGCTGCTGCCTCCCCGCCCCCCCCAGCAAGGTGGCAAGGATGACGTCACAGCCGCAGGAGGAGATGCCGTGTGTGTGTGTGTGTGTGTGTGTGTGTGTGTGTGTGTGTGTTCACACGTGTGCGGAGGTGCTGGGGGCCCTCGGGCAGCGGGCTGAGCGGTCCATCCAGGACTGATCCGGGCCCCTCAAGGCCCATGCAGGCCCCACAGCAGCCCCGCCGGACGGATGAGGGAAGTGAGGCTCAGAGAAGTTTAGTAACTCCCTCAAGGGCGCACAGCCTGAGTGCCGCCACCAGAGTTCGAGTCTAGATCGGCGCCGGCCGAGCACCCCCTGCCACTCTCTGCCGTCCGTCGAAGGCCCGCAAACGACGGGGACGCGGCCCCATGGCCGGTGGCTTCCCGGCCACGCTGCAGACCAGGCCTGTTGCCCAAAAGCCCACAGAAAACAAAACGCCCTTCTGGGAACGTGAAGGGGCGCGGCGCGGCTCCCGAACGAGCCGGACACGGGACCGTCTGTGACCCGACAGGGCCCGTCCGGGATCGCCC
This sequence comes from Paguma larvata, assembly GCA_030068075.1. Lineage (NCBI taxonomy): Eukaryota > Metazoa > Chordata > Mammalia > Carnivora > Viverridae > Paguma > Paguma larvata. The sequence goes on along the minus strand of CM057831.1, from coordinate 109,581,171 downwards.
GGGAGATCGCAGCCGGGGCTCCGAGCGGAACCGCGCCCCGATGTGCAGCGCGCCGCCCGCGGCCCGGAGTGGGAGCGGAGAGGGACACCCCAGCCGCGGTCCAGCGCTCAGCGGAACATCGCGGGGGCGAAGGAGAAAGAGGCCTGGACATGCGCTAGGACGCGGGGCCTCGAGACTCTGCACGAAGTGACAGGAGCAATCGTGAAACGCAGCAAGTGGTTTGATCTCACTTGTAGGCGGGTCCACGGGGAGGGAGAGCAGAGGGGGGGCGCAGGGGTGGGGAGGGTGCAGGGGTGCGGTGGCAATGCAGACGGGCACGCCAGGGAGAGGCTGGAAGGGGCCCACGGCGGTCTGCGGGGGGAGGGCGGGGGAGGACAGAAACACTCTCTGTGTCACCCAGGAAGTCCCCAGCGAATGTCCTCCCGCGATGGGTCGGCGCGAGCCATGTCGTGGCGTCTCCGGGCGAGGCTGAGGCGCAGGGAAGGGAGACGCTCCCTCCCGGGGCTGCTCGCGGGGCCTCGTCTGTCCGCCACTGCGTCTGTGTGTCCAGCGCAAGCGTGCCTGGGGAGAGTGCCAGGCACCTCCACGCCAGGACGCTGAGGGGACACAAATTCGTTCACGTGTCCCTCCCCACCTTCTTCCGTGTCCCCAGGGGGTTAGACAGCAGTCGCGGTCTCCAGGGGATGGGTGGCTATTGCTTCCCGGCCTCCAGGGCTCCCTCCAGGACCCTGGCCCCCTTTCCCGGCGGCCACCTTCCCCCCTCCCGCATGGTGCTGACCTCTCTCCAGCTTCAGGGTGACCCATGACCCGGGCGACCACTGGAAGTCTCGGGCTCCAGTGACAGGTCCGGGGATGACCACGTGGTGACCTGAGCTGGGCCAGCGATGGAAGGACCTGGAACCTTGGGTGAGACACGGCCTGGAGCCGCTGGGGACAGCTTTGCCTCCACCTGGGGACAGCACAAGGGGACAGCCAAGCCGAATGCCGGCGGGAGGCAGAATCCTAACCTGGGTCCCGCTGGGCTCACTTAGCGGACCCCTGACCTTGCCGGCAACGTGACCTGAGCATCCCTTGTCTGAGTTCTGGAAGCCCCCTGGGGAAGGTAAGAGGTGCAGGAACTGGAGCTGTACCAAGGGCCGGGGGCCGCTTACACCGGCGGCGGCCGACGGGCCAGGAGACCACTGGAGGCAGGAAGGGAGGCCGACAGAAAGCAGGCTGCAGCAGGCGCGCGGGGAGGGGTGCCCGGGGTCACCCCTTCCCCTCCGCGGCCTCAGGGTCCCCCCCCACCCAGTAGGGCCAGGCGGCCCTGCCGTTCAGCTGGGGGGAAGGAGCCGGGCTCTGAGATCACCGAAGTGGGTGCGGCTCTTTCCCAGCTACGTGCCAGTCCTGTGACCTGGGCCAGACTCTCATCCTTGACACCTATGTCCTCACCGGCAAGCTGGGGACCGTGATGTCCCATGCCGGGCTCCGTGGCCGGGACGGCTGCCTCGGGCTTCTGGCGGCCTGGCTCAGACCCCGCCTCCGGCGCTCACCAGCCGCTTACTCTGTCCTGCCTCAGTTTCCCTGACTGTAAACTAGGGGTCGTAAGGGGACTTCTCTCCCAGGGTGGGGGCGCTGCGGGCGAGCTGGTGAGCGTGAGCGCTCAGAACGGCGGCCAGGCGTCACCTAGTGGGCATCGGCTGTCCCAGGCACGGCTGTGGTGGGGACAAAGGAGACAGTCCAGGGAGGGCACGAGGTCTCCTTCCAGCGGCCGCCCCCTCTCCACCCCACCCCTGAGCCGCTCCGGGAGTCGGAGGGGGCTGGAGCCGCCCTCCCCCCCCACCCCCCCGGAGCGGACCACTCTGTCACCTGGTGACAGCCGCGCCTGCGACCCTTGCCCGGTGCCCGGCCAGCAGTGATGCCAGCGTCCAGGAATGCCTGGGCCCGCGGCCTTCAGCTTCTTTCGGGAGCTCATGCATCTCGGCCTGAAGATAAACACAGGCCGCGAGCCTGCTCGGGCGCCCACCCAGCCGGGGCAGGCGTCTGCAGACTCGGGGTGCCACCGGGCGCACGCGGGGGCCACACGGCGGACTCGCCCGCTCCCTGTTAAAAATGGGGTGTGGAGGAGGCGTGGCCCGCTCAGCGCGGGGCCCGGCGGCTCCCTCGTTTGTCCTGGGGGGGATGGACCCCGGCCTGTGCGTCTGCGGCCCCCGCGGCCCCTCCATCATCCCCCCTCCTCTCTCCCTCTCGCCCCCTCCCACTCTGGGCTACACCTGCCCCAGCCTCCCCTCCCCCCCCCTCCCCGTCTGGGAGCGAGAAGGACAGAAGACTCCGGGAGGCAAAAACTCCCTGCCGGTCTCCCGGGGTTTGGAGACGCACAGATTTGAATTAAAAGAGCTGCCTAAGTCTAGAAACCGGCTGTTAGAACAGAAAAAAAAATCAGAAGATGGAGATGTTAAATTAAATCCGTGCCCCTGATTGCGCCCCGAGGGGAAGGCACCGCGCTCATTAACCGAGGCGCCTACCGCTTATAGGACTTGTGACCCAGATAGAATCCGAAGGGCCCTCGGTCCCCAGGAAGCCCTCCGGCCTCGAGCGCAGGCCCAGGGGCTGCGGGCGAGTGGCTTCGGAGCGCTCTGCCCCCTTCTTAAAATCCTTGGCGATTTCATCTTTGAACTCGGCGTTTTGGGGTGAAGTCGCCCCGTGACACGCACGCTCCCTCCCCCCCCCCCGGAGCCCCGCAGAGCGTCTGCCGTGCGGGTACCGGCTGGCACGACCCAGGCCACACCCGGTCCAAGGGACCCCGCAGCCCGACACGGGCCCGGTGTCTCAGCCACAGCCGGGAAGGCCCCCTCAACCGGCTCTGAGCCTCCCCTCCCCCACCCGGGGAAGGCCTCCCCAACCGGCTCTGAGCCTCCCCTCCCCCACCTGGGAAGGCCTCCCCAACCGGCTCTGAGCCTCCCCTCCCCCACCTGGGAAGGCCCCCCCAACCGGCTCTGAGCCTCCCGGGCTCACTAGCTCTCTCTGTCCTTGTCTCTCCCTCTGTGTGTGTGTCTCCCTCATTGTGTTTTTCTGTCTTCCTCTTGCTATCTCTCAGTCTCTGTCCCTGGGTCTCCGTGGGCCTCTGGGTCTGTCTCTGTCTCCATCTCCGTGAGCGCCCAGGCCCACTATGTCCGACGGGAAGCCGTGGCTGTGCCGCCCCCATCCCCAGACTCGGAGTTCTTGCGATTACGATCTGCACGAGGTCAGCTCCACCAGGCAGGGCGGCCGAGGGGGTGCAGTGTCCCATTTTTGTTGCCGTTCAGACTGGGAAGGCGCCTCCTGCTTCTCTGACCGTGTGGGTAAAGGGGGTGATAGTACAGAGAAGGGGTTTGGAGAGTGGGTCCCGGAGGGGGAGGGGCGCCAGGACCTTCTGCGGCTTGAGTGTCCTCCCCCCGCAGCGCCCCTGGGGAGCGGTGCTGGGGAGGAGGTGTCTCCTGCAAGAAGGGGAGAGAAGCCCTCCCCCTCCCCGAGCTGGGAATGGCTCCTCAACCACCAGGGCCAAGGGCAAAAGAGGGCCCAACATTCGCAAGCCCCCCCGCGGGCTCCCCAGATGAGCCTGAGGTTTGGGGAGCCGCACCCGCCAAGCTGGGGCTCCGCGCGGCGACGAGCGACAAACCATGGAGTCCGTGAGCGCCCCGGAGCCCAGGCCGAGGACGCCGGAGCGCCTGACCAGGTCTGGCCCAGACGGGCAGCCGGGGGGTGCTGGACCGAGTTCCACGGCGACACCAGGCGCGCGGCCACGGCACAGCTCGTGTCCGGCACGGGCTCCGGGGGCCGGGCAGAACCGTCCCGACCCTCCGCTTCCCCTTCGGGCCATACAAGCTGCCGAGGTTCTCTGTGAATTCACGCCGGGGCAGGCGGCTTCGGGAGGAAGGTTCTCGAAGGGGCTACGAGGCGGCACTGGCAGAACAAACGGGAAGTCGGGAAACTGCAAAGGAAGGGAGCGTCCGTGTCTGGGTGGGGGCCGGTCCCGCTGGCCGCGTGCTCACGGGGGACACGTGCGCGGGGCTGGCCTGGGGACTGCGCCAACGATTCAGCACTGAAACAGGGCCGCGCTTTCCAGCCGGGGCAAGAAGTCTTTCCCAGTGACGCGTGGGACTGGGCCAGCCCCCCGCTCAAGGCTTGCGACCTGCCTCGGTGTTGGGCGAGGCCGCTCCGTCACCCACCTGCCTCACCGGGGGGAGCCCTGCCTCCCGCTGGCTTTCCGGGGGGCCGCCTTGGTCCCTCAACCCCACTCTGCAGCCCCCGGGTTGGGTCCATTCCCCTCGGAGGCAGGGAGTGGCCGGCCTTGCACTTGGGAGGGAAATCCGTTGGCTCACAAGAATGCCAGCCCACGGTATCTTGTTATTCCCGCCCCGTTTGTCATCTAAACACCTGCCACCGTGCTCCGGGACGGGGTTGACCCCATCCGTCTGAGTCACCGGGAAGTTCCTGGTGGAGAAGACCCTCGGCCGTGGGGGCGGCTGCCACTTGGCGCGTCTGACCCGACCGGCAGGCCCGATGGCAAATCCCACGGACTGTTCCAGGCACGTATTCGCCCGTGGAGCCTGACCTTGCGGAGGCTGGCACCCACAGGGGCAGGACTCAGCCTGCCCCGAATTCTTCCCGCCAGCGGGCGTGACAGGTCACGGAGGTCAGGTCGGTGGGGCATCAGCAACCTCCTGCCGTCCCTTCGAGCCGCTGTCCACCGAGGGGGCGTTGCCCTGGGGGGTGGCGTCTCTCGCAGCACACGTCGCCCTGTACAGCGACCCCGCCCCTGGGCTCTTCAGTGTGGGACATGCAGGCCCCCGCCTCTGCTGCCAGCCGTGGGGGCCCCGGGCACGCCCCCGTCATTGGTTTCTCTTTCCTCCGGTCACACCTTTGAAAATACAGGCGACCCTTGACCTATGCGGGTCCACTCACACACAGATTTTTTCCTTAAATACGGTCCAATGCTGTAAAGGTATTTTCTCTTCTGTATAATTTTCTTTCTTTTTTTTAAATCTTTATTTATTTTTGAGAGAGAGAGACAGAGCATGAAGCAGGGGAGGGGCAGAGAGAGGGGGAGACACAGAATCTGAAGCAGGCTCCAGGCTCCAGAGCTGTCAGCACAGAGCCCGACGTGGGGCTCGAACTCAGGAACGGTGAGATCATGACCTGAGCCGAAGTCGGACACTTAACCGACTGAGCCACCCAGGCGCCCCTATGATTTTCTTAATAACACTTTCTTTTCTCAGGCTTGCTTCACTGTAAGGAGACAGTATATAATAAACATAAAAACAGAATGCGTTAATTGACGGTGTTTGCTCTTGGCAAGGCGTCCGGTCAGCAGCAGGCTGTTAGTGGCTCCGTTTTAGGGGAGTTGAAGCTCTAGAGGGACTCTCCACTGCACGGGGGGGTGGGGGGGGACGTTCAAGGGCCAGCTGCGGTCCCCGCCCCCGTGGGCAGGCTGAGTCATTTCTCCTCCGAGGAAGATTCCCTGGGGACGCGGCTCGGTGGGGGGCTCGGATAGGCTTTCTCTGTTTCACGTTGTCGGTCCCTTATCACGGCCACTCCTTATCCTCTGGCTCCGTCCGCCGTGAGTCAGCCCCGAAGATGCTGGGAGACAGTCTTGCCGCCCTACCCCGCCCCCCCCCCATCTCATTCCCTGCAGCCTAACCACCGGCTTCCGGCCGCTCCCCAGATGGGCTTTGTTCCCAGCGCACACCCGGTGACTCAGGGTCCCCTCGACAAGCAGGCCCAACCTGAACGTGTGCCCTTCTCCCTGACGCCAGGAGGCAGGGGGCTCGGGGCTGCAGGAGACGCCCGGGGCTTGGAGATGGGGCAGGGCTGCGGGGGGCGGGGCGGGCAGGGCAAGTCCAGGAGACCTTCGCAGCCAGACTGTCCCAAGGGCGTGGGGTGGGGGCCCGCAGAAGTGGGTCCACTCGGATTCCCGCGGTGCACGCCTGCAGGAGCCGGGAGGAGGCTGGCCCGGCCGCCGGGAGAATGTTACCCTCGCCTGGCCACGGCCCGGGCCTCGCTGTGACCCGGAGTCACCTGGAGAGATTTTGAAAACGCAGGGGCCCGGGGCCTTCTGAGGTCCTGCAGAACCGGACGTCACCAGGGACATCAAAAAAACACCTGCACGCTGGGGACATGTGGCCTGGGTGGGGCTGTCACAGGCCTCCGGGCTGGGAGGACCGTGGGACGGGGTGAGCCTCGGCTGCGTCTCCGTGCCAAGAGCACCTTGGTCAACTGGGACCGTTCTCGCTCAGAAGCAGGAGCTGAAGCCCGGGGCCATTTCCATGAACTGTAATGCTTGGCGCATCCGGAACTGGGGTTTCCGGAACGTCCTGGAATAGTCCAGAACGTTCCATGTGCCTGGAAGGGACCACAGACCACTCTGGGTTTTCACCTCTCCTCGGATCATGGCAGAAAACGTGGAAACGCCAGGCTCCGGGGGTGTCGGGTGGCCGCTGGCCAGGCGGTGACTTCATGCGCGTGAGGTTAAGACGCCCCTTCCACCCGACCGGGGGCTCGGCAAGCGCAGGTGTGTGGTGGCTCGCTGTGGACGGTGCCCGAGGAGCGGTGCCCCGGCGCAGAGCACAAAGTGCGTGTTGACACGGGCGCACGGCCCCTACGGCGGTCCGTGAACTCTGAACTGGGTGGTTTTATTTTTAGGCTGTGTGGATCGTTTCGCAAAGGAACAGAGGGGAGCTTCTGCTGCGGACTCGGTGTCCGTGTCCCCCCCCCCGCCCCCCCAGATTCAACGGCCCTCGTCACGCCCGCCACCCGCCCCCTTCCCTGCTCGCCTGCCGCCTCTCCCCTTCTCTCCCCCTCGGCCAAGCCCAAGGCCTACTGCACTTGAAGACCTGCTTCCCGACGAGGCCGAGGGGCAGGCTGCTGGCACTCCAGCACCGTCCGGGGCTCCCGTTGTCTCCCACACAGACGAGCACGAAGAGAGAAACCAAAACCATGAGCAATCTCGCCATTATTTCGGCTAATAGCCGTTATTTCCAGAATCTTCTACGGTATTGGGGTTTCCCTCATTGGAGCCTCTGTGAACCATGGAGCCTCATTGCTCACGAACCCACCCATCCACCCCCCACCCACCCATCCACCTACCACCCACGCACCTGCCCTTCCATCCATCCATCCCCCCGTCCATCCACCACCCACATACTCATCCGTCCTTCCTTCCTTCCACCCGTCGGCCACCCGTCCACACATCCAACTTCCCCCCTCCCTTCTAACCCCCCTCCCTCCCATCCAGGAAATAGTTGCTGAGTTCCTGCTATCTCTACCGTCCCTAGTGAGCGTCCGCTGGGAAACGAGACTTTGCTGATTGAGGCCCCTTGAGGCCAAAGGCCACACCCTGAGGACCAGCCTCAGAGGAGTAGCAGAGTCGCCACACCCTGAGGACCAGACTCAGAGGAGTAGCAGAGTCCACAAGCGTGCCTCGACTCCACGCCTCCCACGGACGGTGGCTCAGGCTTGCTTCTGACTCGCTCTCCTGCGGTCGGCTTCTCGCTGTTACATTCCGCGGGGCAACGACTCAGCCATGGAAGTCGTGGTCAGTGGAGGTTTCAGAGTGACCCGATTTCCACCAGGGAGAAACCTGGGGGCAGGTGTGTGGAGTTGCCCGAGCCCGGTGGGGGGCGGGAGGGGGGAACACCGGAAGCCAGAGCGGGAGGCGACTCGGGAGAAGGCGCACTGGGCCCCGGAGAAGACCCCTCCGTTTCACCCGAGGGGCCCTGCCTCTGGCCCCGGAGCAGGAAGCCCCACAGAGAGCAGGCGGCACCCGGAGAGCGTGTTCTTCTACGGTCGGGGGCGCAGGCTTTCGCAGCCCCGGGTCCCTCTGACCGGAGGAGGCCAGACCCAGGCCCCGGCCCCAGGGGAGACGGAACGAGCTGTCACGGGTTAGCACAGCGAGAACCACGGCCCGCCGAGCCCCGGAGGGCACCAGCCTTTCACGAACCCCACTGTGCGTGCCGTCTGATGGCTGGGCTTCTGCCTCAGTTTCCCTCGGTGTCCCAGCCCCTCCTCCCATCTGGGCCGGGAGCCTTTCTGTGAACCCTGCCCGGCTTAGCAGGGGTCTGGAGGCCTCCGGCCGGCTCCTCTGTGCCAGGGACCACTGTGGCTCAGCCAGGTGACCCTTCTGCCCTGGCCACCTGCCTCGGGCGCCTGAGCAGAAATGGTGCCAGAGGAATTAAAGGAAGGGCCGTGCCCTCCCACGGGGTGCCAACGGCTTTGTCAGCGGTGACTCGGTGTTTCCAGGGAAAACGCTTGCTTGTCAGGAGGCTAAAACATGTCAAGGGGCAATTACTGAGAAACTGCACGGAACAGGGCAGGATTAGACGCCCTCCGCCCAGGGCAGGTTTTAATCTTCCACCTGATGCCAGAAGACTCTAGAAGGTTCCCACCTGGTCCCCACCTTCAGGGCCCTGATGAGTTTCTCTCCTTTACTGACAGTCCCAAAGCTGTGAAGCCGGGTCCTGAATTCAAGTCCTGGAGGAGAGCCCACATGGGCCCGGGAGGCCCCCTCCCCGCCAGCGGCCTGGCGTAGAGCGGCCCCCTCGGGGGGCGTCTCCGGAGGCTGTCGACGGGAGTCTTCCGCTGCCCTCTCCCGGGGCGGGGCCTGGAGAGGCTCCCAGTGCCGGCTTCCGGGTTTGGCCTGGGTCAGTCCCTGTAATAGCCTCCCCCCTGGGACCTGCTCTCTGCGCGGCGGGAGGGGGCGGCGTGGGAAAGGGCCGCTCCGCTGCGGACCCCCCGCCACCCTCCGGGCTGGTCCCCGCGGGAGGTGGGAGGGGCGCCCTTGGCGTGTGACCGGGAACGCCACTGCCCACGGCCGTTTCCACGGGCCACGCGCGGGAACTCAGCCCACAACGCTCTCCCCACACGCGATCCCTGCACGGCCTCATTCTCTGGCACTCGACTCCCACAGGTGTCCTTGTGGGCGGCGCTGGCCTGCCCTTCTGGGGGTAGGCCCTACGTAGCTTCAGGGCCTGGGCCTGGGTCAGCCTCAGCACCTTCTGAAGATTCTAGAACCCTCCAGGCTGATCCGTCCCTGCCCTCCGGCACGTCGGAGGTCTCTGCGCAGCCACGGCCTGCTGGCTTCATCGAGGGCGGAAGCTGCACACGGGGTCAGCGGCCGGGCTGGGCGGTCACTCGATGGCCGGAGGCAGCCTGGAGTCGGCCCTCGGCCGCTGGCAGAGGGAGAGCCCTCACTGGCGTGGGATCTGTTCACCTCGCCCCCGAGTCGCTCTGGCGCCCTGCCTGCAGTCGGGGGCTCGAACCACACGTAGGGGCCAAAGCACACCCAGGCCTGCCCTCCTGGGGTTCAAGTCTGACAGGCAGACCGCCATCGATCCAGAAAGCGCGCAGGCTGGTAATAACGGGGTGCCTGCGACAGGCAGCCCCCTCCCCCGGGCGGTCCCTGGTGCCACGAGCTGTTGCCACATGAATCGGTCCTGGCCACGGAGGCCAGGGGTGGCCGCCTGCAGAAGACCGCGCTCCAGCTGAGGTCTGAGGACGGAGGCCAGCTGCCCACCGGAGGCCTGGACACCGGGGCGCGGCCAGCCGGCTTCTGGGGGCAGAGCTTGGATTGTAGGGGTCGGAGCGGAGGTCCGAAGAGGAAGCCAGGATGCCGGGGAGACGCGGTGCGGGTGGGGAAGGCCCCGGCAGTCTGCGCTGTGTGGACGCCTCCCCTCCTCGGATTAAACAGTCAGAGCGGGTTCCCGGCTCGGTTAGTCTCCGGCCCAAAGCGGCCCGGGCCTTGCCCGCAGCTCCCCACGCCCTGACTGCCCTGACCGGCCCCAGCCGGCTTCTGGAGGGTCTTCTTCGCTGTGTGGATTCGGGCCTGGGACAGAGGGGCTGGGTGGAGCCGAGGGGCCAGCCCCGGTCGGCCTCCTCTTTGCTTTCTTATGAATGATCTTTTCTTTCCCCGAGAGGTCTCGTCTCTTCCCTTCAAAGGCCCGCGGAGGGAGGCTGAGGTCGCAGGTGGGTGGGTCGGGGCCAGGATTCACCCCGGCTTCGGACACGGCTCATCTGGCCTCGACCGGCCTGACCTGTTTGTCTTTCCTTGTGGAGCCAAGGAGAGGAGAACTGGGCGTGGGGAGACCGAGCTCCGTGACCCCCGTCTGCTCCTTCCACCTTCCTGAGGACAGGAGGGCTGCCTGGAGGCCGTGATTTTGCCCCACCCCCCACCGGGGGCCACTTGGTGTCTAAAGACCGTTTCGGCTGTCACAGCTGGGAGAAGGGGTGCTACGGGCATCCAGCAGACAGGAGCTGGGGGTCCAGCGGTACACGACAGGCCTCTACCGCAGAGAACCTTCTGACCCCAAATGCCCATAGTGCCGCGGTGAGGACACCTTCCCCGGGGAAGCCCAGCCCAGCTTCAGCGGAGGGCTGGCGTTGGGATTCCTGTGGTCCTGGGGACTCTAGGGGAGAGTAAGAACTGAAACACCAGCAGGAACGGCTCTCGTCACAGGGGACAGAGACCCATGCAGGCGAAGTTACGGCTTGAGGTGGTTCTTGCGGTCATGGCGGTGACGAAGGGCAGCCTCCCGAACAAGGAGCTGGACCTGCCTCGTGGATGAAGCCCCGGGTGGGTCAGGACGAATCAGGCCAAGGGCATAGCATGTGCAAAGGCCCCGAGGAGTGACCCCCCCCCCAGTGGGTTAACACACATCCGTCTGGGCTGAGAAGCTAGAAGACAGAGAGACCCCCTGGGGGGCCCAGGATGAGGCCCAGCTTGGGGGCGGGTGGCTCTTTTGGGCACCCTTGTCCCTCCCTGAGTCCCCTGGGTCCCCAGACCACATTCCTTGGCCTTTTCACTTCACCAGTCCTGCAGGAACAGTGCTGACGGCAGCCACTCCATCAGCCTGGGCTCTTCGGACGAGAGAAACGGCAACTCCTCGGACTGCTGTCCTGGCGACAGGGACAGGCCCCCCCTCCCCCGCCCCTGCCTGTGCTGAGGCTGGAAAAGCAGCTCCGATGGCTGTGCTGACGGATCTTGGAGTCTGCCCAGCACCCCGGTCGCAGACGCCCCACAGCCCCTCCTGGGGGGGGGGGGACCAGTTCTCCCTGTTTGCAGGACAGGGAGCGGGCAGCCCAAGGGGACAGCCTGAAGCTGCTCCCCCAGGACCCTGCGGCCAGGCAGACCACGGGCAGGGCAGCCGCGCCTGCCACGTCTCCCCCCCCCCCCCCCCGCCACGAGCACCCAGACCCGCCGCCACTCCGGGAGCCCGGCCGGGAGGCTGGGGCGCTCGTTCTGTGCAAATACGTCCGCTCTGCCGCGGAACCGCTCTGTCGGTCTTCAGACTTGGCGGAGAAACTTCCCGGCAGAGATAATATCCTAGCAACCCCTCGGGTCACCCGGACACCCGCGGCCGGAGTCGCCAAGTTGTTTACATTGTGTTTTATGGCGCTGGAGAGAACTCGGCGATTTCGAAGCCGGGAGGATGGCTGTTCGGAATTTCCAAAAGTCGCTCCTGGGGAAGAGGGGGCCGAAAACCAGATGGACTGACTTTTCAGGATCGCGAACTCTAAACTCCCAGCACAGCCCTGGGCATCCGGAGGCCACGGGGCCGGCGAGTGGACGTCTTCTCTGTGGAGCCACGTGTCCAGAGAGAGGCCAGGGTGCCCGCCTCCCCCAGCTGCTCCCTCTCTGGGAAATGGGGGGCGGTTGGGGCAAGGAGCCTGGGGTTAGATCAGAAAAAGAAGTGACAGACCCCGAAAACGTTAAGCTAGGGCCTAGTAGGAACTCAGTATTGGAGGAAAAAAGAGTCGAGCATTTTAATAATGATAATAGTTACGCAGTGACCTGACTGCTCATTTACGGTTATTACTGGTTCTTTTTTTTTTTTTTTACGTTTATTTACTTTTGAGAGAGGGAGATAGAGACAGCCTGTGAGCAGGGAAGGGGCCGGGGGGAGGGGCGGGACACAGAATCCGAAGCAGGCTCCAGGCTCTGAGCTGGCAGCACAGAGCCCGACGCGGGGCTCGAACTCATGAATGGTGAGATCATGACCTGAGTCAAAGTCGGACACTCAACTGACTCCAGGCGCCCCTGTTATTACTGTTTCAAAGAGATCTAGGGATGATGCAAAAGAAAAAGAAAGACGGGGTACCCGGGTGGCTCAGTCGGTTGAGCATCTGACTTCGGGTCCAGTCATGATCTCGTGGGTCGTGAGTTCAAGCCCCTCGTTGAGTTCTGTGCTGACAGCTCAGAGCCTCCTGGAGCCTGCTTTGGATTTCATGTCTCCCTTTTTCTGACCCTCTGCTGCTCACACTCTGTCTCTCTCTTAAATAAAACATTAAAAAAAATAGAGAGAGAAGGGGAAGGAAGGAAGGAAGGAAGGAAGGAAGGAAGGAAGGAAGGAGGGAAGGAAGCAGAGTAATTTCCCGGAAGTGTGGTCACTAGCTCAGGTGGACAGGCCGTGTCCAACGGACGCTCTGGAGACAGATTAGCGGTCTGAAAGGCCGTGAGGACTCTCTCCGGACTCTCCCCGGCACTGTGTGTGATCCGCCTTTTGAATCTTGGACGGGCAAAGACGTACAGTTTCCTCCAGCAGCTCTCTGCTTTCCTCTGAGGTCAAATACCTTTGCGTGTGCAGGAAGAACCTCGACTCCTTCTCCGTGAAGCCTCTGTGCCCACCCTTCGCCCCTTTTCCCCACCAGGCCGTTGGCCTTCTCGGGGTCCTCATTGTCTGGACAACCACGGTGCGTGTCACGTATGGGAACGCAGTCGCCACGCGGCTAGACTGGACCCCATTTCATTTTGAAAAGGGTGGTTTGCGTGTCAGTACCAGGCTGAGCCTCTAATTACCAGTTTGAGGCCTTTTCTGCCAGCTCGGCAGACTGGCACCATTTGAGATGGTCCCCAAAGAACAATGACGAGCCCGGTTGTCCACAGACCCTAGATGGACGTGTGTCATAAGCTGGAAATAAGCAATTGCCGTTTTGAGCCTCAATGGTTTGGGGGTTGTTTTGTTACCGTAGCATAACCTGGCCTAGATCGACTGGTACATTTTTTATTGATTTGTAAATGCTATTTATTTCTTAAGGACATTAGGTATTATTAGTCTATCATATGAATGACAATTTTTTTTTAATTTTTAAGGTTTATTTTTGAGAGAGACAGAATGTGAGCGAGAGAGGGCAGAGAGAGAGGGAGACACAGAATCCGAAGCAGGCTCCAGACTCTGAGCTGTCAGCAGAGAGCCCGACACGGGGCTCGAACGCACGTAGTGCGAGATCGTGACCTGGGCTGAAGTCGGACCGTCAACTGACTGAGCCACCCAGGCGCCCCGACAAATATTTTAGTTATTGTCTTTTGATGTTGTGTCATTTGCTGTTAAAAGGTTGGAATTTTTACGCGAGTCAACTTTATAGTCAGTTTGCTTTTTCTCGTGGGTTTTTTTTTCACACATACGAAGGCCTTGCCCACTCCAAAACAAATTTTTTTTACATCTTCCCTGTTTTCTTTGTCCTTTCCTTTTCTTTTTATGGCTTTATTAAGAGAGAATCCAAATGCCACAGAGTTCACTCATTTGCTAGTATGTGTTCGCAGAGTCGAAGCAGTAACCACAACCTAATTTTAGAATATCTTCATCGCCCCGAAGGGGAACGTGGCCCCAATCAGCAGTCGCTTCCTCTTCGTACCCCGCCCCCAAGCTCCGGCGCCCACTGATCTGCTTCCCGGCCCTCTAGATCTGTGACTTTCTGGAAATTCTGAATCAAGTGGAATCCTTCCGTCCGTCCGTTCGTGGTCTGTTGTGACCGGCTCCTCTCGCTCAGCAGAGTTATTTGGAGTTTCCTCTGCCCCGTAACACGTGGGAGCACGCCTTTCCTCTCGCCGGCTGGACGATGTCCCGTCTGCCCGGTGGACGCACGTCGGGTTGTTTCTGGTTGGGGACTACTGGGGACGATGCCGTCGTGACCACGCGCGCCCGAGATTCCGCACAGACGTGTTTTCTTTTCTCTCGAGCAGCGGAAGGACTGGGTCGCGCGGTCTGGTTGGCAGTCGCGCCATTTCGCGTTCCCACCAGCAGCGGACGGGGGTGGGTGCCGGTCTCCGCGTCGTCACCAGCACTGGTTATTGTCTGTTTTCCTAATCGGAGCCCCACGACTGAGCGCGCTGTCTGCCCCCCTGCGGTTTTGTTCGGCATCGTTCTAAGGACCGGACGTGAGGATAGGTCATCTGCTTCCTGCCCATCCGGACCTCTTCTTAGGAGCAACGTCTCCCCAAACCCGGTGCCCACTTCCGAACTGGAGTTCTGTCTGGTGGTCGGGTTGTGAGAGTTCTTTGTGTATTCCAGAAACAAGGTCTTGATCAGACATATGTTCCGGAAATCTCTTTCTTCCCTTCTTGAGTTGTGTTTCCATTTCCTTGTTGGCGGTATTCACAACACGAGCGTTTTTGCTTTTGATGAAGTCTATTTTTTTTTTCCTTCTCTTGCTTTCTGTGTGGTATCCACGAGGTTTTGCCTGACCCGAGACTGTGGGGAGTCCGTCTTACGTTTCCTTCTAGGAGTTTCCTATTTTGGCTCTGAAATCTCCGTCTACAATCCAAGTTCCGTGAGTCTCTCTGCGTGGTGTAAGGAAGGGTTCCGACTGCATTCTTTCGTATGCGGCTAGCTCGTTCTTCCGGCCCCATTGGTTGAGAAGATTATTCTTTCTCCGTTGAGTGGTCTTTTGTACCCTTGTCAGAAATCTAGCGGCTGTAACCACGAGGGTTTACTCTGGACCCTCTCTCCTCTCTGAGTCTGTCTCATGCCAAGTACCGCACTTAGTACTGTAGCTTTGTAACAGGTTTAAAGTCAGGAGGGTGAGTCCTCCAGCTCAGGTCTTTTGTAAGATCGTTGGGCTATTCTGGGTTCATACCAACAGTAGGATCGCTTGTTAATTTCTGCAAAAATGAACGGGTTGGATTGTAACATTTTTTATTTTATTTTTTGAGAGACAGCGTGAGCAGGGGAGGGGCAGAGAGAGAGAGAGACACAGAATCCGAAGCAGGCTCCAGGCTCCGAGCTGTCAGCACCGAACCTGACGCTGGGCTCGAACCCACGAACAGAGAGATCATGACCTGAGCCGAAGTCGGCCGCTTAACCGACTGAGCCCCCCAGGCGCCCCAGTTTGCATTAATTTTCATAAGAGGGCCTGGTCTGTGGCTTTCAGAATTTGGTTCTACCTTTAATAAATTCAACGTCACCATCACGCTAGCTTTTTGGAAAGATTTTCGACATTTTCTACTTTCTCCACATACCGGGACAGTTGACGACGGTACCGGAACGTTGCTCTAAAATCGTGTTGGAATTCCTCGTGCGATCGCACGGCGAGGCGCTGTCCGGCCCAGAATAGAGCCATCTACTTAAGAACTTCATTATTTTTTTTTAAATCGTAATTGGGTCATTTTCTTTTTTCTGTCTCTTCTGGGGTTATGTGTTATAATTTAGGTTTTCTTAGAATCAGTTTTATCCGAGTTTCCAGATTAATCTGCATAGAGTCGATGGAAGCATTCCCTCGTGGTTCCGCGGATTTTCTCCACCGATCTCTCTCTATCTGTATTTTCTTAGTCTGTACACGGACGTGTATGTATTCTCCCTTATTTTCTTGGTGCTGGAGCTACCTTCACTGCCTTTTCTCTCCCCAGAGTCCGCCTGGCCACACCTTTCCGGGAGGCGTCTGCGGCCCGGCCGGGCCTCCCTGTCTCCTTAGGCTCAGCCCCGCGCTGTGGTCCAAGGCCGTCTTTGCATCTGGCTTTGGGCCCAAACGAGCCCCGATCGTTTCCTGGCTGCGGTGCGAGGAAGGGACTAGAAGGGGTGGGAATGGAGGGGGGCGTCCGTGCGGGGCACAGGGCGTGCGGTGTGGGCGGGGCCGGGACCTGGGGATCAGACCATGTCTCGCTTCTGGCGTTGCTGCCCGGCGGCATCGGAATCACACGAAGCTACAAAACTGAAGACGGAGTTGAAGTGTTTATCCACCGTCTCTCAGCTCCGCCTCCGCCCCCGTCGGATCCCCCACGAGATCCTGCGGGGAAAGAGACGGGGTTCCAAGCCCCATCGCAAGGGAACGCGATTCGACAGCTTGGATGGACAGCACCCCGAGCCAGCCCTACTCCCAGCCTCACACGCCGAGGCTGGGCCCGGCGGTCACCCGCTGCGGACGCCGCAGGAGGGACGGGCCAGCTCTGGGGCGGCCCGGACCAGAGGCGCGGACCCAGGCTGCTGACCTTGGAGGGCTGGTGGCCGGCAGCCCCCCTTCCCCCAAATGCTAAGAGAAGGAAAAATCCAACAAACCCAATACTTTTCGGATGGGTTTTTGCGTTGTGTGCCTGGTTTTTTTGGCCATCTTGTCCATGGACTCTTTTAGGAAATAGAATGTTCTGGCGAGCAGGGACGTCAGGCGGCGGCGTCTCAGTCCCGTGGACTTCGAGCTGCTCCGCAGAGATGGGTAACGGGGAGGCCAGGTGGGGGCCTCCCCGCCGCCCTGTCCCCGGGGGAAGGCGCCCACGGCACGGGGTCGGCCGGGCGTTTGCAGAAGCGGTACGGATCAGGGAGGGGAGGGGCCCCCAGAAGCTGAGGCGCACTGGAATGTTCACTGGTGCGCAGAAGTCACGCCCTCGGCTCTGTCCACGTGCCGGGTCCTGTGACGGCGGGTCAGGGCGGTGGCCCCTCGGAAGCCGGCAGAACGTGACCCTGTGAGTCTGGGGGCCCCTGCTCCCTGAGGCCACCTTCCTGTCAGCCGCCTGAGCCCCCAGGCAGAGGGGGCGCGGCCGCCACCGATTCCTGACCCACGGAACGAGAGAGGACAGACAGGCTGACCGCGCAGCCACAGGAAGCAGACGCGTCCTGAGCTCTCTCTCTTCAAAGGTGCCTCCCCTCCTCCCGTGTGAGCTGCCGGCCCCCCTCTCCGTCCCCCCAGCCATCACCAAAGGCACCTGTGACTTTCTGGCCACGGGACAGTCTTACTCCGTCTGTGCTGACTCCCTCAGCCTGGTCCTGTCTGTGTGCGAGTCCCGCCCTCTCCCCGCACTCAGGGCCCCACGAGGACCGAGTGGCTGCGGCCAACCTTTGGGAAGAGTGGGTGCGGCTGTGGATGAGCGTCCCGGGGCGGCCGCGGCAAGTGACCGCAGCCTGGGTGGCTCTCGACAACACCAGTCACCTCCCCCCGCCCCACCCCAGTTTGGGGGCAGGGATCTGAGATCGAGTGTCACGGGGCCAGGGTCGTGCTCCCTCCAGAGGCTCTGGGGGAGGGTCCTTGCGGCCTCATTCAGTCTCTGGGGCCCCCGGTGTCCCTGGGCTGTGACTGTGTCCCCTGGTCTCTGCCTCCGTGGTCACATGGCCCCTCCTGCGTCCCCCTCTTAGAAGGACGTAGTCATCGGGTTCAGCAAACCCCTCCCACCGACAATTGGGGGGTCTCCTCTCTATGTCCCTGGTTTAATCACACCTGCTGAGACCCTCTTCCCCCCAAGGCCTCACTCGCAGGATCTGGGGACTGGGATGAGGACACACCCCCGGGGGTCCCTGTTCGACCCCCAATCCCACTCATCCTTTCCGCAGGTGAACGAGGAGGCAGGGGTGCGGCCAGCTGGGACGTGAAAGGCTGAGGAGGGTGGGGACGCGTCCAGAAGGACAGGGTGTTGGAGTGGCATCTCCGTCTCCTGAGGGGGAGGCCACCCTGTGAAGATGGGGTCAGGGTGCATTGTGGGCAGAGGGGACCCCACGGATGCAGGCCGGCGAGGGAGGGGGGCCGGTGTGGGAGTGGGGGGGGCTGGTGTGGGAGCGGGGGGCTGGTGTGGGAACGGGGGGCCTTGTGGGATTGGGGGGGCCGGCGAGGGAGGGGGCCAGTGTGGGAGCAGTTGGGGCCAGTGTGGGAGCAGGGGGGGGCTGGTATGGGAGCAGGGGCTGGCATGGGAACGGGGGGCCGTGTGGGATTGGGGGGAGCCAGCATGAGAGGGGGCTGGCATGGGAGCGGGGGGGCCGGTGTGGGAGTGGGGGGCTGGCATGGGAGCTGGGGTCCATGTGGGATTGGGGGGAGCCAGCATGGGAGGGGGGCCCGGCATGGGAGCTCGCCTCCCTGGACCCTGGCTGTGACCTTGGGCCATTTACCTGCCCCGGCCCCCCACAACCCGGAGCTTTGTTCCCCCAGTAAGCGCCCGGCCAACTGTGGCCGCGAGCATCAGTTCACAGCGGCGAGGCGGCCACCACCATTCATAACGCAAATGTCGGTGGCTTCGCACAGTCGAGGCTTATTTCTCGCGTCCATTGTGACTCGGCACAGGGCGGCGGAGGGGGGTCTGCCCCACAAGGTCACCGCGGGACCCGGCTCCTTCCAGCCTGTGAACTCCTTTGGGCTTCAGAATCTGCCTCCAGCCTCCTCTGCAGGGGCGCCGGCGGGCCGGGCCTGGGCCATTTCCGCCCGTGTGCCTCGGCCACACCGCGCGGGGTGTGCGGACTGACTGTGTGTCCAGGCGGGGGGACGCCAGAGCCGCTGCAACAGCCGGCCGGCCTGAGCCGTCACTGCTTTTATCGCCTCTGGCCGCTGGCGGCGCAGGGAGAGGGGCGCGGAGGGCTCGGGGGGGGGGGGGGGGGGAGGGGAGCTGGGTAGTTTGTCATCACCGTCACACCACGGCCGACTCTGAACGCCCCAAATGCGGCTGCCAGGCTAAGCTCAGACCTCACAGGGCTCCCCACGTCGTTGGCTCCGCGGAGTAGATTTTTCTTCCCGGGTATGTGTATGTCACCGCCGCCTCTTCTAAATCACTTAATCTTATGATTCCTCTGCGGGAAGGCTCCAAACATTCTTTTCATAGTTAAAAAAAAAAAAAAACTGACGAGTTTTTAAATAGCCTTTTTTTTTTTAAACCCCTGGATCTCCGGGAGGGTCACTCCCTGTCGGGGGGGCACGGGGTCCCGCTGTGTGTTCAAAGTCAGTCCTCGGACAGCGTCTCCGTGAGGCCCGGTCCCTGCCGGGACAGGGCCTGGTCCCCCCGCCACCGCCAGCCCAGGCGACAGAGGACAGGCCGTTCGCCCCACCAAGGCCCGAGCAAATGCCTCGTCCCCTTTCCGGCCGCCCGCTGTGAGGCCGGAAGGCAGAAAGTGCTCGAACCTGGCTGTGTATGCAGTCAACTCGCCGACTCACTTGCAAAAATGCAGATCTCTGGGCCCCTCCCGAGTCGCAGGGACACCGAATTCTTAGCAGGCGCTCTCGGGAGGCGCTGTGGCTGTCTGTCCTCGGCCTGGAATTTGGGTAGCCTGGCCGCGGGGCACGGTGGGATGAGCCAGACACACCCCTGTCTCTGGGAAGCTGGCCGTGTGGCAGAGAGGGTAAGACCCGGACCCCGACCAGAAACGCCAGCCAAGGGCGCCCGGGGGGCTCGGCCGGTGGAGCGTCCCACTCTTGGTTTCAGCCCAGGTCCTGATCTCGGGGCCGTGGGGTCGAGCCCCGCATCGGGCTCTGTGCTGAGTGTGGAGCCTGCTTGGGATTCCCTCTCACCCTCTGCCCCTCCTGCTCTCTCTCTTTAAAAAAGAAAATGAAAGAAAAAGGAAAATAAAAAGAAAGATCCATCGGCGAGGACCGAGGCTCCGTGGTCAGCACTCCGTATGCGGAACTTGCCGCGGGCTGCACCTGGCCACACGCTTGCCGTCACGTGTCTTTGTGGTTCCCACTTTACGGATGGGGAGACTGAGGTTCCTGAGGGCCGGTGATTCGGCCCGGTTACCCATAAGCGGCCGCGCTGGATCCGGTCCGGAAGTTCCTCGGCTACGAAGTCCACGACACGACGGTCGGAAGTGCTGCCGTGGGGAGCGGCCGTCCGGGCGCCTCTCTCCTGCTGGGCCCGCACACATGGCCACCTGCCCGGGTCCAGGAGGAGCCGGGCGTCCCCATGCGGGTCCCCCCCAGAGGCTCTGCTGATCCCCGCGGGCACCTGAAACAAAATCGACGTGAAATTCACATCACAGAAAACCAACTGTTTCGAGACCAACGGTTCCGTGCCCTCTGGTTTGGTCACACGCGGAGCAACCGGCGGCCTATCCAATTCTACAGGGTTCCCATCACCCCGAAAGGACACCGTCCCGTTAAGGGGTTATTCCCCGCTCCCCCCGACCCTGCGCGCGGGCAGCCATCCATCTGCGTGTTGTCTCTGGGGGTTGCCCTCCTCTGGGCGTTTTTGTGAACAGGGTCACACGCCGTGTGGCCCTTCGGGATGCGGCGGCGGCCTCCACGAGCAGGACGGTTACGGGGTTCGTCGTGGTGTCTCGTCTCGGGGCTCCTTCCTCCTCGGGGCTTCCCGCCCCCTCCCCCGCCCCCTCCTCACTGCGGAGCTGGGAGCTGCCCCGGGGAGGAAGGGTGGGGCGGAGGCAGCCCCCAGGAGGAAGCAGGGGCCCCTGGGTAGGACGTGGGGCCAGGGGAAGGGGGCTTCCATGAGTCCCAGGCCCTTGTCCCACTTTCTGTCCACCCCCAGGGAGCCTCTGGAGAGGACCGAATGCGTCCGAGGTTCAGGAGGATGGGAGCCGCAGACCGGTCCCCACGGGCCACAGCAGCTCCTCTGGCCCCAGGAGGCGCACACGGCGGGAAACGGCCTTTTGTAAATAACCTCGTGGGGACGGTTTGAAAGCGCCGTTGGGGCGGGCGTGCCAGGTCCCACTTCTCTGTCAACCAGTTTCCTCCTGGGACAGCCCCCGGCTGGGCGGAGGTGACCGTCTCACGCGGGGTGACTGTCTTCCCCACCAGACAGGGCGCTCAGATGCACCCGACATCAGCCTGTGTTCCTGGGGTGCAGGACGCCCCCACCCCGGCTCCCTTCCTCTGAGGGCCCGGCCTGTCCCGGGAGGTCCTTACCTCCGCGGCCAGGCTCAGCAGGATGTCACGGCTGCAGCCGCCTGTTCTGTCCAGAACCCTGGGGGTCTGGAGTGGGACCCTTGGAGTCCTGGCGCCCGGGGACAGGCTGGGATTGGGGGACTTCTGGCACCTTCCCGCGGCGGCCCTGCCCGGAGCGCTGGATGGGCCACGGGTTCCGGCCGGCATGAGGCGTGACCCCACGCCAGTGGCAGGAGGAAGCCATTTATCATCGCGGAAGGATCTGGCCGCTGGCGTGTTTATCCAGAGGAAGGAAATGAACTCTTCATCTCCTCCAGGCGGCGTCTGGCCTGCCCCGCCGTCCGCTCCGTCCGCGGTGGAATTTTAAATAACCAGCCCCGTTTGTCAGTACCTGTTTTGTGTCTCCCACGGGGCTCTCGCTCATCGCTGCCTGGGCGTCACGCTTTATTGCTGCTTCCTCCTCTAAATAAACTCTGCCATAAATGTGATTCCGTTGGAGCCGAGCTTAGACATCTGTCCCAGGAACACGGGCCGGCGAGGCGGGTCTCTCCCTTCAGGGCGGTGCCCAGAGCAGCCTGCCCAGGACACCTGTGGTGAACGGGGTGCCCGCCGTGGTGCAGGAGGCCGCGGTCCTGCAGGCTTGGGGACCGTGTGGTTTGTTTTTCCCAGATTTCCAAGCCAGGGAATAAGTTGTAAAAAAAAAAAAAAAAAAAAAAAATCCCACCTGGCAGCAGGCATGGAAATTGCTGGAGTGCAATGGCACACACCCAGCAGCCTGTGCCGTCTGGGTACTTCTGGCCAACGGGACCATGCGGCTGAGAGTGTCTCTGGAATTAACAACCAAAGCATTTGCACCTCCAGTGTCCCCCAGGTGAGGTGACCTAGGGGTGAGAGCATAGGCCACACAGTTTCCCCTCCACCCACACGTCCATCATCCTTCCATCCATCCATCCATCCATCAGTCCATCCATCCATCCATCCATCCAGCCAGCCAGCCATCATCGATTCACCCACCCATCCATCCACCCAACCACCCAACTGTCATCCATCCATCATCCATCCACCCACCCATCCATCCATCCAACTGCACACCCATCCATCCATCCATCCATCCATCCATCTATCCAGCCATCTAGCCAGCAATCATCGATTCACCCATCCATCCACCCAACCACCCATCCACCCATCCATCCATCCATCATCCATCCAACCATCCATCCACCCATCCACCCATCCATCCATCCATCCACCCACCCATCCATCCATCCAACTGCACACCCATCCATCCATCCATCCATCCATCCATCTATCCAGCCATCTAGCCAGCAATCATCGATTCACCCATCCATCCACCCAACCACCCATCCACCCATCCATCCATCCATCATCCATCCAACCATCCATCCACCCATCCACCCATCCATCCATCCATCCATCACTAGAGGCACCATCCATGGCAGCACTGGACACTTCATAAGCCCAAGGGAATGACACCCTAAGGAAGCCCTTGGCTGTGGAGAGAGGGGGCCTTGGTCTTGGGGTGCATGGGATGTTTTGGGTGGTTGGGGGGCAGCCACCAGTCTGCGCTCAGGGGGGAAGAGGTGCTCCATCCTGCTGCAGCTCTCAGGGGAGGGTGGGGCTCCACCCCGCCTGTCTCGTTAGTGTCCTGGGGCTGCAGGAACCAAGTGCATAAACCAAGTGGGCTTAAACAACAGAAACTTCTCTCGCTGTTCCGGGCCCTGCTTCCCCTGCAGGTGACGGGAAGGATCTGCCCAGGGCCTCGCTCTAGCCCCTGCTTTTGGTGGTGTCTCGGCACACTCTACCGTACATTCTCCCGTATGTGTGTCCGTCCGCCCCCCCCCCTTGTCCGGAGGACACGGGTCACAGGCGATCAGGCCCACCTTACTCCAGGATGACCTCTTAACCAATCACAACTGTAACCACCTGTTTCCAAATGAGTCCCCATTCCGGGGTCCAGAGTGCTGGGACTTTAATGACGAATCCGGCATGCGGGGGACACAATCAGCTCTAGCCCCTGCTGAGGCTGAAGTCTGTCTAAGCGTGAAAAGGTCAGACCCTTTGTGGCTCCCTGGCTCTGCTTACCCGGAGGTGTGGGCGGGGAGCTGGTTCCTCGTGGCCAGGAACCGTGGCGTTTGTGGGGGTTTTCTGTCTTCTAGCACACAAGTCAGCAGGGCGCGGGAGACCCAGAGCCCGGTGGGGATTCGGGCTTAGGGCTCCCTACTCTGCCCTCGGCCGCCCGCTCCCCGCTCTCTGCCGCCCCCAGGCCATGCCCAGCAGCCTCGGGTCCCCCTGGTCTTCGGGTGCCCTGAGTTCCAAGAACCAACCCAAGGAGGCCGTTTCTGGAGCCGGTTTCCCAGGCCACTCTGTGCCGGTCCTCGGATCCCCCCCAGCAACCCCTGCCTGGAGGCCTCGCTGCTCTGGGAGCCCCGAGGCGTCAGCAGTAAGCCCTGAGCCGCCAGCTGGCAGCGAGAGAAGTGGGGTAGGGGGTAGGGTGGGGGGGCGCATCAGACTCTCTTCATTCTCCCCGATGGGCCAGGACCCCAAACGGAGCCCCGGGGAACGGAGCCCCAGTTTTCCACACACCCATTATCTGGAAAGAATTGCTCAAGTCTGAGTCTGGCTCTCAGGCCAGGGTGGGGACGCCGGCACCTACTTCCTGCCACACCCCCCGCGCCCCGGGCACCGGGCACACCCGGGATCCAGCCTCCGGGCCTTTGTCCAGCCGTGCCCACCCTACCCCGGATCGAGCTGTCCCGCCCTGCCCGCGGCTGGACTCCAGCCGTCAGGAAGCCCCGGGCCGTCTGCCCACCTGCCCCGGGCGCTCTGCAGATGCTGTCATCCAGTCCGGACCCGATGCCGAAGCCGGGAGGGCAGGGGGTCCGGCTCGCCCCACCCAGGCGCGTCCACAGGCCGCCTGGCCCAGCGCTCAGGACGCCCAGTCACGGCTTGTCATTTGTCCTGGTGAAGTCACACCTGGCCCCCAGCCCCAAGCCCTGGGGGTGGGGGCAGAGTCCAGTTTCTCACAGGCTGATGGCCTTGGGCCTGGGACCCCTGCGGTTGGTCGGTCTGGAGACAGGGGCGGGCTGCCCGGGGGCGGGGGCTTACTTGTGCCGCTGCCCTCGCAGGGAAGGTCCCCGCCCCACTGAGAGTCCCCAGCCCCACCGAGAGTCCCCAGCCCACCAGCCCTTCTCCCTGCTCTCAGGATGCTCCCTGCTAACCTGGCTGCTTCCCCTCCCAGGCTGAGCCGGGCCTCCCTCTCCTTTCCCTCGGGGAACCCCAACCCGCTTTTTTTTTTTTTTTCTTGAGGCTAAATCAATTTATCTTCTGAAGAAGGTGGGCGGGAAGTCCGGGGTCCCGAGGAGCAGGAGGCTCTGAGCCTCCCCCGCAGGCTCCGGGCCCCCCCAGCATCTTCTACCGACGCCACGGGCTCGGAAGCCTCGGGACTTCGCAGACCCCCGCCGTGGGCCGCGAGTCTGTGAGCCGTGTTCTGGGGGTGCAGTGGGCACCGCCCCTGCCCAGGCCGCTGCAGCCGTGGCGGCTGGGCCCCCAAGGGGCCAGTCCAGACAGAGCTCTGGAGGCTGAAAGCCGGCAGCTGCGGGGAGCACTGAACAGGCTCCGTGGAAGCCGCCTGGGGGGACGGAGGACCCCGAGGGAGGAGTCACCGCAGGAGGGGGACTCACCTCAGCCCGGGGAGGTACTGTGCCCCCAGAAGGGGGTTCTCACCCGAGACAGGGGCCTCACCCTGAGGGGAGCCTCCAGGGGATGGAGTGACTCAGAGGCGAGAGCCGTGGCTGCCCCCTGGTGGTGGGTGCGCCCGTCCCGCGGCCCCCAATTCACACCATGCCCCGGGGTGACTTGGCAGCAAACCCTCCGAGGCTGGGGGCCCTTCCCAGTGAGGCCCGACGGTCCAGCGGCCTCATGGGGGCCTTCGCTAGAGCAAGGGGACACCCTCCACGAAGGCCGAGATCATTCCCTGGAAGAACGGGAGAAACGGAAAACGTGGAGCAAGTCCCGGCTTGCTGTGTGTTTGTGCGCCCCTGGCCTGGCCGAGCCTCACTTTTCCCCCAGAATCGGGGACCCCGTGACCCGCCTCCTCAGACTGGCGTGTGTCCTCAGGCCGGCAAGGCCCCCGGCGTGCAGCTCATGGTCACGGTCAGCGCCTTGAGCACCAGCTGTATACAGGGGCTACAGGAGACTGAACCCCGCCCCCCCAGGAGGTCCACGCACTGATGCTCAGAGGCTGTGAATACGTGGCCTCGAGTGGGGAGCATGACTTTGCAGATGCGACGGGGTCGAGGCTTTCGAGACATGAGGTGGCCCTGGCTTGTCCCGGCGGCCGCGTAGACGGGGTCCTCCTGAGACGGGCGGGTGTGTGAGCATCAGAGAAAAGACAGGACAGGGGAGCCAGGCCAGGCAGAGGGACAAAGTCGGCAGGTGCTGCCTGTGGCTTCATGGAGGAGGGGGGCAGGAGCCCGGGGGGTGCACAGCGGGGAGCCTCCAGCCAGACTCCGGGGGCCCCCGGTTCGAGACATCAACTTTGTGCTCGCTTGTTACTTTGTTACTTCGTCCCCACAGGTCCTGTTCTAGGGGGTCATCGGTGTCCTCCAAATGACGGGTCACTCAGGACTGTCCCCAGGGCTCATGTCACCCTGATGCCATCCGGAGGGACTCCAGCCCCTCTCTGTCCGAACCCCAGAGCAGAGCGAGGAGGAGCAGGGGCTGACCAGGGGCTGCCAGGTGGCCTCGTGGGGAAGCCGAGTCAGCCTCTGCCGCCTCCAGGAAGCAGGCAGCTGTGCCCGCCCTCAGTGGCCCAGGGAGGGGCCGAGGCGGGGGGGGGGGGGGAGGGGCTGGGGACTCAGGGCCGGGACCCCCCTCCACGCCCCCAGGAGTTCTGGCGGGTGAGACAGCCCTGCCCGCTCCTGCTCCTGCCGCCAGAGCTTGCCAAGAGTGACCGGAGAGAAATAATAGAATGTTCCTTTTTGGACATGTTTCCTCCTATTTTTAAACTGTTGCTTTTTTTCCCATAACTGTTAGAATGTTTAACTTCAGCATCCGGGGAGATGAACGGCCGGCAGCCAGCGCTCCCCAGGCTGCTGAGTGTCTCCGGGGCGCAGGGTCCCTGCAGTCCGTGCCTGCCGCCTCCCCCGCCGTCGAGCACAGCCACCCGGCATGGAGGGTTCGGACGCCGAGGGAGCGGAAGTGACTCAGCCGATGTCACCGGCGCCAGACCCGGGTCACCTGAAGCCAGTTGGGCCTTTTCCCATGACACCATGCTGCCCCCCAGAGGTGAGTCTGATTTCCCGGAAAGAACCAAACTGACCCTGGAGCAGCTGCTGGGCGCTGGGGGTGTCTCTTCGGATCCCACAGTCAGACCCAGGGCTGGAGGTGACACGCGGGATTACTCACCAGAGAATACAGTCTGTGTCACTCCGAGCCCAGCTGGTCACGGCGCGGAGAGGCCGGGAGCGGGCACCCCCTACGCCCAGCTGTCGGGGAACTGGCTGCGTTTATTTCTTTTGGGCCTTAAACATGTAACAGCGAATGCTTTGCGTCTTTGTTCAGAGAAAACGTACTGAGTCTTACTGTGTGCCGGGCCCTGGTTAGAGGGCAGAGAGTGGCCTCAAAATAGTGAAGGCACTCCCGACACAGCGTCATGGGCGGCAGACGGGGGTCGAAACCAAAGCTCTAGGGGAAAGGCCTTCCAGGTAGACGGAACAGCAAATGTCCTGTGGCAGGAAGAGCCCGCCATCGCTGACGGATAGCGATAAAGTCTGTGTGGCTGGTGCAGGGTTGGGGGCGCACGGAGGGGGGGGGCGCGAGATGGCGGAGAGGGGGGCAGGGGCCAGGGCGCGGTGGGCGAGGGGACCCTCGGGGGCCGTGGAGATGAGCCGGGCAGCGAGCGGGCTGGGGCAGTTCTGGCGAAGGCCGCCACTTTCCTGGCCCTTGCGAAGGTCGGTTTGCTGCCGCGAGACCCACCGTCCCCGGGAGAAGAATATGATTTGTTTTTCAGATCTGACCTTCCGCAGCCGCTGGCTTCCTGCTCGCCAGCGGAACCGGGCTTTCGCACCCCACGGATGCCGGGACAGCCACCGGTGTTCCTCACACACCTCGGTCTCCCCGCCCCCTCCCCAGCCCTGGAGCCTCCCAGCCCCCCAACACCCCCCACGTCTCCCAGGTTTCCCAAGGGCAGGGAATGGGGAACGGCCGGCCCCCTTGTCCTGCCCCCCTCCTTTTCTTTTCCGGAGCGCTCCTGACCCGAGGCTGCGAGCCAGCGTGCGGCCTGAGGTTTGGGGACCCTCAGGACGTGAGCACAGAGCAGGAGAGACGGGGCGTCAGCCACCAGTGTCCCCGTGCGCTGCGCCTGCACGTCCCAGGCTCTGACTCGCACGCCCTGCCTCCGCCCCCAGATTCTGCGCCCGGCTCTGGACCCAGGGTTAGACGGTCGGCCGAAGCCCTGCGGCAGGTGGCACCCGTCCTCCCCGCCATCCCCTGGGCCCCTGGGTCCAGCCTCTTCGGGCGGGCTCTCCGCCCCCCTCCTCCCCGCCCCGCCGGGGTGCCCAGCCCCCGCCGCCAGCCACTCGCGCCCCGGTCCCCATGCAGGTCCGGGGCCTGTTCCCCTTCCCCTTGTCTCCTTCTCTGTCTTCCCGGACGTGCGGGGACCCCTGGCTCCTCCAGCGTGGGGGACAGCGGTGTCAAATGTCTGAGGACGTGTCATGGGCCTTCTTTGTCATTTGTTTACCATCATCTGGCTCCGAGACGGTTGGGTCCCTTGGGGGCAGAGACCCCGTCCCCGAGGGTGGACACCAGGCCTGTCTTGCTGACCGCTGTCTCCCCAGCGTCTCGCGCGGGCCTGGCACGGAGCGCTGCTCAGCGAGCGTTTGCCGAATGGACGACGAACGGACACGCAGAGGCACACACGCACACCCCCTGTCACGAAACGGGCCGCCTGCCGCGTGGCATTCATCCCGAAGAGGAGATTCGCGTCAGGGACGGCTGACGGGGGGAAGGAGTCGTGAAACAAACTCCAGGGAGCGGTCTGGGCTCCATCCGTCAGACCAGTCTCCGACAGCACCTCTACCTTCCCTCAACTTCTTTCCCTTTTACTTTGGCTGCTAGGAAGCTCGGAGCCAGCTCGTGTAGCCGGTGGTTGAAACAGCTCCCTTAGGCCCGAAGAACTACCCCCCACCCCCGCCCCCGTCATCCCTTCTGTCCCCTCCCTGCTCTGCTTCTGCTCTTTCTGACTCACTTTCGTCGCCTGCCGCGTCCGGGTGCTGCAGACGGCAGCCGGGTGACAGCACGAGGGGAAGGCACTGTAGGGAGGCTTGCGGGAAGGGGGCAGAGGCGGGTCCCAGGGCGGGAGGCCCCGCCCCTCGGGTCAGTGCCTGGCGCCCGCGGTGGCCCACCCGGGCCTCCCGTACCTCGAGGAGCCGGCTCCAGAACCGGCAAGGACGCGCAGATAAGATCCTGGCAGATAAGCGGTCCATTGACCCCGGGGCCGCGGGAGGGGACAGCGGCGCGAGCATTCTGGCATCATCGGCCGCGCACGGGAATAAAAATACCAGGTGTGGGCGGGCGTGGAGCCTCGGGGAGACTTCCCCGCCTGGCACCGCCCGGCCGGGCCACCACTCAAAGGTGGGGAGCGACCGGAAATTCCAGACCCGGCCCCACCCAGCAGGAGGGGCGGCCTCGGAGGCCGCGGGTGCCCACGGTGATGGCCTTCAATGGGGAGGCTCCCCGGTCGCCCCGGGCCTTGGCGTCCTCGCCCGGAACGCGGAGCCCCCACGAGCCCCCGCCCCGGGTGGGCGCGGGGCCCAGAGGAGTCTGCGGGAGCTGCCTGCCCGCCGCGGGCCCCGGCTCGCTGGGTCTCAGGACCCTCCGCGCAGAACGGGCCCCCCGCACCGAGCCACGCACCCAACTCCACGGCTGCCAACTGCCGGGTCTGGGACCAGCAGAGGGAGACAAGCCGCTGGCTCGGGGCAGCTCGGGGGTGCTGCCCGGAGGGGCTCTGGAGCTCAGCAGACGGCCCGGGGGTCCTCACGTCCTCAGGGCAAGACCGCTCCGTTCCCAGCGAGGAACAGCCCGGGCTCCTGGAAGGTGGCGGGGGACCCGGCCGGGAATCACAGCCACCCGCGAGGTGCAGTCTGCTGTCCGGGCTGCCGTCCTCGGCGGAGTCAGGTGGCTCCTGTGTCCTCTGTCCCCACGGCAGATGCTCTGAAGGGCTGGAGGCCGGGCCTTCGGGGACCCATCCCGGATGGGAGAAGGGGGAGTGGGGGGAGGGGGCCCGGGCCGTGGTCGGAGCCGCACTTCTGCCCCGGGCGTGCTGGCTCCCGTGTGAGTCCAGCCCCGCGGGTCCCCAGGACGCAGCCCCGGAGGCTCCCGGGCGCCGGGCACCAAGGCTGTAGGAAGGGCCATTCTTTGGCCCCCCTACCTGACCCAGCCATGAGGTGAGCAGATTCGTCCATCTGGGAATGAATGATGCGCCTGGCGCCCCTGGAGGGACCTGCCCTGGGGGACCCATGAGTCTCTTGGGCATCGGCTGACCCTTCCGCCCCACAGGAGACAGATTTCAGCCGCTCCTGGCCTGAGGCGGAGACGCTGGCACCACTGAGGCTGCCCTCCAGGGGGCAGTGCCTGCCCGGGGACCTGGCCACCAGGACGGAGGCTGTTCCACTCTCCTTCTCTCACTCGCTCACTCTGTCCGTGGTCTCACGGGCACAGGATCCGCAGAGGTGGGTTCGCTGCCTCTGCTGGGCGCTGTCCCCTCCCCGTCCTTCCCCGGCACGAGCCAAAGGTCCCGGAGACCCCGGGGCGGCTGCCCTTCTCCTCACTGCAGCTCTGAGGGCGAGGGCCTTCCTTCCCGCTGGACCTCCGGGCCGCACCGTCTGGCGGGTCCTGCTAAGTGGCCCACTGGTCCCAGCGCCTGGCCCCTCCGGGGCGTGAGCGAAGGCCAGGGGCTGGCCCATTCCAGACCGGGCAGCAGGCGGGCATTGGAATACCAGGAGCTGGGCCCGGCAGGGACGCGGAGGTGGGCAGCTGGCGGCATTGGCCTCCGGAGACCCCCGGGCGCCTGCACTGGGAGGCAGGGCGGGCACGAGAGGGGTGCGCCAGGAAGGGCCCGGGAATGGGGCTCAGAGGCCTGGGTTCAAGTCCAGCTGCTGCCAAGCCCCATCCAGATCCAGAGCCTCAGTTTCCTCATCTGTACAATGGGGCCAGAGCGCTTGTTCTGTTGGCTTCCTGGCTGGAAACAGGTGGGGGGGGGTCCCAGAGGCCCTGGGGAGATCTTAGTTCGGCTGGAGGCAGGATCTGGTTCTCCCCTCAAAGGCTCGCGTGGAAAGGTGTGACCTGGGGCCCAGCTGGGACCCAGACGCCCGGCGGCCTCTTAGGCCACCTGCTCCCTACGGCTCCTTGGGCCGACTAGCTGGGGGGCCCGCCCAACGGGGCCGAGCACGACCTCTCTCGGCCACCCAGGGGTTATCACCGCTAACCAGAGCCATGTCACCCTGAGGGAGGCGGTCAGCTCCCCACTGGGGCCGATTTCCAAGTGCGAGTCGACCCCGGGGCCGCACTGGCCGTGCACGGGAGTGAGCTCCCCGTCCGTGGGACGTCGGTCTCAGTTCACAGACAGACCCTCCTCGGGCTCCAGCGTGCGGAGCAAGAGGTGAGACTCGAAGCAGCGAGTTGGCTCAGCCGGGAGCACACAGCCCGCGGGACTTGGGGGGAGGCCAGTCGCCGAGCGGTGGGGTCCCTCGGCACTGTGGCGCACCGGGTCGGGCCGCCGGGCACGGCTCGGGGGCCTGCTGCACTGGTACCCCACTCCGAAGAGGAGGATCTCAGCCAGTGATGGGCCGGCGGGGACCCCCTGGGGGCAGGAGCAGGAAGAGGGGAGGGAGAGGAAAAGGAGGAGGCGGGAGACCCCAACAGAGACGCCAACAGAGACCCCTGGGTGGCTGCCCCTGGGGACAGAGGGGAGCCTCAGGGTGGCGCTCCTGCCCGAGGCTCTAGGGGAGGGTCCCTCCTGCCTCTTCCAACTTCCGGGGGCTCCAGGCGTCCCTGGGCTGGTGGCCACATGGCTGCAACCTCTGCCTCCGTGGCCACGTGGCCCCTGCTCTCTGTTCTCTCCTCTTCTGTCCCTTGTAAGGACACTTGTTATCGGGTTTAAGGCCCAGCCTCACCAGGGATGATTCGCAAAAACGCTTACGGGAAATAAAGTCACGCTCTGAGGTTCTGGGGGTTCGGATACGACGTATGTCTGGGCTGGGGGGGAGGGGCGGGGGATACAGGCCCACCTGCTACAGCTCCTCCTGCGGAACCCAAGGTCACAGTTCACTACGGACAGAGTCGGTTCGGGGAACGCTTGCGTGTGCGGGTCGTCTCAGCACGTTCCCTTCTCGTCCTTCTGTGTCGCTCGGCTCTTCCCCGGCCGGACGGGCCTGTCGGTGACCCTGTGCCACAGGCGCACGTCACAGAGGGGGGACAGAGATGAAACAGGGCGGGGTCGGGAGGCGCATAGCGCAGCCCCCTGCACGTGGCGAGACAGCGACACCCCCAGGCAGTGATGGCCGGGCACAGGAGCAAGGGGACGGAAGGGCCAGGACCCGGGGTCCTCGGGTGTGTCCGAGCTGGAGGCCGGCCTCTGCCCGTCCAGACGCCCCCGCCGCCAGCAGAGCCCCCAGGAGCACTGCCTACGACTTCGTCGGCCTCTTTCCTGTCTCCGAAGGACCCCCGTTGGGCCCCGGTCAGATCTGCCCGCTGCCCGTTTTCGCGCTGCCCGGGAGCGAAGAACGGCTATTCCATTGTGCTATGATTTGAAAAGATTTTATTTTTAAGTAATCTCCGCGCCCACCGTGGGGCTCGAACTCACAACCGCGAGATCAAGAGTGGCGGGCTCCACCGACGGAGCCGGCCAGGCGCCCCTCCGTTCCGATCTTTAATGGGTGAAAAGAAAATCAAAAGACGAATGTGATTTCCCGGCCCGTGAAAACGAGACGAATTTCAGAGTCGGGCGTCGGTGTCCACCGGTGAGCGCTCTCGGCACGCGGCCGTCCATGCGTTCTTTCCCGGGTCTGCCTGCCTTCCACAAGGCGGGACGTTGCGTAGATGAGACCGAGACAAAAGCCTACCCTCGCCGGCCCCTCGCGGAGAGTTTGCTGAGCCCCAAGATGCGCCTTCCTGCCGGCCGTGGCCGTGGATAGTGAGTCCCTCCGGGTGCCGCCCTCGGTGCCTCTCTGTCACCAGGTATCGCCTGCTGGGGACCCCACGCGAGGCGCTGCTCGGATCGCGGTGCACAAC
Organism: Paguma larvata; assembly: GCA_030068075.1. Classification (NCBI taxonomy): domain Eukaryota; kingdom Metazoa; phylum Chordata; class Mammalia; order Carnivora; family Viverridae; genus Paguma; species Paguma larvata. The sequence goes on along the minus strand of CM057831.1, from coordinate 109,549,056 downwards.
CCGGCTGGCCTTGGGAGTAAGGGCACCGGCTCCGGATTCGAGTTCCAGCTCTGTGGCCACGTTGTGCCTCGGTTTCCCCATCCTGAAGGTGGGCACACTCGCACCGCGTGGCACAAAGGATCCCGTGAGTCGGGGCACAGGGAGCGGTCCCCGGTCGGACTTGGAGGGCGTTTGGGGTTGTGTTCTAATTTTTGTTTTTTTCTGGGTGGCGAGAAAGTGTTAAGGGCTTCTGGGTCCCGCGGCTCAGACAACGTGGGACCCGGTGTCTGTTGTCCCGGGTGCCTGGTCTCTGCTGGCCTCGCTCCGGGACAGACGCCCCCTCCCCCGTCACCCCAGGAAGCCCCGGCGGCTCCAGGCTGGCACCTCTGACCCCTGAGTCCATAGGAAGGAGAGCGTGTGTCCCCAAAGTTTCTGCAAAAGCCCCGAGACGGACGAGGCCCCCTGACTGGCCTCAAAAGCTGGTCTGAGCAGGACGGGGGTGGGGGGCAGCCCGCGGGGTCGAGGAGGTGGCGGCTGGCCCTTCTCCCCCCCCCCCACCCCGGGAAAGCAGGACCCGGAGATGAGACGGCGCCTCCGGCCGCTGAGCGGCAGAGAAGGGGAGAGGCGCCCCCACAGGTAAGAGGTGGGGGGTACCTGGCCCTGCTCCCCTCCCAGGACGCTGGCCCTGGGTCTCAGGGGACCATGACGCCATACAGGCCTGGGTTCGTCGCCCCCGGCGTGCCGTGTCCTAGAGCCTGGGCGCGGTTCTCACACTCCGTGCCTCGGAACCCCCAGTTCTGCTGCAGGTCGGCAGGTGCCCGAGTCCCGCCCCTCAGCTTTGCGTTGAGTGGAGGCGAGGTGAGGCCTCTGAGCCAACAGACCCGGGGGGGGTGCCCGCGAGCCACCTGTGGGGGTCCCCCCCCCCCGGGCATTGCTTTCTCTTTGTACCGGTCTTCCAAGAGGAGGCGGCCAAGTTGAGGGCCAGGGAGGACCTCAGGGAGGTGAAGCCCCGCCCACCCGGCCCTGGAGGGACGGACATGTCGACAGGGACGCGGCTGGAGCAGCAGGGCCCCGGGGCCCCTGTCACCCAGCGGGGAGGGCCGATAACGACCCGCAATAACGACCCCCACTAACCCCCGTGAGGCAGTTCCTCCCGGGAGGCAGCGTCACCGCCCCCACTTCACGGAGGAGGCCGTTTAGGCCGACAAAGCCCGCTTGCCCCGGGCTCCTTGTCTGTACAGGGCGAGCCTGGGGCTGCTTCCCGGGGCCCCATGGCGTCTGGGGGCCACTTGGGCACAGACCCTGCACATCCCGGCCCCCCCGACAATGGCTCCACTGAGGGGAAAATCACCCTCCTTGGGTTCTGGGACTTTGCCGGGGCGGGGTTCTCTCGGGCTCTCCTGGAGACCAGGTGGAGGCCGGGTGGAGGCTGAGGTGGAGGCCGAGGTGGAGGCCCAGGTGGAGGCCCAGGTGGAGGCCCAGGTGGAGGCAGGGTGGAGGCCAAGTTTCCGTGGCTGCCCCCTCGGTCCCCATGCTGGAATCATGAGGACTGCACCCCAGGAAAGCGAGCGGGGGCCTCCATGGGGCTCCTGGGGGAAGCCGGAGGTCTCACCGGCAGCCCATCCAGCCTCCCCCGGGGCCCGGGGCCCAGCTGCTGTCTTCAGAAGTATGTTTGGTTGTCTCTCAGTAAAAGGAAGCCATTACTGTGTACTTGGAAGACAATAATCAAATGCTTCACTTCTCCCCCCTTTGCTCGCCCCCAGCCCCGAGGCCCGCTCTTCCTGGGGCTCAGTTGTATCCACTGTTTCTTTTTGTTTTTGTTTTAATCTTTATTTTCTAGAGAGAGAGAGAGAGAGAGAGAGAGAGAGTGCACATGAGCAGAGAAGGGCAGACAGAGAGGGAAACAGAATCGGAAGCAGGCTCCAGGCTCCAAGCTGTCAGCACAGAGCCCGACGCAGGGCTCGAACTCATGAACCGCGAGATCATGACCTGAGCCAAAGTCGGACGCTCACCCAACTGAGCCCCCAGGAGCCTCTGTGTCTGCTGCTCCTTACGCACCCGTGAGAGGTGCCTGAGGCACCCTCGGCGTGCGTCCTCACAAACACACGCCCGCGAGCGTCCGTCGGGGGTCCTGTCGGCACCAGTGCCCCGAGGCTGCCTGGGCCCATTGGCGGACGGCGGGGGGGGGGGGGGGGGGAGCAGTGCGCCCTGCTCAGGTGGGTCTCGCTCGTTCTCTCGGGAGGTGGCATAATCATCCCTTCTGTGAATGACCACCATTGACCGAAGTCATTCCTGTAGTTTCTGTAAACACAGTCTGGCAGCCACACCCCGGGGCCTCCCCCTTGTGCGGTGGAGGGAGCTGTGGGGGGGGGAAATTCCTAGACCCAGTAGCAGGACCCCAGGGGCGTGCCCACTTCCAGCCGGCAGAGCCGTGATACCATCCGGAAGCTCGCAGCGAGAGCGGGAGGCCGGCCTCTCCCGTCCCGCGCAGGGAAGGGCACCGGGGCCCCCGGAAGGGACAGTGCACGCGCCGTGAGGCCTTTTGAAAAATGGAATCTACCCCCCGCCCCCCAGGATGTTGAAGGTTGGCAATGGAAGTTTGAAGGGAAAGAAGAGGCTGGAGGGACACTTGATGGGGTCTCCCTGGGGAGAGGGGAGGGCTGTGGGCTGGGGGCCTCGGGGGAGGGAAGGGCCCGGCCTGACTGGCTAGGTAGCTTTCTTTTCATTCTTGTTCTCAGAAACAACATACGTGCCCTCCTGTCGGAGGCTCAGTCGGTTACCTGTCCGACTCCGGCTCAGGTCATGATCTCACCGTCTGTGGGTTCGAGCCCCGCGTCGGGCTCTGTGCTGACGGCTCGGAGCCTGGAGCCTGCTTCGGATTCCGTGTCTCCCCCTCTCTCTGCCCCTCCCCCGCTCATGTTCTGTCTCTTAAAAAAATAATAAACGAACGTTAAAGAAATTAAAAAATAAAAAAGGCCGCGTGAAGGGCCGACAGGGTCAAGGCGGCCATTTCCGGGGCGAGTACCGGTCGCTGCTTGTCGCCTGGTGCTTTCCCGAAACGGTCCCTTTGAAACCTCTACCTTAACAGCCTCCCACCCCCTTCCCCTGACCCTGGAGGTAACTCCCCGGGCGTGTGTGGGGGGCCCCCCCGGGTCCGGGTAACCTGGGGACAGGCCCGGCGGGTAACTCATTAACCAGACTGGCCCAAAGTGGGGAGCAGGCTGCCGGGAGGGAGTGTCCCTGCAGTTCGGCGGAGGAAGGTGACTCAGCAGAGGCCTCCGGGCACCCCCGCAGCGGCCAGGGATGCACCCGGCAGGCCACTGACCGCTCTGTCACCCACGAGCTCCCCGCGCCCTTGCCGCCGCGTCAGGAGCCGGCCCCGACTCCAATCTGGCTCCCCGCGGCCACCCCGGCGCTCCGCCCGTGTCACCTCCAGCCAGGGGTGGCGGGTGCGGGGGTGCCGGGGCCCCGGGCAGGACGGCAGAGGGGGGCCAGGCCGGGAGTCGCATGAAAAACAGTGAAACAGATGGGGCTAATTTTAATTCTATATTCCGTCTGACTCATTAGATCCAACGTGTTGTCCCAGCAACAAACTGTCAACCTGTTAGCAACACACTAGACACACTCAGTGCCTTCGCGGTGAGTGCCCGAGGCCCGGCGAGGGGCTCACGCCCACGGCACCTCTCCGCGTGGACGCGCCACGGAGCACACGCCCCGCGGCCGCAGGTGGGCACGTGGCCACTGTCGGGGGCTGCGAGGTCCCGGCCGTCCGCACCGCAGGGGTCCCTGTTTGGAAACGGGGTGCTGGAAGCTGGCAGCGGCGAGGGGAGGGACCTGGGCCCCTTTCTGGGCTCTCTCCTTGAGAAGCAAACGCGTGTCTCATTTGTCAGGTTGAAACCAGGCCCGTGGGAGAACCTTCAGGCAAAACACGGCAGGGACGTGCCTCCAGGCCCCACGCGGGCGACGCGAGGGTCTTTGAGCCGTGGTGGGGGCAGGAATAGAGTCCCGAGTTGGTTCTGGGTCGCCGTCCCCGGTTCACGGGGACGGACGCGGCGCGGCTGCTGGAGGAACCGCGTGGAGGGGAACTCCGTCCTCTCCCCGAGAGCTTTCGGTGACTCTCAAATTTGTCCCAAAAGAAAAGTTCATTTTAAAAAAGAAAAGCTCTCTCTTGAACGTAAAGGATTGGATGAAGTCTACGATGAACCCTCATTCACGTCGGTTAAAAAGACACACGCGACCTTCTCCTTCAGGCTAGAAACCCAGACCAAATTCAGGGGACGGCGAGCCCGGTGACTTGCAGCTGAGAGTCGCGGTGCGGGCTGGGGCTCCCCGAGGTAGGAAGAGCCCCGAGTTCAAGGAGACCTGGGGACCAGAGAGCCCCGAGGCCCGCAGGGGGCCTCCTTAGAATATTCGTCCAAGAACCGACCCCCTTGCTTGCGAGGAAATTACCCCCCGGGCCGAGGAAAGAACCGCCGAGAAGGACCCACGACAAATAATGCCTGTTTCCCCCGGATGGACTGAAAACTTCACAATTTACAAGGTGTGGGGTCGATACGCAGAAGGCCTCGCTGCGTCACCGAGCGACCTCGCCCTAGAGGTTAAACGTTGCTCTGGCCCCTCTCAGGGTTTTGAAAGCAAGACCCCAAAGAATCAGACTCAACTACAAACACGGAACGGAACGGCACCCTGGGGCCAAACTCGAGAACCTTTGCAGAAATAAAATCGATCCCGCGCCAGCCACGAGAGATTCGGCGTGTGGTCCCCAACTGCACACCGCCGGCCGGGAGGGACGGCTGATCGGCAGATCGTGACCGCTCCCTCGCCCACTCCCCTGCCCCCCAGGACAGCCCACCCCACCCCCACCCTGTTTCCCTGCCCAGGAGGCTGACTGGTCACCGGCGGCCTGGCTGTGGGTTCCAGGTGGGTTCAGCCGCTGGGAGGAGCCAGGAGCAGGTCAAAGTAGGGATGGAGAGGGGGGCTGGCTGGGGGCACGGGCGTCCCCCCTCTACCCAAGGCCATGGCTCCGGTCAACGCCCCTCCCCCGAGCGCCCCGCCTCCGTGTCCTGTGGCCCGCCCCTCCCGGCCTGGGGACGGTAACGGCACTCTTCACCACCCTTATCCTCTGTGTCCCCTCGGGGTGGACGGCGACCTTCCGCAGGGACCCCGATCGACGTCCAAGTCCCCGGAAGTAAGAGTAACAACGACGCGCCCGCCCCGTGCAGGGCACCGGCCGTGTGAATCCCCGGAACGAGTGTGGGGCAGGCCTTCCCATTGGCCCCCATTTTACAACTGTGGAAACTGAGGCACGGGGCGGCAGACGAGCAGGGTCCTTATTCAAGCCGAGGACTCCAGGACTGGGAAGGAGTGGGGGGGTGCTTCTCACAAAGGCGGGTGTGGGTCACCCCGAATCTCGCATTAAAGGTCAGGACCCCTTTGGGGTCCACAAGCCCCAGGGCCGACCACTCCCCACCGTGGGTCCGGACCCTCCGTGGGTCCCCGGGTGGACACCTTGACCCCCAACCCCGGCCAGGCTCTGCTCGGCTCACACGCCCCGCAGGGCCAAGTGCCACCCGCCAGACACGGCAGGATCGTCGCGGGCGGAAGCGCGACCTCGGCGACCCGAGCATTGCCCGAAAGTTACCCCGGAGTCCGAGTGACCTGCGTGTGACTCTCCGCTTCCTTCCTGCTCCAGCGGAGGACTAAAAAGGAAAGTCGGTGAACTCGGGGGAACGGTGCGCGCTAAAAATACTCCCGATAAACAAGCAAACCGTGTCAGCGGTCGGCGACCCGGCGGCACGATGCCAGACGCCCTGGGACCGTCGTTTATGGCTGCGGCTTCGGGCGGATTGTCCCAGGGCACGGCCGGGCCCAAGATAGCGGCAGGCAGGGTCCTGCCAGGGAGGGACACCGTGACCCACGCGAAGTCATTAACTCCTCGGCTTCACCTTGGCGGGGTGGGGCCCCTTCGGCGTGCCTTCCTGGAAAGGGTGCCGCGGGCCGCGCTGCGGGCGGGGACCAGGCCGGGGTCGGGCACCGGGCCAAGACGGAGCCGGCTGGCCCGCGGCCAGGGGATGAGGACACATTCCGGCCAGCCGGTTGCTGTCGGCACCAGACGGCACGGTTCAGGAGCCTTCATTCCGTGATTGCCCTCGGCTGTTATCAGCTTGAACCCTCGAGGGCAGAGCGGCGCTCGGTGCCAAGGGGCCGCTGTTATTCACCAGGGAGGGCCGCTCCGCACCCCTGTCCCAGCCGGGCTCGGGGCTGTGGGGCGGAGCCGGAGGCGGGGGGGGGGTGGGGGAGGCCCGGCTGTCTTGGCCTTCGATGTCAGGATTTTAACCAAAAGGAAACGCCTCAGTTATTTCAGCCGATGGGTCTCATCAATGCGGGAAGACCCTCGAACCTTTCGGAGCCTCGGTTTGTATGAAATAGGGGCAATAACAGAGTCCGCTTTCTAGGACGATTGAGAAGATTCCGGAAGATTCCGTGGAATGAAGAGCCCGGCACTGATGATCATGCTTGTGTCTGACTGGTGTGACAGTCGTTTTGCTGACTTCTCAGGCTCGAGGGTCTCTGCCTCAGACCCTCTGGCCCAGGGGACCCCGCTGGATGCTGACACCGCCTGCTCTCTGCTTTCTTTGTCAGGCCCTCCTTGTCATCAGTCTGCAGAGTGAGCTGGAACCATCTCTCCTTGGCCATTAGGCACGTCCCCTTCCTGGAGCCGGGACTTGGGGGCCGCCAGGGCTGAGGGGGGAATGACACGGGGGCCAGGAGGGGCTGGGCGGTCCCCTTGGAGCAGGACACTGGCACAAGACACTGGGCGCGGCAGGCGCCTGTGGGGCAGGGGTGAGGCTGTGCGGACCGAGCGGGGGCTCTGAATGCGGGTGCCGACCGGAGCGCACCCCGGATCCATGGGTTCCGGTGTCCTATGAGGGTCCGGCTCCCCTCAGAAGGAGGTCGTTTTGGAGAGGGCTCAGGGGCAGCAGTCTGGGCGGAGGGAAGGACCCCAAATTAGGGCAGTCACTGAAAAGCCTCCTCAGGTGGTATGTTTGCTCGGAGCTTCTGGTGGGTACGAGGGAGCCGAGGCCACCCTCACGGTCACCAAGGAGGCCTGGCCGTCCTCTGGGGACACAGGCACGTGTGCTTGGGGACGGAGGTGCGTGCCCCGGGCGTGCTGTCTTATCTGCTTTCCACCTAATGGCTCCGGAGCAGCCTCACGGGGCTCGCTGCTCAAAGCTGCCGGGAGAGGTCAAGGCCGAGCCCAAGGGCAGGTTCTGGGCGTGGCCCGCGTCCTCTGCACTTTGCAAAGTCACCGGCCCTGGGCGCTCCAGGATGGGAAATGGTTTGGAGGCCAGGCTATTTTACTCCCCAAAATGTTCCCCTTGGCTCCCGAATAGGGGAGGGGGTCCCCGACTTTCTACTGGGAGCCCCCAGGGCACAGTGCTGCTGGGGGCAGGGGCAGGAGGGCTGCGGGCTGATGGGGTACACAGAGGACCCCGTCACGCCCAAGCCCCCCAGCCTGGGCCTTCCCAAGAGCTTCCGGGGCAAGAACGCAGCTCGGGGTTGCCCAGCCTCCCTGCACCAAACACTGCCCATCCGGGACTTTAAAAGCCTGGTTTGCACCTGACCTTGGAGCTTTGGTTTCAAGGCTCTGCCTTGGCCCTGTATTTGCCCAACCCCTGGCCCCTTCGGGGAGCTTCTGAAGGAGGTCCGGACGCAGGGCCCTGAGGCCCACAAAACTGGCTCTGTACTTCCTGTGACAAGGGAGAGCTGTCTGCCGAGTGCCGGGGCTGGGGCCTGGGGGCTGGGGGCGGGGGCTGGGGCAGCAGGAGACCCGGCCCTCCCCTCACAGGTGCCCAGGAAGAGCAGCAGCTTGCCCTCAGTTGCCCAGCTGGCTTTCAGCAGAGAGGGTTCTAGAACGCCGGGCCCCCAGGATTCCCTGATTTTCCCGGAAGATCACATCCCGGTTATTTCTGTTCTCAGATCCCAGAAGGATACTCTGCCCAGAGCAAAGCCCGACGCATCGCCGTTGCGGCCCCTTCGCCGGGAACCCAGGGCAGGCCCAGCGGACGGAGGCGTCGGAGCCCGACGGGCAGTCAGCAAGCGTCCCAAGCCCTCTTCTCCCTCGGCGGCTGTTTCGGACATCAGATTCTTGCCAAGCATCGTGTCTCATCCTAAAACCTCTTTCCAGGGGCACTCGGGGGAAATTACTGTCTCGCTGGAAGAAAGGCAGCCCCTTGGACGTGAGCGCGCAGCGCTCTCCGGGGAGGGAGCTTGGCCGCCGCAGGCCCCGCGCTCACACCAACAGCGGGACATTCATAGGTGTGGAACCAATTCTGGAAATTCGAGAAGCTGGTGCCGCCTCCGATGCCTTGGAAGCCAGGCGCGTGGCGAGGGCACCTCGCACGCCGGGTCCGGGTGGGGCTGCACAAACCCACCCCCCGCTTCTGTCGTCACCGAGTGCCCCCTCCCCAGACTCTGGGAGTCCGGAGTTAAACGTGGGCAGAACCGAACACGGTGCCAAGCCAACACGGCCTCTGCTCACAAACGTTTGTCGACCGGGCGCTGGGCTGGGCACTCAGCACGGATTATGATTAACCCTTCCAGCGACTCCCCTTTGCGGATGGGGACACCGAGGCACGGGGAGGGCTGCCCGTCTGCTGAAGAACCGGGATTCGGCCCCGGGGAAGAGCCAAGTCCTCGCCCCTTCTGCCAGGCCGGTGGCGTGAACGGGCGGGCGCAGGAAATACCAAGTCTCCGTTTCACCGTTAAGGCCTCTTGGTCATTTGTTCCCTGAGTGGTTAGGAGCTGTCATCCCTGCAGGCTGGGGGTTGGGGACAGGGCGAACGGAGTCCCGCTTCGGAGCTCAGGCTCCCGTGCTGCAGGGGGAGCCCAGAGGAGTTGCTGGGTGCCAAAAGGTCTTATAGGGGTGCCACCCAAACCCTCTGAGCCTGGAAGGTATGAGTGGGGACCGAGACCCTGCCTTTCTCACAAGCCTCCCGGGGCTGCTGAAGCCGGTGGTCTGCGCAGGAGCAAGGGAGCCCCCAATGGCTGATTCCGGCTAACGTCTAAACCGGCAGGTGAGGGCCCTTGGGGAGCCGTAGGCTCAGGCCTCACGTGTCGGGGGGGCGGGCAGCCCGGGGCGGGGGGGGGGGCGACTCTAGACATCTAGGCCTCAGTATAACGGCCCCATTCCACAGATGAGGCAGGAAGCGCGGTGAAAGAAGGAGGTTTCCTAAAATCCCCAGCAGGTTGGACTCAGTGCCCAGGTGACCCCAGGCCCGGCAGGAGCCCGCGAAGGGCGGCGGGAGAGCAGCCCACCTCTCATGAGTAAAAGGATGCCGTGCGCCTGTCACAAGATGCCACCCGCCTGGGGGTGGGGGGTCCAGCTGGTGTCGGCCCCCCCCCCGCCCCGGGGGAGCTCGGCTCTAAGGGAAAACCCTTCTCCCAGGAAAGAGGCCTCCGTCCCCCCGCCTGGTCCTGCTGCGGCCACCAGATGGTGCTGTTTCGAGGGGGCTTCAGTTTGGGTTTGGTCAGTTCGCACCTAGACCCCGGGGATCTTGTCTCCCTGATGATGCTCTCGGGCTTCTGGGGCTGCTGGTGACGGTGACAGTGACGGTGCGGGCCTGGTGCAGGGGGCAGGGCCACCTTCCTGCTGGGTGCGTGCACGCGTCTGCGTCTCCGCAGCCCCGCCTTTACGGGCGCATCTCTGTCCACTTGGTGTATGCTTGTGTGTTTGCACACGCGTGTGAGTGTGTGTTCGTGTGTGTGGCGTTGTCTGTGTGGGCGTGCCTGGCGTGCCTGCGTGCGTGTGCAGAAGTACGAGTGTGTGCCCGTTTGTGCACCTGGCGCACGCTCGTGTGTGCTTGTGTGTGGGCATGCGTGTGTACTGATGCATGCGTGCGTGCGTGCGTGTGTCTGTGTCCCTCGTGCCTCGTCCTGTCTTGCAGGCACACGTGTGCAGTGGACCTGTGCTTGCGCACGCGTGCGTGTGCCCGTGTCTCTGCAGGTGTGCGTTGGAAGCAGCAGGCCCGGGAGGCGCGGGACCTGGCCTCTAGTGACCAAGAGGTGCTGAGTCCCGAGCGGGGCTTCCTCCCAGCCGCCCCTGCTCTGGGCCGTCTCTGCGGGTGACTCAGGTCTCCCCGTGGCCCTCCGAGGCAGGTCCTGTGCTGGGGAAACTGAGGCCCAGAGAGAGGCTGACTCACTCAAGCCGCCAGCTAAGAAGCGGAGGGCTGGCATCCCCTGCAGGACCCGGGTTGGTTACAGGGCGAGATGAATAGAAGGTTCCGGCGGCCGGGGTGTAGTTTGGGTCGGGAGGTGCTGCACCCACATCGAGTTGCTCCAGGGAGCACGAGTGCCCCCGGCAGAGCGGGAGGCCAGGGGCGGCTGGGCTCAAGTGCTCTCTCTCTGGGGAGCCTCCCCGACCCCCCACGGAGTGAGGCTGGCTTCCCCTGTGTTCCTGCAGCCCCGGGATCCCACCCGGCGTCCCGGGCGCCATGAGCGGCTTGTGAGGCTGTGAGCAGGAAGCTGGGTAGGGGTCCCGGGAGACCCTGAGCCCTTTGAGGACCCGAGGAGCCGGTCAGGAGCTCTGGAGGCCGGGAGGACCCAGGCGCCCACAGAAATGACGCCTGACTTTACGGGGCTCACCGACCGCGGAGCTCAGCGTCGTAGCTCCGGTTAGAGCCCCGCCAAGGGCCGGAGGGCCCTGTGCGGCCCGCACCCGCCAGCGCCGAGCCGGGTCCCCGTCCCTGCCGGGCACCGAGAGCCGCACGCGTCGGAGCCCCCACGCAGCGCACGGCGGAGCCAGGGCCCGGAAGCGCCGCGCCAACTGTGGGTGCCTGACGGCCGCGAAATCCCAACAGGACCAACGGGCAGAGCGGCCGGCAGGCTCAAGGTGAAACCAAGGGCGTGGATTCTTCTGGTGCTTTGTGGAAAAAAAAAAGAAAAAAAGGAGAAAGGAAAAAATATCCCCGCAGGAACTGGTACACGGAAACCCCTCCAGGATCTCTCTCCAGACCCAGGCTCCGGAGGCGAGGCGCCCTCCACTCCACCCCTTGCCCCTTGCCTCGTCTTTCCGCCCCGCCCCCCCACTCCCCTGTACTTTCCATGCCCCCCCCTTCACGGTCCCCCGGAGGGTCATCTTCCCAGCCCTGCCCCAAGGTGCTCTCCCGCCCCAGGGCCCAGACACACTCATGGCCACAGATCTGTGGGTCCTGCGTGTTTTCTCCTTTGGGGGCAGAGTGGACCCTCCAAGTGTCTACCTAGTGCTTGGCAGACAGTTGGCGCTTAATAAATGCTTGTCGATTGAATGCAGTCTGAGTTTGAAAACGATGCGTCAAAGCCCAGAACATTCTGTGCCCTCAGGTTCTGGGAAAGAGGACCGCTTTGGGCAAGCAGGACCCCTGCTGCAGAGGGAAGCCCTTGCCTGGGTCCCGGGGGCCGCGCGCGCGCCAAGAGGGGCCGTGAGCGTCCTTGGCCGAGATCTCCGCAGAGCCTGTTGGGGGCCTGCCCTGGGCCCGAGGGCCGCTCCGGCCGGTGTAAGTGCACGGTCTGGGTGAACCGAGTGACAGGAGGTCTGTCTCTGCACGCGGGCGAGACCAGCTGTGCGGGGGTGCGTTCCGACCCCAGACCGGGAGGCATTAATTACTCAAATGAATAAGTATGGAACCAAAGGCCTCGCTTTAAAAATTAAACTCAGATTAGCCCCTTGCTCCACTTCCTGTGAAATCAAAACCATTTGCTCCAAGAATGGACGTCCGGGAGGCGTCGGCCCCGGGGCGGGGTCAGGGGGTGACTTCCAGGGAGGGGGACGCTGGCCCTCAAGCCCCCAGCCTGCCCCCACAGACCTGGATGAAAACCCTGGGCTCCGGAAAGGCGTCTCACCCTGCGTCCTGCCTCCGCCCGAGCCCGGCGGGGGGCGTATCTGGAGTCCCGGGGAGAAGGGCCCCCTGCCGGCCGTGTCCGGGTCTAGCGTGGTGGTTGAGGTGGATTTGGGGGGCAGCAGCCAAGGAGCCTGGGCGAAGGCCTCCGAGTCAGCACTGGGCCCTCCAGGCCAGACTGGGCCTCGAGCTGCCAGCGTCTGGGGGAGGGTCCCCGTGACCCTCTTAGGACTCCCCAGGGGGTCGGGCTCCTATGTCACTTTTTTCAGACACACTCTGTCACGACGTCCTTGGTGATATTTCCAGGAGGCTGCTCTGACCTTGCTTCGCAACCTCAGCGCTTCTGCCGACAGCACGAAGACACGAACTCCTCTGTGAGCTTCAAAACCCTGCAGGCGTTGCCCCCAGACACTCCGCACCCCCGGAGAAGGTGCTGCCGGGCCTTGGCTTTCCCTGCTCCCTGACCGCCTACGAAAGCCCTGGTGTCCAGCAGAGACGCCCCCGATTCCCTGTCTGTCCCTTCTGCCCCGCACCGGATCGGTTACCGGGGATTCCTTCCAAGCCCCCGGAGGAGGAAGTGTATGTGGAGCATGCGCGATGGCCGCCTAGCGTGTCCGCGGCCCAGCACTGCTCCCACCATTTTCCTGCGTTGGCTCAGGCGGTCCTCACGACGGCAAGGTCAGCGGTATACACTCGGCATATACTCTGCGTGTGTAGCCCACTGTATACAGTGAGACCACTGTCTTCTACTTACAGATACAGACGCTGAGCCACAGGTGTGGGGAGTCACTGCCTGGGGCACTTCGGCAGGTGCTGGTCGAGCAAGACTCTTACTGTCCCTCAGCCGCCCGTCCCCAGCCCCCCCAGCTGCTCCTATCCCTCAGCCGCCCGTCCCCAGCCCCCCCCCCCAGCCGCCCCTGCTGCCCTCGAAGGGTCCCGTTCTACAGCCTTTGTGCCTGCAACCTGGAATAGGACATGCAGGACGTGTGACATGCTCCTCCCCTCCAGAGAGGCTGTGGCCACCCCCGCTGCTGCCTGTGTTTACTGTGTCCGGTCTGAGCGGGGCACTCGGGGCCACCAGAGGAGCCTGGGAACCCTGCGTTTCCTTTCTTTGGATTCCCGTGACCAGAGGCCTGTGGCTTTGTCTCACTGCGTGTGCACCAGGACTCTGCCTCTGTGTCCCTTGGGTGCCCAGCCTGCTCTAGGGGACGCGTGCGGTCTGAGCTGGCCCTGTGGTGGCCGGGACAGCCCTGGCAATCACCGCAAATGGGAACCTAGTGACTCTGGGGCCACCAGGGCGCCCTCAGACAGCACGGCCCCTGCCCCGTGGCAGCAGGGTTTCTGGGCTGGCTCTGCAGGTGTCTGACCTGGGACAGGGGACCGGCCCCGCGCAGGCGCTGCCCTCAGCTGCCCTCTCCGTTCCGTTCCCCAGGCCCGCCTTGCTCCCCGGCTCCGGCTGCACCTGTCTTTACTCCGGGTTTCTGGTCCGTCCCACTGGCCCAGAGCCGTGCCATTCTGGGGCCAACACCTGCTGGGGACAGGAGCTCAGCCGGTTAGAGGTGGCGGCCCGGCCGGCCAGGTGGGAGCGTGTACTTTGCTTGGAAAGATCACCTGTTTGCAGCAGGGAAAGGTGTGTCGGGAGCAAGGACAGGCAGCTGTTCGAGCAGAAAGGCGGGACGGCCTAGGACCCACGGCTCCCTGGTGTCTCTTGAGACCCTGAAACAGTCCTTGGAGACAGAACGTCATTGTTTTTGTTTTTGTTTTTTTTAAGTTTACGTATTTATTTTGAGAGGGGGATGGGGCAGAAAGAGGGGGAGAGAGAGAGGCCCAAGCAGGCTCCACACGGTCAGCAGAGCCTGACGTGGGGCTTGAACCCACAAACTGCGAGATCATGACCTGAACTGGAATCAAGAGCAGGACGCTCAACCAACTGAGCCACCCAGGCATCCGGTTGGTTATTTTTTAATGAGCATTTTCGTTTTCAGTGCCTTCGAGACTCAGGGAAGGCAGACCTGGGCTCTGTGCCCTGCACGGGGCCAGGTCTGGGGGGCCGAGGGCCTGCTCTGAGGGGCGTGGGGCTGCTGCCCTGGGGAGGGGGAGGCTTATAAAACGCAACCCTCTCCACCCCTTCTCTCCCCAGGCTGCCAAGGCCCGGGGCGCCCCAGTGCCTCCCTCCAGAAGAGCAAGGCCATTTGGCTCCTCAAAGCCGGTTTGTCCCTGGCTGGGCCCAATTTGCACCTGGTTGCAGGTCTGTGAACAGGCAGGGGAGGAGCTGGAAGGGGTTTATGACGGGGCAGGGCGGGCCGCCCAGCCCCCAGCCCCTGGAAGCTACGGAGTTGGCACCTTTTGGAGCCCCCACGGTTGGCTCTGCCTCTGTCCGCGGGTCCCATCCGCACCCCACCCAGCCGGCAGGAGGGAGCGGGGGTGGGGGGGACAGCTATTCACCGAGGCCCGCTTCCCGGGTCAGCCAGAACCACTCAGCCCCCCCGCCCCTTCCAGTCTCTATAGGACAGCCAGCGTAGGCTCTCTGGGCTTATAGCCTTCCGGAACCTTCTACCAGGCTCCAAACCCTGGCTGCCCCTCCCCTGACTCACAGGGCCCTGCTCTGTCGCCTTCGGTGGCATGCCGGGGACACCCCCCAGCTCAATTATCACCTCCCCAGGTAGGTCTTCCTGGATCTTCCCCCCGCCCCCCCCCAGTCTCTCACAGTCCCCCCCCACCCCCCCCCCAGTCTCTCACAGTCCAGGTTTCATGATCTGATCCACATTCGTCTTCCCTGGGAGGGCCCCGGGCTGTTTGCTCACCTGTGTCCCCAGCACCACAGCCAGCCTCCGGGCAAAGCGGGCCCTCCAATGTGTGCTGGGTGGAGTGAGGGGCCGGGGGAGGGGGGTGTCTGCAGTGTCGTGGGTGAGCACCTGGGGGCGGAGGTCCCGGGGTCCCAGGGGAGACCCTCGGGAGCGCCAGAAAGAAGCTCGGGGCTGGGGCAGCAGAGGCTCCGGGAGAGGCTGCGGTTGGCTCAGGAACCCTGTGGCCCATGGCCTTGCCCGGGCTCCAGCGTGAGTCCCTCCCCAGCCCCCTCCAGGCCTCCCCCAGCCCCTCCACCGTCAGGCTCTCCCCCAGCCCCCTCCAGGCCTCCCCCAGCCCCCTCCAGCCCTCCCCCAGCCCCTTCTACCATCAGGCCCTCCCCCAGCCCCCTCCCCCAGCAGGCCCTCCCCCAGCCCACTCCAGGCCTCTCTCAGCCCCCTCCACCGTCAGGCCCTCCCCCAGCCCCCTCCAGCCCTCCCCCAGCCCCCTCCCCCAGCCCCCTCCACCAGCAGGCCCTCCCCCAGCCCCCTCCCAGCCCTCCCCCAGCCAGCCCTCCCCCACCCCCATCAGGGCTGGGAGCCGGGCACCGGCCAGCGTGATGAGATGCAGCCCCGGGGGGCCCGCACGCGGGGCCTGGGTGCGGGTGTGACTCTGGCGCGTCCCAGGCAGACACCGGTGGGAAGGGAGGGGCCCAGCACAGGGGTGTCCGCAGCCTCCGTCACCAGTGGCCACAAGCCGGGCGGCCCAGAGCAACAGGAAGGGTCCTCCCGCAGCCCTGTCGCTCCAGCCCAGCTCCGCTCCGGGGACAACGGTTCTGGTGGATTCCCTGCTCCCAGAGGCCGCCTGCGTTCCCTGGCTCCTGGTCTCATGGCCCCAACCTGCGCCCCAGAGTCCCGTCTCCTCCTGTGGCCCTCCCTCCGCCCTCCGGTAAGGACCTCGTGATTCCACCGCGCCCGGGGACCATCCGGCGCCACGGCTGCTGCCACCAAAGGTCACGTGTTCACCGGCACCCAGGACCAGGACGGGCACATCTGGGTGCGGGGGGCACGCCACTCCCCGCTCCGGGCACCGAGAGGGCAGCCCGGCCCTGGCTCACCCGTGCCTGCAGGTGTTCAGAGCCGCCCCTCGGGCAGGTATCATCACTGCTCCGTCGCACACTGAGAAAACCACCACCAAGCAAGTCCGCCGGGGCAGCTGGGGCTGGAGTCTGGGCGGCTCGGGGAACCGGTCCCCAAAGCTGCACAGACCCCGCCCCACCCTGTGGCTGGCCGTGGTCGCTCTTCACCTTAACTTGTCAAAACTGTCCCCGGCACGTGACACACACACGCCTCTGGTGTGCTTTTCTCAAACCGCCCCGCCGCGGCCGGCACCCGAGACCCCGGCCACACCCAGACCCTCGCCCGAGGTAGCCGTGAGCCTGACCCCTAACGTGCCTTGGTTTCGCCCCGTGTGTGTGCTCTTGGGTCTGGGTTCGCCGTCTCGACAGCGGTCCGATCCAGCCCTGTTTGCAGGCGGGGTTTCAGGCCGCGTGTTCTGACGGCCCAACGACGCGGCTTCTTCTCTTTGTACTCACTCGTCAGCTCTCCGCAGCCATCCGAGTGGGGTCCGGCTCGGGCTTTTATAACCTAAGCGGCAGAGAGCATTCTAGGACCTGCAGAGAACATTCTAGGACCTGCCTCTTGGCATACGCAGGTACGCATTTCAATTGGGTATACACCGGGGGGAGGAGACGGGCTGGGCCAGGACCTCCCTCGTTTGTGTGTTTTCCGTTCGTAGTTTTACTGAGATATAATTCACATAGTCTACAACTCGGCCGTGAAGGTGAGCGATTCGGCAGTCCTCGGAACGTTCCGGCACTGCGTCACTAGCAGCAACCTCCAGCGCCATCTCGGGAGGAAACCCCTCATCCCTGCCAGCCCCCGGCAACCTGCCTCCCGCTTCCCGACTCTAGACTCGCCCGTCCTGGACGTGCCGCGTACACGAATCACGTGCCGAGAGCACTTTGGGGCCCGGCTTCTCCCACCGAGCAGGTCGAGGTCAAGGTCCACCCACATGGTAGCAGGTGTCAGGGCTTCCTGCCTCTGTGCGGCCGAGTCACACTCCGAGTCATTCCAGGGCGCGCCTGGGGCACATTTTGGGCATCCCTTGGTCCCCTGGCGGACGTCCGGGTGGCCCCAGCTCCGGGACTGCGGGGGATGACGCCTCTCTGGGCACTCGAGTGCACATTTCTGCCCAGACCTGTGGTGTCCCTACCGGGCACGGAAGTGCCAGGCCATCCAGTCACCGGGGGAACTTTCCAGGGGTTTCCGGAAGCAGCTGCAGCACCTCACGCCCTCACCGGCGGCGTGCGAAGGTTCCGATTTCCCCACCTCCGCTGGGGTGGGCATGAGGCGTCGAGCTTACGACCCCTGACAGGTTCCCTTGGCGGGCAGGAGTGCTCTCTGCGGCAGGAGACAGGACCAGGGGTCCTCCCGCTGCGGCCCTGCCTGGGCCCGGGGCCACCAGGACACCCGTGTGGCTGTCGGCCACAGGGGTGTCTCTCTGCTTTCTACCACGAACTGCTGTGTCCCTGCGGCCAGTCTCTGAAGCATTCCCTTTCCAAGCAGGAAGGAGAAACTCAGTGCCTACCGACCGAGCACCCGCTGTGTGCCTGGCAATGTTCTAGAACCTAGAGATTCGGGACGAATGGGGAGGGAAGGGCCCTGGCTCCCTGGACCCTGCGCCTCAGAGGAGCGGGGGTATATGAGACCAAGTCAGATTGTGGGAAGTGAGCACAGGGCGCCCGGGGCCGGGGGTCCCCAGGAGGGGTGCCGGGCCGGCTTGCCCAGGCTGCTCAGCACTGTGTGGCCGAGGCCGCCGCCCACAGAGAGACTCGGCCACATCTGTCGTGCAGGTGGGGACCCAGGCACGGATTCTGAGGCAAAAGCAGTCTCTTTAGAGGATTCCCGAGCCCGGAGCTCTGAGCTGCGTCCCACGTGCGAGGGACGAGGTGGGCTGGGGCCTCTAATCAGGCCCAAATTGCTGTGTTGCCCAGGACGGGCCCAAGGGGAGATGTGAGGCCGGCCTAGCCATTAATTCCAGTTTGGGCCAGTTTAATAAACAGCTAAATAAAGAAACTGAGAGAGGCTTCGCAATTAGCCCGCGTTCCTGGCTAAGTGGTGGGTAGTTCCCCATTTTCCTAGAATAAGTTCTTTCCGTGGCTCACCCGGCCGAGGAGCCTTTGGGGCAGAATGGCCGACGCCGGCTTGGTGAGCCCTTTGCAGACGCAGAGCGCGGCGGCACCCAGCCCAGCGTCCCCTTGGGGCCTGGGAGACCCGGCACACCCGCGGCTGCCGGCCGTGCGTCCTGGGCGTCCAGGGGACCCCCACGCCCCGGAGCTCCCTCCCCTCCGGCGTCTCCCTGGCAAACCACACTGGACCCAGGAGACCCCCGCTCGGCACCGCCGGCAGCCCCGGTGACCCTGGGAGTGGCGTTGCGCCTCTGAGCCTCTGCCGTCGGCTCCGTGACCCTGGCGCCTCCCGCGGGGCTGTGAAACGGGATGGCTCGCGGAGGGAGGCTCATCGCCGGACTCGGTACACGGAGGCCTGAGCCAGCTCCGACCCCAGCACCTCCTCTCTAGACACCCGCCGTGGCTCCGTGGCTCAGGATTGTCGCGGCGACCGTGGTGACGGGGAGGTGGGGACGGGGGCGGGCTTGTCTGTGACGACCCTGGGCCCTCCTGCCTTGGGCGTTCCCCAGGGGGTGCGGTTAATATCAGGACCCCCCCCCCAGGAGACAGATTTGCTCTGTGTGCTTAGCCTGCTGAATCTTTGCGAGAACCTGGCGACGCCTGGATGAGCGGGTGCCGGCTCCACGCGATGTGGGCACGGGGGAGAAAGCAGTCGGGGGCCGGCTGCCCTAGGACTCTGTCATCTCCCCAGCCCCCCGCCCGCACCCCAGGACGGAGCCTTACAGGAGCCCGCCCGCCCGGACCCTTACCCGCCGGGGTTCGCGCCTCGTGACTCACGGCCTTCCTCCCCCTCGGAGCCAACTCCGTGGGCGTATCCTAGGAGCTCGCTGGTGTTATGAGTGCAAAGTGTCCCCCAAGTTCCCATGGTCACGTCCTGAGCCCCGAATTCTCAGAGCGGGACCGCATTAGCAGATGGGGTCCTGAAAGAGGAAATTAACGTGACACGAGGTCACTGAAGTGTGTCCCAATCTCATGTGACTGGGGTCCCCATAAGAAGGAGACATCAGGGGGCGCCTGGGGGGCTCAGTCAGTTAAGCATTCGACTTTGGCTCAGGTCATGATCTCACGGTCCATGAGTTCGAGCCCCGCGTCAGACTCTGTGCTGACAGCTTGGAGCCTGGAGCCTGCTTCGGATTCTGCGTCTCCCTCTCTCTCTGCCCCTCCCCCGCTCACGCTCTGTCTTTCTCAAAAATAAATAAAAACACATAAAAAGAAGAAGAAGAAGAAGAGGGGATAGAACACAGACATGCATGGAGGGATGACCCCGTGAAGAGACAGGGAGAGGATGGCTGTCCACACACAAGGAGAGAGGCCTCGGGGGGACCCAGCCTGATCTCGGGCTCCGGCCTCCAGGACAGACGGGGACAGACAATGCACCCTGTTATACGAGCCTCCGTCTACGAGGAGCTACGGGGTCAGCTTCGGCGGACTAACCCAGCCGGGGGCCTCCCGATCCCCTTGCCCTCCAGCTGGGCCCCGCCCCGACCATAGCGCACGAGCTGCCGAGAGAAAGGGCGTCTCTTGTCGATTCTTGAAACACGCCGACCACATGCTTCCTCGTGAGGCCTGGATCCAGGGCCCACCTTTTAAATCAGCCCGGAACCCAGAGAGGGCGAGTGACCGGCCCGGCCCCACACAGCATCCGAGGCCTGCTTCCAAGCTCTCGCCTCTGGCTGCCGGGGGCTGGGGAGAGAGAGGGCGAGACAGAGGGCGGAGGGGCTGATATCCCAGGGCTGGGGAGGGACCCGCTCCCTCTACGTCGTCTCACAGAGAGACCACCATCAGGGCTCATCCGTCTGAGTGTCCGAGCACCTTGATGCTGGCGTGCAGCGACACGGAAGTTCGGCTGATGTGAGGCCGAATGGGGACTGGAAGGTTCTAGAAGCTCAAGTCAGCCGCTGTGGAATTATCAGGCACCCTGGCAATGTATCCGAGGAGCTTGTTGATAAGCTCCTGTAAGGGTGGTGGGGGGGAGGAGATTCGATAATTCATGCCGGGATGCGGTGAGTGTGCGGGTGTGCGGAGCGGCCGAGGTGAACTTGGCTGAGGACGGGAAAGCCCGCGGCTCCGGCTCCCCCTGGGGCCCTGCCACCCGCGTGCCGCGACCCGGGGCTCCTCTGCCTGCACGTCACGCTGGGGCCTCTTCCAGGCCTCAGAGTCTCCGATGGTGCAGAGAATTGCCCGGTTTGCTTTTCATGATGTTTTTAGTACAGTGTGAGATTTATAGGACAATCGAGCCGAAAGGAGGTCCCTCCCGCGCCCCCTCCCTCCTCCCGCTGCGCCTGGGGTTGTTGTATTATTGGCGTGACACACCTGTGACGTTGGTGACCTGGTACCTGCCGGTGGCGGTTAGCCGAAGCCCGTGGTTGGCGCGGAGGCTCCCTCCTTCCGTGGGCGTGCCGCACGTAGGACGACGTATCCCGAGTCACACGGCCGAGTTTCATTGCCCAGGAATTCTCTCTCTTTGCACCATTTTTAAAGGGAGCAAAAAGTCAGGTTCCGGGTGACGCGTGAGCCAGGTGGGCACGTGCCAGCGCGGGTTCCCAAGGGTCCTGACCGCAGAGGAGAGAGTCCAGGTGGTGGGAGGGGTTCCGACGGAGGGAGCGTGATGCCCGCTATTCCCTGCTTGGACCGGGACCTCTCTGTCGTCGCATTTACAGTGGATTGCGTGCAGGCGGCAAGCGGCCGGCTCTACTTGTCTCCAGCATGACCGTCTCTGCCTTTCACGTGGGAGTATTTAGACCATTTGCACTCAGCGTGACCGTAGATACGGTGGTGCCGCTGCCAGTCTCTTCTTAAATTAATCTCTCCGTATTTCATTTCATTTCATTTCATTTCATTTCATTTCATTTCATTTCATTTCATTTCATTTCAGAGAGAGAGTGTGTGAGTGGGGCAGAGGGACAGAGAGAGAGAGAGAGAGAGAGAGAGAATCTTAAGCAGGCTCCACACTCAGCACTAAGCCCCCACACAGGGCTCGATCCCACAATCCTAGGGTCGTGACCTGAACTGAAATCAAGAGTCAGACACTCAACCGACTGAGCCACCCCAGGCGCCCTTGCGGATTTTAGTCTTGATGCTCGTTTTCTTTGCTTTCTGATGTCTGTCTCCCATGTCCTCTTTCTCTGCCTCCTTGTGGATTAATTGTGTACTTATAATTCCTTTTTATCTCCTCCGTTTGCTCATTAGCTTTGCCCTTTCGTTTTCTTTGCCTGGTTAGTGCTCGCCTCGGAGTTCTGCGTCACAATCCGCCAGCACGACAGACCTCGCACGTGGCATGAGGTCCTCACGCAATGGCCCTCTCCCATGTTGGCGAGGCAGAGTTATAGTTTTAATGGGCATTGCTTTGACTGTAGAGCATCGAGTGTTTTATAGTTTGTATGGTAATACTGCCTAACATTTACTGAGCACTTACTCTGTGCCAAGCTCCCTGCTACCTGCTCCATGTCGAGGAAGCCACTTACCAAAAATCTGCCTCTGTGAGGCAGATTCTGTGCTCTGTCTATTGTTACGGAATAGAAAACTGGGGTGCCAAGAAACCATCCCCACCATCCCCCACCCTTGCCGGAGAGCACAAAGGTCACTCCACTGCTGCTCCCCCATGTGGTATGGACCAGCCTTGGCCGGGCAGAGGCTGCCCGCAGGAACTACTCCATGACCTTAGTGTCTGGCCTGTCTCTGGAGCTGCTGGCCACTCATGGAACCCCCTGCAAAATCGAACTAAACAAAACCCTCACTCAAGAGTTATTAAGAAGCATCCAGAATAGGGCGCCGGGGTGGCTCAGTCAGTCAAGCATCCAACTTTGGCTCACGGTTCATGAGTTCGAGCCCCAAGTCAGGCTCTGCGCTGACAGTTCAGAGCTTAATTGGGAGTCTTTCTCTCTTCTCTCTCTGACCCTCCCCCATTCACGCTTTCTCAAAATAAACAAATTAACTTAAAAAAATTTTTTAATGTTTATTTATTTTTGAGGGAGAGAGAGACGGAGCATGAGCAGGGGAGGAGCAGGGAGAGAGGGAGACACAGACTCGGAAGGAGGCTCCAGGCTCTGAGCTGTCACCACAGAGCCTGATTCGGGGCTCCAACTCACAACCTGCGAGATCATGACCTGAGCTGAAGTCAGATGCCGAATGGACCAAGTCACCCAGACGCCCCACGAATGGGAGACTTTGAAGCCAACGGCCACGCACCTGGCAGTGAGGCTGCCCCAGCTCAGTGGGAAAAAGAGCGACTTTCCTCCGGTTGGTGGTGAGTCTCTGACCACGAGGGTCCGCACGCCTCAGAAGAGCCTGGACAGAGGCAGGGGCAGCCCCGAGGTCTGGACACGCACGGCGATGGCGCCCGCCGCCACCCCACCCTCGATGGCCCCTGTGGCGGCGGGCTGGTCACTCCATCTGCAAACCGGGAAGAGCAGGGCAGCGGGGAGGGGGGTCCTCACCGTCTCCACACACAGCGACGGCCGGCAAAGTCAGGCCAGTGTGGTTCGGAGAAGAGAAAGCCATCGCTTTGTGTGCACACGCGTGTGTGTGTGCGTGTGTGTGTGCGCGCATGTTGCATGGAGACACGCCCAGGCAGGCAGTGCCGGGCAGTGGGCAGCGCCCTGGGGCAGGACCAGGAGCGCGGCGGGCACTGAGAGCCCAGGCAGGGGGGGAGGCGGCGGGGTCCTGGGCAGGGCCCTGTCCGGTGCTGACCCGCCGGCAGGTGAGTCCGAGCCTGTGGGAACGCACCTGCACCCCCCGAGTGTCCCGGGCTGGGGAGCTCTGGGGGGGGGTGTGCCGGCGACAGCGAGGGGCCCTCCTCGCTGCCCCCACGTGCCTCTGGGTTTCTCTACTTCGTCTGCGGCTGCTCTGTTTCCCTTCTGCCACATACGCGCTTTTAAATGGTCACTAGCGTGGCGTCTGGGGGGCTCAGCGGGTTGGCGGTCCAACTCTGATTTCCGCTCCGGTCACGATCTCACGGTTCCTGAGTTCCAGCCCCGTGTCGGGCTCTGTGCTGACGGCGAGGAGCCTGCTTGAAATTCTCTCTCTCTCTCTCTCTCTCTCTCTCTGTCTCTGCCCCTTCCCTGCCGGCAGGCACTCTCTATCTCTCTCAGAATAAACACACGAACTTGAAAAAATGGTCACTGGCAAGCAAGCACTCTTTTTAAAGAAGAAAAGTGTGACTCTCGGGGAAGGGCAGTGGCTTGTCCGGGGGCTCTGACGGGCTCATGTCTGGTGAGAACCGTCTCTGTGTCGGAGACTGTCCTGGCCGCCCCGTCCCCGGGAGACCCGGGGGTCCACGACCTGCCCCCCAGAACCAGCTGTGCTCAGCTCTGTCTCGGGCAGGAGATCCAATGTCCCCTCCCGGTGGGAGAGGTGCACTTGCCCTCGCCAGCTCCTGCTGGACCTCGGGGACCTTCCTGCTGGTCCTCCTCTTCCTCCTCCACCTCCCGTGGACCCCCGCTCCTCCCACGCGGCAGGAGCACAGCACCCACACGTGCCGGTGCTCCCCGATGGGGCCGAGAGCTGGGCTCCCAGCACAGCAGGGCAGTCCTTTTGAAACTTGGTCTTGGAATGTCCCCCCACCCCCAACCTCCAGCTAACAGCACCCTAGTAACATCTCCTCTCTCTCAGACTAAAACCCCCCGAGGACAGTGTATCCACAAGGCCCTCTACGCCCGCCCTGCCCCCTGCTGCACTCGGCTCACAGCCCTCTCCCTCCCGCCTGGGCTCCAGCAGTGGGCTGTTCTCTGCTGCCACAGGATCTTTGCACATGCTGGTTTCTAGGTTTGCATCCACCCTCACCAGGCTAACACCCTCCCCTTCACTGAGGCAAGGTCGCTTCATGTTTTGTGTCCTCTCCTCCTGGGCTTGCATCTCATTCAATTCTTTAGTTACCTCGCCTCCCCCATCAGACCGTGTGTTGACGAGTTACGGACTGAGGCAGGTGTGGCCTGTCGCTGGGTCCCGAGGAGCGGAGGACGCCGGTCAAGGAAGTCAGCGCCACCCAAAAGGGAATCAGAGTCAGGCCTTGGGAGGTGGACAGCCTGGAACAGGGGACCGTGACTGGTCTGGCCGCCCAGGAGCCGCGTGTGCCCCTTGAAAACGGCAGCGACATACCCCTGGCATTGTCCGTGTGTCGGTAGGTCAGCACCTGCGGCCACCACTGGGTGACAAGGTCTCCCCCTGCCGGCCCACGAGCAGACACAGGTGGCGGGCGCAACCCGGGGGCAGGCGCCTGCCCTCCCTGGGCCTCTGTTTCCCCATCTGTAGAATGGCCCCAGTCCCTGCTGGTGGGGAGGGGAGGGCTCTGCTGGCCGCGTGCGCAGCCCTGGGATCCGTACAGCGTGTCCCCCATTTTGATAAGGGAGCCAGACCCACGGAGTGTGTGTTCCCCCGGGGCTGGCCACGGGACTCCGGGCCCCCCGCCCCCACCCGTCAGGGACACCCGAGAGCCCGGGGGTGGGGGGGGAGTGCAGGGGAACGACTCTGGGCTTTGGTGTCACTTCGGCGCTGTGATGGCCCCTTTGAAGGTGCCGAGACTGACAGTCCCTTTGCCCCGGTGCGGGGCTCGGCCTGGGAGCTGGCACCCTGTCACCGGGGCGTGACCACGGGGAGAGGTCCTCCCCTCTGTGGCCTGGGGCTTTGTGCCGGCCGGGCCGGAGACAATGGGGGCTGCGCCCGGGCCGGGGGCTGGCATAGCGGGCTGGCGGCGGAGCAGAACAAATCCGCAGAGGCCTTCCTGTGCGTCCGCCCGCGCGAGTAACCTAATCCGGGGGGCGGGGGGCGGGGCGCAGGGCCGCGGCCCCGAGTGAGGGGGGGGCGCTCCGGCCTTCGGGCAGCAGTGTGTGCTCACGGCGATTTGAGGGCGTGCACTGGGGGGTTCCCAATCATTTGATGTGGCAATTAGCAAGGGGACTTTTGTCGTCCGGAAAGACACGGCCGCCCACTTCAATCGCCCTGTTTATGCCCCTGCAGAAACCAAACAGCCCGGCGGCAGGTAGCGGGCGGACTTCAAACGGCCCCAGGCCGGCCGCCCCTGGAACCACCGGGCCGCGCTGCGCCCCCCACCTTTCATGCCGCCAAAGCGTTACTTTTCCCATGAGAAATTCCGGCCTTAATGACATCAGATCGCAAAGGAGGTGCTCGCCCACTCGGGCCCTTTTTATGTGGGTGCCTGGCTCTCGGGGGCCGGCGGGGGCAGGGGCGAGTCACTTCTCCCCGATCCGGGGGCGCATGGGCCCCCCGGTGGGGCAGGCGGGGGTCCCGTGGATGCTCACCGGGGCCTGGGTCCCTGCCCCCCTCCCCACGCAAGGGGTGGAGGCTGGAGACGCGGCTTTTGCTTTCCCGCAGCCCCATAAGGAGCCTTGACTTTTGAAGAGCGAGCTCCACTTCGACTCAGATACGAATTCCTCGGGCGATGGCGGTGAGGACGATGACAATACCAGCCTTCGCTGCCTCGGAGCACACCGGAGCGGGGCCCGGCGCCCGGTGGGGCCCGCCAGCCTCACCGGAGACAACGTCACGCCGACGACCCCCCACGCCCGGCTGGAGAAGGTTCCGGGACTTGTCTGAGGTCGCACACGAGGGGACTAGAGCAGCCTGAGCGGCCGGGCATGGCGAGAGGAAGACCGAGGGGGCCGGCGGGACCCACGCCTGTCCCGTCTGCCGTCCCGGGTCTGTGCCGAGCCTCGGCCTCCGGAAAACAGACCTCCTACCAAACCCCAGCCCTTGCTGGAGCAGACAGTGTTTGGAGATTTTGGGGACAGCTCAGTCAGGGTGTCCCTGGGGCCTTGGTCCCCTGGCCTGTGAGTTGGAGCTCAAGAGGAAGGAGAGGCAAACACCCTGCCCCTCCCCCGCTCCCCCACGTCCTCGCCCGCCCACCTGCCCTGCCTGACCGCCGCCTGCGTGACCACCCGATGTCACCCCGAACTCCTCGCAGGCTGCGCCAGGGCTGCTGGGGCACCTGTGCCCACCCCTCGAGCCGGGGCTGCCAAGCGCCCCTAAAACAGACACGGATTTGCAGGTGCTCACACACTCACGCCTCAGTTAACTCGTTCTTTCTAGACCGTCCATCGTGCCACGCGGCCGTGGACAGGTTGGCGGACCAGGCGGAAGAGGGACCCACCGTGCTAGGGGTTACCCGTGCTGGGGCGACTTCGGGTGACTTCCAGAGTTGAGATCCAGTTCACTGTCACGTCTGCTGGAAAGAGCCAGAAGGAACCAGAAACTCCCGGGGATCGGGACCCAGCAGGAGAGGCAGACAGGAAGTAGCAGAAGCTCACTGGAACGCCGGCTGAGGGAGGTCTGGGCAGACTTCCTGGAGGAGGCTACTGGCCAAGTCGTTGGGTGTGGGCAGGTTGGCCGCAGCAGGCCTCCATCCAGAGGCCTTGCCCGAGCTTACTTCTCGCTGCCCCAGGATCTCCCGCTGGGCTGGTCTTGGATAGAATCCTCAGCCCTCGTCCTGGTTTCTTTTCTTCAACCTCCTCAGCTACGTTGGGTGGGTTGAGCATCAGCCCAGGAGCTCCGGTTTTCCTGACGGAGCCGAGCCCCCATGGAGGCATCACCATCTGGGCGGAGCAGGAGACGGGGTGAGGCTCTGCGACTCCCTTGCTGTGTGACCCTGGGTGGGAAGCCTCCCCTCTCTGGGCTGGCAGCCTCTCTCCTCCTGACGCCCCAAAGTGCACACCGTCGTCACTAACTTCGTGCTAACCGGGACGCTGAGCACAGCATCCCGGCCTTCTCCAGTCCCCCACACTCACCCCTGCGGCCTCCCCAGGCCCTGTACCCGGTGCGTGGGCTTAGTCCCCACCCAAGGGGTGCGCCCCAGCGAGTCCTGACCCCCACGCCGGCGGAAGCACAGAAAGAGCACGGGCCTGTGGACACGCCGAGCCCAAGGGGGACAGCCACGGGGCCGCGTCAGGGTGATCGGCTTCCGGGCCCCTGACCCGGGACAGACAGAAATGTGGGCCGTTGTCTACCTGCACGGAAGCCCTGGGGGGTGGGGGGCCGGGCTACTTGCAAAAACCGCAGGCTCCTGAGTTCCAGCCCCCCGCCCGCTCGGGCCCACGTCTTGAGACTGGAAATGTGGTTTTGAACTTGTTGTAAGGTCTGTGAAGAACGACAGACCGCCCGCCCAGCGGCTGGCGGAGGGGAGTCATCGTGCGCTCTGCTGGGGGAGGGGCCAGGCGCGTGTTCCGTGATCTGACCGCCTCTGTCTGGGCGGCCCCCTCCCAGGCCCCAGGGACGCGAGCCCCAGCCCGGACTGACCGCTCACCCAGGAGAAGGCTCTTCCTGATGGCAACAGCGCCGGAAGGCGCAGGCGTCGGCCTCTGCCCTGCCAGGCCAGCCTCTGGTGGGTGGGAGGCGGGTTGGGGACCCCGCCTAGGAGGGCGACCCGGCAGGAGGGACTCAGAGGAAAGCTGGAAGGGAGGCCCTGCCCCACGCACAACCCCCCCTGGAGTGAGGTCGCGAGAATCCGGGGTCACCCCCGGGGGTCTGCAGGTGCCACTCGCTGCTCGGCCCGGGTGGTGACCCAGACGGCCATCGGAAGGTAGTCAGTAAAGGTCCAAGGGGCCGTGCGCCCGCGTCCCCGCATTCTCCAGCCGCTCGGGCCCAGCTCCGCCGCGGGCTTCGTGCTGGGGCGGCTCGCCGGCCGGGCCCTTTTCGGCCTGTGACGTGGGAAGACAGTACTGCTTCCCTCCCGGGTGGTCCCGAGGACTCGACGGATGCCACACGCAGAGGGCTGGGGTCAGCGTGAACAGAGCTGCTGCAGCCCGCCCCCCCTCTGCCCCCATGACCATCGTTGTCACCGTCATCACCACTGAGGCCGGGGGAGGCCCTGGCCGCAGCTTTGCTGGCCCCCCCCCCCACGAGGCTTTCAGCATGGAGAGGGGGAGAAGCTTCACGGCGGACCGCAGCCTGGGCGCAGAGGAGGGAAGAAGGGGCCAGAACAGGTGGGGGCGGCCTCGGGAGCAACGGCTGCTGGATCTCTCGGGGAGAACTCTGCGTGAAGAAGGACTAGAAGGTTCCGACACCGTGGGCAGGGAGCCGGGTGGTGAGGGGACCCGGCGGCCTGACCTCCGGGGAGCCGGGGAGTCGCTGGTGGCCGTTGCCTCTTCAGTGATGGGTGAAGCTCCTGGGGGGCGGGGTGGGGGGGAGGTGTGCCCGGGGACAGGCCTCTGACGCCCCCCCTCCCGGACACGGGCTGGAGTAGTTGATCTTTGAAGCATTGGTCTAAGACAGCGATGTGCCCCTTCGTCGTGAGCTTGATGGATGGGCTGGGGGCCGGGACAGCCAGCGCTTTGGAGGAGGAGCGGCTCCTGGACCACCCGAGGCTGGAGAAAGGCCGCTGACGGGCTGGCGGGGACAAAATGGTTTCTAACCGCGCGGTGCCGGTGACAGGTCCCCTCAAAGGAAATGCGGTCACTGCAGAAACGATTCACGGTCTGTCTTTTTGTGGTGCCGAGGCCGGCTTTGATTCAGCGGCTGAAGAAAGGGCCACCGGCTCCTTGTTGTCACTGGGAATGCCGGCCCGGTCCCCGTAGGCCACCAGCCCCCTGGCCAGCAGGCTCGAGGCCACTCTTCATTTCAATGAGGTTGCAAAAAGCCCGGGACCGGGGCGAGAGCCGCCTTTGCCGGGCGGGCGCTGAGCTTGCTTCCAGGGGAGACGGGGTGGCTCCTGCTGGCTCAGCTGTCGCTCGAGATAGCGCCAGGTCCCCGCGGCGCCCTGACCCATCGCACCGTCACGGGAGGGCGAATTGTATCACCCGTCATCTCGCTCCCGCGCTAAAATGTAGCTTCTTCTAGGGCTGTTTTGTGGGGTGTTTGATTCTGGCCTGAGCGGGGGGCAGACTTAGCAGCGCCCCCTTGGCTTGGCTTTGCCGGGAGGGTCGGATCAGGCCTCCTAAGGTCCTCTCCCCGGTCCCTAGGCAGGTTCACCCTCACCTCCAACACCGGGGCAGGCAGGCGACCCCACACTTGTCAAGACCCACAGGACCGGAAGCCACAGAGTGAATTTTGCCGGGTATAAATATCAAGGACGCTCACCCCGAGGTGGGGAGGGGGGCGTAGGGGTGGAAGCCAATCTTTGACTGGGTTCTCTGTGGCCCAAGGATAATGGCCTCCAAAATGCCCACGTCCTAGCCTCCAGAACCCAGGAGTACGTGACCTCATAGGACAACGGGGGCTTTGTGGGCGGGATTGGGTTGAGTCCTAAAACAGGGGGCTCGTCCTGGGTTACCGGCGGGGTCTCGTGTCGTCATGGACTCCTAGGGAAAGCGAGGCAGCGGGAGCCGGGCCGCGGAAGCAGAGGTTGGGTGATGAGGTGGCCTCCCGGAGGAGGGAGCTGTTCCCCGAGGGCCTCCAGGAGGAGGTGTCCCTGCGGACACTCCGTTGTAGGACGTCTGATCTCCAGAGCCAGAGGAAGGAATCCTCTGTGCTGTTTTAAGCCACAGTTGGTGGTCGTTTGCTACAGCAGCCACAGGCGACGCCTACAACCTTCTTTGATAAATTTTTCACGTCGTTAACAAAAGGCAGATTGAATTACACACAGGAATCCCTGAATGTCAAGGGCAACGTAGAAAAGCAGAGGAAACCGCAGGCAGCACCTTGCCCGATGCGGACTCCCGACGCAGGACCGTTTGGTGGCAGGGCATGGAGCCGGCCCCACACTCAGGGCTCCAGGCTCCCGGCGGGAGAGGAGGCCTCGGAGCCTCCCCTAACCAAACGCTCCCCCAAGCCAGGAAGCAGGCGGTGACTTTGTCTCAAGAAGCCGCTCCCTAAACCACAGAGCAGAAAACAGCCCCGGGGCCCGACCCCTGGTGGCCCGCTGGTTTCTGCTGACTTGATCTCCCCCGGGGGCCGAGGCCCCTTCTTGCTGTAGGCCCGCGGGACAGCCGTGGCCTGAGGTGGGGGGGAGGGGAGCTCCGGGAGGGCCACCCCAAGAGGCTTCTGGCCCTGGTCCTGCAGCGCTGCTCATCCCAGAGCAGGGGGCTCGCTCCGGGGCCGGCAGAGCTCCCGGGCGCGTGTCCTGGAGGGGACCGAGGACGAAGTGGTGGGTGTGGCCGGGTCGGGAAAGCCCCCGGGGGCAGAGAACAGGCGTGACTCTGGGCACTTTCCGCATGTCAGAGTGTCCTCACCTCTGAAGTGGGCATAATACGTGCTCTATTGTAAGGGTGCGTGAAACGAGATGTCCAGCTCAGCCAGGGGCGCGGCGAGACCCCCATAACCGCCTGCTACTATGATTGTAGCTGCCGTTGTCACTGCTTAGACGCGGGTCATTCCGGGAAGAAGTCTTTCCAACGACTACCGTCATCGATCGGTCATTCATTCAGCATCTGCTCGCGGAGCAGTGTGTTCCTGGGGACCGTCCCTGCCCGCAGGGTCAGAGGCCACTCTGCGAGCAGGGGCTGCACGACACAGCCGTCTCCTCCAGGAGAAGGGGGGAGGAGAACACGGAGGGGGGCCGCTGCCCGGGCGACACAGGAGGAGCCCTGGATTGCCAAGGTCAGCCTCGTGCAGGGCACCCCCGAGGGGTGCTTGCTGGATTTGGGGGTTCCTTGGTCTGAGGATCTGAAGGCAGAGACTCTATGGGAGCAGAATCTGTCAGAGAGAGCCCAGAGCCCCGGGTTCTGACTCGTATTTGCCTGCGACTGTCTCCTCTCTGGCAGGTGACCTGATCACCCTTGCTGCCATCCATCCTGGGACAGGCCGGACCAGAGTAGTGCGCCAGACGCCGTGTCTCTCCGAGCCCCCGAGGCTCTGGCAGGGGTGTTACAGGATCTGGTTTTAAGCGACCATCCGAGGACTGTATCGGTTAGCGACTGCCGCGCGACAAAACACCCTCAACCCCAGCGCTTTCACGTGACGAACATGGGTTTCTGTCTTTAAGCCCACGGACCGGCTGGGCACTTTGCCGACCTGGCCCCGATGGTCTTGGCTGGACTCATGCACGTCCTGCAGCCGGCTGAGGGGTTGGCCGGGGGCTGGCTGTGTGCGGGGCGACGCGGGCCTCTGGCTTGAGCAAATATAAGATCGACCTGGATTCGAGGGCAGGGTCATGGACTTCGTCTCCTGGTGGGAATCACGGCACCCCAAGGTGCGACTGAGGGAGGGAACCAGTTAGGGGCATTTCTGCTTGTCCGACCACAGGAACCAACGCAAAGGGCTCGGAGAGGGAGCTCGCTCAGAAGCAGGAGGGATGCCGTGTAAAGGGTATCGTCTTCAGAAAGCAGCTTGGATTCCAGCCAAGGTCTGGATTTCCCCGTTTCCTCTAAGCCACTGCTGATGCTGTTCCTTCTTCCTGGAATTCCCTTCCCCACGCCCTTCCCTGTACATTTTTTTTTCAAACAAGAAAACCTCGTTTCTACTCCGCGTAGTTCGAATGGCTGTTCGCGCCACCAGCGGGCTCTGAGAGGACGCCCTCGGAACCCAGTTAGCGGCTCACGGAACATTTCTACGCGGCTCTCTCCTGATCCTGGCGGCGGTCCGGCAAACGAGGCTGGGACCACCACCCGACCCCACTTTGAAGACAGGGAAGTTGAGGCTCAGCAAGGAGACGGCCGGGCTGAGGAGGCAGCACGGTTTGTCCTGACTCTCCCAAACCTCGCGTTCACACTATACATATTTTTTCTTAAATTGAGGTTCAGCCGACCTGGGGTGTGCAGTTGGATGGGTTCGGACTGAGGCAGGGCTCCTAGGAGAAATGGCTGGTTCCTGGGGCTTGGAAGCTACAGGGTGAGCCTGGGGCACCCTACACGGGAGCCACGGGGAGGAAGTGCTCCCAGAATGGGGAGGTGCTCCCTCATGGGGGGCCCCCACCAGTCAGGTGCAGAACGAACTGAAGATCACGACAAACAAGGGTAGTCACGTATCATGGCTCACCGCTGGAACGAGGAGCCGCCAGTCCATGATGGGTAAGTAAACAAACAGGTTCATGCAAAGGGGGGACGGCAGCAGAGGGGGCCGGCAGGGGCTCAAGGTGAGCAGCACCAGCCTCCGGCCACCCGAAGCGGAACAGCACGCAGGCGGCTCCCCGAGAACACGGCGTCCCTTCTGGGACGCTCCCCCAGCAAAGGCACACCCCGCCTGAGTGTCCCCACGACGACGCAGCAGACAAAACCCAGATGGAGAGACGCTCTTCCAGATACCCGGCCTGTACCGCTCAGCGACATCGGCGGAAGACTGAGGAACATTCCAGACTGAGGGGGCCTAAGATTCCGAACTGGACGCTCTGCTGGACAGATACTCGTGCGGCCGTCAGTGACGCCAGAATGGCCTAGAGACAGATCAGGGCCAGCCTCGAGACCTGGACGGCTCGTCGTGACGACGCAGGAGACGGTCCTTGCTTGGAAGGAATACGCGCTAGACGGGGCGCCCGGGTGGCTTCAGTCACGCATCCGACTCTCGACTTCGGCTCGGGTCGTGATCTCCCGCGTCCTGAGTTGGAGCCCCGCCTTGGGCTCCGTGTTGACACGGCAGAGCCTGCTTGGGATTCTCTCTCTCCCCCCCCTCCTCTCTCTCTCCCCCCACTCCTCTCTCTCTCCCCCCCTCCTCTCTCTCTGCCCCTCCCTTGCTCATGCTTGTGCTCTCTCTCTCTCAAAAATAAACTTAAAAAACATTTTTTTTTTAAAAGAAATACGCACCAGAACGTTCGGGGTGATTGAGATGTCAACCGAGGGACTCTTGACTGGTTCAACAAAAATAAAAGTTCCTTGTGAAGTACTGGCGACTTTTTTTAAGTTTGAGATTATTTCAAGAATTAAAAAGACAGCCGTCCGGGGCGGGGGGCGGGGTGGGGAAAGACCCAAGCTGAACTTTCCCTCCTCCCTCCCCTTGCTTTGCCTCCTCTCCTCAGCACTTGGTGTGGAGGTTTGTGTTCCTCCGGAAATTTCTGTGTTGATGCCCCCACCCCCAATGCGATGGCATCAGATGGGGGGGGGGCCTTTGGGAGGTGAACAGGTTTGGGACGTTACTAATGAGAGCGGGACCCTCCGAATGGGTTAGTGCCCTTACGGGAAGAAGAAGAAGAGAGAGAGGGACTTCTCTCCATGTGCACGCACGGAGGAAAGGCCACGTGAGCGCACAGGGAGCAGGGGGCCCATCTGCAAACCCGGGAGAGGGTCTTCGCCAGAAACCAAATCCGCCCACACCTTGGTCTTGGATTCTGAGCCTCAAGAACCATGGGAAATGAATGTTTGTGGTTTGACCCTCCCGGTCCGTGACATCGTCTTAGAGCAACCTGAACTAAGACAGCACGTACTGCTGTGTTTTGCATTTCAGTACCTTGTGTACTCGCTTCCCGTTGCCGCCGTGACAGGTCACCACAAACCTGGTGAAACAGTAGAAACGTCTTCTCTTCGAGTTTTGGAGGCTGGGAGTCTGAAGTCAGTGTCACCGCGCTGGAGTTGGGCGTGGGCAAGGCTGGTCCCTGCTGGAGGCTCCTGGGGACATCTGTTCCTAGCTCTTCCCATTCGGGAGGCACCCCGTCACCTGGCCTGACTTCCTTGCATTGATGTGACCTCTGCCTAAAACCTAAGGTGGGGGGCCGCCTGGGTGGCTCAGTCGGTTGAGCGTCTGACTCTTGATTTTGGGTCAGGTCATGATCTCAGGGTCGTGAGGTCGAACCTAGAGGCAGGCTCTGCACTGACAGCTTAGAGCCTGCCTGGTATTCTCTCTCTCTCTCTCTCTCTCTGTCCCCCTTCCCTGCTCATGCACCCTCTCTCGCTCTAAAATAAATTTTTTAAACATTAAAAAAATGTTTTTCTTTAAGTCCATGTGCAGATGATGAGGGTGCAGGTTTGCACCTGTTACGGTCACCGCGATGTTCGCTTTGCCTGGAGCAGGGCCGGGGGCCGAGCAGCATTCACTAAATACTCGGAGAGCAAGATGGATTCCCAGGCCGGGAGAGGTGGTGTGTAAGGACAGGTGTGTGTAAGTGTGCACAGGTCTCCACTTCTCTGGGTCTCAGCCTTCTATCTCCAAAGGAGCCTCCCCAGAGCTCCCGTTTCTCAAGGCGTGGTGTGAATTACATGATGGAAAACACAAGAGCTCCTGGAACATGGGGGCACCAGCTGTCTCCTTCCGTGCTGGGAGTGCTGAGTCCAGGGGCAGTCTGGGGGCAGGGTGCATCCCAGAGGTGGTGGCCTTGGATGTGCAGGCTTGGGGCACAGCGAGCACGGTCTGGGCGTGTGGAGCTCCTCGGTGCCCTTAAAAGCTCCCCCGTTTCAGGGAACACAGCAGCCATGCTCCTGAGGCACGGGACAGCCTGTAGGCTCCGCACCGTGCCCTCTAGCTCTGTGAACTCCCCTAGCTAGATACCCTGGCATTCTCCTGCTTGGTGGGAGGATTTTCTCCTGTTCTTGGGTGGCCCCAGGAAAGCCCACTTGCATTCCCAGCCCAGAGGTACTGCATACTGCACCCGCCTTGGGTATCTGCTCACCTAGAGCCAGGAACTGGACAGGTGAAGAGCTGACACGGTAGAGTAGAGGCGGACGGGGGAGAGGGCAAACTGTAAACGAATTTTAGGTGAGGTGGACGTGTCTCCTCACCCAGCTGCAAAGGTCTCTGATTCCACCTGACAAGGGCCTTCTCCCCTTCCGTCCCTTCTGCCTCGGCCTCCAGAGGTCACTGACCCGCCTGCTGGTACCTCAGTCTAAAAGCAATTGGGTGTTTCCACTTTGTCATTCAAAGAAGCATTTAAAGGAAAGGAAGTGAATTTTCTTATATGAAAACAGCACACCCAGCTTTCTAAATATTTACTCGCAACTGTGGCTCTGCCCCGAGGGCATACGGCCTCTTGTTCCACATTAAAAGCACGTCTCCTCTGTTCAGCTGATCAGAGGGCCCTGCCACGCCCTGTGTCTGCCTGTAGGGCTCTCGGAACACTGATGCAAATGCCCGGTTGCGTGTGGGGCTGCCCTGGGCAGGGCCCCTCGAGGCCAGGGGCCCCGGCTGTACCTGGATGACCACAGACAGCTCTTGGACCGTTTCCTCCCGCCCTCCTGCAGACTGGGAAGCCAGAGCTGTCCTTTAAAATGCATACAGGATCCGCCCCCCCCGGTCCCTGCTCTGGATACCCCCTCGCTTCTCACACCCAGAATAAGGTCCAGAGTCCCCCAGGTGGCTGGCAAAGCCCCGCGTGACTCCTCCAACCTCAGTCTCTGACCTCAGGGCCCACCACAGCCCCTGTGCTGGTTTCCAGGGGCCGCCGTAACCAGTGATCACAAACTGGGGGCCTGAAAACAACAAGGATTTATTCTCTCATAGTTGAACGAGAGAAGGTCAAATTCACGGTGTGGGCAGGGCTGTGCCCCCTCACAGAGACTCTACGGGAGGGTCCTTCCTGCCTCGTCCAGTTCAGGGTAGCTGCCCTAAACTCCACCCCTCCAGTCTCTGCCTCCTCTCTGGCTGTCCTCTGTCTTTCTTCTAAGGACACATGTGATGGCACTTAGGGCCACCCAGGTAACCCAGGAAAAACGTCTAATCTCGACACCCTTAACTTCATCACACTCTGGTCATATAAAGTGACAGTCACGGGTTCCAAGAGTTGAGACATGAGCATATATGTTGGGGAAGCCACATCCAACTCCACGTGTACCCCAATGTTGACACAAGCCCAGCTTTCTGACCCTGGGGGAGCATGAGACACGTTTCCAAGACCTTCTCCCCTCCCCACCCTAGTGGCCCACTCTAGCCCCTTACACAGGACGTAGCGGTCGCCTCTGCCCTTCTAAAGCATCATGACTCGGCCGTTCTCCGTCCTGTTCCTTGGCTTTATCACCACCTGACTCGAACACATTTGCACATGTATCGTTTTATTTCCTGTCTCTCTACCAGCATGAACGCTCCAAAAGGCAGGGGATTCATTTTTGCAGAGCAGGTGAGTGTTCCGGCATGGTTGTGATGTTCTGCGGTCATCAGGGACCCTGGCCCTTTCTGTCTTTCTGTCCCTCTCCTCTTAGCATGTGACTTCCTTTCTCATGGCTTCATGGGCCAAGATGGCTGCTTCAGCTCCAGCCGTGCTGTTGGCATCCCAGGCAGAGGGAGGAAACCGAAGAAAG
The DNA here is from genome assembly GCA_030068075.1 of Paguma larvata. NCBI lineage: Eukaryota > Metazoa > Chordata > Mammalia > Carnivora > Viverridae > Paguma > Paguma larvata. The sequence continues at coordinate 109,513,129 of CM057831.1, read as the reverse complement.
GGCAAAAAGTGTTCACCGAAAGCCCTGTCCAATAACCTCTGCTCACGCCTTATTGGCCACATCACCTTATGAGGCTTCTATTACTAAAGAAAGGGGCAGAAGCATGGAGGACGGAGCTGGCAGACTCCACGCACCTGGGGATCTAAGACAATCACCTAACTGCACACTCGTGACTCTCAGGAGTCCATGTAAGGCTTAAACCAGTTGTTTCAGTTGGAGGCGACGTCAAGGGACGGAGGGTCAGGAAAAAGGAGCCCCAACATGGAGTCAGGAGCCTGGGGTGCCATTGATTGCTTTGTGACTCTGGTTAGTCCCTCCCTTTTCTGTGCCGGTAAAGAGAGAATCAGACTAGACCTTCAGCAGCGGTAGTATCTTAATCTTCTCCATCTGCATCATTTTCTTCTTCATCATGTTCACCATCACCATCATCGTCACCTCCCTCACTAAAAACGGCTTCCTCTTCATCATCAACAATCATGTCATCCATCACCACCACTATCATCTTCACCATCACCAATATCACTGTCACCATCATCATCCTTACCATCACCACCACCATCATCACCATCACCATCATCACCATCATCACCATCATCGCCATCACCCCCATCACCATCATCACCATCATCACCATCATCACCAGTCACCTTCATCACCTCACAGTCACCGTCACCATCACCATCCCCACCATCACCACCACCATCATCACCATCACCATCATCACCATCATCACCATCACCACCACCATCTTCACCATCATCACCAGTCACCTTCATCATCATCACAGTCACCGTCACCATCACCATCCCCACCATCACCACCACCATCATCATCCTGAGCACCTACTGTATACGAGGCACATACGCATTGTGTCATGGGATCCTCACCGCAATGATGTCAGAAGGCCCTGCTGTCTCCCGCCACCTCCGTTTCTAAAAGGAGGAAACTGAGGCACTCACAAAGGGTAAGCGATCCATCCCCAGGTACCTGGCTGAAAAGTGCCAGGGCCGAGAGGCACACCAGATCCCCCTGTCTTCACAGGCTCCCACCGGGGTCCTTCTGTGGGGTTCCAGCCTCAGCTGCCATTCACCCTGTGACCCATGGGACGCTGAAGCCCTGGCCTCACCCAAGCGCTGATAGAACCCCATACGAATTGCTTCAGGGGCACCCCTCCTCGCTGCCCACTCCTTTGCCCCCCGAGGCAGCTGGGGCGAGAGGGCCCCTCCTTCAAAGCCAGGCACCCTGTGCAAGGCTGCCTGTTAAGGAACAAGATTATCAAAGGGCCACGTCACAGCCGCCAAGGTGGCTTTCAGAAAGGCAATGCACAAAGCAAAAAATGATTTCCCACGAAACCTGGGGGCCAGGTGGGTGAAGCCAATTTGAAAGTGTTGGCTACAAAGTTGTTTTTTCTGGTAAAAGTAAGAACTCACAAAACTGCCCCTGTAGTAAGATCAGCACCTTCCAATGTGAGATGGGACTTCAGGCTACTCCTGCCCACACAGGACGTGGGCTACAGGAGGGGGAGCCTCTGGCCCCACGGGAGCAGTGAGGTGAGAAAGGCACAGAGCCCGCATCCTCTCAGGACCCAGAAGAGTGGCCTGCAGCTCCCTCAGCCCAACTGCACCTGCCCTCAGTCCCTAGGTCCACAAGTCCCTAGGACAAAGGCCCCGAGGCTCTGGCTCCTTGCCACTGCCATTGGGGTGCTTGCCGCAAGGTGGCCACTCACCTCCCCATCCCCTCTGAGCTCGCCACTGGGCCAGGGCAGCCCACCCGGCCCCTCCTGAGTGAGGAGCCTGCTGCTGCTAAGTGCCCTCTGCCCCCCCACCCGAAAGTCAGGTTTGTCTTGCAGCCCACCTTCTACTCACCATTAACAACAGCTATAATTGTGTGGGGACTTACAGTAGGCTAGACACTTGAATCATCCTCTTCACTGCCCCCTTCCTCATCCTCATCACCATCATCCTCACCATCCTCACCATCACCATCATCACCATCATCACCATCATCACCATCATCACCATCATCACCATCATCACCATCATCACCACCACCATCACCACCATCACCATCATCACCATCATCACCATCATCACCACCATCACCATCATCATCACCATCACCACCACCACCACCACCACCGTCACCACCATCATCACCGTCACCACCATCATCACCATCACCATCATCACCATCATCACCATCATCACCACCATCACCATCATCACCATCATCACCATCATCACCATCACCATCATCACCATCATCACCATCATCACCATTATCATCACCATCACCGTCCTTGTTGCTGTCATCCTCACAATCTCCATCACCATCCCCATCCTTGTCACCATCATCCTCACCACCGTCATCCTCTCCATCACCACCATCACCATCATCACCGCCATCATCACCACCATCATCCTCACCATCCTCACCATCATCACCATCACCATCACCATCATCATCACCATCACCATCATGACTGTCATCACCATCACCATCCTATTACTGTTATTAGCTAAGGTAGCACCTGTGCTCTGCCAACACTACCTAAAGACTTTGTATGGATTAACTCATTGATCCTGACGACAGCTCCATGAAGTGGGTGCCATCATCACCCCCACTTTATAAACGAGAAACTGAAGCCAGAAAGAGTACAGAATTGCTCAAGGCATCTTAGCTCGTAGGTGGCAGGGCCAGGACTGCCGCTCAGGTGTATCTGACTCTGGGCACCTGCTCTCTGGTTTTGGGGGGGCCGGTCTAACGTGGGGCTGACCACTCAGCACTGTGTGGTGGAGTCAGCTCTGGGCGGAAGGGGAGACTGGCCAAGAAAAGGAAGGTTTCTGGGGGATCGTCCCTCATCCAGAAAGGATGCGCCGTCCTGAGTGTCAGAGACTTAGCACCTGCTTGTGGACGCACGGAACGGGGCTTCCCGGGGCCTGACGGGGGACCGCCTCTCTGTGAGTATGAGGGATGCCACGAAGCGGCCAAAGCAGACATCTGTCACCAGGTTGGGAGCTACGGCCTGACTCTGGGAACCTATCAATTGAGTGGCTGTGTGTTGATCGCTAAGAGGAACGGAGGAATCAGACCAAATCATGTCAGGATATGCGAATGGGCAGACACGCATGTGTATGCAGCCCACTCTCACGTATATGCATATTCAAACACATATGCATATGCAAATACATGCTCACTGCGTCTGCATACACGCATATTCATATCCGGGTATGTTTGTATGCATACTTATACACATGTGTTTACGTGTTTACATATATTGTTTTACGTACATGTTTCACTTTACGTATGTATCTCCCTGATTTATGCGGGGACTGGACGGCGTGACGGTGGGGCTGGAAAATCCGACGAGCCATTGGGCAGGCCGGGAGCCGGAGACTCTCAGATGGTTCCGACGCGGGAGACCGGGCCGGGTCAAGCCGCCCCGGGGCAGGCCGTCCCTACCAGCCCTGGAGGTGCAGCGCCGGGCGTGCGCCGGGCAGAGGTTCGGCGCAGGGTTAGCTCCGCAGGCCGGCGAGGCCTCCTTTGCGGCCTGGACCCTCCGGGCTGGCCCGCCGGGTGTGGCGTCGCTGTCGCGGAGGGAAGCTGGCGGCCAGCCGCCCGTGGGCATTCCGTTTACATCGGGTGCCGGGCTCCCCAGGCGGCTGCTCGGCTCCGTGCGCGACCCCGCCCCGTCCTCCTCTTCCCTCCTCCTCCCACGGCAGGGGATCTGGAACAGCCCAGGCGGCCCGGGGAGCGGCGGGGGAGGCCGGGCACCGTGCCGCTCAGGGCAAGGTGTGCCAGACTGCAGCCGGCCCCCCGCCCCCGGCCCTTTCTTCCCTCTCCTTTTTGTTCAGGACCTTTTGAGTGGGGAACAAGGCCCCTTTGTGCGGCGCCGGGCCTCGCCGGGCCTCCCCGTCGCACCCGGGCCTGGGGATTTCCTTTTCATCTGGCACTAGGAGCCTGGGGCTCGGAGCAGGACGGCGGGAGGGGCCGGGTGGTGTCACAAAACCTGGGTGACTCAGCTTTCAGTGGGGCATTGTGGCCCCGCGGCTTTGATACTTTAAGTGGGAATCGCAACAAAGCGGGGGCCGGGGGAGGCGGCCAGGTAGCGCTCCCGGCGAGGCCCCTCAATGGTGCGGGGAGGCCGCTGAAAGGAGCCCCTTCTCCCAGGAGGACTATTCCCTTTCGGGGGGAGGACTGGCCTGTGACCCCAGCCTCTTAAGGACGACATTGAGCGGGGCCGCCGTCTCAGGGTTTCGGGGGTCGGCCGCCGACTTTCCCCACCCTCAGCCCGCACCCAGCTAGCTCCTCGCCTGCCCTGAGTTCTGGAGCTTTCTCGCGGGCGTGCAGCGGGAGACCGCTCTGGCCAGAAGCTTCCGGGCGGAGAGGCAGCCGGCGGGCCTCGAGCCCGGGGCCCGGGGAGCTCGGGGAGCCTGACCAGAAGGAAGGAGGCCGGAGACAGCGGGGACCGGGACGCCACATGCCGGCCTGCGAGCGGTGCGGGGCTCATGTGGAGATGACGCGAAGCCGATGATTTCGGTTCTCTGTGCCTCGGTTCCGGTCTGCAGGTGGAGCCCCCAGCGGGCGGTGCCCGCTCTGGCTTCGGAAAGCCACCGGCCCGGGCGCCAGCGGGCCGGCCTTAGGGTGGTTGTGTTGCGTCCGTCTGCTTGCTGTGTGGGGAGCGGGCGGCCCGGTGACGAAGCAGGCGGATCCGGGTTCGAACCCTGGCTAGGAAGCCTGGGCTGCACGGCCCGGCTCGGCTCCGGGAGGAGGGCCTGAGGCCGTGCCTGCTCCGTTCCCGGCGCCCGGCCCACACGCGCTGTTTCCGCGATGGTTTCAATGCGTGTCTGGGGGGTTCTGGGCCGACTCATGGTTGGACGGAGGCAGGAGAGCCCGGTGGCCGTGAGCTGCTGCGGCTTCGGGGTCGCGCGGCTGGCTTCGGACCCTGGCGCCTCCTCTCGGTGGCCCCGCCATCTCGGACGAGCCCCTTCACGCCTCCGAGCTGCAGTTTCCTCTTCTGTAAAATGGAAGTGCCAACATCCCCCGCTCCTCCGAGGACTCGCTGAGATCCGTCCAGGGGCCCGGAGCGCTCAGGACCAGGCGGGCTCGCCGCCGCCGTCGGGGAGGCCCCGGGGATTGGAGGAGTCCTGGGTGAACTGTCCTGCCGGTCCCCTCTCTGAGGCAGACGCCTTGCCGTGGAAAAGGTTATGGATTTCGGGCAGACGGAGGGTCACGGGGCAGAAGCCGGGCAACTGCAGGGCTCGGACCTTTCTGGCGGGGACCGTGGCCAATGTGCCCAACGGTTCACTTACTTCGTCCCTGAATCCGTCCCATTCTCTGCCTTTGACCGATGAGCTGATGACGGCTGGGAAGGAGTGGCTTGCCTGCCTTCTGGATTTGGGGGCTGGGGGTGGGGGTGGCTTCAGACCCAGGCTCAGGGGCCGAGTCTGGGCCCGACTCGGGAAGACCGGGCCGTGTGGCCATGCCAGGCACACGCCATCTGTCCGCACGGATTCATCTCGGGGCAGGACGGGGCGGCCCACGGCCCCCACCCACCAGGCTGAAAAGAGACAGGGAGCCTCGCGATGCCCTGTGAGCCGAGGCAGTGGCGGTGGCGTGGGAGACTCTTGGGTGTCCCCGGGGGCCTGGGGAGCCCCTCGTGTTGGCTCACGAGGCCCTGGAGGGGAGGTGCTGGGTGTGCGTGGCCCCTATCACCAGGCATCCTGGAGGTTCTAGACATGGCCGCGAGGTCTTCGAGAAGCTTCCCGCCGGGAGGGGGTCTCTGTCCCCTCCCCTTGAATGTGGGGGAGGGGGGCTCATCTACCAGCAGGCTTGGAGGGCAGAGACCATGTGGTCACCAGGCTGGGGCAGGGAAGGCAGCAGTTAGAAGGCTGTGCTCTGGGGGTCGGACACGCGGCACGGTGACCGCAGGACCATTGGCTACTGCGCATCCGACTTGCCTACCAAACAAGGCTTACCTCCGAGGTGACGTGTGTGCCCCCGTGTGGCTCCTGAGACCCCTCCCAGTTGTGTGCATCTATAAGGTCCTCAGGCAGCACACGTTAATTTTTTTAAATATTTATTTATTCTTGAGAGAGAGAGAGAGAGAGAGAGAGAGAGAGAGAGAGACACGGAGTATGAGCAGGGGAGGGGCAGAGAGAGAGGGAGACACAGAATCTGAAGCGGGTTCCAGGCTCCGAGCTGTGGGCACAGAGCCCAACGCGGGACTCGAACTCACGAACTGCGAGATCACGACCTGAGCCGAAGTCGGACGCTTAACCGACCGAGACACCCAGGCGCCCCAATAGTGAGCTTTTTTGAATCTAAGTTTTAAATCACTGAAAACAGTAGGATGGAGCTTCCGTCGCTCAATCATGCCGGCCGCATCGTGAGCGCTCACTTGCCAGGCACAGCTGCATGGACAGTGCACACCCGGGCTCCCCTCTTTCCCCAGCTGGGTAAACTGAGGCGCAGGGAGGGGAGGGGTCTTGTCCAAGGCCCAGGTCTTGCCTGAGCTGCCACCAGCTTGTGTTTTGTGGCTCCTAGTCTGTCACATTCTGCTAAGGAATTCACACCTCACTCCACCAAGCCCCCAGGCTTTACCGGCTGGAGGGGCAGTGTGGGGCGGTGGGCGGCGCCTGGGGCTCAGACCAGACAGTGTGGGCTGCCAGGGGGCAGGGTACTGAAGTGCCCAGCTGTGCCCTCTGGGAAGGGAACTCACAGTCCCTTGTCCTACAGTCAGTCAAGGTGCCCAGGCCGGCATATGAGCACAGGGCTCCGTGCCTCGATTTCTCCACCTGTAAAACAGGAACTGTGACGGTAGTGGCTGCACGCCAACCTCGCAAGGCTATCGCACACAAAAGTTTCGTACCGCGACGCCCGTGAGGCCGCCGTGGACACCGCATGATGTAGGGGCAGAACTGCGGCCCCCTAAAAGCTGTCTCCAGGTCCCAGCCCCCGGAAGCTGAGCACAGGACCTGGTCTGGAAACAAGGTCCCTGCAGATGCAATCACGTTCGGGGAGGCCGCTCCGCAGGAGGGTGGGCCCTGATCCAGAGGTGGGCGTCCTTACAAGAAGAGAAAAGGGAGACACAGACGCCCACAGGGCAGAGCGCCGTGTGACAAGGGAGACAGGGCCGGAGGGGTGCGGCCATCGGAGCCCCCAGAAACTGGAGGAGGCGGGGGGACCCTCCCCCAGAGCGTCCCAGAGGGAGCTCAGCCCGGCCCACACCTTGATTTCAGGCTTCCGGGCCTCCGGACACAGGGAATGGGATGCGTTTCTGTTGCTTTAAGCCTCCAAGGTGTGGTCTTCCGGCTGCCCCGGGAAACCCAGGGCAGAGGCGGTGGGTGTCACGACAGCCCCCCGGCCAGCCGCCTCCCAGGACGGCTCCCGCCCTGAACCCGAGCCCCGTGCGCCTCGTGGGGGCCTCGTGGCTTCCCAAACCACAGCCAGGACGTCTGACTCAGGGGCCGGGACGTGGCTGGGCTGCGGGGCAGGGACACGGTGTGGCCACCCGCCTGCCCTCCCCCGACCGCGCCCCGCCCCCACGCTCCGTGAGAGTGTCCTGGGCTCCAATTAGCCACCGTGTCAGGTACTTAGCAAAGCTCTCCCGGTCGGCCCTCTGGAGCATTTTCTCCTCCCGGCTTTGAAGATGAATGATTTTTAAAACCCACGGTATTCCTTTAAAAGCAGACAAACGGAGGGGTGGGGAGGGCTGGACTCCAGAATGCTCTGGAGAGGGAGCGTGCTGGGCTCCGCCACTGTCCTGACCCCCTTCCTGCCTGCACCTCTCCCCCGGGATCCAGGGAAAGGCTGTGGAGGGGGGGGGCAAGGCGGGGACAGGAGCCAGGGAGCGGGGTCTGGGTCCAAATGCCGCACCCCACTTGTGAGCAGTGAGACCCTGGGCAGGTCACTCTACTTTCCGGACCCGTCTCTCCCCTCTGATTGCTGCCCGCATTGCTAACAAAGAACTCAGGCCAGGGTGTGAAGGCTGAGCCCCTTGGGTCCCCTCCGCTGGCTGTGTGACCGTCCGAGTTTCTTGCCCTCTCTGGGCCTGTGGCTTCAACTATGAATGAGGTAGCGGGCAGGTGGAGGTGGTGAAGGCGAAAATTCCTGAGAAGGGAGGCAGGAGGGGCAGCAGGGGCGCGGCCCAGGCCCCCCCACCCGCCCTCGCCTTGAAGGGGAGTCTGAGCTGCATCAGGCCTGGCGGGATGTGGGGGGGACCCGCTTGTACTGCTTTCCACTCCCGTGTGCCTGTAGGCCCAGGGCCCGGCCCATCGCTGCCGCTGCCGCCCAGGGAGCAGGGTCCTGCAGGACGAGGGCCAGGAGGAGAGTGAATCCTGCTGTCCCCGCCCCTGCCGCCAGCCCCTCACCCACACCCCGGGCCCGCAGGTGCTGCTGGGAGCACCGGGGCTCCAGGGCGGGAGGCCTGGGGGGGGCAGGCCGGCGTTTTGCAGGGGTCCTGCCTGGGGGGGGGGGTCCCTCCGCTCCTCACACAACAGCTGCTGGCCGGTCCCGGGAGGCCTCCAGGCCGCAGCGGCCGCAGGGAACCCCGGGGTGGCCGAGACTCGCCATGCCCTGCCCGGGCAGAAGCTCTCTGCAGGCGCTGCTCCCGACGTGTCACCCCGCAGCACGCGCACGCCCCTGAGCGTCCCCGGGTGCTTCAGACCCTCGCGCCCCCGCAGGCGGAGTTGGGGCTTCTAGGGCTGCTGCGCTTCGGGCCTCGTGGGAGCAGCACGGGTGGGGTCTGGTTCCCTGGGTCCCCGGCCTGAGCCCATCCCGAGCCCGGCCAGGCACCCCCCCCACTCCCTCTGCCCCGCACCTGAGTGAGCAGAGAATCCCGAAGGAATTTGGAAGTGACACTTTCAAGAAACCCATTCATGGGGAAATGAGTTATTTTTGTCCTAAAGACAATGGGATGGGCCCCCGAGAGGAAACCAGGGGGGGAAAGGTCACCCCCACCACTCCTCTGCGCCCATCACTCTTGTGGCCGTTTTGTGTTCGCCTCCCCCCTGCCGAGACCTGCCCCAGGTGACACGGGGGTGTCAGCGCTTTTCCGGAACCACACGTCTCTCTCTTTTCTCCTGGTTGCAAACTAAAGGTGTGTGTGATGCTGAATGCGGCTGCTTCGTCAGGCGCCTTCCCCTGTGCGGTGCTTCCTGTCACCATTACCCTGTCACCATTACGCCGGCTCACTGCCCCTGAATCCCGGCTCTGTCCCTCGGCCCCCAGCACCTGCCTGCGAGTCGCCGGGCTGCTCTGTGCCTCAGTTTCCTCACCTCTGAAATGGGCTTTTCCCAATCCCCGTCTACTAAAGTGGTGATGAGGACACACGTGAGTTCGTGTTTATAAAGTGCTCCGAGGGGAGCACCGTATTGGTGTCGGGCAGACAGAGGCGCCTTTTGTCGGACGCCGCGTGGCCGCCCGCTTTCGGCTCCAAATCGGATCCGGAAGAAAGGCATCACCGCCTTGGCCCGCTCTCTCTCGTTGATGGTGACGGGGAGGGGGTGCTGTCTGTGGGTCCAGCGCTCAAAGCCCAGCTCACCCACGAGTGGTTGCTTCCGGGGCCTCGGTTTCCGCGTCTGTGAAACGGAGCTGGCAGTGCCAACCCCGTCGTCGGCCCCGTGGACCTCGGGGGCAGTGCCAAGCAGAGAGTGGTCGTGGACGGGAGGGCGCCGATGCAGCACAGGGCCGTCTGAGAGACGGTGAAATTCGAGAGCTGCCAAGGGTTGGGGCGACGATGGTGCTTGCTGAGCAGCGACGTGAGGGGTCCGGAGTGGATCAGTGCGCAGCTCTGCCTCCTGAGCCGGCCCGGCGCGGAAGGCACCCGCTGGCACGACCCCTGACGGCCCGGGTGGGGGGGAGAGGCTGCCGTCACTCGCCTGCGTCACCTTCCTTCCCCGCGGTCCTAGGCGTCGGCTGGCTCCCCCTGCCCCCGCCTTCCGCCAAGAAAGCCCCGCGGCCCGCTCTCCTTGCGCCCTCGCACCCGGCCTGGCGCGGAGCAGGCACTCAAAAGCTAAGTAAAAAGTTGTCCGACTGTGTTTTGGTCTCGCGGGTGGTGAGGAGAGAAATTTCCACAGCCGGCGGGCGCCGTGTCGACCCGGAGAGCCTTGTTGGCCGTTCGGAAGCAATGGAGCCTCGGGTACTTACGGTGAAGACGGCGGCACCGCCACGCTCCTCCCCTGCGACACCGCCACGCTCCTCCCCTGTGCTTCCGGAGGAGGCTGCCGTCAGCGGCTTGGGGCGGGAGCCGGGGGTGGGGGGGTCTCCAGGAGGGCACGTGCCCTCCGTGTGGGCGTCGGTGGCCTGGAGGGCCGTGTGGCTTCGATCTGTCACAGACGGACTTCAGTTTGAACAGATACTCTTGAGGCCACCTCGAGGGCCGTCACCCCCTCACGGTCCTTCCGGGGAAAGAGACAGAGAGACCGGGTGCTGACCGGCTCTCGACCGACTCTCTTTGGGGAAGGAATTCAGGTCTGGGTGTTTTGAGGACCCTTTGGCAAGAGGCTCTGAGGAGAAAGCAGGTCTCGTCCCGGGGTGTCTCGTGCCTGCCGGGCCCTGGGGGCGGGTCCCAGGAGCTGGGTCCACGGATACCTGTAAGTCCCCGGGTTTCCGTGGCTTTCCCGTCCTTTCCCCTCCCCAGGACCAGCGACGGGGTTACAGCCCAGGACAGAGACGGCCAGTGGGAGGCCGAGGCCACTCTGGCATCTGGCGGAGCCAAAAGTAAAAATCTGGCAGGGACGGAAGTGCACAAAGGGAGAAGCTGGCCTCCCACGGGGCCTTCGGCGGACACCCTCCTCCTCTTCCTCCTGGGCTGCACGGCACCGTCCATCACGAGGTTCTCCCAAGCTCCCGTGCCTTCCTCTGCGGTGGCCTGCGAGGCGAGGGCTGATGCAGTAGGTGCTTCCGGTTTCCGGTCTGTAACGGCTCAAACTGATCCAGCCTGATTGTGTGTGTGTGTGTGTGTGTGTGTGTGTGTGTGTGTGTGTGTGAGGAGGAGAAAGGAGAAGAGGGAGGGAGGAGGGAAAGAGAGAGGGCCAGTGGAAAGGAAAGAGAGAAGGGACACCTGGGTGGCTCAGTCAGTTAAGCGTCTGACTTCAGCTCAGGTCATGATCTCGCAGTTCGTGAGTTCGAGCCCCGCATCAGGCTCTGTGCTGACAGCTCAGAGCCTGGAGCCTTCTTCTGATTCTGTGTTTCCCTCTCTCTCTCTCTCTCTCTCTCTGTTCCTTCCCCAGCTTGTGCTCCCTCTCTTGAATATAAATAAACTTAAAAAAAATTAATAAGAAAAAAGAAAGGGAGGAGAGAAGAAGGGGAGGAGGGACATAGGAGGATGTCAGCGGTTTTGCAAGGCCCGGGGACCGGTGGACCGTGACCCTCTGGCCGGTTTTGCTTTGAGGAAGGGCGGAGAGCGCCGAGCTCAGCAGAAGCAAGAGCTGGGCCTGGGCTGGGGGGGGGGCTGGAGTGACGGAGAAGCCTCTCGGCTCTTGGGGGGGGCAGTGGTGGCATCCCGGGCTGCATCGGAGACTCCCAAGGAGCCGGTTCACAGTCCTGGTGTCCTCCGAGGCCAGGCGGCTCGGCGAGGCGGGGTGAGCGCTGGGGGCAGGGGGCGGGCAGGAAGGAGAGGGAGCCGGGGAGGGAAAATGGAGGCGCCCGCCAGCGACCCCCGCCCCCAGCCGGGCAATCCTCACGACGGCCTCACGAGGGTGTCGCTGGGGCCGTGCCCGTTTTTCAGATGCGGAAGCTGGGGGGACGTTACATCCCTGCCCATGTCCAGGATTTAGGATTTAGGACGAAGGAGTGCTGGGGACCGTGGACGGGGCGGGGGAGGGGGGGTGGAGGAAGGGGCTCCCTGCGTCTGCCTCTCGGCTCATGCTATGCAGAGGAGGGAGCCCGGCCCACCGACGAGCCCAGACGTGGGGCGAAACGCGGGCCTTGCCGGGTACCCGCTGGTGACCGTGGGCCTATGCCGGGAAGGACCGCGTGCGTCCCGCCCCCTCTGGCGCATGGACACAGGGGTCTCTCCCGGTGCTCACAGAGCTCGTGGCTACTGCTGTTCCCTGGGAATTAGGCCGGCTGCTCTCGGACCCGCAGCCCCCGAGGACCTCCCGGAGCGGCTCCGAGCGCCCGTTTTCAGAGGCCAGCCTGGAGGAGGCAGCCGGTGCCTGTTGTCTGCACGCCAGGAGGGGGCTGGGGCCCTGCCACCCTGCCGCCGGCCACCCGTTGGTGCCTATCGGGTGCTTAGGTGGGGGGGGGGCACCAGGGACGGAAGGGAGTCCTTTCTTTGTTCCAAAGACAAGTCCGGCCAGTCACGGAAGGCCACCTACCGTACGGCCCGTCCGTACCACGCTGTGAGAACAAGCAGCTTCCTGCAGGCGGGAAGGACAGGACTTTCTGGGGGGCCCAGGGGATACAGGAGAAAGGACAGGGACGGCTAAGGGCTATCGGGGACGGGAGGGAGAATTAAAACGCCCTAGTGTCGGTATGGATGGAGCTGCCCAGCCCCGAATATTCTAGAACCCACTGAGCCACGCAGCTGGGGTGGGTGCGCCTCTCAGGCCACTGTGAAAACAAGCAGATTCGTGCGTCGGCACCCAGACCTCAGCCCGAGGCCTCGTCCCCCGCCTGCCCCAGCAGGGCCGGCCGCCCACCAGGCCGTGCCCACGGCACCGACGACAGGGGCCTCGGACGGGGCAGCCAGGGACCTGAGCGACTCTTTACTGTGAGGCCGGGCTGTCGAAATTTGGCTCGTGCTGGGCATGAGAGAGACTGTCTCAGCCGCTCCCCTGTGGTTCTCGAGATGCCGCTGAGGACGTCACCGCTTCACAGGTGAGGGGGCAGAGGCCGCGGCGGGGACAAGCACTTCCTCCTAGGGCCCCTCTGGGAGTTGTCTGAGGGGTCTCGGGCTCCCCGAGCGCCTGTGAGGCCCACACTGGCAGCGGGGGCCGGCGGCCGGTGACCTGGAGGTAGTGGGGCGCGGCCGCCCAGGTCGGGGAAGGGGTTAAGTCAGAGGGATGCAGGGAAGGCAGGATGCCCTGGGGGGCGGTGCGGTCCAGCCCAGCCTCCTGCCCGCACCCTACGGGAGTCCCTGCCCCAGGAAGAAGTGCCACGTGAAGGGCAAAGGTCAGGGGTCTTTAACTCGGATGCTGGTGCTGCTTTTCACCCAGAGCAAGAGAGCCGGAGAGCCGGCTCAGAACCTTCCGGACCGAGTGGCCCGAGCCACAGGGAAAGTCTCCTTTGGGAGGGCCAGCCAGCCCTTACAGCCATGTGCCCGTCCCCGGGAGAGGCGCGGGGCACCCCCCAACCACCCAGGGCCGAGCCTCGCCCGGGAGCCACCCCCTCGCCGCCAGCCTAATGACCGCAGCGTGAGTTCAGCCCATTGCCCCGTGAGCTGTCGCTAAAAGGATTGAAAAATCCAAGACAGAACAATGTCGAGGCCGATCGGCTATGTCGTGCGGGCCTCCCAGCGGCGGCGGCCCCGAGTTCTCCTCTGAAGTCAAGTGGGGGCTTTGCTTAAGCCCATCGGTCCGTCCGTCCGTCCGTCCGTCCAGGAGTCGGAGCAATTGCATCTTGCCGTGTCGGCAAGTGCCCGGTGTCGGGGTCGCCCGGTGGCCCCCAGGAGCGCCGCCCGGGTCTAGCTCCAGCTCACGGCTCACGCCGCGGAGGCAGAGGGTGGGAGGCTCTTGCTCGTCCCGCGTGTCTGTAAGCAGTCCGCCACAGAGCCGCGCCGAGGGTGGGGAAGTAAGTACAAGGTCCTTGATGGCCGCGCAGTTGGGGTCTGAGCCCTGCCCCGGGGTCCACACGCACGACGTGCCCTCGCCCGCCCAGGCCTTCGCCCGTGGGGCTCACCGGCCCTCGCCCGCTTCCTTCCTCCCGTCTCCGCAGATGCTGGTCCTGCCCATTGCGGCGCCTCTGCCGCCACTGCCGGGTGGCCGGGCACAGCGGGCGTCCCAACTCCTCCCCGAATCGCCACAGCCGTGCCCACCTGCTCGCGGTACAAATCAGAACGATCCATGTTCCTAACGGCAGCACGCAGGGCTCCCCCCGTCCGCTCGCCAGATGCCGCCCTAAGTGGGTCCCCCCCACCCGTGCGTGTGTCTCAGCCCCGCGGTAACCATGCCGAGTCCCCATTTTATAGATGAGGAGACCGAGGCCGGCAGAGGTCCATCTGCCCAAGCTCACCAGGGCAGTCGGTGTGGCGGATGGGGGTGCGAGCCCTGGCCTGTGCTGCGGCGGTGTGGCCTCCCTACGGGCCACGCGGGGGGGGGTTTGGGTCGTTGCTGGTTTCGTGTGCTTCCTGGCGAACGGGGTTGCAGCAGACATTCTTGGGGACGATTCTTTTCTTTTTCTTTTCTGAGTGTTTATATTATTTATTTTGAGAGAGAAAGAGAGAGAGAGTGTGTGTGAGTAGGGAGAGGCAGAGAGAGAGAGAAGAGAGAGAGAGAATCCCAAACAGACTCCAGGCTGTCAGCGAAGAGCCCACTGTGGGACTCGAACTCACAAACTGTGAGGTCATGACCCGAGCCGAAATCGAGAGTCAGATGCTTCATCGACAGAGCCACCCAGGCACCCCTTTGGACTCTGGGGCCCCTAGAGTGAGGCGACATCATTGCAGAGCTGCCCAGTGTCCCTCAGGACGGCGGCCCGGGCGCACCTGCCCTCTGACACCGAAGGACATGCCCGAGCCCCACTCCCGGTCCTGACAGTTGTCCTACAGTCCTACCAGCTAGACAGACTCCTTCCAGGGTGAAAAGTGCCTTAGCAGCGGTGTTCTGCTCTGATGAGCAGTCCTCAGGGAGGGTGGTTTTCTAGTCTGCAACTTTTCTGGAGTTTGGCCGAATCGAATGTTCCGGAAGTCCCACTCCATCCCTATTGGAAATAGGGACTCCTCGTGGAGTCCGCTCTGCGGGGCCGTGGGATGGGACGATGCTGCTTCCTCTCCTGCTCCTGGTATGCCGGGGCCGGCAGGGCCGGTGACACGGAACACGACCCAAAGCGCGGGCCGGCCAGCCCCTGCCCAACCTCGCTCCCTCTCCGCCTTCGCTGGACCGTGGCTTCCGGCCACACAGGCGCATCCGGCACCGGCCCAGGCCCGGCAGCCACAAAATCGGGGGGGGGGGGGGCTTGGGGCAGCCACATCTGAAGGGCTTGACTTTGACTCGCGGAGCAGGTAGGGCTGGACCTGACTCAGAGCAGAAGGGAGGGGGCGTCCCCAAAACCGCTGTGCCCTTGGGGACGTGGGGGCTGGGGGCCTTCAAACTGCCTCAGGAGAAGCTGAGAGCAGCGAGGAATCCCCAAGGCTGGGTGGTCCACGGCTGGTCCCCGGGCACGCAGCCCCCTCGATGCTCCTGCCCTCCCCTGGCCCGCCCCCCTCCCCAGCTCAGCTGGCCCTCCCTGCCTCCTGCCCTCCAGGTCACACAAGACGATGCTCCCATAGACAGGGACAGGGCCTCCTCCCGAGCAGGGGACAGCAGGAGACTGAGCCCCAAGGGCTGTGACTGTGACTGTATTTGGAGACAAGGTCTTTCAATAGGTGATTAAGGTGACATGAGGTCACCGGGTGGGCCCTGATCCCGTGTGACCGGGGTCCTGGTAAGAAGAGGGGATCGGGACGCAGACACACACGGAGGGGCGACCCCGTGAGGACACAGGGAGAGGACAGACGTCCACACACAAGGAGAGAGACCTGGGGGGGGGCCTCTGGCTGGACCTCGGGCTCCAACCCCCAGGACGGGGGGACAGAGAACCCTGTTTGTTCAAGACCCCCCCCCCCACCTCCCCGGCTGCAGCCCGAGCTGGCACAGACAGTGCCTGCCGCGTGCGTCCTGCCCTGTCCCCCGGTCACCTTCCAAGCACTGTGCGGAGGCGCTGGCTCCTGACTGCTCGCGGCCGCACCGACGGGAGCGCCTCACGCCCTCACACCCAGTACAGGGGACCCCGAACTACCCGGTTTGACCTGCGCGGGGCCACTCGCGTGTGTTTTGTGTATAAACACAGGATGGTGCCGTGCACGCATTTTCTCTTCCCTATGATTTTCTTGACACCTTTTTCTCTGACTCGCTTTTTTGTAACAACACTGCCCACGGTCCGCATAACACACACGATCCGTGCTCGTCGTGGTCGACGGGGCTCATGTTCCAGGCGGGTTCTTAGCAGTTAAGCTTTGGAGCCAAAAGTTATACTTGGATTTTCAACAGCGGTGGTGGCGGGGGTGGGGGGGGTGACCCTCCTAACCCCGAGTTGTTGCGTGCAGTGTCCCTCCTCCCGTGGACCAGGAGGCTGGGGCACACGGAGGCCACGCTCCCGGGCACGCGGCTGCTCTGTGTGATGCCCTGTGCCAGGCGCTGAGGCGGGCATGGGCCAGGGGTCACCCCTGGTGTCATGGGGAAGAAGATGATGTGTCCCCCCCCTCCTCTTGGTCCCCAAAGAATTCTTCTTCCTCCTTTCACACCTAGCTTGGAGCTTCACAATAGCCACCCCACCGGGAAGGAGCCCCAAAGCCCATCAACAGGGGAAGGGAACGGATGGCCAACCTGGGACCTCCGGGGGACAGACTCAGCCATAGAAAGGAGCAAAGGCCCGACCCACGGTCCCCGAGGATGGACGAGGAGGAATCTCAAAACGTCCTGCCGAGTACAAGCAGGCAGACCCAAAAGGTCACGTGTTACAGGAGTCCATTGAAATTTGCTTAAAGTTTATTTATTTTGAGAGAGAGAGACAGCGAGCGAGAGATCGTTCACACAAGCAGGGGAGGGGCAGAGAGAGAGAGAGAGAGAGAATCCCAAGCAGGCTCTGCACCACCAGCACAGAGCCCGACACGGGGCTCAAACTCACGAATGGTGAGATCATGATCTGAGCCGAAGTCCGACGCTTAACCGACTGAGCCGCCTGGGCGCCCCTGCCGAGGTCCATTGAGCAGAAGTGTCTCTAACAGGGAACTCCGTGGACTCCCTGAGTATCGCCCAGGGCTGAGGGGGGACGAGGGGTAGGGCTGACAGCTGAAGGCACGGGTTTCTCGTTGGAGAGAAGGAAAGCTTCTACGAAGGAGCCGGTGACGCGCGCACAGCTGTGCAGACAGGCTAAACGCTACCGTGCCGCACTCTCTCGATGGGTGAATCGTAGGGCTCTTTAAAATTAAAAAAGAGAAATGAAGACAACTTTCAAAAGCCTCAGCCTCGGTGGCCGCAGGGCCAAGCCTCCGGATGCAAAGAAAAAAAAAAAGGACCCTTCCGGGTCTCTCATTGGCCCCCTTGGCGAGCCGCCGTGCACGTGGGGGGCGCCGTTCTGGAGCCGGGGTGCTGCTGGCATGTAGAAAAGTGGGGGTCCTGCACCTGTCTGCCCAGCAGCCCCCATTCTCGGCACAGTGTTCGAGAACCCTGGGGGGCTGAGAGCCCCACAGCCCCCGCGGCCCGGGGTTCCTGAGACATTTGCCTAACGCCAAGCGCCAGGCGCCATCCAAGAGCACGGCCGAGCCCGGCCTGGCTGGGTACAGAGATCCCGCCTTAAGCACCACCCCTGTTGCTCTCTGGCTTCTGTCCTAGCCAGAAGCAAAAAGGGGAGACTGAGAGCCAAGACTCCCCCTGCTTAGGCTCTGCACCCCGCAGCCCGTGGGGGGCGGGGTGAAAGGCCAGGTGCCCACACTGAGGCAGACAGACGGAGATCCCAGCCTCCCCACCTCGGAGCCCAGCTGCGTGACCTTGGGCACGAGTGGGGCCGGGCAGGACCGTCTGCAGGATTTCGGGGGCCGGCCGCTGGCTCCAGGCAGGCCCACCCTCTGCCCCGGGGGGGGGACCTCGTCAGAGTGAGTTCCGGGGGGAGCCAGCACCACATCTGACAGTCACCCTGGGACCACACCACAGGGCGCTGCTCTCTGTCCCCTCCCCTTCCTTGGCTCCTCTTCCAGGGTAAGGGACCAGAGGTGTGGGACCCGGACCTGGGGAGGGGTGACGGCTGGAGGGGGGGTGAGTGACCCAGGTACCCGACAGGGCTGGGAGGCGATGGGGGGTGAGGGCACCCAGAGCAGAGACCTCGGGGCCCGGGAGCTCGCGGTGAGGCAGGCTGGGACCAGGCCTGGGGGTGCCCACGCTGGGGTCGGGAAGGGACCAATTAGTCGAATGGCAACAGTGACCATTTGGAAGCAATTAACAGGGTCGCCATTACCACATTACACACCCCCCACCCGGTTCCATATTGGAGGGGGAGGGGCCGAGGTCCCGGGGGCGTGGGTCCTGGGTTAGGCCGCACCCACCCAGCCGCCCACCCCGACTCTGGGCATGAGTCCCTGCCCCGTTGGGAGGACACCAGGACACGGGGCACCCCTCCCTCAGCTGGGCCCCAATGTCTGGAGGCAAGCCCAGGCCCCAGGAGGCGTCCGGGGGGGGGCACTTCCTGGGCGGGGAAACCCGGGGGTGGGGGGGCGTGGGGAGCGCTCAGGCAGCTCTAGACGAAGAGGGTGGGTGCGCCAAGGCCCGGAGCCCGGAGGAAAGGCCGTGGGCAGGGCCCAGCATGGGCAGTGCCGTCAGCGCCAGCGGAAGGTGGCCCAGGGGGAGGAGGCAGTGGCGGGCTTTAGCCGGCTCCCCCTGACTGCAGGGCCGAGGCTGACCCCAGGGGCCCGGGAAGAGGCGAGAATGCAGCCCAGGGAGTTTTGCCGCCTTGGAGAAGTCGCACCGACAGAAAGCCTGTGGGGAGCGGGGTCCTCTGGAAGGGGCCCCGGGCCGTGGGTGCCTGCCGTCACAGCGTGACTGCTGACACGGTCCCGAGGACAGGGCGAGCTCGGTGCTGACACGGTGGCAGGGGCCTTCGCACGGCTGATTCGGCTGAGTTTTACTACATCCGAGGCACTCTACACGTGAGGGGCGAGCATCTCCGGGGGGCGATGCTAGGAAGTGGCTGAGCTACTCCTTCCTTCCTTCCTCCCTCCCTTCCTTCCTTCCTTCCATAGGTACGGAGGAGCTCCTGTGTGCAATCCCAGGCCAGATCTGGGGGCGGAGCCCCAGTGAGTGAGTTCCCCTCTGGGCACTGTCCTCAGGGGCTGCCCGGGAGCTGTCCTCTGTCCTCCTTCAAGCAGGCACCATCGTTAAGAATCTGGGGCTCTAGGGGCACCTGGGTGGCTCAGTCGGTTAAGCGGCTGACTTCAGCTCAGGTCATGATCTCACGGTTTGTGAGTTTGAGCCCCGCATCAGGCTCTGTGCTGGCGGCTCAGAGCCTGGAGCCTGCTTTGGATTCTGTGTCTCCCTCTCTCTCTCTGCCCTTCCCCTGCTCACGCTCTGTCTCTCTGTCTCTCAAAAATAAATAAAACGTTAAAAAAAATTAAAAAAAAAAATCTGGGTCTTTAACAGTCAGCCGCCTGGTCTTCAGATTGGTCACGGGCTCTGTCAGGTCCGGACAGACTCTGGCCAGGAGCCACCTCCTCGGGGATGGAGGTCCCAGGTGACGCCCTGCAGACTGTCCCTCCAGGACCCCTTAGGGACTGAGCAGGCTGAGGTGGGCTTACTGTTCCACTGAAACAGGGGTGGTAAGACACGTCCCAATGGGGCGTGTCAGTTCCTGCAGCTCAGGGGAGTCCCCCGGCGCCCTGCACACCTGTCCCTCCTCTGGAAAGGACCAAGGTGCCAAACCTTGATGGCGGCAGAAAGAGCAAGGGATGCCAGCCCACCCGGCCCATCCCAGAGCCCCAAGACGTGGAGCCAAGGCCGTGGCCTAGGCCACTGGCCCCCATGGGTGAGCTCCCTTGCTCAAGTTGAGTCTGTGCGTCTGCATCCGGCTGGCTGCTGGCCAGGGGAGAAGGGAGGGGGGTTTGAGGCTTTCCCCAACACTCCCTCTGAAGCCCTTCCTCACCGGGGTCCCCCTCAGTCCAGGGGCCACCCAGAGGCATCCACCCCAGGACAGGGATGTCCGCCCCCTCCAGGCACCGCCCAGCGCGCCCCTGTCCCTCCTAGGCGGCCAGCAGACCCCTCAGGCCTTTTCTCAGATGGTTCCCCGGCTCTCTCGGCTCTGTGTCTGCTTCGTGGTCTGTCCCTCCCTCTCTGTCTCGAGCTCCCCCGTTCTTTTTCCCTCTCGCGTTGGCCTCTCTTGCTCTCTAGTGCTGTCTGTCGCTGTGCCTCTCTGGCTCTCCCGACCCCCTCCGGCTTCCCCAACCCCCTCCCCGGCCGGCTGCTGGGACAGGACCCTCCGAGGGCCCGCCCGACGTGCGCCAGCCTTGCCAGCCTCGCCCTCGCGCATCTGCCCGGTTGGGGTGCTCGGCAGGACAGACCGCCCCTAGGCCCGCGCGCCACGCCCCGGGGCCCGCAGGGCAGCGTCGCGCTCCGGCGGGGAGCCCCGGGCGTAGGCCCAGCCCCGGGGTCCCCCACGCGCGCCCGCGCCCCGGGCCCTCCCCTCCGCCGCCCTCCGCGGCCCCCTTCATTATGCGCCTCCTTTAATGGGCGTTCGTCAGCGCGACTTCCGCGCAAGTTGTTTTCGCGGACATCAGTCATCGGCGGCGTCCCCATTGTGCCGGGGGATTGATGGGGGGCGGGAGGGGGTGACAGGGCCTGGGGCGGCCGCCTCGAGGCCTGGGTCTATAATTTTCGGAGGCATAATTGGCCTGGGGGAGGGGGCGGGGGCGGGGGCGGGGCGGGAGGGGACCTTTCAGAGCCGGGAGGGCGCGCGGGGGCGCGGGGCGCGCGGCCGAGCGGAGCCGCGGCTCGACGGCGCTGCGCGGGGGGCGAACGTGCGCGGGCGGCGGCGGCCCGCACCCCGCGCCCCGCCGGGCTCCCCGCCCCTCCCGCGCCTCCGCCCGGGCACCACGTCGGCCTTTTGTTGCCGAACCGTCTTTTCTTCCAGCGCCGTGCGCAGCAACGGAAATTTCAGCCGATCCCGGGTGAAAATTGCAGGAGGTGCCTCTCCCTCTCTCTCTCTCTCTCCCTCTCTCTCTCTCCCTCCCTCTCTCCCCCCCAACCCCCGCTCCCTCCCGCCCCTCCCCGCCCCTCCCCTCCCCCCGCTCCGCGGAGCCCGAGTCCGCACCGCCTGGCGCGGGAGCCGCTCGGAGCGCGCGGCCCCGCTGCCGCCCCTTCCATGGGCGCCGCGCTCGCCTGCAGGGGCCGCCGCGGGGCGGGCGCGATGCGGCGATGGCCCTGATTTGGCTGCTGCTGCTCAGCCTGCTGGAGCCGGGCTGGCCGGCCGCGGGCCCCGGGGCGCGGCTGCGGCGCGATGCGGGCGGCCGCGGCGGCGTCTACGAGCACCTCGGCGGGGCGCCCCGGCGCCGCAAGCTCTACTGCGCCACCAAGTACCACCTCCAGCTGCACCCGAGCGGCCGCGTCAACGGCAGCCTGGAGAACAGCGCCTACAGTGAGTGCGGGGGCCGCGGCCGCGGGGTCCCCGGGAGGAGGGACCCGGAAGGGGTCGGCGCGCCGGGCGTGCCTGCCGGGGTCCCCGCTGTCCCCTCGCGTCGGGGGCACGGGCGCGAGGGGAGCTGGGCGGGAGTGGGGGGATCACGTCCGAGGGCAGCGCGGTGGACACCTCCGGGGCGCCCCGCCCGCCGGGGCCCGCGGCCCTGACACGTTTGAGCCCCGCGAGTCGGTGAGAGAAAAGGCGCGGGCCGAGGCGCTTCTCGTCTTAAATAATTTTGACGACCTCTCCGCCGCCCGAGCCGCGGCCTCTCCGAGGAAGGCCCTGAACACAGCGGGGCCCCCCCCCCCGGCCGCGGCCCCGCCGGGGGAGAGTCCTGTCCCGGGGCCAGAACCGCCAGCCTCGGCCGCACAGCCAAGGGCAGGGCGGGCGCGCCGCCTCGGTGTGCGCGGCCGCGGGGTACGAGCTGGGCGCACCGGGGGACGTCTGCCCGGGTTGAGGGGGGCAGGTGTGCGCCCTCCCCTCCATACGACCGAAACCGCCTCCGGCCGGAGCCCGGCACTGAGGCGCTCGGCTGGGCGGCGAGCAGGAGACCCGAGCTCGGGGCGAGGCAGGAGCGCAGCGGGGAGCGCGGAGCCGGCCAGGGTGCGGGGCCCCCCGCGGGTGCGGTGGGTTCCAGGCGGCGGCGGGAAACCTCTGTTTCCCCGAGGAAAGCCGCAGCTCTGGGAAAGGCGTCTTCGGAGGACGCCTCCGGAGCCGCGCCTTGGGGATGGGCTGTCGCCAGGGCACCCCGGGGACGCAGGATCGGGCTCCGTTCCCAGCGACACCCCGGTTCTCTCCAAATCCGGGCTCCCGCAGACCATCAGAATACCTGGAGCCTCCAAGGCAGGCGGCTTGGAGGCAGCGGAGGGCGCGAGTCCGCAGCCACCGTGTCCCGGAGCCGGAGCCCCGCCTCTCCGGTGCCGCGGCCGGAATCCGCCCAGCCTGCGTCCCCACGGACTCGAGAGCCCGGTGCCCTGCATCTCCGCGCGTCTGGGCCCTGGGATTGCTGCTGTGCTGGGGGCCGGGGGTGCACGCAATGAGGGCATCGCTGACACTCCAGCGCCCCTCGGACTCCTTGGGGGGTGGGTGGGGGGCCAATGGCCCCAGTGGGGCCTTTGTTGCAGGACCTGGGGTGAAAAAGCTCTGTGTTCAGAAGGAAGCTTAGGGGGGGGTTAAAATCCTTACACGCAGTGCCAGAGAGCCCGGGTCAGCATCGCTTTGTGAGAACCAGCGTCTCCCCTCCCTCGCCCCACCCCGCGTCCCGCTGACACCCCGAATCCCGCTCGGCCCCTGCCCTGCACAGTTGTGTCCTGCCCAGGCTCATTGGCCGTGAGTTCGGGCGGCAGCCTCCGTGCCTTGCGTGGATGAGCCCCAGCGTCACCCCCGCCCCGGGTTCCTCGGACACGGTTTTACGGGCGGTGCTGTTGGAGAGCTCAGACACGGGATCGCGGCCGGGTTTGAACTCCGGCTCACGCCCGTGGGGGTGGTCTCGGGAAAGTCACTTAACCTGAGACAAGCAGTCTCAGCCGGGTCTGTCGGATCGCGCCAGCGGCTCGCGAGGTGGTTGAGAGGCTCCCTCGAGCCCTGGCCGTCAGCGCGCAGAGGTGTCCCTCCCGTGTTTGAATCCTTCTCCTTGGGGAAGCCTTCCCTGATGCTCCCCTTGCCTCCCATCTGGTAATTTCTCCTTTCCCTGAACCTCCCAAGTCACCCCCCCACTCCGCTTAAGTGTGTGTTGCCCTCGCCTCCCCCCGGAGCCTGGGTGCGGCCCTGGGTGGCCGGGGGGGGGGGGGGGGGCGGGGTGCTCGGCCCCCCGCACGCACGGGGCTCTGTGGGAGGCGCCGGGAGCGATGAGCCTTCTTCACGACTCTCCCCAGGTATCCTGGAGATCACGGCGGTGGAGGTGGGCGTCGTGGCCATCAGGGGGCTCTTCTCGGGGCGGTACCTGGCCATGAACAAGAGGGGGCGGCTCTACGCTTCGGTGAGTCTGAGCTCTCCGCGGGCGGGCGGGCGGGTGGCGCGGAGGGGGCAGCCATCTCCCTTGGCCCTTCGTCAGGGGACAGAGGGGACGCGGGCAGTGTGACGCTTTGTTCGGGGACCTGCAGGACCCGAGCGGGAAGCAGGTCGAGCACTGGGTCTCGGGTTTGCTTCTGTTGGAGGCGGCTGCCGGGGTGAGCGGCTTGGAGCGCGGCCCTCGGGAAGGACCCCGCCGGGGCCAGGCTCGTGTTACGTTCTCCAGGCCCGCGGGGTTAGAAGACGCCCCTCCAGGCATTTTTGGGTTCACCGTTGCTGCCCTTCCCCCAAGGGAGCTGAGAGCAAGGCAGAGATTGTCCCCCAAGTTTCCACTGAAACAGACAGACCGTGGGGAGCGGTGGGGCGCAACGTGGCTGTGTATTGGGCGGAGGTTTTCTGTGGGCTCAACCAGAGGTCTCCCGGAGGGACGAGAGAGGGAAGGGGGCACGGCACAGCCCGTCCTCCCCCCCCCACATGGGGAGGCAAGAGCTGTTAGTGCTCAGGACGGAACACGGAGGGAGGGCCCCAGGACCCCAGCAGATTCGGAATCCGGTCTATACGGCCTGGGGCCTCTGCGACAGGAAAGCGGTCTAGGACTCTGCGGGCATCGGCAGGGTCCTTACCCCAAGGGCAGGGGTGGGGACACAGGGAGTAAAATGCATGTAAGCAGGAAATTTGCTACCTCCAACTAGTCATTACGGGCTGTCCGGCTGATACCTCCTCGGGCAAT
This sequence comes from Paguma larvata, assembly GCA_030068075.1. NCBI lineage: Eukaryota > Metazoa > Chordata > Mammalia > Carnivora > Viverridae > Paguma > Paguma larvata. Next base: position 109,489,026 of record CM057831.1, on the reverse strand, counting down.
GAGAGGTTCCCCCCCCCTCCACGGTAACCTAGACGACAGCCCCAGCTCCCTGTCCCCGCAGCTGCCTCTCTCCGTTCAGTGTGTCAGCAGGGGACACACGCCGGCCTCTCCCTGCCTGCTTGGAAGGTGGGCCCAGCGCCATCAGGGAAACCCTCCTTTAAGCCGCTTACTTCTTCAGACTCTGCTATTTCGCTGAAGGAAATGCAAAAGGCGGAACGCGCCCATTTGTCTTGTCTGACTCCGGGGCCACTTAATAGCAGCTGTGTCTGGAGGGGAGGGACCCCCTGGCGCCCAGCCTCTCCTGCAGGTGCTGCGAGGGTCTGCAGACACCAAGCTTCACGGCCTATAAGGATACGCCCTGAGGCCGGGCTCCCATCTGGCTTTTTCTTGAGGTGGATTGTGGCTTCGCAAACACCTCAGCCCTGGGCCCCTGGTGCCCCGTGGGCGGAACTGGTTTTCTGTTCCTCAAATGGCCTTGGACCACTGACAGACACCCCTGCCCCTTACGGAGGGGGCCCCGGTGGTGGGGGCCTCGCAGTGATGGTCCCGGTCTTCCTGGTCCCCAGGGCCTTCCATCCACACTGAGCAAGTTTATGGATTGGGCGGGGGAAGCGGAGTCAGGAAGGGAATCCTAAGGCCTTTGTCACGTCTTCAGCGGGGGGCCCAGGTCCAGGGCTTTGGGGGACGGGACCAAGCATGGCCTGGGGGATCCCGGTGGGTCAAGTGTACCTGTGGCTTCTATCGCCGAGAGCTGACAGTGCCGGCTTCCTCCTTCCTCCCATCCTTCCTTCCTTCCTCCTTCCTTCCTTCCTTCCTTCTTTCCATCCTTCCTTCCTTCCTTCTTTCCTTCCTTCCTTCCTCCTTCCTCCCTTCCTTCCTCCCTTCCTCCTTCCTTCCTTCCTTCCCTCCCTCCCTCCCTCCTCCCTCCCTCCTCCCTCCCTCTCTCCCTCCCTCCCTCCTTCCTTCCTTCCATCCATCCATCACCCACCTGGCATTCGTTCCTTCATCCGCCAGTGCCCCGGGCACACATATGTCCACACGCCCCGCCGGGCACAGGTGTCAGGATCTTACTAAGTGTGAATGCCCCTCCTGCCCCAGCCTCCGGAAAGCTCCCCATCGCCCAGGCGTTATCACCGGGCGCCTCGGCCCGCCTCCGGCTCCTACCTTCCACCGTCATTCCGTAACCCGTGTTCTCACTACGGCCTCCGGAAACCTCTCTCAGCTCTCCAGGGCAAGCCACGCGGGCCCCCTTTCCCTGCCTCTGCCCAGACCCGAGTGCCCCCCTCAGAAACGCCCACGAGAAAGTGCCCGCCTCTCCCCCCATGAATTCCACCTCATTGGCAAGGTGCCTCTCAGCCAGCTTCCTCCTCACACCTTCGGCCGCCTTCCCACCCTCCCCGCACAGCCCCTGCCCTGTGCCCTGGGGCTCAGAACCAGCTGGGGTGGCAGCCAGGCCTGCCACCTCCATGCTGCCCCAGGCTGGCTTTTCTGGAGCCCGAGAAGGGAGAGCAGCCTCCCCGAGGTGGAGGTCGGACGGGGAATGCCAGCAGGTGGCACCGGTGGGTGGGGTGACTGGGGGGGAGGCCCCCGTGGAGCAGAGGGTCTGGGGCGGGACAGCAGGAGGAACCAGAGGGGCACTGGTGACTGTTGCCACTGCGAGTCCCCGTTGGGGCACCCCATGTCTCTGACCCCAGTCCTGTGCTGCCACCTTCCTCCTGGGCATCCCGACCCCTCTGGGAGCCCCTACACGATGCAAGCTCTGCCCCCCCGGACCCCCTTCTGGAGGGCCTAAACTCCTCACTCTCTGAGGCTCACAGGACCGTGTCCCTTCAGCTGTCCCACAAACTGCCCCTGCGGTGGGAAAGCCCACCCTGTGGCTTCCTGATTCGTGGCCTCAGCCCGTGGCTAAGTTTAGTGCGGGGGCCAGAGGCCAATGTAGCCGCCTGGCCCGGGGGGTCTGCCCGAGCCCGCCCACTCACCCCCAGACGGCCCCTGAGCCCCACACGATGCGGGGGTTGAGGGCAGACCAGAACGGTGTCATATTCCTCTGTGATGCGGGGCCTGCCACCACCCCGGGCCTCGGTTTCCCCATCTATAAGGTGCAGAGGCTGGTTTTTGTCGGTGGCGTCTGTGCCGTGACCGGGGCAGTCTGGGCATCCCCTGAGGGGTGGTGCAGGGGGAGGGGACAGCAGGGAGGGGCAGCGGGGAGTTCCAGAAGAACTAGAGTGTGGCCCCTTCCCTCTGAACTTACACGTCGTCGGGAAACAGGTGTTTGGTGCTTGAACATTGTGCTTCCCGTGGTCCTTCCAGGTCACAGGCTGCCCGCTCGTGGGTCTGCTTCTGACCGGCCTGCGGCCCCCTAAGAAACGGCCCGTGGCCCTTGGGGCCGCCTGCACTCGGTAGCAGCCCCCCTCCCCCTCCGCAGCTGGAGACAGGCCATGATGGACTCGGGGTCCTTCTGCCCAGCTCTGCCTGTCCCCCGGCCCTGCCCTTTGGCCCCGGCTGAGGAGGGGAGCCCTGGGGGCGCCTGGCCTGCCCACCCGGCTTCAGCTCAGACTGAAGCCTCACCTGGGTTGGCATAAGTCATACCCACCCCTTCGATCCGGGGGCGCCCCACTCAGTGGCCCGAGGGACATTGGCGAAGGCCCCTTGAGTCACCGGTCTGCGCCTCTCTCCCTCCCGATGCCCGCCTCTGAGAAGGCAGGCCCCCCCCCGGCCCAGCCCGCGTCCCCCGGCCTGTCCCGGGCCCACACAGGCCCCCGTGCATTCAGTGGCTCGGTCTCCCCCACGCCCGCCTGCGCCGGGGCGCCTGCACCCCGAGCAGTGCCCTCCGTGAGCACAGCTTCCGCCCGGGCCCCTGGCTTCCTGGCTTCTGCCCCGGGTGCGGCCGCTCGCGGGTTCAAGCCCCAGAGCCAGGACCTAAACCCAAGTTTGGTGGAGACCCCAGGCTCGGGAAAACCCCGCCAAATCGTCCTGCCCGTGCTCCTTTCAACATCCGTTTCTTTTCTCTTGTACCTACCTTTTCCAAAAGCCGTCCGGGCGCCGTCCTCTCCCCGCGTCCAGGCGTCCTGCCGACGTCCACGCTGCCCGCAGAGATTTCCGGCAGGCCCTGGCTCTGCTCTGCGGACACGGCCCCACGGCCCTGTGGCGGGGACGCCTCCCTAGTCTGGGGGGGGTGTGGGTGGGACAGGGCTGGGGGAGCCACACCCCCAGGTGCTGGGGGGGGGGGACCTCGGCAGGGGAGGGGCCCCTTGAACCCAACCCCGAAGGTCAAGTCCGCCAGACTCGGAGGGAGAAGGGGCGCGGGCCCGGGCGGGGGGAGCGCTGGGCGCGCTGGGCGGGAGGCGGGGAGGGAGGCCTCGCCGAGGGCCAGCGGGTCCTTGAGAGTCCCGCCCCAGGCTGACCGCGGCCTCCGGCCCCCGCAGGAGAGCTACAGCGCCGAGTGCGAGTTCGTGGAGCGGATCCACGAGCTGGGCTACAACACCTACGCCTCGAGGCTCTACCGCTCGGCGCCCGGCGGGCCGGGGGCCCCGCGCCAGCCCGGCGCCGAGAGACTGTGGTACGTGTCGGTGAACGGCAAGGGCCGGCCCCGCAGAGGCTTCAAGACGCGCCGCACGCAGAAGTCCTCCTTGTTCCTGCCCCGCGTGCTGGACCCCAGGGACCACGAGATGGTGCGGCTGCTCCAGAGCGGGGCCGGGCCCCCGGGCACCGGCCCCCAGCCCCGACGGCGGCGGCGGCGGCGGCAGCGGCGGAGGCGGGGGCAGAGGAGCCGGGGAGGCCGCCGGTAGCCTGCTGGGCCCGCCGAGGAAGGCCGGCCGCGCTCCGGCAGGTGCGGGCCGGCGGGTGCCCGAGCGTCCAGCGCCGCCGCCGGCCCCCGGGCCCCGCTCCTGCTCGGCCCTCCCGGCCCGTCTCCAGCACGGGACGGATGAGAAGGGAGCGCCGAGGCGCGGCTGGGAGGGAGGGAGGGCCGCCTCCCGTGGGCAGCTTGTGGGTTTCCGTTGGCCGGAAGCCCCCTCGCCCGCGGGAGGCCTGGCTGTCGTTGGTGGGGGTGGGGGCCGCCAGAGAAGCCTCCCCGCGGCACGGGGCGGGGGAGGGGGAGAGCGTGGGCGTGTGTGGAACCGAAACATTAAAAGTATTTTATTCTACTCTGTTATTTAGTAGACGGTGACACAGCCCCGGGAGGTGGGGGGGCCCCTGGCCGTTGTTACCTGAAGCGTGTTTGCGCGCGGTGGTAGCGGCGTCCGTGCCGAATCGCTGTTTTAGGACGCGAGGCCGGGTGCCCAGGACTCGAGCCGAAGACGCCTTTTCGCCCCCTGGTTTGGGAAGTCGCTATGTTTTGGAACCAAGAGTTGGTTTGTGCGGGTGGAAAGAGCAGGCTAATGCGTGTGTGGGTGTGGGTGTGGGCACACGTGTGCGTGCAGGAGTGTGTGTGTTCCTGTTCTAACCGTCCTGTGCAAACGGGCGCGTGCACACCCGTGGAGAGAGAGAGGCGGGTTGACTTCGTTTAGAACCCAAAAAGCTCCCTCCGTCACGAAGCCGTGGGCTTCTCCGTGGACAGTTTTGAGCGCCCGCGTGATACGCCAGGGACGACTTGCCCGGCCGGGCGTGGTCGGCTGGGCCCAGCCGAGCCGAGGCTGTCCAACGTTGGGGCCCCAGGCGGGCTCGAAGCTCCCGGCCGGCCCGGCCCCAGCCCGAGTGTCCAGCGAAGCCTTGAGCGTTCCTGTCTCTGCCTCGGAAGCCAGCCCGGGGGCCTGGGGAGGAGGCGTGCCGTGCCGGGGTCCACAGCCGGCCGGCGGCCAAGCGCTGTCTGGGACCAGGTGCCCGCCCCGCCCCACGCGCACCTGCCGCCCCGACACTGGTGGTGGGTGGGGCCGCCCGAGGCTAGCCCGGTGAGCGCCCGACGGCAGGGGCAGTGGCTCTCACTTTTCGTGGACTTTGCAGGGGGAGCAGGTGAGGGGTGTGGAGCGACACAGCGCCGGTGCCGGCGTGGCCCCCGTGTCACAGACGCGGCCGCAGGTTCGGAGGTGAGGTGTGGCAACGTCGCGCCCACCCTGCGCCAAGATGCCCCCGAAACAAAGGGGGCGACACTCGGGGGCTCGTGGTTCATATTTAAAACAGACTGGCTGGGAGAGTGTTTTCTGCCCCTCACAGGCGGGGTGGCCGATGTGTGCAAAGGCACACGGCTCCCGGGCGGGGGGCTGAGGGCCGGTCACAGGCGCTGCCCTGTTCCGCTCTGCCTCCTGAGCGGGGACAGCTGGTCTTGTCCCTGGAAGGCCCCCCGTGCCCCTGCAGGTGGAGCCCCTGGTCCCCCCACCCATGCAGGAGCCGGGCCACCCAGCTCGGGCGCAGCCGGCTTCCTTCCGTCCAGTTCACATGTTTGCAGCACGCTGAGCTCGTGGGGTTCTGTCCCGGGCATGACTCTGCCCTGGGCCCCCCGGACATCCTTGTCCACACCCAGCTCTTTGTCACACTGGCCAGCCCACCAGCATAGAGGGTCTGAGGCCCGAGGACACCAAGGAGGCCCCAGACCCTCCGTATCTACCACGGCTCCCGCGTGAAACATACCCTTTCCTCCTTCTCTTCTCGGCAGATACGGGCTCCTGGGGGTGGGGCGGTGGGCACGCAGGGAGGCTCCCCCCGCCAAAAGGAAGCCGGGATGGGGGTGGGGTCTCATGAACCTGGCGCCCTTCACTATTCGGCCTGGCCCCTCCTGCGCGGGAGGCGCGGGTGGGCAGAGACTGGAGACCGGGCACCCCTTGCCCCTGCCATGAGAACATTCCACGCAAGCTAGGACGGGGCATCGCAGAGGCTCCAGCGACGACCTCTGAGGCCCCAGCTGCCCAGCCAAGCGGGAAAGGGTGGGGTGGAGGGATTCCAGCGGGGTCTTTGCTTCCGAGGGTCTCTGGGACTTTGGGTGGAGAGGCTGCAGGAGTGGGGCTGTCGGGGGGGCGGGGCTGCTAGGGAACGGGACGCAGGCACTCAGAAAGTCCCGCGCAGAGTAAGCACGCGATCTAGCAAGTCCGCTGTAGGGAGTTCGCCCGAATGAGCCGGAACAGGGCCTCCAGCAGGCATTCGCACCCACGTCCGGAGTCTAATGGGGCCAGAGCTTCGGTGCGGGACGAGGCAAAGGTGGGCAGAGAGTGGCGATGGCCCCGCGAGACCGTGAAAGGGCTTCACTCCGTGAAATCGCACGCTTAAAAGTGGATAAAATGGTAAAAGGACATTAAATAAAACAGCTCGCCGGCCTCCCACCAAAAGTCGAGAGCTGGCAGCATCAAAGGTGTCCGGAGAGCGGCGCCCAAGACGTTAGGGGACCAGAAGAACCGTTAGGGAGTGGCCGGCCGGGCGCCCGACGGGACAGGCGGCAGGTGGCCTTGGAGGGCGCACGCCACCCTGCTGGCCCAGGCCCCGTCCGCTCCTCACCCGCCCCGGCCTGGGCGGCCCCCTCCGGGGGACCGAGCTTCAGCTGCTCGGAGAGGGCCTTCGAACCCCTCCCTCGGCAGCTCAGAGGCCGCCCGCCTTCCCGGGGGTTGAAGGACTTGGAAAGGTGAGCCCCTAGGTCTGTACTCAGCACCCACCCATCGGACGGTGACCTTGCCTGGGCCACACTCCGGGGCCGAGCCAGATAAGGTGGCCCCTGGAGCCGAGCCCCGTCCCCTCTCCGACTAGGGCGGCTTGAGCTCGTGTCCGAGCACCCAGGCGGGAAGGCGTGTGCACACCAAACAGGACTCGGGGGAGGAGACTTTTGGGAGAAAGAGGCAGGATGGGAGTTGGATTTCCACCCACTGATTTGCACGCCGCCTTGGCCACTTCTGTTGTCTCATGACTGATGGTGAGAACTGGCCCCTGTCTCTCCCTGGCCTTGGTTTCTCCACCTGCCAAATGGGCTTCTGCAGTGGCCTTCGGAATCACCGAGGAGACACAGACGGCGAATGTGCTATGGACAGCCGCACAGCCAGGAGCGGTCAGAGGGGAGGGCCGGGCTCTGCTCCTTCCAGCAAGGGCTGGGGGACCCACCGAGGACAGAGTGTGCTTCGCCAAGCTGCCCGTTCTGTAGTGTGCTCATCTGGGCGGCTCAGAGGTGAGGAGTGAATGGAAAATCTCATGGCGAGGGCGGCGGTGGAGGGGGGGATACATGAGGAGTACTGATGGCAAGGTGGGAATTCCTGGGAAACCTCATGCCTTAGGCAGGCTGGTTTCAAGATAGAAAGTTCATAAATTCATTTGTTATCATGGATAAAAGAAACACATTTATCGACCATTTATCTACACTTAGGAGGATGGCATTGTAATTCTCTACTCATTCACCCACCCATCCATCCATCTGTCTGTCCACCAATCCACCCATCCTTTCACCATCCATCCACCCATCCATCCACAAATGCATCCATCCATCCATCCATCCATCCACCCATCCACCCATCCGTCTACCCACCCACCCACCCATCCCTCCCTCCCTCCCTCCATCCATCCATCCACCCTCCCACCCCACCCACCCATCCCTCCATGCATCCATCCATCCATTCATCCATCCACCCATCCATCCACCCACCCACCCATCCCTCCCTCCCTCCCTTCCTCCATCCATCCATCCACCCTCCCACCGCACCCACCCATCCCTCCCTCCCTCCCTCCATCCATCCACCCACCCACCCACCCATCCCTCCATGTATCCATCCGTCCATCCATCCATCCATCCACCCACCCACCCATCCATCCCTCCACGTATCCATACGTCCGTCCATCCATCCATCCATCCATCCATCCATCCACCCACCCACCCACCCATCCCTCCACCCATCCACCCATCCCTCCATGTACCCATCCACCCATCCATCCACCCACCCCCCCTCCATCCATCCACCCACCCACCCATCCATCCCTCCACCCACCCATCCCTCCACCCACCCACACATACATACATACATACATACATACATGCATACATAGATACATCCTCCCAGCCTCATGGAAGACAGAGGCACAGCTCTAGAGTAACAGGGTGGGAGCAGTGACCTGGAGAAATTCAGGAAGAACTGTGGCAGCTCCCCGTCAGGATGATGGGACACCGTCAGCTGGAATCCCATTCTCAGAAGTCTTGTGAGCAGCCAGCCACCATCTAGATGATGGCTCGAGGACATCCTCGCCCCCCTCCGGGGCTGCCCTGGGGAGTCGAAGGGTCCAGAATGAAGAGCCGAGGGCGTGGTTGGAGGAGCTGGCACAGAGAAGGGACTGGCTTCATGGCGAGGGCTGTTTGGGACACCACCCTTGGCGTTCTGCCCGCCTGGGTCTCCACCGAGGCGGGCCTTGCCGTTCTGTTCCTGGCTCGCGAGACCGGGTGAGGCACTCTGCTCACTCTGAGCTTCGGTTTCCTCCTCTTCCACGAAACGGGGACAATAAAGACGCCGACGTCACAAGGCTGTCTCCAAGATGCAGCGAAGAGTGACGGCTGGTGCCTGGCACCGCCAGCAGGGCCCCCGTGTCAGCTGTGACGTCACCGCTCGGCTCCGGCGTGGGGCAGACGGTCATGACTAAACGCTCCCCTCGGTGGAGCCCTGACTCAGTGCCAGACCGTTGCAGGCGCTTCTCATGCTCCCCAAACTCCCCTGACGACACGGGCAGCCCTCGAACAACCCCGGGAGGCAGGGGCCGCTCTCTCCGCCAACATTTGGAACCCCCGAATGGATGCGGAACGTAGGCGAGATGGCGAAGCTGGTCAGGCCAGACGCGGGAGTTCCGCCCTGGTCGGGGACCCTCGACGCCCTGGCCCGCCGTGCCCTGCGGCCTCGGGGAGCCTCTGCCAGGCTGTGCTGCCCTGTACCAGATGGGGCGCGCCTCCCGGGTTCTCCGAGGAGGGCGAGGCCCTCCCTGAGCCCAGGGGGGTGCTGGCCGACGTGCGGCGGCGGGGGGGATGCCAGCCGGGAAACCGGTCCTGCTCATGTGATTATTGGGCCTGGGCTCCTTAGTTGTTACGAGACCTTTCTCTCCGACCTCCTCCCTTCACGAACTCTTGCCAACCTCAAATTCTTGTCTCGGGAGAGCAGACCGGACCCCCAAGCCCGCAGCAAGACCTAGTGACTTGGTCAAGAATTGCCTCTTTACTGGGAGACCCTCCTGCCTCCTGTGGCCCTCATTCTTTCTCCCGTCCTTCCCTCCAGCCCCACTTCTCTGCCTACCCCACGCTCTTCCCTGCCACAGGACCTTTGCACATGCCGCCTCTGCACCTGGCTGCCTCCTCACTTACTGGGACGTCACTGCCGCAGAGACCTTCTGTGAGTCCCCTCTCCAAAACCGGGCTCCCTGCTCATTTTTTCTCACCATGCCCTGTTATCTCTGCCCACTGAACCGGACACCATCTGTAATTGTCTGGTTCACTGGACACTCGCTGCTGGTCCCCAGCAGTCACCCACCCAGGTGGGGGAGAGGCACCTGGCCTACTTACTCACCAGCTCAAGTTCGTCTTTGAGCAGGGCACCCCGGACTTCTGGCCCACTCCCCAGGGGCTTGAAGGAAACGCTGGGATCCGCCCCGTGGGAGACCGAAGCCACGGGATGGTGTCTGCCACACCCCGTTGTCACTTCCTGCAGAAGAGAAAGCCTCTCGGAGAGATGAGGCTGTTTCCGTGAGGTCGCACGTGTGGAAAGGGGTACGGCAGGCCCTTGGGGGCTCCAAGGTCTCCGGGCTCCGGCCCGCGCGCGACGACCCTCCGTGGGGCCCAAGGCCAGGCGGGCCGCTCGGGAGAGGGTGCAGTGACGCGGCCGCTTCGGAAAACGGCGCGGCGGCTCTTTCAGACGTGAAACAGGTTCCGCGGGACCCGTGCTCCCTCTCCCGGGCACGTACCCGCGAGAGCCCGGAACACGCGTCCACACGGCCACCTGCACACGCTAGCCGGAGAGCGGGCACAGCGAAACGCCGGCCACGGGAAGAAACGAGGGACCGACCCGCGCTGCGACGGGAAGGGACCCTGAACACACTGCCCGAGGGAAGGAAGTCAGACGCGGAGGCCACGTCGCGTCACCGCGTTTATGCGAGACGTCGGGAACTGGCAAATCCGTGGAGACAGAAAGGAGGCGATGGCGGCCGGGGCTGGGGGGGCGGTTGGGGGAAGTAGGAGCAGGGACAGTGGGTACAGGGTTTCTTTTTAGGGGGCGGGGACGGCTAACGCAGGCTGTGAGCACAGACCCGGCGAGTCGTGCCCCTCGGGTGGGTCAACTGTATGGTGTGCAGACTGTATCTCAATAAATTCGATAGTCACCACCACGCCTGCGGACTCTTCGGACGTTTGGGCGGGTCGGGCCGTCCCCATGCTTTGGGAACAAGTGGGAGGCAGGGGCTGTGTTGGCCCGGGTGGCCTGGGAGGGCGCGCTGCCTGCAGTGCCACGGCCCGCCAGCAGGTGGCAGTGAGCTCAGCAACAAGCGCCAGGGGGGCCCCACGGTCTGCCCCAGGCTGGTGGGCGGGCGTCTCTGCGGGTGACCTGTCCGCAGCACCTGCCGGGTCCCCGCAGGCGGGCAGGCGGGAGGCAGCTGGCCATCAGTTCGGGACTGACTGACCCTGCGAGGCGACGTGAACCCTGTCCGGACACCGAGGATGCCCCCTGGACGGCAGAGGGCCCCCTCCCCAGGCACAAGGGCGAGAAGCGGGTGGCAGGCCTGGGTCCTGAGTGGGGTGCGGAGCAGGCGCCCACTCTTGCTCCCCCTGCTGAGAACACATCGTCCCTACAAGATGACGAAGGTGCTAATGGGGGGGGCGGGGCAGGGGGAAGAGGGCCAGAAGCTCAGAGGAGAGAGGCTACGTGCCTGAGGCCACGCAGCCTCCAAGGTCGGAGCCCGTGTTCAAGTGCACCCGCGGGGCTCCAGTACGCGGCTGGGGCTCCGGAGGTCCTACGGAAGGGCGTGGTTTCACGTATTTGTCTGTGGCCCTTGGTGTGAGCCAGCGGTCCCCGAAACATGGTCTCCTGACCTGGAATCGGGCTTGAAATGCATCCCTGGGCCCCATCCCCGGACCTGCTGGATCGGAGCCCGAGGGGCGGCCCGGTGACCTGTGTTACCAGCCTTCCTGGTGACGCGCTGGTACTTACAAGTCCGGGTGTGCAGGGGCACCCCCGCAGCCCTCACGCTTAGCAAGTTAGCGCATAAAGCACTTTGCTTTGGGCTGCGGGCTTTTCGCCCCTCACCACGCTGAGCCCTCCTGGCCACTCTGCAAGGCTGGCCGTGATGACCCCATTGTACAGGTGGGGAGACTGAGGCTCGGGGGTAAAGCCCCAAGCCCTTCATGGTAGGGCATGAGCTTAGCCTGGAAGCTGGGTCTGAGCAGTTGTTGTGCCTGCTGCCCTGGGGACAAACTGCCCTCTGCCCAAGTCCATTCTCTCTCGATGGGCTAGGGGGCAGGTGGAGAGCCGGGCACAGAAGGGCTACCTCCACTCCGGTATGTGGGTCTTGGCAAAGTCACGGCCACGGAAATGTGAGCATCATTGTCTGGGGCCAGGGACTCAGCTTTCTGCCATTTTTTTCTTCCATTTTAATTATATGCTTTTGACCTCATGGTACAAAATGGCTGCTTGGGCTCCAGCTCTCCCATCCACATTCCACCCAACCACAGCAAAGAAGACCGGCGTCTCCCCACCTCACGGGACATCTCCCAGGAGCCACGCCCACTAGCCTTGCTCTCCTCCCATTGGCCAGACTTCGGTCACATGGCTGCTTCCAGCAGTGACGCAACAGGCGGAGAGAGAGGGAAAAGGAGAAGGGATATTCGGGGTCTCTGCCTCTTTACGGTGGACACTGGGGTTCCTCCTGCACTTGTGTGCCTTCTGGGCCCATCAAGTCCTTCCTTCCCTGGCGGCTTCTTCAAATGTCAGGATGCAAGGGGAGAATGCTTGGCACCCCGGATGTCCTCCCTGCTGGAAGAATGGCACTAAGAGTTATTGCCAGCCCAGCCTGGGGCCACCTGCTAGGGGTCAGCGCCCCTGCTTGTGGGAGCTCCCCTAGCCAGGGCCCGGGGGACGCACAAAGACTTTTCCAATGGGACGCTGAGCGGCTGTCATAGAGGCCCCTCCCTGCGCAGGGGCAGGGGCAGGGGCAGGGCAGGGCAGGGGCTGGTACCCTCACCTGTCACTCCCGCCCTCCCCCCTGGGGGCGGGGCCACTCGGAGGGCTGTGGGCCAGGCCGGCACCTCCCTCAAAACCCGCCACCCCACGGGAGGTGCCAGGCACGGGGGCTCCGAGACAGCCATGCACACCCGAGGTTCCCATCTGCCGTCTGTCCTCCGGCGAGACGGGCGTCCTCCGGGGCCCAGGCTCTCCGCACCTCCGGGGGCGAGGCTGGCACGGCGGCCACGGGGTGGTGGCCGCGTCTGGTCTCTGGACAGCCCTCCGCGAGACAGTCGTCACGGGGGCTCAGCCCAGGGTCCGCACGGGGCCTGCGCGGTGGGCTCGCCCCCGAGCCGGGCCTCCCGTCTGGACTCTGTTCTCAGGGCAGAGGGAGGCGGGCAGCTCTCCTGCCCCTGACCGTGACCCTGCTGGACTCGGGAGGGGCCGGGGTGGGCATCAGTACGGCGGGGGAGGGGCTGGGCCAGGAGCCGAGGCCCGAGTCCTGCCGGCCGAGGCCCAGAGCCACACTCGATGCCGGAGCCCCCGCACGCATGCTGTCTCGCTCGGGCCTCACGGTCATCCCAGAAGGTGCGGGCTGGACTGTCACCCCTGCCCCGCTGACGAGGGAACGGGACGAAGAGGGGGAAGCCATCTGCCACGGTCGCACAGCCCTGCGTCTTCATGGCCAGAGCTCGGGCCGGCGGTCGGACAGACCCAAGGTCATATCTGACTCCACCTCGTGCTCCCCCCCGTCGCTTCGTCTTGCTGAGGCTCTTCCTCCCGGTAGAATGGACGGCCAGTCCCGCAGCCGGGCCTGCGCGGTGGAGGCGCCCCTGCGATGCAGGAGGGACGGACGGCTACTTCCAGACGGTGTGAGCACTGCCCGTTCCACGAAGCAGGCCACGAAGTGGGCTCGAGAGGGATGCGGGGGGGGGGGGGGAGGGGGGCAGGTGACACTTTGACCCAGAAGATCCGTCTGGGACACCCGAGTGGTGAGAAGGCTCCGCCGGGCAGAGAGGACGGCCAGCAGGTGCAAAGGCCCTGTGGTGGGGGAAGTCCTGGCCGAGATCCCGGACACCCGTGCCAGCCGGAAGGCCATGTGTAGCGAGGGCAGAGGGGCCCCGGGCCGGGCAGCTCGTGCACGGCCACGCTGGGGACTCTGCGTTTTGTCTAGAGTGTGCTCGGGAGCTAGTCCGGGGCTTCGGCTCTGAGGGCCGGGCCGAGGCCACGCCATGCCTGCCAGGGGGAGCTGCGTCCTTGGCCCACCTGGGGAGGGAGAGGCGTGCGCTCCCAGAGGACACCCTGTGTCACTCCGGCAGCCGCTACCCCCGGCCCCAAAGCACTTCGCCCCCTGGCCAGGCCCTCCCTTGATCTCCCCCGGAGCCGAGGAGTATAAACCCCAGTGTGGGCTTTGCCCATCAACACCCCCCCAGCACCCCCGAGTCCTTCGAAGGCACAGACCCGAGTGAAAAACAACAAAACACATACGTGTTTAAATGGGGGAGGGGTCGGCCACAAGGGGACAGAGTTCACACTCAAAACCGCCGACAGCACAGGGATTTCTGGGAGAACCATCAAGACCCCAAGAGAAAAAGGGGTGTAGACGAAAGACACCACAGAAAGTAGCTCGGGGAGACTGGTGCCGCCCCGGCGGTCCTCGAGGGCGCGGGAGTCAAAATAAAAAATCACTCCGAAGCCATCCGGGGCCGCACACAAAGCCAGTGTGAGAAATGAACGGACCGCAGGTGCCTGGACGGGAGCCGGGTGGGGGGGGGCGGGAGAGGGAGCTTGGGGGAAGGCGGAGGAAGTGGGGTTACAGAAGGGCATCGGAGGGCGACAAGGAATCGGTCCCGGTTCAGCGACCGTAACCGGGTGGGACACCGGGGTGACGTGTCGTGTCGGCAGAGGAGACTGGGCGCGGGGTATTCAGAGCGCCAGCTCCCCACTTTAAGTCTAAAACTAGTATAAAATTAAGTGTGTCACAGGGGCGCCCGGGTGCCTCAGTGGGTGAAGCGTCTGAATCTTGATTTTGGCTTGGGTTCCTGATCTCGTGGTTCCTGAGTTCGAGCCCCGCGTCGGGCGCTGCGCTGACGGTGTGGAGCCTGCTTGGGCTTCTGTCGCTCCCCCTCTCTCTCTGCCCCTCCCCTGCTCAGAGGCTCTGTCTCTCAAAATAAACTTTAAAAAGGTTTATCACAGGGGCACCTGCATGGCCCAGTCGGTTAAGCGGCTGACTTCGGCTCAGGTCATGATCTCACGGTCCGTGAGTTCAAGCCCCGCATCGGGCTCCGTGCTGACAGCTCAGAGACGGGAGCCTGCTTCAGATTCTGTGTCTCCCTCTCTCTCTGTTCCTCCCCCACTCTCTCTCTCTCTCAAAAATAAGTAAAGATTAAAAATTAAAAAAAAAAAAGGTTTATCACAAATACAATAAAAATCTAGTTTCGTTGCTTCCCTGTCAGATCGGTAAGGAGAAAAGCAAGAAAGAACCACCTACCCAGTGCTGCCGAAGATGGAGTTAAAGCGACAGCCTCCAACAGGGGTGCCTGGGTGGCTCAGTCGGTTAAGAATCCGACTTCGCTCAGGTCATGATCTTGCGGTTTGTGAGTTCGAGCCCCGTGTCGGGCTCTGTGCTGACAGCTCCGAGCCTGGAGCCTGCTTTGGATTCTGTGTCTCCCTCTCTCTGCTCCTCCTCTACTCACATTTTGTCTCTCTCTCAAAAATAAATAAAGATTAAAAAAAAAAAAAAAAGCGTCAGCCTCCAACAGACTGCCTCCCGCACAAACCGGGACTTTTGAGGATCCGTAAATTGAGCACCCGAAATTCCCAGCCTGAATCCAGAGGTTCCGCTTCCGAAGGTCACATCCCAAACACAGAAAGGAAAAGAAAAAAAAAAGTGGACGCACAAAGATGTTCGTCGCGGCATTGTTTATAACAGAAAAGGGAAAGAGGCCAAACCACCGGAACCGCCTAATCTTAGAAACGGCGCAGGGGGCTCAGGACACCAGGGGCCGCCCACAGAAGCCGCGGGGGATCCGAGGACGGCGGCACGCTGTGGGAAACGGCTGGGCGCATTTATCAGGCGGAAATAAAACTCGCTTTGGCGAGATGACTCATTCATCGGCTCGTTGAGCACGTAAATATTTATCGAGGCCGCGGCTGTGCTGGGGGGGCCGTCCGCGCAAGAGCTCGGGTGTCGTGGGAGAAGCGGGCTGGGGCCAGCGACTGTCACCTGCGGGGACCCGGGGTCGGGGAGGGGCTCCGAGGCAGCCTGGGGGGCACGCGGCTTCTCGAAGACCAGCAGACTCTGAGGCGGGCGGTCAGTCTCGCCGAGGCGGGGGCACAGAGGCGACAGGGTCCGGCCGGCGTGGCCGGTCGTCCTGCTGGGCGGGCGGCCGGAGGGCAGGGCTCCCGAGCCTCCCTGGGGCCCCGCCGCCCCTCCCGCGCCCTGGGTCAGAGGGGGCGCCCCCGCCCCCGCCAGACCTATCCGGGCCTCCGTCTCATCCCTGTCCTGGGTGCTCAGGACGGACAGAGGCCGTGTCCCTTCTGAGTGCCACGGTCACGGCTTCTGGCGCGCCCACATCCCCTGCCTCCTGGGACCGCCGCGGCTCGTGAGAAACCCAACATCCCAGGGCTGACTTGAGGGCCGTCCTCCGCGGGGCCCCGGGGCCTGGGAAGGACAGTCGCCCAGTTGGGGGGCCCGGGGCACAACTGGGGACAGCGAGAAGCCCGTTTGGCCCTGGCCCGCCTGGGGCATCCGTGCTGGGGAGGAAGTCCCCGGGGCTCCTGTGTCCCGTGTGGGACCTGCCGCCCGCACGCACCCGCGCTGCCCAGTGGAGAGAGACGAGCCGGCACCCACCCCCCCGTGGGTTCTCTCCTTCCTCGGCCACGTTCCTGCGGGACCCCCACCATGAGGGTGCGAGGGGGCCAGGCTCAGAAAGGGTGGTCGACTTGCCCACAGTCACACAGCAGTCAATTGGCAGGGGGAGCTCCGCCGAAGCCCTCGACGCGGGCTGGGACGCTCCCCAGCCAGCCGGGGCCGGCCGGCCTCCCGAGGGCCGCTGGGAGATGGACCACGGCCGGCTGTATTGCCTCCGCTTCCCCCGCTGCCCCCCAGGGTGGCCGCTGTGACGTCTACACGAGATGGGCCAAGGGCCTGAGGTCTGTGCTCAGTTAACCGCAGCCGCTCTCGTGGTGTTCTGCCGCAGAACGGCCGTGACTGCTCCCGAGTTCTGGAAGTTTCCGAGGGCTGAGATGGTGCGTTTCCCTTGGGGAGCCGCAGATGCAGAATGGCCGCCCGGGTGGGTTTGGAGAGGGAAGACCCCAGAGGGGGGCAGACGGTGCGCTGGGGCCCCCGCTCCCCCCTCGGTCCCGTCCATAGGCCCCGAGCGCCCAGGGGGACCCCCCGCCGGCAGCCACACGGTTGCGCTGACCTGCCGTCCGGGTCCCAAGCTCCCCCAGCAGAGCCGAGTGGCTGGGACCGAGGCCGGCGGCCCACGAACCTGCCAATCCTCCCCGCCTGGCTCTTTCCAGAACTGCGTGCCCACCCTGCGTGTGTCAGCGAGCTTCCGGAAACACAGACCGCACGGGGCCACCTTCTGCCTTCAAGTCCCCAATTGCGTCTCTGCTCTCGAGACAAAGACGCCTCGCCCAGGCTCGTGAGACCCCGTGACCCACCTCCGGGGTCCCGAGCCCCCACTTCCCGCTCGGCGGCCACACTGCCACCTGCCAGAGAGGCGGGTCCAGTCCCGGGTCCTCGGTCCCCGCAGCCCAATCGGACCTGGGGCCACCTGGAGCCCTGCAGGGAGGAGACAGGGCAGGCCGCCACCTGAGGCTCAGAGACCCCCCGCGCGTCTGGCCCGCCGTTGGGCGTAGGGTACAGCCTTCTCTGCCGCCCCCACACCAGGAGCCGGAAACCCCCCCCTTTGCAGCATCTGGAGGTGCTCACGGCAGCCGGGGAGCCCTGCCTTTGACACAGGTGGCCTCCGGCTTTTCCAAAGGCCCCGTGTGCCCTCCGTCCCCCTCGGTCTCACCTCCAGGCCTTGCTCTCTGCCTGGGTCGCCCTCCCCACCCCGACCTGAGCTTCCGGTTGACCAGATAGATGCCTCTTCTTCGGGGACGAGTCCCTGAGTCCTGTCATCCCCCACCGGGAGGCCCCCCGATATCCTGCTCTGAATCCTCACCTGTGGGTAATTCCTTGCTCAGGGTGTGCTTCTGGCCGTGGATGGCGGTTCCCCCGAGGTAGGAGGGGGGCGGGCAGTGGCATCTCTGCCACGTGTCCTGTCCCTGGAGCCCAGCCTGCCCAGCGGAAGTGCAGCTGGCGTTGGTCGAATGACTCACTGAGCTTCGAAGTGGACAGAAGACTCCCGCATGCCTCGATGGGGGGGGTAGCACGTGGGGGGGGGAGTGAGGGATGGGCGATGGAGCGGAAAGGAGGAGACACGGTCCACTGAGATCTCGGCCAGCGTTTCGGGCACCCAGAGGCGGGACGCACACCTGAGCCAGGTACCCGACGTCCCCGGGGCGGCGCCGTAGCTCGGGCCGAATCGGAAGGAGCCCCTCGTCATCGCCCGGATGCCTTCCTGGTGTCTTTTCCCCAGCGTTCCCTCCGCTGTCGCACGGTCTGTGATATTAAAGGAGCAAGAACGCATCGCTGAGCAGAGTCGTCCCGCGCCTGGCCGCGGAAGCTAAGGGAAGCGGGGCTTGTTTCCTGGGGCTGAGATTCGGGGACTGGGCGCAGGGAGGGCCCCGGGAATTCAGGCCGCTTCTCCGACATGTCGTCTGTCCGTGGAGCGACTGCTCACGGGAGAGGGCCGCCCCTACGCCTCCTGCAGCCGGCCCCCCGGGATTGCACGAAGAAAGCAGCACGTCTGGGAGACGGAAGCCGGGGCACCCCAGAGGGTCGGCCAAGTCTTATTTCGGTCTCGGCCCCACGCTTGCCCGTTGGCGTTCCGGCCGGGCCCTGGAGGCGGCCCCGCGCGTCAGCGTCGGTCCGCTGTTACCTGAATGAGCCGCTGGGAAGGAGTCCCGGCCCCTGTGACCCGGTGCTCAGGGAGTGACCTCTGCCCGGGAGCATCTATTTTAAAGGAGGCTGCCATTTGGTCTTTGCCAAAATAGTTGAAAGAAGGCCCCAGAATAGCAGGCTGGGTTTGCCCGGGCTTAGACGCCGCAGCTCAGGCCTGGGGTGGGGGTGGGGGTGTCAACGAGCAGGCGGCAGAGGCAGAAAAAGGCCTCTCGTCCC
The DNA here is from genome assembly GCA_030068075.1 of Paguma larvata. Lineage (NCBI taxonomy): Eukaryota > Metazoa > Chordata > Mammalia > Carnivora > Viverridae > Paguma > Paguma larvata. Next base: position 109,470,702 of record CM057831.1, on the reverse strand, counting down.
CAGGGCCGGAGGCCGAGGAATGGCCCTCGGGTACCTCGGATGGCCCGCGCCCCGGCCTCGGCGGCGGAAGCCCCCTCTCCCTGCCCCCCACCGATGACCTCGGAGGCAGGACTGGCTGCAAGGTGCCTGCTCCCTCCGGGCGTTCACTCGGGCCATTCTCCCGCTGTGACCCATTTCACAGATGGGAAGACGAGGGGCAGGACCGACCCAAGTTCGGAGAGGCAGAGTAAGGGACGGAGTCAGGCAGAGGGGACAGCCCCCCAGGAGGCTGGAGCTGGCGGCCTGACCAGCAATGGTGGCAGCAATGACAGTGACTGCCAGAGGGGGCGAGGGGGGGATGCCTCCCGCGGTGCCCCGAGCCCTGGAGTGGGGGGGGCGGGGAATCCCGTTTTTCCAGCCGGGGCTCGGCACCCCTCCCGCAACCGGGGTGGGAGACGGGTGCAGCACAGAGATTTTTCGTCGAGGGGGGGCCCTAAAAGCAAGCTGGGGCGCCCCGGAGGCCACAGCCGAGGCGCCTGACCCCGCAGAAAATGAGGGGCATTTGGCTCCGAGGGCTCGCTCTGCTCACGCTGGTGGTCAGGACAGATAAGATCTGGCCGTTGACGGGGGTGAGACACGGGGCCCGTGACACGCCGTCCCCCTGCCTCTCGCTGAATCCTGCCCAGACGCAGCCCCTTGCTGCGGGTCGCCGTCACCGGGCCAAGCCCAGCCATTTAAATGGCACCCTTGGCGCCCCAGCCTGGCGGGACGGAGGTGGTCACAGGGGGACCGAGTGTCCCGAGCCCTCTTCAGGAGCGCCTCGGTCACCGGGGAAGCAGCGTGAACCGGAGCCAGCAACCGGGGTGCCCCGGGGGCCTCAGTGCGTGGAGGGTGACGGCCGCTGGCACAGGGAAGGGGACCGTCAGCCCCCGAGTGCCCAGGGCCCCCCGGGGTTCATCTTCTGTCCCGGGGCCATAATTGAGACTCTCCTTTTTGCCTCGAGCGGCCGGGGCTGACCTCTCCTGCGGCCGGGCCATGACGGGGTGGGACTCGAGAGGCCAGGCAAAGCTTCCCTGACAGGCCAAGGTTACATGGAGGTCAGAAAGGTGAGTAGGGGGCAAACGAGGCAAGGGGAGGGGGCACGCCTCTTCCAAACGTCTCTGCCCCCTCCCCGGGCCACACCTGAGCCCGAGCCCGTGTCCTCCAGCCCCGTGAGTAAGAGGGTTAGGCCTCCGGGGACAGACTCCGTGCTGAGAAGGCACCAGGCCGCCTCCCCCCAGCCGCCTCCCTGCTTCACAAAAGGCAGGCTAAGCTCTGCACCCGGCCCGGCCCAGCCCTCATCGGGGGCTCCTGTTAGGTGCAGCAGCCTCGGGGGGTAAACTGAGGCACAAGGTGAAGGCCAGGACGCTCCTTCCAGCTCCCCCTGACCCGGAAGCAGCCCCTGCTGGGGTCGAGGGCAGCCGTAGGGACAGTTGGGGCCGCACCAGGGAGCTGGGGACGCAGACGTTTTGGGGAGCCGAGGCTCCCAGGCATGCCGCCGCCGCCGCGCCGTGACGTGCCCCCCAAATCCCACGCAGTCGATGAGGACGCGTCTCTCCTGCGAGGCAGCAGAATGGCAAGCATTCTGTCTCTCAACAGAGAGGTCAGCCGGCGCGCGCGCGCGTGGCAGAGGTCTGGCCGGTTCCGTCCACTCCTGGGGGCTCTCGCCGTCCGTCCCCTCGGTCAGAGCCGCAGGCCAGACGCGGGGCGTCCGCTCTAGACACACGCCCCCCTCGCCCGTGGACTCGGAGACCGCAGTCAGGTGTCTCCCAGCTGTGATCCGAGATGGTCCTCTCCCCCCGGGGACCGTCCCGGCCAGCCCGTCATGGGATGCAAGTTTCTAGCCGTCGGGTGAACGGAGCCCGCGGGAACCGTCATCGCTGCGGCGATTCCGCCCCTCGCTTCGCTCGGCTCCTCTGTACCCGGCGTCACGCGGCACCCTCCGGTCGGAGAGTAACTGCCACAATCCGTCACTGTTTCAAGGTCTCGGCGAAAAACCCTTTGGAGGAACAGCCCAGAAGCTGAAACAGTTGGACTCCGGCGACGGGTGATACGTCCTTTGCCGACTCCGGAAGCTTCTGCGTCTTTACTATCAAATTTTAAAAAGGAGCTAGTCCAGGGGCGCCCGGGGGGGCTCAGTCGGTTGAGTGGACGACTTCAGCTCAGGTCACGATCTCCCAGTTCGTGGGTTCGAGCCCTGCGTCGGGCTCTGTGCTGACGGCTCAGAGCCTGGAGCCTGCTTCGGATTCTGTGTCTCCCTCTTTCTCTGCCCTTCCCCCACTCACGCTCTGTCTCTATGTCTCTCAAAAATTAAAAAAAAATTTAAAAAATGTTAAAAAAAAAAAAGAACAGGTAAGGATGTTCACGTTTCGGCCGTTGGGGTAAAGTTGTTCACGTTTTTTAAAAATAAAAGACGGCAGCTATCAAGTCCTTATAGCTCTTCACCTTCACTGGATGCATTTAAAAGAGCAATGGAAGAATTTTATTTAAAACTGTCAATACTTAGGGGCGCCCCGGGGGGCTCAGTCAGTGAAGCATCTGACTTCGGCTCAGGTCATGATCTCATGGTCGGTGAGTTCGAGCCCTGAGTCGGGCTCTGTGCTGACAGTGCAGAGCCTGCTTGGGATTCTCCCTCTTCCTCTCTCTGCCCCTCCTGCCTCGCTCTCTCTCTCTCTTGCAAAATAAATAACCTCAAAAAAAGTCGATATTTAAAATGTGCTAGAGATTTTCTTTGCCACCCTTTATGATACATTTTGGATTTCAACTCGATAAAATGCAGGGAGGCGGCTTGCTCACACGCCGGATGAGCCCTTGCTGAGAAAGGGGGCTGGGGTCCCCCGGCCCCCTCCCCAAGGAGGGTCCCTCCCCTGACCTCCCGTCCCCGCTGGACAAAGAGACGAAGCTCCCGAAAGAAAATGGTAGTTTTCCAATCAAATTCGATCTAAATCCAGACCCAGCGTGGAGGGTGGGTTTATGGGGCTTTTCAGGGCGGCATCCCCGTGGCTCCTAAGGAGACCGGGATGTCGCCCGTGCAGGTGATGACAGCAGGTTCGGAGCTGCCCAGGAGTACAGGACGCCCGACCTGTGTCTGAACAGAGCTGAGGGCTGGACCGGCCCCAAAGCCAAGTCTAGTTTTCGCCCCAAGCCCCCCAGCGGTAAAGCGTCCATCTTCAGCGGACCTGTCGCCCTGCCTCTTGCATGCCCCGCCATCCGGGTGACTGAAAAAAAAAAGTTGTGGGGAACAGCGTTGTGGTTCCTCTAAAAAACTAAACACACAATTTAGTGAGGCAGCAAGTTCCCTTCTGGGCGTCTTCTCGAAAGAAATGAAAGCAGGTGCGGTAAGAGCCACCTCTTCACCTGTGCTGGTGACAGCGCGTGCGCAACAGCCCCGGGTGAAGGCACGGGAGTGTCCAGGAACGAACGGATGGATAAGAAGAAGGGGTCTCTCGGAATATTATTCAGCTCCGAAAGGAACGGAAATTCTGACACCTGCTACAGTGTGGATGGGCCTTGAGGGCGCGACACTGAGCGAAAGCCAGTCGCAAAAGCCACGTCCTACGGGACTCCACTCACTAGAGGTCCCTCCGGTCCTCAGAGTCACAGAGACGGAAAGGAGAGAGGCGGTTGGTGTTGATCAGGGACAGAGTGAGGGACGGGGAGGGGCAGGGGTTGGCGTTTACGGGGACAGCGCTTCAGTTCCGGAAGAGACAGAGTTCCGGAGGCGGGCGGCAGGGGCCGTCGGTTGCAACATAGCGCGACCCCGACCGGCGCTACTGAGCCTGCGCTTGGAAACGAGCAGTGAGGTGCTAAGTTTCACGTTGCGCGTAACAAAAAAGGCTGCCAAGAACGGGCAGAATCCCCCCCTTTCTTTGGATGTCCTAAAGAAACAGTGTCCCCCGTTTCTCGGGGTGCTCCAGCTCCGTGTAGACGCGTCAATACCAACGGTCTCACCCCTCTCCTTAAGGTTTGCAGGCCGATCCTGCTGTGAGGGCCAAGTGGAGAGCGGGAAGCTGGGTAGAGAAAACACTGGAAATATCTGGAAAGTTCCTGCGGCCAGAGAGCCCCGCCTGGCTAAGCCGCCCGCCCTGAATCGACCTTGGTTCCTTTACTGGTAGTAGTAGTATTAAGCCGAGCGAGGTCTTAACGGCTGGGCTGGGAGTTCTGAGCAGCCCTGTCCCTCTCAGGAGAGGAAAAGATCCGGGTGATGACATGACACTGCGGGGGGTTGGTAGGTTAGAAAAGGTCACAGTTAGGAGGGCTCAGCTCGGAGCCTTTGGTGGGTCCCTCGAGTCACCGGCGATGAAGCAAGGCTGTCCCGGGGGATGAAGGCAGGGCTTTGTTGGGGCACAAATTCCCACCAGTTGCTGTGAGCCGGGCCGCGTGGGAACCCCTCTGGGGGGCCTGCCGCCACGGGACCGTCTTGTTCAGGTCGACGCCGACCCCTCCACATAGCTGCTGACACCCATTTTACAGATGGAGCCCCTGAGCAGGACCGGAAGCGAAAGGGCCAAAGTTCTGCAGCTAACCAGGATGAGGGGGAGGCGGAGAGCTCAGAACCCACACGGGGCCCCACATGCTTCCTCGGCCCCCAGGTTGGCGGTAGACCGGGGGTCCCTGGGGTGTGAGCAGGGCCTGTTCAAGTCCTCAGGGGGGCTCGCCCTGGAAACACATGTCACCTTGGTACTCCTATTCCTGCAACTAAAAGGGGAAAAACCCGGTGTGGAGCCCCCGGTGGGGAAGCCGGCAGCTCGATCCTGCCACCCCTGCCGCCGCCCCCCCACCCCCGCCCCGGACGCAGCGAGGGGTTGGGTGCCCCCACTTGGACTGGAGGCTCTGCAGGCCGAGGGGCCATTCACCCACAGACACGTCCTGAGCACCTACTGTGTGCCTGGCACTATGAAAGGCGTGGGGGCCACAGCCGGGAATAAGACACACCTGCACCTGCTCCACGGTGGCGACTAATGGCGGGTCGGCAAGCAAATGAAGGCGAGTCCCGAGGGCCAGGAAGGAGCTCTGACAGAGGCCAGCCTTGGCGGGGGAGGGCCACCCCGAAGGCCGCCCTAGTGAGGGAAAAACCCGCGGGACAGTCCTCCGGCGAGGAGGCTGCAGAGAAGTCCACGCAGGCCGGCAGGGGGGGGAGGCTGCAGGAGACGGGGCGACAGGGACCACAGAGGGGGGCCTGGAAACACTAAGTGTGTCACCTGCCGGCTGGTTCACCCTCACTGTGCTTCTGCCGCCTCCACCGGACACTTGAGGAGGCTTGCACAGGTAAGGACGGCGAGTTCCCAGCTCCTGGCGCCCCTGCCGGCTGTCAGTCCTTCCGAGGACAGTCCCCAGGAGCACGCGCTGGGTGAGCCAGAAGTTCTGGGAGACCAACCAGATGAACCGGCTGCTAGATTCCTTCGATGAACTTGCCCACAAATGGGGGGTGGGAGGGAGATTCCTGCGGGGGTCCTGGCGAAACCGGGACCACAGGCTGCCCAGACATCAGGGGGGCCACCTCCCCAGAGGAATGCCCGCGGGTCCTGGGGGAGGGAGGGGACCCCACCTTCTGTGCTGTGTTGCAAACGAGGAGTCGGGGCAGAGTCGGGGGAGTCTCGAGACTGAGAAGGACTTTCTAAGGCTGCAGGGAGTGGGGGGCCGGGCTCGGGGTGTCTCTTGGCCGCCTGCATTTGTGCCCTGGCCAGAATCATCTCAGTGGCCCAGATCCGAAATCTCATCTGGGGGGGCCAGGGTCCCCGCAGCAGCTCTGAGCTGATCGGGGTTGGGGGCCCAGCCTGGGCGCTGTTCGGCAGGCCAAAGGCCTGGAGGGAAGCCCGGTGCCTCATGGAAGAGGCCGGCGACCTGGCTCGGGTCCTGCCGAGGCCCCCTTTCTGGGCTGCAGGATGGAGACCTCACATCTCCCAGGTCCTGTCCAGTGGGGTGAAGGAGCCCTGTGGGGTTCGGAGGTCGGGTCCGAAGGCTCCCCCGCCGGAAGGGGGTAGGAGGTGTGGGAGGCTGGAATGGCCTGAGGGTGTGTGTCTCTGGTCACAGGAGCTGGTAGGCAGCAGGCGCAGAGGCAGGCTCCAAGCCCCCTGGAGCGGTGGCTGGGCAGGACCTGCTGGGAAGCGTCACCAAAGCGCAGCAGGTACCTCAGAAAACAGCGATTTTCAGGCTGAGGTGAGCCAGTGCCTAGAGCTCGCTCAACCCGGGCGAGCCCCGCCCTCGTCAGGGGACCCAGGGGGAGCGGTGACAGCAGATGTCCAGGGGGAGTGCTCCAGAGGCTCGGCCGGGTCCCCCCCAGGGAGGAGACTCCAGCTACGACACTTGACTATTTCTGTTGCAAATCAAAGCGGAGAGGGCGGCGAAAGTCCTGTGTGTCCTGTGCCCTGCCACCTGTCCTTGCTTGGAGGAGGACGTATGCAGAGGGTCAGGGCTGTGGCGTCGCCTGGCTACACCCTCACTGCCTCTCCCCCTGCACTCCCTCAGCGGTGCCCATCCGGAAGCACCCCGCTCCGGGATGCCTCTGCCCTGCTTACCCCACCGCAGCTCCGCGACCCACGGAGCACAGGGGGCCAAACCAGAGTGCGGGAGGACCTGCCGCCCGCCAGCTTGGGGGGCCGGCTTCTCCCTTCCCTGGCCGGGCTCTCCTGTTGCTGAGTGCTCCAACCTACCCCCAGATCCGGGAGGGTTTGCAAGGTCCCAGCAAAGGAACCGGGGTCCTGGGAGTCCGCGAAGGGTGGCTGCCAGAAGTCAGGGTGCCGGGTTCGGGCGGCGGCGAGGGGGACAGGCAGGGACCAAGTGCGGGAGGCGAAACTTCGGCTGGAAGGCAGGAGAGGAGGAGACGCGAGGGGGCGGGCCAAACAGGTCGGTAAGCCGCCGAGGCCGGGGGTGGGGGCCCGGGTCCCTCCAGGTGGCACCAGCGGCGCTCATCCCGGCCGCCTCCCCTCCCCTCCCCCAGCCCTGATTGGCAGGCGGTCTGCGACCGGCCGCGAGCGCCACAGCGCCCCGGGCGCCCAGGCGAATGCGCTAGGCCCCCCGCGGGAGTAGGAGGGGGCGCCCGGCTATATATAGCGGCTCGGCGGCGGCCGGCCCAGCGCGCAGGGAGGCGCGCCCCGCTCCGCAGGGTCCCAGCCCGGGCCGCGCGTCCCGCCCCGCCGCCCGCCGCCCGGTGCGGCCCGGGTAGCCGCCGGCGCCCGGGGGCCCGGTCGCTCGCCCTCCGCTCCGGCGTCGGCCGCGCGCTCCCCGCTCGGGCCCCGGCCGGCCGTGCGCTCCCGCGGGCCGCCCCCGGCGCAGTTCGGCCCCGCGGCTTCCCGGGCGCACGGCCCGAGGGCCCGGATGGCGGGGCCCCGGGCGGCCGCGGCGGCGCTGCTCCCGGCGGTGCTGTGGGCCGTGCTGGCGCCCCGGGCCGCCGCCGCCCCCGCCGCCCCCAACGGCACGCTGGGCGCCGAGCTGGAGCGCCGCTGGGAGAGCCTGGTGGCGCGCTCGCTGGCGCGCCTGCCGGCCGCCTCGCAGCCCAAGGAGGCGGCCGTCCAGAGCGGCGCCGGCGACTACCTGCTGGGCATCAAGCGGCTCCGGCGCCTCTACTGCAACGTGGGCATCGGCTTCCACCTCCAGGTGCTCCCCGACGGCCGCATCGGCGGCGTGCACGCGGACACCGGCGACAGTGAGTGGGGCGGGCGGGCGGGCGGGCGCGCGGGGCCGGGGCCCGGGCGACGGGCCGCCCCCTCCGAGGTGCGGGTCGGCACCTGCTGGCAGCCGCGGGCACCGGCTCGGACTCGGGCTCCGGCCCCCCGGGCGCGGCGACGCCGACACTCGCGGCCCCGGGACCGCGTTCGCGCATCCGCGCGGCCGGGCCCCGCCTCCCCGCCTTCGGAGGCCCGCGCCCCGGGCGCGGAATTCCAGCGCCTGCGCCCGCGCGCACCCGCCGGGGCCCGGGGAGCGCGTCCGGACCCGGAGCGGGCTCGGGGACCGGCGGGGCCGCCTGCGTCCTACCGTCCGGGACTCTCCGGGCGGCCGCCGCGGGGCCGGGCCCGGGAGGCCCGCGAGTTCGCGTCCAGCGCACCGCGGGCTCCGGGGCCCCTTTCCATCCACTCGCACCCCAGGAATGGGGGTCCCGGAGGTTCGCGGGTCCGGGGCGGGTGGGGCGGGCCAGGGTCCCCTGCCCAGGAGTGACCGGCGCCCCGCCCCCAGGCCTGCTGGAGCTCTCGCCGGTGGAGCGGGGCGTGGTGAGCATCTTCGGAGTGGCCAGCCGGTTCTTCGTGGCCATGAGCGGCAAAGGCAAGCTGTACGGCTCGGTGAGTACCGCGGGGCCGCGCCCGCAGGATCGCGGCCCCTCCAGGCCGGCCCGCGCTGGGATCGGGCGACTGTGGCGGCTCACAGGATCGCCCCCGCCCCGCCCCCGACCACCAGCGCCCTGAGGCAGTGCGGGTGAACGGGGGCCGGTCCAGGCTAGAGGCAGAGCCGGGAGACAGGAACCGCGAGGGTCCCGCCATCCCTGAGTGGGCGCCTCTCCCACCCTCAAGCGGTGCCCTCCGCAGCCCTTCTCTGTAGCCTCTCTCTGGTGGCTTCCAGCCGGCAGGACCCAAGCCTTGAGGGGGGGGGGCGCCAGGGCTGCCAGGTGCCGGGCAGGTGGCTGAGCACCAGCTGCTGCCGCTGTGGGCTGGCCAGGTCTGTCCCCAGCTTCCCTGGAGAGACCTCTCAGCCAGAGCAGGGCCAGGCCAGAAAGGAGCCTCTGCGAGTGTCCCTCGGGGTTCTTTGGCCGGGAGGTGGCCCCTCCTGACACTGTCCCTTCTCCCTCCCAGCCCTTCTTCTCGGAAGAATGCAAGTTCAAAGAGATCCTCCTCCCCAACAACTACAACGCCTACGAGAGCTACAGGTACCCGGGCGCGTTCATCGCCCTGAGCAAGAATGGCAAGACCAAGAAGGGGAGCCGGGTGTCGCCCGCCATGAAGGTCACCCACTTCCTGCCCAGGCTGTGACCCCCGGCCTCCCGCCCCGGCGTCTGGGGGCTCGGGGGCCCTTTCTTCAGATGGACTGTTTAGTGCCAGAGGAGGTGTAAGATATTTAAATTAATTATTTAAGTGTGTATATATTGCCACCAAATTATTTATGGTTCTGTGGGTGTGTTTTGTATTTTTTTTTTTTTTTTGAAAAAAGACGAACAGAACGAAACAAAACCAAAACAACCCAGCCCTGGGTTCTCTGGTAAAACACTGAAAATCCTTCCACTGGAATCCTTGAACTTGTCAAAAAGTTGTCACAAGTGTGCTGCTACTCCGTGTGTTTAAAACCGGTGACATCAGACTCCAGGCTCAACCCTGCTTTGCAGGGTCCCCCGGACCGGCCCGCGGCGGCGAGCATCCCCGTGTCTGGGAAGGCCTTCCTGGTTCTCTGGAGCCAGCTGAGGACCCTCCCAGCCGCGGCTCTGCTCCTGCCGTCCTTCGGCGCCCGCTCCTTTGGGCCCTGTCGCTCTGCATTGGGCCGTATCGCCTTACGTGGGGGCCAGAGAGTGCACTGCGGGCGCGCGCCCTGCCGCTCCGTTTTTAGATTTGCCGAGACTGCCCTTTGAACTTCCCTGTAGTCAATCTTCCTCGGTCTCCCCGATGGGGGTAGGGGGAGCCTCTGAGACAACTCTATAAACTCCTGTGTTCCTTTTTTGGATCGGCCACAGCCCGGGGTCCTCTGTGGCCACCGGGGAAGAGGCAAACACAAGGCGATGGTGCGAATGCGACGGAAGGGAACCACTGTCCCAACGGAAAGCTAGACGGGCCGGTGTGTTCCCAGCCAAAACCCTAGCGATAGGAACACAATTCGTGACAGACAGCAGGTGCTTCCGGTAAGTCAGAGAATATAGATTTTTTTTAAAAAATGCCCTTCCCTGAGCTTGGGAAGCTTCGGGCTAAGACCTAGCAGTCGATTTTCGGTCCAAGATCCTGGTGAGCGGACACGAGCAGGTGACGCCGCATTTGTGTGTGCGAAGATGCCGTTTCTCTCCGTCGCCTTCCCTGAGTCAGCGGATTTGACGTCTACCTCGAAAGCCCTTAAAGCAGAGGTCTGGTGGGATCCACGGAAAGCTCAGAGCGGGTGCAGGCGCGAGCCCGTCCCAGCGGCTCCTTTTTCCATATGTAGCCAAAACGGATTGCAGATAGCGTCGGTGCGTCCCATTCAAACCTTGTCACGTTTGAGCTATCTTTACCCCGCGATTTACTTTTAGTAAGGATAATCATGGTGAAAATATTTGCGGACAGCTGTTAGAGGCACTATATGGTCACCAAGTAACCTTATATTTTTCTTTATATATTTTACAAATGTAACCCCTGCCGCCGCAGCAGAGAGGGAAGGGGCAGGGTGGGTGCCGTTTAAAAAAAGTCCCGAGGTGATGGCCGACGTTTACTTTTAACGAATGACTTTTGCGAGTTTGTGCACAGTGACCCTCGCTCGCTACCAGGAATGCTCCGAATGTCTCGTCAAGACTTTCATGCTCCCCCAGGGGGCTTTCTGAACCGCGTCCCGAATTAGCTTTATGGGAGTCTGCAGACAGCAAGACCGCACCGTCCGATTGGAGTTTTCCGTCTTTCACATTCCTGTTTAAAAACGCTTTGGTTCGAACGCAAATTGTCTACTTAAAACCCTGTCCTGACGCCCGGCGGCCCGTGAGGCTGGCCGGCTTCACCTGCCAAGCCGTTCGCGTGGCCAAGTCCAAGCGTTTTCAGTTTGAATCTGCGTCCCAGGCGCCAGGAGTGTTGGGGAGCGAGGGGATGTTCCCCGGTGGGGCGGGGAGGCCGTGGGGGGGCTGGGGGCTGGAAGGTGTGTACGTTCTAGATTTAAAGGACTGGCATCTAAGTCTTCACCTGCCTTGAATTTGGCACGAAGTCTTGTCTAAAGCCCAGTCGCGTCGTCAGGACCGGAGACGTCTTGGAGTCGCGTGCGAAGCGCAGAGCGGTGTAATCGGACCCTCGAGAAGTACCAGGTGTTTCTCTTGCCGTGATGGGATTTAAGGTCTCCGTATGTGCCGGCGTTCCCAGGATCTGTCTGTAGTTTTATACAGGTGCCGCCCCCCACTGTGATGTATGTGCTATGCACACCGAGATGCCGAATAAATGGAAACATTTGTCACGTGTGGAAAGCGCCCCGCGGGACTCGATGGAGAGGACTGGGGAAGGGCCTGAAGGCGACTGAAACCTGCCTTGAAATGCCAAGTGCGTGGCTCCCTCCCCGTCTTCCAGGGTCTATTTGAGGCCTTGAGCCTTGCATGGCTGGGGGCAGGGGCGGGGGAGACGAATTTTCACCAGCTGTGTCCACACACATGTGGCCTCGAAGACGGGCGCCTAGTGGGGTGTGAGCGTCACAGAGGTTCGCAAGGGCTCTGAATCTTGCGGGTCATTCTCCTGACGGGGCCAACTCACGCCGTCGCCACACCGGGACTGGCCAGAGCCCCGCGCCTCCTGCCCTGGCCTGGCCTGGCACGGGCCATCGCACTGTCCTGTGGGTGGGGAGCGAGCCCCCAGAGCTGGTCACCAGCAGATTGACTCAAGGGGCACCTGGGGGGCTCAGTCGGTTGAGCGGCCGACTTCGGCTCAGGTCACCATCTCACGGTTCGTGGGTTCGAGCCCTGTGTCGGGCTCTGTGCCGACGGCTCAGAGCCTGAAGCCTGCTTCGGATTCTGCATCTCCCTCTCTCTCTGATCCTCCCCTGCTCACACTCTGTCTCGCTCTCAAAAATAAATAAAAACACTACAAAATAAAAATAAAGATGACTCAAGCGGAGTTTTCAGACTCTTAAGTAGATGCCACCAAGGAGTCTTGAAATGAATATAATGACTACAACCAGCCTTTTGTAAAAAGGAAATGGAATACAGTCACGTCCAGCAGAAACTTCCAGAGGGCATCTGTCACAGGAAGGGCATAGATGAGTTTGCAAGGGTTATGTATATACCAGTGTCTACTAGGGGGTGGTACACATTCGGGGGTGGCACACATTCGTGTGGATTGCAATAAAAACAATTAAGCGGTGACCTCAGGGACCTGGAATCTGGGTTCCCCTCCCCCACCCCAAATGGATCCAATCGCTCGACAGAAAGACCGAAGAAGGCGGTCGGGGCCGCGGGACCTTTAACTGCACCTCTCGTGCCCTTTTATTCGCCGCCTCCTCCCCCCAGACCTAGCCGTGCCCAAGACGAGCAGGGGCGGCGTTGGGAGCTAGGTCGCGGCCCCCTAGGAAAGAAGCGTTGGAGCCCTGGGCCCCCGGGACCTAGAATATGACCTCGTCCGGAAACAGGGTCTTCACAGAGAAAATCGTGTTAAAATGAGGCCATCAAGGCGGGCTTTACTCCCATGAGGCTGGTGGCCTCTGAAAATTTCATGTGAAGAAACAGACAGATGCGGAGAAGGCCGAGGTGTCATACGGATATGGGGATATGGGGAGGAACGCCGGAGAACACCAGCAGCGGGAGGGGGTACCCCCCCCCGCCTGCCCGGAGCCGTCCCCACAGCCTCGGAAGGAGCCAAGCTGCTCGCACGCACCCTGAGTTCAGACTTCCGGCCTCCAGAATGGGGAGACCACGCGTCCCTGCTCTGTGAGAGCGCCCAGTGTGGTGGCGTTTTGTCACGGTGGCTTGAGAGAAACCGCTACTCTGAGTGTATAGTTAACTCCTATTTCTTCCGAGGTGGGGGGTGGGGGCGGTGATGAGGCCCGAAACCCTGACGGCCAAGTCCAGGGTCGGCGTCCCTTCTGCCGTCCTCCGGGGTCCACCAGAAGGTCTCTGACCAAACACCCAAGGCCTCGTCCAGCTGCCAGGGTGAAAGGTCCCCCCCCCCCGCTGGTGGCAAAACCCAACAGCTGGACTGTTTCCACGGAGCCTTCCCGCCTTTGGCACCGTCTGCGGAGGGGGACAGAGGGGCCACACACGCGCCTGCGTGCCCACTGTGTGCTGGGCACTGTGCCGAGAGCTTGGGTAGCTAAGCAAGAGGAGGGAAGGGCCGGGCCCGTGTGGACCCTGGTTACAGGGAGGGAGACTCCTGCACGGTCCACGGGGCCACCCCCCAGGGGGAGGGTGGCCCCCACCCCGGCCTCAGTGGGAAGTGGCGTTTGAGCAGAGCCGGGAAGGCGCTGAGGGAGGAAGCTGTTCTGGGAACAGCAGGGCCAAGGGGCCGAGGGTGGGAGGGAGGGCGGCCCCGGTAGGTGGGGGCCCCTCCGAGGGGACAGGGGTGGGGTGGGGCGGGCGGAGCAGAGAGGGGACACTGCCTGTGGGCCAGAGTGGATGGTGGCGGGAAGGGGACCAGGGTCGTGTTGAGTGGGGTCGTCCTGACCGCAGGGGGTTGGCCTGCTGCCCTGGGTCCCTCCTCCGGCCTGTGCGCCTCACCCCTGCCCTCCCAGGTGGGCCAGCCTCAGGCCCGCTGCCTCCCAGCTGTGTGACCTTGGACAAGCCCAGTGACTGCTCTGTGTGTGAGGACCGGGGACTTGAAGCACAAGGCCCAGTAATGGCTGCCTTTTGTTATTGTTATTTTCCAAACGTCCCAATCCTTTTTACCTCGTGCGGTGCCCGGAGTGCTGTCCTGTGAGCAGAGGCCCTCCCATGCCCCCGGCTCCTCTTCGCAGGGGCTGGGTCACACCCCAGATTCCTCCTCCTCCAAGCAGCCTCCCGGGTTCACTCCTGCCTGCCTAAAGTAGGAGGGCTCAAGTCCCCGCCCACCTCCGCCACCCCCACACCCAGTCCCGAGTCTTTCCTCAATGCTAGGACTTTGTAGTTGTTCCTGGTTCATAATTTGAATCCTCCGTGCTTCCTAAAGAATGAGGAGGGGAGGCCAGGGCCCACACGGGGGCAGGGAAGGCCGCCCGGCACCGAGGCCCGGGAGGTGCCGAACGGCTGGGCCTCGGACGCCCTTGCTGGACACCGAGACGCCCCCTCCCCGCTTGGAGCCTCGGACACTTTCCACTTGGGGCCTCGAAGCCGTCTCCGCCTCCACACCCCTGCACCCTAGAATATCCACCTCCACCCACCTGCCCAGCTCCCGCCCGGAGACACAGGCCGGACCCCAGGGCCATCCTCCCCGGCCCCGGCCCCCGCCATCCCGCACCCGGCGGGGTCGGTCTCACCTCCCCTGAAATCTCAGTCTCTCTACTTCTCTGTCGGCCTGCCGCCTGCCCCCGACGACCCACTCTCGGGGCCCGCCCGGCGCCCACATCCCGGCTCCCCACAGCCCCCGGCCGCGAGGGTCAAGAGCTCTGGGGTAGCCGGTGCAGGCCTGGCCGCAGCACCAGCTACCCCGGAGCTAGTAGTGACTTAAAACCACGGCTTTCTCGGCCCCCCGGTTCTGTGTGCCGGGACCTGGCCGGTGATTCTTCTGCAAACCGGGGGGCTTAAAACAGCAGAAACCCGGTATCTCCCCGTCTGGGGGCCAGAAGTCTTGAGATCAAGGCGTGGGCAGGCCCGAGATCCCTCTGGAGGCTCCGGGGAGGTCCGTCCTGCCCGGTCCAGCTTCTGTTCCAGCCGCTGGGGCCTGCGGCCGCATCCCTCCGGCCTCCGCCTCTGACGTCACGTGGCCCCCCCCCTCCTCTGCGTCTCCGTCCGAATCTCCCTCATCTCACGGGGACACTGGTGGTCGGGCTCAGGGCCCGTCCTGAGCCGGTGGGACCTCATCTCAATTAATTACATCTGCAAAGACCCTATTTGTAACACTGTCACGTTTACAGGTTCCGAGGGGACATGAATTTGGGGGGGCGGGGGGAGAGGGAGTGACTCCTCAACCCAGAACATCAGTTAATTCTGGTTTGTTATTGAAATCATAACCCGGGGGCCCGTGGGCGGCTCAGCCGGTTGAGCGTCCGACGTCTGATTTCAGCTCAGCTCATGATCTCACGGTCGTGAGATCCAGCCCCGCATCGGGCTCTTTGCAAACAGCATGGAGCCTGCTTGGGATCCGCTCTCTCCCTCTCTCTCTGCCCCTCCCCTGCTTGTGCACTCTCTCTCTCTCTCTCTTTCTCTCAAAATAAATAAATAACTTAAAAATCATAACTCAAAGGTCATCGGCTATAAGGACGAAAGAAAGTAACCCATGTCGATTTCTTGGAAGCCAAAGGGCCTGGTATCCGGGAGGCACCCACCCCGGTCAGCTGGTGTTGGCGTTCTCCAGAGACTTCTCTGCCCACCCCCAAATGGAGCCGTATTTCCCTGTCACATGCTCCTTGGTGTCTTAGGCGGGCTTCCCCAGAAGTCAAGCCCGAGATGGCAATTCTTAAGCAAAGGGTTTATGAAGCAAGGAGCTTTGGGGCGGGAGGGGAGGGGGGTGACCTGTAAAACCAAACGAGGGAGGCCAGGCAGGGGCAACGAAGACACCACCCCAGTAGAGTCTGGGGTGTGAGCAGTACCTTAGCGCCTTCCCCCTGAAAGCATGGAGTCCCTGCTTCCGCCCCCCCCCCCCATCAGTCAGTCCCTGCCTCCAGGCAGCCCGAGGGGACGGCAGATCCTTCCAGGCCCAGTCAGGCGAGGCGGCTCTTTGCCAGGAAAGGTAAGGAGTTGGGGGGCTCGGCCGTGAGCAGCCGGGGGAAGGAGACGCCGGGAGGGGGGCTCCAGGTGGGGGCCGCCAGCACCAACGGCTCCGGCTGCTCTTGCCGTCCAGGCCTCTTCACCCAGCGATGCATGAGGTAATCGTGCGTCGGGGGCCGGCTTTCCCTGTCCCCCCCGCGGCTGGGGTCTTCGAGGCCAGGGGCGCGTCCCCAGGACCCCGCGCCACCCTGGGGACCGAGCAGGTGCTCCAGCAGACAGCCCCCCCCCCAGGAGCCTCTGCTGCCCTCGCCGGGAGTGGGAGTTCAGGGCGCGTTCTCCGCCAAGGCTCAAGTTCACACCCCAGCCCGTGCTGAGCAGAGACTCCGAGCCAGCTGGCCAACCCGCTCACTGCGGGGCTCCAGGAAGGAGACCTTCGCGGGGGCCCCAGCCTGCGCCCGGGGAGCGCGCCCCTCTCCTGGCTGCGAGGGAGCGCGTCGGATTCACGGAGGGTTTCCTAAAGCCAAAGCGATTTTAAAAGGAGGAAAGAAAACCCGCTGTATTCAGAACCAGCTTCCCCGCTGGCCGCCTGGGCCCGCGACCCCACCCCTCTTTATTTCTATTGTGGTCAAATAAAACCCACATCTGCCACCTTCACCGCTTTTAAGCGGAATCGTTCCGGGGTAAGAAATACCCTCACGCTGTGGTTCGACCTTGCGGTCGACCAGCGCCACGACTTTGTCATCTCGTAGAACTGAAAGTCTTCTCGTAGAACTGAAACGCTGTCCCCGTGAGACGCTGACTCTCCATTCCCCGCCCCCACCCCACCCACCCCCGGCCCGGGCGCCCACCCCCCTCCCTACTCTGGGTCTCCGTGGATCCGAGGACTCTAGGGACCCTGCCTGAATGGAAGCACTCGCTCCTGGGAATGAGTCTGCCGTGAGCCCGGGTGTGCACACTTCTCTTGGGGGGGGGGGGCTGCTCTCAATACTTCCGGGTATGTGCCCGGAGGCCGGGGTACCGGACCGTATGGAAATTCTATTTTCAATTTCTGGGGGGACCGCCCGGCTGTTTTCCACGACAGTTCCGTCCACAGGGCACGAGGCTGCCGACTTCCCCGCGCCCTCGCCAACCCTTGCTTTTCTCGGTTTTGCTGACCGCAGCCGTCCCAGTGGGTGTGGCGCGCCCCGCATTGCGGTGCTGATTCGCACTTCCCTGAGGGTTAGTGGCGTTGAGTATCTTTTCATGTGCTTATTGGCCTTTTATTCGTCTGTCTTCTTTGCAGAAGTGTCCGTTCAGGGCCTTTGTTGGGTTTTTAATCAGGTTGTTGGGTTCTCCTTCTCTCTGTGTGCTGGGTACTGATCGCTTGTTAGACGCATGAGGTGCAAGGGTTTTCGCCCCTTCCGTGGGTGCAGGTTTACTCTGTGGGCGGCGTCCTTTGATGCGCAGAATTTAAACATTCTCATGGCATCGAATTTGTCTCTTCTTTTCTGTTGCCGTCTGTGCCTTTGCTGTCCCGTCCGAGAAATCCCTGCCGATGTCGTGAAGCTTTTGGCCTAGGTTTTCCTCTAAGAGCTTCCTAGTCGAGGCCTTACCTCGAGGTCTTGGATCCAGGCTGAGTTTGGTTTTGTACGCGGTGCTGGAGAAGGGCCCGTGTTGTTACGTGGCAGGTAGCTGACTCGTCTCCAGGCCTCTCAGCAGTCCGCGCACCTGCTGGTGAGCCGGAGGCTGGAGCAGCCGGAGGCCGTGCACCGGGATGAGGCGCAGGTGCTCCCTGCCCGTCTCGTCCCCCGCGTGGTCGCTCCTCGGGGCTCCGGGCAGCGGCCAAGGCGCCCGCCTTCACCTCCAGGGTGACGTGACATAGTTCACTCCGTGAGCTCGCTTTCCCTCCGTCCTGCGCCACGTCCCCCAGGAGCCCCGTGGCGTGCACATGGGGGGTCGGATGCCGTTAGGGGGTCGCACACCTTGGGCTGCCTTCCACACTCCTGGTGCCCGGGACTGCCAGGGCTGGCGGTGCCATCCTCACAGGGCGTCCCGAACCCAGACTGGGAACCAAGTCAACCTCGGTCTGGGTCCTCTGCAACCCTCCTTCCCCTGCACGCGCGCGCACACACACACACACACACACACACACACACACACACACACACACACACGGGCACAGGTTGACCAGACGACCCAGGGAGCTCCAGGATTTGTACCTGCGGAGTCAGCCTTGGGCCCCCGTGGT
Source organism: Paguma larvata (assembly GCA_030068075.1). Lineage (NCBI taxonomy): Eukaryota > Metazoa > Chordata > Mammalia > Carnivora > Viverridae > Paguma > Paguma larvata. The sequence goes on along the minus strand of CM057831.1, from coordinate 109,452,991 downwards.
CAGGTCGCCATGCAGGGGTGCTCTCTCTAGCTCCTGAGCCCTGGTGCCCACACCTTGGCCTCTGGCCTCGGGCAGCAGCCGTCCCCGGAGCCGCCCCATATAGGTCCTGACATGTCCCTCTGGGAGCGTTGTCAGCCCCTGGACTCTCCAGTAGGGGGGTGGGGGGGGATCCAGGTCGGCGGCAAGGGAGGCGTATAGCGGGAGGGGGACGCCTGGGTCTGGGGTGAGTTTCGAGCAATGAGACTGAACCCCGCTGAGTGCTGTCTCTTCAACTGCAGGATGAAAATAATAATAATAAGCCCTTCCGGCAGGTGGTTGGGGGCTGAGGGAGCCGGGGCAGTGCTCCCGAAACCTCACATGCTCAGCGGCCACCAGAGCTGCCGCCGCTCAGCCCCAGGGGCGCCCGTGTCATCCTGGGCTCTGGGTCTCCCTCATGACTTAAAAAAAATTTTTTTTGATGTTTATTTATTTTTGAGAGAAAGAGAGACAGAGCATGAGAGGCAGAGGGAGACACAGAATCCGAAGCAGGCTCCAGGCTCGGAGCCGTCGGCACAGAGCCCGAGGCGGGGCTCAAACCCACAAACTGTGAGATAGTGACCTGAGCCGAAGTTGGTCACTTAACCTACTGAGCCCCCCAGGACCCCTCTGGCGTGACTTTAACTGCACCTACACCCGCGTGTGCTTTTATTTGCCCGATACTTTTGTGGCCACGAATCCCTCTGTTACTTGAACAATTTTGGTTTCCGACTCTACAGCACCAGCTGAAATGGAAAAACCCCCGTCTCTTGCCAGACGCAGGAGGTAAGCTCTGGGAACAAACACAACTCGGGAGAGGGAGTTACCTGCCCAAAGCTTGGAGCCCGGGGCTCCCTCCCTCTCTCTCTCTCTCTCTCAAAGAGATTTGCAAGTGTTAGAGGTGTGTTAAGAACTAGCTCTCACCAAACAGAAACTTTCTCCTCTTAATGAGCATGGCCTAAAGGGACTATCTCGCTGTGACATTCCAAGTGATTTAATGGCACCCTTGTCCCACCTAAAATCAGCCCTCCTGCTGGGGGCCAGCGGGACACCCTGCCCCTTGGGTAATACCCCCTTAATGCACACAAAGGGCAAAGACAGCGGAGGCCCTGGGCGGACGAGGTGGAGGGGGCGGGGGGGGGGGGTTGGTGCAGAGCGCCCTCTCCTCACCGCCCTGCTGCACGCGCCCGGACTCCTGGGTAAAATGGAAAATGGTGCATGGACCCCCGTGGAGGTTTGAGGATGGCGGTGACTTCTCTGACTCTCCCCCCGTTGAGCGCCCCCTCCCCTTCGGACCGCCCCCTCCACCCCCAGCAGAAGCACGCCAAGCGCCTTCGAAGGCTGGTCCTGAGAGGCGGGCCGGCCTCTGTCTGGTTCACGGGCCCCTGGTCCTCGCAGCCTTGAGTCGCGAGTCCGGAACCCAACGCCCCGAGGCGGCCGTCCACCGCCCCTGTCACCCTCTGCCGTTCAGCCTGAGCAGATAAGGGCCCAGGGGAGACAAAGTCATGAGCAGGCACAGAGAAACGACGGCTTGTCCAAGGGGCCTCAGCGGCCCGACGGAGGAAGACCCAGAGCACGGCGGAGACCAGGGGGGCTCCGTCAGTTCAGCGGCCGACTTCGGCGCAGGTCATGGGTCTGGGGGTTCGAGCCCTGCGTCGAGCTCTGTGCTGACAGCTCAGACCCTGGAGCCTGCTTCGGATTCTGGGTCCCCTTCTCTCTGCCCCTACCCCATTCACCCCCCCAAAAAAACACAAATAAACATTAAAAAAAAGAGTCAGGGGGCGCCTGGGTGGCTCAGTCAGTTGAGCGGCCGACTTCGGCTCAGGTCTTGATCTCATGGTTGGTGAGTTCGGGCCCCGCGTCGGGCTCTGTGCTGGCGGCTCAGAGCCTGGAGCCTGCTTCTTCAGATTCTGTATCTCCCTCTCTCTCTGCCCTTCCCCTGCTTATAGTCTGTCTCTATGTCTCTCAAAAATAAATAAACGTTAAAAAAAAAAAAGGTCAGATGCTCAACCGACTGAGTCACCCAGGCGCCCTCGCCCCTCAACTCATTTGTATTTAGAGGAAGCTCGATGTCCATTTGAGAACCGAAAAGCGGCTCTCCCTTGACCTTGAAGGGGGGGGTGGGGGACACACACACACAGATCAGACTGTAAAACTGTGACTGAACTCTGGGTGGGACCGGTCCTCCCTGGAGCCGCGGCCTGTGCCTGGCTCTCTGTCTGGGACGAGGCGCAGCCTGGCAAGTGCTAGAACAGTGTGCGAGGCGGGCTGGCTCCGGGGGTCCCCCGTCTCCAGCCAGAAGGGTGACGGAGACAGACGGGCGGCGTCCGCCCGCCGGCCACCCCGCACGACTTCACGTGGTGTCGCGGCTCCCCTGGCCGCCATTTCCCAGACCAGCAGGCGTGTGGGGCCCGCGCTTCAGGAACCACCGAAGGAGAGACGAACACGTGAAGGAGGTGGATTTTGTCCGTCTACCCCATCAAGGTCAATGGAAGAGGCAGGAGCCCAGAGCCGGGTGTGGGAACGGCAGCCTGGGGGGGGGGCGGGCAGGACAGGCCCCGCTTGCCTGGAGGCCTGTGGTCAGGGCCTCCCCAAACACTCACACTTCCCAGGGAGGCCCCTGGCCTCTTCCCAGCTCCTTGACACCAGCCCGGGAGTCGGAGGAGCAAACAGCGCCTGCGGTAGAGCCCAGAGCCTGCCCGGCCCCGGCCCTTTGAAACCGGCTCCAGGGCCGGCCTGATTTGTGCTTCAGAGCTGATGTGACTAGCGATGAGATGTCACCGGGATGTGTTAGTGGGTTCAAGCTTCTCGGGGGGCTGCCCCAGATGACTGGGGCCCGGTGTCTCCAGAGCTCTGGAGGGCCCTGAGGGGACTGGGGGGCGGGGCTCTAGGGAGCTCTAGGAGGCCTGGGGGAGATCCGGGGGGCTTTTGGAGGCTTTGGGGGGCTCAGGAGCGCTGTGTGGGGCTCTAGGGGAGATCTGGGGGCTCTGAGGAGCTCTAGGGAGCTCTCGGGAGATCTGGGGGGGCTCTGGGAGACTCTAGGAGGGTATGGGGGCTCTGTGGGGTTCTAGGAGGCTTTGGAGCACCTTGGGGGGCTCCAAGGGGCTCTCAGGAGCTCTGAGGACTCTGGGGGCTCTAGGAGGCTCTGGAGGAGACTTGGGGGGCTCTTGGAGGCTTTGGTGGGCTCTGAGGGGCTCTAGGGGAGATCTGGGGGGCTCTTAGGAGCTCTCGGGAGCTTTGGGGGACTGTGGGGGGCTCTAGGGAGCTCTAGGAGACTCTTGGGGAGATCTAGGGGGCTCTGGGAAGGTTTGGGGGGCTCTGGGAGGCTCTTGGGGAGATATAGGGGGCTCTGGGGGGCTCTGGGAAGGTTTGGGGGGCTCTGGGAGGCTCTTGGGGAGATATAGGGGGCTCTGGGGGGCTCTGGGAAGGTTTGGGGGGCTCTGGGAGGCTCTTGGGGAGATCTAGGGGGCTCTGGGGGGCTCTGGGAAGGTTTGGGGGGCTCTGGGAGGGTATAGGAGGCTCTGAGGAGTTCTAGGAGGCTTTGAAGCACTCTGGGGGGCTCCGAAGGGCTCTCAGGAGCTCTGGGGACTCCAGGGAGCTCTGGGAGGATTTGGGGGACTCTGAGGCTCTGGGCAGAGCCTGGGCTGGTTCTGAGGCCCCCTCTTCACTGAGATCCTTGCTCCTGGGTCTTACGGGGAGGCCCTAAAGCCCTGCGGGGTGGGCGCTGTGGGTGGCTCATTTCGCAGGTGAGGAAAGTCAGGCTAAAAGGCCAGAGTTCGCCTGGCTGGTGTGTGTGCAGGGAGCACACTGACCCCCGAATTTCTATAACCCTATACTCTCCTTAAACCCTTCTCCCCATTGAGAGAAAAAGAGAGTGTCCAGGCTGGAAAGATAAGACGGTTCACAGGCGTCTGGGCCTCTCCTCCCCTGAGAGAGTGGAAGACACGTCAAAGGGTGTGTGTGAAGGTCCTGAGGCAGCTGGAACAAATGACCATATGCCCCGAGGGCTTAACCAACAGAAGGTGTTCTCTCCGGGTCTGGAGGCCAGAAGTCTGAGATCAGGTGCGGGCAGGGGGGGGGGCGGGGGGGGGGGGGCCCTTCCTGCTCCTCCAGCTTCTGGCGGCTCCAGCGCCCCTGGAGGTGGCCGCCCCCCTCCGGCCTCTGCCTCCGGCCTTCTCTGTTCTGTCTCTGCGTCTGCTTCTCCTTCTCCTTCTCCCACGAGGTTCGGGCCCGCTCTCAGCCTGAGCTGATCTCACCTCGAGGTGCTCGCCGGAAGTACATCCGCACAGACCCTTCTCCCAAATAAGGTCACACGTGCGCAGGTATCTTGTGGGGTTAGACCTGGCACACATCCTTTGGGGGGCCCCAGTCGATGCGTTACAGAAAGGGGGCGCGGGCCCAGCCTCCGCCCCAGCCGGCCTCCTGAGCTCTAGACCGAAGAGGAGGGAGCTGCTGGCTGGTTCCATCCAAGGCCACGGCCCACACACGGCAGACAGGGGAGCAAGCCCAGGCACGGGTGCTACCTGCGATCAGGACAGAACCGGAAGCCAGGCTGGGAGGGCGGGAGCAAAAAGGCACAGCTCTCGTGGCCCAGCCCACGAGGTCCCGGCCGCCCTCCCAGCCCCATCTCCCTCCCTGTCCTCCAGCCTGGCCCAATAGGCCCCAGGGCCTCTGCACTTGCCCACTGGGCCTGGAGTGTCCTTGCCCCAGATCTTCACAGGTGGGCTCGTCTGCACCCCAAAGCCTCCTCCCCGCCTCCAGCTACAGCTCCCCCCACAGCCCCTGCCCGAGTGCCTCCACGGCCCCGACCAGCAAACCAAACCGTCGAGTTCATGCCTACTGCGCGTCTCCCCCAGACTTGGCGCCCCGCCAGAGCCCACCCCGCGTCTCTCCTTCCCCGCTCGCTGCATCCCTGGCGTCTGGTGTCCCCTAGCACGTGGCAGGGGACAATGTTTGCTGAGGGAAGGAGTGAGCGTGAACACAGAGGGACCCCCCCCCCCTCCCCAGCAGCGCTAGTCTGGGGCAGGGGCCCGATCCCTCCCGTCTGCCGTGCAGGCTCTGGAGGCCTCGAGGACGGTCGGGTCCTGGCTCCCAGCAGGCCACCCCTGCCCTGCCACCCCCCCTCCCCCATGGCCTGGTCCAGCCAGGTGGGAGCCGGTAGAGCCCACAGAGGGCCCGGCGGCCTTCACACCTGGTGTGGCGGGACCAGCCCGGCGGCTTGCAGGGGTGTGTGGTGCCTGACCTGGAGCCTTTTGGTGACAAATATGCATTTTCGTGAGCAAGATGGCCTCAGGAAATCTGCACCTATTCATGTGCAAACGCCAGCCCTCCAGTGGGGGGGGGGCTTGACCAGCAGGGGTCAGGGGGGACGGCCCCTCTCCCGTGGGGCTCTCATCCAGCTGGGTGTGGGGGACAAGGCCCTGGGGCCCCGCGGTGCCGCAGCCTCTGTCTCTGCCTCTCGTCTGAGTCATTAGACCTTGATCCACGTCTTGAATACTCCCAGCGACGGGCGGCTCACTCCTGAGACCACACGGACTGCATTCTCGAGACACAGCAGAGCGTAATGTTTCACTGGCGGCTTTGGTTGTGATACCTCGTCTCCCTGGGGACGCACAAGAGTTATCAGATAAAATCCCGGACGCCCAGTTGAATCTGAGTTTCGAATAAACAACAAATGCCTTTTTAGTGTAAGTATATCCCAAGGTGCACACGGTTTCCTGGATCTGGGATATACTTGTAGGAACAAATTATTCGAGGCTGATCTGAAATTCACATTTAACCGGGCGCCCTGTTTTCACTCGCTAACTCAGGCATCTCCAGTCCCCAGTGCTTTCCTCCGGAGCCTTGAGGACTCTTCCAGACCCAGGGCGTGCCTTATGGAGGGACCGTGACCCTCTGTGTGTCAAGAGGACTTAAAAAAATAAAAAAGACCAGGACAGGGGGTGAGGCCGAGGTGGGCTTCGGGTTCAGCCCTGCTGCTGGGGTCCCATTTCTGGGTCCCGCCCCACAGGCTGTGCAGCAGCTGTTTTTCTGCTCACTGTGGCGTGAGAAACACACATGTCTCAAGGGGCGGCCCTGCGAGCCCCCCGGGGTCACACGTGTCCAGTGCTGTGGGCACGGCGGGGGTGTTCTGGAAGGCCGGCCTCCTGCTCTCTGCCCCTCTTTCCCCCCGGGGCCCCCCCAGGCACAGCAGTAGGCACCCCCGCTCGGAAGCTCTGCCGGCTCCCGGCCCTCTGCCCTCTTGCCTTCTGGAGTCGCCGTCCGTCTGTCTGGCTGGCTTGCCACGCTCCAGTCCCTGGTGGGGAGGGAGGGGCAGGTCCCCTTGTCCCCCAGCCTTGCCCCGCGGACAGCGCTCTGTGCCCTCCTGGCTCGATCCCCGGCTCTCAGTTTCTTCCCGGGGACCTCGCTGGTTCTGGTTCCGAGCAAACTGTCCCAAACGGGGGACTCTGGACCCGCGGCACGTGGAGGACCTCTGGTCGCCGGGCGTCCGCTCAGCTCTCCGCCCAGGGGGGCCGCGGGAGGCTCGCGATGGGGCACACGTTTCTTGCCACCACTAACCTGCCCCGCACTGTTCTGGGGAAGGAGCGGACACCCCGGCCCCACAGAGTGTATGTTCTGGTTTGGGGGACAGGCAGTAAAGGAAACAAGTAAGAGGGGTGCCTGGGGGGCTCAGCCTGTTAAGCGTCCGACTTTGGCTCAGGTCGTGATCTCACGGTCTGTGGGTTCGAGCCCCGTGTCAGGCTCTGTGCTGATGGCTCAGCCTGGAGCCTGCTTCGGATTCTGCGTCTCCCTCTCTCTCTGCCCTCCCGGCTCGTGCTCTGTCTCTGTTTCAAAGGGAGAAGGAATCTCTCAGAAGGGATCCTCTAGAAGGCTGGGTCTCCGCAGGGATGCGGGGTTACTTCAGGAAGGCCCTTGCTGAGAAGGAGCGTGGCCTTCGGGCACCGGCGTGAGGGCGGAAGCCAGCATGTGGACCTAGGGGGCTGCCGGGCAGAGGGCACCGGGGGACCAAGGCCGGGGCTGCAGGAGCAGGTGAGGGGCAGAGGGCCTTTCCTGGGGGTGCAGGGGGAGCCACTGGGGGTCTGAGCCAAGCCGGGAGGTGGGAGAGGGGGGCAGGCACAGTGGGGGGCTAGTTCTTTGCAGACACCGTGCAGTCCCAGCTCGTGGGGACAGCCGGGCCGCTCCCCACTGCCCCCCACCCCACCCCCGTCCTTGACTTTGACCGAGCCTTCAGATTGGAAACGCATTTGTTTTTCTCCTTTTCAATGAATGACTTATTTCCCGGTGTATGAAATGCACCCACCCCTCTCGCTCGTGAGCTCACGGACCCAACGAAGGCACGTAAGGAATTTCCCAGCAGCACGGGTGCCAACCTCACCCCCTCCCCAGAGCCAGGCATCTCTGCCCGGCCCCCTCACCCCTGCCGGGCCCGGCGCCCAGAGGTGCCCAAGCCGGCGGCAACCCCGCGGGGCCCCACGGGCCCCGTGGGAGCAGATTCCAGGCCTAAAGTTCCACCCTCGCCTCCGGCCTCCCCGTCCCGGAAAGGTCCCCTGCCCGGCTCGCCCGTGGGCTGGGTGCTGGCAAAACAGGGGACGGCATGGATCTCCAGGGACCTCAGGCCGTCAGCTGACACTGGGGTGTCCGGCGGGGGGAAGCGAGGGGGGGCAGCAGGACAAGACCCAACAAGAAGGGAGGAGGCGGCAGACAGAGGCCAGGCGCGCCCCCGACCCCGGGGAGGGGGTTCTGCCCGGCTCCGCTGTGCCATCTTGGACAAATCACTTAATCCCTCTGTTCTGTAGGCCACCCAGCTGCGAGACGGCACTCTCAGGAGGCCGGAGCTTTAGTGAAGCCGCGCTGGGGAAGCCTCCGAGGCTGCAGATGAAAGAGAACCACCACTAAACACCAGGCGCGTCTGCCAGAAACCCTCTCGGCCGAGCCGAGCGCGGAGTCCTGCGGGCCCGAGGGAGGAGGCGGCCGCCTGGCCGGCTCTGGGGCGAGGCTGGGCCCCTGCAGCCTCCCGGGGTGGGGGGGGTCCCTGCTGCGGGCCCCGGGGCCACCCCCATCCGGTCCTCTCCCTGTGCCCCACCAGGCAGCACCGTGGGGACGTGGCCTCTGGAGACGGCTGCCCTCGGGGCCCAACAAGAGGCCCAAGGCTGCAGCAGACGCTGGGCTGGGACCCGAGTTCGCGGCTCTGCCCCTCCGGCCTGGTCCGCCGCATCCTCAGCCAGGGCCGCCCCCCTTCCCTCCCGTCTCCTAATCCCCGCTCGCCCTGCAAGGCCCACCTCCCACCCGGAGGCTCCCGGGACCTGGTTCCTGGGTGCTCGGGACCCCTGACGGCACGTCCTCCAAAGCTGCATCCCTTGAACCTGCCCGCCTCTGAGCCCGGGCTGGCCGCCTCGTGTCCTGGCCTGCCCATGTCCCATCAATGTAGAGACTCTGGCCTTCCGGAAGCATCTTTCCGTCGCAGAGCAGCCCCATTCCCTCCGTCCAGAACACCCGAAAGTCCCCTCTCTTTGCCCCTTGCTCCTAGCCCTGGACACACACAGCACGCCTGAACCTCCTCCCCACCTCCCCACCCCCCCACCCCCACCTCAGCCATCGCTGGCGGGCAGGAGACCCTTCCCAGCTCGGGGGAGGGGGGGGGCGGGCAGCGGTTCAGAGGAACAGCGGTTGGAGTCTGTGCGCCAAGGGCCCTCCCTGACTCCCTCCGTCCTTCCATCCCCTGGGGGAAAGCCTGCCGAGGCCAGCCTCCCTGCCTCCGGCCCTCAGGCCCGCACCCCCTGAGCCGCCGAGTTCTCCCCAGAGCGGTGTGGACTCTGGAGGCCGCCTTCTCCAGATGCACGAGTGCAGCTCCCTCCCGGGAGGCTGCGACAGGGGCCCCGAGGGAGACACGGTGTGTCCAGGCACCCAGGGCGTCCTCCATGTCAAAAGGTGCCTGTCACTCGGAGGGGGCGCAGGGGGACCGAGTGAGAGCTGGAAGAGCCTTTGCAGAGCGCCACGTGGCCGCCCGGGGCCCACCCCGACCCGCACCCCACCCACCTGGGGGACCCCCCGCGCCCAAAGCCCGGCGGGGGGGTGCAGCCTGTGGCCTCGGGGGAGGGGGGCACGCGGTTTCCGCAGGGCCGGGCCGTTCTGCTCTGGGTATGGGCCCACAAGGCCGGAGACTCGTGTCCTCGCAGGCACCCACCAGGAAGGATCAGAGCGGCACCGTTCACAGCCATCGAAAGACAGAAGCCGCCCGCGTGTCCCAGCGATGAACGGGTAACCCAGCACGAGGTCCGTTCCCACGGCGGGATACGACTCAGCCGCAATAAAGGACAGGAAGACCCGACGCCTGCTGCAGCGTGGACGGACCCTGACGACGGTCACTGAGTGAGAGAGGATGGACAGAAGGCCAGAGTAGGACCGTCCGCAGGGACAGAAGGCAGACTGGTGGTGCCCGGGGTGGGGGGCCGGGGGAGCCCCTGGGCATGGTTCTGGGCTCTTCCTTTGGGCGGGGTGATGAAAATGGTTCTGGACTTAGATGGCTGTTGCCCAGCAGGGGGCACGTATCCCCTACTCCTGGACTGTGTGTGTTAAAACAGGTAAAATGGTAAATCTTTATTTTTAATTTTTTTAACGTTTATTTATTTTTGAGAGACAAAGAGAGACAGAGCATGAGCAGGGGAGGGGCAGAGAGAGAGGGAGACACAGAATCGGAAGCAGGCTCCAGGCTCCGAGCCGTCAGCACAGAGCCCGACGCGGGGCTCGAACCCACGAACCAGGAGATCATGACCTGAGATGAAGTCGGATGCCTAACCGACGGAGCCCCCCAGGCGCCCCTAAAATGGTAAATCTTATGGTAAAGGTATTTTTCACAATAAGCAGACCCGTCACACTTCCAAAAGCAGATTAGCGCCCACCGGAGGGGACAGTTTACCAGTTCACCTTCCGTGGCATCTGAGTGGTGCAGGAAGTCGGCCCCGTGGTCCGGAGCAAAGAGCAGGTTAGCAACAGTGTGAACACAAACTGTTTGAAAAAAGTAAATGTTCGCGATTCGGTGTGGAAGGTCTAGAAGGATCCTCACCAAACTTCTCAGGCCGATTATCTCTCGGTGACGGGATTCTAGAAGGGCTGTGTGTCGCCTGAGGGGCTCAGTCAGTTGAGCGGCCGACTTCGGCTCAGGTCGTGATCTCCTGTGAGTTCGAGCCCCATGTCGGGCTCTGTGCTGACAGCTCGGAGCCGGCAGCCTGCTTCGGATTCCGTGTCTCCCTCTCTCTCTGCCCCTCCCCTGCTCGTGCTCTGTCTCTCTCTCAAAATAAATAAACATTAAAAAAAATTTTTTTTAGAAGAGCTGCGTGTGTGCGTGCGTGTGTGTGTCTGTCTGTCTGAACGCGTTCATCCTCGATTATTTCCACAGCAAACTCTTGACACCAGAAAACGTTTCGGACGCGGACAGAGGAGAACCCGCCGGGATTTCTCTAACGTCCTGCCGATCCTTCCCGGGGTACGGAGGTGCGGGGAGTCGGCGGGGCGGTAGGGAGGCCCCTCCCCAATCCAAGTGGCCCGCATGTCTCCCTCCCCACCCCATCCCTTCCTGCCCAGGGGCCCGGAAGCTGAGGAGGGCCCCTTGGACGGCGGGGACGACATTCCACACGCAGGGAGGACCATTGACTTCTCTCTGAGGACCCGGGGTGCAGCATTCATTCCTCACTCACTCGCTCATTCATCCGCTGACTCACGCATGCCCTCTTGGTCCGGATATGTGCTCCGCGGCTGCTCCGCGAAGCCCAGGAGGCTGGCTGAGGCGGGAAGGAGGCAGGGACAGAGGGAGGACAGCGGGCAAGCGACAGCCGCTGCACCCGCCCCCGTTCCCTGCGGCGTGCCGTGTCCTCGGTGGCTGCAGGGCGCTGACACAAGCAGAGGGGAGCCCACAGTGTTCTCCCAGGGAGGCAGCGGCCGACTGCCCCAAACCAGACATCTCCTGTCCCCCGAACAACCTCGGAGACCACCCCGAGCCCACCGGCACCGTGCTCCCTTGTAGCCGACTTGATTTTAATCTGGTGAGCTGACAAGCGGTAAGGCCCTACTGTGTGCCGGGCCCGGGCCGGGCACTGGGGCTCCAGGCAAGAGTGAGACACAGGACCTGCTGGGGCCTCTGTCTGATGGTGTTTTCCAGGAAAGCCGTCTGGGAAACAGGATATTCACAGAAAATACCTATAAGATCTAAGTCACTCGCCTGCCCCCAAACCCCAATGGCGCCCAACACGAGGCCTCGCCGTGTCCCCCGGCTCCCTGTCTCCCCTCGCTCACCACCCTTCAGCCATACTGCCCTTTCAGCCCGATCCTTCAATGCTCCAAGCTCTTTCTACCCCAGGGCCTTTGCGCTTGCTGTCACCCATCACAAGGAACATAGAAGGTGCTTGATAAGTATTTATTGACTGCATGGGTGGCTAGAACATATAGGGGGTTGCCGATCCCCCAAATACTGCTGGACTCCTGCGACAAGTCTCTGATCGGGGCGGCGCTCTGGTCTCGACCACACGTATCTTCTTTTAACCGTCATGAGAATCCGCAGTAATTGCTTGGCTCGGCACTAATCCCGAATCAGTGAGGCAGCACGGTCCTTTGGTGTTAATATTCTCTGAAGTTCGGCTCAGAAAAAAAAAATGAAAAGGAGGGCCTCCCCCCCGCCCCCGCCCCCCACCTCCCCACCAAAGAAAGGCAGAAGCGGGCATCCCGGAGTTTGGGGCGAGTCGAAACCAAAGAAAAAAGCAGAACCCGGCCCCGTGTTTGGCCCAGGCAGCCTCTGAGGGCCAGCTGTGCCTGGCGTGTTTGTGGTGCGGGTGGCGCAGCCTGCCAGCTGCTCCGAGGGAGGACCGCCACTTCAAACACTCAGGCTGCAGCCCGTTACCTGGGCGGCCTTTGTGTATTTCAAAGGAGAAGCCAGTTGAACTTTCCCTGTAATCACTGGGTCCTGACTTGTCTTTACTGGACCATCAGGGAACACCTGCCGAGAGCCTCCTGCTCATTACCGGGTTCCGGGTTCCGATGGCCTTGGAGGCCACCTGCAGAGGCCCGCCCGCACTCACCTGCGTGGCGCTGGCGTCAGACCCCCAGGGCGAGAAGCCGGGCCCTACCGGCCACGTCCCCGGGCCTCTCCGAACCTGAACCTTCATCTGGGGGGCTCGGGTTGCAAATAACAGTAACAGAACCTATCTCGCAGGGGAGCCGGGGAGCGCCGGCGTCTTCTCTACAAGACGCAGAACAAATGTGTAGCAGGTTGAACGGGATCCTTTCGAAATTCACGTCCGCTCAGAACCTCAGAATGTGGTCTCTTTGCAACAAGGATCTCTGCAGAGATAGCTCACGAAAGGACGGAGATGAGATCTTCCCGGCTTGTGGGGGAGCCTAAATCCAATGACCGAGGTCCCTAAAAGAGGCGGAAGAGAGGAGGGCCCATAAGAGAAGGCCACGCGTGGGAGGAGAAGGCGGAGGCGGAGCTGGGGGGACGTGGCCGCGCCTGGTGATCCCTGGAGCCCCAGGAGCCGGAGAGGCAGGAAGAGCCCTCCCCAGAGCCCCCCGGGACCCTGGCCCGCAGACTGGGAGAGAACGCATCTCTGTTCCTTTAAACCTCTGAGTGCACAGTGGTTTATCACGGCTCCACGGGCCAACCATGAAAACAGGTAACTGGGTCCTGTAGTCGTTACTCGAAGGAGCTCTCTGCAACCGAGGCGTCTCAACGGAAAGCCGGGCCTCTTTCGACAGGCAGCGCTCTCTGCTTCCAAGCAGGTGTAGGAGGAGCAGAGAGCAAGGGAAAGAGGTTTGGGGGTGATGGAGCTGGGCTCGAGGCACGGCTCTGACCCCGGCCTGCCTGGCCGTGGGGCTTCGAGAAGTCACGGGTCCCCTCTGAACCCTAGTCTCTTCGTCTGCGGCGTGGGGACCATCACACCCACCGTCAGGGTCTCCAGGAGGTGACCATTTTGTGCCTTAGTGTTCAGCTAATGGGAAGAGTGTGCGTGTTAGTTCCCTAATTCACCTAGTATCTCACATAGTAGCTGCGCGGCCGAGCGCGGGAGAGGCTTAGCTGCGTGGTTCTGGCTCCGTCTCTCTTGGCGTTGGCCTCAAGCAGTTGGCTGGGGCTGCGGTCTCTTCTGAAGGCTGGCCTGGGACGGGAGGGTGCCCTTCCAAGATGCCTCCGCTGCGCAGCTGTTGGCGGGAGACCCCGGTTCCTCCACACGCAGGCCTTTCCCTCAGGCTGCTTGGGTGACCTCCCAACATGGCGGCCAGCTGCCGGGAGCAAGTGATCCAAGCGAAAACGAGGTGAAACAACGGTGCGTTGCGAGTTGTACACCCCGTGTCATTTCAGCCACATTCCACTGGTCACACAGAGCAACCCTGCTACAGGTGGGAGGGGACTGTCCGAGGGCACGGGTCCCGGACACCGGATCCGTGGAGGCCATCTTGGAGGCTGGCTCCCACGGTGTCTAAGAAGACGGAGATGTTCTTGGGGAGGCCACAGGAACAGGTGGCTCTGTTCTCCAGACGTGCCTTGGGTCCAGCCTCCCAGGAGCCGGAAGGCTAATCTGGCCCTGTGCCCGGCAGCTGGGCTGCGATTTTATTTGTCTAAAATCCCTCCACGCCTCACCGTGTCTCCCTCCTGTGGCCACGCAGGGCCAGCACTGTCATCTCCATTTAGTGGGGTCACAGAGCTCATTTCTTAGGAGCGCCGGCCCAGAACCCGAGTCAGCAACCCACCCAGAGGCTTCACCCTTGCTCCTGGGGGTTCAGTCTAAAGACTGAAGTAGCAATGTATCAGGCTCAGGCCTGGGAGCCCCCCACATTCCAGGGGGACAGTGGGACCGAAGGACTGTAGCAGCAGCACCTCGGACGCGCACCAGGTCCCCCGGGCTGCAGTGATTGGTTCGGAGACGGCACGTGACCCAAGCCCGTCCAATCCGGGGGAAGCCCCGGACTTGGCGGGGGCGGGGCTCCGGCTCCCTGCCCGCTGGGGCGGGCGCACCCTCTGCAGCCGGTGGGGCCTGGAGCCAGCCTGTGGTGGCACGACCCGGAGGCCTCGGGCGGCACGCTAGGGCTCAGTGCTACCCTCGGACTCCCGGAACACCCAGACCTGATGTCGGCACTCGCTGCCTGCGTCTTCTTTGCTTGCCTGAGTCGATTAATCTGCCTTCCACTTCTTCCCTAAACCACTTGGCTTGAGTTTGACTTCCCTAGGACCCAAGGGGTTCTGACTATTTCGCCTTCACGTGGGCCACCAGGCCAGTCCATCTTCTTGAACCAACCCTGTCAGTCCCCAGCTGCCGTCCCTTGCTGCCCAGGGTGAAGTACACTTGCACGGGGTGCGTCCCCCCAGCCTCCTCTGTGCTGGCTCCTGCCACCCTGGGAAGCTGGCCACTCATGAGGGGCTCGGCCTCCGAGGACGAGGACCGGAAAGGCTGGGCCCTTCCCCCCGGGGCACCCCGCCCGACCGCTGGGCTCAGAGTTAGAGGAAGCCCACCAGCTCCCACTGTGGCCGTTGCTAAGCCACCTCCCCACCCCCCCCCCACCCTCTCGTCTCACCTGGGAAGCATGTGAACTGGGCGTGGCCGTGCGACACAGTCTGGCCAGTGGAGTGGCCACCCTGGGCAGAAGCTTTGAGAGACGGCGAGTGGTTCACGGCGCCCCTGCCCCCAGGCAGCGGCGGAAACTCGTGGCGAGGTGAACCCTCCGTCCCCGAGCAGCAACTCTAAGCAGAGCCCCCTTCCCAGCCTGGATGGGCGCCGGGCTGGGAAGAGAGACCCGGCTCCTGAGATTTGGGGGGCGTTTGCTCTGGCAGCCCGCCCCAGGCTTTCCCGACCGGCACTCCGTCCACAGGGGAAAGCCTGTACCTGGTGAGCCACCGTCCGCCCGGGAGCTCGTCTCCCCGCCAGCTCGTCTCCCCGCCTCCCCTGCGTCCCGGAGGATCCCTGGACGGCTTCTTACTGACGGAATGCGCCACGGTGACTCAGAAGCAGGTGTGCGCGCCTTCTCCATCCTCTTTTCCTGTCTTCCTGCTCGAAGTGGAGCGCTCTGTGGCGCTAGGACCGGGGCCCGTGTCCCGCGGCCTGCGGGCCAACTTCGGTGGCCGTGGGTCACCCCTGGCCACACCTGTTTGCGTGGCGTCTGTGGCTGCTTTCCTGCTGCAGTGCGGGCCTGCGTAGTCGGGCAGACACAGCTCAGTTAGCCCAAAATGCATGCTATCTGCGTCTTTACCGGAGAAGTTTGCTGATTCCGCCTCTAGGCTGGGCAGTTGGAGACGCAGGAAATAAACTCCCCTCGTTAAACCGTGAACTTGGTAGTCTGTTCTGTAGAAACTGGCATTACGACGGTCGGTGTTTGGCAGTTATAACCCACGGCCAGCAGCCGCGGGGCAGCGAGAACAGTGCCGGCCTCGGTGTCGGGACCCGACTTCATTCATTCATTCATATTCATTCATTCACTCACTCAACGGATAGCCTGAGCTCCGGTTGTGTCCCCGGCACGTGCTGCATGCCGGGACAGGGCGGTGACTTGGACAGGACTTCGCCCCACATGGCGGTTGGCTGAGACCGCGGAGACCCTGCTGGTGACTAGTCTGTAAGTCCTTTCCCTCTCTTGCCTCAGTAAGAGCAGCACGCCCGCCCCGGGAGATGAGGCGTCTCTCCAGAGGCCCCGACCCCTCTGATCCTCTCTGAGTGTCCAAGGCGGTGGTTGCGGGTTGAGTTATGCCCCCCTCCCAAAGGACACACTCAAGTCCTGCCCCCGTTCCTTGCATCCGACCTTCTTTGGAAACAGGGTCTCTGCAGAGGTCATGGGTACATTAAGACGAGGCACAGAGGATCTGGGCGGCCTGACTCCGATGACCAGGGTCCTTAGAAGCAGAAATAGAGACACACAGATGCGCAGAGAGACCACGTGAAGACAGGGACAGAGACTGGCTGACTGTCTACGAGCCTAGGAACGCCTAGGGTTACCTGCGACCACCAGAAGCTGGGAGAGGCAGGAAGCTGCCGCCCCCCCCCACAGCCTTCAGAGAGAGCATGGCCCTGCCTTGACTTTGAACTTCTGGCCTTCGGGACCGTGACAGAATACATTTCCGTTATGGTAAGCCCCCCGGTTTGTGGTCATTTGTTATGGTCACCCCAGGACACCAATTCGGTGGCTCAGAGGAAGGGCCAGCCAGGGTGTGCCCGGGCCCTCGTTCCTAACGTCCCTCCTGGAAGGAACCACCCAAAGAGACCGACTCACCATCCAATGTCTGGCCTCCTCCCGGGACCCCCGGACGGCATCCACGGGGCTAATGAACCGGGAAGAGAAGGAGGCGACGTGTTTCTTAAATCCACCGCTTTCTCCTTGTACACGTGTGGAACCACAGCACAGCCACACGGCCCTTGCCTTCGTGGTCCTGAGGATTTCGGGTGTGTTCAGGTCATCGGTGCAGGTGAGCGATCTTAGAAGGTCCGTTATCCACTTCTTAATGATGGCGGTTGTGAGATCTACCACGCCGTCTGGCTGTTTACGTATCCGTACGGAAGCACGGAACTTCCGGGGGCTCAGTCGGTTGAGCGTCCCGACTTTGGCTCAGGTCATGATCTCTCCATTCAAGAGTTTGAGCCCCGCATTGCTCTGTGCTGACAGCTCAGAGCCTGGAGCCTGCTTCCGGATTCTGTGTCTCCCTCGCTCTCTGCTCCTTCCCCCTCTCATGCTCTCTCTCTTTCTCTCTTTCAAAAATAAATAAACATTAAACAAAAAGAAGCCCAGAATTTCCTAAATCACCAAATCATCTTTCAAATGTATTTCGGTATACATTACGCATTTCAGTATAATTGGTTACCATCGCCGGCCTACGTATCTTACTGTAAACACTTAAAACTATTATTCAGGGAAGGGTCGTCGTTCAAAATAGTTCGACCAGCTCTGCTGTAAAGGAGTAGAATCCTCAGCCTTGAGCTGGGCACATGGCCCCCCGGGTTCGGAAGACCAGACAGCCACACGGCTGCTGAGAGAAGTTGTGTCCCGAAGAGAGGCAGGTGTCCTCGCCTCAAGCTCGCTCTTGTGGGCGCCTCCTGCGGCTCGACCTGCGCCCCTATGGCTGCAGTGTCTTCGAATGCACAGGTGAGGATGAAATGTCTGGGGCATGGGGGCAGGGGGGGAGGTGACGAGGTAGTAGGTGCCGGGTCCCTCGGGGCTCGGGCAGTTTCGTGAGACACACGCAAACTTCTGACCTAAGTCTTGCTCATTTTGGAGACTCTTAAAGGGCAGAACTGAACGGAAGGCTCATGGATGCAGAGCCTGAGGCAAGGATCCAACCCCCCTTTCAGGAAATGGGTGACGCTGGAGGGGCCCTGCCCCCACCCGCCTGCCCACTCCCCTGCTCCCGCAGCCCTGCGGGAGGAGCCGACTCTCGGAAGCCCCCCTTCTTCTGGCCTTTGGGCCTCCGAGCTGGGGCCAGGAATCGGCGGTCGCGGGCTTCTCCACGCCAGCCTCCTGCTAACCGCCGCGCCCCGAGTAGAGGGCGACGCAGTGGGGGCCGTGCCCTCTGGGGCCTCCCCGGCGTCAGGGAGCAGGAGGCAGTGGGGTGGAAGAGCTGCCAAAATTTTGCCTACGCCATCAGCCATGACACTAGAAGGTTCTCCGAAGCAAGTCCCAATCCACAAAGTACCGGCTGTCGCTCTCGTCACGAGGGGGAACCCGCCTCCCTGTCCCTTGACTCTGGGCTGGCCTGGACTTGCTTAGACCAAGAGCTTGTGGCAGAAGTGACCCGGGGTTGGCTCCAGGCCTAGGCCTTGGGGGGCCCGCCAGCTTCTGCGACCCTCCTCTTGGCGCCCCGAGCCACCGTGCCGAGGGGCTCCGCTGCCCGGCTGAGAGGACTGCGCAGTGACAGAGAGGTGCCCCCGCAGCCCCCGGCCTGCACAGCTAGCCCAGCGGGGGCACCTGCCGTGTAGGTGAAGCTGTCCGGAACGCTCTAGCGTGTGAGAGGCCCACGGGAGCGCGTGGAGTCGACATGCGCTGTGTCCGCTGTGCCCCGCCCAGACTGCAGGATGGGGATGGAGAAAAGGGGGGCTGGGGGGGGATCTGCCACAGGGAAAGCTGGCCAAAACACTGGCTGTCCTGTAAACACCCCAAAACGTTTTGGTTAAGAAACAAAGAAACCGTGATTTGGCCCCGCCGCGGACGCCCTCTGCCAAGTGCACTTGACCCCTCCCCGTCCCCACTGCAAACCGCACCTGCCCCCCGCCCCCTCCGCCCCCGCAAACACTCCCCAGGGCGGGCACAGGGCGGCGGGCGGCAGAACCGGGTCTGGACTGGACAGAGAGGCTCTCCCGCCTCGGGCAGGGAGCTGACGCTGGACGCTGGCACATCTCACGCCCGAGGGGGGCGACCCTGGAGGGCCCCCAGCACACGGCCCAGCCAGGAGGGTCTCTCCTTCGCCGACATCTGTTTGGAGGAACCGGAAGTGGTCCCAAGGAAGCCCCTGGAAAAGCCCGGGGTGGCCGGGAAGGGAGACTTTCTTCTGCAAAAGGTCACCGCTCTGCATTCCTTGACCGCCGTCGCAGCCGCCAGCGGCCCCTGAAAGGTCTTTATTCTTCTCCCGGCGCTCCCCAGCGAGCCGTGCCGTCGTGCGGTGTGGACGCCGGGTGCAGGGGGAGGATGGGGCCCGGCTCTCCGTGCTTCCCGTTTCCCTAACGGAGTTTCGATGCAGGTACAGGCCGGCGGGCGCCCGAGGCCAGGCCTGCCGACTCCTGCAGAGGGTCCCCAAAGACCTGCCATCACCCCGGTGCCTCGGAGCCGGGCGGAGGTCGGGGGCCGGCTGGCTGGGCCTGGACACCGGCTGCCCTCTGCCGAAGTCACGGTTTCTCCGAGCGCTTCGATGCCCGCCACGGCAGGGCTGCCTCCCGGGGACCCCAGCCGCTCCCGAGATGTCCGGTTAACAGAGGCCCTGCTTCTCCAGACTCTTCTCACGCTCTGCCCCCCCGTTTCCCTGGGAGCCGCGGGCTGTCAGATCTGGCCGGCGAGCCGCGGCCCCGATTCCCCTCCGGAGCAGGCCGCATGCCGAGGCCGAAACCGTCTCGGTGGGGCCGAGGGCACCTGGGCCCAGCTCTCCGTCCGTCGTCTTCCACCTCCTCTCCGGGACACCCGGGCAGGCCCTCCCACCTCCCTGAGCCTCCGCTTCCTTCTCTGTGAAATGGGCGCAGCTTCCCCCTGCCTGCTGTGTCGCCGAGAAGATTCAGGAGACTGTTTCAAAGGCTCTGCCCCCTTTGGGGGTCTGACAGCGGGGAGCGGTGGTCAGTCGGCTGCCCATCCCGGGTGCGGCCTCCAGGGTCCGGTGGTGGCGGCTGGGCGGAAAAACCCCACAGAGACCCGGGGTGCCCAGTTCGCAGGCCTCTCGCCCCATAAGCCGCAGAGGCCGCCCCAGCTGCTGACACATGTGTCTGACACGCCAGCCACCACTTACCATCACAAAGTTTCTTGCGGCCCCAGCCTGATGGGCTGGTCCCCCCCAGGCAGGTTCCGCCCTTTGAAGAGAGTCTTTCTGGCAATTGTGGTAATGGGTAAGCGGCCTGGGGGGGGGCAGGTAGGAACTCCTCCCACCAAGATATAATCAAATTTACCAGGAAAACAAATTACTTTCAGCCAAAACAAATCACTTTCAACCACAGAGCCCCATGAGACTCCAAGGCCACGAAGCCGCTTAAAAGGCTCAGGAAGAAGGCCATGATGGGGGGGACCCTGGCTGGTCCCCAAGTCTTTGGGACGTGGGCTGATTGCAGGCACAGATGGGCTGGGCCCTGGGCCCCCTTCCCCCGACCCCCTGTCAGCGGCCAGGCTGTGCGGACCTCGAGGTCTCTGTCGGCAAGGATGGGGGGGCACCTGTCACCCTAACAGGAGACGGTCGAGTTCCCGTGGGGCTCTGTGTGTGCGCGTGCATGTGCGCGGGTACGGGTGGTGTCTACTGGCCTTCTGTCGTTTAAGCAGGGGCTGGGGCGTCCTCTCTGAGCGTGGAGGTGGACCGGGGACCCCTGTCTCTGCAGATGCCGTGTTTTCCAGGAGACTCGTGGGCGCAGCCTGGGTCCCGGACAAGCCCTGGCGCCCCTTCTCCTGGCCTCTCCCCGTGAGCTCTGAGGCCCCAGGTCAAACACCAACCAGCCCCTTGACCCCGCCCCTCCACCAGCACTTCCGCACACGCCCCCCCAGCCTGGGGTCTGCGCGCCTCCCTCCCACCCGGCCCAGGCTAGCGCCTCCCCAGGACCCCGTCTGTGTGCTGCCCCTTCTCGGCGCCCAGTACTGTCCCGCCGCTGTCAGAGTCTCCGTGTCCGTCCGTCCGGCTACGTGTGCCTCCTCCCTGCGACCCCCTCCCAGCTGTCTCCTGGGCTTAACCCCCCGAGGACCCCCTACTTCAGAGCCAAAGCCGGAGGTAGGCTTTCTCTTCTGTGGCATCCAAGACCCCCCGAGGTCAGGCCCCCGCCCGCCCCTCTCCCACCTGCTCCCCGTTGTTCACTCCGGACCCCTCCCGCCCCAGACACCTGGCTTCCCTGGAACCTACTCTGCCGGGGCCCCGGGGCACACCCCTCCTTTTCTCCACTTTCTGCCCAGCGTTTCCTCGCCGACAGCCGCCAGAACGGCGGTGCCTATGGGACAGCCCCCTTGGGTGCACAGGGCCCCAGAGGCGCACACGGTGCCCTCCGGAGGCGAGGGCTCCCAGCCGGGTGGGAGGAGGCCTCCCTGTGGGGACGGCCGAGGGCGCCGGCCTCCCGTGCACGGAAGCCACCTCGGAGAGCCCAGCGGTCATGCGGGCACACGCCGGCAGGTCCCCGAGTCCTGGGCACAGGATTCCCAGCGACGGTATGGTTGTTTGAAGCCGCCAAGTTCGGGGGGTGACACTGTCCGTGTGTTTCACTTGTGCGTGCTTGTGGTTTCTTCTGGACCCGCCACACACGTGTGCGTGCACGTTCACACTCGAACGCACTCTTACCCCCACGCACGCCCACACTCACGCACGGCACACACCACCTCTTAGACAGCCAAACACACACCGGCACACCTGTGTGCACTCACGCTCACACACGCCCGTGCGCTCACGCTCCCTGCACTCCCGTGTGCGCTCACACCCACACACGCACACCCGTGTGCGCTCACACCCACACACGCACACCCGTGTGCGCTCACACCCAGGCTCACGCTGGAACTGAAGCCGAGTGAGGGCAGGCTTTGCTTGGTGGCCCACGAGCCGAGCCCCGGGCAGGCTGGAGCGTCGCTGAGGGCGCCGGGCGAGGGTTCAGGGGATTGGAGCCCGCGGAGAGCGGAGAGCGAGGCGCCTGCGGCACTTGGGGCGCCTCGAGCCCCAGGGCACGTTGCCGTCGGGGCTCCCGTGGCCCTCGGGGCCCGCGGTCGCCGTCTGCAGCCACGGAAGGGGCTAACGGGCCTCCGGGTTCCCCGATGCCAGGAGAGGAGGCGCCGCCCTCCCCCCGCTGAACCCCGTGACCAGCCCGACGGCCTCATCTGTCTCCTCGGTTCATCTTCTGCTTCTCTGACTCTCAAACGGCCCCTTAATTGGCCATTTGGCCCCTAAATTAGGGGCGATTAGGATCAGCCCCGAGCAGCCCTGCAGACGGCGGCCAGGGGTCTGAAGCACCTCCTTGGGGTCCCCGGGTCCTTTGACTTGGTCACACAAAGGTCAGCCCTGCGTCCTGGCACGGGTGCCTGGGCAACCTCTGACCTTCAGCTCTTCAACCTGACCCTGGCGATGCAGGGCCGAAGCCCACAGCAGAGGTGGCGGAGAAGGAGCCACCCTGTAGTGGGCAGAGACAGGCCCTCATGTGCCTGGAGCTTCTAGAACTTCCCTCTGTGGGCACCATTTCCTCGTTGGCTCCCGGGGTACAGAAGCCACCCCAGCCAGGGCCACCGTGGCCTCGCGGCTGTGAGGCTCAGCTGGCGGGAGGCAGGTGCCGCGGCTGCCGGATTCCACCTGTGTCTCACTTGCTGCTGGAGCTGGGAGTGTGTGCACGGTGTGCAGGTCGGTCCCCTGGTCCCCAAACCCACGGCGACCCCGGCCCCGTGCTTCTGTAGTGCCTCTCTGAAGGTTCCCGGACAGTCCCATGCCGTTCTTTCCACGGGCTGGAAAGAGACAATGCCTGCTCTGGGGGTCTGCCTTGCTGCGGCTCCCCAGGCTGGCCCCACAACTCAACCCAAGGAGCCTTAACTGGGAGCTGCGGGGAACCCCACTTCTGGCCTCCCTTCTCCCTCGAGGAAGTCGCAGACCCCTTTGAGAATCCGACGAAAGGAGAGGCACGCGCACACACACACATACCCACACACGTGAGGGCGATGCTCCTCGGGCACCGGCCCAGGCAGGTCTGCCTGGTACAGCTGTGCGGGTTGTACCCTGAGCAAGGGCTCCTCCTGGCTGAAGGCTAGCCTGCCGGCCGGGCTGTGTCCCAGGGTGCAGGGCCTTGTCTGCCCGGAGCGAGGGGGCCCTTTCCCTAGTTGCACAAAGATGCCTAATGGTGGGGGGGCAGCCAGCTGTGGTAGGCCCTCCTAGGGGACCTTGGGTCCCTGCCGGGCTACAGCACGGATACAGCTTCAGGGGAGCCGGGCTTGCTCTCTGGGCCTCAGTTTCCCCCTTGGAAACACGCATTTCAAAGCTGCCTCCGTTCCTTCAACGCCGGCATGGCCGGGACGCGGCTGCCCGCCCTCGGGACGGGGCCGGATCACCTGTTCGCTCCGAGGGCGGGCCGGGCAGGTGTCAGCCGGTACCCGCTCGCCTACCTCAGCCTCCGAAACAGGCAGGGGACCCACGCCCGCGCCAGTGCTCCCCCGGCTCGCCGACACCTGCAGGGCATTGATGTGGCCCGTCTGATGTGTGCGCTCTGAAACCCAAAACCCCCTTCCCTGTGGGCCCGGGGAGCGCCCGCCCGAGGTCCGGGGAAGGGGGCCCCATCCCACACGGGGCGCCGGGGCCACGCACCCCCTCGGCGTCCCGCAGCCCTCGCCCCTCCCCGCCCCCCCCCCCATGGCCTGGGCCAGTCCTCCCCGACCTTTGTTCCAGGTCCTCCCCGGGAGTCCCGGGGCCATAGCCCCGCGGAATGCTACACCTCCGCAGGGTAATAGCCCCCCATGAAGCGGCCGGCATTGTCCCCGGGCCTCCCAGCTGCCTCCCACCTTGGGGCAATTTATGGGGTCACGAACCACCGCAAGGGTGCAATTCTCTGGTGTAAACGGGCTCTCCCAAAGTGCTTTACAACCTGCTTGTAGCCCCGAGGAGGAACGGAGTCGCCCCCGGGGACAGCCCGAGGCCCGGCGGCCCTGCCATTTGGCACCCCGGTCGGGGCGGGGGGGGGGGCCAGGCAGCAGGCCGGGTCCCCCTGCCGCCGGGACCCCCGAGCCCTCCCGCACCGCTTCTCCGATGGTGTCGACAGAAGTCACCTGTGGCCGTTTTCCAGACCCCCGAGCCCACGCCCACGGCCGCGCCCGCCCACGGCTCTCTAGAAGGACAGGAGCGCGAACCCCTCCCCCCCAGGTGACACCCTCAACTGCTCTGTGCCCCTCGGGCTCCTCAGGTGTGGAGAGGGGCAATCGAGCCGCTTTTCAAAACTGGCTGGCAGATGTCAAGCACTCGACACTTTATAAGCACGCAAGTGGGAATTACCCGGAGTCTCACCTTCCCGAGGGAAGGCTCCGCCACCCTCCGCGGCCCCCCCACCCACGTCTTTGCCTCCTTGCCTTCTGAGAAACGGCTACATGCCGAATCCTGCGTGTGAGATGGCGCGGTCCCGGGAACAGCTTCACAGCCAAGACGCACAGCACCCAAGGCCGGGCAGGAGGCGGAGCGGCTGGGAGCCCAGAACCTTCCCTCCTGCCCAGCTCCCCACCCGCCGCGTCCTGGACTTTTCTGACTTTTGCGAATCATTTCCTGGCTGTAATTTGGACAAGCCTCTTTTCCTTTTTTTTTTTTTTTTTTTTCAGAGGATTCTTTATTTAAAAAATTATTTTAATATATTTTTGAGAGAGACAGAGCATGAGCAGGGGAGGGGCAGAGAGAGAGGGAGACAGAGAATCCGAAGCAGGCTCCAGGCTCTGAGCTGTCAGCACAGAGCCCGAGGCGGGGCTCGAACTCATGAACGGTGAGATCATGACCTGAGCCAAAGTCGGCCGCTGGCCGCTCAACTGACTGAGCCACACAGGCGCCCCTAAAAATTTTTTTTAATATTTATTTTTGAGAGAGACAGAGCGTGAGCAGGGGAGGGGCAGAGAGAGAAGGGGAGACAGAGAATCTGAAGCAGGCTCCAGGCTCTGAGCTGTCAGCACAGAGCTGGGCGCAGGGCTCAAACCCACGAACCTCAAGATTATGACCTTAGCCGAGGTCGGACGCTTAACCGACTGAGCCCCCCAGGTGCCCCTAAACGATTCTTTATTGTACTTTTTAAGTCTATTTATGTATTTTGAGAGAGACAGAGACAGCGTGAGTGGGGGAAGGACAGAGAGAGAGAGAGAGAGAGAGAGCACTGTCAGCACAGAGCCCGATGCGGGGCTTGAACTCATGGACCTGAGTCGGACGCTTAACCGATGGAGTCCCCCAGGCGCCCCCGGACAAGCCTCGGAGGGAAAGTCGTTGTCCACCCGTGTCTGCCTCCTCTCTCGGCGTCCCGTCCGTGAGCCGTAGGCACGCGGCCACGTGAACTTGAAGTTCACCCGCGTCCCTGCGCTGCCCAACGTTCCACCGCACGAATGTCTCCGGCTCACGAGTCCGTGTCCCTGCGGAGACGTGTCCCTGCAGAGAGACACCCCGGCTGCTCTGGGTGGCAGCTGCAGGAATTAGCTGAGTCGGGAGGGAAATCAGGGACTGCAGCTTCGGCGTTACCAGGTGAAACCAAACGGAGCCAGCGTTTGGCACCGCACCTACGTGCGCATCTGTGAAGCACCAGCCCCGGGGGGCTCAGTGGGCTCAGCGGCCGACCTCGGCTCAGGTCACGATCGCACCGTTCGCAAGTTCGAGCCCCGCGTCAGGCTCTGTGCCAACAGCTCGGAGCCTGGAGCCTGCTTCAGATTCTGTGTCTCCCTCTCTCTCTGCCCCTCCCCTGCTCGTGCTCGCTCTCTCTCTCAAAAACGAACAAACATTAAAATAAATTAAGAACAGCAACGGTAGAGGGGCACCTGGGGGGCTCAGTCGGTTGAGCGTCAAGACTTCAGCTCAGGTCATGATCTCGCGGTTCACGAGTTGGAGCCCCGCGTCGGGCTCTGTGCTGACGGCTCAGAGCCTGGAGCCTGCTTTGGAGTCTGTGTCTCCCTCTCTCTCTGCCCCTCCCCTGCTCGAGCTCGCTCTCTCTCTCAAAAACGAATAAACATTAAAACAAATGAAGAACAGCAACAGTAGGGTCAGGAAGTGCCCCCGCCTTCCTGAGCAGGTGACAGAGAACCTTTCGGAAAGGAGACCGCGTGCAGCCCCATCCGTCGGCAAGAAGGCCGCCGAGAAACGAGGGGCCCCCTTCTTGTTTCTGGGCATCTGTCTCTTTACCGTCGGCTCCCGGCGCCGTGGGCGCTGAGCTGTGGCATCGGAGCCGCCTCAGGAGCAGGTCTCGTGCTGCGGCCCGGTTTTCCGAAGCGCCTCGGACTTCCACACCACCACCCCCCCCCGCCGCTGGCCGGGGACCCGGTTAGCCCCGGGCTGGCACCCGGCGGCGGGCCTCCGTTCTTCACTGCGAGAGGCGGGGAGCACGACGAAGATGCCCCTGTGTCCCCGCTTCTGTGATCCTTCCCTTCGTCCCAACCGGGCTTGAAAATAAACACTGGACAGCTAGTGCAGGGTCTTGGGAGAAAATCTGGGAAGTAGGAAAGAAATGGAGAAGAGGAAGGTCGGCGGAGCCCACTGCGAGACCCTCCCCCACCGGACGCCCGTGAGCCCCCCCCCACTTGTGACCCCCCCGTCTGTGAACCCCTCTGCACCCCCCTGCTTCTGAACCCCTCTGCACCCCGCCGCCCTCCTCTCCTCTCCCTCCACAGAAGCTGTGTTTCGGGTCACGTGGTCTTCCCTTGGCTGCCCAGAGCCCAGGTGCAGAGAGAAAGTTCTGGAAAACAGAGCAATGGTCTTACAGCTTTCCTCCCGGTCAGAGGCAGGCCTGCGTGCATCGTCTCCGACCGTGTGGCCTGTCGCCCCTAGCCTCCCCGCCCCCACCCGCTTGCCTCTCTCCGGCACAGGCAGGGGAGCGGGCGCGGGGGCGCACACAGTCCAGGCCGCGTCCCCACTGCTCCTCCTGGGGAGCCTTCGGCTCCCCGGGGCCTCGGCAAAGGTTCTCTTCCCCCGGCTTCCTTCCCCAGCCCAGCCCTGACTCGACGGATGCAGACAACATTTACCGAGAAGCGCCGGTGTGCCGAGCGTGGCGCCGGAGAAACAGCGGCCTTCAGGGCGGCGAGGTCCTCGTCCCCCGGGTCGCGTGCACGCAGATAAAGAAGTCGCGTTGTGTTGCGACTCTCCTGACGTCTGTTCTCTCCCCACCGCACCCCTTTGCTTGAGCCCCGAGTTCCTGAGGCGGGCTGCCTACCTCGCTGCGTGCCGCGGCCTCACGCCAGCGTCCCTGACCCCCAGGGACCGAGAGAGCAGCCTAAGGCCTGTGTGTCTTTCCAGTCCACCCCCCCACCCCCCGAAAAATGTCTGCATCAGGAAAGAAGCCCTCAAGGAGGGCCGTGATTCGCTTCCCCGTGGCCTGGCCGGGTGGCCGGGAAGCTCAACTGGAAGTCGCGGCACCTACTGTGTGCCAAGCACGGTGTCCCCTCATCGCTTCGGTCGCCCTTCAGAGCAGCCCCGTCATACAGGAGGGGAAACTGAGGCTCAGGGCTCGGGGGCGTCACGCAGCAGGTCAATGTCAGGCCTGGGAGCGCACAGGGCGAGCCTGCCCCTGGACTGTAAGGGGCTCCCCCTCCCCCCGCTTGGGAGGACCGCAGGTGGCAGCCCCCAATTTGTTCCCTGCCCATTAACAACCCCGACCTCTGAACCACGCGGGGCGTCAAGGAATTAGGGCAGAGATATCCCACCTTTTGGGAGCTGACACCCCTATTCTTATGTAATTCCGCCCCGCCTCCGTCGGCCCCTCCGAGTGTCAGCCGGCAAACATCTGTCCTGTGAGTCAAAGCGCTCTCGGCGGCCTCGCCGGGTTTGGCGGGTCTCTGAGAATTTCACGGAGCCCTTTGGAGAAGGCACCACCGGGAGCTGCGAAAGCGTTTGAAAAAGTTAAAAGCCTTCCTCGGTAGCGCAGCGTGGCCCGCGGGGCCCGGCTCCGTGCGGGGGTCACAGCCGCGGGCAGCCAGGCCGGGGTAGGTCCTCTGACCCCCTCGAGAAAACTGGGGGACGGTTCCGGCTAGAGGAGGCCGAATGGGAGGTCGTCGCACCGGACTCCGGGGTTTTGTCTGGGAGGAAGGGGACACTGGCGGCCTTTGGCCACTGGAGCCACCCGGACGTCTCCATCTGTGGTCACTCGCTGTCGACGTGGCGTTTCAGTGACCGGTTGGAGTCGCTCAGCCACGCAGCAGGAACCCTTTGTCCGCCGGCCACGAGTGAATATCTAAACGATATCATCGACTAACCTAGTAACTACTGCGTTGTGACCATAAAAGTGATCCGTTTCGGGGGCGCCCGGGGGGCTCAGTCAGTTCAACGTCCGACTTCGGCTCCGGTCATGATCTCACGGTTCATGAGTTCGAGCCCCACGTCGGGCTCTGTGCTGACGGCTCAGAGCCTGGAGCCTGCTTCGGATTCTGTGTCTCCCTCTCTCTCTGCCCCTCCCCTGCTCATGCTCTGTCTCTCTCTCTCTTAAAAATGAATGAACATTAAAAAAAAAAGAGTGATTCATTTCATCCATTTCCGGTGTAGAAAATGTAGGGGAAAAGCAGACATGTATAAAAGTAAGAAATGAAACAGGTGAATTCTATCACTTTTTTAAAAATTCGCCTCTGGCATGGTTTTCGGCTTCTTTTTTTGCTCTCACACAATCTGATTTTATTGTGCATTTAGTTTGGTGCCCTGGTTTTTTTTTTTTTCACGTTGCCGTATACGGTGGCAGTTTGAGGTGGGGGCGCGGTGTTCACGTGTACCCCCACTCACCTGCCCAGTTCCTGGTCACTGAACACATGGCTTTTTCAATCTGTTTCAGGCTCATGGACTCCCCCCCCGCCAAGGCCTTGCGTGCGAGGGGGAACCAAGGCCCAGGTTCCAAACAGGGGGGTTTTCCCGATGGCAGTGTGCCAGGGCCCAGGCAGGAGGGAAGCCAGGGCAAAGAGCTCACAGGTCATCCGGGGAATGACGGGAGAGGCTGGTACAACCCGGGGCGGGGGGCGGGTATCCAGAGGCAAGGGGACGGATGGCCAGCCCACGACTGGGTGGCAGCGTCTGAGTCCAGACCAGCCCTGAGCAAGGCTTTGGGAAGAGGTCCCTTCTTGTCACAGCGTAAGCGTGAGAGGTCTGGGATTGGGGCTCCCCCCCCCGCCCCCCCACCCCCGGCCAAGGTGCCTGGTGCCGAGTCCAGCCCGCCGCGGAGGGGCCCCGGTGCTTCCCCAGCCTCTCCTTCTCACACAGCCCTCTGCAGCGTCTCGGCCCATTTCCTCGATGGGGAAACTGGGTCCAGGGCTTGCCCCGAGGCACCAGCAGGAGCCTCCGGGAGGCATCTCCGGCCCCCTCCATGGTATGTGCGGCCAGAAACCCTAGCCGGAACTGAGCCCGAGCATCTGTTTAAACGCCTCAAAACAGAAATACCTCTGGTCTCCGCAGACCTGCAGGAAAGGCAGGGCCGGAAGCCTCCACTCTCCTGTTCTCCCTCCCGCCCTCCTCCCCTCCTTCCTCAGCCCGCGTCCATCACGCGTGACACGCCAGGGCTGTGCAGGGCCTGCAGGGCGACGGCGGCATCCCCAGCCACGGAGCGCGCCGGACGGACCTGCGTGGGTCAGTTCCTGATGCAGTCCGTGCCTCGAAGGGCTGGGCCGGGGTCCTTCCTGAGCGGCCGCTCACACATCCGGACGATGAGACACCCCCTCGGCGCTGCTGGGGTCCCGTGCACTTACATGCATGCATGCATGCACACTCACGGGTGCACACACATGCACACACACACAGGGCTCTGAGCGGCCCTCAGCGGCCGCGGCCGGCCGAGTGGCACCGATCACGGGTGACCGGACAGCTCAGAGCACTCTGGCCTGGGAGCTGGAACCGGACTTCTCAAGATCTTTCTTCCTAGAAGGGCCGTCCCCCGGGGCCTGGGTGCTCCTCAGGTCCCCCTCTAGAGCAACCGCTTGCAGGGAGGTGCTGAACGCCCAGCACAGAGCGAGGCCCAACTACCGAGTTTGGACAAACCGTTTCCCATTAGAAAAAAAGAAACGCACTGCTTATAACCAGAAGGAAGCCACCGGATGACAAGGGACTGAGTCACCACCTACTTGCACAGAGTCGGACGGGGGCTGGGTGGAGAGAGGGTTCCCGAGGGAATGACAAGACTTTGGGGTCATTCTCCGGGGGGACGGCTGCTCGGAAAATATGTCCTCTGCCGGTGACATCAGGGACGCAACGTGACTCTGGTTTATCTGGGAGGCACGCCCCAAAAGACCCAAAATAGCCAGACTTCTCTTCCACACCCTGCTTGGTGCTGCTGCTGTGGGTGGGCCCCGCAGCTTCCCAGGCCCCTGGTCGGGGACAGTGACCACACGCATTCATGCCACTCTCGCTGAGCCACGCCCCCCCCCACGGGACCGTGGCTGGGAAGCCGCTGTGTGGGCTGCAAACCACGACCCAATGCCTGCCACGAACTGGTACCAGGCAGGTGGGGTGGGTTTCCCCCTCCAGGTTTGTGTCTTTTTTTTTTTTTTTGCTTTGAAAAAGACCACACCTCCAAAGAAGTTTCTAGAGTGGTGTAAAGAACGTTTACTCCCCCTTCCTCTATATCACGGCCCTTTTGCTACGTTGGCGTTCTCGCTACCTCGTACACCCACATCTATTTTTCCGAACCATCTGAAAGTTAGTTGTGACTCTGACTAGCCGGGGGGGACCCTGGCACACGGCTCTTAGACGCGAGGACGCTCTCTACGTAACCAGGATGCGAGCACCCAACCCAGGACACTTGACCACACAGGTGCCAACTAACCAATGACAGTCCGTATCCGAAGGTCCCCAGGGTCTCAGCGGTGTCCTGAACAGCAGCTCACTTCCCAGTTACTCTTCAAAAATTAAGGGGAAATTCACAGAACATAGTGTTGGCCGTTTTATTTATTTCTCTATTTTGAGATTTTTAAATGAAATTTTAAGGAATCTCTGCACCCCATGTGGGGCTCGTACCCACAACCCCGAGACCAAGAGTCACACGTTCCACCGACCGAGCCAGCCGGGCGCCCCCGGGGTCAACCACTTTAAAGAGTAATATTTAGGGGCGTGTGGGTGGCTCGGTCAGTTCAGCGGCTGACTCTTAGTCTGGGGTCAAGTCATGGCTCACGGTCCGTGAGATCGAGACCCGCCCTGGGCTCTTTGTGGACGACATGGAACCTCCTTGGGATTCGCATCCTCTCCCTCTCTCTCAAGATAAATAAATACACTGGAAAAAAAAATAAAGTGTAACATTCGGGGGCACCTGGCCGCCTACGTCACAGGAGAACGTGACTCTTGACCTCAGGGTTGCATGTTCAAGCCCCACATTAGGTGTAGAGATTAATTTAAAAAATGAAATCTTAAAAAAATAATACCGAGGGGGCACCTGGGTGGCTCAGTTGGTTAAGCATTCGATTCGGCTCAGATCATGATCTCGCAGTTCATGAGTTCGAGCCCCACATTGGGCTCTCTGCTGTCAGCAGAGCCTGCTTCAGATCCTCTGTCCCCCCCCCTTTCTCCTCCCCTGCTCATGTTCATTCTCTCTCTCTCAAAAATAAATATTTTTTAAAAATTAAAAAACCAATACTAATGAGTTAAGTGTAAAAGGCAGCACGGCATTTACTGCCTTCGTGGCCACCAAAAGAGGACACTCCTTACCCGTCTGTCACTTGGCCGGTCCCCAGGCACCTCCTCCCCAGCCCCCTGGAATGGCCAGTCTGCTCAAGCAGGTGTTTTAAAATATTTCTTAAAAATGTGTATTTAGTTATGTTGAAAGAGAGAGAGAGAGAGAGAGAGAGAGAGAGAGAGAGTCTCAAGCAGGGTCTGCACTCTCAGCTCGGGATCCTGACTCAGGGCTCGATCTCATGAACCGTGAGACCATGAGCCAAGATCGAGAGTCGGATGCTGAGCTGACTGAGCCCCTCAGGCGCCCTCAAGCAGGTGTGTGTGTATTTAATTTTTTTAGGGTTTATTTATTCTTGAGAAAGAGAGAGCAAGCAGAGGAGGGGCAGGGAGAGAGATGGGGACAGAATCCGAAGCAGGCTCCAGGCTCCGAGCCATCAGCCCGGAGCCCAATGCGGGGCTCGAACTCACGAACCGTGAGATCACGACCTGAGCCAAGTCTGACGCTTCACCGCCTGAGCCCCCCAGGTGCCCTCAAGCAGGTGTTTTTAATAAGGAACCTACAGCACGTGGGGTTTTTCTTTTTAAAAAGACTTTATTTAAAAGACTTAAAAAAAAAAAGACTTTATCACAAATGAAAAGTCACTCTGGAGCCTGGGTGTGCTTCGAGAGGGGAGGGCTGCGGCTCTACAGAGAGTGTTCTGGCCCCTTCTCTGCTGCCCACACCGAGTGTCTCTGGGCAAACCTTTCCCCCTCTCTGGTTCCTACTTTGCTCATTTGCTGATTTGGGGCTTCTAAGAAATCGTGTTAAAAGTCCTGTCCAACCCTGGACTGAACACAGTGACTGGGCATCCCGCGTCAGCGCCCGCGTAAGCTTAGCCTCTGGGAACAGGTGTCCTGCTCCAGGGACTCCGCCCAGGGCCAAGTGC
The DNA here is from genome assembly GCA_030068075.1 of Paguma larvata. Lineage (NCBI taxonomy): Eukaryota > Metazoa > Chordata > Mammalia > Carnivora > Viverridae > Paguma > Paguma larvata. Next base: position 109,421,095 of record CM057831.1, on the reverse strand, counting down.
AGAGAAGTGCCATCCTTGGGGGCATCTCACTTGGCTTCTCTCTCTCTCTCTTTCTCTCTCTCTCGGAGCCCGCTCACGGCTCCCGGCCCTTACGCTCCTTCCCGCAGCCTGGCCTTGTGCCTTGGTGTCTCATCTGCCAGGCGGGGCCAGGTGCCGCGGGAGCCCTGCGAGAAATGGCTTGGCCGGACCGTCCCTCCTCGGGGCAGAGCCTTCCAGGCGCGCGACGCGGACGGACTGGCCCTGGTCCGGGGCAAGACCGCTGCCCTCCCGCCTCCGGGGCCTCTTCCGCGCGTGGACGCCTCTCCAAGAGGAATCTCGATGCTCCCAAGGTCACGGGGACGCGCGAGTGCCCGGAAGCGCTCCCGAAATCTGCTTCTGGGGCCGGGGGGTGGGGCGGTCTGCAGGGACTTCTGGAGGAAGTCCTTGCTTGTGCTCCTCCCGCCGGCCCCCACGGTCCTCCACGGAAGTGCCCACCTCCACCCGCACGGGGTTCCCGCGCTGCCCGCGTCACCGCGCCCCCCTGGGGGGGGGGTGGGAGCCCTGTCTCTGGGGGGACAGAGGCCCATCGGAGCAGCGAGCCCTCGGCGCGGCGCGGGAGCCGGGGAAGGACGGACAGAAAGTGCAAGGGACAGACGGACAAACAGAAGAAGCCGATGCCTCCGCAGCCGCACGGACACCTCCCGGTTCCTTGGAACGACCCACGCGCCGTTTCTTGGCCCCCGACGACGCATCGGCTCCCCCTCCAGCCACCGAGGGGCACGGCCGCAAACCTCCCAGAGACATTCGCCACCTCCCCGGAAACGTGTCCGCGAGGCAGCTGGCAGAGCAGTAACTCGACCAAGAAACACGTGCAGGCTGCGTCCGGGGCGGAGCCGACCGAGCCCGGGGTGGCACTCCGGAGGGGGGGCGGGGAGGGGGCTCTCTTGCCATCCTGCCGGCCAGGGGGCCGCTGCGTGGGGAGCGCGTCCTCGCGGCGGCCCTGGGACTCTCCGGCGTCCACACTGCGATGCTGTGGCTTTGAAGCCATCGCCGTCAGCACGGTCCACGTCGTCCCCTGAAGCAGCTTCCTGTGTCCCTTCACTAGGTGACACGGACCACGTCCTTGCGTTTCCTCGAGATCGGTGTCCCAGCAGGTGCAAACGCTCTCCACGGGACAGACGGCCGCCCTGACGAACAGGATTCGTGTTGGGAAACCATCTGGACGACCCGCGGGACTCGGTCGGCTGCTGCGGCCGTGACCCAAGCGCGGTCTCGGACTCACGGAAAGAGGTCTGGAGGCCGCAGCGTCCTCCTTCAGGTGTGGACAGGGCCGGACAGCTTCTCGAATCCCAGGGGCAAGCTGCCGCAGCCCACCCTCCGCCAGCGTCTGTACGTGGACAGGGTCCTAGCTGGGAAGAAAGACCGGGATTTCCCCTTCTGAAAGTGGATAGACGGGAACGAGGCCTCCCGTCCGTGCGATGAGAGAGGAGACTGGAAACAACCTAACTGTCCAACCGCAGGGGACATGCCGCACACTCGGGGCAGCCCACGCAGAGCCGCCAGGTGCCGAGGGCGCCGAGAAAGAGGTTTAGGTCCTGGGAGATGGTTCGCAGTAAGAGGGGGAAAGGAGGATGTAATTCAAAGGCTGTTTTTATTTTTCTTCATATAAATATATGCTTTTCAAAAGCCGGAGGAAGACATTCACCCAACTAGAAACAGCTCATAATTCGGTCATGATATCCTAGGTTTCCAACTTGCGTGTTTCTGTATTTTTCAATTTTGCCACCACAAACGAGGACCGTTTTTGCAATGAAAATATCCAAACTCCTCTTAACTTAAAACGCACCCTAATTTTCGGGGCACCCTTCGGGACTCCTGACCGACGTCATTGCCCGTTACCGGCCCAGCCAAGAAAAAGGACATTCCCACCATCCGGGAGAGCTTCCTCTTGCCCCGTTCTGGCCAATCCCCGCCCCTCACTCCAGCCCCGGGCAACTACTGGTCAGCTTTTTGTCACGAAAGATTGGATTTGTCTTTTTTCAGTGTTGCCGCTACATTTTAAAATAAGTTCTGGGGCGCCTGGGTGGCTCAGTCGGTTGAGCGCCCAACTTCGGCTCAGGTCATGATCTCACGGTTCATGAGTTCGAGTCCCGCGTCGGGCTCTGTGCTGATGGCTCAGAGCCTGGAGCCGGCTTCGGATTCTGTGTCTCCCTCTCTCTCTCTCTGACCCTCCCCCACTCATGCTTTGTCTCTCCTGCTCTCAAAAATAAGTAAAAAAAAAAAAAAACATTAAAAAAATAAAAAATAAAATAAAATAAGTTCTAAAGGTGGCCAAGAGAGCCGGAGAGCAGCTTTTAAATAAAGAACAAGAGGCACCCCTTCTCTTCTGCACCCACGTCTGCCAGGCGGTCTCCATATGGTATTTATCTCTCCTTCAGCAGAGGTATCTCTGCCAGTCCTCACATTAACTCATGTGGAGGTTCAAACATTCCTTTTGCTGTTTGACAGATAAGGCAACTGAGGCTCAAAGAAGGTGTCCCTTTTCCACTCTGATATGGCCTCTGCCAATTTCTGGGCGGGGGGGGGGTGCCCCTTTTTTAGAATAATGATCCAAGTAAGGGGAAAATGGGTCTTGGTAACGTAGAATGCTTTGGGGGGAAGGGATGAGTGTTCTAGCATATTCTAACGAAAGTACTGAACCGTCTTGGGTGTCCCTGGGCTCCCGTCTTGGCTGGGCCAGGAACCCGTGGCTTCCCCAGCCCACGGAGTCACAGCCCTTCCTGTCTCAGGTTTATTAGGCAGCTTTTACTTTCTAAGGAAGAGTCTTGCCACCACCCGGAAGTTTCCGTAATTACAAAGAACTCAACGGTGTGGGTGGGGGCAGGGGATTTGGGAGGGGCATGAGGAGGTACTTATGTCCTTAAGAAGTCAAGTTGGACATTGTAACGTAAATTTCTACCCATAAAGTGAAAAGAAAAATGGCTACTTTCAGCACGGAGGGACTGGAAGTGAACAGCAACAAGATTTCCTTGGCTGTTGGGACGTGGGTTTAGAAACCACGAGAATCTCTCATTTGCCACCATTAGGAGCAGTTCAGACAAGCTAAGGGCGGCCCCAGAAAAGGTTCAGGGCAGTGGAAAAGATCCCAGTTAACATCACAAGCCAAGCTCTTCTGGTCACCTGGGCCTGCAACCCCTGGGGGCCCTGGGTGGGCTGGGCGCGGCGGTGAGGACAGTTCAGACCCTTGCTCCAAATAACACCCCCCCTTCTCGGTGAACGGAATCTCGGCCGGGATAGGTGACCTGGCTCAGTCACCAGCAGAAGAATCCAAATCTTCCCATCCCAGAGTATCGGGGGCTGCGGGGAGTCCCCGGCAGGCAGGAGAGGTCCTCACTTCCTTCTCTGGGCAGCTCTCACCGAGCGCGTTAGCCACAGCGCCCCCTGCTGGCCGGCACCACCTTCTCTCTGCCCCTCTTGGCTTCCTCCAACTGCAAAGACGGGGTTCCTGCAGACCTGCCCCCTCCCCGGGCTCCCGCCCCATGGGTGCAAACACCTGCTGCCTGTCTGGACAAGTCTCAGTGTCCTCAGACGCGGTGCGAATTCATCACCCAAACTTTCGGATGACACGTGCGTGGGTGCACGGCAGGGACGCGGCTGCCTCTCTGCACGAACCACACCCCGGTACCTTGTGTCCAGTCTCCCCTGCGACCCCAGGACAAAAGCAGCCCCGAGGAGGCAACAGGGCCAGCAGGTCCGTGACCAGTCCGCGGAGTGGCTGGGCACAGACCTGTGGCGAAGAGGGTCCCGCCCCGGCGCCCGCGCCCCTGCTTCGAGGCCACACCGCCTCTCAGAGACCAGGCGTGGGCTGGATTGACAAGCTTAGTGGTCTCGGTTCCAATTCCTGTCCACTACTCAAGGGCCGCCTGCCGCTTTTCTGAGGCTCTCGTGTCCTATCTGTTCAAGAAGGCGGCGACAGAATCCCCTGGAGGTTCTTGGGGCGTTTCAGCCGGGAATGCCCAAAATGAGCTTGGAGCAGGGCCTGGGCTGAGGACGCGGCTGTCTTGACCGCCTTCCTGAGCCTGGTATCACGGTGGCCGCTCTTCCCACTGTGGCCCTAGGAGGGGCAGCCGAGGGGGTGGGAGGAGCCAGAGGCTGGGATCCCTGCCCCCCCCCCCCGCCCCAGAGCGATTTGGGGTGCACCCCCCCCAGCAGCCTCTGCCATCCTCCTCGCTGCCCCGAATTTATCCGGGATCTTTAAAAGGAAAGCTGCAGGGGAGGGCAATTAAGTTTCATAGGGGCCGCTGTCGATTTGAAGCCACAGGGGGGAAGTAATTAGATTTAACAGAAGCCGTGGCTTTCTGAACCGAGACATGCAGCGTGGGGGTCCCGGTCTCTAAAACCTTTGAGATGATGTCTTTTTGTAAAGCCGAGCCTGGTGACATTTTCTGCACGCTCCATCGTTAACGCCACTCACTGGCTGGGGCTTGAGCGTGGCCTTCACTCATTGAAATTCATTAGGCCTGGCACCGCTGTCTCTCCCGTGTCTCCACTGTTTGGCCGCCCCGTTGGTGCTGAGGCCGCACGGCCTTCCCCCAAACCTGGCCTCCTGGGGCCCCACACCCAGGAGTTTGGGGGTTTGGGGAGGAAATGAGCAAGAATGAGAGGAAAGGTCCCCTTTTCCAAGCATCATCGGAGAAAGTCTGTGGTCGCAGGCACCACTTAACCAAGTGGCTCCAATTTCCCCTTCTGGTGCCCGCCCCCACCCCAGCAGCGCCCCCCACTGCTCGTCTACCCCCTTCCCCTTCCTCCCACCGCGTTGTTGCCCCCTGTCCCCCCAAGAGGGCCCGCCCTGGCACCGGAGAAGAGCTCAGGGACGCGAGGACTGGACCAAGGACAAAAGGCACCGCAAATACAGAGGGGCCTCCCTGCGCCGGGGCGTCAGAGCTCCCGCGTCCGCAACCGGCAGGCCCCGCCGAAGCGCCTCCGGGACGACCGCTTCGGCTCCGGGCGCCGCCGCCGGCGCAGAGGCCGAGCCCGGGGCCGGAGCGCCATCTAGCGCTGGCCGCGCGCCACTGCCCCATTGTTCCTCCCGGGACTCGAGCCCGGCCCCCCGTCGGGGGGCAATTTACCGGGGTGAAAGGGGGCGGGAGGGGGGCAGGGATCGCGAGAACATAAAACCAGGAAAACGTGAGCTAGTCCGAGCGGCAGGGGGAAATTCTAATGGACAGCTTTACATCTGGAGATATGACGGCTAAGGACCGTCGCGGGAGGGAGCGGAGTGGGCTTTTAAGGGGAGAGCGCTCCAAAGCCAAGGCGAGGCTTCTCCAGAGCGGGAGCGAGGGACGCAGAACTCGGCGCGCCCCGTCTCTCGTCACGGGGTTCCTGCTCCCCGCTCCTGCTAAGGCCCCGGGACAGGCGCGTTCCCTGGGGGAGCCGGTGGCCTGGGGGCGGGGCCGGTTGTCTCCTTTATTGCTTTATAAAATCAAACTCGCCCAGCCGAGAGCGACCTGGCCCCCGGCCCCGCCGCCGCCGCGCTGCCGGGAGGAGAACCCCCGAACCCTCCGGCGAAGCCGGGCTCCTCCTCCCCCAGGTCCGGGCGGCCTGGGCGGGGTCACCCGGGCGGGGTCCGGGGAGGGGCTCGGGCCGGAGGCGGGGTGTGAGTGGGTGTGTGCGGGGGGCGGAGGGCTGATGCAATCTTGATAAGAGATGCTCCGGAGTCGCGGGCACCCACCCGCCGGGCGGGTAAGACGCGCTATATAAGGTCGCCGGCCTGGAGCCACCGCGCCGTCGGAGCAGGAGCGCGGAAGCGCCCAGGCGCCCTGAGCGCACCGTTGCTCGAGGGACGCACCCCGCCTCGGCACGCACCGCCCTGCTGCTGCCGCCCAGCCTCCCGCACCCTCGCCGCCAGCACTGCGTCCCGAGCCCGAGGGAGGTGCCATGCGGAGCGCGCCGAGCCGGTGCGCGGGAGCCCGCGCCCTGGTCCTCGCCGGTCTCTGGCTGGCGGCCGCCGGGCGCCCCCTAGCCTTCTCGGACGCGGGGCCTCACGTGCACTACGGCTGGGGCGAGCCCATCCGCCTGCGGCACCTGTACACCGCCGGCCCCCACGGCCTCTCCAGCTGCTTCCTGCGCATCCGCGCCGACGGCGGGGTGGACTGCGCGCGGAGCCAGAGCGCGCACAGTGAGTGCCCCCGCGCCCCCGCGCCCCTTCTTCCCTTTACGTCCCTCGGGAACCCTGCACCCCGGCACCTCTGCGCGTTGCTCCCTGCCCGGGGTCCCTGACGGCGTGGGGGAGTGGAGGGATGAGGGCACCGGCACGTGGACGCACCGCACCCCCCCGCCGCCCCCGGGACGGCGGGTGTCCCCTTCCCTCCCCAGGGTCCTAGACAGCACGAGGAGGTGGAGGAGTGGGGGAGGGCACGGGCCCGTGCACCGACCGCATCCACGTGTTCTGGGCCGGGGCGGGGCGGGGCGGGGGGTGGGGGGGTCCCGGCTAGAGCCTTCTGCTTCCCTCCGGCTCAGGTTTGGTGGAGATCAGGGCAGTCGCGCTGCGGACCGTGGCCATCAAGGGCGTGCACAGCGGCCGGTACCTCTGCATGGGCGCCGACGGCAGGATGCAAGGGCTGGTAGGTGTCCGCCTCCGGGGGCACGCGCTGGGGCGCGGGGACCTACGCGGGTGCCCGGGCAGGGCCTTGCCGGGAGGGGGCGCGCCGAACCGGATCCAGGGTTTCCTGGCTCTCGCCGAAGGCAAAGGGCCAGATGTATCTAAAGCGGGGATTTTTCCTTCGGAACTTTCCGGCCCTGGCTGGTGGCCACAGAATGTACGAGAGCTGCCTTCACGTTTCCAGCGGAAGGCCGGCTCAGGGGGACAGAGGGAGCGCTGGCCTCGGCTGTCTTTGATACTAAACAGTGAAACCCACCTCGGGCCTTCCAGTCTCCGCCTGCGCGTGTGTGGTCCTCGCCTCCGTTTCCCTCCCTGCGGTTAAAAAAAAAAAAAAAAGGAAAGAACGAGAAAGTATATTCACAACTTGGATCTTTTTGAAAAAGCCAATCTCCAAAGAAGTCAGAAAAAAAATCACATTGGGGATCGGGGCAATTTTCTGCTAATTTTTATCCGCCAGCACAGCAGTGTGGTTTCTGCTGACGCCTTCAAGTCCCATTCCCAGTGGCGCGTTCGTCGCCGCGTCGGCTCACCTGTGCGGCAGACGCTTCGCGGGGAGGGTGCCGGGGCAGAGGGGGGGGGGCACGGGCCGGGAAGGCCCCGGTCACCTCGGGGTCTGCGCGCAGCCGGCGTGCGGAGGCCGGGTCGGGGCTCTGGGAACAAAGCCGGGGAGTTCAAAGGGAGCCCGCGCCCCGCCCGCGCCCCCCGGGCGCACACAAGAGGCTGTGTGAGGTCCCGGCCGGGCGCTGGGCCTCAATGCAGCCCCGCTGGGCCGGGGCCTCGGAGGCCGGAGCGGGGCGAGGGGGGCGGGGAGACCGCGCCTCCGGGACCACCCCCCCCCGCACCCCTCCCCGAAAAGACGCAGACGCCGGGCCTCCCCCGCAGCGCGGATCTTTTTAGTGTCTCCGTTGTTCTGCGGCTTGGCCGGGGTGTTCCGTTTGCGTCCCAAGCGCCTGCTTCAGGTTTCACGGCCGAGTGCTGCGCGGGAGGACGGGGAGGGCGAGAGAGGAGGAGGTGGTCGCCTGCTGAAAGCCGACACCCGCTCCAAACCTGCGGTGGCAACGTCTGTTATCGTGACATTTACTTGGAGGGGGGGTTCGGGGGAGGGGGGACTAGCGGCTGGAGGACCCGCGGGCAGATCTTCCCACCATCCCTTGGAACTCGGTGGATGGGGTGGGGGGGTGTCCCCTCACCTAAAATCCTGTTCTACCTCTTGACCCCGTGTGGGGATGGTTTTTTGGCTTTATTTATTTTTTTAAACAAATTCCGCTTCCTCCAAGGAACTTGAAATCATTTAATTTTCTGTGCGGGCAAGAGCATCCCCCGCTGGTTCCGCCCAGAGAACCAGCAGAGTAAAACAGTCGCACCGTTTGCGTTTCCTTCCCTTGTTTATTTATCCGTTTGCATTCCACCCCCCCCCCACGCGGTCCGGTGGCTCCATCCCAGTTGGGGAGGGGGGGACACAGGACCTGCTGTTGCTTCATGACACTTGAGCCTTATCAGTGCCTTATCAGCGCGGCACTCACCCACCTGCCGTTCATTGACCTTTGTAGGCTTGGGCACCAACGAGACTGGGTGCCTCCTGGGGCTGTTGACCGCCCAGCCCTCGTGGCTCCCCGCCTTGGGCTGTCCTCTGTGTCCCCCACGGGGTAATGACCTGCCCCAGTTTGGCACAGGACTCGGCCCGCTGCTACCTCTGGGCTACCGGTGTTCTGGGAACCCAGGGGCTGCTTTCGGCCCTTCGGCTGGCATTTCCGGCCACCCGCTGGGGGCCGGCTCCGTCTGGGGCCTGGGGGGAGGGGGCTGCCTTTATCCCCAGAATCCTGGCGAATCCTGGCGAATCCTGGTGGGCTGCCTGGAAGGCTCTCCGCCCCTGAATGAGCGAGCCCCCGGAGGTTTCCTAGAGGGCATCAGACAGAAAGGCCTGAGGATGGCCCACTGTTACTCAGGTCTAATGGGGGGGGGGGTAGATGCTTTAATCTGGGCCCCTAGGGAGCTCGCCTCGTTAGTAGCGGTGTCTCCCAAAGCGCCCGCGCGTGCCAGGGACCTTCTAAATGTCCACAGTTCTGCATTTCACATAAAGAGCGAGGGACCCGGTGTTGACGCTGCACCTCTGATTAGGACGTATTGCTCAGAACAAGACTAAGCGAGGCGAGTTAGTGAGCGACCTGAAAGATCCATGTCACGTGTCTACAGATACGGAGTATATACGTGATACGCACACCCGAGGTATCTGTGTGTGTGTGTGTGTGAAGGTTGTAAAGGCATATAAAACATTTATACGTATAAATTTGTATTTATGAAGCATAGATAATATGTTATATATTTGGCATTTCATGTTATAATTTTGCACATTTATTTTACTTTTTACAATTTTTTAATGTTTATTTTTTTGAGAGAGAGAGGGAGAGAGACAGAATCCAAAGCGGGCTCAGGCTCTGAGCTGGCAGCACAGAGCCCGACGTGGGGCTCGAACCATGAATCGTGAGATCATGACCTGAGCTGAAGGTGGATGTTCAGCCGACTGAGCCCCCCCGGCGGCCCTAATTTTTCACATTACATATTAGCATACGCCCGATGTGCATAGGAGTATAACGCACACTTCTGATGCGTAGAAGTATGTGTCTCCGCGTATACAGAGACCCTCATACCTCACGTCACCCTTAACTACACACACAGGGACACACGACCGTCACACAGACCCACGCGGAAGTAGGAGGCTCAAATGCTCACCTGCGCCCGGTTTCTCTGCTCCTTCTGGGGGTGTCGCCCCCAGACGGCACCCCCCGGTGCTCACGGCTGCCCGTTTCCTCCCTAGCTTCAGTACTCCGCTGGGGACTGCGCCTTCGAGGAGGAGGTCCGCCCCGACGGCTACAACGTGTACCGGTCCAGGAAGCACCATCTCCCGGTGTCTCTGAGCAGCGCCAAACAGAGGCAGCTGTACGAGGGCAGGGGCTTTCTGCCCCTGTCCCATTTCCTGCCCATGCTGCCCGGCAGCCCGGCAGAGCCGAGGGACCGCCAGGACCACGCGGAGCCCGACAGGTTTTCTGCGCCCCTGGAAACAGACAGCATGGACCCTTTTGGAATCGCCACCAAAATGGGACTGGTGAAGAGTCCCAGCTTCCAGAAATAACTGAGGCTCTGGCTCCCCCCCCGCCCCTCCCCTCGCCTGTAGAGGCCAGGACCCCAGCCCTGGGGTGTTTGCCAAGTGGGTTCCGGCTGTGCCTCTGCCAGGACAATCCCGGCCTCGTGTTCCGTGTAGCTTTAGGAAGAAACAGAGAGAACTTGTACATAAACAGAGTTTCACACTGGCTGTGCCGGTTCCTCGCGGGTAGACCTGTACGATCATGACACGGTAGGCCCTCCGCCCAGCACCTTTGCCCCTGCCGCATGACTTGCCCTGCTGCCCCCATTCGGCTTGAATGTCTCCACTGACCGGGAGCTCACTACTTCTGCCACGCTGAAGCTTCCTGCAGTTCTCCAGCGTTTCCAGCAGGGGGGGCCAGAGGAAAAGCCAGCTTTGGAAACTCCCGCGCTGGAGACGAGTTTTGGGAAACCTTAGGTAAACTGGCCTCGCCCACGGGAGCATCGATGGAAGTCTGGACTCCTAGGAGGGCCTCTCCCCAAACCTCCCCCAGGACGGAACTGACCGAGTACAGGCCGCCAGGCTTCGGGGACAGGGACAGCCCACGGGCCTCCTCCGGCCCCGGCAAATCTTAACTCCCTGCTACGGCTGGTTCTGGGACAGACGGACTTCGCCGGACTCCTTGGCGATCTGCCCAGGGCACGTCGGGAATCCGCTTGCTCCCCGCTGGACGGCCAGCACCCCGCACAAACCCAACGCTTGCTGGGGCTCGGACTGGTTCCCCCAAGCCAACGGCCACTGTGCCACCTGCTCAGAGGGACAGGACGGGAAGACGCTGCCAGCAGCCCTTGGCATGAGAACGCGGGTTTCCATGGGACCCCCTCTGCTCGGGCCGTGGGGCTTTCACGCGAGCGCCCCTCGGGACGGAACCCCACGAGCCCACGCCCTTCCTGGTCCCGCACGCAGCGCAGCGGCTCTGGCGTCCTCCTTCCCTGCTTAAGCAGGTCCGTGGATCCGGACCAGAGAGGGGCCGACACCGGCCTCCGGGGCTGTTTCCATTTCCCGTCGTCCTGCCCTTCGACGGGACTTGGCCGCCTCCCGCCTTAGGCGGACCGGCCCATCTCATCCGAGGAGCCAGAAGGGGTTGGATGTGGCTGGCAGCCCCAGATCTTGGCCGGTCCCTGGCGGAAGCAGCCGGGGAGAGGCGGCCCTTTCCCCAGCACTTAGTTTCCACCGTGGTATTGATGAGTAATTTATTTTATTCCATATGTACATCTCTTTATTTTCCTACTTTATTTATACCCCCAAGTTGTATTTATGACGTCCGTGAGTTTTGTTTTCTACATTAAAGCACGATTTGTACCGGAAGTCGCCTTTCGTTCCCCCGCCGGGGGTCTGTGGGGAAGAGCGCGGCGCCAGGAAGGGAAGCGATGCTGGCGGTGGGCTCAGAGGACACGCCTGGTGAGTGTGCAACGTTTACAGCTGCGCTTTCTGTGGGAGCTCCTGGGTCATGGCCACCGCCCCCTGGGCTGAGGCTCAGGCGAGTTCCATAACAGATTAGGTGAGACCCAGAGGTGGAGGCTGGTGGGACTCGGCTTCCCCTCCCGCCTGGGTGCCCGCCTCCCCGGCACCTTAGGGCGGCCACGGCGCGGGCGTGTGCTCAGATGCGGAGAGCAAACCCCAACCGGCAGCGGCCTCACCTGCCTCTGCGTCTCGCCCTCTGCCTCTTGACATTTGTGGCCACGGAATTCTCCGTCGGGGACAGGGGCTCCTGAGCGTGCTAAGAGGATGAACGGCCACCCTGTCCTGGCCACTGGTGCCACCGGCAACCCGGCATCAGACACCCAAAAGCTGTGACAGCAGGTGGCTGCGTGTTTGGGGGCAAAATTCCCCCACTGGCCGTTCATTCTGGGGCAAATCCTCGACTTCTTTGAGCCGCGATTTCCTCACCGTAAAATGGGACCAGGATGGAGGCAGCGGGAGGAGTGGGGCAGCCACGTGGCGCCTGGCGTGGACGTGGACACGTGTCTGGTTCACCCCTTCGGCTGGGAGTTACGGGCGGTCGTGGGGGCCCTGGCTGCCGGGAAGATTCCGGGGGAAGTGGGCCGGGGCCGTTTCGTGAGGCGCCTCCCACGGCCCCGGCTGGGGGTCCCCATGCTGAGACCCGCCCAGGCGCCCCGAGCTGACCCCGCGCCGTTTGTCCATCAAGATGCTGCCTCACTCGTGAAGGCCTGGCCACGTGGCAATGTGACGACGCCTGCTGTGACCCGCAGGGGGCATCGTCCGCCCCTCGTGCTACAGGCGACGGAGGACAGGCCCGGAGAGGGAAGGCACTCCTACAAACTTGCATGAGCCGGAAGTAGCGTGAGGGAAGCGGCATGGGCCGGAAGCGGCATGAACCGGAAGTGGCATGGCGGAAGCGACATGGCCCGGAAGTGGCATGGCGGAAGGGCTGTGGGGTCAGGTGACGAGTACCCTGCTGCGTCCCCTCCAGTAAGTCGGGTCACCCCTCCGAGCCCGCACTCGTGTGGCCCGTGAAATGAACCGTGTCCGAATCTAGGAACTGTTGGCAGAATGGAATGGACTTCTGTCCGCAAGAGGCCGGGACAGACCCGGCTGCCAGCCGGCAGCAGCCCTCACGGGGACTAGAACTCTTGGCCCCGAACAATCATTCCCACTGGTTCTTACATCTGGTTGCAAGTTGGAAGCACCTAGGGGAAAACACGATAGCCAGGCCCCGACTGCAGAGGGCCTGGTTTAATTGGAACGGGTGTGGCCTGGACGTTAGGGTCCTGTAAAGCTCCCCGGTGATCCGACATGCAGCCAAGGTTGAGAGCCACAGGCAAACAGTTTACTTTTGATCCCTTGTGCTCTGGAGACAAACGCTTCTGGGGAAAAATGACGTGGAGTTTCTTCCCTACAGCACGGCTGACAATAATGAGTAAATGCACAGCTTTGTAAACTAATTCATACTAGACTGTTGGTGGTTGATACGTTTTCACTGTCTCTATGGATGACTGTCTAACCATATGGATGGACGCGTGGGCACTGTGGTAGCAGACGAGCATTATTTCTCAAGGCTGCACCCTTGCACTCACCCCCCGACCCGCCTCTGCTGCACGTTCAGAAAGGCGGGCCTGCTTTTTTGCCACAGCTCCCTTCCCTGCTTTGGACAGTGTTGTCAAATTTAGCAAATAAAAACACAGCGATGCCCGGTTAAATTTGAATTTCAGATCAACAACACCCTTTTTCGTATAAGTCCGTCCCATGCAGTAGGAGACATACTAAGAAGCAACTCACTGTTCTTCTGAAACTCAAATTTAACCGGGTGCCCTGGATTTCCTCCGGCGGCCCTCACTCGAGGTCCACTGCAGCAGCGACAGCGGGTCCCACACGGAGTGAGTAGCGGGGCCAGGAGGTCGCTCGGCTGGATGAGCCCATCAGGTGGTGAGACCCCAGATGCAGAATCCAAAAGACTTCTTCCTTTGGGCTGTGTCCCCGCTGCGAAGGGAGAAACCGTAGGCCGTTCCTCTTGGGGTGGCGCACCTTACTTCCTGGCCGGGGGCGGGGACGGGGTGGTGACTGCTCGGCTTCCGGCATCTTCTTTCCTCCAAACGACGGCCGGTCCCCAGCAGCTCCAGGCATTTCTATCCTCCTGCAGCCTCCGCCGGACGACAGACGTCCCGTCCCACCGACGGCTCCCGCGCGGGTCCCAGGACCCGTCTGCGGTCCAGTTTGTTCCTACCTGGATCCCTGCAGCCAGGGGCCCCGGTGCTCGGATGGGCCAGGCCTCACTCACCCGCCCCGACGCTCGATCAAGAGAAAGGAGCCTCAGTGAGGGGAAGGGGAGAGGAGAGAAGGGGTATCTTTTGCAACTAGGAGCAGCGAGAGAAGGACAGACAGACAGACAGACAGAGATACATTAAGGACCATGTCAGCTGTTGTTGTAACTGTTGCCTCGCCCGCCCGGTATGATTTCAAAAGGCTCATGAGAAGGATGGTCGAATATATTCACCCCTGGCTCTACCAGCCCCATGGTCTCCGGTCCTTCCCGAGTTCCTGGTCTTTTTGTTGTCTCTTCGGAGGACTCGCTCTTGCCGGGCTGCTGGCAACATGCCGTCCGGTGTCCCCCGCCTGCGTTTCTCCTGCATCCCGCCCCCCCCACCCCCCGGCGGAGGAAGAGGGGACTCAACCACTTTCTTCATCCTCCTCCCTCCCTCCCTCGCTCCTTCCTTTCCTCCCTTCCTCCCCCGGCACCCCAGACTGTGACCGGATTTGGAGACGGGACCCTTAAAGGGGGTGATTAAGCCATGGTGACCTCATAGGAAGAGGCGACCAGGACACCCAGGGAGAAGACCTGTCTGTGAGCTGAAGAGAGAGGCCTCGAGAGCGACCCGGCCTCCAGAACAGGCAATTTTTGAGTGTTCAGGCCGCCCCGTCTGTCGCGTTTTGGTCCTGGGCTCCGAGCCAGCTCCTGTCTGTCTCCACGCGGTCTGCTAGTGTAGACAGGGTGAGAGGGCTTAAACCCGCACCTGCCCCGTCTCTCCCAGAACTGAGTCTCCGCGAGCAGGGTTCCCTGCTTCACCCCACCGGGCTCACGGAAGGCCCCGGAAGGTGTGCGTGCAGGAGGGTGGTGAGTCCCCAGGCCGTGAGCGCCCCGGGGAGCTGGCTCCGAGGCCCGTCTCCAGGACGCGCCTGCACGGGGAGGGCCGGATGGAGAAGGCGAGCGCCATCCCGAGGGCCGTGGAGGGTCACAGGGGGTCAGCTGGCGCCGGGATGCAGGTCCCTCCCCCCGGGAAGCTCCGTCCGCCGCGGGGTGAGGAACAGAACAGGGATGTCGTCGCCAAGTCCACTGGGCCACGTGGACGGGACGCGGTCTCCGTGGCAGTCGGGGCTCATGAACAACAGGGGGAGCGTGGGGGCCTGGGAGGAGTCCTCACCGGCCCCAACTCTGACGCCAGCGGCTGACCCCCCTGGTCTTTGGGGGCTCTCATCTCCCCGCCTGTTGACTGGGGGTCCTTGGATTCCACGTGACCTTCCTTTTAAACGGGTGTGTATTTTTATTTACTTAAAAAGCGAGCGTGAGCAGGACAGGGGCAGAGAGAGAGAGAGATATGGAGAGAGAATCTTAAGCAAGCTCCATGCTCAGCTCCGGCTTCTGGGGGCTCCAGGCATCCCCGGGCCAGTGGCTGCACCCTTCCGGTCCCTGCCTCTGTCTTCACGTGGCCTCTCTTCCCTGTGCCCCTTTTTCTGTGTTATGACACCCGCCACTGGGTTGAGGGCCCAGGCCGGTAACCCAGAAAAATCTCGTCCCAAGATCCTTCCGTCTGCAAAGAGACTCCCCAGCTAAGGTCACCCTCTTCGCTCCCGGCGGCTAAGAGCGGGCTGGACCTTTCGGGTGCGCGTGGCCCGAGGGGCGGGAAGAGGACTGGAATTGTGCCACTGGAAAGGGCCTGCCCAAGGGCACGGTCGCCTCGTCCGGGGGCAGTGTGGACGCCCGCATGGGCACAGCCAGACTCCTGGGAACCACCGCAGCTCAGTGGACTTTAGGAAGGACTGGGGGCCTGGAGGGTCGCCCACCACCCATGACCGGCAGGGCTGTGGCGGGGCGGGCGCGGGGAGAGGCCCGAGGCGGGCTGGGGGTTGGTGGGGGTCGCCTCCTTCCCCGTCTGCTGTCCGGCCCTGTGGCCCTCGGGTGGAGTGACCGCCGCCCAGGCGAAGCCTGGATCCGACCCCAGCCCTGGAGGAGGAGTCCGGGAGTGGGGCGCAGCCGGGCTCCGACCAGAGCAGGCCGGCGGGAGCGTGCTCTCCCCGGGAGGCCTGGGACACAGGGCTCTGTGATCGTGCCCCTCCATCGGAGCTGGGGAGCCTCAGTTGGCCCACGTTTCCTTTCCTTATGGGATCCGAGGGCTCCCGGCTGGCGGGGGGAGGGGGGCCCAGGACCTGCTCTGATGGGGGCTGGGTGGTGGGTGGAGGCTGGGGTAGGCGGTAGCGCAGGGAGGCCATGAGGTCTGGGGCGGCCGACGCTGGGATGGCTTTACCACGGCCCCTTAGAAGCCAGGTAGCCCCCTCCCCAGGGCCTCAGGTTCCCTCCCCACGCAGGAATAGGGATAAAAACCCGCCTCCGGGGCACAGGTTTTAAGAATTACAAGTGGTAACCTAAGAAGCGGCTCTGACACACGGGTGAGTGGGCCCTGTCATCCTCCCTGCTGCCCGGCTGGGGAGACGGAAGTTCAGGATAAGAATGTTCTAGCCCTGTGAAAGGGCAGGCAGCAGGGATTTCCCCGAGCCCAGGCAGCGGGTGGCAGCGGGAGCCGAGCCGGGAGGCGCGGCCCGAAGCGCAGCGGCGCCCCCCAGTGGCAGGTGCGCGAACAACCCAGGCCCCCGTATATATATAAAACAAATATATACATCTATAAATATAAATATATTGATAAACATAAACATCACGTTTATAATATTTAGGAATATATTTATTACATCTCCTGCATGCGGGGACTCATCCCCCGATCATCCCTGTGGGGGGGGGGGGGAGGCGGTACCGGTATTTCTCCCATTTTACAGATGGGCAAATGGAGGCGAATTCCACCGATGCCCGGTTGGCGAGGCTGGATTTCAGACGCTGAGGAAAGCTGGTGTCTCGGAGCAGCGCCGCACCCGGAGCAGAGGAGGAACCGGAAGAAAGGGGTTGGGCTTTATTGCTGCCGAGCCCGTACCGAGTGTGCTCAGGGCTGGGGAGCCCCGGCCTCGCCCTCCAGCGCCGCTGTCCCCTTGGGCGGCGGGCATTCGGGCCAGGGGGAGGCAGGGGCCAAGCCGGCCAGAGGGCCGCCCTGGCCCTGGGGAAGGAGCCCGGGCCGGCATTTCTGCTCCATGGAGGCAGGAGAGGAGGAAGCTCTCCCAGGCTGGGCAGGAAAAGGGGGGCCGGGGGAGGGAAAGCCCACCCAAAGGGGCGCTGGGGCCAGAAGGGGCCACGGCCCTGGGGAGGCGGGTTCTGGAGGACCAGAGCTGAGGCCCCCCCCTGGAGAAAGGAAGGGGGCAGAGCGAATGGCAGAGACCCCTCTACAGCCTCCGCCAGGGGTCATGAGCCCTACACCTCCCCCCTCCCCCCCAGGGACAGCAGGTGGCACGGAGCAGAGCTGAGTCCCGCCCTCCACCTCCCGGGTGGCCTCAGC
The DNA here is from genome assembly GCA_030068075.1 of Paguma larvata. Classification (NCBI taxonomy): domain Eukaryota; kingdom Metazoa; phylum Chordata; class Mammalia; order Carnivora; family Viverridae; genus Paguma; species Paguma larvata. Next base: position 109,404,201 of record CM057831.1, on the reverse strand, counting down.
GGGGCGCTCCCTCTTGGACTCGAAGGCCTGCCCGCGCCCGGACAAGTCGCGGCTTCCTCAGCTACAGGCGCAGGGACACGCGGCTCCGAGGGCTCCGTTCCGTTCTGGTGACAGGGCTTTGAGCTGCGGCAAAAAACCCTCTACCCGGTCACCCTCTATGGGGAAGCCCCCGCAGGCCGTGGTCAAACCCAGCAGGGAGCTGGGGCCAGGGTGACTTCTGGCCCCTCCTCCCTCCCGAGGCCCGGGCAGGGGTGGGGCGTGGGGGGGGGGGCTTCCCAGCCAGCCACCTGCCAGCCGAGTTCTTCCACTTCCTCCCTCAACGCCTTTTCCGGAGCGTCCACGCTGGACTAGACCCTTGGTGAAGTCAAGGCATCTGCGAATATTCGGGCATTCGTGTTTTCTTCTAAACCGTCGGCTTTGAAGACCGCAGTTTCGGAGCCCCCCTCCCCCCGCGCTGCCCAGCCCGTGCTGGACTCTGTGCGAGTGGGAACTGGCCTCTGTGGCAGAGGCCACCAAGACGTGAGGGTGTGTCTGCCACTGCCGCCGCACAACCGAGCCCAAGGTGGCGCGAGGGTGTGTTCCCCCCAGTTGTCTCTGCCTCCCCAGGAGCTTACGGCACCCCCCCACCACCACCACCAGCCGCGTCTGGGGCCTGCCTGCCCAGACTCACCTTTTCTCCTTCTGCATTTGGAAGCCCCGGCCGCGTCCCAGTGGATTGCAGAGCAGTCGGGAAGGCGGAGGGACTAGGAGCCGGGGGCCCTGGGTCACCAGCTCTGATCCAGGTCTCAGAGTGGGCCCCGGGGGGGGGGGTGGCGGAGGCTGACCCCTGCTGGCCCAGGCCCTCCTGCAGGGTCGCGGGTCACAGCACAAACCCCCAGTCCCTCTGCATGTCTCTGGCTTGTGGCGTCAGAGGCTCCGAGCGGGCAGGTAGAAAGGAGCCCTTCTGGCTGGGACGCAAACAGGTGCAGCCACTAGAGAGAACAGAACGCGGCTTCCTCGGAAAGTTAGAAATAGAACTACCCCGTGATCCAGTAATCCCGCTACTGGGCATTTACCCCCCAAATACAAAACCGCTAACGCAAAGGGGTACATGCACCCCGTGTTTATAGCCGTATCACTTACAATAGCCGAATTATGGAAGCAGCCCAAGTGTCCGCTGGCTGACGAATGGATAAAGAAGAGGTGGTGTGTATACACGATGGAATATTATTCAGCCGCAAAAAAAGAATGAAACCTTGCCATTTGCAACCACGTGGATGGAGCTAGAGAGTATCATGCTAGGCGAAATAAGTCAGAGGAAGGCAAATACGCTATGATTTCATTCGTACGTGGACTTGAAGACACAAAACAGATGAACAAAGAAAAAGAGGCGAACCAAGAAACAGACTCCTCATTACACAGAATAAACTGGTGGTCACCAGAGGGAGGTGGGTGGGGGGCGCAGGGGAAACGGGGAGGGGATTAAGAGTACATGGGGGGCGCCTGGGTGGCTCAGTCAGTTAAGCGTCAGTGTCTTGATTTCGGCTCAGGTCATGATCTCAAGGTTCACGCTGTAGGGTTCCACGCTGTCAGTGGAGCCTGCTTGGGATTCTCTCTCCCTCTCTCTCTCTGCTTCTCCCCTGCCCCTGCTCTCAAAAAATAAGTAAGTAAACTTAAAAAACCAAATACATAGAGTCCACCTATCACGATGAGCACCGAGTAATGTATGGAATTGTTGAATCACTGTATTGTATACGTGAAACTTACATAACGCTCTTATGTTAACTACACCGGAATTAAAATAAACACTTAATTACAAAATAGTGGGTGAAAAAGGAAAAGAAAAAAGAAAACGGCCCTTCTGAGCAGGCTCCACCCTTTCTCCTTTGGGGAAGGTACAGAGGGGAATTAGCCTGAGAGCCTGCGAGGGACCCAAAGCGTGGATTCTGTTTCCTGTCCCAGGGGTCAAACGGGGATTTTAAAGCCTCCAAAATGCCTCTTTTTCCAATCCTGTCTTCATTTATCTTTGATGAATAAAGAATGAGGGAGAGATTTATCACTTAAAGGACTTCCTTGGAAGAATTTGAAATGCCTTTTTTTTCTTTCTTCTGATTCTGAAAGGCATTTTGGCTCCATAATGAAAAGAAAAGTCAAACGCAGAAACACAGCCAGGAGAAGAAAGATCACTCTTAATCTCGTCAATCCGTGAGCCAGAATGGAGCGCTTCCGCTCTGTAGCGAAGGACAGAATTAATTTGCAACGGGGTAAGGGCCCTATGCTTGCAGGTTATTGTTGTTATTCTTATTTTAAAATGTATGTATTTATTTTGAGTGAGAGAGCTGGCGGAGGAGGGACAGAGAGAGAGGGAGAGTGAGAGAGAATCCCAGGCAGGCTCTGCACTGTCAGCACAGAGCCCAACACGGGGCTCAAACCCACGACCACGAGATCACGACTGGAGCCAAAATCAAGAATTAGACGCTTAACCAACTGAGCCCCCAGTCGCCCCCTGCAGATTTGGAAACACACATGAAACTGACCGAGAGCCCTCAAGTTTCCTTTTTTAAACCACCTTGGGAACAAATGACACATTTTGTTTGGATAGCGCCTTTTTTTGGATGCGTTTCCAGGTTAACAACTGTAAATCTACACATTCAGGTTTATTTGGGTGAGTTTGGCAGGCTGTGAATATTTTGCTCCAGATATCGGTAAAATTAAAAAAAAAATCAATCCCAGTAAGTGAATACTTTTCAGTGAACTTGGATGAATTTCGTTTTTCTTTTTACTTATATCGACTTGGTTCCCTTTGAACCTGAACAAGAATAGGTGAAAGGTTACACATTCCCCTTGATACTTTTGTTATAAATTAATAACAAACAGTGTTTGAAGCCACTAGAACAAATATGATCAAGGCAGCTTTCAGAGATCCTAAAAATCGAAGCTTAGGAAAGTCTATACCTTTGAAAATCTTTTTAGTTTTCATTATACCTAAACAAATGTATCGTTTCTTCTTCCATTCAATTCAATGGAGAGATTTCAGCTCCTAACAGCTACACAAACAAATATCACAATGTTTTTCTCAAAAACTCAAAAACATAACGGGGAGAATATTAATTCAGAGTTTTTCTACCTACTTTTAAAGGATTCAGGTGCTGAAAAGAACGCCAAATTTGAAACGTATTTAAGAATTTTGAGGTGTCCGGATGGCTCAGTTGGTTAAGCATCCAACTTCGGCTCAGGTCATGGTCTCACGGTTTGTGGGTTCAAGCCCCACATCGGGCTCTGTGCTGACAGCTCGGAGCCTGGAGCCTGCTTCGGATTCTATGTCTCTGTCTCTCTGCCCCTCCCCCGCTCTCTCTCTCTCTTTCTCTCAAAAATAAATAAACATTTAAAAATTTTTTAAAAATCAGCTGAAGATAATCCTTATTAAAAAAGAATTTTGAAATAAATTCTATTTGTCCTTTAAATTTGTCTTTTTCTACTGTCGAGGCCACGTTTAGTCTTTTCATAGTCTCGTCCTGGTTTGAAAACGAAGCTACTCGTAAACGAGTATTGAAAAGCCAAGAAAACAGAGACGCCTGGTAAGTGTTTGACTTTGTAATTTCAGCTCAGGTCAGGCGCTCACAGTTCACGAGTTCAAGCCCGGCAGTGCGCTCCGTGCTGACAGTTCAGAGGCTGCTTGGGATTCCCTGTCTCTGTCTCCCTTTGCCCCTTCCCCATGCTCTCTCTCTGTCTCAAAAGTAAATAAATAAACATTAAAAAAAAAAAAAAAGAAAGAGAAGGAAATCCAAGATAACATAACCAATCTCTGATCCTTTAATGTTAAAACAGTCTGGGTTCAAGACAGTATTTTAGGGACACAGGGGGAGACAATCTTTCCTAAGCTTTTTATTTTTTCTCTCCAAAACAATAGTTTGAATCAAATTGTGTTGGTTCGTGTAGCACATATAATCTTTCAAAGCCTTACACAGCTATTTAAAGTATGAAATTAAGAGTCATGCTGTTCTGTATACGACTTCGTGTCCATGAATTTTATCCTATAATTGGCCTCTTTCCTGACCATAGTTCTTTTCCCACGGTGAAAAATATATAGCTTAATTCGTTTCCTTTCAGTAGATGAGGTTTATGTTAAAAAACATTATTTGATGTATGTAATCATGAAAAAACCACTCCCTCATTTGGGACATGGTTGTAATAGAATGTTAAGTTTTAGTACTCAGTAGAAAGAAGGATATGAAATTGTGCGTGTATTATCATTTTTACCTGAAAATTCAAAGAAAATAACGTAACAAAATGAGCAAAAATTAATTGGTGGGCAGAGTGGATTTATTTGCTTGCTTGTTTTGCCCGTCTTTTCCTACATCCCAAATGTTTTGTGATTTTATCTGGTGATGAAAAAAAAAAACCCCTAGAAATGAAAAGATATTTCAAGAACAAACTGCTTTCATCCTCCGAAAATGTGTCATGGGGCTTTTTTAAATGCTCTTAAGATCTACTTACGGTCACTGTGCAAACATGGACACTCAGAAAAAAAATCTAAAAGAGGATATTAGAAAATTACCGTAATTCCAAAATCTGGATCTAGTCGCTGTGAACATTTTGGTGGTGTACTTATATTCTTTTTAAAAGCAGAACTGATTAACGTAATTGGAACTGGAGGATATGTGGAATTTTTTTTCCCTTTGAACCTCAGGAGCAGGTTCCGTGACCTCACTAATTACATTATCTCTGGCGGCCACTGGAGCCGGCTCGGTGCAGGTGCGGATGGTGCTGCGGCGAACACCAGTGCGCGTCCTGGAGGCGAAGCGACAGGGTCTCGGGCACAGACACCCCCTTCTCCGCACTGCCTGACTAGTGAGTTCCGCCCTCGAGCCCTTGGCGCATTGCTTATCCATTTCAGTAAGTTCTTTATAAACAAGAAACGTGCGCCCCTTAGGGATGCTATTCATGAAAAACACATCTCCAGATTGTTCCTTAGCTTTTAATGTGACCGCCACTTTGGGCATGCGCGAATCTGCAGTCTCACGTAGTAAAATGCACTGGTTTTCCGTTTATGAGTTCCTCCGCGGCTCTTGCGTAGAGACTGCAAGTCCACGCTCACCGGGACGTGCGTCCCACCCAGAACGTGAAGTCTCTTTCTTGGCAAACGACCTGCTGGACCTCGCCGGCCACGCCCCTGCCGGCCCCGCCCCCGCGGCCGGCGCGCATGCGTGCTGGCCCCCGGGGCGCCGGCTGGGCCCTCCCGCGTGCCGTCCTTACCCGGCCTGCCCCGCGCCGCCGCCCCCGGAAGTGGCCTCGCCTCCGCTGCTGCGGCGTGTGGGCGCCTGAGCTTCGCGGGTGGCGGCGGCCGCGCTAGGGGCAGGGCGGGGCGGGCCGGGCGTCGCCATGGCCGGGAGTCAGGACATGTTCGACGCCATCGTGATGGCGGACGAGAGGTGGGTGGCGGCGCCGGGCCAGCGCCGGTTCTCGGCCGCGGAGGCCGCGCGGGCGTCGGGGGAGCGCGCTGGGGCCGCGATGCTGTGGCTGCCGGTTGACGGCTCGGCCGCGCGCCACGCGCCCAGCTGCTCCCCCAGGCCCGCCTCCCGCTCCGGGGCGGCCCCGAGCATCTGCTCGGCCTGCAGGCCGCCTTCCTCCGGGGACGCCCCGTACTTGGGTGGGACGGGCCTTTGCCATCTGGGCGCTGCCCCCTTTCCTTGTTCCGCGGTGGTGGGACATACGGCAGCATTCATGGGCATGCTGATAAATGTGTCAGACGTCATCCCTCCCCGCCTCCCCCGGGGCCCCTGGGGAGTGCCGAGGGCTGCGACGGCGGGGACCTGTGCGGCTTTGTGGCCGGCCCACTGGAGACATCGGTAGACCTCAGTCCTGAAAGAGCGGCCGTTTAACAAGCAGCCGCTGACATTTATTTAGAGCTTCCTGCGACCCCAACGCTGAGCTAAGTGTTGTATCCGCGGTAACTGTTTGAACCCTCCTTGAGAGTCCGCTCCCGTCGCGCCCCCGCGTCTGCAGACGAGGAGGCGAGAGCCCTCCCCAGGGTCGCTCGGCCAGTAGGTGGGAGCTGTGTCCCGCCGCCTCGGGGGCTCCACCAGCTTATTTCATTTTTGGCGATGGCAGGTTAGGATGGTGACAGTGCCGCTGTCAGCCCTCAAAGTCCAGCCTCGACCGTGTTCCAGGCACCACTTCCGCCGCGTATTTCGTGGTGGTCTGATGGCATTTCTGTCGCCCAGTGTGCTGGGTGGTGGCGGAAGGCCCCGTGGATGTTTTCGTGTGTTCCCAAGCAGCTGACCTAGTAGTGGGGTTTACAGACCCGCAGAGCTGACCTGGCCGTAGACTAGAGTCACCTCGGAGGTTTCCAGAAAAGTAGATTCCTGGGCCTTCCTCCAGACTTACCCACAACAGGGGGCGAGGCTCTTGAATCTGTATCTTTAAAAATTTCCTCTGGGGGGCGCCTGGGTGGCTCAGTCGGACTTCGGGCTCTTGAGTTGGATGGAGCCTGGAGTGGGGTCTGTGCTGACAGGTGCCTGCTTGGGATTCTGTCTCTCTCTCTCTGCCCCTCCCCCACTCACACTCTGCCTCTCTCTCAAAAAAAAAAAAAATTAAAAAAATTTTTTCCTCTATGTTTCGGGTATCTTACCAGGTTTGGAATCACAAATTTACCCACTCCCTCCCCCCCATGTAGAAGAGGGAAATTGGGGTTCCAGAGGGGTGGGAGAGTGAGGAAGGGGTAGAGTTGGATTGGAACCTAAGTTCTCTTTTTGAAAATTTTGTAAACAGTTGTTCTTTCCTTTTTTCTTTCTTTTTTTAAGTTTATTTATTTTGAGAGAGAGAGAGTGAGCAGGGGAAGGGCAGAGAGAGAGGGAGGGAGGGAGAGAAACTCTCAAGCAGGCTCTACGCTGTCAGTGCGAAGCCCAGCTCAGGGCTCGAACTCGAGAACCGTGAGTCACAACCTGGGCCGAAATCAAGAGTCGGATGGTTAACCGCCTGAGCCGCCCAGACGCCCCGGGACCCTACCTGACTGAAATCCGATCTTGCCTCTCCTATCCTGTGTCACAATGTCTTGCTGAGTCTGGGTGATAACGTGGGAGGGAAGAATTTTTCCAGGACAGACCCTCTCTCTCCCGTTTCTCTGATCAAGCTCTCTTCTCCGTCACAGGTTTCACGGGGAAGGTTATCAGGAAGGCTACGAAGAAGGCAGCAGTTTGGGCGTGATTGAAGGAAGACAGTACGGCGCAGCACATGGAGCCAGAATTGGATCCGAGGTGAGTGGGAACCCCCGACCTAGGTGAAGCCTTGTCGTTCAGGTTCTGATTTGCCCTGCCGGTCAGTACGGCGGAGCCAGAACCCCAGGCCTCTGTGAACGGCGGTGGGCCGGACAGCGTTGGCGGAGAGGTGTTCTCGGCACAGAAGGGCAGGGCGGCTCGCCGGACCAGGGCGCCCTTGGCAGATGCCGCGGGGTTTACGGGTTGCGGTTTTGCAGCCACCCCGCGCCAGGCAGGGCTCTTGCTGCCGTCTTTCCAGCGGCGTCTGCTCACTCGTGTCTCCGTGCCACACATTCTTGGAGTGTTTCAAAGCTTTCCGTTAACTTTTTAAAAAAATTTTTAATGTTGTTTATTTGTTTAGAGAGAGACCACGTGGGTGGGTGGGGGAGGGGCGGAGAGCGGGAGGGCGAGAATCCCAGGCAGGCTCCGCGCCGTCAGCGGGACTCCAACTTGCAAAGCCGAGATCACGACCCGAGCCGAGATCAAGAGTCGGACGCTTAGCCGACCGAGCCTCCCGGGCGCCCCTCCCGCCTTTTCGTTGTGACCGTTTCTGGTGTGTGTGTGGGGGTCTGTGGCCTGTGCTCGTGACTTGCGGAGCGCTCAGATGCTGCTTAGCAGTTTTTAGCAGCAAAGTGTTTTTACTTAAGGTAAGTACGTTGTTTTTTTAAGACAAAACGCGACCGCGCACGTAACACGGTGCCGGTGCCCTAAGCAGAACTTTCGAGCGCACTGGGAAGCCACGCCTCCGTCTGCTGCCTCGGTCGAGGCGCGCCTGCGTGAAGAGGATGGAACCGTGCCGTCTGGGGGCGAGGAAACAAGTCGTCCTCGGGCCCCACCGTTTCCGCCCGAGGCTCCCAGCCCCGCCCTGTGCCGTCAGCCAGCCGAGCCCTGACCCCTCGGCCTGTGACGACATATGTCCGCTCCCCTCGAGAGTCCGCGGGGTCCGTGCTTTTCCTTCCCTCCCGGCCCGCGCGCCCGATGACCGGCTCTGCGTGGCAAAGCCGGTGGCGGTCGTGGCCGCATCGGATGTCCGTTGCGGGAAAGCGAATCGCCACAAGCGGCGCGGGCGGCGGACGACACATGCCTGGCACGTCACGCGCATTCCGAGGCCAGGGGTCCGGGAGCAGTGGGACCGGGCCCTTCTTGCTCGGCCGCGTGGCGCTGGAGTCAGGGTCAGCCAGGCCGGCGACCACGTGAAGGCCCCACCGGGGGAGGAGCGCCGCCTCCAGGACGGCTGGCTCACGCGGCTGTGCCGGCCACGCGGACCGCTGCTCAGTGTCCTTGTGACACGCGAGCGATCCGAGACAGCGAGGCAGAAGCGGCACTGTCCCTTACTCGGGCCAGCGTGCTGCGGTTAGAGGGGACCACGGGGACGCGCCTTCCAGGGGGTGGGGCCCGTGGCCTGCTTGCGAGGCTGCCACCCCACCGGTGGCTCGGCCTCTTGACTTGGGCCGCGTGAGGCCCGGCAGGTGCTTCCAGAACCGCAGCGCGGGCAGCGCCACTGCCCCCCGGGCCCACCTTTAGCTTGAGAGCTTGGAGATCAGGTGGAGTGTGGCCGGTCGCTTAGCAACGTCACTCTTACCCGTTCTGTCCGCTCACAGGTCGGGTGCTATCTGGGCTTCGCTCTCGCCTGGAGGGGTCTCCTGCACGGCCGGGCCGCCGAGAAGGACAGGTGAGGTTGCGGACTTCCCTCTTTCTCCGAAGTGGAGACTCGAGCGTCCTCACGGCGCTCACGGGTCGCAGCAGGTGGAGGGCGGGCCTCGGCTTTGGTTCCGAAGAGCGCTCGGGCGCTCGGCCTTCTCCCGGGGCTCCCGGCGCCGTGCCGGCAGGGGGGTGGTCAGATCCCGGGTATCTTCTTGCTCGTCTTTCCCCTGAGCTTCTAGTCAGCGCCGTACAGCAGCCGGTGTCACCGGGGCTCCGGAATGGTCCCGTGTTGTTAGTTGTTTTTTTTTTTAATATTTATTTATTTTTGAGAGACATAGAGGCACAGCGTGAACAGGGAAGGGCGGAGCGAGAGGGAGACACAGAATCGGAAGCAGGCTCCAGGCTCCAAGCCATCAACACAGAGCCTGACGTGGGGCTCGAACTCACAGACCGTGAGATCATGACCTGAGCTGAAGTCAGACTCTCAACCGACTGAGCCACCCAGGCGCCCCCCGTGTTGTTAGTTTTTTAACGCGGCCAGCCGGGCGTGCTCGGGTGAGGCGTCGGGTGTGTCGGACGCACCAGACGTGCTCGGAGGCAGCTCGTTAACGTTAGCCGTTCTCTGTGTCGTTCCTCCTCTGTTTAAACTCCCCCCGCAGCGTGCTGCCTGCTGACGCCCCGCGGCCCCGAGTGCGTCTGTCTTCGGGCTGAGGCCGGAAACGAGCCCTGAGGCACGAGGCACACGCGGTCTGGCCCTCCTCCCGCGTGGGACCCTGCGTCGCGCCGTTGTCTGGCGGCTTCGCCTGCCCTGGGGGCGCCCGAGGACGGTGCATAACCGAGCAGGGAAGGTGGCATTCCCCTGTCTGAGTGACTTGTGGTCTTACTTGAAATACTTTGAGTTTCTAGAATCTGGGCCGTCTCCATATTGGAAGGTGAGGAGGGGATGCTGGTGGCGGGCGGCGGGGGATGCTGAGACGGCCCCCCTGCCTCGGCCGGGTCCCCGTGCGCACCCGCGAGTGGACCCGTGAGTGAGCCCGGGGCACCTGGCGGGGCGTGGGCCTCTGAGGACCGCGGAAGCCGTCGGGGGAGCGGTCGGCGACTTGTGGCGCCCCGGGCGGCGGTCCCAGCTGAGCCTGGCTCTCGTCTGGTTCCGAGAGGACAGGACGGGGAGGGGCGGTTCTTGGAGCTCTCCATCAGCGCCCCCTTCTCCCCAGCTCCGACGCCTGCCGGCTCCCGGAGGAGAGCCTCGCTGTGCGGAGGGGTCCCACCCCCAGGGGGCTGCGAACCCCGCCCCCGAGTGGGGGCTCCCTAAACCTTTCCTTTTTGTTTTCTTAAAGTTTACTTATTTATTTTGGGAGACAGAGATTGAGCCTGTGCGTGGAGGGGAGGGGCAGAGAGAGAGGGAGAGAGGGAGAGTCCCAAGCAGGCTCCGCACTGTCAGCACAGAGCCCGGCGTGGGCTCGAACTCGTGGACTGCCGGTTCATGACCTGAGCTGGAGTTGAGAGTGGGACGCTCGACCTGCCGAGCCCCCAATTCCTTAAAGCCGTGTGCACAGCCATCTCAGAGGAAGGCCCGCACTCCCCGCCCTCTGCACCCGCGCCTCCCGAGAGGCTCTCCGAAACTCAGCCTCCAAGCCTTTCTCACCCAGCCGTGGTTCCTAGGTTTTTGCATTAAAAAAATTTTTTAGCATTTTTTTTTTTGAGAGAGATAGATACAGCGTGAGCAGGGGAGGGGCAGAGAGAGAGGGAGACACAGAATCCGAAGCAGGCTCCAGGCTCTGAGCTGTCAGCACGAGGCTGACACAGGGCTCGAACTTACAAACTGGGAGATCAGACCTGAGCCAAAGTTGGACACTTAACCGACTGAGCCACCCAGGTGCCCCAAAGGAGAATGTCTTTTTTTTTTTTAACATTTATTTATTTTTGAGACATAGAGGCAGAGCATGAGCAGGAGAAGGGCAGAGAGAGAGGGAGACACAGAATCTGAAGCAGGCTCCAGGCTCCGAGCCATCAGCACAGAGCCCGACGCGGGGCTCGAACTCACAGACCGCGAGATCATGACCTGAGCTGAAGTCAGATGCTGAACTGACTGAGCCCCCCAGGCGCCCCCCTTCTAGGGTTTTGTGTCGTTTGTGTTCTCAGAGAGGGAGCCGCCGTTGCTCGGGTAAACGGACGTACCGCAGGCGGACCGCCTCACGCAGCTGGGAACTGCAGTTGCGGCGGACGACCTGGGCGGGGGTTGCTGTCATTGCTGTTGCTTCGTCCTAAGAATCCGCGTTTATCAGATTCCTAGCGCTCCTGACGCCCAGGTGGCCCAGCGCCGTCTCGGGGAGGGTGCTGATCGGGACCACATGTGCTCGCGTGTGAACGGTCCCCCCCATCCCCCCCGCCTCGGGGGGTGAGCCCCGGCCTCCAGGGTCTGGTGCAAGCGGGGAGGCTTAACTCTTGCTGAGCTCCGCGCTCTTAACTCCAGACCGGGTCCCGAGCTTTACAGAGATCACGTGTCCTCTAGAGAGCCCGCGAGGTGGCCGGTAGGGCCGCGTGTTCCGGATGAGGCCGCCGGGGCTGGGGGACGTCCCCCGGCCTAGAGCTTGGAGCCACCTCACCTCCCAGCCGAGCTTTGTCTCCCGGGGAGAGGGGACCCAACCCACCCAGACCCTGATTCCCGCCCTTTGGAGGAAGGGGCTTGCCGCCTTCCCTGCCGCCCGACTCGCCCAGGCTGTGAGCGTGAGCGCGTCTAGGTCCCGGATCAGCCCAGGCCCCAGAGCAGGCCGGCTCGTGCCCCAGCACTCTCTTCTTGTCTGGTTTGGTCTCTCCCCGTGTCCATGACCTAGAGAAGCCGCGGTTGCCGGGCCCGTGGTGGGCACTTGCTCCCTGGCCGGGAGACCCGTCTCCCCGTAAGCGCCGGACGCCCGATGGTGAGCTCGGCGTGTGGGCGAGCAGAATAAACAGAAAATTAGTCATCCGGCTTCCGCACGCAGGCTTGCTCCGCACGCCCAGTGCCGTCAAGTAAGCGATCGGCAGAGCCGTCCCGCCGGCGGAGCCCGGTACGTACGAGGACATGACCGTCTTTGTTTCTGTGCCTTACAGCAGAAAGATGAAGGCCGTAGAATCGTTGATCGGAGTGATTCAGAAGTTCCCTTATGATGACCCGACTTACGATAAACTTCACGAAGACTTAGACAGAATTAGAGGGAAATTTAAACAGGTTTGTCCCCTGCACGTCTGTCTTGGACCCGGGAGTGCGTTTCTCCGGCAGCTGGCGGGCGGGATGGGGGCTCACGGTGTGGGGGCTCCGTGCGCCCTGCGAGCGGCCGTTTCTGTGTCTCCGCGTAAGGAAACTGAAGGCGGCCTAGAGAACGGGGTTAGGACTTCTCGGGCGGGGTTGTGGAGTCGAGACGCTGCAGGTAGAAAGTTTTGTTTTAATCTGGGAGTAAAAATACGTAAGTTTTTTAAAAAATACATGCTTTTTCTCTTGTGGTTTCAGCTTTGTTCACTACTAAATGTTCAGCCGGACTTTAAAATTAGCGTGGAAGGTTCTGGACTTTCATTTTGAGGATGACAGATGAACAAAGACGAAACATCCACGAACAGATGTCCGAATGTTAAGTGTTTACAAATGTGATTCAAGGCAAAACAATGATGGAGTATTCATTGTTCTGTGGGGAGGGGTCCAGTCCGGCCGGTGAAAGGGCTTCCTTCTCCCTGGGGGCCGCCCGGGTCGCCTCGGTGCCCCCGGGGGCCCCTCCTCACAGGGCCGGCCTTTGTCGGGCTCTGTCTGCTCCGAGGTCCAAGCGGGTCCCCGCCTGCCTTGCAGCCCCCTCCAGCGGGCAGGCCCGGCCGCCTCTAGACGGGGGGTGGCCCTGGCTACGATTCCCCCGGAGCCTGGACTCAGAAGCACAGGTGTTGAACAGCCGAGAGCACCGGGGCCGGCCTGATGGGAGTTGGTGGCGATGTGCCGAGGACGGCGACGTTCACTGACCCCAAGCTGTGCCCCGCCCCACTGCCGTTCCGTGTAATCCCTCCAGTGTTCCTGCTTTACAGATGAGCAGACCTGAGACCCTCGGGGACTGCCTGGTCCAAGGGCACCGCCCGCCTGTCCCCGCCGTCTGGTGCCACCTGCTCTGGAATGTGCAGGTCGTGGCCTGTGAAGCGGGGTCGCTGCTCTCGGGCCCGGGTGCCCTCCGGGGAGTCCACCGTGGCCTGCTGACGTGGGCATCTGGCCACGGGGGTTCCCAGGGAGCCTGGACACGCTCTTCGCCCGGTGTCTCCCCAGATGGGGGTGGGGCTTTGCAGCATTAAACCTGGGTCAGGGGAAAGCTACTTGAAGCTAAGGGCTGAATGTGAGGCCACGTTGGGCACGCAGGAAGCACGGGAGCCTTACGGCGCGGGCGCTGCGTGTTTCCTGTCTCACGCAGGAGTCCGTTTCCCTCTGCCCGGATCTGGCGGGTATCTGTATGCGCGGGGAGGTCCCGATTGCCGGAGCGGCGACGGGACGTCAGTGGTTCCTGGGCCTCCCTCGGCCTGTGCGTTGGTGGGGGGGTGGTGGGTTGCTGGCAGGTCCCGCCTGCCCCGTCCACGGCCGCGCGGCCGAAAGTAACGCACGAGATTACTGAGGGGTGACCGTGAGTCGTTCCAGCGTTTCAGTACATTCCCGCGTGCTGTGGTGATGGCCTCTGTGCCCCCCGGGCCGGTGGTCCCAAGAGCCTGCCGGGAGGTGGAGGCCGGTGTCCCCGGAGGAGCTGCGTGCTGGGCCCGCTCTTTTCCCTCTCGTCCGGTTGCCCTGGAGAGTGTGCCACGAAGAGAGAAGCGGCTTCAGCTGGTGAAGACGGACACTCGGGCTCGAGTCCACCACGCTGTCGTGGGCGGGCGCGTCCCCGTGCATGTCCCTCGTCTCGGCCCCAGCCGGGTTCCAGGGTACTACTGCGCTGGTGCGCCGCCTCCCGCGGGGCCCTCTCTCGGCTGGATCCTGTGGCCGCAGACCCCGGTCGTGGGCGCCCCTCGCCGGCGGGCTGGGGGCCGTGGTGGTTTTCCCTGGTGGGCCGCTGTCTCCCGAGGGCTCTGTTTGGTCACGTGTCACTTTCACAAGTGGAGAGGAGAATAAACAGACCGTGAAGCAGCAGGCTGTCTGGTGCCGTTCATGATGCGACGTCGGCACGTCAATTACGTCACGGCGTCTGGGGTCTGGGGACGCAGGCGGGCGGGCGTGCAGTCGGCCCGGGCACGGCTTCCTCTTGAGTTTCCGGCCACGCGTCACTTCGACACACATAGATGCGGTTCTTGCGAGAGACGGTGCCCCGCTGGCCCGGGCCCGGCCACCTCTCAGCAGTCGGCCTGATCCCTCCTGCCCCAGACTCCCCCCGGGTCCCCCTCCGGGTCAGCCTCTCGCGCTGCGGGGGTCGGCGTGAGCCGCAGGTCGCCTCTTCTCTCCCTTCTCAGTCTCGGGAGGTCGAGCCGCCTCACCCGTCTCCTTCCGAGGCTCGGGGCCCCGGGCTCCCCCCGCGCCTGCCCAGCTCCTTCCCAGACGGCTAGCCCCCGTGTCTAGGAGCCCTCGGCCGCCTCGGACAGACTTCGACTACGGCACAAACCCAGGCCGCCTGCCTGGCTCCCTGCGGCTGAGGAGATGGGAGTGGAAGTCTCCTGGGGGCTTCTGGAAAAGGTTAGGCCGCTCCAGAGAGAGCGTATCTCTTTTGGCAGTTGCCCGTGGAACTGCTGGTCCCGTGCACATGACCCCTGGAGTCGCTGCCGATTTGACTCGGCGGTGGACAAAACCACCCCCGGCACGGCCTGGCAGAGCCGCGAGGACCTGGCCCCGGTGACGCCGAGCCGCTGCCAGCCAGCCCCTGAGCTGCTTCGCGTGTGGGCTTCACGTTACAGGAGCTGACGAGCGTCCCAGAGTTCAAGGGCGCTGGGGTCAGGGTTCCGTTCTGCCTGCGCGCCTCCATCCGTCCGATCCTGTCCCGGGCACCTAGTTCTCTCGGACGTGAACCTTTGTCCGCGTCGGCCTCAAGTTCGGGAGCTGTCCGGCTCAGGTTCTGCTCACTTCTGGTGGGTTCAGTGTCCCCCCAGGGCTTTGGCCTGCTCCCCACTTCTGTTGGCACCCCCGGCGCGTATCATGCCGCTGTCAGTCCGCTTGGGCCACCGTAACGGACACCGAGGACCAAGGCTCCCCAACAGACATGTACCGTCCCCCCCCATCCTGGAGGCCGGAGCCCGAGAGGGCCAGGCGGGGGCGGGGTCGGGCCTCCTGAGGCCTCTCTCGTGTGTGGACGGTGTCCTCTCCTGTGGCCTCACGGGGCCGTCCCTCCGCGCATGTCTGTGTCCTGATCCCTCTATTACAAGGTCCCCAGTCACACGGGATCAGGGCACGTCACCGTAATCACCTCCGTGAAGACCCGTCTCCAGATACAGACCCCGTGAGGTGCCGGGGGGCAGGGCGTCCACGTCGGAAATGCGGGGGACACCGTTCAGCCCACACAGCGGCCGCCCCGTGTGGCTGCTGGGAAGACCGCTGACCTGGGACCTGGGAGAGAGAAGGCGTCTCACCTGGAGCTGCTTCATCGGATTCTGGAACGCGAGTAATCGGGTCCTAGGGCGATGTCTGCGTACCGGCCACGCCGTCCTGAGAGAGGGCGCTTTTACCTCTTACTCTGTCCTATTCACCTCGCTTTTTCTCTCCCCAGGGGTGAGAAACGAATTTGGAGACCCTCAGGGAGCCTGTCAGTGGGGTGGGGGTGTTCAGTATAAGGGAACGGGAAGGTGGGCAGGGAAGGCTTCCTGGAGGAGGTGCCCTTCATCCCACTGCTTTGTGAGTTTTCATTGGACCTCAGCACCACAGAGAATCTCTCTCCCGTGGGTCGGCGAACAGCAACGTAATATGGGGACAAGCAGAAACTAATGACCCCGTGGGTCGTCCCGTCCCGCCTCAGTCCCAGTCCTGAATGAGCGAAGTGGGTGGCTGGTGAGCGAGGGGGGGGGGAGCGGGCGCGGTGTTCATTCACGTGCCGGGTCGCAGTCCCGCAGCCGAGGCCCTGCCACGGGAGCGTCAGCGGCTCGTCCGAGGTGACTAAGTGGCCGCGTTGGGGCTTCGCAGATTCGTCCTCCGAATAGGAAGTTCCCTCCTGACTCTTTCAGGGGCTTGTAACTCTCTTCTTGTGGCTGAGGAGCCGCCCCGCCCCGGTGCTCGCCCGGCTGTCCCTCGGGGACCCCTGTGGAGACCGCACCTCGGCCTCCTCTCTTCGGGGCCCTCCCTGTAGCAGGTGAGCGGGCCCGTGGCCGGGCTCGGGGTCTGTCTTGGGTGATGCCCGCAGGTGACCTTGTTTGCGCTGCTCCGCAGCGACGCGCACGGGCGCCTGGGGGCGCTGGCGAGCCGAGGGCTCGGTTACAGCTTGGCTCCGTCCTTCCCACCAGGAGTCACCGGCGTGTGCTGTAGCAGCGGGGGAGTGCGCCCGGAACGGCGGGGTTCTCCCCGAACCTGACCCCCGGTTTGCGAGCTCCGACTCGCCTGTCGTGGGTTGAATTGTGCCCCCCCCCAAAGAAAAAGGCCGGCCTGCAGTGCTCGCCCCGGGCACCTGTGAACGCGGCCCGACTTGGCAATAGGGTCTTTGCAGATGTGATTCAGGCGTGAGTGGGGACGGGTCGTTCCCGAGGGCAGCGTGACGGTCCTCACGAGGAGAGGGGATGCCGCGTGCAGGCAGGCAGGCAGGGCTGATCCCGGAGCGACGCGGCTGTGAGCCAAGGGCGGCCCGGGGTGGCGGGGAGAGCACGGGCCCGCCCCCGCCGTGCGTCCAGGCCCCCGCGGCTCAGCCACCGCGTTTGCACCCGTGACACGTTAGGTCCAGAAAAGGTAGAAGACAGACGGACGCTGCTGGGGTGAAGAATCTCTGAAAACCAAATGACAGGAAGCCGTCTCACACTGACGTGAACAGTACGGGACGGGGATTGTTTCCTGGGACGAGAGGGGCCTCACTCGCTTCAGGAGAGGCTCGCGGCTGCAGCAGCTCGGCCAGAGAGCTGCCGCCGCCTCTGCGCTTTCCCCCAAGGCTGGCCTCCAGCTCAGACTCCCCTCTCCGCACCCCCCCCCCAGGCCCACAGCATCCCTGCAGGGTGGCGGAAGAACCACCTCTGGTCCCCGGAGGGAGTCCCGGGGAGGACAGGGGAGGGCTCCCTTTTCCAGAAGGCCTGGGAAACTTCTCTCCCCGTCTCCTTGGCGCTGTGAGGTTTCGCGCTCACCCTCGGGCCCGCCACCCTTCAGCAGCAGCACCGCTGGGGGGCAGGCGTGCCGTTGGGTTGCAGCTCGTCGGAGCCCGTCCGGAGCCGGGGCCAGGGCCGTTCTCGTCCAGGCCGCGGAGCAGAAGGAGCGGCACGGGGGGGGGGGGGGGGGGAGTTGGCGCTGGCGCGAGGAACGGCAGGTGTCCCCTTTGTGGCTCAAAGACGGAGGCACGCGCGGCCTGGCCGCTGCGACCCAGAGCCACCGTTGGGGTTCGGGGGTCTCTCTCCACACCCGGCTGACGCATGGGGTGGCCACGGCCTCTGTTGAGCAGCGACTGTGTGTCGGGCACCACGCCGAGCACCTCACGCGCTCGGGCCACTGAGCCCGCACCTCCCGACAGCACCCCCCCGGACCGAGGTTACCGGGCCCCGGCGCTGGGCTGGGCCAGACGGCGGAGGCCGCCCTGCCTTCGGCCGAGCTTCCGCGCTCCCCGACACGAGTATCCCCGTTTTCAGATGAGACAGCTGAAGCTCGGGGGGTAAGGCCGCAGAGCCTGCAGGCTGCAGAGCCGAGACCCAGCCGCTAGGTCTTTTACTGCCGAGCACGCGTGCTCACGGTGGGCACGTGTGTGCGTGCACCTGCGTTCCAAACGACCAGCGTTGGTCACCTCACGCAGCCACTGCCTGGAGAAGGGCGGCCCGGCCCGCCGGCCAGGACCCTGCCCTGACTTCCGGGACCGCGGACCGAAGCCTAGGACGTGGGTGGACGTGAGCTCGGCCCCTGGGCCTCCTGGCAAAGCTGGGCCCCAAGCGCGTGCACTGGCCGTCACATGAAGGCTTCGTGCATTTTCTTGGAGCCCATTTTCGAAGACGGGGCGCTTTCTTCTCTCCAGGCCGGCGGATGGGACTGCAGGCTGCAGACACACGATCTGGCCCCTGGCGGGCCTGGCTCGGTCAGCCCCAGGCTGTGTGACCCTGGCTCCATTCCTTCCCCCCTCTGGGCCCTGGTTTTCCTCGTCTACCACAGGAGGCCGAAAACCGCCCCCCTCGGCGCCCGTGCAGCCCACCGCCCGTTGGGGCACCGGAGGCTCGGCTGGCAGGCGGCCGCTCACTCGTCTGCCGTCATCTGTCCTGCTCCTGCCCGGTGGCGTAGGTGAGAGGGACGGAGACCTTGTGGCCGCAGAGCCTCGGCCACCGGCGCTGGCCCTTCGTGTGGAATCTGCCCGCACTGGGCCCCGGAGACGGAGAAGATGGCAGCTGTGGGAACGGAGGGCCCGCTCTCCAGGTCACTTCGAGGTTTGGGGGAGAGACTGCAAGTTGGGCTTCGCGCCTGGTCCGCAGTTCGTGCCTGGGGAGTGCGAGCTGTTGCCCTCCCGGGCTGGACGAAGGCGCGGAACCCCTGGGGGGGCGGGGGGCGGGGGGCCGGGACGAGAAGCGATCCCCCAGGTCGGACCCTTACCTCTTAAGGAGACTGTGCTGAGATCGGCCGTCTCCACCGCCCGTAGCTGAAAATTAAAAGGATTAATGGACGCGGCCTCCTTTGAGAGGCCTTGTGGGCCCGCCAGTGGTGGTGGCAAGGCCCCCGGATGTGGGCCTGCCCGCCCACCGCCTACCGGCTATTGTCCGCGGGGCCTGCAGTGTGGCCCGGGGCCGGGGCCTGTGGGAGCGGATTAAAGGCCCCGGGCCCTGACCCCCTCCGCATAAACTCCGGATCAAAGGCATTCCTGGGATGACAGAGCCCTGTGTGCCGCAGGGGCCGGGCCAGTGCGCAGAGCGTGTGCCTCACGCAGCCCGCTACCCGAACATGTGTGGGAGCCCACACCTCGAGCGGCCTGCGGTATGACCGTCGCCTCCCCCCCGCCCCCAGACACAGGGCCAGGATGTGTGGGCAGCGAGGCCTCCGGGGGGCCCCTGGCGGCACGGGCTCGGGCGGGTCCTGCGAGCCCCAGGTGTGGCCGCGGCCCCCGGGGGCCCGGCAGTGCCCACCTCCGGGGACACAGCCTGCAGTGCCTGCCCTCCAGGGCCCCTGGGGCCCCTCCTTGTGACACAGGAGTCTGCCTCCGGCACCCGTCCTCCCTCCACGGCTCACAGGCTCACAGCGCGGGCTGGGATCAGCCTGGGGGCCCGGCCCGCTGCCCTTTCCCGCCGGTTCCTCTCCCTCTTCTGAGCACCCACCGTGTGCCAGGGGTAGGGCGGCAGAGAAGGGGCAGCGAGGCGCCCTCCTGGAGGACTCCTAGCCTGGAGTGGGAGCACTCAGGGGTCTTGACTCCTGGACCTCCCAGAGCCACCTGCCTGGGGCAGGGGGGCGGCGGGGAGGACACTTCATGCCAGAGCTGGAGGCAGGAACCCGTTTGTAGTCCCTGAGGGTAGAGACTTGGGACTGAGGAGTCTGAGGCTGGGGGAACATGAGTGGGGGCGAGTTGGGGGCAGGGGGGCGTGAGTCCGGGAGAGGTGAGGTGAGGAGGGAGAGCTGGGGGAGAGTGAGGGGGAGGTGGGTGTTGGGGGGAGAGGTGGTAGAAGGGGGTGAGGAGGTGTGAGTGGGGGAGGTGGGGAGAGATGAGGGGAGGGAAGGGGTGGTTGAGGGGGTGAGGGGAGGAGAGAGGACTGAGGGAAGAAGAATGAAGGGGGGGGTGGGGTAACAGGGTGAAGGGTGAGAAGCCGGTGATGGGGGAGGGGTGGGTGAGACGGGTGAGGTGGGATGAGGGGAAGGTGAGGTGAAGAGAGAAATGGGTGAGGGGGAAGAGGGGGGTGAGGGGAGAGGCGGGTGTGGGGTGGGAGGGGTGAGTGGGAGAAGGAAGGGTGAGGAGGGGAGAGGTAGGGTGAGGGGGAAAGATGGGTGGGGGGGTAGACGGGGGTGAAGGGGGAGAGGCGGCTCAGGTCTCAGGACCTTGGACGGAGCTGGAAGGAGCTAGAAGCTCCCGATGGTCCGGGCCCAGGTGGTTGGGAGGCAGTGGGCCCAGCGAGGAGGGTCTTTCCAGCCGGGGAGAGGGGCAGCAGGGAGACTTTGGCCAGCTTCGACCTGGGACACAGGCTCGGGGCAGCGGACCTCACACAGGGGACAGGCCCTGACTGTCCCCCCACCCGCACCCCCGCCCCCGGGAGCCACGGGCCCTGCACCCGCTGCCCCGCCCTGCACGGGGGCTCGGGCTCCCCCTTCCCTCTGAACCTGCAGACCAGGCTCCCCAACTGGCCCCGATTTCCGCTGGAACTTGATGCCATGATGTTATCCCTGCTCCCCGAAACCATCCCTCTGGGCACACCTGGGTTGTGCCCGGGGCTGGGCGCCTGCGATGGGGCACACCCGGACGCTTGCAGGGCGCCGCCCCGGCTCTGCCCCCTCTCGGAGTGCGTGCTGTGCGGGCTGAGCGTCTGCCTTCCGGGCCTGGGGCTGCCGTGGGGAGGGCAGCCAGCCTGGTCCCCCCACGCCCCGCCTGCTCCCGGCCGCTCGGGCGCCTGGAGAACCAGCCGGCGGGCCTGGAGGCTCCCCGCTGGAAGGAGGGGCAGGGCTGGTATACAGCAGGAGCCTCATAAAGGCCACGGAGAACTGATCTGATAAGGGGCGATAGCCTTGGCCTGTGACCCAGTGTCCCTCCTGAGCACTCATGAACCCGACAGCCCGGGTGGGTGAGGACACGCTGGGGACCCCAGACTCCGGGAAGGGGCCCGGGCCCCACGGAGCGGACCCAAGGCCCGCCGATGGGCTCTCAGCCGGCTCCCGGGGCTGGAAACGAGGCCGGCCACGTGCATCCGGAGCCAAGGGGGACGTCACAGGTGTCCCTAGGCCTCCCAGGTCACTAGGTCCGTGTGAAAGGCCACCGGCCTGAAGCCCAAACACATGCTTTGCTCTCCTCCCTGAGCTGGGGGCGCCTCAGGACCAGGACGCGCCAAGAGCAAACAGCAGCTTGCGCCAGCGGAGGGGCGGGTTGGCGAACGCCAGCTGGTTTATGTTCCCTATCTGCAAACGGGCTGGGAGGAGCCAGTGCCCGGCGGGCTCCACCCTGGGGTCCCAGCCGCCCCTCCCACCGCACGCTCCCTCGGGGTCACCGGGGGACCTCCGGCAAGGTCAGGTTCTGGTTGTGACAACTGGGGACTGTCCTGTCATCGTTGGGAAGAGGCCAGGGACGCGGCTGAACACCGCACACTGCACGGGACGGCCCCCCCCTCCCCATGACAGAGGAGGATCCGGCCCCAAATGGGGACAGCGCCGAGGCTCGAGCCCCTGCGCCCAGCCCAGGAACCGGCAGCTTGGGCCCCCCCCGGCCCCGGCCTCCCGCCCGCCCCAGGGAACAGACAGACGCCGCACTGGGGTTTTACCAATTTTATTTCTAGACTTTTCACGTTGTTTTGTTTTCTGCTGGAAACGTGCCGGTTACACGTCTGTGCTGGAGCAAAACACACACAGACCGCAGCTGCCCACCCGCCAGACACCCTCACAGACTCGCTGGTCACAGGACAGACTCCGCTGCGCTCCCCGGACCGGCCACGGCCTTCGGCCTTCGAGCACACACGACGCGCACTCCCCCACCCACCAGGACAGACCGTCCCTCGAGGACCCCGTTGGGTTCAGACACAGAGATGCCACAGCCAGAACGGTTGAGGTAAGCGGAGGCAGTGCTGCTGCAGGGGCGGGGCGGGGCGGGTTCGGGGCCCGCCAATGGCCTGGGAGCACACAGGCTGACCCCACCGGGGCCGGGGCCGCAGATGGTTGCAAATGCTCTGAGTTGGGCCGCGTGCTGGGCAACTTGGGCACACGGCACCGTCAGCCGGCTTCACCGAGACTCGGAGTCTTTTGCAATTAGCATCGCGCTGTACTGAAGGGCGCGACACACAGAAAACACGGGCCCAGAACGACCGACTCCCCACAGCCGGAGGGCAGCCCGGCCCCACGCCGCTCCGGGCGTCCCGCGCGACGGGGCCCCGCAGCACAGCACCGCGCGGCACGTAAAGACACACTTGTTACAATAATAATAATAATAATGCAACTTTCATAGCTACACGCAAAGAACGACACGGCTGTCAAAACTACAATGGTGGTACGCCCCAGGTCAGGCGGGCAGCCCGGCATCACGGGCGCGGGGAGAAGGCGGCGGACGCGACCCGGGCCTCGGGGGTGCCGGGCTGCGCGCCCGGATGCGGCCTGGAGCCCGTCCCGCCAGGCCCGTTTGGGGAGCCCGTCCGCATGTCTGTTCGCCAGAGCAGGAGGCCGCGGGTCAGACGGGGCCTGACCGCCTGGTCTACACATGGCTAAGAGAAGCATGAGGTATCGTGAAACAGGAACCTTTTTGGAATAGAGCAGTAATCACATTAAGTCAAAATTGATCACATAAAAAAAAATCTACAAAAAAAGGCATCCTCAATACATTTTTCTATGAGAAAATTAAAACTAGAACATGGCAGTATATGACATTGTCAAACAAAACAAAACAAAAACAAAACCGATCCTCCAATAGCAGCAAAACAATGTGAAAGAGACACAGAAAAGCAGTGGGAATCTGTTTCCAAACCGGGTGCTGGGAAGTCGTGGGTAGCAGCCAATCAGGAAACGGAGCGGCAGCCTGCCCGTCGCGTGGTCCCGCCCTCAGCCCTCCGCGCACACGCGCCTCACGCCCTCGCCAAGCACCAGCCCTGTGCTCTCGCCACCTCCTGACACTCCCTACGCAGTCGTTACACAAAGGTACACGGCCAAGATGTGCAAATTGTCTATGGGTTGCTAACCTTCCTTAAAAGGAGGGGACGAGGGGACGAGTGTGTTGGGGCTGCCCTTGCTTCGAGTGCCCTAATTCTCCTCCTAAGTGGTGCCTCTCAGATTGGGTTCCCACCCTGGGAACCGAACGGCACAATCCATGCTGTGTTTCTTCTCAGGACTTTTGTTCTCTCTCCTATAAAAAAGGACCTAACGGTTATAAACTGTATGAAACCCATAACACCAAAGGCAGAAAGGTGTGTGTGTGTGTGTGTGTGTTTAAATCAAGGGGAGATTACATTACTTTATAAATCATACTGGCCTTACGAACATCTTCTGCAATAAATATTCTTTTTAGCCTTAACTATAAATTATATATTTTAGTGTTTAAAAACCTTCCTAACCCTTAAACTACACCTTCTCTAGGTAAACCTTTAAAGGCCCCTACTTTCAAACACCAGTTGGCACCAAAGGATTCCTAACCTTCCGCTACCCGACAGAGAAAGAAACGCGTCATCCTGGCAATGGAAGAATGCCCTTCTTGACCGGAAGCTCGCCCTCGAGAACAGCCCCTCTCGCTACCTCCACAGTGACATGCACTTGCCTCGCCATCCTGTCTGCACACGAGCACATGAATATTCCCAAACCATTCCATTAAGAAACTGCCCCCCCCTTCCACACACAACATAAACAGAGAGATTCGTTGAAAGTGCTTTGAAATGGAATGGTTCTAGAATATTAAAACAGGAAAAATGGTTCTAGAATCTTGAAGGGGAAAAATGGTTCTAGAATCTTGAAGAGGAAAAATGGTTCCAGAACATTAAAGAGGAAAAATGGTTCTAGAACATTCAAGAGGAAAAAAGGTTCTACAATATTTAAGAGGAAAAAATGATTCTAGAATATTCAACAGGAAAAACGGTTCTAGAATACCGAGAAGGCAAAAATGGTTCTAGAAAATTGAGAAGGGGGAAAAAAAAACCAAGGAGCCGTGGATTTCACCTGGATAGAAGCCGGCCGCAGGCCTGTGGGGTGACAAACCAGCATCTCCTAACAGGGAACTACAAAAATATGAAGATTATAAAAATAGAATATATCACGGGCTATCGTGGGTTCTCTTTACGGTAGCGCAGGCCAGGGGTCGGAGCCGGGTTCCTTGTGGCCGCCACGCCGGCCGGCGCCGGGCCACCCGCTCCGGGTCGGGCCGCAGGCGGAGGGCGGGTGAGCTCTAGGCCGCGCCACCCGAGGTTACGCCGGCCGCTGACAGATGAAGAGGTCACACGCCTACCTAGGGAATGACGTGAGCGCGCGCGCGAGTGACTAATTTATAAAGTGACTACATGCGCCAGCAAGCGAGGGGTGGGTGCCCGGAGCCGCCTTAAAGCTCGGAACAGCGCACGAACATGACTGCTACCTAAGACCCTCTTCTACTTCAATGACGGTTTGTTGGCTTTTTTCTCGTTTTTAACACGTTTTTATGCTTTTTTGTTGTGGTGGTTTTGTCTTAAACACGTAAAGAATCAAATCTAACCCTCCCCGCAGACTCGTTCCTGGTGTTAATGCCTATCCTTACGACACAGAGACACAAACACGTTCGCACGTAACCTAGTTGATTATGGGGTACGAGAGCCTCCCCCCACCCCCTCCCCCTCCCCCCAGCTCAGGGTTATGCAAATACTATTTTTTTTCTCTCCTTTTTTTTTGTTTTTTTTTTTTGTTTTTTTTTTTAAAGATAGTTTCTCGGATACTTTTTTTTTTTTCTTTTGCTTATGGCAGAGACGGAAGGGAGAGAGAGCAAAGGAGAAAAACCGACAGTAAAGAAGAAGGAAGCTTTCCCTTCTGGTGGTGACCTGTCCCGGCGAGGAGCGGGCCTGTCCAGGGAGCATCCGGGCCCGGCCCCTCCCGCGCCGCGCCCGCGCCCTCAAATGTTCACGTCCCGAACGTCGGTGGGCGTGCAGGCCAGGTCGGCCTCCTCCTCCTCCTCCTCCTCCTCCGCGGCCTTGGGGTCCAGGCCTTGCTGCTGGGCCTGGCGCAGGCTGGACTCCAGCAGGGCCTCGATCTGCTCCTGGCATGCCCGGAGACAGTCCTGGCCAGACGGGAGACAGGGAGACGCGGGGTCCTCAGAAGGGGGCCTCCGGAGGCTGATCTAAAGCACCCCAGTCGGGCGGAGCCGCTGCCCAAACCCCAGGACCCACCGGCACGGGCTCTGCTTGGTCATCAGCCCCCCCCCACCAGGCCTGAGGGGCCCACACGCCTCCCAGGCTGCGGGGACCCCACACAGGACCAAAGGCTCCAGAGGCCGTGGGGCCGCTGGCTGCGTCCCGTGCCCACCTGGTGCCTCCCTGGCCTATCCCGAGGCCCCCGGGGACCCCGGCCCCCCACCCAGCCTTCCTGTCCCCACCAGCCCCACCGCTGCCCTCAGCAAATTCATCTGACCCAGGACAGAGAGGCCCTCTGAGCCCAGCGTTCGGGACTTAACCTCTGCGTGTCAGCCCTCCCGGCAAACCCGGCCTCCCGTGATGGACGGATGTCAAAAGTGTTAGGGCGCGCGTGACCGAGAAGGAACGCTGGGTGGCCGGGGGGGGGGGGGAGGACACAGACTCTCTATCCCGCTGTCCTCACCCACTTGGCCTGGCCCAGTGCAGCCCTGCAGCCCCCCTCTGCCAGCGATCACCCCAAGTTCTCGACGCCTGCGCTCAGCTACGTTTGTCGCCGGGTAACCGGACTAGCGAATTTCAGCCTCGACGGAGTTCTCCCCGTCCGTCAGCCGAGGTCTTGTTTCAGGTCTAGTTAACGCGGTCGCTATTCAAACGAGCGGCCGTGCGGCGACCTGCTACAGCCGTCTGGGCCCAGCGCCGCGGCGTTGCTCTCCAAGGGCAGCGGCAGGGGTCACCCTGCTAGGACGCCCCCTCCCTCGGGGGGGGGCCCAGGAAGCACTGGGACCGAGGGCGGGCTTCGGGGGCCGTCTGCTCCCAACAGGATGAGGAGGAGTGCCCCCCCGCCCCCCGGGGAAGCCGGCAGTGCCGGGTGGCGGACGGCCGGGCTCCCGCCTCGCAGCCTGGCTCTCCTTCCCTGAGTCGTGCGGGGAAGTGGCGGCCACCAGAGCACACGACGGAGCCTCCAGGCACTCGAGGGTGGGCCACCAGAAGGCAGCCTGCGTCCGAGCCGTCCCCGGCCCGGGGTAAGGGCGGTCACTCGCTCCCACACGGCACACCCAGCGGGGCCGAGGGCTGACCTGCCCACCTCGCCGGCCTAATCTAGTAAAGGCCACAAACCCTTGTAATTATTTTCGTTCTTTCTTTTAAGACAAAAAAAAAAAAGGAATCGGGAAGGAGACAATGGCATTTTTAGAAAGCAAGACACTGGGGGCTCCGGCTCGGGCTGTAACAGCGGCGGGCACTCAAAAAGGGCCGTAAAACACAAGGTTGTCTCCACGGGCCGTCGCCGCATCTGGAGACCTCACGGGAGCCCCTTTAAAGCTTCCATTCATGAGCCGTCCGCATTGTCGCCCAGACAAAGCTCGCCGGGGCCACAGCTCTGCAGGCCATTAGGGCGCGGATGGGCCTGCCTTGCGGCCCCTCTCCCTGGACGGCTCGCCGGGAGGGGTTTATGGCTCCCGCCTGCTCCTGGGAGGCCGGGGCGGGGGGGGCACCAGAAACCCGAGGACCCTCCGGGCCTGCCACCAAGTACTGTGAGATGCTTCTTCCAAAGGAGCCCCCGGAGGGCGGGGCGAGGCTGGCACCCGGTCAGCCTGGGGCCAGGGCCCTGGATGACCAGGTCCCAGGCGGCCGAACACAGGGCACACCCCCCCCCACCATGTTTGGGGGCCTTGGCACGAGCCATCGAATTTGCCATCAGGGAACTGTGGCTTTGGACCCCCAGGTGCTAGAGGTTTCTAGTGCCCGGTGCAGGGCGGGCCAGCCAAGCCAGCGTAGGAGCGGCGTCACCATCACTTACCGCGTCACACTTAATCACTTTGGAGAGGAACCGAGTGAGGCACGGATAGGACAGGAAGCTGTTGGAGCTTCCCAGGTGCAAGCCTTGCACAGCGGCCACCACGCTCCCCGCTGCCACCATGGAGGGCGGGTTGGAAATGAACTTCACATCTGCAGCAGAGGGAGAGAGGCGGCGGCTGTGAGCCGGGGCGGGAGGGGGCGCTCCGCGGACCCCACCGAGCCCCACACCAGGGTCCCGCCTCTGGGCCGGGGGAGCCCGGCCCGGGCCGTGACGGCCACTTGAGAACAATGTCACAGCAGACCGAGGAACCCGCCGTCGCAGAGACAAACTGCGAAGGCCCGCGGGGAGGGGCATCGCCGCACGCCAGCCCCGGGACCTGTTGCATGTTCACGTTTTAAAAGGTGACAGACTTACGAGGGAGAAGGCGCGCTCTGGGGCCACGGGGACGGGACACCCGCCGGGCCTCCAGGGACCCACCTGCACGCTTGGAGGCGCGGACCTGTGCCGCCTCCCCCGGGCAGCCCTCCGGGCGTGTGCAGGGGGCGGTGGTCCCCGAGGCGCGGCTTTACCCGGTTACTCCACCTGCCAGTCGCCGGCACACCCTCCCCTCCGCCCCGGGCACCGCTCAGCGGCGGGGGCACCCCTGCCTTTGCTCCTAGGGTGAGCCCAGCGCTCCCCACACTTGTTCCGGAAAGGCAGGAAAGCGGGAAGGATGCCGAAGGGGCCACGCGGTGTCCGGGGGCTGCGGTTCCGTGACACCCAGCCTTGGTGGGGGCGGCCACCGAGTCCAGCATCTCGATCGGGGGGCTCGGCCCCTTCACCTCCTCTTACGAGCGTGGGGTGCCGGGCCCGGGCTGGGTGAGCTGAGCAGAGAAAAGGAGGGCCTCGTGGACCAGGGTGCGTGTCCCCGGCAGCCTAGCCCAGGCTCCGTCCTGGGGGCAGACATCCGGCTGTGCCGTCGCCAGCAAAGCAGGCTGGGGGAGAAACGAGCCTCTCCGAGGGGGGCGACAGAGAGCCCGCTGCCGGGCACCGCGGGCGCTTCAGAGAGAAATCCCTAAGGAGGCATGCCGCCTCTTTCCCTCTGCGAACGGGGGCATTTCCACCCAGTCCGTGAGCGGTAGGCGGGGGGGGGGGGGCGCGGCCACAAGTGAAAAGCTTTCCGTTGATGCGCGCCCGGGCTCGGGGGCGCCTGGCGGCTCAGGCGGTGGAGCACCGACTTGGGCTCAGGTCACCATCTCTCCCAGTTCCTGAGTTCGAGCCCCGCATCGGGCTTGCCGCCGTCAGCCCAGAGCCTGCTTGGGATCCCCTGTCCCCCTCTCTCTCCGGCCCTCCCCTGGTCACATGCTGCGCACACTCTCTCGAAGATAAACATTAAAAACAAAAAAAGTCGCTGCGGTCCCAGGAACCATTTGGCTGGGCCTCGAGACTGCGGTCGAACACGGAGTAACCGGGGAAGGCCGGCTTCTGAAGCCCACGTCCCCCCTGAAGCGTATGTGTGCGTTTGTGGTGCGGGGCTTCTGTGTGTAGATAAGGAGTGTGGGCGTGTGTGCCTGTGTGCGTGTGCACGCGGACGTGTGTGCCCGGCGGGGCTGATGCAACACTCCCACCCGGTGCCCAGTGCAAAGGGCCTGGGGCCGCTGCCAGAGCCACCGCTGGAGCCGTATGGGACTGCCGACCCTTGCTAAGAGCCCTTCGTTAGACTCGACTTCCCGTCGCTTCCAACCGCACCGGCAGTTTCTCTACCTAACCCCCTGCAATTCCCCGGAAGGCTTTAGTGCCCACGTACGTATATACGTTAACAGAAAACCCCGCCGCGGCGTGGGTGATGGTGTGTGCACGTGCAGCCACGCGGGAGCCCCGGTTTGCAGGCACCCAGAGCCCGGAGAACGGAGTCCCCCCCCCCCCCGCATGCCCCCGCACGCCAACCTGTTTCTGCGATTACATCACTCGGAAGAGAGCGGTCCCCTCGAGACCCAGGGCACGGCTGCGCCTCAGTTACGTTGCAGCCGTGCAGGCCAGGGTTTGGACCGAGACTCCTTCCGAGGAGGGACCTGGGTGAGCAGGGGACCCTCTCGGCCTCCGGCCCACCCAAGGTCTCCCTCGGGGCCCCCCCTTGGAGTTAATGCATGTGAAAAGCTGGGTCCCGGCCAGCCATCCCTCCACCTTCCCTCCAGATGGACCCAGGCTTCGGGCCGGGCTGCCCCCTGCAGGCCCCGGCAGGGGGGCGCGGTCTCGGGGGCCCCCGAGTACTCGCGGCAGCTGGCCGGGCGGCCGGCACCAAAGCCCATCCACGGCCTCTGCAGCGGGCTTGCTCGCCTCGCCGCCAGCACCCCGCGAAGGCGCCGCACCCCCGCTTCCCCGGGGTTCTGGGAGAGGGGGAACTCCGGGCTGCCCCAGCCTTCCTGGGGGGCAGGGTGTGCAAGAACCGCTCCTCGCGGGATCTCCAGGAAACTGTGCCGTTTCTCTGAACCGCTTTCAGCTCCTTAAAAGGCTGCCTGGAAGTCTCCGGAGGCCTCTCTCTCCTGAGGCGCCCCAGCCAGAGAAACGCCTCCCCGCCTGCTTGAGGGGCTGGCGCCCGGAGGCCGAGGGGGGGCTCCCTCCCCCTGCCAGGGGGCCAGGGCTGCCACCCCGCAGATGCGTCCGGGCCCACGAGGTGCCCCCCCCCAACTCCCCTTGCTTGGAAGGGCTCCGAGGAGGGGTTCACGTGCAGGAGGAGGAGGAGGGTGGGGAGGCCGGCAGAATCTTCCCGTCCCTCGCCTGACCCAGAAATCCCAGCCGCCGGAGCACCCGGGCGTCAGGAGGGTGCCAGGGGAAGTCAGACCAGGGGCTCTACTGCTCCTGGGCAGGGAGCGAAAGACGCCAACGTCCCCGCTTCGATGCCGCGTGGCCCTCAGATTGGGTGAGCCCCAGATGTGACGGCTAAGGCCTGACCCGGGGGGGACCCAGTGGGGAGCTGGCTGGGATGGGGACGTGGTCCCCAGGCAGGGTTCTCCGGGTCTCCTGGGCCCAGTCCACGTGATCAGAGGGAGAAGGAAGGAGGGTCAGGGCCGGGGGGGAGACAAGGCAACACCGTGCCCGAGTCTGCGAGTGTCTGCGCTGACTCGAAAGGCCGGCTGCGCGAGGGCAGAGTCAGGGAGGGGCCTCCGGGGACCCTCCAGAGCGCCACTGGGGGGAGGGAAGACCGGGCCCCCCCCCCTGCTGCCAACCACGGCGGCCCTGGCCCGGGCCCAGTGGCGCCCCTCCCAGGGCTCAGCTGAGCCCAGCCGGCCCGCGGCACCCCCGGCGGGGCCTCTGGCGGCCGAGCTGCGCTGCTGGCCGCCCCCGCACGAGGGCTGCTGCCGGCTGCCCAGAGCACGTGGTGCAGGCACCGCGGGCGGCGCTCCCCACCCCTGTAGGCGCCCCTGGCAGGTGGCCCAGCCCGGGAGAGGCCAGAAGGGGGCCCCTTGAGGACACGGGGAAGGGCTGGTTTGTGTATGGGGGGGGGACGGGAGTGAGGAGGTGGGCTGGACAGCCGAGGTCAGCGTCTCTCAGCACGGAGTGGCCACAGCCCGGCCAGCCACCCGCACCCGTCCCCAAGGCTCTGCGTGGCGTGGCGGCATGGCCAGCCTCCGCTGCCCGACCCCAGGAGGGCACCCCCGCCCCCTCTAGCCCCAGCGCACACCCCAAGTTCTCCGCTCAACAGACCAGGGAAAGAGGAGCGCCTTTGAGAGCAGGAGGGGCCCGGGGACCATCTCTTCAGATGGGGAAACGGAGGCACAGGGCCAGAAGCTCCCCCGGGCCGGCAGGACCCCGCCGCCCTACCTGTGGCGCAGAGGGCGACGAAGGTCTGGGCGTGCTTGCGGATGAGTTGTTGGCTCTCCTCCGCCACCGGCATTTTGGAGAGGAAGTGCTCGATGAAATCGTGCGGGGTCATTGCGGCCAGGTTCCACTTGAGCTTGTTCACCAGGAGCAGCTCCATTTGCTGTGGACGCGGGGTGACCCAGCGTAAAGACGGCTGCAGGGGCGGCCCCTGCCAACCCCCCTCCCCGACGCCGTGGGACACGGCCCAGGAGAGAAGGCATAGGGGGTGTGGGGGGTCCAGGAGGTGGGAGAGGGCATGCCATCCCAAAAGAAGTCCAAAAAGAGAAAGCGACGTGGAAAAGGCCAACTGTTCCCAGGTGGGGACAAAAAATAAAAAAGAAATAAAAGACCCACACCTGGAACGCAAGACCTTGTAACCGGTGCGGGCCGCCAGCGCCGTCGCCGCTAGAGGGCGCGCGCCGCCCATTTTTCCGCCGCGCTAGGGGCGCAGCCGAGTGGGAGGCGAGTGGGAGTCGGAGCGACGGGTGGTGGCGGGGCGCTGCAGCTGGGGGGGGGGGCGGCGGGGGTCCCGCCCGCACCTCGAAGGGCGCCCCACCGGAGTGGCCGCCTGCCCATGGGGCATAGGGTGTGTGTCGGCGGCCCGCGGGGCCTCCCGCCCTCTGCACCTCCCCCACCCCCGGGGTCCCGGGGGTCCTGGGGCGTCGGCGGGCGGTCGGGGTCCCAGGTTACCAGCAGCTCGTCAGGCCGGATGGAGTTGTCAGTGTAGATGCACAGCTTCTCGGCCGTCAGGGGGATGGTCTCCTTCATCTTGGAGGCCACGAACATGCAGGTGGCCCCCAGCAGCTGCAGGCGGCTCTTTTTCACGGGCTCCAGGGACAGGAAGCGGTCCAGGTAGTTCATGGCCAGCGGGAAGACCTCCTCCTCGCACTTCTGCTCCTCGCAGACCTGCCGGGGGCGCGGGGAGCCGTGACCGCCGCCGCCGCCACCCCGGCCCCCTCCGCGGAGACCCCGCGCCCCCCCCCCGCCCCCACTACCGGGCTCGCGCTGGGGCCGCAGGGTCGTCCCGAGCGCGCGGCGGGTCGGGGCCGGGGGCGGCAGAAGCGGCGGCTGCCGCGCCCCCTCCCCGGCGTGTCCCCAGTGCCCACCCACCCCGAAACTGAAAGGGAAAGTCCCAGCGAGGCTGGCACGGTGGGGGCGGGTGTGGGCACGGCTGGCGGCGTGCGCCGCGCGCGGGCGGCCGGCCCCGGGGACCCCGGCCCGCGTGGGGGCTTCGGGGACCTCGGGGCCAGGGCTCGCCCCCAGGGGGGTGCGGGGCGGCGGGGCGGGCCGCGGGGCCGGGCGCCGCGCTCACAGCGCCTGCGAGACACAAAGGTGGCGTCCCAGGCCGCCGCGCCGCATTTCCCCAGACGTCATCTTTTCAAAAAATATTTAAAAATATTAAAAAATTAACTGGGTACATAAAAAACCCCTGAAAATGACCCTCGGGCGGCCCTTTACCCAGGCCGGGGGTCGGGAGCTCGTTGCGGACTCCGGGGAGAGCCCCAGGAATTCAAACTCGGTGGCTCCCCCCTCCCCCCTGGGCGCGGGCGCCGTTTCCCTCTCGCAAGGGCACCACGCCGCACTTTCAAAAATTATTTTAAAATATCTGCGGGTCCCCCGGGCGCCCACTGAAGGCCTGAAAATGTGCCCCGGGCCGCCGGCTCGCTCCAGGCAGGTCCCCCAAGCCGAGACCCCTGCAGCCCGGGGTCAATCCCCAGCGTCTTGGGGGCCACGCGACCCTGCAGCTCGGCGTGCTCTCCGGCCCGGTCTGGCCGTGCGGGGCGCCCCGGGACTCGCAGCTTGAACAAAGGGGCCCCTCTTCCCGAGCGGGGTCCCCCCCAAGCTGCCCGCGCTCCGTCCCCGCGCCCCTCCCTCCGGGTCCCGGCGGCCGCGCGGCCCCTCGCGGCGGCCCCAGCGCCTCGCCGGCCGCTCCCCGCCCCCACCCTGCCCCCAATTATTAATAAACACTTTTGCTTTGCAATAAAAGAACAAAGATGGCGCATAATACTGGCACGAGCGGCCCTTGCATACGTGTCCATGGATATTAACTTAAAAATCAAACCTATGCCCCCTCCCCCTGGGGCAGGCGGCTCGCGGCCGTGGAGCCGGAGAGGAGGCGCAGCGGGGCTGGGGCGCAGGCGGGGGCCACAAAGGGCGCCCAGGCCGCCGGCCCGCACCCTCGAGCCAACTGGGGTGCCCCTGGCATTGGCTTTCTTCCCCGAAGGGACCCCTTCCCGACCGCTCCACACCCCCCCTTCCCCGCCGGGATAGGGAATCTCAATGGACCCCACCCCCACTTCCTATTCGTTCAAAAAATACCCACAATATCTATATATTGTGAAAATGCGTTCCTAGCAACACCCCGGCAAACTCCTAAGTAGGGGTGGGTGAGCAGGGAGGGAGACGAGCGGCAAAGAAATGGGGGTTTGGGCAACAAGTTGCAGGAAAGTCCTAAGAAAGCGCCCGAAGCCCCGCACCTCCAGCATCCAGGTGGCCACGATCTTGCGCATGGACGGCAGGATCTCCTTCTGCACGCACTTGAAGTAGGACACGGAGGGCGCGCAGGTCTCCTCCGCCTTGAGCATGGCCCGCAGCACCCGGTCGTTGAGGAGGTTGGCATCGGG
This sequence comes from Paguma larvata, assembly GCA_030068075.1. NCBI lineage: Eukaryota > Metazoa > Chordata > Mammalia > Carnivora > Viverridae > Paguma > Paguma larvata. The sequence goes on along the minus strand of CM057831.1, from coordinate 109,371,010 downwards.
GTACGCCCGGCGGATGGTCTCCACCTCGCAGCATAAGAGTTGGTGTGCCATGGCTGGGGCTCTGCTGGGCGGCCTGGGGGCGGCGGTGGGTCCCGGGTCGGTCCGCGCTCGGCTCTGGCTCCCGCTGCCCCGCGCTCCCTGGAGTTCGTCTGCCCCTCGCCGGAGCGCGCGGACGCTGCTGCTCGCTGCTACTGCGCCGACAGCCCTCTGGAGGCTCCAGGACTTTGCAACTTCCAACAAAACTCCCCTGTAGTCCGTGTGACGTTACTGTTGTTAAGCAGAGATCAAAGCCGGGCAGAGAATGGGAGCGGGCGGGGGGGGGGGGGCGGGCGCAGGGGGAGGGGGCGCGGGCTCCGAGCGCCGGGGAGCGGAGAGGGGCAGAGCCCAAAAGCCATCCCGGAGGCGCCGCGCCTGCCCCGCGGCGGAGTTGCCCGCGGAGTTGCCCCCGAAGCCTGGTTTTCATAGAAATGCAAATCGCCCGAGGCCGTTTTTCTCCCCGCCGGGGAAGAGGGGTGCAAGGGTGTCTGCCTTCCCTGAGTGGGTCCCCTGGGATTTGGGGAGTGGGTGGAGGTGGCGCTGTAGGGGGGACAGCTGGGGGGGGCGGGCCACACGCAGCCAGGGGAGAGCGCATGGAGAAGAGGGGGGGGCTCTGGAGCTCGGTGACACCCCGTAGACGAGCCGGGAGAATGGGCGCAGTTCCGAAAACGCCACGAGGGCACCCACGGGCGGAGAGGCGGCAGAGGAATCTTCTTTCATTTTCATTAACACGTGTAAATTTCAGGAACCTTTTAGCATTTGGGGCCGCGGAGCAGAATCCGGGACCCTGGAGGAGGCTTCATTCCCGCGCGCCAGGGGGGGTCGTTGCAAATGCCCGAAGGGGTATCCCTAAACCATAAAGGGATTTCAGCCGAGCACGAGCTCGCTCAAAAAATAAAATAAATAAAATAAATGCCCGAAAATTCCAGCAGCAGCCCAAGATGGTGGCCAGCATTTCCTTCATCCTGTCCTCCTCGCCTGGGGGGATCTGCGAGTTGTCTTCCTACCTTGGCCAGTACATCCTTTTAGGGATCCCCAATCTCCCCAGCCCCCCACCCCCGTCCCGGCAATTTAACAGCTAGAAAAACACCCTAGATGGAAGGCTGCGAAAACAGCGGTCTCTGTCCTGCCTCATTTTTTAATTAAATATAAATTAAATCGCTGGAAATATTAGTCGCGGCTCTGCCGGTGACAAGACCACCGGAAGCTTCCTAATTGGTGGTGTTGGGGGTGTGGACATCTCTGCACCTTTACAATCAACCCGGGGCTGCATTCGTGAGCCTGCGGGGGCGACGGTAGGGGCTGGCAAAAATTAGAACAATTGCAAGCTAAAGAAATGGGTGTATTGATCTGATTTTAAACAAAATCCATATATTATTCGTGGTTATACCAGAGGGAACCCAATGTTATTGCTAAACTAAGAGGCATATAAAAGAACACAGAAAAGTGATCTTTAAAAAGTTTTTAAGATTTAGTCTTCTTTGGGTGCCTTTTTTTTTTATTTTGGAAAGAAAAGGGTATTTTGCCCAGTCTTTTTACCTTTTAAAAAAAGTTTTTACACGACCTGCCCCCATTTAAGAAAACTGTTCCTTTACTTCCCTCTGAGCATAGTTGACTGTCATCGAACCGCCAGATCCTCTTAACAGTTCGGGCTCAAAGAATACGGATGAAAAAGCCCCCTCCCCTTCGCCAAGGGTGCACGCCGCAAGACAGGAACCCCCCTTGCAAGGGCTGATTCTTCCCGCTCCCCCTCCCCCGCCGGGAATTAGGGTTACGAATATTCCGGGTCCGGGAGGGTAATCGCCCCCGGCTCGCGCCTCGGGAGCGGTGGGTGGCCCGCGCACGGAGCGCCCACCGCCGTGGCCCCCTCCCCGGGCACCCACGCTCGCGTTGGCCCCGGGCACGCCGGTGCCTCGCAGCAGCAGCCGCCCGCGCACGAGGGCGGCCCGACTGCTTTTTCATTCATAAAATCCCGACCGGGCGGCTGCCCCGGTGATTTATGGGGCTGCGCGCTCTCACCGGGCCGCTCCTGCCCCGGAGGGCGAGGGGACCGAGCCCCGCGAGCGCCTCGGTCCGGCCCGGGGCGGCGGGCGACGGCGAGGGGCGGCGGGTCATAAAGAGGCTCGCCCACTCCGGCAAATCGGGCTCCGGGTCCGGGAGGGAGCTTCCCCCTAACCCGGGAGAGAGACGGAGGAAACTGGAATTAGCATGAGCCAATGGGGGCGCGCCGCTGTTACTAGGCGGACCGGGCAGATCTCGACTAGGAACTTCGTTGAGTTCCCCGCTCAGGGACGGGCGCAAAAGTGCAAGCCCGGCCGGCGAGCGTGAAGAGCCGTCCAGGAACCCGCGGGGGAGGCGCAGGAATTTGGGGCCTGGCGGGGAACGCCGGCGGCCCTGCCCCCACCCCGGGGAGCCCAGATACTCGTCCCTGGGGCTGCAGACGGGGCCGACGGCTCCGCGCCCTTGAGGGCGGCCGCTGCTAGGAGAGCCGAGGGCGCGTTTTGGTTTTGATTTTTTTTTCCCCAAAGAGAAAAGCAACTTTAAAAAAACTTTTCTGTTGCAGTTTAGTTTTGCACCTGCCTTTAAGAAACCCACCCCGAAGCAGGAACTGCGAGTTCTGGGCTCATTTAAAGTGCTCTGCGCTTATTTTTCGGTGACTATGTGGAGACAAAAGGCCAGCGGCCCAATGGGGAAGGCACTACGTTGGTTGGAAAGAAAATCCCAAAGTAACTGAAATCGCCTTCCCGCTCTCCTGGCTTCCTCGCTCACCACCCCCAGGGGAGACTGCGGCCGCGGTGGATCTTCGGCCCCGAGAGGGCGAATTCCGCGGCAGGCGCGTTTGCCACCGTCCCTGGCTGTGGGAACCTTCATTCAGGCGGGGGAAGGGAGCGCGTTCATTCAGGAACCGGCCCGCCGCGGCGCCGACCCCTGGCCGCACTGCGGCTGCGCGTCGGCCCGCGGTGGGGCTCTGGGGAGGGGGTGCAGGGCCCAGGGGAGATCTTCCCCCGGCCTCGACCTCCCGCAGCCGCCCACCCCACACGGGATCGGAGCTGGCGCACCCAGGTGGGGTCACCTGCAGCCGCATACCTGGCGGCGACTTGAAAGGACCTGGCTCCAGCTCCGCGAGTTTTCCATTGTTAAGCCCTTAAGTCGCTCTGGAAAACGCTTCCGAATGCGGGCCACGGGGCCCCCCGGGCGCGGGGGCTCCCCTTCCCCCCACCCTGGTCGCCTCGGGCGCGCCCGGAGGCCCACGTGCCTGCCGCAATAGCTCCGCCTGGGCTATGCCGTGCCGACTCGGGAGCTCCAAAGCTGCGGGGCGTGCCGGGACGAACTCCGGCTTCGGCGCCCACCTGGGGACAGTCACACGCTGGGAACGCGGGCAGCCGCACCTCCCACCGTCCCAAGCCGCGGATGTGCGTTTCCGCCCCTGATCAGTTAATTTCAGCCACACACGGACTAACCCCCTGCCCGAGCCCCGGTCGTCCGCCTGGCATGATGCGGGGACGGGACACTCCTCCCCCAGCTCTGAAGGCTGTGGGCGCGATGTGCCCGGAGTTAAAGAGCAAACCCCAACAGGTGTGTGTGTGGGGGGGGGTGGTGGCTCACAAACACCTGGCTTCCCTAGGAAGAAGGTGCAGTCTCAGGGGCGAAAGAAGAGTCTAACGCCTTGAACTTCCTCCCTCAAAACGCATCCCTGGTGTCCTGAGCTATTGTAGGAAACTCCAAAGTTCGCTAGGAATTCCCTGGACTCTTGGCTCAGGCCCCTGGCCGGTCTCTAGCCAAGTGTCGCGGAGTGGGAGCCCAGACCGAGCAGATGACCACCTCCAACCGAGGTAAAGAAATCGGTTGGGGGGGCCTGCGTGATGACCTGGGAGGCCCAGTGGTGTCGGCCTCTCCCGGGGCCAGGCAGGGCAGCGGCCTACCCGAGGCGGAGCAGAGCCCCGCCCCTGACCCGGGCGCAGAGCGCCCCTGCGGAGACTCGCGGGGAGTGGGGGGGCGCCACGGAAGCAAGCGGGGTGGCTCGCCCGAGCCGGACTTTTCCGGAGGAGGACCCGCACTGATACCCCTGTGGACTCGCGCGCGCTCCCGCCCCGTCCGGGAAGGGCTCGACGCCCCCTCATTCGCTGGGGGAGGACTTGTCACTCGCTCCCCAGCCCCGCGCTTTCCCGGAGACCGTGCTGGGGAAGGACCCCACATCCTCGCGCCTGCTTCTTTTGTGCCCTTGGAGTGCCCAAACGCGTCCCCAGCCTTCGCTTTGGCCTTGGGGGTGGGTGGAGGGATGACCGGGGTCTTTATTATGGGGCACCCCCGAGTTCTCGGGCTCCAGGCACTTGCCAGGAGGGGAGAGGGAAGGGACATTTTCTTCCAGGTGCGGAAAGCGGGGTTGCAACCCCAACGCCCTGCGCCCCTGCCCTTGGGTCCCTGGGCCTCGTGCCTTCAGGGCTGGGGGGCGGATCGCGGGTCTGGACCCTCGGGGGAGCTCTGGGCGCGCGGAGTCCGAGGAGCCCGAAGGCCCGCGCTCTATCCCCAGACCCCGCCGGGGTGCTTGCGGGAGCGGGGCGGGGGGCTCTCGACCTACTCCTGCGAGTCCTGGGCGACGCGGCGGGGGCTGGGGTGCGGTCCGCCGGGGGAGAGGTGGGAGGCGAGGGCGCGCGCCCCGGGCAGCCGGGCCTTGGCTCCGGAGCAGCCCGGGGCCGCGCCGCGCATTCCGCGCATTCCCGCCCGGCCTCGGTTCCGCCGCCACGTGGTTGCTGTGCGCGCCGCGCCTACCGTAAGGCTTGGAGAAGGCGCGCAGCCGCGGCTCGGGAGCGCGTGCAGACCTCCCAGGGAGCGGGACGCGGAGGCGAGGTCCGGCCGCCCTCCCCCACGCCTTCTCCGCGTCCACAGATCGGGTTGGTGTGTGGGTTTTTGTTGTTGTTGTTGTTGTTGTTGTCGTTGTTGCTGTAAACGTAACGAGAAGGGCTGTGCCGCTGGAGTGATGACACACTCATTTGTGAAGCCAGGCCGGAAGCGTCGCAGCCCCACTGCTGTTTGTAATTGGGTGACTGTCCATCCGAGGAACACGACCCAACCAGACGAGTGACCATTATGCCTTCCCAGCGGTGACCGAGCTCGGAAGAGGCGCTGCAGCTTCCGATCGTTTTCTTCTCCTTTTCCTTCTTCAAAATCCGTGGGTGGCTCAGTCCGGGATTGGGAAGCCCAATCTGGGAGGAGCTTAGCCCTTAGGGAAAAGCCCAGGCTCCATGTCAAGTCCTGAAGGGTCTTATTCTGAGGATCCGTTGGAGATAGAGTCCAGCGCATCCCTCCATCCTGAGCCCCAGACCTTGACCGGCAGGCGGGATGCCTCCTGGGTCCCGCTGGAGCCCACAGGACTGGGGCTAGGCTGAGGAGGGGTGAGAGCTCGCCAGCTGGGGCCACCTGTCCCAATCCCCAGTGGACAGAGGGCTCTCCCCACAATCACCAAAGCAGGGATGGGGGTGGGAGGGAAAGACTGCCCCCACCCCACAGCAAAAAAGTGAGGCATGCCCATTTTTTGCTCAGAATCGGGGCCACTGCGAGGTTTGGAGAGCGAGCCTTCACTCGGGTCCCCCTCCTCGTTCCTCACTTCTCCTGCAAGGTACCGCACTCCCAAGCTCATCGCTCTCATGCATTTAATCTTTGAAACAAACCTCAGAAACCCACTCGGTGGGTGGGGACACTGAGGCTGGCCTCACGCGGTTGGCAGCGTTATCTGCGCCCTTAGCCCGCACCTCCCGCCGCGTCATGGGCACCGTCAGAACAATCTCAGGGGCCTTTGAGGCCGTTAAGGATAATAATCTACTTTTTCGAGAATTCACGCAAAACCACGCCATTTTTTTTTTTCAAGACCTCAGGAAGTTTGCAGCCATGTTTGTGAAGCTGCCGAGCCGCGCAGTCTTGGGGGAACCCGTGTCTTCCTCTGTGAGATGGGGTGCGGGTTCGCTCTTCCCAAGGCCGCGGAGCAGAGCCATTAAAACGTGGGAAGCGGCTAGCGGCCCGGCCCGGCCTGGCGTTGGTCAAGGCCCGTTCAACGGATTCACTCGCGTATTTGTCCTCGTGCAGAACGGAGGCCGTGGATGCGCGGTCTGCGTGGGATTGATTAGACGTCTCGGTTTGCGTTCAGAAAGAGGATTTTAAAGATGACTCTGTAGTCTGTCAGCTTGCTGTTACGTGCCGACTTCTCCTGAGCTGGCCGTGGACATGGATCTAAATCCTGGAATGTATTTTTTTATTTTTTTTAATGTTTTATTTTAGTTTTGAGAGACACAGAGACAGAGCGTGAGCAGGGGAAGGGGCAGAGAGGGAGGGAGACACAGAATCCGAAGCAGGCTCCAGGCTCCGAGCCGCCAGCACAGAGCCCGACGCGGGGCTCGAACTCACAGACCGTGAGATCATGACCTGAGCCGAAGTCGGCCGCCCAACCGACGGAGCCACCCAGGCGCCCCTATATTTTTAAATTAAAGAAAAGTCGAACCGTATTAATCTTCCCTCCTTCCTCCTCACGCTGGAGAAGGAGTAGAAACGCTTACTTAAAAAGGAAGTGCATTCATCAGGGGCCCAAGGGTCCATACGAGAATATTAAGGACAGCGCTTAGGGCACCGCTCGGGTCTCTGGATGAACAGGGCTTGTGCCCGACATCTGTTGCGTCAGAAGACCCACGGTCTACTCGAGGGGAAGCAATCCCAAGTGAGACTGGCCAGCGGTGTGGGGCCAGCGGTGTGGGGTCAGCGACGTGGCTGGCGCTCTGAAGAAAGCCTGAGGCCGACACCTGCCCTCGGGGTCTGGCTTGCAGTGAGGGGAGGGTGGAGAGGGCGCAGGAGCCTGGCTTCAACATTTAGCTCTAGTCGGAGCCTGGTGCGGAGAGAGGGCTCCTGGCCTTGCCAGTGTGAGGGGGGCATCCCCGTGCCCCCCAGGACTCTGGGCCTCCATCGCCCTTTGCCCCTCTGGACCGAGCTGCCTGGTTGTCTTCCGATTACACAGAGACAAGGCTGGGAGTACCAGCCGACAGCTTTCAGGCGAAATGCGACATCAGCGCAGCAGCTTGGCCAACAGCTGACATTCCGCGAGCGCCCGGGGTCTTCCCGGCTCCCCTCCCCGTCCTGCTTCGGTACCCGGCACGCAGGGAGCCCTCAGCCAGGAGCGCCTTGCGCGGGAGGTGTCAGCGATGCAGATGGAGGGGCCGACCCGCAGTCCTCCCGCTGGGGGCTGGGGGCCGACTCCGGGGCAGCCCCCTGCCTCGGGAGCCTGTAGGGAGGGATGGTGGGTGCTGAGAGGTGGCGGGGTGTGTGCGGCGGGGAGGCCTCGGGATTGGGGCCCTGAGCCGAGTCTGGGAACAAGACCTCCGTGTTCCATCCAGCACCACGGGGTTTCCTTGGCCGACTGTCCACGGAAGATTTCCCAGTATCGGAGAGAAGGGGCGGGGCCGGGCGGGGCGGGCCAGCTGAGTCCTCCCCCTCCCCCTTCAGCCTCTACCCTCCCCGGCCTTACAGGGACCGCCGTAACCAAGATCCACACACTGGGGGCCTTAACGTGACACATTCGCCCTGTCACAGTCTGGAGGCCAGTGTCCCAAATCGAGAAGCAGGCCGTGCTCCCCCCAGAGGTTCTAGGGAGGGTCCTTCCTGCCTCTCTCAGCTTCCGGGGGCTCCTGGCATCCCCGGGCCGGTGGCCGCGCCCCTCCAGGCTCTGCCTCTGTCTTCACGCGGCTGCCTTTCCGTGTTCTCTCTTCCTCTGTCTCTTATAAGGACACGTCCTGGGATTTAGGGCTCACGAGGATAACCCAAAATGACTTCATCTCAAGGCCCTTCGCTTGGTTACATCTGCAAAGACTTTTTTTTTTTTTTTCCAAATAAGGTCAAATTCGCAGGCTCTGGTGGTTAGGAGGTAGGCATATCTTTTGGGGGGACACCGTTCGACCCACGAGGGCCCGGGAGAGGGGGAAACGTGGGGTGTGCTTTGTGGCGGCCTAGAAGAGACAGTCGGATCCTTGTTTGCCTTGCCAAGCGCTTGGTTTGAGTCCGGCCTTATTAGCTGTTTGGGGGCAGGGGGACAGACCTCAGCCACGACCGAGTCACGGTCTCTGTCCTCCGGGGACTTCCCACGGACACCTGAGAAACAGCACCTGGGAACCGCTCTGAGGTGAGAGTTCACGGCCAAATGGGCAGGTGCCTTCCGCCGGCCGCCGCTGGCCTTGCCGGACGTAGAAGTAACAAGCAGTCCGCTTACCGTTAGCATTCTGATGGGGGTGAAGAGAAGGGCTTGGCCCAAGAATGAGGAAGGGCACAGAATGAACAGGCCAAGAGGGAGAAGAGAATGTTCTAGATGTTTGAACGGCACAGAGAAAACCCTAAGGGAGAAAAGTGCAGTGTATACACTTCCCTCAAAAGCAAAGAGTCTCGGGGCGCCTGGGTGGCTCAGTGGGTGGAGCGTCCGACTCTGGCTCAGGTCGTGATCTCTTGGTCTGTGGGTTCGAGCCCCGCGTCGGGCTCTGTGCTGACGGCTCGGAGCCTGGAGCTGCTTTGGATTCTGTGTCTCCTTCTCTCTGTGCCCCTCCCCTGTTCACGCTCTGTCTCTGTCTCTCTGTCTCAAAAATAAACCTAAAAATTTTTTTTAAAAAAGAAGCAAAATGTCTTTGAACTCTGTGAGTGTTTCCCTCACCCTGAAGCATAGGGGTGGCTTCGGAAACACCCCTTTCTAGTCCCAGCCTCGCCGCGGCCCGTGGCCGTGACCGCCCTCTCTCCTGGAGCCTCAGATCCCTCCCCTGTCTCGTACATAATGACGGTGTAGACCTCGCAGGGCCTTCGCGGAGATTAAACTAGGTAGCGTGGCTAAATCCAGCACGAGGCGAGTGCCCCCGTCCTCAGCAGAGACCCGCCGGGGACCCCACACTCACGAACAGGCAGGAAGCACGGCCCCTTCTTCAGGTCCCAACCGACACGCCTTCCCATTCATTTTATTTTTATTTTTTGTTATTTTTAAACATTTATTTTTGAGAGAGAGAGCGCGCACACGTGTGTGAGTGAGCGCGTGAGCATGAGTAGGGGAGGGGCAGAGAGAGAGAGGGAGAGAGAGAATCCCAAGCAGGCTCCACCCCGTCGGCACAGAATTCGAATGGAGACTCTCGCCACAGGTGTCCAGCGGCCCCCGCGGTTCCCAGGGGGGAGTCACAAGTGCAGGAGGAAGCCCCCAAGGGTCTCGAGGGCAGGCGGCAGGGCTGGGGGCCACGGGAGACGAATCCCGCCCTTCCCAGGCCTCCCCCACCCCTGGCCCCGGCCCTCCCCAGGCGGAGGAGGCTGGCTGGGGAAGGCTGAGCTCTTGACGAGGGGAAGGCGGGTGCCCGCCCTGGAAGCCGCCCCGCTTCTCCTGCCCAAGCTGCTCCCAGGGCTGAGGACAGCAGCAGGGACCGCAGTGCCGTGCCACCGCTGACCGAGCCCTGCCACCCGCACCTTTGCTGCCACTCTGGGGATGGTCCCGTGACCCCCATTTTGCAGACGGGGAAATCGAGGCCGGCGGGCGCACGCGGCCCTGGCGGGGCTGGGACGCGCCCCGGCTCTGTCTGCCTGACTCTAAAATCCAGAGGAAAGCAGCCCATGACGAAGCGCCCGGAGATGGCGAGGTTCACTTTTTAAAAGCCAGCTTTATTGAGATACAATTCACGTGGCGTAAAGCTCACTCATTTAAAGCGTCCGAGCCGGTGGTCTTCGGTCCGTTCCCGGGGTTGCGGGGCCACCGCCGAGATCTCATCAGAGATCGTTTTCGTCAGCCCCACGGGAAACCTCCAGCCCGGGGTGGCGGTCCTCGGTCCCCCCTCCTCTGCCAGAAGCAGGCTCTCCGGAGCGCCCGTGAGCAAGGCTTCCTGCGGACGCGTCCTTGTGTCTCTGGTGCATCGGGGCTCATCCTACCTGCGCCCCTTGTGGGGGGGTCGATTCCCGGGGCTTTAGCTCCCTGGGACCCGGGAGGCCTGGGACAGACCTGGACGCTGTGGGAGAGGGTCTCTCGCCTCCAGCCTCACCCTCGTCTCTCCTCCTGCAGAGTCGGGAACCACAGGCGTCTCTAAGGAACGTGTTCGGCCGTGACTCGAGAGCCTCCATAGGGGCAGCACGCTGTCCTAAGTAGCCGGGCGTCGATCGATGCCCTGCGGAGGCGGGGGAAGGGGAGGCATTGCCAGGAGCCCCGGCACAGGCGGGGCCTCGGCTCCCATCCCCACCGGCTCAGCCTGCGCCTTTGGCAATCCCAGACGTAATCCGGGGGGTCAGCCTGGAAGAGGAGGAAATAATTTTGACACGCTTCCAGACTCTTTCGGCTTCTTCTCTCCCCGCAGAACCCCCAGGCAGCTGACTCCCCCTGGGACGGAGCACTTACCGCCGCACGCCCCCCGTGGTTAGGGAGTTGGGGTTGCGTTGGCCCTGCTGGCGCCCTGATGCGTCTCCCCCACCCCGGCCACGGGCTGCCCCAGCCTAGGCCACGATGGGCTGGCACCATGGCCTCAGAAAGCTAGGGACGTTCTGACACCTCGGTTGGGACAGGAACCCTATTGCCCCACCCCCCCCAGTGTCACCGGGTCAGGGACCCGAGTCTCCTCTTTCGTCCAGGGAGGCGGTGGAGACGTCCCCTCCTAGGGCTACTGGAGGATCGGGGCAAACATGCCGCGGGCCGCTGCCTTCCCCGTTCTGGGGCCTCGTTCAGAACGGGCACCGCCCTGCTCTCGAGGAGCGCGGACGAGCAGGACCGGGGGGGGGGGGGGGTGGGGGCGCCCGCCACGGGTGCTGCGCGAGCCCTGTGACGGGGCGATGGCGACGGCTGGGGGGCAGGAAGGAAGACACCGGGAAGCCTCCCGCGGACTCGCCCAAGGGTGTTTGCGGGCGTGTGCGAGTTCTCTGCTGCCGCGTAACAAATCGGCCCGGCGCCCGCCACGTGAAACAACGGCGTTTTCTTGAGCGGGGCCTGCGGCTCGGGAACCGGGGGGGACGCCTGGCTCCGGGTGTCCTGTGTGCGGGGCCACCTCAGCTCCCGGGGCTCGACATGGCTCAGAGGCGGAGCAGCCCGAAACGGAGGCTGCAGCCTTTCGTGGCCTCGTCGGAAAGCTGGCGTGCTATCACTCTGCCACGTGCTATCGGTCACACAGACCCCTCCGAGAACAGCGTGGGGGGTGGCAGATGCCGCACAAGGACCTGAATGCCGCGGGAGGCCACCCTGGAGGCTCGCGGAACCCGGTGCGGTTTCCGGGTTGAGGCAGTGTGTGCGGGGGGGCACAGGTGGGGACAGGGCTGTGGGCGCGGCCGTCTTCGCTCCTCACTTCTCCGCTCAGCGCGCCTGCAGGTGGCCTGCGCCTGGTCCCCGTGAGGCTTCGGCTGAGAGTTTCCCGTGCGAGTCCCCGGCTCGGCCGGCACCGCGTGGAGAGCATCGTCCTCTGTCTGCAGCTTGACGGTGGCAACTTTGTCCTCGTCAGGTGCGCGTGCCAGCGCAGGTCTGTGTCCGTTCTGTCCCTGAGGTCACGGGGTCTGGCGACAGGGTCCGCGCGGCGGCAGTCACGCCGCAGCGCGGAGGCGGGACGGTACGGTGTCCTCGTGGGGCAGGACGTGGGGCGTGTCTTACCTCCCTGGTTCCTGCCTGTCGCCTCTCTCGGGGTTTCCTTCCCACTTAAATCCACCGAGGCCGGGGTTTGTCGATGGCCATGAAACCCGGTGAGCGGGGCGCCAGGACGGAGCCCGCTGCCTCCCTCGGTCCCCGCCGCACCGCCGCCACGGCGTGCCCGTGAGAGGCACCCTCGAGGCGGCGGCTCATGTCCGATCCCCGGGGACGGGGTTTGTGGCGTATTCGGAGGACGGCAGACGTGAAGGGGAAAATGTAAGATACAAACACATGCGGGCCTCGCCAGCTCGGCTGTGGGACAGACGCGGCAGGTCCAGAGGACCCAGGACAAGACGGCAGGAGCTGAGACTTCGCGGGTGACGGGAGCGGTTGTTTCCCTTCCTTCCATATTTAATTTTTATATTCTTTTTTGGGTTTTTGTTTAGATAGCAGATGACATTTATTTATTTATTTATTTATTTATTTATTTATTTGAGAGAGAGAGAGAGGGCGCAAGTGAGGGAGGGGCAGAGAGAGAGAGAGAGAAGAGAGAGAGAGAATCCCACCAGGGGCAGAGAGAGGGAGAGAAGCAGGACTCACCCAAAGCAGGGCTGGTGTTTTACCCGAGGCGGGGCTCGAACTCACGAACCGGGAGATCATGACCTGAGACCCCCGCCCCAGGGGCCCTTATTGTTATAGTCTATGTGTTTTCCTTGTACTGTTTTCTCTTATGAACGTGTACTATTTTATAAGCTAGAAAAAAGAATCCATCCAGGAACGACTCCAAACATCCCGGGGTGTTTCCCGGCCCCCCCCACGGCCCCCCATGTTTTTCCTTGGACCAGACCCCTGAAGTTCATCGGGCAGTAGCCACTCGGGGTTCTTCCCATCTGGGAGGAGCCACCCCGGCCCCAGGCGTCGGCTCTGGCGAGTCCTAAGTTCTCACAGGACGAATTCTCCCGGCAGGCGAAGGAGGGCCTGGCGTCCTAGGCAGAGTGCGATGGGCCCCAGGGTAGACGCTGTAGACGCAAGGCCAGGACTTCCCGGCCCTGGGTGCTGACCCCTCAGGAGCAGCGGAGGCCGGGACTCTGTCTCCTGGGACGCCGGGCACGGGCCGAAAGCAGGAGGGGTGCGAACAGGAAGGCCCGGACGCGGCCCGAAGTGTGCAGCGCTCTCTCCTCCGCGGCCGGCGGGGCTGGGGCCGAAGGGGCCGCCAGCTTTCCGGAGTGAACTTGAAAAGACGTGGGGCCCCCGGGGGGGCTCAGTCGGCTGAACGTCTCACTCTGGGGTTCGGCTCAGGTCGTGATCTCGCGGCTTGAGAGATCCAGGCCCACATCGGGCCTGCTTGGGATTCTCTCTCTCCCTCTCTCTCTGCTCCTCCCCAGCTCCCACTTGCTTTAGCTCTCTCTCTCTCTCTCTCTCAAAATAAATAAATAAAAACAAAACAAAACAAAACAAAACCACAATGCCACTTTCATTAGCGCCCCGCCCAAAGCGAAACACTTAGGTGCAAGTCTAACAACACACGTCCGAGGTCTACACGGCGAAACGTACCGAGCTCCGCCGAGTGGGATCGAAGCTGAACAGAAGAGGAGAGACTCCCGTCCACGCAGGGGAAGCCCCCACACCGTCAGCTTGCCGGCTCCCTCCAGCTTGGTGTGCGGCCCCGACGCGGTCGCGATCTGACTCCCAGCGCGTTAGTTTTCGGAGGCCGACACGCCGATTCTACGATCTCTGTGGAGACGCCGAACCCCAGGACAGCCAGCTCAGCACGGAGGCGGGACCCTCGGGAAGACCGACCTCGCTCAACTTCACGACTGACCACGGAGCCAGCTCACGGGGTGGGGCCCCCGGATATCGTCACCGTCCCTGGGTCTGCGTGCAACCGCTCCCTTCCCCCACCCGCCCCGCCTGACGCCCTTGGGGCCTCGCTCACGATGTCACTCCCTGGCAGGGGCTCTCGGCGGCTGTCGGACCCCTCCACCCCCCCCCCTCCGAAGATGTTCTGGAATCACCAGCCCGGCCTTCCCAGGACCCACGGAAGGGAGAGCCCGCATGAGCCTGGGAAGACCTCTCCTGGGAGTCTCCGGAGCCTGGAAACGCGAGCTCTGAGCTTTGCCACCGAGGTGGGCAGCCGGTGGGGGCGTCTGCCCAGAGGCTCCTGGCCTTTGGGGTCCCCAGGACAGCCAGCTCGCAGGCCCACCTTGGGCGGGGGGACGCGTGGCGGGTACACGTCCCGGGCCCTCCGCGTGGGCGTGCGTCGTAGGACCCCAGCTTGCGAGGCACAAAACCTCCTCACAAGAGCGCGGGGAGGAAAATTACAGGGGGACTCGGCGAAATTGGGAAAATGAGCGTCCTCCCCGCAGCAGAGCGCGTCGGCCGCCCCCCTTACCCCCCCCAGCCCCGATGGAGGGGAACTGGTGTTTGTGGGGGCGCTCAGCGAGAGGCCTCTGATTGGGAGACAATTTTGTGGCTTCGGCCTGTAATTTGGATTCGAGGGATCGGGCGCAGTTGATGCGATAAACTTGCGAGCCTCCGCCTGTGACCGGACGCGGCCCGCGCTGCAAGGCCTCGGCTCCCGGGGCCGCGGCCGGCCGGGGAGGCTGGGCCCTTTCCCGCCGGCTCTGAAAGTCTAGAGAGACAAGTCGTGGGTCCCGCCGACCGCCTCGATCGCAACGCGGGCCGCCGTCGAGTTCCGTTTTCGTTAGATGTTGGTGTTCGAGGTTCTCTGCGTCCTTGACTGTTAACTTTTCGAGGCGGGCGGGAGCCGTCGCTCGCCTGCCTTGGGGCCCGGCATGCTCCCGGAGCCTTGTGCACCTATGCTGGCCCAGGGGAGGAAGGAAACGGCGGGGCCAAGGGTTCGAAGATGTGTTTTTGGCTCCAGGAGTGGTGGCTACAGGCCAGGGCGGGTTGGGCGTTCGCCCCGAGAGAGCGTCCGGATGGTCGGGGTCGCCGGGGGCACAAGGGCTCTTGGTGGCGAGCGACCACAGCTGTTCGTTTCTCTTGCTCCCGCCATCACCGAGGTTGGGCCACGGAGAAGACAGACGAACTCTAAGTGTGTGTGTGCGTGCGTGCGTGTTAAATATTGTGGGGAAAGTGGGCAGGAGGGCAGAGGTGGTCGGGGAGGATGGGGGAGAGTTGGGGGGGATGGGGAGAGGGAGGAGGGAGGGGCGGGGTGGAGGAATCCCCCATCCGCTGGGGGTCCTCGCCCCCTCTCTGTCCCTTCGGGCTCCCGGGACCCGCATCCCCGCTGTGGCCCTCGAGATCGTACATTATACGCGGGCATCCGCAGAGTCTCCGATGCTCTGGTTCTAGACCCGTATGTCTTTGGCTCGGCCCCCCCCCGCCCTGTGACCAGAGTGGGGTGCATTCCCTGCTCCCCTCCATCTGGCCGGGAGAAGGTCGGAAAGTTTCAGGCTGGCCCCCTTACTCGGGGACAGAAGGCAGCCAAGCCAGCAGCACAGGAGACGGAGACAGACAGGAAGGGGTTCACACGGCACAAATGTCTGGTCCCGCCTCAAAGTCAGATCTAATCGGGGGCCGGTGGGTTAGCCGAGCTGACACCACCGACGGGGCAGGCGGCTCCGTTTCTTCCCCTTCCTAAAGGTTAACCAAGATACGCACGCACCGAAGCGCTAAGCGTATCTTCCGGTTTGGCTTCAGCAGGGCGTGTGATTTTTGATAAGGTCTCTGGACCCAATGACAATGGAGTCCGGTGGGCTTTCCCAATTAAACAGGGACCCTGGGCGATGGCAGCCAGGGACACGGGGCTCCAGGGACAGCCACGGCACTCTCCCGTTCGACCCTGCACGGCGACCTCAAGAAGAAGAGAAAGAGGCTGCTCATCTACCCGGCCAACCAGAGGGCGCTTACCCTCTTACTAAACACCGCTGAGCTGGGTAAGGTTTCCTGTGGGGTAAATTCAGGAGGCTTCGAACTTGTCCGTCTTATAAGTAACGTCCTTAAAACACTTCTCTTATGCTCCGTCCGATTCCAGCAGTCTCGTGAGACGGCTCTGTGGCACGTTAATCAAGTTACCATAAAAAGATTCTGAGCTCAGGGGCGCCTGGGCCGCTCCGTCGGTTAAGTGTCCGACTTCAGCCCAAGTCGTGATCCCGTAGCTCGTGGGTTCGAGCCCCGCGTTGGTGGGCTCTGTGCTGACGGCTCAGAGCCTGGAGCCTGCTTCGGATTCTGTGTCTCCCTCTCTCTCTCTGCTCCTCCCCTGCTCACACTCTGTCTCTCTCTCTCTTAAAATAAATAAACATTAAAAAAATTAAAAAAGAAAAGATTCTGAGGTCAGATTCTCTGGGTAAAGGCGCCTGCTCTGGGAGATTCTCTGCACGTTGTGCGAGAAGGCACTGAGAAGTCCTGCAGTACCGAGACACGCTTGCTCATGACCAGATCACTTTTTACATCACATCTGCGGGGTCCTTCGGCGGGCTGCCAAAAATGTTGCTTGGGAAACGCTACCGCAGACCGTATTTTCAAAAGTCGTATAAAAGAGTACAAATAGCTTGTCTTTTCTCCTCAGAAAAGGCCGATCAGAGTACTCGCCAGACAGAAGCAGATTGCGGTGGGCGCCACCAGTGTGGGGAGGGGCCCTGTTTTCCCGAGCCTCCCCCACCCCACGGTCCTACTGCTTTGTTTCTTTTCGGCTGGATTAAAAGCCCAAAGGGTGATACTTCCATGTTTAGCGTTCTTTCATCGCCAGTGAAGAAGCCTTGCATTTTTCCACGAGCCTGGTTGTTATCTGAATTTTCCGGCGTGGACGGCGTGTTTCCGCCTTCTCTGATCGCTTATTAAGCTGAAACCGGGTATCGATCCCGTATCTTTTAGAGCGATGGTTCCTTCAGGGACCCGGAGAGTGCGCCATAATGATCTGTTCATTACTCACTTTCCGCACCCTCGCCGTAACGCTTTTTGGGTCTTATCACCCATAAAATATGATTATACAAGACGTTCAGTTTTTAAAAAGCATATTCAAGCCCTCCCGTCTCGTCTCCAGCAAAATACTTCCCTTCCTTTTGCCAGAATCTGCTTCCTTTACGCGGACGGGAGAACGCTATCCGTGTTCCTGTAAGTTTGTTAGAATTTCACCGCGAACCGATCGTATTCCTAGAAGCACCTGGAAAACGCTCCAGACCTGACGAAAGCCGGTGGTTGGCGCGCAGGAACGGGGCTCCTCGGGAAGGGAAGTCCTGGCTCCCGGTTTTTGCCGCTGGCTCTGTGGTGTCAACTCCAGGCCCCGGGGCCGAGCTCAAGCTCCGCGTGACGTCACCGAGGGCTAGTGGATTTCCTGGAGTTTAGCCATCGCCCCTCACCTGTCGGCAGGGACCCGCTCATCGCCGTTACTGGGTTTCTTTCTGTTTCCCGTCTCCCTCTTCTTTGGGTCTCAGCGTGTCCGTTGAATAAGGTTTTTTGTGTTCCCCACGTAAATAGATACTCAATTATTTGATTTTTAATTGCTCTTGAAGCCTCTTTATGTTCCACGCATGTTCTAGTTGTGTGACGTTCACGTGAGACCCAGTCGGCGCACGGTTTTCACGGACCGTCTCTTCCAGAATCGGTTTACTAGACCTTTCGATTGCTTTCCTGAGTTTGCACTGACGACTCCAACCACACCGACACGCTCGCGCCTTCTGGTCCTACGTTTATAGCTTATTTTCTGTTTCTGGTTACATAGCTCTCCTCGGCATTTTTTGGTTTTACATTAAGTAGGATTGGTCCTCGGATGGGGCACCTACCGCGGGTGATTCTGCTTTTCAATGCTAATGAGTTATCAGTTAGGGGATATTGGCTTTGGCTTTAAATTCACGATTGTCATCATGTTTAGGATAAAACCTCTCACGGAATTTTTAAATGGCGAATTTCGTTTCTAATGCCCCGAGGACATCTACGAGATAATTAAATGCCCTTTTACGGCTTCTCGTGCTAGTATCGCAGATGATTTTCCTGCTTTTTTTGCCCCTCATCTTAATGTTTATTTATCTTTAAGAGAGAGAGACAGAACACGAGCAGGGGAGGGGCAGAGAGAGAGAGAGGGAGACACAGAATCCAAAGCAGGCTCCAGGCTCCGAGCCGTCAGCGCAGAGACGGATGTGGGGCTCGAACTCGTGGACCGCGAGATCATGACCTGAGCCGCACTCGGACGCCGAACCAACTGAGCCACTCGGGTGCCCCCGGACCCTTGTGTTTTTTAAGCGCTGAGAGGTTCTGCTTATATCTGCAAGTTTTTAAAATAAATTTCGGGGCACCTGGGTGGCTCAGTCAGTTACGCATCCGACTTCAGCTCAGGTTATGCTATCACAGTCTGTGGGTTCAAGCCCTGCGTCGGGCTCTGTGCTGACGGCTCAGAGGCTGGATCCTGCTTCAGATTCTGTGTCTCCCTCTCTCTCTGTCCCTCTCTGCTCACACTCTGTCTCTGTCTCTCTCTCTAAAAAATAAACATTAAAAAAAAAGTCTAACCTGACAGTGATTCCAATACATGTGAATAGGCTAGAATCACTGGCTAAAGTCAGGGGCTTTTTGGTTTGGGTTTTACAAAAGGAGACGTTAAGCTTGGTTCGCGGCCCAGAACAAGGAAGCCAAACACGCCAATGACCAAAACAAGACTCTAGAAGTATTTACACCAAGGGGTGCCTGGGTGGTTCAGTTGGTTAGGTTTCCAGCTTCGGCTCAGGTCATGATCTCGCAGTCCATGGGTTTGAGCCCTGCGTCGGGCTCTGTGCTGTCAACTCAGAGCCTGGAACCTGCTTTGGATTCTGTGTCTCCTTCTCTCTCTGCCCCTCCCCCACTCATGCTCTGTCTCTGTGTCTCAAAAATAAATAAACATTAAAAAAAATTTTAAATAAATTTCGGCGGGTGGGGGATGGGCAGGAAAGGTGAAGGAGAGTAGGGAGGCACAGACGTCGGGTTAGAAAATAAGTAAGCCGGCCGCGGGACGGGGAAGCAGGGCAGAGGGAACGCAGTCGGCGACACCATAGATGGCATCGTCTGGTGACAGGTGGGACCAGGATCGTGGCGAGTGTTTGGTGACGGACGTAACTGTCAAATCACTGTGTTGTGCACCTGAAATACACTATCGCACGTCGGCTTCCGTCTAAAAATAAGATGAAACAAGCTTCTCGTTTAGGCGTAATTTTCGACAGCCAGGTCTCCTGCCCACTCCTCCCGCAGGCCCCCCTCCCGTTCACGCCTCCCGCAAGCGCGGCGAGCTGGTCAGAGCCAAGAAACTGGCGTCCGTGCGTCGCCGTTGCCTGAACTCCAGGCTCCGTTGGCTCCTGCTGGCTTTCCTGCCTGTGTTTGGATTTCCGAGTCTGTGTTTTAGGACGGGGGCAGGCCTGTGCATTTTCCCCGTTGTGTGCGTTCAATTCGAAACTCTGCGTGTTGGGGCCCCTGGGGGGGCTCAGTCGGTTAAGCACCCCCGACTCCTGGTTTCGGCTCAGGGCATGATCTCGCGGTTTGTGAGTTCGAGCCCCGCATCCGGCTCTGCACTGACGGCTCGGAGCCTGCTTGGGATTCTGTCTCCCCCTTTCTCTGCCCCTCCCCCACTCGCTCTCTCTCAAAATAAATAAAAATCAACTTCAAAACTCTGTAGCGTTGGACTCCTGCCGCGTGCCCGTTTTCATGTGTTCTACACTCGTTGATTGAATGCAAGAATTATTTATTCCTTGAAGGGTGTGAGCCTTCTGTGATTCAGGCAGATGGGTAAACACAGGGGGAAGGTTAAGGTATTGAGATGATAACCTGTGTTCTCGCTGTTCTAGAAGATTCCAAAAGAAGGAGAGCTGTCTGTCCCTTCCCCACCCCTCCTTCCAGTGAGCTTGCCAGTCCCCGAGCTGGGGAGACCGGGGCGCCTCTGCCCCCCAGAAGAGGGCTGATTCAGTCGGCTGTCCACCCAGCACTGGCCCGGGCCCCCCGCATTCATGTGCGTTGACATCTGCCCGGCCACCTGTGTGTCCGGCTCCTGACGCCGCCCCCACCTCCTCGCCGGCAGCCTCACCGTCCTGATTCCGTGCCTGCAGCTTCAGCAAAATCTTTGCCGTCAACCTTGACCCCGTTCCCACTCACGCCCACGTCCGGGCCATCGGCAAGGCCCTTCGGCCTGACCGTCCAAGCGGGTCTAGACGCCGGCCACCCCTCGCACCTCCCCGGCTGCCTCTCCGCCCGTGCGGCCGGGGTCTCTGGACCGGATCTCGGCGATGCCCCCTGCGCGGCTCCTCGGTCACCGGGCCGGTCAGGCTGCGCCCTGCCTCGCGAACGGAATCGCCAGCCTCGGTGTTGGAGACCACGAGGGCTCCTCGCTCATCTGGCCAGTGGGTCAGCGAGGGGCTCAGCTCCGGGCCGCCCCCGGGGCCCGGGCATCACCGTCTCCGACGCGGCGGCCGGTCACCGGTGCCAGAGGGGCACGTGCCTGGCCAAGCACGCTCTGGCTTTGGAAGTGTCCGTTCAGGAGGGACGCTGCTTTTGCTGGCACTCCGCGGGGCTTCGAGTGCAGTCCTGTCCCGGGCCTGGAAGGAGACAGAACTGGAGCGTTTGTGGCTGCTTCCAACCCCGCTGCAGCCTCTGCAGGCGGTTCCCCAGGCCAAGTCCTCCGATGCCCCCAGGTCCTGTCCCTGCTGACCTTCCTGCTCCCCCCCCCCCGTCCATCCCCACTATGATTTCCAGTGGCCCGGCCCCCTTGCAGGCCTCCCGACACATCGGGCAAGCTCCTGCCTCAGGACCTTTGCACAGGCTGCTCTTCCAGCTCTCAGCACAGCTGGCTCCCTCATGGACTTGAACTCTTGAGATGTGATGTTCTCAGTGCAGCCTTCCCTGGCCCACCCGGCGCACCCCTCTGCCCCCAGCATGGGCCTCCCCCTTGCCATTTGCTTTTCTACGTCCGTATTGCTTTTTGACATGCTGTGCAAGTCACTTATTTCCGGGTCCACTTGGATGTGAGCTCCGTGAGGCAGGGCGTGGGTCTGTCCAGGGCCCACCTTGTCCCCTCCTGCGTCGCAAAGCCCTGCCTGGCTCAGGGGAGCCGCCCTCTGCCTGCCCGTTGGATGGGCGAACGCAGTGAGCACTGAGCACTGAGCACTGAGCACTGAGCACTGAGCACTGAGTACTGAGCACTGAGTACTGAGCACATCGGGTATTTTACTAAGTGGTTCATTTCCTGTGTGTCTCCAAGAAGTAGCCCTGCCTTGAATATTATTCCTGAGACTGAATTTCTGGCCTCTGTAGGTTCGAAGTGAGGCCTGCGTTTGATTCGGAAGGAACACATGGCCCAGGAAGGATGGCTGGGGGACGGCGGGCCAGTCGCAAGGGGTGGGAGCCAGGAGGCGAGGGGAAGCCGGCTGGGCCCACGGAGAGCCCTGGGCTGGGCCCACGGAGAGCTGCCCGTCGTCGGGACAGGGGACATTATGAAGTTGGAGAGTCCACCGCGCGGCCGCCCTCTTGCCGTGTGCTCCCGAGGCGGAGAGCGCGAGCGAGCTCTGGTCCCCCTCTTACCAGGGTGCGAATCCTGTCTCCGGGGCCCCCCTTCGTGACCTCATCTGACTGTAACCACCGTGCATAGACCCAGCTCCGAGTACCGCCCACGGGGGGGATGGGCTTCAAAGCAGGGATTTCGGGGGGCGCAGACTTTCCATCCACAGCAGTCCACTTAGGTTCACGTGGTTGGTGCTGTCGCCGAGTTCCCCCTCACCCGTGGTCTCCGTTCTGTGTCACCGACGGGAGCCGTGTGGAGACGGACCACCCAGGAACTGAGGGCTAGCGGCGTTAGCGCCCCCCCCCCCCCCGCAGTGCCTCCCGGGCCCCTCGGGAATGTGGTTATCTTCTAGTGGCTTCTGTGGACCCTCATCAAGGCATCTGAGAATCTGGAGGCTGGCCTGTCCATCCGTCCGTCTGCACGTCGGGAGGCGGAGCCTCCCTGGCACAGGCCAAATCACGGCTCAGGAACCGAAAATAACGTGGTTACCAGTAATTTAGAAGGCTTTTCACCGAGCGAGACGTAAAACAAGAAAAAGAAAAAGAAAAAAAAAACAGCTTGTAAAAATCCGTTTGAAAAACCTCAGCGGAAGTTATCGCTTTCAAACGCTCATATTGGTTCTAACTAAATTCAGTAAAAATTTTATTAACTTAATCGTTCCCCTCCACACACACAAAAATATCCGAACAGCTCTTTCACACGTTCCCCCATCGGGCCCCTTACCCTCCCCGGGGCAACCTCCACCTGCCGATTTACCGACGGGCTTGATTTGGTCGCTAGACCGCGGCGCTCGGTGCTCGGCAGTGTCCGTTCGCAGCCGCTGCAGGCCCTCAGCCGGCCCTCCGGAAGAGGCTTGGGCAACAGTTCCAATAAGGCTTTTATTTATTTATGGTTTTAATTCATCGAGGGTATGGGGGGCAGAGAAGGGGACCACCAAGCTTCCTTTTCGTCCCGTCTCTCGGCTTTCGTGGCTCTGAACGTTCACAGTGGGGAGGGCTTGGTGCATCCATCCTGGGGCGCCTCCCCCCTCTACGGCTGGACCTGAGACCTCGGGGGGGGGTGTCCGCTGCCCTGTGGGAATGTCCGGACCACAGGTTCCGGAAGGGACCGCCCATCGTCACGGAGAGAGGGGAAGCCAGGAGTCCTCAAGCACCTGCTCACCAGGCCGTGTGGGCTCCGCCTCCTTCTCTTCAGGGGTGCCTGCCCCCCTCCCCCGGCTTTGCTCACCTTCCCTGAGCGGCTCACATCCAGTGACTGTGGAAAGCACCAAGCGGCTATGAGCAAGCATGGATGCCCCACTGTGAACATCCCTGAACCCCCAGATCCCCCTGAGGCCCCCCAGAGCCCCCAGACTTCTCTGGTCCCCCAGACCCTCCTGCCCACCCAGACCCCTGAGGCCCCCCCCAAAGACCCCTCGAGGACCCCAGCCCCCCAGGGGGCCCCAACCCCTCTCTCTGAGCAGGTCGTTAGGAGCCGCCTGGCTAAGGGACCCTTTCCGTCCATGAGCCCTTCAGCCAGGGGGTGCTCCGGCCGAGCGGGGCCTCCCTCTGCTGTCAGCCACGGCTGCCGGTGGTCGGCATGTTTCCCGGGCCAGCGCGGAGCAGGTGTGAGGCAGCGGATCTGGGGTCCCAAGAGCTGGCTTTGAACTTGAGCCCTGTCCCTTCTGTACCGTGGCCACCTCTCTGAGCCTCAGTTCTCCACCAATGGAAATGGCCGAGGCGGGACCCCCACAGCGTGTCAGCCTCACGGGCTGGACTCAGGACAGGGGCCCCTGTCTCTGTGACGGCTCCCCAGCCAGGCTGGCCTGTGAGCACCAGGGGCCTGCCTCCCGGGAGGGCGAGGACGCCGACATCGGCAGAGACACCTGACGGGGCCGGAGTTGCTCTGCTCCCTGGGTGGGGACGTGCGGCTGGCTCCCCTCCTTCCGCTCCCTTCTAGGGCGGCGAGAACTCACAGCTTCCCTCCTGCCCTGGGTGTCTAAGTAGCTTTCTTTTTTTTTTTTCTTAATGTTTATTTATTTTCGAGAGAGATACAGAGTGTGAGTGGGGGAGGGGCAGAGAGAGAGGGAGGCACAGACTCCGAAGCAGGCTCCAGGCTCTGAGCTGTCAGCACAGAGCCCGACGTGGGGCTCGAACCATGAACCGTGAGATCATGAGCCAAAGTTGGACTCTTAACCGACTGAGCCACCGAGGTGCCCCTGTCTAAGTATGTTTCTTATCAAAATGTTCATTTTCAGTAAATTGTACCATCAGAGAGGAGAATCCCAAAGAATGGAGGAGGAGGAAGAGGAGGAAGAGAAGAAGGGGAGGGAGGAGGGAGAGGAAGGAAAAGGGAGGAGGAGGAGGAGGAAGAGGAGAGGGGAAGAGGAGAGGGAGGGAGAGGGGGAGGATGGAGAGGGAGGAGGAGGAAGGAGAGGGAGGAGGAAGAGAGGAAAGAAGAGAGGGGGAGGGGGAGGAGGAGGGAGGAGGAGGAGGAGCAGGAGCTGTACTCACGCCCCGGAAACGACCACCTGCAGGGAGCAGCCCCCCCCCCCCACCGCTCTTCCCCGCCCTCCCCCCGCGGCGGCCGGTGGGCGCTTCCACGAGCTCGGCTGTGGTTTCGGCTCCGGCGAAACCCCTGACTCACCGGCCACCCTCCCCGGAACCACCCAGCCCCTCCCCGCACCCGAATCATTCTTCGGGCCACCGGGGTCCGTGCAGGCCGGTGGTCGCAGGCGCTCAGAGCAGAATTTCGAGGTGTGGTCTAGGAGGCGGAGCGAGAGCTTCAGAATTAGGGGGGCTGCGGGGTGCACTCCAGGACTCGCGGGGGGTTCCCGCGTGTCTTCAGATCCGAGGCGCCTCTGTTCATAAGGCGGCGGCGTTTCGTCTGACAGCGTGAATTCCTCACCGCGACTCACACGGAAATCCCAGGCGCGCGGCGCTCAGAGGGCCGGCGGGGCGCGGACCCCCATCGCCACGGTCACGGTCACGCGGACACACGGGCTCCGACTTCTTGCTCTTCCCCCCCGGCGTCAGGGCAGGGAGGTGAGCGGGGGAGCGATTCTGAGCCCAAACTCTTGCGCCCCGTTATCCGCCAGGCAACCGCCTCGGTTCACCGCGTCACGGTTAGGACGGGACCCCCAGCGTTTGCCTGTTTGGCCCCCAGATGTTTCCTGGTCCGAAGGCGGCTGGAAGGGGCTTCGCCCTGTCCGCCGCGCCTCCCCTCCCGGAAGGACTTGCAGGTGGGCCCCGGTTTCGGGCGTTGCCAGAGCCCCCGGCCGGGGTGGGGGGTACGGAGTAGCCTCCGAGAGCAGAGCCCCACGACGGGGTGTCGGTGTCGGGTCACTCGCCGGGGTGCCGGGGAGCCCGTAACTTCGGCGGGGAGGGGAGCCAGGGCATGACAGTCCCGGGACACAGCCACCAGGGCTCCCGGCTGTGTTACCTGGGACGGGGTGCAGGGGGGGAGGGGGGCGTCAGGCCGTGCCGCTCAAAGAGTGTGGAGTGGACGGGACCGGACTAAATTGTCCCTGCGAGCCTGGAGCAGGAGGCCGTGGGTGTAGAGGGGCCAGCAGACGACGCCGGTCACCCTGGGGAGGCCCGGGCGCTTCCGGTGGCATCCGGAGAATTCCATCTCCTGTAGGGTGGACCCGGCTGAAAATCAGACCCTGGATCTGGTTGTGGGAGGGGCAGGGTTCGAAGGACAAGGTGCCCGGCCTTGACAGGTGTGCTTGGTCCATGTCGGGTCCTGACCGGGTAAGAGGGGTCCTCTGAGATGGAGGATGGGGGGGTCCAGGGAACACTGCACCCCAAGACTCCCCTGAACCCTCCACCCAGCAGAAGCGGCCTCCTGAACCCTCGACAGAGGGGAGATGCCCCTTTGCCGAGAGATCCCACGAAGTGTCACTCGTGGTGCTTGAGACTTGGCTGACCAGTAGGGTCTCAGCAAGACCCGAGGGGAGAGACACATTTCCTGCTTTGAGAGGAAAGAGCCCAGGCAGAGTGCGAGAGAGGGAGAGAGAGAGAGAGAGAGAGAGAGCAGGAGCTGGCCAGCAGGTTCTAACGGAACCAGGGACATACCCATGGCAGCGAGTCCGGCTCAGGTCACAGATGCAGAGCCCAGTAAGTAATTAACTGAGTGACTGAAAGGGAGGTTGGGTCCCCGGGAGGAAAGGTCCTGCAGTGTCACGGCCAGTTTCTGCAGCGTTCACGTCCCTGACCCTTCCCCAAAGTGGCGCGTGTGGCTGTGTGCTAGGGTCCCCGAGCACTGAGGAAAGGGGACACCAAGACTTGCAAGGGTCGTCGGATGGAGGGTCTGAAACCAGGAGACCCGAAACTCCGTGCTTACAGTGGGGGGCGTGCGGAGGCCAGGGGACGAATGGGGTCCTGTCCAAGTCCATCTCACGGGGGATCCTGTGGTCACATCCCCGGCCCCTTCCAGTGTTAGCGGACTAGCTAGACGTCCGAGTTGGCAGGATCTTGACTCTGATCCAAACGCCCGCCCTTCCCCCACCCACCCCCCACTCCACCCCCGGCTTGTGGAAAAAGAGCCGCTCGGTGGGAAAAGCCAAGTAGAACCGCCCCCTCCCGGTGAAGACGGTAGAGCAGAAGCGATCACACGACCAGCAGTAACTGCGAAGATCCCACTCCTTGCCTAAAACTTAAGGACGCCTGGGAGCTGTTTCTCGCATGCGCGCCCCCACCCCCCGGCCCCTGCAGACACCGGGTAGGTCACGGTGCGTGAGGCTCCGGTAAACTTAACCCCCATTGCGGCCGCTGGGCCAGCAGACTTACGTGCTCTCTGACGTTGGCATGTGGCTATTTCCCCAGTTACTCACCGCTTCAGACGCCCCTTCCTTCCTCTACCGTCTTGTTTCCGGTCAGTGACCCTTCAGCCTGAGGAACACCTGCTCACGCAGACCTCCTGGCGGTACATTTTCTCAGGGGCTGTTGGTCCCCAAACATCTTATTTCAATTCTCTATTTTTTTTTTTTTTTTTGAAAACACATGGTCGCTGGATGTAACATTCTGAATCGACAAGTCTTTTCTTTTGATATTTCAAATGTCTCATGTCTCTTTCCACTGTCCTCTGATCTCCATTGTTTCCGGTGACATGTCAGCCATCTTTCGTTCCTTGTGTGCTATGTGAACATGCGTTTCTCTCTGGCTGCTTTTAACATTTTTCTCTTTCTCTTTGTTCCTCAGTGGTTTTACTGTGATGCGCCTGGATGCAGTCCGTGTGTCTTTGGTTTGGTTTTGTCATTCTCTCGTTTGGGGTAAAAGCCCCCCTGTTACCCTGGGGTAAAAGTTTCCCTGTTATATGGATATCATCAATTTTAGGAAATTTTTTATGTGATTTCTTAAAATATTGTTCTCCGAGTCATGTTCAGCCTTTTCTTTCTGGAGTGCAATTGTACATATGCCAGGCCATTTGGTTTTGTTCCCAAGGTCTTTGAGGCTGGGCTAATTTTCTTTGAAATTTTTCGATCCCTTTTTTTTTTTTTTGATTGAATCGTTTCTATTGATCTGTCTTCAGATCACCCTTTCTTTTATTTCTAATCTTCTTTTAAGTAAATCCATTTCCTTTTTCTTTTATTATTGTGTTTTCCTTAGTTCTCTTTCCACATTCTAATTTCTCTACTGAGGTTTCCAATCCTCTTACTCCTTGGGACCATATTTTCCTTTAAATCCTTGAACTTCTTTATAATAATTGTTTCAAAGTCTGTACGTGCTAAGTCTAACGTCTGGGCCATCTCAGAGTCAATTTCAGTTGACCGCTTTTCCCCTTGAGTATGAGTCGCTCTTCCGTGTTGTTCGGCCCGTCTGGAATCTTTTTGCTGTTATACGGAGCTGCATGTTGTATATGGCCTTGTCTGTGACACATGGTAGATATTTGGGATTCTTAGACTTGCCTCGGAGTAGTGCTGGTGTTTATTCTAGTAGGTGGTTGGATTCTTGGCTGACGGCATGAACTTGCATAGACTTGGATCTGGGGTTTCCCCTCTCGGTCGACTTGACTCGTCCTTGAAATTCTGCTTTCCAGCCTCATGAGAGACCCTCGTCGAGACTTGGTTTAGGCTGTGTTAGAGACTCAGACCCAACCTTACTCTACATTATGGTTTTTCCTCCTAAGGCACGACTTCTCTGATGTCTCTTAAGTCTAGAACAGAAACGAAACCTCTCTTTTCTGGCCGGCCTGGAACTCCAATAATGTCTCAACACTGTTTGGCCTCCCAAACCCGTAGCAGCTGCTGTCAGAGGATTCCTGTGCAGTCTGTCTCTGCACAGGCACAGCCCTGCCCTGGGCCAAGGACTGGCAGTAACCGCACAAATGTCTGAGGTGCCCTCGCTTGGCACAGCTCCCTCCTCTGGTGTCCTGACCACAGATTCGAGTTCTCTTGGCAGCCTCTTCAGCTCAGTAAGGCTGCCATACTCTGCTTGGCCCAGCCTCCTGTGCCACAGCCGGGAAACTTTCCACAGGCAGAGGGCCAGGGAAAAGTTGGGATCACCTCCTGGGTTTTCTTTCTCTCGGGGCTCACGGTCTTTGCTGCCTGTTGCCCAAACACAGCCGTTTCATATTTGCCCCCCAACTTTGTAGTTGTTTACAGCAGAGAGTTTACTCCGGTTGTTTCTTCTCCATCTTGGAGCCCGAAAGCGAAGCTGGATGAGATGCCTCTGTTGACATAGTGAATGTGTTCTCCACCTCTCCATCAGGAGGGGCGGAAAAAGCAAGTTGTCATTCTGCGGGAAGGATGGTGCTACTAGTTCACTATCTAACTCCAGATCCAGGAAATAAGTTAATGCCCTCGTTCTCCGAACAAGGTGTTCACAGGGGCCCCGGCCACCTCGATATTCTGTAGGTGACGCCTCTCTGTTAGACCGATGACACGTGCTCTCTGGAGCTGGTGAACGGGGAGCGAAGTGCCCCAGGTGCCCCCGTAAGGTACGCGCACGCCCAGGAAGTGGGAGACGAGCTCACGAAAACGTGAAGGGCTCCATATCAATGAAATCGTCGGGGCTCCAGCGTCTGGGGCACGCTGGGACGGCGCCTCGCAAGCAAAGGACAGTCCGTTGTCCATCTTGCATCTCCCACTACTAAGAAAGAAGTATGACACACAATGGCTTTGGACGTGGGGGGGGTGACATATATCACACTTCCAGCTTCTGTTTTAACCAGTTTGTTGAGTGGTTCGAAGGGCATTTCGTGGGACCGGGAAATGCACTCCGTGGCAGGTGGAGGCTGCGGTGCGGACTTCTCTGCCCGCGGGGACCTGTGATTTGGCGGCCGGTGGGTGCCGATGGCATCCACCCGCAGGAAGGGCAGAAAGCCTCTCTGAGGGGGTCTCGACGTGCACCTGTTGAGTTCTGGACCAGACATGCTTGTTACAACAGAGATGACGCGTGTTTGGAAGACAGCTCCGGGCGAGCCGTTGGGCTGCCGTAGCAATCAAGCTCCCGGTCACGGGGGCCTGAGTGACTGCAGCTAGAGCCACCCGTCAGGAGCAATACGTCATGTGACAGACGCGGTGCCTCGGGGACTGGACGTAGGCGGCTCTGGAAGGCGAGAGTAGCGACTCGGACGGGTACGGGGACTCCCACGTTGCCCGCCTCCCATGCACCTATACCTCTCCCTCAACTCACATCTATGATCTTTAATTTTTTTTCATGTTTATTTTATTTTTGAGAGACAGAGCACGAGCAGGGGAGGGGCAGAGAGAGAAGGGGAGACACAGAATCCAAAGCAGACTCCAGGCTCTGAGCTGGTCAGCACAGAGCCCCACGCAGGGCTCGAACCCACAAACCGTGACATCACGACCTGAGCCGAAGTCGGACGCTCAACCGACTGAGCCACCCAGGTGCCCCCCTATACTTATGATCTTATGAAGACGTGCTCCGTGACAAACCGGCGGAGGAGACAAGAGCTTAGACCCGGTTCGCGGAAGAGTTGGCGCGGTATCTTGACGCGAGCTGAAAACCTACCTCTTTTTTTTTTCCTTTCCCAGTTTTTACTTAAATTCTAGTTAGTTTGCACGTACGAACTGTTGGTTTCCCGTGTGGGATTTAGGGATTCTTCACATGCACTGACTTCTTGAACCTTACCCTGCACTGAGGCGCGGCCCCGAAAGAGAGCGGGGTGGGGAGATCGCCAGGCCGCACCCGGGCGGTCTACACGGCATGGAGCGAGGAGTGCCCTGAAACAAGACTACGCAGAGGGTCCTGGACGCGCGGACACGGCGTGGCTGGCTGGCCAGGAGGCTGGCCGTTCGCTGTGCATGCTTCCTGCCTCCCGCCTCCCGGCTTCTCCGAGGACCGCTGTGGGCACGTGGGCCCGTGGCGCCCACATATCACCGTCTGGAAGTGCTAGGAAGTCACCCTTCCGGGGGCCGACTCTCGGGTCCAGTGGAGGGTGCGGCCTGACGGACAGAGGCAGGCTGAGTGCTTCTCCTTCTCCAGGTCCTGGGGTGCACCGTACCCGGCCCCTCGGGGCAGCCTTGGGGGTGAGCAGAGCAGCGGCCAGTGCAGTGGCGGCTCCGGGAACCTCTGTACAGGGTCTCTCTTCTTCCCGGCCTTGCTCTCCGTTTCGTTGCCATGCCCCCGCCCCCCGTAAGGGCCTCGCTCTGGAGCCTCTCTCCAGCTTCTGCTCTCTGGGGACCCGGAGCTGAAAGATATGGAAGGTGGAACCCTACGCCACTGACGGCCGAGGAGGCCAACCATCTGACAGTGTTTCCTGGGTCCTCACCATGCGCGAGGTAGGATTTTAGAGCGAGGGAAGCGACGATGAGTGAGACAGCCCCCGCCACCACCCCGCGGACAGGGCGCTCTAGAGCGGGAGACACACCGTAACACGGACGAGAAGAGATAATCGTGCAAAGGAGATAAAGCCATGGGAGAGACTTAGGGTGACAGCGGGTGACGGTGGGTGACGGCGGGGGCGAAGCCGGTGGGGCCGGGGACATTCGCGGGGAGCTCTGAGTCAGGCAAGGGCCGAGGCCGAGTGGCCCTGGGAGGTAAGTGTCCTGTGCAGAGGGGACAGCGGAGACCTCACCAGGCAAACGAGGGCCACTCTCGTTCCAGCCTGTCTGTCGGGTGCGGAGAACTAGGAAAGCTTCAACTTCACATAATACTCCTGAGAAAGTGGCTTAGCAGGCTTACGCGGCGGCCCGGGGGACGGGAGAGCCTGGAAGCTCCGGACCACACAGGATCGCCCATCTCTCTCGCCTGCCAAGGGGCCGAAATCCGAGCAAGGACACCAGTTTCAAAGATGGCAGATCAAAAGGCAAAACACAGTTACGTGTGCCCCAAATCCTGTATTAGAGCCCGATCTAGTTAAGATCTCTCGAGTCTTCCCACCTTATTACCGTCGTGTCTCCCCGCCATCTCGGCCAGGTGCCGCGGGGGCCACGGTCATCACAGAAGGGTGCTGTCGGTGGCGGGGGTGTGAACAGGAATCCACGGGAGACCCCCGAGATACAGCGCCCTTCCCGGAAATCACATCGTGAGGGAGTGTGTTCAGACCTCGTGACGCTGTGGAGCATGGCGAGGGGCCCACAGGAATCAGGAGGCTTTGGGAGGGTTCCAAAGCAGGGGTGGCAGAGACAGACACATCGCAGGGACTGCTGTGGCCGGAAGGGACGAAGTTCAGATGACGCCCGCTGGCATTTTATTGCAGAACGGACGGCGTCCGATTGGGTCCCGTAATAACATTCTGCGTTTGCGGCCGATTTTCATCTGAGGATCTGAAACCATTTCCAAGCATTGATTAAGACTCACGAGCCGAGGCAGCGGGCACAGTCGCGCCCATCTCCTAGCCGGGTCACCTGAGGCCCATGAGGACGAGCTGACCTGCTTAGGGGCCTTCGGTTCCGACTTCCGTGTCCTCAGCTCCCCCCCGCCCGGTCTGTTTTAAGGTCTCCAGGTCAGAGAGGGACGTGACCGTGGAAACCAAGGTAACTCGGAAACCGGTTACTGAACGGATTCTCAGGCAAGCCCCCGGCGGGCGTCCACGGCGGCCGCGCGAGCGCGTTCCTTCATCACAACCGGTTACCCGAGGCCCCTTTCACACACCTTCTGGGGAAAGTCGTCTCATGGGAATGCGGGGACGCGGGGGGCCGGTCCCCAGGAGCGCCGCGTAGGGCCCGTTTCCCACGGCCCGACGCGGACTCCCTCCCGGGGCCGCAGGAGCCGAAGGGATGCCGCTCATTCCCCGCGTTCTGCCGCGAGGGTATAAAATGTCTTTTCGTCTTAAGTTACACACAGAAGAAGACTGTTATTACAAAGGCCACCACGCAGGGGGAAAAAAAGGTTTCATTTATTCTGAATATCTGCCCTCAGCACCTTTGATGCCTTTTAAGGGGCTCCTAAGTACTAAGAAGGGGGGGGGGATGCACAAAAGTCCTTTTAAAAAAGCAACCTAGCCATGGCTGGTGTTGGGTCTGGCGAGAAATCTGTTGTCCGGAAGGCAAGGGCCGCGCAGTCACAACCCGGCCCGTGATGTCTGCGCTGGCTCCCTGTCCCGGCCACAGGCGGCCTATGCAAAGCAGCCCTCGGGGGTCTGTTGGAGGCGGGGGGCAGGGACGGAGTGCCTTCGCCTCCTTCAAGATCTCCGCTCCCGACGATGGAGACTCTCGCAGTGAAGGGGTCACGGCCTCGGATGTGTGTTCTCCCCGCGTCTTCGGGCAGGGAGGTTTATAGGTAACCGAAGGAAGCGTGCGGGAAGAGAGTGGATTCTCGTTTTTAACGTTCCCCGAGATCGAGGCCTTCTTTCTCCGAGGTACCCCACCTCACTCCGTCTTTCCGCATTCTTTCCTCTCGACTGACTCTCAAAAGATCTGTTTCAACGAGGAAGAAAACCCTCAGCATCTTGGGTGATGGCTGCTGATTCTGACACGTAGACACCTTGTCTGTTAAACAGAGAGCTTTGGCCGGGCCGGGTCGGACCACCGCCCCTGGGGGGTGAGCAGATTCCGCAGACACACAGCCTCGTCCCCGAAGGGGAGTGTGTGTGTGTGTGTGGGGGGGAGCCAGCCTGTAGATTCGGGGCCCCTGGGGGATCCCAGAAGGATTCAGGTGTTCCGTTTCGTCTGTGATCTTTCTGGAGACGTGTGTTCAGGCAGTGGCTTCTTAGGAAGCCCGCAGCTGCGTGGGGAGAAACGTACGTTCCCCGACCCTGTCCCCAGGGCCACCCGCGTGGAGCTGGGGCCTGAGACCCTGCCGCGACCCCACCCCGTGTGGTCCTGCAAGTGGGTGATGCCATCTACGCCTCTGCCGGGGAGGAGGGAGGTGGCCTGCCTGGGGAGTCGAGCAATTCAGTCCAGACCGGGTTTCAGCCTGACGGTTAGGCTGAGGATTTACTGGGCCCCGTCGGAGGGAAACGCGATGGTGAAAACATTCAGAAAAGCAAAGTCTCAGGGCGCCCGGGGGGGCCTCAGTCAGTTAAGCGTCCGACTTTGGCTCAGGTCGTGATCTCACGGTTCGTGGGTTCGAGCCCCACGTCGGGCTCCGTGCTGACAGCTCAGAGCCTGGAGCCTGCTTCCGATTCTGTGTCTTCCTCTCTCTCTCTGCCCCTCCCCTGCTCATGCTCTGTCTCTCTTAAACATGAATTAAAATATATTAAAAAAAAAAAAAACAAACGAACTCTCTGCTGGGAGGGACAGGAACGTATGGGAGTTATATAAGGCAAGTGAGGATTTTGAGGCCCAAGAATGTTCCCGATAAATGATTCCTTCCGTCCTGGAGAAGCCGAACGATGAGCTAGCTGGATTGTGAAGGGAGAAGGCTACCTCAGCGGCAGGCGGGCGTCACAGAGTGCCACAGAGGGGGTCTTAAACACTCATCGTCTCTCAGGCCCGGGAGACTGTGTGGACGGCCGCCTTCTGCCTGTGTCCTCACGGGGGTGTCCCTCTGCGGGTCCGTGTCCTGATCGCCTTCTCTTACAAGTTAAACGGGAAGACCGCCCACCCTGATGACCTCATTTTGCCTTAATTACCTCCGTAAAGGCGCAACTCCAGAGGAGGTCACGTTCTCAGGGACTGAGAGTCAGAAATGTAACGCAGGAACATTGAGAGGACCCGGTTTAGCCCACGACAAGGGAGAAGGAGGTGTTTCCACCGAGGACAGAGAGCGAGCAGAGCCAGGATCCAAAAGCGAAGGATCTTGGGTCAGGTGTCCTGGACGCAGAGCCTGAGGCAAGGGTTTGGAGCCACGTGATCTCCTGAGGGAAGGCTCCGAGAGAAAGGAAGGGGCAGGGGGGACGCTCAGAAAGGTGGCGGTCCTCGCCAGAGACGGCCTCAGCCTCCTCCCTCAGGCTCGGGAGTGTCAACTGTACCGTAGACTTGGTCCCACCTGGAGGGCCACCATGAGGGTCTCCTCCCAGGCAGGGTGACCGCCGTGTGACCTTGAGGGTCCCATGCAGCTGAGAGACCTCCCTGGAAAAGGGGGTGGCAGTGAACCCTCAGCAGCCAACATCAGAGACTGGGGGGGCTCCTGGTGGCCGAGCCAGTAGGGAATGCTGGGCCAGCACCCCTGGCTTCTCCCAGGGGGCCCCGTGAGCTCAGGGGAGGAGGGGAGGAAGTGGCCGCCCTGGTGGGCTGACCACGGGCGCCCGAAGCGGCAGAGTCCCAGCTGCCAAAGAGCTGCCGGAAAGCCGTGGACCTGGACAGACTTGAACTGGAGGAGGGGAGTTTCCGTCTGACCCGCGTCGGCCGTCCTGCGTCCGGTGTCCCCCCCACAGATGCGCGGGTCTGCCCGACCGGCCGAGGCAGGAACAGGAAGCCGCGGGCCTCCTCATCAGGCTTCCCCCGGCCAGGCCGGCCCCGGGGAACCGGGGGGCGAAGCGGCCAGGCCCCCCGTGGCCTTTCTGTCCCGCCACCCTCACCCAGTAGCCTGCCCCCGACGCGCCGCGAGGGACCCTGCGAGAGAGACGCAGAGAAAACACGCGCGGGCCGGCCACGGACCAGCCTCCACGGCCACGGAGCTGTTTCCGCCCACCCCGCTCTTTGGGCTGTTATCAAAAAGAGATGATTTAAATCTGATGAATAAATCAGAATGGATAGAATAAATAAACGTATCCGTGCTTCTCGGCAGAGCAGCCGGCTGCCCGCAGCGAGCCCTTAAGCGGGGAGGCGCGACCCTGGGGAGGCCGGGTCCTGAGCCAAAAGCCGGCACAGACCCCGTGTCCCTAAGAGGGACGGACGGCGGGACGTTGTGGGACGCACAGCCGGGGCTGTTTAGAGTGAAGAGCGGTGATTAACCCAGGGAGGTTTGTCCCTTTCCCCTTCCTCCAGCCGGTCCCGTCTACACCCGCACGGTCCCCTCCACGCGCCGTGGGCGTGAGCAAAGCCTTCGGGTCTCGACACCGTCGTTACCGACGACTGGAGAACGGTGACGCGCTTGAATCTGCCGAGAAGGCACGCACTTTTGCCAGACCTGAATTTGGCAGCGATGGGTTGGTGGTGGGAACCGTGTTAGGAACCGTCCAGTCCTTCACGCGAGACGCCGCTCCCCGGCGCTCCTCCCCGCCGGGCCCGCTGGCCTGGAGAATTCTCCAGGCCACCAAACGGCCCAAAGAGGGTGTCCCCGAGGGCAACAGGAACCGTCCACTCGTCAGCCCGCTGAATCCGCCCAGGCCTCGAGGATAGGGTGTGGGGAGCGCGCCGACCTGGCGCCCACGGTGCCCCCGTTTTGCTTCTGTTTCTGTGATGGAAAGGACACCAGGGAAGCCGGCCGCCCCTGCCCGCAGGTCAGCTCAGGGAGGCGGTCGCCTTTGCCCCCACCAGACGCTTCCTTCGGGAAGCAGAGCCGCGCGCTCTAAAAAGGAACACTTTCCTGAGAGAGAAAGTAATTACAGAGACGGGGGCCAATTTCCTTTTGGAAACAGGTTCTCCGTCCCCCTTCCCCGGATGGCCTGGCCGCCAGATGGACGGCCGCTGTGGTTTAGGTCCACCGCGGACCTCGCGTCACGTCCGACCGGCGCGCGCAGGTGCTCGGCGGCCGCGTCCCGTGAGGGACAGCCGGGCGGCAAGCATTCTGGTCTCTTAATTTTATAAAACAGTGATGTTTATTTTTAAGACCGAAGGCATAAAGACAGACAAAGAAGGACAGGGAGAAATGCTAATTTAACCCGAGCTGAGGTTTTTGTGTGTGTGTTTTTTTTAAGCTGACTTGAAGGCATGACAGAAGTCTGGAAAAGATAAAGCCTCAAGTTCAAATGTACGGCGTTCACTTTTCGCTTGCATCAAAGCAAACCAGACATCGAGGAGGTCTATACGCAGAGCCGACACACTCAACCGATCCTTTTTTCCCCCCTGACCGACCGCTGGGGACCACGGATGCCTCGGCCTCTTAAGTAACGCGGGGAACAGCGGGCCGATTGTGCGGCCGGCCCGCCGCTGCCCCAGGTAGCCGATAACTTCCTGTGTTGAAACGATGGCTTGGAGATTTCATCATGATACTCCTGCCCAGCAGGAAATATCGCCTTACAGACCTGCGGTTCCTTAAAGTAATCGGCGAGAATGCCATTAAAGTCGATGTCTTAATTAAGCCGAGCATTAGCCGAGGAATTGCAGGCATCCGAAGGCTTAGGCGGCCTGCGGGATCCAGTTTCACGGGGCAGCCGTGTGTGTGTGCGCGCGCGTGTGTGTGTGTGTGTGCGTGCACGGAGGGCCGGGAGCTCCCAGGGGTCCATCCGCCGAGGAGGGTAGCGTGGGCATCGCGGCCGCTCGAGCCGGGCTCTGGAAGGGCCGCTCGGAAGCCCGCGGGAGGTGCAAGGTGAGCCGGATCCCCGAAACCTTCTGCACGTTCATCCGATTCCCGACGGCCGGTCATTCGGCCACCTCGGGGCTGTGCACCGCCGGCCTGTGGGGTGAGCACGGCCTATGGGGAGGGGCCTCGCTCCTCCGCCACGGAGCCTGCATTAGGGGGAAACTGAGGCCACTCGGGGGCCACCGTGGCCCCTTGTAGCCAGGGGTGGTGTGTCTCGGATTCCAGGCGGTTCTGCCCCCACCCACCCGGCTGCCCCCACCCCCCAAAGCGGGGTTGGCCGGCAATACCGGGAGCGCCCCCACTCCACCCCGCTCCAGGGCAGACCTGGCTTCTGCCTCCGGCTTCTGTCTCACTGCCTCTGTTGTCAGTTTTCGACTCTGGAAAATGGACTCGTTCTCCTGCAACATGGGATGAGCGCGTCGGCGAGAAACAGCTCTGGGACGGAACTTCGGGGAACCGAGCGCCGAGCCAGGCCCGAGGCTGGGTCACGGGCCCAGCCCCACCTGGCCCGCCGGTCCACTCCGGGCAGGCTGTCCTTCGGGGGCAGCGGGAGGGCCAAGGGGAGAGGACAGGGAAGCTTCCTGAACCCCGAGCCCCTGTGCCCGTGCAGACGAAGATCGTTGTTGAAACAAGGACGCCTACCTCAGTCTGCTTGGGCCGCGCGGGGGAGGGGGGGGGGAGGGCGCCACACGGCCTCTCTGCTGACGGCCTGGAGGCTGGCGGGGTTTGGTTCCTGGAAAGGACCCGCTTTCTGGCTTGGAGATGACACTTTCTCGCTGTGTCCTCACGTGGGAGAGGGGCAGGGGGAGGGGACAAGTCCCTGTCCCCTCCTCATCGGGCCACTGTCCCGTCTGATCAGGACTCTACCCGGACGACCTGCTCTGACCTTAAATCGCCTCCGGAAAGCCCCGTCCCCAAGCACAGCCATGGTGGGGTGAGGGCCTCAGCGTCTCAGTTCTGGGAGGACACCGCCCAGGGCCTCGCAGGCCTGCCGTGCGTCCCGGGAGCTTGGTTTCGGCTCAGGCCGTGATCTCACGGTTGGTGGGTTCCAGCCCTGTGTCGGGCTCTGCGCTATCGGTGGAGCCTGCTTGGGATTCTGTCTCTCTCTGCCTCTTCCCTGCACATGTGCACTCTCTCTCTCTCTCTCTCTCTCTTTCTCTCAATAAATCAATTAAAAAAAGAACCGATCGGGCCCCCTTTGGCCTCAAGGCACAGAGATGCACAGCCAACCGTCTGCTCAGAAATCTTTCCTTCCTCTTCTCCTCCTCGTCTCCTGTCCCTTCTCTCCCGGGTGGGCTCGCACACAGGGGACGCGTGACGCTGCCAGCCCCCAGCCCTGGGGTCCGCCTGTGCTGAACTCGGAGCCGTCACCGGGCGCGGGTGCCGTAGGGGTGCGCCTGCCGCCACCGTGCAGACCGGGCAGGGGGTGAGAGCAGACCCCCGGGTCCATGCGGCCCTCCCCAGGCTGGGGGACGCCCCCCTGCCCCAGCCCCATCTTACGAGGGTGAACCCGAGGCCTGGACGGTGTGAGGGGGACAGGGGGCGACCGGCCCCCCACCCCCGAGTTCTGGGTTGGTCGGTTTCAGAGGCCGGGGCCCCCTTCGCAGCCTCTGGTTCTCTCCACACTTTCTCGTGCCGATGCCGCGTTCCCATTGGATGGCTTTTCTGGGGGCTGCCCGAGCAAGGCGCCACAGAATAAGGGGCTCGAGACAGCAGTCGTGTTCTGCCTCCCAGCTCTGCAGGCCGCGAGTCCGAGATCAGCGTCGCCGGGCCGAGATCAGGCCGCCAGCAGGGCTGTGGGCCCCGCGGAGCCCGGCCCCGCCTCTCCCTGCGCCGGCGGCCGTGGCGGCCCACTCCCAGCGCCGCCCCAGCAGCCGCAGCCCCCTCTCATTCTCTTGTGCCAAACCCCCCCCTGCCCCCCTCTCAGGAGGACCCCTGCGGTTACATTTAGGGTCTGCGCCTTCCGGGGGGTCTCCCCACATGGAGCTCCTTACACAGTCGCATTTGCAAGGCCCCTTTTCCGTACAAGGTGACATCAGTGAGCTCCAGGAGTGACGACCTGGGCCTCCAGGTGGCCGACCTTCACCTCCCACCTGCCCCCCTGGCACACGCTCAGTCAGGGCTCCTTGTGAGAAGGGGTGCGGCCGGCAGAGACGCGGGGGTGAGGGGCGCCGTTTCAGTCCCTTCCCGAGTCGCCTCCCTCGGCCGGCTCCTGGCCCAGTCGCCCTTCCTGGGCACCGGCACCTGCCGGGACGAGCCTTTGAGTCCCACGTCTCCTCTGCGGCTGCCAAGGGAAGGGCTGGTCCCGCTGGCTGGCCTCGTCTCTGTGGCAGGTGCTGAGGGAGGCGCGGGGACCGCCCGGCCACTGCTCCCGCGTTGCTGCGGACACGCTGGTCCAGAACTCCTTTGCCCTCTTCAGGCCCTGGTTCCCGACCCGTGACTTAAGCCGGGGACCCTGGCTCCTTGCCGCCCACTCGTGGCCGGGACCCCGGGCTGCGCTCCTGACCTTGCCAGAGGCCTCCCTGCCTCCATGCTTCACCCCTGTCCTGAGCCCGGAAACTTGCAGCGTGTATTTAGTCATCCGCCGTTACTAACAAATTACCCCCAGACTTAGTGCCTTCGGGCAAGAATAGCACTTACCGTCACCCCGGGTTAGGGATTTGGGAGCAACTCGGGATGAGTGGCCTTGGCTCGGGGTCTCTCGTGAACTTCCAGCCGAGGGGTTGGGCGAGGCCGCCTGAAGACCCCACAGGGGCTGGACGATGGGCCTCCAAGATGGAGCACTCACGCGGCCTCAGCTCCCTGACCACGCGGACGTCTCCTCGGGCCTGCTTGCGTGTCCTCACAACATGGCGGCCAGCTTCCCCCAGAGTGCTGATCTGAGGGACCCAGCCCCTGAAGTCACACACCACAGCCCTGAGCAGCGTGAGAGGGACCTGCAGCGGACATGAACGCCAAGTGACGAGTGGAGGCCGGCCGTCCCCCCGCCTCTCCACCACACCGTGGCCGCCTTCTTTTCTCAGCGAAGGACCCCGCCTGCTGGGCCGGGAGTCTGGGAGGCTCTCAGAGCTCTCCGGGCAGAGGGCCGAGGCTCTACCATTCTGCCTTCCTGTATTTGGCACTGACGGTCGTCCGTAGGCTTTAACCAGGTGGGCGTGGGTGTCTTCCTTAAGCCCCACCCGGGTGGCCTCTCCTACCCTCTCTCCTCTCCATGGGGCAGGGCTGAACCAGGGGGACACATGTCCCCTGTGAACACCTCATTGGTTGCCCGTGGCCTCTGGAGAAATGACCCCTCCAGAGCCTCCCAAGCTCAAGGTTGGGGCCCCTGGCTGGAGTCCTGCCATCCTCCCGCCTAATACAGGGTCAGGGGGTGCCGTGCTGCAGGGGACATGGTCTGACTTTCTGAAACTCCCCCCCCAGGTGACCTGGGAAGGTAATTTGGTGGCTGTGGGGCTTGCGGGATGTGCATAGAGGGACATGGGTCCGTCTCGCTAGTCACACTCCTGGGGGGCTCCCCCTCCTCCCGAGTAAGGTCAGATTGAGTCAGGGGCTCACATTGGCGGGATACTCATACTTGCAGCAGGCCTCGGCAGTTATAGGAGCTCACGGCCACTATTTTGGTCTAAATAAAACCATGACTGCGTCGGTAAGCAGAGTAACCTCAAGAACAGTCATTTTATTTATTAAAACAAAATTTCAATGTTTATTTTTGAAGGAGAGAGACAGAGCGTGAGCAGGGGAGGGGCAGAGAGGGAGGGAGACGCAGCATCCGAGGCAGGCTCCAGGCTCTGAGCTGTCCGCACGGAGCCCGATGCGGGGTTCGAACTCAATGAACAGTGAGATCACGACCTGAGCCGAAGTCGGATGCTCACCCGACTGAGCCCCCCAGGCGCCCCACGGACGATCATTTTATTATTTTTTTATTTTTTAGGCATTTATTTATTTTGAGAGAGAGAGAGAGAGAGAGCATGAGCAGAGGAGGGGCAGAGAGAGAGGGAGACACAGAATCCGAAGCAGCCTCCAGGCACAGAGCCTGACTTGGGGCTCAAACCCATGAGGGAGATCATGACCTGAGCTGAAGTCGGCCGCTCAACCGACTGAGCCCCCCAGGCGCCCGCGGATGATCATTTTAAACGGCTGGCATGATGTTGCAGCTTCTCAGACTCGGCACTGCCATCGGGGCTGCTCGGAGCCACTACGAGGTGAGAAAGGGGATTCTGTGTCGTTCCTGGGGCGTGAGAGAGCCGTGCCCCAAGTCGTGTCCAACTTCCCCGGGACGCTGCAGGGAAGCACGGGCGGCCTCCGTCTCTCTCACGCTGTGCTGCGGCTCGAATTGGGTCCCCAGGTGTTGGAGCCCTAACCCATCCCCGCACCTGTGACTGCGACCTTGTTTGGAAATAAGGTCTTTGCAAATGATCGAGTTAGGAGGAGGTCGTTGGGGTGGCCCCCACCCATCCGGACACAGACCGCACGGGGGGACGGCCCCGTGAGGACGCGGGGGGGGGGGGAGGAGGACGGCTGGCCACAGGAGAGAGGCCTCGGAGGCCCCGGCCCTACCCACGCCTGGACCTCGGCTCCGGCCTCCAGGACCGGGGGACAGTACGTGTCTGTGGTGTGAGCCCCCGTCTGTGGGACAGATACGTCCTGTGAATCAGTCTTCGCGGCGCTCGTGGAGGCCGGCAGGGTCCCCGCAGGCTGGAGGCACCCTTCGGAGGGAGATTGCCCCTGGGGCCGAGGACTGTGTTCCTGGGCCACCCCTCCCCTCCCCCCATGACCGGGGCTGTGGGTTGGGCCCCGACCGGCTCCTTCCCGGGCAGGCTGGCTGTGTGCCTTCGGTTCCCATGCGAGGCCCAGAGAGACGGTGGCGGGGATGGCCGAGGTGAGGCCCTGGCTGGCACTGCTGTCCGGGCCACGGCCTCTTCCAGAAGGAGGCAGCCCTGTGTGTGTGTGTGTGTGTATGTACACGTGTACGCATGGACGTGTGTGAGTGCCTGTGTGTGTGCATGGACCTGTGTTTGCATGCGTATAAGAGGGGCTTCCGGGGACAAGCGACGCCCTGAGCCCCGCGGGAGGGAGAGGAGGCCGAGTCCGGATGAGGGGGGCGGGGAATGGGCACGGCAGGAAGAGGGCATGGCAGAGCCAAAGGTCTGGAGGCAAGAAATGGGGTCCGTGGCCACCGCGTCTCAAGGCTCCCTCCAGGGCCTGGGTGCTTCCGCGGGGCAGAGGAAGGGGCACAGGGACGTCCTGTTGATAAAGATCCAAGCCAGGGAAAGCCCCTGGGCTTGTGCCGATGTGGACCACACCCGTTCTCGGTGGTGGGACAGTCGGTCAGCATGGGTTTGATGACGGGAGTCGCAGGTGACCGCTGGGGTTTACCAGGCCGCGCACTGACCCCTGGGCACGTCCTCCCCTCCGTTCCCTCCTGACCCCCTGCCGTTGACGTCACCCTCCTGTCTCTGACTCTGTGACTCCAGAGTCTCCGGAGCCGGCGAAGCCCTGGGTCCTAAGCCCGCCCCGGTGACCGCTTCCCTGCGCTGTCCCCAGGCGCGGCTCCAGAGGGACCCTGAGGCGGGCCGAGGGCTCGGAGACCAGGTCCCTGCCTGTGGGAGTTTATGTCGTCAAAGGCTCAAAAGTCGAGCTGGGAGGAGAAGGTTAAAGGGGGAGCTCGGTGCCTTCCGCGCAGGCTGGGGGCGGAGTGTGGGCCCCCGGAGGGACCCCAGCAGCAAGCCGGAGGCTCCCCGTTGCCCTCCCGCCAGCCCCTCGGTGGCCCCATGTGGGAGCCCCGGGCAGGAGTGAGGGGAGCGGGGGAGGGGGCCGCTTTGGAGGCCGCTGCCTTCCCCGAGTCGCCCCCCTCGCTCCGAGCATCCACCGTCCGTGTCTCCATCACACTTAGAGCTCAGGCAGCCACCCCTGGGCCCGCCGTGAAGGAAGTCAGGCCACTTGCCGCCTTTCTGGGTGCGTCCCTCTGGGTTTGTCCAAAACTTCCATGGGATTCTAAGAGGGAGCCACGTTTGGGAAGTACCGGGCCAGACACTGGGGAGAGTTACTTCGACCAGGACCCCGACAGTGTGGGCAGAATGTGGCGGGGGCGTGCCCTCTGAGCGAGGGTCCCCCCTGCCCTGCGGGGACACTAGAGCCGCCTAGCCAAGGTCCCGCCAGAGACTCCAAGCTAGACGAGGGGTCGGTGTGCTGGTTAGGAGGCCGAGGGGGCCAGTCGAGCCCCTCCAGCAGGCGGGGGGTGGAGGGGGAGTGGGCAGGGCCCCCGCGGCCCCCAGCACCGGCGGCCTCATCCGACGGGAGGGGACCTCACGCAGCCAAATTTCGCGCTCGCCCGGGTCCTGGGCGCTCCGGCAGCAGAACGGAGCGGGGTGCGGGGCGCGGGCGGGGGGACCGTCTGAATTCGTTTAGAGCTGCCCGCACGTGATTCAAAGCGAGAACGGCTTCGGCGGGTTTATAAAAAGCACACCCAGTCCTCTCAGACAGACAAAAAGGCATCCCAATGATTTCAGTATAAATGAATCTGGAACATAAGGATTAAATTTCTCTGAAAATCCTGGAGCATCCACGATGGGACAAAGGAGACAAATGAGTGACGAACATGACTGCTTTTGGAGCCCTTCTCGGGGGGACCGTGGCTGGTCGCGGTGCCCGGAAGGAGATCCTTCTGTTCCCCGGTGTCCGGGGCAGGCAGGGGGCCCGGAGGAAGCTCCTCCGTCTCTGGCGGATCAGGGCCGCCCCCGTGACCTCATTTACTTTGATCACGTCTTCCGAGACCTGAGTGCGGCTATGTTTTGGGAGTCCTGGGGGTCAGGAGCACAAAATACGAATTTGGGGGCACACGCGGCACGGCTCGTGCCGGTTCCCATCAGGGTTTCGGCCCCGGGCGGTCACCCACGTTCCTTCCAGGTCTCTGATCCCAACAGCCTGCCACAGTCTGCTTATGACAACCCGTCACCGAACACGCGTCTCCGGGAGGAAATGACATCCCGGGGTGACCGCGGGAGGAGGGCGTGGGGGACGCCGGCAGGGACGCCACGCTCCCCGGCCAGAGCAAGAAGTGACGTCAGGACGTGGCGGTGGGCAAGGCGCAGCTCTCGGCTCGTCCTGTCGTTTTCCTTCACGTAGGAAATTGTATCAGTGGAGTGCGTTTTTTTAATCTTTTTTATAGTTTTAGTCACAATGCAAAGGCCTTCCCTTCGTGTGAGCACGAAAGAGCTCTCCCCGGTTGCCCTTCAGCTTTCCACGATTTGTTTCTTTTCTTGTTTGAGCCTTTGGTCCACTTGGGTTTCATGCCGGCGTCCACGGCCGGCTCTCCCAACACCATTTGTTGGCCGTGTTTGTTGGCCTCCCCCTTGGCCCGAGATGCCTTGTCCTCCCCAGAGAGCCGTCCGAGCTCCGAGTCTCTCTGAGCCTCCTGCGCCGAGTCTTGGGTCAGCCCGTCCCCTCACTCCCGGCCCCACACTGCTTTAGTGACCGGTCCTTGGTAATCGGCTGTCCAACCTGCCGGGATAAGGCCCCTCTTGGTTCCAACGCTTCTTTTCCTGGGTTTCCATCTCTTACATGTTTTTCTGCAAGAAGGTTAGCCCTACCTTGTCTGGTCGGAGAAAAACAGCCGTTTGTGTTTTCTCGGGGGTCAAGAGAACTTCGTACACCAGCTTAGGTCGAGCGACTTCAAGAACCTGGCCTCCCTTTCCAATGGTCTCCTGACATCCAATAGTGTTTTTGTGGTTTTCCCATATAGATCTAAAAAATTTTGTTAGGCTTATTCCTAATATTTTATCTTTTTAAAAACTTAGCTGAAAATCAAGGGTTCTCTTCCAAAATAGCTCTGGTGTGTGTGTGTGTGTATGTGTGTGTGTGTGAGAGAGAGAGAGAGAGAGAGAGAGAGAAAGTTATTTTTTTTTTAATATAGTTACTCCCTTGCTCATTTCTTTTATTGCTTAGAATGG
Source organism: Paguma larvata (assembly GCA_030068075.1). Classification (NCBI taxonomy): domain Eukaryota; kingdom Metazoa; phylum Chordata; class Mammalia; order Carnivora; family Viverridae; genus Paguma; species Paguma larvata. The sequence goes on along the minus strand of CM057831.1, from coordinate 109,327,228 downwards.
CTTTTCAAGGATTTTCAAAAAATAAAAACGAATCATCTGCAAAGAGTAAGATGTCATCTCCTCTTTGATTTCTATACTTTTAATATATTTAAAAAAATTTTTTTAATGTTTTATGCAATTTTGAGAGAGAGAGCGAGCAGGGGAGGGGCAGAGAGAGAGGCAGATAGAATCCGAAGCAGCTTCAGGCTCTGAGCCATCAGCACAGAGCCCGACGCAGGGCTCGAACCCACGAACCGTGGGATCGTGACCTGAGCTGAAGTCGGACGCTGAACCGAATGAGTCACTCAGGCGCCCCTGTACTTTTAATGTCTTTTCTAATTGTATTTGCTAGTGATTCTGGAACAATGCGGCAGAGAGCTTTAGAATTTCCCCGTGAAGCAGGAGGCTGGCCAGGATACATCTATTTTCTCACATTAGAGACATTTCCATCTATTCTTACTTTATCGAGCGTGTTATGAGGAATTTTGTCATGTGCTTTTCCAACAACCATCTGAGGTCTCCCATTAGGTCAACTAATAGGACCATTTACATCAGCACATCTCCTAATTTTGTACCAGGCTGGGTTCATTAATGTGCTTCTAGAACCTGTCTGTATTTTAGTTCGGATTTCCCCCCGACATTTACGAGAGATATTTATCTAAGCCTTCAGCAACTTTTGGTGTCGGTGTTACCCTCGCTTTATGAAAATAGTTGGAAAGTTTTCTCTCACATTCTCAGCTCCACAGAGGTTTGTAACGGCATTGGGATGAAAGGTTTAGGAGGAGTGTTTCCCTGTGAAAGCACACAGGTTTGGTGTTTTTCTTTGGGGGTGGGGGCAGCGCTTAGATCATTTGCTTTTAAAAATAATATCCTAATGAAAATCCTTTTATATTTGTCTTTATATACTTACGTATGTTTTTAGGTTAGATTAATTCCTTGATGTGTAATTGCTATCAAAGAGCAGCTTAAAGTTTGAGTGATAGGGTCACACGGCACCCAGGTGTGCTATGAAGGATGGAAGAGATGATGCTTCCACCAGCAACCAGTGATGCCGGGCACCTCTACTGTCTTTGGTCTTTGCCAATTTGAAAGGCAGAACAAAAATAAATAATAAGTTTGGGTGTCCTTTCATATTTTTCCTGGTAATTAGATTTTTTTTCTGGTGAATTGCCTGTTCATGTCTTTTCTACATTTCCCAATAGGTGTTCTCTCTTTTCTCATTGATTTTGCAGAGCTCTTTATATCTTAGGGATCCCTGACCATCCCCTGGAATATGTTATTCCGGGTCAGCCCGAGTTCTCCTGGTGAACACACTCTGTTATAAGAATTATGCAGTGAGTCTAAGTTGACTCTACTGGGCGGTGGCCAAAGTGCAGGTGAGTCAGCCTTGGGTCATGCAGAGAACTTGAACTAGTCGATTGGACATCCAGAACTAACTTGAGGAACTTGACTCAACTCTTCTGGGTCCAGTTCCAACGAACTCTTACAGTGCTGGAAAAAAAACACAAAACTCCCCGAAACAAACATGCCAGCGGTTGGAGAACGCCCATTGATCGGAAACATACCACAGATACACGTAATTCTGGTCACCGAAATGCGTTTCCTGGGGAGGGTTAGAGGCAGCGTCAGTCTGGTGGGTCCTTTAAGAAGGGAAAGGAGCTGTGGTGTGAGTTTTAAAAGTCCAAATTCAGCCGGGTTTGCTATCAGGTTGTGTTTGCTGATGTGCCGGAGGTTTCCGAAGAAACCCATGGGTGAGATGCAAGAGAAGTTTCTTGGGCTTCCCTGTTGGCTCTCGGCCCGGGGCGTGCCGACGGGCTCCAGCTCCCGACTGATAACCTCACGGGGCAGAGGCAGAGGGAGGCTCATCCCATCAGGGGTCCATGGAAACGGCTTGGCGTGGTTGGCACACAGCTTTTAAGATGAAGCAAACCAGCCACAGCTCTTTGGAAGCTACGTCTTCTGCCTCAAACTTCAGTCCCAGCCCGCGTGTCCCAGCAGGAAGGAACACGGCATGAGTCAGAGGGACAAGTGGAAAAACGTCGGGTAACAACAGGTGGGGAGAGCACGGCTCTGCACCATTGGGACAAGGGTGCTTCGGGCACTGGCCTGGCGTCGCCGCCGTCTGCGGCCCCGGGGGGCCACAGGTGTGAAGGATAACCAGACTAGGATCACAGCGACCACGAAAGCGCGCCTTCCCTTCCTGGCCCTGTCACACTCTCATGTGGCCCGAAGAAGTCGCTCTGGTCTGTGGATGAAGAGAGGAGCAGGGAGAGGCCGAGCCGCCTTCTCAAGCTTGCCTTCCTGGGAAGTCTGAGCCCACACCCACGTTCCGTGCCCCGCCCCCCCCCAAACAACCCGTCCGTGGACACATCCCCGGAAGTCTGAGCTTCCCCCGGAAGTGGCCGTGCTGTGGAGGACGTGACCCAATGGCTTAGGGCACCTGCCGTGGTGGGGAACAGATAGTGGGGTGGTCAGGCTCGGAGTGACCGAGCCAGCCAGGGGACGTCAGGGAAGACCGTGGGTCCGGGAGAGCGAGGTGGATGTTGGCAGGAAGAAGAGGAAGGGGCCAGAAAGCGGGGCCTTCCAGGAGATGGGACAGCCCGAGGGAAGAAGCAGAGGCACTGAAAACACAAAGGACATCAGGGCTGGTGCGGAGGGCCGGTGGGTAGGAGAGTCCGCAGAGGCTGGAGGTCTCTCGGGGCTGCCCCGCTGAGCTTGGCCTCGGTGCCTCAGCACTGGGAAACAGTGCGGCTTCTCCAGCAGAAAAAGGCTTGGTTAGATTCATGACTTAGAAAGGCCATGAGGAGGGGCGCCTGGGCGGCTCAGTCAGTGAAGCGTCTGATTTTGGCTCAACTCATGATCTCACGTTTGTGGGTTCGCGGCCTGCATCGGGCTCTGTACTGATGGCTCGGAGCCTGGAGCCTGCTTCGGATTCTGTGTCGCCCTCTCTCCCTGCCCTTCCCCTGCTTGTGCTCTGTCTCTCTCTCTCTCTTAAAAATAAATAAACATTAAAAAAAATTTAGAAAGCCCATGATGATGGCAGACAGGAGGGAAAGGCCGGGGGACCGCAATGTTCCCCACAGAGCCCACCACCTAGGGTCCCACTCGGAAAGTCTGGGCCACGAGGAGTTACTGATGCAGGCGGCTCCCTGACTAGCCCAAGGGTGTACACGTTTGCTGAATGAATAAGGCTTAGAGGCCGAATTGTCACACTGGCTACGGTACGCGGGTCCCGTGAACGGAAACCACTGAGTTTGGCTGTCAGCTGTGTAGCCCAGCCCTGTCCACAAGGAACCCTACCAAGGGTCTCCTCTGTCCAATGACACTGGACGTTCGTACGTGAACGTCAGTTTTAAGGCTAAAATCTGCTGTCACGGTTAGCAGAGTGTTTGCTAGTATAGCACCCTGATGGGTGCAGGGGGAGGCTGATCACCGTTAGGCTGCGAGCAGATGTCGTTATAAGCGTCTAGGCAAAGCCATCTGCCGTAAGCTTTGGTTCACGGCTCCTTTTTGCCTCGCTCGCTGCCATCCTTTTATGTCTGTGGGTTCATGTTAAAATGACAAGATGCTCAATGTGTGACTCAGAAAAATCAAACGTTACGTGGGACGCGGTAGCATGAGTTGGTGGGGGACGAGCGAGCTAACCAGTATAGGTAGAAACTTAGGCGGTCCTCTTCCAACTTCTCTAGAACGCCCCCAGAGACGGTAAAAGCATGAAAATGTGTGACGTCACGGAAAGCAGTGAGAGGAGGCCTAATATCAAAACTGAGGAAGAACGGACCGGCAGGGCAGAGAGTGGGATTCCAGGCAACTGGGAGTCAGCCTGGAACTGAGCACTTAGCCGGCGTTCCAAAGGAAATCCAACCAGCACGACCGATTTGCCCAATCGTTTCAAAACATGGCGGTTAAACAAATCTCGTGTTGTTCTGGGATTTGAAACACAAGCAAACCAGCAAACAAACAAACAAACAAAAAACAACAAAACCCCAAACTCACCGATACGGGACAAGATGGGGAAACGGGATCGTAACCAGAAGATGAAGTACTTGAACGCAATCTACTATAGAATCCAGGGGAAAAACGGCTAGGAAACAGGTCAGCATTGACACAGCAGCTGGGGATAAGAAAGTGGCCAACTGTCTGATCGAACGCTGTAAAATTTCCATATTCGTTAAGTCCCCAACCGCCGACTGTAGGCAATTTCCTAAGATTCAACTTAGTATAGATTCGACATGCCAAGACAGAGCCAAAATAAATGACAGCAGTCACATGCACACGATAATAGAATAAGGAGACAAACAGGACTGAATATCCTGCCTATAACAATAAATATAAATGAAATAGATTCTCTCGCTAAGAAGACTCTAAAACTGAGCAACATAATCCAACTGTGTGCCATTTCTGGACAATGAACCTAAGGAAGGGTTTTCAAAAGGTGAAAACCAATAAACGAATAGGCCAACACACACTAAGAAAATGCAAATAAATGTGAAGCAGGAGTCCCAATAATGATAATAACGGCCCAAGTAAAACTCAACAGCAAAAGTACAAACAGAATGAAAAAGGCAATTTTATTTTGATAAATAGGACAAGTCACAATAAAGTCAGAGTCCTAACAGTACAAGTTGCATATGGACTCAAGCCTTTTGGTGATAGATAATTATACCCCAAACTATATCATATGAAATTGTTAGAAATGTAAGGGCAGAACCCCGCCAAGGCCCGGCAGATATCTTTTCCAAACGTGGAACCCCCAAAACTCTGAAAGGCAAAACTTCGTCAGCGTGATGCCCATGACGTAGCCGAAGGGGATCTGAACCGATGCAAGGTGGTTACCATGCGATGTCACTTCGTGCTAAGATTTGTGTATTTTGCTGAAAAAAAAAAAGAGCCATCTCCTGTGGGAATTTTATGTAAAATACCCTACGCTACCTTTCTGAAAACTAAAAACTTCTGAATTCTGAATCTTTGTCTACTAGTGGATAGGTTTGTGGGCCCGTAGTAAGGAAATCTCTATAGCAGGCAAAAAATAGATCAGACAATACAATTAAATTAATAAAAAAATTTTAGACACGTGTGAGTACACAGACACACCCGCAAATAAATTTTGTGCCCTACAAATAGAGAATGGACATTTTTGGCTCTTATGTTCTATTCATATAAGTCACATGCTATGATTACAAAGCAATACAACCAGAAATTTAGAATCCAACCACGTGGTTTTAAAAAACACTCTTCTGACCCTGACTAAATAAAAAAAATAAATAAAAAGCAAAAATGAAAACACTCTTCTAAATTAGGACGAGGCAGAAGTAAAAACTGAAAATACAGACATGTTGGCGTCGGTGGGAGGAGGTCGAGGCTGCTCTCAGGGACAGTAGGTGCTCTCCTGATTAAGGTATAAAAAGGGAAACAAATCAGAATGAGCGTGGGGTGTGACCACAGAGACGGGATCACGCACACGGTTCTCAAGGAGGCTGCGTAAAGACTCACTGCTGAGAAATTTCTCATGTTTCCTCATCATACGCCTGCTCCTGCCTAGGAAAATGTCAGCAGCGCAGTGATGGAAGGAAGAAGGGGTCGACAGCCTGCAAAGACCATCGGTCAGCAGAGAAATTGAAAAGTTGTCGAAGAAATGTCCTCCAAAAAGGTTGAGTTCCGTCAAACTCTCGGTAACCTCGCATCTCGTACATGCTAGACGGCTCTTACAAATACAAACAAAGGCGGCAAGTCAGAGTCCCCCATTCTCGCTGCTCCTCGTCAATATTGTTCCAAAAGTCCCTACAGGGGCGTAGTTTTAATAAGGAGAAGACAACATGTGTGTATTTTATACAATATGATTGTCTGTCTACAAATCCCGAAGTATTCACAAAGAGTGTAGGAGGAGGAGGATTCCGAAGGTGGCTAGTTAGAAGCTAATTATACAAGCATCCGTAGCTTTCTTATACACCAGCGACAGCCCAGTAGGAACTCTAGTAGCGAGTGCGGACCGTACTCACCCAGTTTGTAAGACCTCCAGTAACAAATTAAACAAGGAATGTGCGGAAAGCACATATAAAAGAAGGGCACTATAAAACTTTACTGAGGGACATAAAAGATTGGAGGAACAGACCACTCTCCTATCAATGGACAGACCATCTATGACTTCAAAGATGTCAAGCATCTGCCCAAATCATCTACGGGTTTAACACAAGTCCGATAAAATCCTGCTAGGATATTAGGAAGAAGCTGACGAGGAGAATGTAAAAGCCGTCCAGAAGCCTGAATGCTCCAGAAATGCTTCCCGCGCGCGGTCCGACCGATCCTGCGCCAACAAGTCAAGTGACACCAACGGCGTCACCCTCTTGCCGGTCACCGAGGTTCTGGTCCAGAGGAATGGTGGCAGGAGCTCCTGTTTCCGGACGCTGCGGTGAGTCTCCCGTGGGGGAAGGGAAAACACACAGGCCCCCGGGTCGTCCTGGGAATTAGTGAGCGACAGGCCAGGTGACCTTTCTGGACGGAAGGCTGACAGGCTATCTTGGAGGGGAGAGGGGGGATGGGAGATTGTTTTTTCCCCTGGAAAGGCGCAGACACCCCTAAGGGAAAGCTTTTTTTAAAGTTTATTTGGGGCGCCTGGGTGGCTCAGTCGGTTAAGCGGCCGACTTCGGCTCAGGTCACAATCTCACGGTCTGTGGATTCGAGCCCCGCGTCGGGCTCTGTGCTGGCGGCTCGGAGCCTGGAGCCTGCTTCGGATTCTGTGTCTCCCTCGCTCTCTGCCCTTCTCCTGCTCACACTCTGTCTCTACGTCTCTCAAAAATAAAACAAAACAAAACAAAAAACGTTAAAGTTTATTTATTTATTTTGAGAGAGAGAGCGAGCGAGCAGGGGAGGGGCAGAGAGAGAGGGAGAGAGAGAGAATCCCGAGCAGACTCCTCACTGTTGGTGCAGAGCCTGTCCTGGGGCTCGAACTCACGAACCAAGACATCGTGACCTGAGTCGAAATCAAGAGCTGGATGCTTAACTGACTGAGCCCCCCAGGTGCCCCAGAAGGGTGGCTTTTTAACCAAGAGCCAGAGGGACGATGCCATTATCCTGGGCCACCGAGGCCGCGGTCCCGGGTGACTGTCCGGAGGGTTTGGCAAGACGAGCCTGGGCGAGAAGGGACAGCCGGGGCTCTGGGCTGTCGCCTGGCTGCCTTCCGGAGGCTTCCTCTCTGACTGGCTGGAGACAGGCAGCGGCCCTGCCCCGAAGCACCCGGCTCCAGGGGCAGGAGTGAAAGGCGTAACCTCCTGGCCCCGACTTGCTCGCCCCCCTCCAGGAGGCGGGAGACAAGCCCGGAGCCCTCCCCGCAGAAGAAGTGGCCTTGCTTCCGCAGGACCCAGGAGCGGACAGTCACACCTTTCTCCCCTGGGGGCGGTGCCTTCCGGCCTGCCTCCCGTGAGGCCGCGAGCGGTAACCCAGGAGGGAAGGTAAGAGAGCTGTGCACACGTCAACCCGGTGCAGAGAACAAGGGACACTTGGCCCCTGCCGATCCCGTAGCCTCGAAACCAGGCTCCGGCCGGTGTGTGGCCCCTGAGTTGGAGGGGACCGTGGGAAAAGTGAACCTGGGGGGGGGCTGGAAGCTTCTCGAACGCCTCGCATAGGAGACGTCCATCCACGGGACGTGCAGGGGCGGATGCTGGCCAGGCGAGAGGGGACACAGACACAAAGTGGGAGCCCTCGGCTTACGGTGGCGTTCAGAGCAGTTCCCGAGTGAGCGTGTCCTCGGGGTCAAGATGTGACTGTCTCTCCCTATCGGGTCCCTACCCCAGGCAAGAAGGGGGATGAGTTCCTCAGAGCCTTCCTGGGAACCCCAGCTAACGGCCCCCACCTGTGTCGCTCTGGTCACCAGCGGCTCCGTGGCCACACCTGGAGGCCAGGGAGTCAGGAAGGTGTGCCCTTGTGGTGGCTCCCTCGGGGGAAGATCGGGGAAAGGGGCCGGGAAGGCGGCTGGTCACGGGGACTGCCTCTGGGGGCGAGCGCACGGAAGGAGGCGGGAGGAGCGGGGAGGACGTGCCCACAGGAAGCCCGGAGTGCGGTGGCCCGGGCCCTGCTGGGCTCTGACCTCCCCGGCGCCACAGGGAGTGGGATCGCGAGCTCTCCCAAGCGGGGTTTTAGCCCGGGCGCTGTCCACCCTTGGGCCTGATGATTCTGTCGCCGGGCGCGTGGGCTGGGCAGGTGCGTCCCGGCCTCCCGCAGCCAGACGGCAAAGCAACGCCCCTCCGGCTCCGGCAAAAATGCCTCCGGGTATTTCCGGATGCCCCTGGAGGATGAGACGGAATTCACCAAATTTCATAAAAAAGCTAAAAGAGAGTTTTCACATCCGGGCCTCCTTGTTGGACCCTCGTCCACACGGCGAAGTGGGTGCAGCCACACCCGATTCAGCACCAGGTGCCCCGGAGCGAGTTTTACACACACACACACACACACACACACACACACACACACAGTATCGTGCAAGCACACACACGGTTATTAATCCATCGGACACAAGCGCAATTCCTTTCTCTCGTTGGAGCCCCCGACTCTGCTCGTAGGCAGTGGGCGGACCCTCTGCCGTCAGACACCACCTGCCGGAGGAAACCTTCTGCGGAGGGTCCCGAGCCTCTGTCCGAAGCTGAGTGTGTCAGCACGGGGCTGTCACCCACCGGGCCGCTCTTTCTGGGGTGCCTTTGTGACACGGTGACCAGCTGGGACCTGTGATGGCTTGAGGAGCGGTGGTCATGTGACTTCCCTCGAGGACACGAGCCCACTGCCGGGGCGGCGGCACAAGGGAGGGCAAGGTGGAGGAGACGCAGGCTGTAGGATCCGCAGACTTACGGAGACGGGGGGACAGTCGTGGCTTTGCCAAGGACGGCGCTGGCCCTGTGGAGCCCGGGGCCAGGGACGGAGGGGGACAGTGGTGCTACGGCTGGGCGTGATGCTCCCAGGTCACGGCGCTGGGTCTGGGTCTGCCGACGCCAGGCTGTGAGTGCCACCCCTGACGGGCCACATGGGCGGCCTCGGAGTTTCCTTTTTATTTATTTTTCTAATTTTTTTAATGTGTGTTTGTTTTTGAGACAGAGACAGAGCATGAGCAGGGGAGAGGCAGAGAGAGAGGGAGACACAGAATCCGAAGCAGGCTCCAGGCTCTGAGCTGTCAGCACAGAGCCCGACACGGGGCTCAAACCCATGAACCGTGAGATCCTGACCTGAGCCGAAGTCGGACGTTTAACCGACTGAGCCCCCCAGGCGCCCCTGAACTTCTTGTTTTTAAAAACCTGACATCAGCGGAAGCATCCGGTTTCCCAAATTATGCGCACGCACGAGGTGGATAAAGTCATGAAACTTTAAATATTTTACGAAAGTGGTCAAAACAAAAATCGATACCTAAATGGTCCTCACTTATCTCAAAAAATCCGAAATGAAATTAAGCAGAGTGACCTGAGGTGGGCCATGCTGATACGGTGCGGGGGCCAACGTTCCTTTTTAACAATGGGGAAGCCTACACGCACTGTGTTGTAAGCTGCTTTCTTTTTTTTTTTTTTAATTAATAGGCATTTTAGAACAGTTTCTAATTTACAAAAAAACGGGGCAGGTGGTACAGAGTTCCCACATTCCGGCCCCCCCCCCCCCCGCTCCCTGTTTTCCCTACTGGGTGCATCTCGGCGAGTGGGTACCTACGTTACAAACGATGAACCGACACCGATTCGTTCTTGTTAATCGAGTCCACCGTTTACATCGGGTTCACGCTTCGTCTTGTGCATTCCGTGGGTTTTGACAGAGGCGTGTCTGTATCCACCGTGAGGGCGTCGCACAGAGGAGCCGAACCGCCCTAACACTCCTCGGTGCTCCCCCCTTCCCCCCTCCCTGTCCCCCAACCCGGGCAACCACCGCGACCCTTCTCCCGTGTCCGTGCTTCTGCCTTTTCTAGAACGTCACGGAGGTGGAACCACACGCACTTAACAACATACAGGGAACACCTTCCAAGTCAGGAACTATCCATCTGTCTGATTGGCGGAAAAGCGACCCTAGCTCTTCCTGGAACAGAAAATACAACCAAGATATTTAACCAATGTATTTAAGCCTTCTCTTTTTAAAAACTTATTCGAAGCTACCCTTTGACGGTCACCTGCCGCGTACACCTTTGCCCACCTGTCTGCTGACTTCTCGGGGACGACTTCCCACGACTGGAAGTTCTGGGTCAGAGGGACAGCAGGTGCACGCGGAAGGCTTTGGGGAGACGGACAGTTGCCTCCTAGCACGACTGGCCCTGTCTGCCCTCGTGACTGCCAGGTGTCCGTGTGGCACGCGGTGCGTGGTTTTGAGTCCTCGGCTGGCGTGTGAGTTTCCTCCGGCCGCTGTCGCGAACGACCGCAAACTTGGGGGCGTAACACAGCAGGAGCTCGCTCTCGAACAGTCTGGAGGCCGTGGGTCCCCAGACGAGGTGTCGGCAGGACTGTTTCCTTCTAGAGGCTCCGGGGAGTCTGGGCCAGGCCCCTCCCCCGCTGCCGGGGGTCTGCCAGCAACTCCTGGCGTTTCCAGGTTTGTGGGTGCACCGCCCCTACCCCCTGCCCCCTGCACCCAGCCCACCCCGTCTCTGCCTCTGTCTTCACACGGAGCACCCTCTGTGTTCCTCCTCTTCTCGTAACGACACTGGTCGCTGGATTGGGAGCACCGGTCAGGCCGGGATGACCTCATCTCGAGATCCTTCACTTAATCACGTCTGCGAAGACTTTTCTCCAAATACAGTCGCGTTCACAGGGGCTGGGGTTTAGGAGACGGACATCTCTCTTCGGAGGCCACAATCGACAACACGCTAGAGGCGTCTGCACAGAGAAGGACGCGGATGCTCCCTTCCCAAAGACGTGAGGCTGGACCCTGCAGTCCACGCTCTGGGTATTCGGCAAATGACAAGTTCCTCCCTTCCCCCTGCACGTACCCTGGCCACCAACTACCCTGGGGGAGGGGGGGCGCTCGGCAAGCCGCTTTCAGCCACTCTACGCCCTGAGTCCTCGGATCTTCAAGCACGACTTTCTGAGACGCTGAGAAGTTGACTCTCAATATTTTTACAACGATCCGTGGTCCCAACCAGCTCTTCGATGGCTGAACTGGGTTTGTCCCCAGTGGTCACCAAGGGAGTCCTGAAGGTCGTTTTGTGACCGAGGGCCGGCAGTGCGGCTGCCGGGTGAGCATGTAGGCCCGTGTGGCTTTGGGCAGGGGGCTGACCCCTTTCGAGCCTCAGTTTCTTCGTCTGTACAACAGGCATAATAACAACACTCTGGGGCCCTTGAGGAAATACGAAGACACGACACAGTGGAGTCTCTGGAAACGCTAGTTCCCGCCGAAGGAGGTTCTTCCCGCTCCCTCCGGCTCATCCTTTCCGTTTTCCGAGCACCGATCGCGCTCCCCCTTCTCCCACCCCCTGCCAGGGCCGCGCGGGTCACTCCCCAGATGCCCAGCCAGGAGTCCGCTCCGGACGCCCATTCATCTCGAATCCTTGCGCCGTCGGCGGTGTGTCTGTAGGTAGACACTCAGTACGACATTCCCCCCGGCTTCCCTTTTCTGTCCCCGCGGGAGCGATTGAGTGCCGCGCATCGCAGGGCCTCTCGGCCGCGGCTGGCCCTGCATTCTTCCCCATTGTAACCGAGCTCATTTGTCAGAAAGCTCCTATTCTGGGGAGCGATAATGTGGTCGGGCCCGTGCGCTCCGGGCCTTTTGATGTCCAGAGTCCTCACGTCCCAGATGACAAAGTTGGCAAGCCGGCAGCTCTCCTAAGGGACGCACACCGGCAGTCTCGCTTTCGCGGGGGACAGTCACAGTGAATCAGACCCCTCTTGGCTCAGAGGGGGCCCTGAGTGGACAGACATCTTGGCAAGGGGTCCTGCAAGGAAGGAGACCCTCCCTGGGCCCGACAGCAGGCGGGATCTCGTGGTTCGAGAGTTGAAGAGGCCGCAGGCCTGGCCCCCTCCAAACACAGGCTCGGGTCAGCCCGTTCCTGTGCTCACTCGGGCCGGAGCCAATTTCTGTTTGCAATCTCATGCACTCAGGACTCCGTAGCAGCAAGACAATGTCGCGACAAGCCCATTTTTGGGGAGTGGAGACTGAGGCTCAGAGAGGCTGAGTGACACGTCCGAGGGCTCTGGGCCGTGAGGGGGCAGACCTGGGGTCTTCTGGCTTCAACCTCAAGGACGCGTCCACTCGGGTCCTTCGGGGCTGCAGAGAGCAGGGCCGGCTTCACGGGGAAGGGACGCATGGGTCACATAGGACCCTGTGCCCAGAAGGGTCCTCCCTCCGTTTGAGCCTTGGCCGTTGCCGTCTTGAAATTCTTAAGTGTTCGAACAAGGGACCCACGTTTTCATCTTGCACTGGGCTGTAGCCCGTGTAACTGATTTCGGGGGAAGGGACGGAGGGATGGGCCCCTGGGGACCAGGACGCTCGGCACAGCCCTGCCTCAGCCTCCCAAGCTGCAAGACGAAGGGACGGGGCTAGGCCACAGGCTCGCACACGAGCCCCTCACACGGGCACTGAGGCACGGGGGCCTCCCGACACGGAGTCTGTGAAAGCGAGGGCAGTTCGGCAAGGGGGGGACGCCCGTGCAGCCTTGCAACAAAGAACTGTCTCAGGGTATTCGTGCCTTCTAAACACGCTCGACCCCACAAGCCCTTCAGCGAATGGAGGCCGTGCAGGGAATGCCCTGGAAAACCGGGGCTCGCTCGGGTCCCAACCCACCCCCCCCCCGTGCTGCCTTCAGGTTACCATCCCCCGCGGTGGTCCCGTCACCAGGGGAGCTCAGAGCAGAAATACCAGGCACAGATCAAGGACGGAGGCTCTGGCAGCCCTGGAGAAGGTTCCGGAGACCGGGCAGTGGCCTGAACTGCCCTCTGCTCCACCCTGCAGGGGTCCTCGGGGTCTGACTCGGCAGAATGAGCAGACCTGAAGCACCCCCACCTTTGTTAGGGGCTGGCACGCGGGGGGGGGGGCATCGGGAGATCCCTCGGCCACGTTTAGAGTCCATGCCCCTCGGATAGCCCAGCTATCCAGCGTAGCACGTGTCCAAGCAGCACGGCCCCCGCCCCCGGCCCCGCCCCCGGCCCCGCCCCCGGCCCCGCCCCCGGCCCCGCCCCCGGCCCCGCCCCAGTCTGCTGGGTCGGTGCCCGCTGAGGCCTCATGGGACCCAGTTCTTACGCATTCACCTGCCTTGGAGCTGAGACGCACCCGTCCCCCGCCACTCCCCTGAGCTGAGGCCGCCGCCCTGAGCTGGCCGATCCGACTCTGAACTTCCCTGGATTTGAACGAGGGGTTTGGGGGATGCGCCCAGTGCCACCGCGCTCCGTCTCCCTGATCATCGCCCTCTGCGTCTGTCCTTGGGAGAGACGCTCTCCGTTCAGATCTCCGGGGATTTCAAACTGCGGTTGTCTCTTTACTGTTGGGTGGTAAGAGTTCCTGCTGTACGCTAGATACACGTCCCGTATCAGGCTTATGGACCTGCACACATCTCCCGCGCCGTGGGCCCATCTTCTCCCACGCGTGGGCCGTCTTTGCAGTGCTCGAAGCACAGACGTGTTCAGACAAAGCCCCATTTATCTATTTTTTCTTTTGTTGCTCAGGGTGCCTGGGAAGGTTTTGACTGAAGACTGTTTCTCAGCTGAACACAGGGTTGGAAACAACTGGCTTCATGGGGGAGGACGCCTGGTGCCCAGCCCTGCCTCTCGGGCTCCGTGCCCCCACCTGTGCCTGCCCCCCAAGTTCCATCTTGCCTGCGCTTTGTCTCAGGGCTTGGAGCCCCCTCTGTCTGGTGGGTCTTCCTCCTCCTTTCTTCTCTGGAGGCAAGCTGGTGTTCACCCATCCATCCACCCATCCATCCACCCATCCATCCATCCATCCATCCACCATCCATCCATCCTTCCATCCATCCATCCACCCGTCCACCCATCCATCCATCCAACCATCCACGTGTTAGCTAAGAGACACTGGTTCTAGCTCTAGTTCCCAGAACACAGTGACAAACACGACAAAACAAAAGAAACAACTAAAACTCAGCCTGCAGGAAGACCCCTCTTCAGGAAAGCCTCTCCTGACCTCTCCCCTGCCCGTCCACCCTGAGTGGATTCCACCACCACGCCGGGCACCGTGTGTGCAAGGGGGCAGTGACACCTCGGATGGAAGCCAACAGCAATGATTTGTTCCTTACTGATCTCCTGACCAGACTTCTAACTTCCTGAGACAAGGGCGAACTCGGCCGTCCTGAAGTCCCAGAGCTCGGTTCCCGGCACTTACTGTCAAGAAATGCGTGGCTCCCCTGCCTGTGGTGTTTCTGCCCAAATTCTCACAGAGCTGCACCCGGTTCTGGTCCGTTACGGATCGGGTCAACCGAATGCATACACTTCTGAGGGTGATGGTTCACATGCCGAAGCCCTGAGGAATGGAAGCATTCTAGTTTTTAAAATACATAAGACAGGGGCGCCTGGCCCGGGTGGCTTGGTCGGCTGAGCGGCCAACTCTTGATTTTGCCTTAGGTCATGATTCCAGGGTCTGGGATCGAGTTTCGCATTAGGCTCCGAGCTGACGGTGTGGAGCCTGCGTGGAATTCTCTCTTTCCCTCTCTCTCTCTCTCTGCTTGTCTTCCTGGCTCGAGCTCACGTGTGTGCTCTCTCTCTCTCTCTCAAATAAAAATAAAAAATAAAAATATTAAACAAGAGAGTAAAATGAAGTTAAATGTGTTTGGAGGAAAATTCCTCAAAACAAAGGCTGGAATTGCATTTCGAGTCGGAGGGCAAGAGCAATTAAACTGGCAACATTTGCGTGAAAATTCGTTCACTGCTCGGTACATCAAACTCACGGTCCAAACACTTGACTAGAGTGGGCAGCAAGCCTCCGAACGTACCTGTTTTAACAACGCATAAACGGAACGAGTATAAACTATTCCAAGTAGGGATAAGCTTCTGAGTCCCACGTGTCAAAACGTCCCGGGAAGATTTGAAACCCGGAGGCCCCGCGGACGACGGGCAGAGTGGCTAGCCGAGTGGCCGGAAGCCAGGATTCAAGTGCCCAGTGGAGCCCTCCCTGAGTTTTCCGGAAAATTCCTTCACAGAAACGGGGAGATCGTTCACTTTCTCCCTCGAGCGAGCGTGGAGCGATTGCCAGCATTCCACGCTGGCCCTGGGGACGCGGGAGGAGGCGAGGGGGGAGGGGTCCCTTCCCGAAGTCTCCAAGTCCGGACTCGGGGTCCCCCTCGGCGTCCGGGCCCAACGGGGGCGGAGACCGGCTTTCAAAGCGCCCCTGATGAGTGCGGAATGTGCACCACCAGTCGGTCCTTCGGTCAGCTTGGTGCCCCACGGCCAGCGTGGCAGACCCGCAGGCGGCGACTCCCTTCCACCCAACCTGGTAAGCGTGGGACCAGAGAATGGGGGCGCCACGGCGCCGGGCAGACGGAATCAGGGTCTCGGGGGCTGCGGGTCAGGCCGCCGGGCGCCGCCTCTTGCTCCCCTGACGTCGCCAGAGCGAGGGGTGTCAGATGCCTGCGCCACGTCCGCATCTCGGCCCTAACATACACGAGACCTGCTCGCGCAGCCGCGGCTGGGGAGGTGGGGGCAGGACCGCGTGAGCCCCTGCGTGTTGCTTTAAACTTCCACGGTCTCCTGGGCCGTCGCGGCTGCAAGGCGGAAGCCCGAGAGGCCACTTCGTCCCCACCAGGGTGGCTAGAATCGGAGACGGACACTCGGGAGTGCAGGTGAGGAGGAGGGGGCGGAGAGACGGGAGCCCTCCCACTCCGCTGGCGGGGGTGTGACACGGGGCACCTGCTCCGGACACCGGTCCGGCAGGGCCTCAGTCAGCGCAGGGTTCTCACCGGACCCGCACCCACCCCAGTCCCAGGAGCAGCCCCACGGCCGGTGAAAACGTGTCCTCGCAGAACGCATGAACGATCCCGGGCGGCACGAGTCACAGTCGTCCAGCAGTGACTGGGGCGCCTGGGTGGCTCGCTCGGTTGAGCGTCAGACTCTTGATGTCGGCTCGGGTCAGGATCCCGGGGTCGTGGGATCCAGCCCCACGTTGGGTTCCACACTGAGCGTGGAGCCTGCTTAGGATTCTCTCTCTCTCTCTCTCTCTCTCTCTCTGCTCCTCTCCCCTGCTCACGTGTGCTCTTTCTTTCTCTCAAAAATAAAAAATAAAAAAATCCGTAAAAAATGGTGGAAACAACGCAAGCGTCCGTCAACTGGCGAGTGGAAAGGAATGTGGTTCGATCACACAGTGTGACGTCCTGACACTCGCTGCGACGTGCGCGCGCCCTGAAAACACTCCGCTCGGTGGAAGAAGCCAAAAGCAGAAGGGCCGCACAGGGCGTGGTTTCATTTCCACGAAACGCCCAGAACAGGTCAATCCGTGGACACGGAGCATAGGTTAGGGACCGCCAGGGACCGGGCGGGGTGGTGCTTGGCGAGACTGAGTGCCGAGGTTAAGAGGCCGTGTCTCCTTGGGGCGTAACGAAAACGTTTTGCGAGTGCCCCGGTGGTGGGCACACTGGAAGCCGTGGGGCCCCACGCTTGTACGACTCTTGATTCGGGCTCGGGTCTTGGTCTCGCGGTTAGCGGGTTGGAGTCCTGCGTCAGGCTCTGCGCCCACAGCGTGGAGCCCGCTCGAAGCTCTCTCTCTCTCCCCCTCTCTGCCCTTCCCCCGCTCACATACGCACCTCTCTCCCTCTGTCTCAAAATGAATACATAAACATTTAAAAATGGTGAACTGTACGATATACAAATTTCTATCTCGATCAAGTTGCTCAAAATCAACCGCTCGGAGGCCTGCTGGAGGAGCACTCTACCGTGGGAGATGAGGTTAGGCGTCTCAGGTCCGCTGCAGGGCAAGCCTGGGGGAGGCCGGGGCGGACAGACCGCCCTGCAGACAGACCTGGAGGCGCCCAAAGGGTACAGCTCCGCGAGGCTCCGACAAGTCTTCCGGGGGAAGGCCTCTCTGGGGGTGCGTTTCTGCCCCTGGCCTTGTGAATTCTCTCGGGAGTGGAGTGAGCTCCTTTCAGAACCGCCCACACCGCTCCCGCCGGATGCTCCCGGTGCCCTCGAAGGCCCCCGGCTGTTTATTTACTGAGGACCTGCCGCGTGCAAGGCACGGAGCGGGAGGGGACAGGTGCCGGGGCTCGAGCAGACGCCAGGACACGGCCATCTGCGCTCAGGCAGGGAGCGCACCGCAGCCGCCTCCTGGGACCGGCCCTTTGTCCTGACCTCGTAGCTCCAGCGCCCCGTCTAGGAGACCCTGTGCCCCAAACGGAGGCTCCTGGGAAGTGGAGTGGGCTTCCGGGAGCAGAGCGACAGCGATGTAAAGGAAGGGGACACACGGTGTCCCCTCACGCTGTTTATGGAGGACAGCGAGAGGGACCAGTCCTCTGAGCCTCATCCTCGGCCGCGGGGCCTGGATTTCCGAGGCCACCTTGCATCCGCAGTCCCCAGCGCGTCCCCACGGAACAGACATGCCAGGGTTTTCTCTGGGGCTGCCACCTCCATCGGGCTTCAGGACACACGTGAAGCCACCCTCGGTGACCAGTGCACCATTCCCGCGATGTCTGGAGAGTTCCTGGCCAGCCCGAGTGAGCAGGAGCCCAGACGGAGCTGGCTTCCCCAGGCGGGGGCACCAGAAGGGGAGGAATCAGGGCCAGGGGAGGGACACACAGGGGACAAGGTGGATTTCTGCCACCAGGCCAGGCTGGTCACCGTCTCAGTGCTGAGGGAGGGGCCCCTCTGGTTTCTTTGGAGCACGGACACGGGGCGCTGCGGGGAGAGCACCAGGCAGAGACCCGGAGCCCCTGGTCCGGGCACGGCCCCTCTACCCCGCGGCTCCTCGCTGCGAACTGGGGCGGCGGGGGGGACCCGCCAGCAGGTGAGCGCACAAGACGGCTGTCTGGCTGCTCTCCCGGGCCGGGGCCAGACTGTCAGGGGGCTGGCGGTGAGTTTCTAGAGAGGTTTGGAGAGCCTCACCTGGGGCTTGCTGGGTCTGGGGGCGGGGCTTGAGCGGGGGCGGGGCCGTCTGGAGGCGGGGCTTGAGCGGGGCGGGGCCGTCTGAGGCGGGGCTTGAGCGGGGCGGGGCCGTCTGGGGGCGGGGCTGCCTGAGACAAGGACCTGGGCCCCATTGCTGGACCCCGAATCTTCCCGTCAGCCTCCAGTGCCCAGCGTTGACCGACTTCACCGTAACCGCAGCTTGTCCAGGACCTGAAGGACTCGTCTTGGGCCTTTCCAGGGCCAGGACCCCAACTATGGTCTAGAACCTTCCACCGAAACCCTGTTCCTCATTCCCAGAGTTCCAGTCACTCAACAAACGTGTGAGGCTCTGGACCCTGAGGACACAGTTCTGAACAACACAGACTCCGCCCCGGCCCCCGGCGCTCACCTCCGGGGGCGGGGGGGAGTGGACAATAAGCAAGACACCAGCAAGGGACACAGGACTGGACCTGTCCCCGAGGGGAAGGAAGAGCCCTGTGGGGAGAGTGTGGCCACGCCTAGACGCCCCCCCCCCCACCCCAGGCAGGGCACGGAGCCCAGCCTCCCCTTAGATGCCGCCTCCTGGGCTTTCCTTGGGAGACAGCATTCAAGCTCAAGGCACACCGTCAGTCTGGCGCAATTCGGTTTTCACCTGTTATGTCCTCTCTAGTCCCTTTCCGCTCTGTGCTTGCCCCGGTGCCAGGTTCTGGGGCTTCCAGAAAGAAGGAAACGGGGTCCCTATCCCGGGGCGACGGCTTGGCCCCGGGTGGAGGACAAATGGGATCACGTGGCCTCCCCCAAGGCTCCAGGCTGGTTGGGACTCGGTCCCGTCTAGAAGTTCAAGATGTCTTGGAAGAAACGGCACCTTGACTTCGGCTCCAAACCTGGTCAGGCGTGTGTCAGAGGAGAGAGACGGAAGGCATTTCAGGCAAAGGGAGCAGCAGAAACAAAACCCGAAGGCGTTGAAAGCGCATCACAGTTCAGGCGTCACTCATGGCTCAGGGTGAGAGAGTCGGGGCAGGTGGGGACTCGGCCGGCAGGCCGACGGCAGTCCCGTCCGTGGGGCGGCCCCCGTGCCGCCAGGCCACTGCCACCTGGGGTCGGCCCGGTGTTCGCCCATCATTACAATTTTAAGAGAAACTAGAAGTCTGGAGATTTATGGGACGTCTCCAAATGGTTCACGTCAGACAATTAGAATTAAAAATAAAACGCGGGCCGACCAAAACACGTCTTCCGAGTGAAACTTAACAACTCCGGCAGCCTGGCATCCTGGGTCTTGTCTTTGCGTTTGGAATTGTAACGATAGGATAGGTGCAATTGTTTCCCACTTAACAGGCCGCGAATATTTCCCATGTTTCTATAATCCTTTAAAAGGCACTTACGATGGTTACGTAATGTTTTGGATGTGTCGTGATTTGCTTTACGTTTCCTTCCTGGTAGCAGACGAGGCTCCGGGGTGGAGTCTTAGAACCGTTCAGGCCGGGTTTGTCGTCCATTTCCCCCTGGTGCGCAGGGCGGTGGGGGGGGGGGCAGAGAAGCGTCAGATGCATCTTACTGGCCCCCCCCCCCACCCCGGAGAGCCTCCGAGGTCAGGATTTCAGCACAGGGAGGGACTTTACCCACCACCTGTTCTCATTCTCTTGAGTTTTGGGTGAGAAAACTCTGGCCTTATCCATGGTTTCAGGGCCAGGGTATAATTATCCTCTAATGGGAAAAAATAAACAGACTTCAATGAAATACATTAAAGAAGATTTAATGCATCCTTTTGGGGGGGAGTACTGAAACTGCTTTAAATTTACACACAATTTTGGGGAAAACCAACACCTTTACGATAGATACATTTTTGTTGGATTTATGCCTCGGTTACTTACGTGTGCGTGCACACCATTTGTTTTTGTTGCTGTTACGATGGACATCCTTTCAAAACTTGCGCTTTCTAACTACCGTTGCTGCTGTAGAGAAAGGAAGTTGAGTTTTGTTTAAAGGTTTTGTAGCCCCTCGCCTTGTTTAGCTCTCTTATTAATGGTTTCCCACGGGTTATGTTTTGGATTTTCTGTGTCGACAATATTTTCATCGGCATTTTCATTTCTCTACCTTATTGTATTTCCTTTTCGTGTCTTATTTCATAGGTTAGGACCACAAGTTTGATGTTACATAGAAGAATCTGATACTTGATCTTAAAAGGAGTCCATTTAATGTTTCTCCATCAACTGTAAAGATTATTATGGGTATTTTTGATAGATGCTCTTTATTAGATTAATGAAGTTCCCTTCCAATTCCTGTTTTTTCGCTAAGATTTTTAAAACCATGATTAGATATTGAATTTTATTGAAAGCCTACTTTTCGCATTTCCTAAAACAGTCATGTGATTTTTCTCCTCTAATCTGTTATTGGGGTAAATTACATTAGTAGATTTTCTACATCAATCTCATATTCCCGGGATAAACCCAATTTGGACAGAACTTATTATCAACGGTTTCGGATTCTAAATTTCCTTTTAAGTACTGCATGTACTGTGTCTCAGTTAACTCAGGGTGCTATAACAGAACACCATCGATGAGGTGGCTTGAACAACAGAATTTACTTCTCGTGGTTCTGGAAGCTAGAAGTTTAGGACCAAAGTGCCAGCTGATATAGTTCCTGGTGAGAGCTCTCGTCCTGGTTTGCTGGTGGTTGGCTTCTCACTGTGTTCTCGTGGGATGGAGGAAGAGAGCTCTGGTCTCTCCCTTTTCTTACAAGGGTGCTAATCCCATCATGGGGGACCCACCTTCATGATCTCATCTAAACTTAATCACCCCCAAAGGTCCATCTCCAAACACCATCCCATTGGGGGTTAGGGCTTCAACACATGAATTTGGAAGAGACACATTCAGTCTATGACATGCCACATCTGATCATTTGTAATATGAAATTATATTTTTTAATCACTTGGTTCTAGGTGTTTAAAAACTTGTACTATGATGTTTTTCCTTGACCTTGGTTTTATATTTAAAACAATTTTTTAAGATTTTGCTTTTGAGTAATCTCTACACCCAACGTGGCATTTGAACTCACAACCCCAAGATCCAGAGTTGTGTGCTCTACTGACCAAGCCAGCCAGGCACCCCTTTCTTTGATTTTTAGATGCATGTTTTCTAGTGCAAACACTTGGGTTTTCTCTAGGTATCTCAAGGCTACTGACTTCTAATTTAAGTGCGTTGAGATCAGAGAGTGTGATCCGTGGACCCCAGGTCAGGTGAGGTTAGCTTCATGTCTAGTGTGAGGTTAACTTTTGTAAATGTATTCTATGTGCTTATAAAGAATGTATTTTTCAGAGGTCCTGGGTGGCTCAGTTGGCTGAGCATCTGACTTCAGCTCAGGCTATGGTCTCATGGTTCGTAAGTTCAAGCCCCACATCAGGCTTGCTGCTGTCGGTGTGGAGCCTACTTCAGAGCCTCTGTCCTTCTCTTTCTGCCTCTCTTCCACTTGTGTATGCTCTCTCTCTCTCTCTGTCTCTCAAAAATAAATAAAACATTAAAAAAAAGAATATGCATTTTTCTATTGTTCAGTACAACAGTTTATAAATATTCATTAGTTAAAGCTTTTAATTTGCTCTTCAATATCTTGATATTCAACTGATTTTTATCTTCTCGATTTACTAGTTACTGGGAGACAAATATTAAAACCTCTCACTTTGTTAAATTTACCCATTTATTTATTTATTTTTTTAAGTTTATTTTATTTATTTTGAAAGAGACTGAGACAGCGTGGGCAGGGAAGGGACAGAGAGGAAGGGAGACGGAGAACCCTGAGCAGGCTCCATGCCGTGGGCACAGAGCCCGACACAGGGCTTGAACTCATGACACCATGAGATCGTGACTGAGCCAAAACCGAGAGTCAGACACTTAACCGACGGAGCCACCCAAGCATCCCTCCTAATTTCTTTTTAAAATCCTGTTAATTTTTGTTTTATAGTTTGAAGCTCAATCACTGGCTGTGCAAAATTTTAGAATCATACATTCTTGTTCGTTGAAACTTTTCCTTATATAGTGATCTTCGTGACTCCGTAGTGCCTTTTGGTTTAAGGTCTGTTATATTTGATATTAACATCACTACACCCTCCGTTTCGGGTCTGTATAGCCTGGTATATGTTTTTCTATTCTTTGTTTTACAGTATCCTTGCACTCTTATGTTCAGAAGGATCTCTAGAAAATAGTATATCTGAAATATATATATTTGTGTATATATACACAATTTAAAATTAATCAACATCTTCATTTTCCTCCCAGATAACACAAGGACCTCAATTCACTTCTATTTCCGTCCCGTTTTCCAACCCATGTGTCAGTTTCATGCAGTAGTTTCATTTCATTCTGTTCCCCAGCCCCCAAATTACGGGGGTTATATGTAGTCAATACGTATTTAACTCACCCACATACTTCTTCATATATGTGCTCAGTGTTTCTTACTGTATCTCAAATCTCACTTCTGGAATAATTTTTCTTCGGTGCAAAGTCTGTCCTTTAGAATTGTCCTCGGTTAAGGGTGTCTTCATTTTAATCTCAATTTTGTTTATTTATGTATTTTTTATGTTTATTTATTTTGGGGAGCAAGAGTGAAAGAGAGCATGAGTGGGGGAGAGGCAGAGAGAGAGGAAGACAGAATTCAAAGCAGGCTCCAGGCTCCGAGCTGTCAGCACAGAGCCCGATGCGGGGCTCCAACCCACGAACCATGAGATCACCACCTGAGCCGAGGTCGGATGCTTAACTGACTGAGCCCTGTAGGCGCCCCTAAACTCAATTTTTTTTGTTGTCTGAAAACGTCTTTACTCAGTTCATGTCTCTGAAGAATGGTTTCCCCGAGTCTAGAACTCGAGGTTGGACGGTTATGTGCTCTTAACGCAGTGGAGATATTTGTGCTCGTTTCCCATTGGTGCTGCGACAGACGGTCTTAGTGGTTTAAACCAGTACACACTCACCCTCTCATGGAGGTCAGATGTCTTAAATGTGGCTCACCGGGCTAAACCCTAGGGTCACCGGGGCTTCGTTCCTGCTGGAGGCTCCAGGAGAGAGCCTGTTCTGTCCCCTCTGGCTTCAAGGGGCTGGTGTTCCTTGGCTTTTGGTGGCATCACCCCAAACTCTGCCTTCTTCCGCTCCATAGTTGTACCTCTCTCTGCCTCCCTCTCACAAGGACACTTTTGGATATCTCGGGCCCACTGAGACGACCCAGGACCATCTCCCGAACTCAAGATCGTTACCTTTGCCCCACTAAGAAGTCCCTTTCACCACGAGAGTTCACACGTACCTGGGTCCTGGGCATTCAGAACGCGCCACCTTCAGGGGCTGGCACTCAGTTTCCTGTGTTATTTCACTCACTCCCGGCTTTCACTGTCGTTGTTGAGAAGACCTCAGTTAAGGTAATCGACGATCTTTTGTCAAAGACCTTTTCCTTTTGGATACGTCTAGAACTTGCAGTGTGGACATTTTTTACTCGGATGTATCCGTTGTGAGCTTATCTTAGAATGTATTTTTCTTAAGCTTCTGCACTGCAAAGGAAACAACCAACAAAACTAATAGACCACCGACGAAATGGGAAAAGATAATCGCAAATGGCATATCAGATAAAGACTAGTATCTAAAATCTATAAAGAACTTACAAAACTCCACACCCGAAAAATGAATAATCCAGTGAAGAAATGGGCAGAAGATATGAATAGACACTTCTCCGAAGAAGACATCCAGATGGCCAACAGATGCATGAAACGATGCTCAATGTCACTCATCATCAGGAAAATACAAATCAAAACCACACTGAGATACCACCTCACACCAGTCAGAGTGGCTAAAATGAACAAATCAGGAAACTATAGATGCTGGTGAGGATGTGGAGAAACAGGCACCCTCTTGCACTGTTGGTGGGAATGCAAACTGGTGCAGCTGCTCTGGAGAACGGTGTGGAGATTCCTCAAAAAAATGGAAATAGAATTACCCTATGACCCAGCAATAGCACTCCTAGGAATTTACCCAAGAGACACAGGACTTCTGATGCATAGGGGCACGTGTACCCCAATGTTCATAGCAGCATCTTCGACAATAGCCAAATCATGGAAGCAGACCAAGTGCCCATCAACTGACGAATGAATAAAGAAGACGTGGTATATATATATATATATATATATATATATATATATATATATATATACAATGGACTACTACGCAGCAATGAGGAAGAATGAAATCCGGCCATGTGTGGCAACATGGATGGAACTGGAGGGTATTATGCTGAGTGAAATAAGTCAGTCAGAGAAAGACAGATACCATATGTTTCCACACATAGGTGAACTTTGAGAGACTTAGCAGAAAGCCATGGGGGAGGGGAAGAGGGGAAAGAAAAAAGCCACAGAGAGGGAGGGAGACAAAACATAAGAGACTCTTAAATACTAAGAACAAACTGAGGGTTGAGGGGATATGGGAGGGGGGAGAGTGGGTGATGGGCACTGAGGAGGGCACTGGTTGGGATGAGCACTGGGCGTTGTATGGAAACCAATTTGACAATAAAATGTTAAAAAATAAATAAATAAATAAATAAATGAATGAATGAATAAACTTTAAAATTAAAAAAAAAGAATATATTTTTCCTGTGTGTTTTAGAAGCCATGATCTCTTCGAATGTTCAGTCTCTCCAGCCCGTCTTCCTTTTATCTCTGTTATCTGTTATATCCATTATCTTCCTTTTATCTCCAAGTAAGCTGCTTGTTGGACTCTCTCACCCCATCCTCCGTCTTCCACACGATTCTCACGTCCTCTCCCTGGGCCGTGGGCAGCTTCTTCATTAGCCTTTTCCAGGCGTGTCTAACATGCCATTCAACACCCCCACCCATTTCTGTTTCTTTCATTTAAAGATAATCAGACAGGAAAACTCGCTTTTACTGGAGAGGACGTACAGTTCCCTGTGCGGATTCGTGGCACCGCCACCACGGTCAGGGGTCAGGATAGAGGGGTGCTATTGCCCACCCGCCCCAAACTCCCTAGTGCCGTTCCTTCATGGTCATGCTCTCCTCCAAACCCGGGTCTGTTTGGCTTCACTGGAATTTTGCCATTTATAGAATGTCCTGTAAGTGTAAAGGCTACGTACTTTACAGACTAACTTCTTTCTCTGTCCGTCATACCTTTGGGAGTCATGTCAATTGATGCAAGTTTTTCCTTTTTATAGCTGATGAGTATTTCGTCATATGCACGCACTATAGTCTGTTATCCGTTCACCTACTGAAGGGCATTTTTGTTGTTTCCAATTTGGGCAGTTATGAGCAGAGCTACCATGAGCATTTGCATGTAAGTTTTGCGTGAACACACATTTTCATTTCTTTAGGGTAAATAGCTAAGATTGGGATTGCCGGGTCACAGGGTCAGTGTGTGTTTGACTTTTTAAGAAACTGACAAACTGTTTTTCAGAGTGGCTGTATCAGTCCGCGTCCCCACCAACAATATGCAAACGTTTCTGTCACTCCACATGCTTGCCGGCACTTAGTACGGTAAGTCTTTTTAGTTTTAGCTCTGCTAATAGTTGAGGAGTGGTACTTCATCATGGTTTTAGCTTATATTTCCTTGATGGCTAATGAGGGCAGGTTTATAAGCTTATCACTCTCTGTACACTCTCTTTGGCGAAGCCACTGTTCAGGACTTCCACACACATTTCAATTCGGTGGTTTGGTATACAGTTTCTTACTATTGAGTTTTGAAAACTCTTTATATATTCTGGATACAAGCTCTTTGTTGGATGTATGATTTGCAAATATTTTTTTCTCAGTCCGTAATTTGCATTTTTATTCTTTGAACGATGTCATTCTCAGAGCACGTGTTTTTCCTTTTAACGAAGTTTGATTTACTGGCATTCTGTTTCACACCTTTAGTATCATGTTCAGACCTCCGTGCCTAGCTCCAGGTCACAGAGAGGTTCCCATCTATCTTTTAGTAAAAAATCTTATAGTTTTATGTATTATATTTAGATCTGTAACCTTCTTTGAGTTAATTTTTGTAGAAGACATGAAGTTTTGTAGAAGACATGTAGAAGACGTGTTTCTGGAGTTTCTATTCTCATTCATTGGTCTATGTCGCCACCCCTCAGCCAATGTCACAATGTCTTGATGTCTGCAGCTTTATGGTATATCTTAAAACTGAGTAGTATGATCCCTTCGACTTTAATATTTTCCAGTTATTTTTAGCTATTTTCATTCCTTTGCCTTTCCATATAAGTGTTAGAACCGGTTTGTATACATCTACACAAAAAATTGCACTAGGGTGTTGTTTGGAATTGCACTAAATCTATGGCTGAACTTGGAAGAATTAGCACCTGTGCTGGGTTGAGTTCCAGTTTACAAACATGGTATCTCTCTCTGTTTAGGTCTTCCTCGAATTCCTTCATTTTCGCTTGGCAGTTTTCAGCATATAGATACTGCATATATTTTGTTAGATTTATACCTATTTTACTTTTTTAGGACTTATTTTCAATCATTTTGTTTAAGAATGTTTACTTTCCAATTGTGCATGGCCAACATATAAATATACAATCGAGTTTTGTGGAGCAACCATATATCTTATGACCTTGCTAAACCCACTTGGTAGTCCTAGGAGAGTTTCGTTGTTGTTGCTGTAGATTTCTTGGGCTTTTCCATGTAGATGATGGAAATGTTCCCATATTAACAGGGAACAAGGATAGTTTTATTTCTTTCTTTCCAATCTATATTCCCCTCATTTCTTTTTCTTGTCTTATCGTATTGGCTAAGATTTCTACTATGATGTTGAATAGGGGTAGTGAGAGTGGACATCCTTACCTTCATAAACTTTGGGGAAAAGTCATTTACTATAAAGTACGATGCAGAAGAGGTTAATATTCCATGGGATAAACTTTTTTTTTAATCGAGACATTCATAGGGGCGCCTGGGTGGCTCAGTCGATTGGGTATCCGACTTTGGCTCAGGTCATGATCTCGTGGTTCAGGGGTTCGAGCCCCTCGTCGGGCTCTGTGCTGACAGCTCGGAGCCTGGAGCCTGCTTCTGATCCTGTTTCTCCCTCTCTCTCTGCCCCTCCCCTGCTCATGCTCTGTCTCTCTCTCCCTCAAAAAGTAAATAATAAAACATTAAAAAATTTTTTAATTGAGACATTCATAAAACCTAAAATCAACCATTTTAAAGTGAACGATTCGGTGACCTTTTGTGCATACACAACGTTGTGCAAACACTGCCTCTGTCTGGTTCCAAAACATTTTTATTGCCCTCAGATGAAAACCATAACCACTGAATACTTGCTCCCCAACTGGCTAACCTTTAGGAGAGGGAAACGAGACAGGAGCCAGTCTGAGATGCAGTTCCTGCCCACATACCTGGGTGTCTCTGCGCAGCGTTCCCCTCTCCCGGGCATCTTGCCTCACTTCACCCTCCTCTTCCCCGCCCCCCCCCCCACACTTGCACATCCCTCACAAAGGGTCAGGTTTGAAGTCTTCCCTTGGGCTCCACTCTCTAAAACAGAGCTTCTCAGCTCTTGGGCATCTTGTCCCCAAGATTCTGGCTCTGTGGGTCCAGGTGGGGCACTCGTAACAGGCTTCCAGGTGCTCCTGAGGCAGGACCCGGGCCAAGACCAGAGCCAACCCTCCTAGACAGTGCAAGATCCTCTCCCTATGGGATGGTGACGCTTGTCACTTCTCTTTCGTTCTTTTGGTGGAAGCAAGTCATATGGCCACACCTAACGTCAAGTGGATGGGGAAGGGCAACCCCACCACGTGCTGGCAGAGAAGCAGGCCGGAAGTTACCGGGTAGCAGCATTCACGCCAAGTTCTCCACCTCTGAGCAATGTACTGGAGCTCACTTCCAAATACCTGCATTTCCGGGCTGGGCTCCTTACCTGTGTTTACAGAATCACCGTGAGAACCGAACAAGACAATGGACATAAAGCTCCCTCAAGCCCACGGGTCCCAAGCACAGTGAGGAAAGGTGTGCGTGCTCCTGGCCTTGGTGGGGCCTGCTGCCCACCTCTTGCCCTCTGTGCCAGCCACTCGGCCTCCTTTCTGGCACGTGTCTCATTCAGGCTGGGTGCACTGGCTCTCCCTCTGCCCAGAGCAGTGGTCACGTGGCTCCCCTATGCAGTTGTGACCTCCTCAAAGAGGACCTTCTGAGCTGTTCCATGGACCATGGCAACCCCAGTGCACTGGAGCTCCGTAGCTCACCTCTCTTCAGAGTGCTTATCTCGACTGGACACTCTAGTAGATGTTTGCCTGTTTATTTACTCTATCACCCTCCCCAGAATTGTTAACTTCATGAAGATCGAGGCTTGACTGTCCTTGCTCTTAGAATAATCTTGTGCTGGGTTGAATAGTGTCCTCGCAATATGCATGCACCTCCCACAACCTCAGAAGGTGACCCGATTTGGAAATGGGTTGTTGCAGATGTACTAAGTGAAGATGAGGTCAAAATGGAGTAGGGTAGGCCGTAAGTCCATATGACTTATGTCCTTCTAAGGCAAGGGACACTTGGTCACAGAGACACAGGGAGAAAGCCGTGTGATTGTGGACGCAGAAACTGGAAAATGTTGCCACATGTCAAGGAACATCGAGGATTGCTGGTGATCACTGGAAGCTGAAAGAAGCAAAGAAGGATCCTCCCCTAGAGCCTTCAGAGAGAGCACAGCCCTGCCAACACCTTGATTTTGGACTTCTGGTTTCCAGGACTGTGTGAGATTACATTGTTTTAAGTCACCCAGCTTGTGGCACTTTGTTAGAGCAGCTAGAGAAACTAATATACTTCTCAATAAGTATTTGTTGGATGGATAGATAGAGAGATGGATGTGTGGATGGGTGGGTGGGTGGGTGGATAGATGGGTGGATGGGTGGATGGATGGGTGGATTGGTGGGTGGAAAGATAGGTGGGTGAATGTGTGAGGGGGTGGATGGACTAGTGAATGGATGGGTAGATGGATGGATGGATGCTTGGGTAGATGTGTGAATGAACAGATGGTGGATAGCTGGATGGGTGGGTGGATGGATGGATGGGTAGATGGGTGAGTGGGTGGATGGATGGGTGGATGGGTGAGTGTGTGAATGGATGGATGGATGAATGGATGGATAGATGGACGGGTGAGTGAGTTGACAGATAGATGGGTGGATGACTGGGTGGATGGGTGGGCAGGTGGGTGGATGGTTGGGTGGGTGAATGAATAGATGGATGGGTGGGTGAATGGATAGGTAGATAGATGGGTGAATGGGAGGATGAGTGGATGGGTGGGTGGGTGGATGGATAGACGGTTGGATGGATGGGTGGATTGGGAGGTGGAAAGATGGATGGATGGATGAATGGGAGGGTGGATGGATGGATAGGTGGGTGGGTAGATGGGTGGATTGATGGGTGGAAAGATGGGTGAGTGGATGGATGGGTGGGTGAATGGGTGGATGGATGGATGGACGGATGATGGATAGATGGGTGAGTGAGTTGGTGGATAGTTGGATGGATGACTGGATGGATGGATGGGTGGGTGAGTGGTTGGACAGATGGTGGATTGGTGGATGGTTGGGTGGGTGGATGAATGGATGGATGGGTGGGTGAATGGATGGGTAGATAGATGGTTGGGTGGGAGGATGGGTGGAGGAGTGAGTAGTCAGGTGAATGGATGAACAAATAAATATATACCCCTTCTCACAGAGGTCTGTAATGACCTGTTGGGTTGTTTTCCCCTTCTGTGAGTTTCTCGAGGGCACGGGCTGTGTCTTTTTTGCCCAGGTATCTCTGACACACGGCCATGAGGCCATAACATACCTGCTGGGTGGATGCCTTTGGGAACCTGGGTGAGCAGTGCCAGTGACAAGGAGGCTCACGGGGACCTGCCTTACACAATGTGGCAGGAGTTGCACCTTGAGCCCCAGGGCGTGGTGGGAAAGGCACGTGGGAAGCTGTTCAGGCCCTTCACCCCTGCCCGGGGCCGCCTGCAGGCAGCAGGAAGAGACGAAGCTCGGGGGGCGGGGCGAGGCCATGAGCAAAGTGGCAGACACAGCACCCGGCGCACGGCCAGCGGAGCACAGTGTTGCCTTTGCTCCAGAAACGGGCCGGGGCAGCTCTCTCTCTCCCAGCTGCAGACACTGGCAGGGAATTTCCTGGAAACCATTGTGATATTTCGGTCCGTGCCCTGAGGTCTTCTGGAACCCTCCTGACAGTGAGGAGCAGCCTCAATGACACAGCGATAGCGCTGTCGTTGGGGAAGCATTGGTTTGTGTGCGTATGTGGAGGGGCACTTTTTTGTTTGCCCGTTAATCAAAATTGAAAGTTTTCTAGTCTCGAAAGCAATCGAATCATCCAAAGTATTTCTGTAAAGGTCCCTCTGGAAGTAGCACCGAGCAGATACTGCTGAGGTTTTAGAATCGGAGAACCCAGAAATCCACCCCCGCGGAGGCCAGAAGTTGGGGTCTTTGGGAACCCCCCTCCCTCCAAGCTCAGCTTGCTTCCTAGATGTGTAAGGGAGGAAAACACTCCAAGTCAACAGGCCTGTGGGTTTCAGGCACGTGGCCGCCAGCTGCTGAGCCCCGACCACTGCCCTCTCTGAAAGGCTGGGCCACACCCAGCGCTGGGATTAGTCAGACATCTTTTCAAATGTTTCGGGTACAGCAACACCCCACATCGCTTCGCCAAGTTATTTTTCAATTCAATTATTACACCCGAGTGTATTCCAAGGGAAATTTAGTCCTCGTGTCTGTGATCATCTCTAAGCAATTCACCGACACACTTTCTGAAGCCCCCGCGGGTGTCCGAGACGCCTTCGGAGTCTCTCGAGAGGCCCTCCTCACCCTCGCTGTCCGCGCGCCCCCTTGTAAACAAGGAGCTGAATTTTGCCAACACCGAATGAACTTGAACGCCTGGAGGATGGAGCTGACCCCGAGATTCAGAACCCTGGAATTTCGAGAGGGTTCTCAGGCTGCGATGAGCAAAGTCAGCGGCAGAGAGACAACTGCGAGGAAGAATCCAGAATGTTAGCAGGTCGCGTGCTCTCTGGGCTAAGCGGCGGTCAGGGCCGAGTGGCGCTCGTGTTGGGTGCCACAGCAGGCGGTGCCAGCCGTAAGGAGAGGTGCGTGTGGCCTCGCCTCATTTAGGGTCGTGAGATATGAGAAGAACCCACCATTTTCCTCTCAGAGACACAGAGAGGGTCCCCAGGTCTGCCCCAGCCTCACTCTTCGCATGGGACCTGGGGGGTCCCGGAGCCTTCTGCTTCTCCCTCCAGGCGATGCATGGGCCCACTCAGCCGCCAGATCCCAGTGCAGGTCCCGCCTCCTCCAGAAGCCCTCTTCCGGCAGCCCTAGCGTGTTTCCGTTGTGGCGCGGAGGCCAGTTGGCCGGGCGGCAGGACACCCAGGATCCCGGCCCCGTTGCCCCAAGTCCTTCGACTCTACAAGGGGAGGCGCTTTGCCTCTCTAGGCCTCAGTTTCCTCACCTGTGAAACTGTTCCCAGGTCCTTGAGGTCCTGTCCCATGCGATTATTCCATGAATCTTAAAGTGGAATGTTCTGGTTTAAGTCGAGGCTCTCCAGAACTGCCTTTCCTATCGCTAGTTGTGTGGCTCTGTGACTCACTTGTCAAAAACCCAAGGTCCTGAGAGATGTTTCTAGGAGGTGGGTGGTCCTCGAAATAGATCCCTCTCGCCAGTCAGTCCCCAGGCTGGAGGACCGTGGGAAAAACACGACACAGCTTTTCCCCGTGGTTTCGGTCGGGGGGCGGGAGGCGCTGGGTGTGTGGAGTCTCCTCCCATCGGGTGCTCCGGTCGTGGCCAGCTCTTCTCCCCAGCGCAGGGCTCGGTACGACGGGGGTGGCAGCAAAGGGGAGCAGCGTCCGCCCGCCGCCAGCCTCGAGGGCTGCAGAGGCTGTCCCGTGGGCACCGAGGCGCCGGCGCTGTCGGCTCCGAGAAACCAGCAGGGCAGACCGTGTGTGGGTGCGAGGGTTCGGGGTTCAGGAGGGAGTGGAGGGAGGGGGGTGGCCGGGGCAGGTGGGCGAGCGGGGAGGGCGGGGGTCGGCCCCCGGGACGCGGTCCGGTATCTGCGAAGCGTGTGTCACGGCGGTGGTGTTTTTCCTGCTTGGAGGCTGAATGGGTTTGCCTGGCTGGGTTATCGGGGGTGGGAGGGGGGGGACGGTCCGTGGGAAGGGACAAGGCCTGCCCCGCACCCAGTGGGGTGCTCTCTGCCCCCCGGGATTCTCACGGTGATGCCCGGGGCCCCAGCCCTCCTGCCAGGCGGCCGCCTGGGCTCAGCTCGGGCTCCGCTCCGCCCGCCCGGGGCAGGTGGCTGTCATCTCCGCTCTCCCAGGGCCTTTGTCCCTTTCAGGGCGATCCGCTGTGTCCCTGAGGGGCATCAGGTCCGTGGAGGTGGGGGGAAGCTGGCTGCCAGCACTGGGGCGGGGGAGCTGGGGTTTTTTTTTCTATGAATTTTTTAAATTGTTGGCAGAGGCTGAGCAGAGGGATGACGCTGGTTTTCAATTCCTCCCGTGAGATTCCGGTCGGGTGATTCTCGGGCAGAGCCGCCCTCCCCGCTGAGCCGGGTCGGTTGTGTCTGTGGGGGGCGGGGTCCCCAGCCTCGGGGGGCCTGGTGCGCTGAGGGGTGCATTCACTGCAGACGCACGGGGACGCGGTCGGGGCACAGAGCCCGCGTGCTCGGTGGCAGCGTCCTGCCTTGGGGCCCTCCCACGTCGGCCCCCCATTTCCTCCCGGGCAGGGCCTCGGGTTCCGTGGCTTCCCCGCGGGCCCGGACCCTCCCGCCCGCCTCAGCACTGGCCTCGCTCGAATTAGGAACCACTGCAGGCGCTTCTGTTTATTGGTTCAATCATCCATTTGTACCGATTGTGCAGACGTGTGAGTTTAACTGTTTTGAATGGCTGAGGTGTGCACGTGGTTACAGAATCTAGAAG
The DNA here is from genome assembly GCA_030068075.1 of Paguma larvata. Lineage (NCBI taxonomy): Eukaryota > Metazoa > Chordata > Mammalia > Carnivora > Viverridae > Paguma > Paguma larvata. The sequence goes on along the minus strand of CM057831.1, from coordinate 109,294,365 downwards.
CAGGCGTGACGCCAAGCCGCCGCCTCCGCCTGCTGTCCGTCCCCACCCACCCTGCGCGTCTCTCCCTCCCGCCAGGTCGCGTGCACACACGTACCAGCAAATGCCTTCTCTGTCCCTCCTGTTTTTACACCGGGCGGCGGGGGCCGCGTTGCCACACTGCCCCCGGGGGCCCTTGGGAGTCTCCAAGACGGATATGGGCTGCCGGCTGGGTCTGATGGTGGACTGGGCGCAGGGAGGCGACGTGACTGCGCAGCGGGTGCCCCGGCCGGATGAAGTCAGGCTCCCTGTCCTGCCCTCAAGGCTGGTCCGAGCCCTCCCCTCCCCAGCCCTGGACGCCGCCACCCTGGAGCTTCGGCCGCCTGGCTGTGCTCTCAGCGGGCTGCCTTTGGATCTCGGTCAACCACTCCTGCTGCTGTTCCAGGACGCCGGGCAGGCACAGGGGTGGGTGGGGCTTGATCACCAGCCTCACCCACGGGCAGGAATTTGGACGTGTGAGAATTTCCTGATTGATCCCGTGCCCTGATCAATCCCCTCATCTCTCACCAAGTGCTGTTGCAAGATTGTTCTTATCCTGATGACAGGGGACGAGCATCTGTGGGGTCTTCCCAGATGCCCTCCAGCCCTTCCGTTCGCTGCGACCCCCAGGGGAAAAGGGGGTGGTCCCCTCCGCGGTCTGGCCAGCTGGTCCCCTTCCACGTGCGGTGGCCATAACCAGGACCCCACTCCCAGGGCTGTGCTGGGGGCTCCGAGACCCCGAGGGGAGCCCCTGTACAGTGACAGAGCCCCATCAGGTGCCTTGGAGATCCCTCCTGGACCAGCTGTGCCGAGCGCCCCGGAGGAGCTGTCTGAGAGGCCCGCTGCTCGGGACTGGCCCAGCGCCTGTATTGACCAGTTACATCCAGAGTTCCGGCGTGTGGACTTGGCCTCCCCTTTAAGGGAACGAAGCATTAGGACCGTCCTTTCCAGGAGACAGGTGGGCAGGAATCAGATTTCAGCCTTTGACTCAAACAGGGAGCATCTTGCACCTCCCTCGACTGCACCTTTAAGTCATCGCAAGGCCTACAAACCCCATCGGGCCTTAAAGGAGTTCCCCTCCACAGAAGAAAGTCTAGGATTCCTTCTTCACCTTGGATAACTTTAAGAACCAAGGTGTTCACTCATCCATCCATCTATCTATCCATCCATCCACCCATCCATCCATCCACCCATCCCTTCATCCATCCATCCATCCTTCCATCCATCCATCCATCCATCATCCATTTATCTAGCTAGCTAGCTATCATCCATCCATCCATCTATCCATCTATCTATCCAACCATCCATCCATCCATCCATCCATCCATCCATCCATTTATCTAGCTAGCTATCATCCATCCATCCATCATTCCAACCATCCATCCACCCATCCATCCATCCACCCATCCCTTCATCCATCCATCCATCCATCCATCCATCATCCATCCATCCATCCATCCATCATCCATCCATCCATCCATCCATATATCTAGCTAGCTAGCTATCATCCATCCATCTATCCATATATCTAGCCAGCCATCCATCCATCTATCCATCCACCCATCTATCTATCTATCTATCTATCTATCATAACCATTCTAACAGGTGTGAGGTGGTATCTCATTCTGGTTTTGATTTGCATTTCCCTGATGATGGTGACGTTGAGCCTCTTTTCATACGTCTGTTGGCCATCCGGATGTCTTCTTTGGAAAGGCATCTATTCAGGTCCTTTGTCCAAACTGTGTGATTGCACTTATACGAGAATAGAATAGCTAGAAGCAGAAGGTAGAATGGTGGTTTCCAGGGGCTAGGCGTGTGGGGGAAGGGGAGACGTTGATCGGGGAACGCAAGTCATAGTCGTGTAGGACGGTACGCCTGAAGATCTGACGTTCAGCATGGTGGCCGTAGTTAATGCTGGACTAAATGTGGGGAAAGTGCTCAGAGAATAGATTTCGGGTGCGGTCACCACACAGTCAAGGTAGTCGTGTGAGGAGACGACATGTCCGTTAGCTTCCCTGAAGTCTTCATTTCTCTGTCTGTTTATCAGATCATTGTGCGGTCCATCCTGAAAGTATAGGATTTTGGGGGCGCCTGGGCGGTTCAGTCGGTTAGACGTCCGACTTTGACTCAGGTCACGATCTCACGGTTCGTGAGTTTGAGCCCCGCGCCGGGCTCTGTGCTGACAGCTCAGAGTCTGGAGCCTGCTTCGGATTCTGTGTCTCCTCTCTCTCTCTCTGCCCCTCCTCTGCTCGCTCTCTGTCTCTCTCTCAAAAATAAACATCAAAAAAATATTTTAAAAAGTATACGATTTTTATTTCGCAAGCCCCACTGACCCCCCATTTTCCCTTCCCTCTAGCCCCTGGCGCCTGCCCTTTCTACTTCCTGTCTCTGTGAGTTTGATGACTCTGGAACCTCAGGTCAGTGGAGTCCTAGGCCGTGTGTCTTTGGTTCCGGGCCATTTCCCTGAGCGTAAGGTCCTCAAGAGTCCTTTTTCAAAGAAGCCTCTGTGAGGTCGTCGCCCGGTATAACAGTTGTGAAGGGAAAGGGGGCCTGAAGCCCTTTGCGCCCACCCCCACCGCAGTCTCTAAGGCATCTTTCCGGAGCCCCAGGATTAAGGAGTGAGCTGGAGCACCGGGCGGCACCTGGGGGAGGCAGGGTGGGCGGAGCAAGGCGGAGAGCAGAGCCGGTGGCTGCCCGGTGCTCCCCACGGGTAACCCAAGCAGCTCTGATGAGCCTTCACAATGCCAGGCTGGTGGCTGGCAACAGAGTGCCCTGGCCCTTGGGTCAGGTCACCGACAACTTGCGTTTAGAAGGGAGCCAGGGAATGGGTCCCCTGGGAACGTGACGCAGTCTCTCGAAGGCCCATCAGAGGGGAGCTCTGTCCACGCTCTGAGGGACCTGGAAGTGCAGGGAGGGGTTCTTGGCCTTACTCTCACAGCCGATGGGGGGGTTACAGGTGCAGGGACTCAACAACCCGAGTGCCAAGGTGTGGCCCAGAGACAGAGGACAGAGGTGGGTGCCTCGGAGCCTCAGCCGATCCACCCAACTCTGCCACCTTTGTCCTCTGACGCCTGGACAGAGGGACTCTCTCGGTGGGCAGCCGCCACCATGCGTTGACCTCGGGTAGAGGGCATGGGGACACCAGTGAGCTGAAGCCAGCCCTTCCTGCTGTCCTAGCTCCTGGTTCCATCTTGGAGCCGCTGACTTCCGACCAACCAGAGGGGTCTGTGGTCCCCCCGGAGGCCAACACCAGCTGCAGCCATTGCCAACAGTGTGGGTCCTATGCGATCAGGTATTCGTTGTTTTTTTAGGTTTAGAGCAAAATAGAGCAGAAAGTTCAGAGGGTTGGCATGTATCAGAGCAGCTGTCATGCCGGCCCCTGACTCGGCGTCCCTGTTATCAACGTTTGGCATTGCTGTGATACATTCGTCAAAATTAGTCAACCAATACTGATCTATTACAACTAAAAAGTCCATGGTTTTCCTCAGGGGTCACTCTTGGGGTTGTACATTCTAAGGGTTTGGACAGGCGCGTGATGTCACGTATCCTCCATGACAGTGTCACCCAGAGTAGTTTCACCGCCCCCCAGATCCTCCGTGCTCTGCCTGCTCATCCCTCCCCGTCCCCCAACCCCTGGCCACCGCTGACCACTTTCCCTTCTCCGTGGTCTTGCCTTTTCCAGAACGTCCTACGCGGCAAAACCTTGGTTTGCGAGCATAATTCGTTCCGGAAACACGCTGGTCATCCAGAGCCCTCGTATATCAGAGCGAATCTCCCCGTAAGAAATAACGGAAACTCAGACGATTCATTCCACGATCCAAAAATACTCCTACAAAAATGATTACAGCACCGGGTATCTTATTTAAAAAAAATAAGAAGAAATATTAAAAAGTGATTACGAGACTGTAATATAATACAAAATAAGAAAGAAACTACAAAATGTAAGGAAAAATACATTAATCCCTCACTTACCTTTGAAAGCCTTCGTGGCTGGTGTGAGGGAGACAGGGGAGGAGGGTTCTCATGGAGGGCGACTTTCACCGTCACTAACGGGGTAACCGCTGGCTGTCGGCTCCACGGAGTCTCCTTCTGCACGGGGGCCATCGGCTTCACTCGCACGGACGCCGATGACAGTCCAGTGTTAACAAACTCCAGTCATAGACTGTGTGTAACGGACAAGGCGGCAGGGGAAAGGGTCTCGTCCGCAGGCAGCCTGACCTAGAACGAAGCAAAGCATCCCTCAGCTCACTCTTGTCCGGAAAAGCAAAGGACTGTCCACAGGTGCTTTGACCAAAAAAAACCACACTGGTGCCAGTTGTGGGCACCTCCCAACGTTCTGAAAAATCACTCATTGCTGCCAAACACCGCGGCCTGAGACCGAGCCTCCGAGCGTGGGAGACGATCGCCCACAATCCCACGGAGAGAGAGGGAGGAGAGAGAGAGGCCCGTTGGCTCAGGGGCGACCACGTGACGCCTGGCGTCACGCACCACTCGTCTTGCAAGACGTCGCTCGTTATCCAGTTAGAATTTGTTGGAAATGTTCGCTCGCCTTGCGGAACACGCCAGAACAAGCGGCTCGCCCCCCGAGGTTTTACTGCACTTGGAATCACACACTGTGTAGCTTTCGGGTTGGCTTCCTCGCGTAATAATATACCCTTACGGCTCTCCCGTGCCTTTTCGTGGCTTGAGAGCCCGTTCTCTTTGGCGCCGAACAATATTCCATTGTCCGGACGGGTCACAGTTTATTTATCCATCCACCTACTGAGGGACGTCGTGGCCGCTTCCGAGTTTCGGCAATTATGAATAAAGCTGCTATAAACATCCGTGTGCAGGGTTTTGTGTGGACACAAGTTTTCAGCTCCTTTGGGTAAATACCAGAAGCGCGATTGCGGGATCATATGGGAAGACTGTGTTTAGCTTTGTAAGAAAGCGCTTTGTTTTTTTTGTTTTTTTTTTTTAAGTCTAAAAACTGAACGATGACATTTTAAAACAGGAGAAAAAGGACTTCCCCTTTCTCCCGTTGGGAGAAGATTAAACTGTGTCCTTCACAGTCTGAACGCGAGAGCCGCATGCACTCCCCAAGGGCCCGCACCGCCACCACCGCCACCGCAATCCGGGAGGGCTGCCTGGTGCTCCCAGAGAGGCCTCGGCTCCTTCCAACGTGCGCCCCTGCTGTTCCCCTGCCCGGATGCTCAGGGCCAGCCCCACCAACGCCTCTTCCCTGTCACCTCGTCCCTGTCCCCAGGGACGCCCCTCGTGCCCCAGCTGCTCAGCCCGCACGTCTGTTCCTTTTCACACGGGCTCCTGTCCCCCGCCTTGTCCCCAAAGTCGAGCCTGAGAAAAGGGCTTGGGGACAGGCACTCTCCCGGGGAGGCGAGGCCAGGAGAGAAGTCACCGCCTGTGCTTTCGTGAGCAGGCGACCGCGGTAGGCCCCTGGGGCTCCATCCCCTTCGGCCGTGCAGAACGCCCCTCGGGCCTGTGCCCAAAGGCTGAGTGGGCCGGGGCCTGGGGTCTCCATCTCTGACCCTTGTCCTGGCACACTGACGGTTGTCCCAGGGGCGCTGAAAGGGGGTGACTCGGGGGAACCCGGGTGGAGGCGCCCAGAGGGACAGGTGCAGAGGCGGGCAAGGGGGCGTGGGCTTCAGCGGCACCCACCTGCGCCTCCACCTCTCCTGGGTGCGTCCCTCCCCCCGCCTGCTGACCTGAGGCTCTCCCTGCGGCTCCTCCCCTCCCCTGCAGCACTGTTTTCCCTCACCCCCCGCCCCCCACCAGACGACCTGGAGGGGAAGGTGGGTGTCCTTCTTGCTCCTCGTTCCTCTTCCAGAATGTTCTCCCCCTGGCTCTGCACTTGGGCCATCGGACTCTGCTTTCCGTGCTCCGGTCGTCTACAGACCCCAGGTCGCCCCTCACTCCGGGAAGAATTTCACCCTTGGAGTCACTGTCGCTTCCTTCCAGTTAGTTCCCAGCCCCGTAGATGGACCTGGCCTTGCAGATAGTCACTTCCTCCCCCTGCACGACTGTCCTACCTGGGCCTGCACCCCTGCGGCAACTCCAACACCACTACTCATCCCTCTAGGCTCCCAACACGCAAATCCCCACCCGCCTGCCCTTCTCTCTCCCCCGGGGTCACTGCCCTCACCCCCTCACGCCTGCACTGACCCCCGTGGTCACTGCTCTTGCCCCTCACCCCCTCACGCCTGCACTGACTCCAATGGTCACTACCCTCACCCCCTCACCTCTGCACTACCCTCCCCATGGTCACTGCCCTCACCCCTCGCCCCTACACTGACCCCCCTGGTCACTGCCCTCACCCCCTCCCCCCTGCACTACCCTCCCCATGGCCACTGCCCTCACCCTCTCACCCCTGCATACCCTCCCCATGGTCACTGCCCTCACCTCCTCACCTCTGCACTACCCTCCCCATGGTCACTGCCCTCACCCCCTCACCCCTGCACTACCCTTCCCATGGTCACTGCCCTCACCCCTCGCCCTGCACTGACCCCCATGGTCACTGCCCTCACCCCCTCACTCCTACAATACCCTCCCCGTGGTCACTGCCCTCACCCCCTCGCCTCTGCACTACCCTCCCCACAGTCACTGCCCTTACCCCCTCACCTCTGCACTACCCTCCCCATGGTCACTGCCCTCACCCCCTCACCTCTGCACTACCCTCCCCACGGTCACTGCCCTCACCCCCTCACTCCTACACTACCCTCCCCGTGGTCACTGCCCTCACCCCCTCGCCTCTGCACTACCCTCCCCACAGTCACTGCCCTTACCCCCTCACCTCTGCACTACCCTCCCCACGGTCACTGCCCTCACCCCCTCACCTCTGCACTACCCTCCCCATGGTCACTGCCCTCACCCCCTCACTCCTACACTACCCTCCCCATGGTCACTGCCCTCACCCCCTCACCTCTGCACTACCCTCCCCATGGTCACTGCCCTCACCCCCTCACTCCTACACTACCCTCCCCATGGTCACTGCCCTCACCCCCTCACCTCTGCACTACCCTCCCCATGGTCACTGCCCTCACCCCTTCGCCTCTGCACTACCCTCCCCACGGTCACTGCCCTCACCCCCTCACCTCTGCACTACCCTCCCCACGGTCACTGCCCTTACCCCCTCACTCCTACACTACCCTCCCCATGGTCACTGCCCTCACCCCTTCGCCTCTGCACTACCCTCCCCACGGTCACTGCCCTCACCCCCTCACCTCTGCACTACCCTCCCCACGGTCACTGCCCTCACCCCCTCACTCCTACACTACCCTCCCCATGGTCACTGCCCTCACCCCCTCACCTCTGCACTACCCTCCCCATGGTCACTGCCCTCACCCCTCGTCCTGCACTGACCCCCATGGTCACTGCTCTTGCCCCTCACCCCTTCACCCCTGCACTGACCCCCGTGGTCACTGCCCTCACCCCCTCACCTCTGCACTACCCTCCCCGTGGTCACTGCCCTCACCCCCTCGCCTCTGCACTACCCTCCCCACAGTCACTGCCCTTACCCCCTCACCTCTGCACTACCCTCCCCACGGTCACTGCCCTCACCCCCTCACTCCTACACTACCCTCCCCGTGGTCACTGCCCTCACCCCTTCGCCTCTGCACTACCCTCCCCACGGTCACTGCCCTCACCCCCTCACCTCTGCACTACCCTCCCCATGGTCACTGCCCTTACCCTCTCACCTCTGCACTTGCCAGACCTCCTCTCTTCTCCCCAGCACCCCCGTGCCCTGGTTTCAAACACCAGCTGTGGCGGGAGGTGGGGGGGGGGCTCTTCCATCCCCACGGTCTCGGAGGCCTCTTGCGGCTGTCGCGGGCAGGAGGGAGAGAACCGCAGCGGGAAGTTTCCGTGGACCAGGCCCGAACATCCTCACCGAGTCGGCCCTTGACCTACAGGGTTTGAACCGCACGTTCACTTACGCGCGGATTTATTTGTCCTGACGAACGTGGTCTGGTACCGTTGATGGGCGATCTCCTCCTTGCGATTTCCCGACGGCCACGCCACGGTCTCTGGCTTACCCCGCCCACTGAGAGGCTGCTCGCAGGATTTCATACACGCAACACATGGAAACACGTGTTAACGGCTGCTTATGCCGTCGGGAAGGCTGCCCGTCCGGAGCAAGCCGTCGGCGGTTCCGTTCTGCGGGGAGTCGAAATTTACACTCGGTTTTCGACTGCACGGGGGCGGGTGCCCCAACCCTCACGTTATTCAAGGGTCGGCTCTCCTCCGGTCCCCCAGCCAGGACAGAGTCCTGAGGCGGCACGCGTCCCCCAGGAGACAAAGTGCAGCGGTGTTCCGGGAGAAACGGAATTCCTTACAGCCCCCCTCCCGCCTCACCTGCCCGCCTTTCTCTTTTCTCGACCGTCCACCTCCTGATTGATTCCACATTCATCTATTGCCCGCCTGGGGGAGGCAGGGAAGCACCCCCAGGGCGGCTCCCCCTCTGTCTCCTCAGCCCCGTGGGCATGGGCGGTGCTGGGACGCAGGGCGCGCGAGCGTTTGCCGGGTGCCGAAGACTCAGCAACTGAGTCTCAGCTCAGCCCTGGCCCCTCTGCCAGTGGGGGGACAAGCAGCGGCGCGGGGGACCAGCAGCGCCTCGGGGGACCAGCAGCGGCGGGGGGACCAGCAGCGGCGCGGGGCCCGCTTACGGCCTCTGCTTGGTTTGCTCCCTACGCAACACGACAACGTTTCCCCGGGTCCGCAGTCCTCCCGGTGACGCTTCGCCATGGCCACAGGCACAGTCACCTCGCGAAGGGGCCGTCGCTGCTCCACACGACCCCGGGCTGCTGGGCGTAGGGGGGAGGCATCGGTGTTTCCCCACAACCCCGCCGTCCACGGAGCGAAGCTCGCGGAGCCTCTGTTTCCGTCGAGTTGTTCTCTTGGGGCATCTTCCTAGGAGTGGGGACCTCGGTCACGGGGCCTGCAGGGACCCCCCACCCCCCGCCACCCCCCGGCAGGCCCCGGACGCCCAGCCAGTGGCCGGCCAGCAGGCTGGACGAATAAATGAGACACGCCGGTGGAGACTTGCGCTGGCAGATCAAAATGTACGTGAAATAGAAATTCCACCACATTTTGGAAGCTAGTTGAGAGAAAGAGAAGACCTGGGAAACTACAGAGAAAAAAGGCCTAATGCCGCTGCCCTGGGGACACCTGTCACCTGTGGGCGCGCCCCTCCCGGCGCTGGGCTGTGTATATGCACGTGGTGCACGTTGGCGCGCGCGCACACACGGACACACGTGCGCACACACACGTGCACACAGGCACGCGCACACACGGACACATGGACAAACGCGCGCACACACGGACACACACACGGACACGTGCGCACACATGGACACACACGCGCACACGTGCACACAGGCACGCGCACACACCCGCACATACGCACGCAGACACACGCACACGCGCGCACGCACAATCTTCGTTGCTGAGTCAGTAGCCAGCTTTTTTCTTTTCTTGTTGTAGTTTATGGAAGTACTTTCCAGGCCACTAAAATCGTTTCGTACGTATCACTTGAACGCCTGCGTGAGATTCCGTGACGTGGACTTACGAGCACAAGTGATCACTGTCTCTGTCTTGCTCTTCTTTTCAAATCATCGAATGAGAATTCTTGGGGTTTGTTTTTTCTGATTCTAATTTTCTAGAAAACTGGGAACCTACAGAAAATTACAGAGAAGCCAACAATTGTCACCCGTAACAGAAATATCCGGCGACTGTTTGTTTGTTTAAGTTTCGTTATTTATGTCGAGAAAGAGAGCGAGTGAGAGTCGGGGGCGGGGGGAGGGGCACAGAGAGAGGGAGACAGAGAATCCCAAGCAGGCTCCAGGCTGTCAGCACAGAGCCCGACGCGGGGCCTGATCTTGCAAACCCAAACTGAAATCAAGAGTTGGAAGCTTAACGGGCTGAGCCCCCCAGGCGCCCCTCTGGGATGGTTTTTAAATGAAGAAAGGAACACAGTGGTACTTGGTCTTGGCTTCGAGAAAACCTGGGCCCCGACATCAAATGCACACGGAGGAGCTCGCGCCTGACGGGACGGCGCCCCCGCGAGGAAGCCTCCGGGGAGCGCGGGGGGCACAGGCGTGTCCTCTCTTGGGCAGGAAGTCGGGACACAGGCCTCTCCGCCCTGCAGGGGCTCGCCGGTCCCGCCTGAGCTCCAGGCCTCCGCCCTGCTCCACGGCGCGTGCGCCTCCACCCACCCCTCCTTTCCGCCCCCTCCAGCTTCAGTCCGGCACATCCGCCTGAGCTCCTGGAGGGCAGGGGGACTTGTCCTCAGTCGCACTTCACAGGGGTTAAAATTCCCCATCGGGGTTGTCCCGCTGAGTGAGCCCCCTGCCCTGGCGTGGACCGTTAGCAATGCGGCTCCCTGACCGTCTGGCTCCCGTTCCCCCCCTTCCCCCTCTCCTCTTCTCAGCGTGTCTTTCTTACAGGTCACCGTGCGGGCTGAGGGCCGGCATGCCCCCGGCTGCACTTAGTAGGCCTTTGGCTGCACGCAGTAGGCGTTCCGACAGTGCTGGCTGGCGGCTCTTCCCGCTTCGGGCCCCTCCCCGCCACCTCTGCAAGGCGATAGGAATCCGTGCCTCCTCAGCCCTGGGGGGGACGGGCCACGTTCTTGGAAGAAACCCACGCTTTGTTGATCCATTTATCTATTTACCCAGCCACACATCTCTCTATTTTCGACTCTAACCTCGTCTCGTTCGGGAGGCACCAAGAGGGAAAAACAAGTGAAATCGATACGGGGCCCTTTTCAAGTGGGGAGCTGGCCGCCCGCGGCCTCGGGGGACCGGCTGCCTTCTGAAGTCCTTCCAGCGTGCGGGTGCCCTGGGGCTTCTGCCGAGCGTTTTCTAAGATCCCTCTCCATACCAGGCCGGCCACCTCCGTCCCTCACCACATCAGGGGGAGGCTGCACGCGGCTTCAAAGTCCCGACGACACTCTGCAATTGGAAACATGCGTGTTTTGCAAAGTATCAATTTAGCCGCTAAGTTCCATGGGCCGGGCCCGGCAGGCCCGCTGGCGCGAGTTCTGGCATTCAGGGACGCCACACAGCCCGGAGTCGGGAAGGCCCGGGTTCGAATCCCAGACGCGGGACTCACAAGCCCGGCTGAGTCCGCGCTCCGTTCCCGGCCCCGGCTTCTCGTTTGGCTGATGGTTGATGCCAAACTCCCCAGGAGCCACGGATTGATCGCTTGGTTCAGAGCCTGCGGCAGACGCAGCAGAAGAAGAGTCTCTGGGAACAAGTCTTGGGGCGCATCGCCAGGCCCCCGTCTTGTATGCGGTTCAGGCTCTTAGGTTTCAGGAAGCTGAAAACCCAGCCCCAAGCGGTTCATCGGGCTGAAAAGTCGGCGGCAGGCAGGATTTGGGTGCCGTGGAACCAGGGCGTGGGTCCTACGCCCCATTTGCTTCCCTGCCCTGTCGGCCTCTGTGGCTGGCGCTCTCCCCTCTCGGGCTGGGCTGCCTCCTGTATCCACCGAGTTCCAGACTTCGCATCGGCAGCTCGCATTGGTCAGAGCAACAGAGAGGGCTGGGGGCACAGCAGTCCCGAGCCTTTCTGGTTGGACCAGCTCGGGCCAGTCCCCGATGAGTTAAGGAAATGCCTTGTTCTGATTGGCTGAGATGCTTCTCTAAGCGCTCACTCTGGGGCACCCGGGTGGCCCATTCTGTTAAGCATCCGACTCTCGGATTCGGCTCAGGTCACGATCTTGGGGTTCATGAGATGAGCCCCCCCATTTGGCTCTGCGCTGATAGTGCAGAGTCTGCTTGGTATTCTCTCTCTCTCCTCTCTCCTCCTCCTCCATCTTGCTCTCTCTGGAAGGAAGGAAGGAAGGAAGGAAGGAAGGAAGGAAGGAGGGAAGGAATCACTCCGGTGGGGGGTTGAGGTTATCATGACTGGCTTGAGCCAATCAGAGTCTGTTCCTGGGCCTCTGAGTGGGGTCGGTCCCGCACAAACCACATAGCTCAGCTCCACACCCGGGTAGGCTGGGGAGCCCCCCACCCCTCCACTGGCCTCTCCTGCCCCGTGCTCAGAGGGCTGACGCCATGAGATCCGGCCCCATCAAAGCCCTGGCCGCACTGTGCCTTCGACACCAGCTTGGAACATCTGTTTCCTGGTACCCTGAGTGCATCGGGAGCACAGGTCCGGTTGTAGCTGACGCCTGCCCCTCTGCCCCCTTTCCTGGATCCGTGCTCGGGGACTCGGGGCGAAGCCCGGCAGAGGTAGAGGGAGGCGTGTCCTCCTTCCAGAGGCTTCCAGAGGCTTCCAGAAGTTTCTAGAGGCTCCGGTTAACTCTGACACCCACTTCTCTGTGACTTATGAGACGCTGTCACTGGCAGCATCAGGGCACAGAGTCCGGAGAGAATGCCCCACTTGGGACCAAGTCACCCCAAAGTCCTCACTGTCTCTACTTCCCAGAGGCCCCGAGATCTGTCCCTGCACTTCGGGGTGGTCTCAGGGGTCTCCTGCCACAGAGAGGCGTGGGCTGGAAAGGCACAGTCCCCCCACCCCTGCCCTGGCCTACGGTTCCCTTCTGTGACCCCGCTTGCCTAGCCAGGGCCCCCCTCCTACTGGGGACCCAGACCTCTGACTGAGACAGCCAAGTAAGTGGCCAGGAATCTGGCCAAGGTGACAGGACATCTTCCCTTTTGCCCCCCCCTTTTTTAAGTTTACTTACTTATTTGGAGAGAGAGAGAGAGAGAGAGAGAGAGAGAACCCCAAGCAGGTTCCACCAGGTTGGGGCACGGCCCGATGCGGGGCTCAAACTCACAAACCGTGAGATCATGACCTAAGCCGAAATCAAGAAAAAGACGCTTAGGGGTGCCTGGGTGGCTCGGTTTGTTAAGAGTCTGCCTTGGTTTCAGCTCAGGGGACGATCTCACGGTTCTTGTGTTTGGGCCCCGCGTCGGGCTCTGTGCTGAGCGTGGAGCCTGCTTAGGATTCTCTCTCCCTCTCTCTCTGCTCTTTGCCCCGTTTGCACTCTCTGTCTCAAAATAAATAAACAAATAAATAAAGAGTTGGACGTTTAACCGACTGAGCCACGCAGGCGCCCCACTTTCTTCTTCTTGGGGAAAATGACATTTGGACAGTTAGAGAATCGGATGTCGTCCTAGGTGGTCTTCACGGGCTCCTGGGGGGGAGTCCCATGCCTCGTCCGGGGGCGGGGGGGGGGTCCCGAGTGCTGCTGCCGGGCCGTCCCGGGGCCCCACTGCGGGATGGCGGTGACGCGCTCTTTCCAGATGCATCATTCTCCTGCATTTGAAGTTCTGATTCGGCGCCCGAGCGGTTAAAAATAACCCCCCGGCACTCGGGAGACGCCCCCGGCACGGATCTCGGCGGGCTGTTTGGCAAGAGGCAAACAGAAGCCCTCGCGCGATGTTCCCCCAGCCGCATGTGACCCAAAACGAGTCCGACCTCAGGGGTCTGGCTCGGAATATGGAATAACTACGTCGCTTTGCCGTCCTTTTAACTGTACGTTCCCACAAAACATTCCGAAATCTGGGCCTCCGTGGATTATCGAACTGTTTCCACCCAACTCCAACTCGACAGATTTCTGATTTCTTTCCCCAGTGAAGGCGGTGGAGACCCCACCCACGCAGCCTGCGGCATCGTGGGCAAGGAGTCTGTAGCAGGGAGGCTGGGTGGCCCCACTGGAGCGCAGGGTGGGGGGTTCGAGCCTCCGCTCTGGATGGGCGCGGCCGTGGCCGGGACACCACCCTCCTCTGCCTGGACCTCGGAGAGGCTGGTCGCCTTCTCCCCAGCCCAGCGCCCGTCCAGGGGCCAGAGCACGCAAGGTTGGATCTTGCGCCTTGGCCCTTCCGTGTGGCCGGGACCGAGGTCCCATGTCCTGGGAGCAGAGTCCCTGTCACCCTTTGGCCCCGAGACTCCCTTGGCTCCTGCAGACCCAGTGTGGGCGTCTCCTGGTGACCGAGCTAATGTCACCAAGTGGTGTGTAGCTGGTGATGGACATCAGGGGAATCCGGAAAGGACGCCGGTCCGCCGGCAGCCGAGGCGCGTGTGCAGAGAGGAGATGTGGGTATTCAGGGGAAGCCCGGCCGGAGTCGGTGCGCGCTGGGGCTGCGGGCGGGCCCTGTCCGGCCCGTCTGACCGATGACACAGTGGTCACGCAGGCTGAGCAGAGCCCTCCAGAGGCGGGAGTCGGGGGCTTGATGACCCAGGCGCACCTGAGTGGGGTCCGGGACTCTCCGGGGGGGGGGGCGGTGTGCACGCCTTCTGTCCGGGCTGGGCATGCCGGGCCACGAATCCACAAGGAGACCCAGGCCCCCACTGAGGCTCCTGCCGGGGGGCCGTCGCTCACCGTGCGTTCGCGGCTCGGCCTAGAGCCTCGCCGCTCTCGTGAGAGGCGGACATTGGCCGCCGCCCTCTGAGGCTTGGTCGTGGTATAGGTTCTCGGGGTCAAGGGGAGGGCATTCCTGGATGGCCCCGCCCTCTCGTGAGCAGGTGAGGCCCACCCCCCTCAGGGAGCCCCGGAAGGGGGTGCTGCGGCCCCGGGGAGGGACGCGGGGACCCAGCGGTGTCTGTGGGAAGAGCCTTGATTTCGGCAAACAGATCTGGTCTCCGGAATCCGTGGTGCCGCACGGTTTGCCTCTGCCGGCCTCAGCCTTCCCACCTGCAGAATGGGATCACTGCGTGAATCCTGGGTGCCTGCCGGGTCCCACACACCCGTTCACCCGTAGGTTCCCGACCGTGCCGGCGTGGGGACCGGGACGGGGAGGAAACGGGCAGGACTAGCCCCTCGGGAGATACGGCAGGCTCCAGGCTACTCGGAGGGCGGGCCTCTCTGGCCGTTTGCGTGTCCCTCGGATCCCGCCCACATGGGACGCTGGAGGGAGCTGCCCGCTGCCCCGTGGCTGGGGTTGCTGGTCATCTCTCCCAGGACGGCACAGCCCACCGTGCTCCCCAGAGCCCCCCAGCCGACCGTGCTCCCTCCCCAGAGCCTCCCAGTGCACCGTGCTCCCCAGAGACTCCCAGCCCACTATGCTCCCTCCCCAGAGTCCCCCAGCGCACCGTGCTCCTCGGCCTCTGGCGCCCGGCCATCTCAGAATGCAGAAGTACCGAACTAGTGCACGAAAGACCACCTCTGGGGGCATCGAGCTGGCATCGGTCTCTGATATTTTCATGCAGAAACCCTCCACCCCCAGTATCTGTGGGCCCAGGGCCCGGGGCGGTTGGTCCGGGCTGTGACAGCCACCATGAGGCCTGGGGCGTGGCAGTAAACACCCCTCTAGGCACCGAACCAGCCGAGGGAGAACAGAGGTCCCCTCCGTGTGCGTCAGGAGGTCTGTACCTGGAGCAGCGTCCTGCACCCACCAGGCAGGAGCCTCAGTGGGGGCCTGGGTCTCCTTGTGGATTCGTGGCCCGGCATGCCCCGCCCGACCAGCGTGGCCTCGCGCCATCCACCCACTCTGGCAAGGCTTCTTTCCGATCTGCTAAACCCCTTTGCGCATGCCCGAACCCCTGCCTCACCCAGCCCAGCTCCTCCCCGTCTCCCCAGGGCTAGGTGCCCCGTCCCCACCGTAAGGAAAACTGCAAGCCGACCAGACACCGTCTGCATGGACGCTACGCCCCGAGAGGTGAAGATGGGTCTTATTCCTCAGCGGCCCCCAGAACCCTGCTCAGTACTTCACCTCTCCTTCTGGCCCCTTGTCACCAATGTCCCCCCTCTGTGGCCTCCTCCACTTTAAGATCCCCTCTCCGGTCAATAAACACCTCCCAAGCACATGCCCAGTATAAGACTACGGATGGCCTACGGTTATAGTTGATGTCTGCATATTAATTTACTGATATATTTTATACACAGATGCAAAAATGGGCCATGTTAAACACGTGCCCACGTATGACCCACTGATTTCAGTCCTAAGTATATACCCAAAAGAAATAAGTGTCTACGGAAAGCCACGCCCCAGAACATTCCAAACCGGAAACAGGTCAGGTGTCCAATCAGAGAACAAACAGGCGAGGACAATGGAATACTTCTCGACAATAAGAAAGCAAAACTAGGGCACCTGCGGTAATATGGGTGGGTGATCTCCAAAACATTAGGACAAACGACAAAGTTCAATACTCTACCACTTACATGAGACGTAGGGACAGGGGAAACTCCCCCGTGTTGACGGAAATTGGCAAGTGGTAAAACCCAGGATGCTCAGATGCAACTTGAATTTCAGATAAACGATGGAGATTTTTTAGTAGAATTCTATCTCAATCTATACCCCAAATATCGCATGGGACATGCTTAAACTAAAGTTAATTGTTGGGTATCTGAAATCAATTTGCAACTGGGCATCTTGTAAGTGTGTGTGTAAAATTCATAACCCAAAGGAGGAACGAGGGCATTAAGGGATTTTCTGGGTGAACGGCAATGTTTTATAACTGGATCTCGGTTCTGTGTGTGCAGGCGCGTGCGTGTGTGTGTGTGTGTGTGTGTAAATTCATTAAGCTCTTCACTTAAGATTTGTTTATTCTTCCGCACAGAAATTGCATCTCAATAAAACGGTAGGTGAAGGGCACTTCCTCAACCTGATGAAGGTCACCTACAAGGAACCTACAGTTACCATCATTCTTAACGGTGAGAAACCGGGTACTTTTCCTCTACAATCAGGAACAAGGAAGAACATCTGATCTCATCCTTTCTACTCCACAATGTGCTGGAGATTCCAGCCAGGGCATTGAGGCAAGAAAAAGAAATAAAAGGCATCCATATTGGACAGGAAGAAGTAGAGCCATCTCTGTGTGCAGATGATATGACTTTATATGTAGAAACTCCTACGAAATTCACTGAAAGGATTCTAAAATAATAAGCAAGTTCAGCAACGTGGCAGGATATGAGATCAATATACAAAAACCAATCGTGTTCACCTGCAATGAATAACCCAAAAGTGAAATCAAGGGGCACCGGGGGGGCTCAGTCGGTTAAGCTTCCAACTTCGGCTCAGGTCATGATCTCATGGTTCATGAGTTCGAGCCCCACGTCAGACTCCGTGCTGACAGCTCGGAGCCTGGAGCCTGCTTCGGATTCTGTGCCTCCCATTCTCTCTGCCATCCCTCTCCCCTCTCCTCTGTATTTCTCTCTCTTTCTCCTCTCTCTCTCTCTCTCTCTCTCAAAAATAAATAAACATTTAAAATTTTTAAAAACACAGTGACAAAAATGAAATCAAGAAAACAATACCGTTTACAGTAATATCAAAAAGAATGAAATACTGAAGGATAAATTTAACAAAAGAGAAGCAAAATTTGTCCTCTGAAAACTACAGAACATTGTTGCTAGAAATTTATTTTAAAAAAATTTTTTTAACGTTTTATTTTATTTTTGAGAGACATAGAGACAGAGCATGAGCAAGGGAAGGGCAGAGAGAGAGGGAGAAAGCTCCAGGCTCCAAGCCATCAGCACAGAGCCCAACGTGGGGCTCGAACCCACAGACCACGAGATCATGACCTGAGCCAGAGTCGGCCGCCTTAGCCGACTGAGCCACCCGGGTGCCCCTGTTGATAGAAATTTAAAAAGACCTAGGAAAGGCAGCCTATCTTCATCAATCAAATATTTTATTACTATTCATATTTTTAAGAAGACAATTATCTCTAAATTGATCTATAAATTAAGTGTGATCCCTGCCAAGCTCCCAGCTGGACTTCTTGCAGAAATTGACAAGTTGATTCTAAAATTCATATGAAAATGCAAGGGACCCAAAATAGCCCAACAATCTTGAAAAAAAGAACAAGGGTGCCTGGGTGGCTCGGTCAGTTAAGCGTCCAACTCTTGGTTTTGGCTCAGGTCATGATCTCTCGGTTTCATGAGTTCGAGCCCCGCATCAGGGTCTGTGCTGGCAGCCCGGAGCCTGCTTAGAATTCTCTCTCCCTCTCTCTCTGCCCCTCCCCTACTCACACTGTCTCTGTCTCTCTAAAAATCAATAAACGGCAAAAAAAAATTGTTTAGAAAAAAGAACAAAGTCAGAGCGCTTCCTGATTTCAAACTACGAAACTGCAGTGATAAGACAGTACGTCACTAGACGTACAGTAGGTCATTGGACCAGAAGAGTCAGCCCAGAAATAAACCCTGTGAATATGGTCACCTGATTTTCAAAAAGGTTGTCAAGATCATTCAATGGGGTGGTGGGGGGAATAGTAGTCTTCTCAACCACTGTGCTGGAGTAACCGATATCCGCTTCGAAGACTTAAATTTGAACCCCTATGTCACACAATACACAAAAATTAACTCGAAATGCATCGAAGACATAAACCATTAAAGTCTTAGAAGAAAACGGGACTAAATCTTTGCGACCTTGGATTCTCAGATATGACACGAAAAACATAAGTAACTGAAGAGAAATCAGGTAACTTGGGCTTGATCAAAATCAAAGCCCGCCCACCAGAGGACGCTGTCAAGAAAGTGAAAAGACAAGCCATAGAATGGGAGAGAATATTTACAAATCCTATATCTGACAGGAGTCTAGTACCAGAACATACAAAGAACTCTTGAGGACAACCCAATTAGAAATGGGCCAAGAATTTGAGTAGACATTTCTCCTCCACAGAAGAGATAAAAACGGGCAATGAGTCCGTGAAAGACGTTTGGCGTTACAAACCATTAGGGAAATGCAAACCGAAACTATGACCGATACCACTTCACACCCACTGGGATGGCTCTAATGATGATGATAATAATAATGGACAAGAACCACAAGAATGGTGAGGATGTGGAGAAATTGGACCCCTCCTCCACCGCTGACGAGAACGTAAACTAGCACGGTCCATTCAGAAAATACTTTGGCAGGTCCTAAGGATGTTCGACGTAGCATTACTAGGTGACCCAGCAACTCTACTCCTAGGTATATGTCCAAGAGAAACAAAAGCATAAGTCCACACACAGAAAAATTGTACGTGAATGTTCACACCAGCATAATAACCAAAAAGTGTGAACAACCCTAACTACCCATCAGCCGACGAATGGGTAAACAGACTGTGGTATGTCCATTCAACGGAATGTATCTTAGCCTTAAAATGGGTGAAGCACGGGCGCTTGTTGCAGGATGGAGGCGGCTTGAAAACATGGTGCCCAGTGAAGGAAGCCAGTCACAGGAGACCACACAGTGCAAGATTCCGTCCATGTGAAAAGTCCAGACTTTTCCAAAGAGACAGACAGTACATTAGTGGTTGCCAGGGAGGCGGATGCCAGTGGGCATGGGGTTTCTCTCTGGGGTGATGAGGATGTTCCAAAATTAGATCTTGGCGATGGTTGCGCAGCTCTGTGAATACACGAAAAACCACGGAATTGTACACTTCGAGCGGGTGAATTGTACGGTCTGTGAATTATGTCTCAATAAAGCTGTTATTTAAAAAAAAAAAAGGTATGAGAAACTAAAAGAAAATGTCCCCTGTTTCTTCCTCCCCCATGGGCTTGTCTTGTCATTCCTGGGCGTGTGGTCTGTCCTCTTCATCGACCTGTGTGCACCTCGTGGGCGAAGGACGGCCAGGAGTCCCAGAACTTTCCCTCCCTGGGCCGCAGCACACCCTCCATCTTGTCTTCCTCTGGGTTCAGAGTGACTGGGCCGGGATAGGAAAGATTTCTTGGGTAGGCTACCCCAGACGCTGGAGATGGCTGGAGGGGGTCACAGGCGGACGAGCCCTCCCACGTTCAGGAAAGCAGAAGGTTCGGGCCCCCAGCAAGGACCTGCCAGAGCTTGTGGCTAAAGAGAGATGGAGGCAGGGGGAAGCTGGCAGGATCCGTCCTGCAGACAGGGAGGTGAAGCTGCGTGGAGGGCCTGCTGACTTCGGTCAGACCCTTGGAGGGCTGTTCTAGGCTCCGGAAAGGCTGAACTCTTTCCAAAAATGGGTAAGAGCAAAGGGGTGCTTCGGAAGAAAGTTACATCCAAGGCGCTGAATCCCTGCTGAGTTTGCTGCGGGAGGAAGCAGGCAGCCCTGGGCTCGGTCCACCTTGGGAATGACCTCAGAAGAGATGGTGACCACCGCTGTCTCTGGGCGGCAGCCCGTGGCTGTAGACAGTTAGAAGAGGTGTTCGGACATACCCTGATTTCCCGTCATGCAGGGTTTGGCTCTCTGAAGCCAGAACATCCAAATAATCAAATAAGCTTTGTGGGTTTGATGCTCAGGGCGGTGGGGACTAGGGTAGGGGCAGTGAGGAGGCTGGAGCCCCCGGGGCGGGGTTTCGGAACATGGGCGTGTCTGACCTTCGACTAAGTTTAGCCAGCTCAAAGATTTGTGCCAGGTCGCACCCAGGTCTAGGGTTCTAGAAAGTCTTTATCTGGACCTGCGGTGATATTGCCTCCTCGTCCCTGGAGACATCTGGCAAAGTCTGAAGACTTGTGCCTTTGTCACAACCCAGGGAGGGGGTGTCCCGGTCCCCGGAGGAGCTAAACGCTTAACTGTGCACAGGGCAGCCTCCCCAACTCCCCCCAACAAAGAACAATCAGGCCCCAAGCGTCCACAGCAGGCTGGTCGAGAAATGCCCATTTTATCCTGAGTCCTGATAAGGCAGCAACTTTGGCGGAAGTCCCTGGGGGACAGCGGTTCCCCTAACTCGCTGACGCTGGTTTTTTCGCTCCCACGATAAAAGCGATGCATTGCCTTGTTGGGGGAAAAAAGTAGGAAACCCAGAAAAATACAAAGAAGAAAGTAAAACTCACCTGCTGAGCCCACGCAAGCATTTCGGGGACAGTAGGTGCCTTTCGCGCCGCGGCCCTGGCCCCAGAAGGCTGCGGAGCAGGCCACCTAACGGCGGAGGAGAGTGTCAGCGCAAGGCGTGGTCACGGTTTGCACTTGGCTGTGGCCTTCGGTGGCGCGCGCTGGCCGCGTGGGGCCGCACGCCATCTTCCCAGCGCAGTGCGCCTGTCGCCACCTACTTCGGTTCCTTCGCGGTGAAGGAAGGAAAGACTTCGCGGCCCGATTCTCCATCCAAGTTCAGGCTTGTTCTACGATTCTGTGAACGTTTACCACACTCGCTTGCAGCTTGCCTCAGCCGTCGCTCGGTCGAGGTGCCTTTTTTTAGCAACTCCCCAGAGCCAGCGTTTTCTTGGGCTTCGCTGTCAAAGAATTCAAAACGGTTGGGTGTTTTTTGCACCCTGATCTCACTGGTTTATAGAATGGTTGAAGAAATGGATTAACTCTGAACCCGGGGGCATTAGCGGATGTGTGAAAATCTGGAGGGAGCAGAGAGGCGGGGGGTCCTGGAGTGGCCGCCCGGCGGGAGCGGTCGGCAGGGCGCGGTCGCCGGTAGAGACACTAGGGCACGAGAGGAGCACGCGGGTCCAGGTCCGTGGAGGTCAGGTGGGCACCGGCGGTGGGACCTTTGCTCTCTGTGGTCTTCCGGGCTTTGTTTCTGGGCACGTGGATACGGAGTCGCAAAACCAGGATTCTACGGCACGAGCTGCTTTGTAGCCGGGTTCTCTACTCAGTAGAACACGACATTTGCCCATCACGGAGTTTTCATATCTTGTCAAATCTCAAAGATCCACCCTCCATCCCAGACCCGGGGGCCCGGGCCAAGCAACGAGAAGGTCCGGAACTGGGGGAGAGGGTGCTAAGGTGGGGATGTGAGGGGCGGCCCGGCCGGCGGGTTTTGCTGAGCTATCCAGGGTCCTGTCGTCCTGAGCACAGTAGAGATGACACCCTCCCAGGCCACGGCACCTATGACCGGACACCGGAGCCTCGTGGTAAAGGCTGTTTCTGAGGGAAGTGTCGTCCTAGACGGCAAAGCTGGGCCCTGCTTGGAGGATGGTACCTCCCCTGGACAGTGGGGGTGGTCCGCAGGGCAGGTGGCCGTGTGGCGGCTGGTCAGAGAGCTTGGAACGAGCTCTCAGTTCCGGAGGTCACTGCTGCTCTGGAAATTCTTTTCTGACCTCTTGTGTATTACTGTGACTCTTTCTCATTGGCAAAATAAAATCCGCTCTAGAAAAATCCCCAGGATTCTGGTGCTTTCCACACTGGGCAGGGGATTTCAGAGTGCACAGGAATGCAGGACTGTCCTATTTTGGCAAGTGACCCCGAGTACCAGTGCTGATGGCATCACCTGGGGGTAAATTAGGCTTTTAGGATAATCCTCACCTCCCCAGTGTAGGGTAATTCAATAATAATCCCAGAGATTCCTCCTTTGTCAAGGGGGACGTCAGCTTCATCCAACCCTATCCTCCCAAATCCAACAAAGGCACCAATCTGCTCATCCATTTCGCCCATCCATCCTTTAGTCCGTCTGTCCATCCACCCACCCCTCCATCCACCTACCCGTCCACCATCTGTCCATCCACCCATCTACCCATCCGCCCATCCATCTATCCATCCATCCAACCATCTGTCCGTTCATCCATTTATCCATCCATCTGTCTACCTACCCCTCCATCCACCCACCCATCATCTACCCACCATCTGTCCATCCACCCATCTACCCAAGCAACTATCACTCTAACCGTCCAATAATATATCCTTCTATCCATCCATCCATCCATCCATCCATCCATCAACTGTCCCTCCGTCCATCCATCCATCCACCCACCCATCCATCATCTGTCCATCACTCCATTCATCCATCCATCAGTCCATTTGTCCATCCATCTCCATCCATCCAACCATCCATCCATCCATCCATCCATTCGTCCATCCATCCAACTGGCACAAGAGGTGCTGGTGGAAGCTCTGTCTGCTGCGAACACTGGTCAGAGGGAGGACCAGGTAGGGGAAAGGTGGGATAAGGAGCAGGACACACTGGGCAGAGGCAGGTCAGGAGATACTCGTACCCGCTCTGGGTCTGGAGCAGGCACTCGGTAGCCGGAAACGGAGTGGCAGGGGACTGGGGTACCCACGTGGATTCTCCCTGTGCTCGGGCCTGAGAGGCAGTTCCCAGCCCTGCTGGGCCATGGGCCCTCTGTCGTCTGTGGCTGTGTGGAGAGGCTCTTCTGGACTGCATGGAGTCTGGTTTCCGTGCTGGCCGCCAAGCCAGACACCAGACAATTCCCTAAAGGTGGGTCTGATGCTGACTCGGCATCGATGAACTGTGCGGCCTTGGGCTGGTCACTTCCACTCCCTGGGGAGCTGTCGTGGACACGTGCGCCTGGTGGTTGAAAGCGCGGGTCTCAAGTCACAGGTGTAAGTCCTGGCTGTGACTCTGGGCGTGATCAGCCCCCGTGGTTCTCGGGTCCCCTGCCCTGCGGTGGGACAGCACGGCCCCTGCGTGTGAGGCTGCGCGAGCGACATCGTGATGCTGGGTATCGTGCTGGCCATGGTCGCCTACCCGGGGCTCAGCAGGAAGCCACTGGATTACTGCCCGTGAAACGCGGGGACGTGGACGGGGTCACCGGCCCTGCTTCTGTCACAGGACTGCTGTGGAGGTGGCGGAGGATGTGGCTCTGTGGGCCGTGCCATGCTTTCCAGTGGAAAGCAGGTTCTGTTAGGCCTGCAAGGCCTCGCTGACACCCTTTGAGGCTGGCCAGGCAGGGCAGGCGAGTGAGAGGGCTGGGGTTGGCAGAGCGGGTCACCGGTGGGCTCAGAGAAGCCTCCGGCTTCAGCCTGAGTTCCATGGTCTCTGTCACAGGATGGAGCAGCTGTGCTCACCATTGCGCCCCCCACAGGGCCTTCCTGTCACCCAGCAGCAGCCCTGAGGGGCAGGCAGCAGCGCCCGGATTGGCAAGGGGGCTCGACCTCGTCCGAGGCTCTGTGGTCCAGAGGCGACAGCCAAGGACTTGCCTCAGGCCCGGCAGGGCCCGAGTCCCCTGCCTCGTGCCTGCGAAGAGCCCCCGCATGTGTATTCCAGCGCTCCGAATCGGGGTCACGCTCACGCCTGCCGTGCAGAGCTGAGAGGCGCCCTCTGAGCCGTCGCGCCCGCCGGGCCGACACGCATTGCTCGTTCGAGTCCGTCCTTCCTCCGGCCTGCCTCGCCGCTCACCCCATATTCCGCGTCTCCCGCGGGGCGACCCCGGGGACGCGTCCCCGCTGGTCCTCGCGGCTCCTCCGCTCCCCTGTGCTGGGATACCTCCGCACGCTCTCCCTGCTTCTGACGCCTTGGCAGTTTTGAGAGGGCGGGGCCGGTAATTTGCTGGACGCCCCCGGCCGGGGTCTGTCGGAGGCCGTGGGGGCAGGAGAAGGTGCTCACAGGTGAGGTGCCGCCGTGACCTCGGCCGCGAGCGCCTGGCTGGGGCTCCTACCAACCTCTCCTGTGGTCCCATTTTGACAGAGGAGGAACGCGCCGGGCGAGGTAGCATGGCCGTCCCGGGGTGTCCCGTGGGCGCATGCCTGTTCACAGTGGCCGTTGGCACCAAGGTCCCCATCCCCGCTGGTGGCGCGGCAGCTGGCCCCAGACGGTCCAAGCAGACTGCCTGTGGACAAAATCCTCCCCGAGGGCGTTGTGGGGACGCGTGGCCCTGTCACGGGCCGCAGTCCCGGCCTCCGGAGTCCGGTCGGCCCCAGCGGTGAGCTCACTGCTATTTATGGGGTGGCCGGACTGCCCGGCGTGGGCGCACAAAGGCGGGCCCTGGGCTGCGCTGTGCGGGCCGGCATTCTGGCACATTCCCTCGGCCCGCAGCCCCCGCCGGACAATGGTGCATCCTCTCTCTTTGGCCGGGCCGGCCTCTGTGAACAGAGCTCTGTTGACGGCGGGGCTGCTCTCACCCCAGAAGAATTCCAGAAATGGAGCAAAGTACGCCTGGCCCGGGCCCCCGAGGCCGCTGCTCGGAGCGGGCCCCGGAAGGCTGTGGTTTGGGGCTGCCTTTGTAGCTGTCCGGCCGGCCGGCATCTCAACAGAAACCCGGGGTGGGTTGGGTGGGTGGGGGGCAGAGACGGAATAAAGAGAACCCAAACTACCCCTAAATGGGGGCTGGATGGCCCCGCGGCGGGGACGCCACCGTCCTGGGGTCAAGCAAATCGCGCCAGCTGGGTCTATGCAGGCGCCGACCATTGTCCCGGCTCATCCAGCGCACCCCCTCTTGCCTTCAACGAGAAAGGAGGGCCACGAGGGAGGAAGTGACTCATGGAGGCCACAAGGCTCGGGCGACAGAGTGGGGACCAGGGGACGGGACCCAGCGTTCTCGTCCCACCAGCCCATGCTTGGGTCTCTGTGGCCTCCCAAAGAGCTGTGTCCCCAGCGGGGGAGGTGATAGTGCCACTCCACGTCACAGCCCTAGGATGTCCCAGAGGGCACACTGTGGCTGGCAGAGTGACCACACCGGAAGTCCACCGCCATTAGCCCAAGCGTCCATCCGCAGACGCTTGGGGCTGGAGGGTTCCCTGGGGGGGCTGTCCTGGGCGTCACGGGGCGCTCGGCCTCTGCCCACTCGCTGCCGGTAACACGGCCCCCTCCGCCCGCTCTCAGCCAATTGTGACAACCAAAAATGTCCCCAGGCGTCTCAGCCCTCTCGGGCTGACAAGCGGCTGCTGCACAACAGAGCTTTCGCTCACGGCGCTGGAGGCTGGAAGTTCTAGGTCAGGGCGCTGGCACCTCTGGGTTCCGGCGGGGACCCTCTTCTGGGTTGCAGACTGCTGCGTCCTCACCTGATGGGAGGGGCACAGGGAGATCTCAGGGCCACCTTTGTAAGGACACACCTCCCGTCCCAAAGGCCCCGCCTCCTAATGCAGGCGTCTGGGCCTTAGGTTTCCAACACGTGACTCTTGGGGCGGGGGAACCAGCACTCAGACCACAGCCACACGGATTCCCAAGTACCCGCTGGGGGCAAAGACCCCCCCTCCGATCGGGAGCCTCTGGGTCATCCCCTTTGGGCCGCGAGATGCGTTAAAATCACGGCTGTGAATTCTCGGATGCTCTGCCTGTGAAGAGGTACGTTACGCCCTTTTCCTGCACACGAGCCGTGGCCGCCTCGACCAAGCGCGGAGGAGACCACGCCACGCGGTTTCTGGCTCATCAGAGGCCGAGAAACTTCTTCATTTTCTCACCACGAGCTTCCGCACTGCAAGTCTGACCCTCCCCAGCGACCACACGGAGAGGCCCATGCGGGTGTCCCAGCCGATCGCCCCAGCGGAGCCGTGTCTGCGAGCCACCCTGTGTGGGCACCAGGCTCTAGAGGGTTCCGTACCCGGCCGTTCGGGTCTTCTCAGCTGAGCCCCAAACGACGCAGAGCCGAGGCAGCCATCGCCCATGCGCTTTGCCCTAAGGACCCCAAATGCAAGACCACGATGCAGTGGTGGGTGTCTCGTGTCACACAAGCCTTGCGGGAAGGCCAGGGTGGCAGGTGCGTGTCCACAATCTGGCTTTGGCAGAGACGCGGCCAGGGAACGCTCCCTCTGGCGCGCGTCACACGGAGAGAAGGAGCCAGGACCTGAAGTCTACTCCGCCTTGCTTCCGGAATCCCATCCGTCTGCCTCTGTGGACGTGCCTGCCCCCCAGTCATAGACGTGCGTGACGTCGGCAGGCCCATATCCATTCCAGGTTCTTCCAGCCATAGTGCCCTGATTGTCGTGGGGACAGCCATGCCCCCTCCCCTACACCCAGTCCCAGCGTTCAGCGGGGCTGACTCTGCCCCTAGATCCAGAGAGGGACACTTGCCCCATGCCAGGGCGCTAAGGCCCAAGGAGGGGGCAGCCCCAGGACTGGGGGTTCAAACTCTTAGGAGCAGTAAGCTCTCACTTTCTTGGACCAGGAGGGAAGGAGAGAGAGTCGAGTCTGCCCGAGAATGACGCCAACGTGGAGGGAAGCAGAGCTGGGGGACAGAGGGACAGAGGCACGGAGTTCTGGCGAGGGCTCCCAGAACCAGCTGTGCCTGAAGCTGTTGTTCCTCCCTCTCCCCCTTTTGGCTGCAGCCAGTTCGAGATGATTTTCGGTCGCTTGCAGTTGAGAGGCTCTGGACCAGCTCCCTTCTCCACCCAACAGCAGCCCCCCTTGGTCAGCCAGGAAAAGAGGCAGCTGGAATTGCAGGCGCTCGGGAAGTCGTGGCCACCAAAACTCGATTCGGCTTGCTGCGAACTGTCAGGGCCCTGGGGGAGGGGCAGAGCCAGGCCCCTTGTCCCCCGAGGACCTCAGCAGGCATCGTCCCAACCACTCCTGTTGCCTGGGTGTCTTGTCACTGAGTCCCGCCTCCTCTCTTTCCTTCCCTGGGTCCCCGGCACCCCCAGGGAGTCCTCAGGGGGTCGTCCTACCCACGAGGCAGATGAGCAGTGAGAACAGAGACGTCGGAGCTGGACTCGAGCCCACGCCCTTGGAGGCGTTTGGGCTACAGGATCCTCGAGACCCCACCCCCCCCAGCCGGGCGTTCGCCTGGTCGTTGGTGGAGCCCCGGGGGCCCGCGGGGAGAAGGCGGAAGGTGTGGGCGGTGAGGTCACAGGAGGACACGCCCAGCGGTGGCACAACGTCTGGCAGACGGGGTCTGGAAACGTCGAAGCGTCACCGGCAGCTCCGGGGGTCCCTTCGAGGGTGGGGAAAGCGTGCAAAGCCCGACTGGCCCGAGCTGGTCCCATAAACTCTGCAGGAGGTGGGGACAGGCTCACTCCTCAGGGAAGATGTCCCCGCACAGCCCCCATGCGTGACGCGAAAATGCGTGTGCATGTTTGTGTATGCGTGTGTACTCACGAGAATGCACACGTGTGCGCGTGTGTTCCAATGCAAGCACGTGTGTGCACGCTTGTGCAAGTACATGTGTGTTCCTGTGTGCGTACACGTGTGTTCCTGTGTGCGTACACGTGTGAACCTGTGTGAGTGCACATGCATGCATGTGCCTGCTCCTGTGCGAGTACATGTGTGTGCATCTGTGTTCCAATGTGAGCACACACGTGTGCATGCTTGTGCAAGTACATATGTGCATTGTGTTTCTGTGTGAGTATGCATGTGCACCTGTGCGTGCGTGTGCACCTGTGTGAGTATACATGCGTGCATGAGTGTGTGCCTGTGCAACCACACGTGTGCACATGTGTTCCTGCGTGCATACACGTGTGTTCCTGTGTGCCTACACGTGTGTTCCTGTGTGTGCACGTGTGTGCTCGTCCAGTGGGGGCTGGCGAGGGAGGGAGGGCTCCTTCCACCCTCCAGGGCTTCCTGAAGGGCCTCCTCCCGCCCCGGGGCCGAGGGAAGCTGGTGGGGACGGCAGGGGGCTGCCAGTTCCTCACCGCTGTGGGGGGAGACCTTCCCCACGGAGCACCAATCTGGCCCTAAGTGTTTCCTGTCCACGGTTTGCTGCTGGAGGCGGGGACGCCGGGGACAGCCCCCTGCTCTCTCAGGCGGCTCCCCCGTGAGCACTGTGACCCTGGTGCCCCATCGTCATCCCATCTCACTCTGCAGCTCCCAGAAGGGCTCTTATGGCCCCTTGGCTCCGCACAGCCCCACTTCCCAAGGGCCGCTGTCATTCCGTCAGGGCCGTCCTCTGTGCCCCACAGCCACCACTGTCACTCTGCAGGCTGGACGTGTTTCAACGGGGTGTTTCCGCACCCCGGCCCCTCCCTCCCCCGCCCACGGCCTTGGAAAGCCCCCCGGGTTTGCCCTGAAAGACCAGGTCGCCGCCAAGGTCTTTCCACGCTTCCGGCAGCGTGCGGCCCGCGGCCCGTGCTCGGCGGCAAAGCCCGGGCTCCCCGGCTCCCGAGACTCGCCGAGGGGGTGGCCCGGCCCGGCCGCGGCCGAGGAGCGTCGGCGAAGCAGCCGGATGGCGTCTTGGCGTGGAGAACAATCGGACGATGACAATGGAAGGAAGGCGAAGGATCTTGTCCCGGCTCTTCCTGTTTTCGACTCAGATGGGCACGGAGCGGCCTGCCGGGGGCGGCCCCGCAGCCGCAGAGGTGGCCGCCCAGGCCCGGGGCGACTTCAGCTCCAGGCCCAGCCGCGCGGTCTCCTGCTCCCCTCCACGGCGGGCAGGGGCCAGCGGGCACGGCTGCTGGGTGCGGGCGCGGGGTGGCCGAGGGGCCCCTCTCTGTTGGTGTTGCAGACTCGCCCCGCACCTGCTCCGTGCGGCCCCGGGATGAGGGAGCCACGCCCCCTTGCCCTGGGACCACCCATCGTGGGCCAGTGACCACGGCGCCTGGACAGCTGTGCTCTCGGCAACAAGGGTTGGAAGAGCGCCTTCTTCCACGAGCGGGGCGCTGCCTTGTCCTGGAGCCCGGGAACTCTGGGGCGTCTCCGGGCTTCTCCCCAGAGCGGAAAACTCCCGACCAGTGTCCCGGTCAGGTTTCTCCGGCCTCCGCTTGGACCTCGTGGGGGAGGGGAGGACAGGACATCAGAGACGTAGGGACCGTCCCTGTCCCCCCACTGCTGGACAGCTCCCCTTCCCAGCTCCCAGAGAGCTCGCGCGGCCCCCTGGAGCCCCGTGGCCACCTGACTCTGCTCCACAAATGCCCTTTGATGGTTAAAGACCCCACCCCCCCCCCCCCCCCGGCCCGACGCCGCCAGAACAGAATTTAGGCGTGATGTCGGTCTGTTTATAGCAGCTTTGTTCACATTTGCCCAAAATTGGAAGCAGCCAAGATGCACTCAGGGAGGTGGACGGATGAATAAGCCGCGGCCCGTCCGACAGCAGGAGGGCTGCTCGGCACTGAAGAGCAGAGAGCGCTCGAGCCGCGAAAAGCCACGTGGGGACCGTAGATGCATCTCACTAAACGGAAGAAGCTGGTCTGAAAGGCCACATACCGTGTGGTTCCTAGAACAGGACATTCCGGAAACAGCAAAAGTGCGGAGGCGGCAAGAGATGGGTGGCGGCCAGGGCAGTGGGGGGGGGAGGGGAGGGCAGGGGAGGGGGGAGGAGCAGGTGGAGCACGGAGGACTTGCAGGGCAGGGAAACTGCTCTGTGTGACACTGTCGTCTGGACACGGACGTCATGTATTTGGCGAAGCTCACAGAACGCGCAACACGAAGCCCAAACCCTGATGTAAGCCGCGGACGTCGGCGCCCGATAACGTACCAGGATCGCTTCGCACTTGGAGCAGACGTATCACACTAGTTCCAGATATTAGTAACCGTGGAAAGGGGGCATGGAGGGGGTGGGGGGATGGAGAGGGGGTGGGGGAGGCTCTGTACTTCCTGTTCAAATTTTTTGCAAACCTAAAACTGCTCCAAGAAATAAAGTCTACCGGGGCGCCCGGGGGGCTCAGTCAAAGCATGCCGACTTCGGCTCAGGTCATGATCTCACGGTCTGTGAGTTCGAGCCCCGCGTCGGGCTCTGTGCCGGCGGCTCAGAGCCTGGAGCCTGCTTCACATTCTGTGCCTCCGTCCCTCTCTCTCTGCCCCTTCCCTGCTCTCTCTCTCTCAAAAATAAAAATAAACATTAAAAAAAAGAGAAAGTCTATTAATTAAAACAAAATGAATCGGAGCCCACCCCGTGTCTAACTAGCTCCAGAACCCGGTGTGAGTGCTGCCTGCAAGTTCAAGGGCGAACTGTCTGGGGTGTGGCTTCTAGGACCGGCTGCTCTCTCTGCTGTACAGTCGGGGACCCGGCCGCAGCCTGCTGGGGTGTCGCGGGCCTGCCCCGGGCTGGACGCGGTGTGGCCCTGGACGCTCTGCTCCTGGCCTCTGTCCCTGCCCACGGAGGAGCAAGGAGGGCACCCCTGCCCCCCCCAGGTCTGCCCTGGCCTCCTCTTTGGCCTTCCTGGCTGCTAACCTTGCCCCTTCCAGCTCACTCTCAACCCAGCAGCCGAGGCTGGTCCTGCGGAGACGCGAGGCCCAGATCTCCTGGGGTTCTGACCCCCTCGGAGCAGCATGGAGTCCTCTCAGCAGCTGAGCGGGGCCCAGCATGGCCTGCCCATCCCCCCGCCCTCCCCAGATCCGGCCCCACGGGGCCCTTCGCTGTTGCTCTAACACACCAGACACGCCCCTGCCTCAGGACCTTTGCATTGACCCTTCTTTCCTCTGCTGGGCATCCTTTCCCGGGGATCTCTTCCGGAATTGCTTCCCGAAGCTCTGGTCTCTCCAGCTCCGCTCACTTCCTGCCCCGTCGCCTGCCGCTTCCTGGAAGACTCCATCTCGCCCTTATTTCTCCCGTCCCGTCTCCTCGCGCTGGAGGGACGCAGGGACACGGTCCCGTTTGCTTTGTTTCCCGGGGGTGCCCGGGACAAGAGCGGAGACAGCAGCGGAACCCTGAGGGGGGTGCCTCTCGGGGATCTATGAGCCGGAGTGGGGAGCCCCGCCCCAGCTCCCAGGAGGTCAGAAGCCCCCGTCCACCCGGCTAGTGTGGGCTAGCTCCACTCCGAAGGAGGCTTCTGGAGCAGACTATGTGTTCGCTGCTCCGTTCACACGGCGACGTTCACCGCGGGCTGGTGGGTCCGCGGTCTGCGGGTTCCGGGGCGGGGAGGGTGCTCTTAGAGCGAGGTTATGTTGGGAGGCAGGCTTGCAGAGAGACTGCAGGTGGGAACCATCCTGGCTGCAGGAACTCAGCACCTCGTGCGTGCTCAGCGCCCCGCACGTGCTGCCGTCCCGGGTCCTAGCTGCACGACACCTCCCTGCCCCCCTCCCCGGGCCGTGTCCCCCACCCCCACCCCCACCCCCTGAACAGTTAACCCGACCCCCTGGGCCCTGCCCGCTCCTCTCTTGTACCTCGCATCTCAACTCTCACGGGCCAGGCTGCCGTTCCCGGTCTACTCGCTTGTCTTCCACCAAACCGGGGGCTCGCGAGGTCAAGTCCCGGGGGCTTCCGTCTCGTCCTGGGCCAGGCAGCTGGCACACAGCAGGTGCTCAGAAAACGCGGATGAGAAAACGGGCGAGAGGCTGGTTGCCTAATGAGCTGATGAATGAGTGGAGTCCGGGGGGAGGCCCGGCTCGCAGGGGCGGGGAGTTGATGGCCGGGGAGCCCCTCCTCCCAGCAGCAAAGGCTCCCGAGATCGGCTTGGGAAGGAGGGAGGCCGGGTTCGAGGCCCCGCAGGCCTCTGGACTGTGTCGTCCCCTCTGCCCGCCTGTGTTGGGAAGTGGCCTCTCGGCACACCTCAGAGCCCCCCAACTCGCCCCAACGTTTTGGTCTCTCCGTAATCATTTCCTTCACTTTCTTTATTCTCCCAGGTGAGTCCCCTCTGCGAGGAATCACAGATTCCTCGGCTAACAGTGTTTCCAGCTGCTGCAGGTACTGGGGAGCCCTGGGGGGCTTCAGAGCTGAGGAGGAACTGGAGGAAAGGCCATCCCTGTGACTCTTGGCCCGTGTGGGTTCTTTGTCTTTACCGAGTACTGACCGTGGACACCCTGTGTCCCAAGCCCTAGAGCCCTGCCCCCTCTCCCCAGAGGTTCAGCTCCGGGACAAAGGCCAGTTGGCAGGGTAACCACTGGAACCCGGGTGAACGAGGCTCAGAGTTTGGGATGGAGCCAGGGGGTGCCGGGGTGAGGGTAGGGCTGCTTCACTCCCCCCCTGGGGTCTATATAGAATACTCAGGGGAGTGGAGGGAAGGGGGAGGGGGGAGGGAGGAGGGCTCCATAGGCCAAACTCTTGATGCATCTCTGACCCCTGCGGGGGGAGGGGTGTCTCTGGCCCGGAGCAGAAACGCCTGGCTCCCAGGGAAGCGGCGGTGGTCTTCAGGCAGCGGGCCTCCGCTGGGTGAGCTGGGGAGGGCGAGAGTCACACACCGCCCCCGAAGCTGCCCGGGGTGGGGGGGGAGCACACCCTGTCACTCGCTGAGCGCGTGGGGCCCCGTGAGCGCAGAGGGCCGGGTGGGAAGCCAGCTCCGGCCTGCTGTCCTCCAGGAGGCCTGGGGCCGCCGGGGCGCGCCGAGATCGGCCACCCTCTTTCCCGATGGCGGCCCCGCCGGGGAACGGTCACAGAAGACTCAGGTTTGAGCTTGCCCGTTTGGTTCTGTAAGCTGGACTGTCCGCCCCGGCCCCGGGGGAGGGCGCAGGAGAAGATCTCTGGGGGCCCCTCGGAGCTGCCACCGCTCGGCCCACCCCCACAGCGGCTGCTTTCCCACCGCCTGGGGTTATTCTTAACATGCTGAGCCTCGGGCTCCAGGACTAAAAATACCGGCTCCGAAGGCCCGTGGGAAGCCGCCTCGGGCTATTTCTGTGGGTGAGAGCTGCCTCCGGGTCCCTGCGTGCTGCTGGGGCAGGGAGGGCGAGCGCCCCTGCACTGCTGAGGCCCCGCTGGGCCCACGGAGTGACCATCAGTGTGGGGGGGGTCGGTTGGCAGAACCTGGGAGCCTTGACCCCTTTCCTGCACAGCCCAGGGAACCAGCGCCCGGAGGGAAAGTGAGGTGGGGGTCCCGGGCAGCCCCCCTCTGTGGGCGGCCTGGTCCGGCTCTCCCCCAACCAAGGGGTGTTTGGACAGGGGGCTTCTCACTTTCCTGGTCAAGCCTGATGTTGTCACAGCGCTGGCACGCGTTTGGGCCGTTTTTCCTTCCTGTATTTCCCCCACAAGCCGTGGCTCCATTGTAGGGATGCAAAGACTGAGGCCGTCAGGGGTCAGCTCAAGGGCACAGCTGCGGGGGGCTGGGCAGGGCAGCAGCCACCTGTCCCACGGCCCCGGCTGCTGACTGAGGGGCATTGTGCTCTCCGACGGGCGGTCCCGGGGCCGCGGCCCCCCGAGGTGGCCCGCGGTGCCCGCCGCTGTGGGTTTGCACCCATCAGCCTCATGCTCCCAGCGACGGCGCTGATGGGCGAGCATGATGATCGCCCCGACAGGCCGCACAACGTGCCATTGTGTCGGACCCGGCCGGGGGCGGGTTCATTAACCGCCTCTGCCCGGGGTGGCCCAGTGGGCAGCTCTGTGAGGTCTCCGGGCCCTTCCGCAGGCCTGGACAAAGGCCCCTTCTCTGTGCTCGGCGGCTGCCCTGGGAGAGGCCACGGGTAAGATACCCACCTCGGGGCCACGACGAGCAGCTGCTGCCCGAAGGCTGGGAAGAAAGACGGCTCCAGCGCCCAGGGGCCGGGCAGCCTGAGGGGCCGCGGACCCCCCTGAGTCTCAGCGAGCACTCCCTCGCCCCCATCAAGGGGCAGGCCCGCGGGGTGCCGTGAGCGGTTGTGCCCGGGAAAGCCCTCAAGCCAGGGGACACGCAGGGGGCGGACGCAGGGGACACGCTGGTGGGCGTGGAGGGACACAGTCAAAGCTTCCCGATGGGGGCCCTGGGCGGGACCCGGGCAGGGCAGAGGAGGGCAGAGGCCAGTGTGGTTCGCCCACCTCTGCGGGGCGGGGGCCGCTCACCCTGGGACTCGTACGGGCTGGAACCCCTCGACCGTCCTGACGCCCGCAGGGCGCCGGGCAGGTGTGCTTGCCCGGGTGTCTGTGCGGAGGAGGGGGTCTTCAGAGCTTCTCAGGGGTGGTGGGTCTCTGACCAGATTCCTCCGGACCTGGGTTTCGGCCCCCGGCGCCTCCCGAGCCACACGGCCCCCTCGGGACGCGCAGGGAGGCGGCGGGCAGAGAGGAGACGGCCAGCGCCAGGGCGCGCGTGAGGCTCGTTCCGGGAAACAAGGCTAGAAGTGCCTGAGGCTGGGGAGGGAGGCAAGGCCAGCACCCCCCTCAGCCTTCTTCCCGACCCTGGACCACGGAGGCCTCAAAAGGTCACGTCCCGTTCTGAGGCAGAGAGAAGGAGGTGCCTGGGGGAGCAGGCCGCTCTGCTGAGGGTTGTGGCGGACTCTGGATGGACGGCGGCTTGAGAGGGCCCCGAGCCCCTTGCCGGCCCCTCTCCTTCCTCTGCCGCTCCCCCTCGCCGCTCCCAGGGGCGCCTGCGGGTCTCCCCCACCCTCTGGTCCTCTTCTTGCCTCCCCCCTCCCTTCTCTGCCCCGCTCACAGCACCGCACCCAAGCCTCCGGGACCTGGCGCTGGCCTCCAGCATTCCTGCCCTGTTTTCATTTAGGGGACGTCCCCCAAAATACCCAGCCTGTTGGAGGCGGCGACAGCCCTGGGGGCCCCCTGGGAACGCACTTGAAAGCCTTGGCTTGGCCGGGGCCTCGGGGCCGCCAAGCCAGCGGCTGGCAGGAGGGTGTTGGCTGGGTGATGGCTGCAGGGAGCACAGAGGCGGCAGGGCAGGGCCGGGACCCACCGGCGCGGGCTTTGCGGGTTAGCGGAGGAGAAGGCGCGGCTCCCGAGCTGGGAGGGAGACCTCAGGAATGCAGGGCCACAGCGCTGACACTTGCATTTTCCTGCCTCGGCTCCCAGCTCCCGGGATGGCAGGGCGGGGCGGGCGCCTGGGCCAGGGGACACGGCAGAGAGCCCCCGGCCTCATTCCCGACACAGGGGTGGGGTGTGGGGGGAGGCTTGCCAGGCTCCTCGGATGTCCAGGGCCGCCTGCAGTCTCTGTCCTTACAGGCCGTGCCCTCTGTCCCCATCCTCAGAAAGCCTTCCTGGGATGGCTGAGGGCGGGCAGGTGCGCTCTGGGCCCCCCGGGCATCCAGCGTCCCAAGAGAGCACGCTGGGACCCATCTCCTCCTGGGCCTGGGAGCCCCGGGGGGCAGAGGTGTGGCTCCAAGTGGCCTTGTCTGGTTGCAGAAACGCAGGCCGCCCTCCGGCGGCCCCTGGAGGTGAAGGCCTGGGCGGGTGGACACTGGAGCACGGGCCAAACTGGGACAGAGCTTGGAGGCCGCGGCCGGGAGTGGCAGGGCCAGCAGCGGCCGGGCTCTGGGTCTCCCCCAGGAGCCTCGAAGCCAGCGGGTGGAGTGGGGACACAGGCCCTACCACGGGCAGGGTTTCTTCCCGAAGCCGTGCCACCGCCCGCATCACCGGGGGCGCCAGCCGCATCCGAGGCAGCAGGCCGGGGCGCTCGGAGGTCCCCGAGGGAGCTGCTCCCCTGGGAGGCCTTGGCCGCACACTCTGGGCAGAGCTCTCCCCCGCTCCGGGCCTCAGTTTCCCCATCTGTCACGTGGGAGGACCGTCACTGTCCCGCCTGCCTGGGTGGGTAAGAAAGGGGCTCCAGGTGACAGATCGTGTCCCCACTCCTCAGGGGAGCCCGGGGGCCTCCCCGCTGCAGCCCAGGGTGGCAGCAGAGGCACAAGGAAGGGGCTCCTGCTGCCCCGCGCCCCGCAGGCTGGTCTGGGAGCCGCGGCGGACTTCAGGGAGCAGACACTGTGCTTGCCTCCTGACCTCAAATATTGGCTCTGGTGGGTGGCGAGGTCAGCGGCACGGGCCAGGCAGCGGGCGCCGGCCGGTCTGCTGCTGAGTCACCGGCCAAGGTGCCGCCGAGGCCAGCCCCCCACCTCCGCTCCGTGCTCTCCAGCGAAACGGGGGGACACCTTTGCGGCAGGCCAGGGTCTGCCGAGCAAGCCTGACTATCTCCCCGCCCCGGGGGCCTGCTGACTCCTCCGAGGGTGCTCCCTCACCCACAGGGACCTGGGACGAGGGGCGGGGCCGCCCCTGGCCCCTCTGGCGTCCAAGATCAATATTTGGATGAATGGGTAAGTCCGGCCCGGCAGCGGCCCCGCCGGCCCCGGCTCGGGAGCCCCTACCTCCCTATTCATCCTGTCGTCTGGCTGACTTTGGGGGCTCCGCTCAGATCCCTGGCTGCACCCTGTTCTGGGCGCCCTTGGGAGAGGCCCTCTGTCTTTCTGACCCTCTGTTTCCTTATCTGGGAACTGCCCATCCTATCTCCTATTTGCTTAGAGATCAAGTAAGACTCAGGGGCTGGTGCGAGCAATGCCTCCCTCAGGGTACTGCCCACCAGTGCCCTCTTGCTGGCCCTGGTGCCTCTCCTGCCCTCGGTGTCCCATACGCGGCCCAGGACAAGCAGAGGGGTTGTCAGGGACTTGGGTACCCTTCTCCTGCTCAAGTAGCTGCCGTCCAGTGAGGGAGGGTGAGACCCAAATCCCTGTACCTCTCACACAGCCCTCGGAGAGGACAAAAACCGCAATCCCTTCTGGGACGGTGGACAGCTCTGGGAAGAGGGAGCCTGGAGGTGGCCCTGGGTCCAAGGTTTGACCCAGCAGGCTGAGGACAGAGAGAACACAGACCGAAGAGGCCACAGGAGCCGTGGGACCAGCTCCCGGCCACACGCCCTACATGCTGCTCACCTTCCGGTCCCAGGGGCTGTCCTCGAGGGACGGGTCCACCTGGCGAAACGGACGGGGTGCCCTCTTCTCTTTCTAGAAGCTTCCAGGCCTTTCCTCCTGCCTGAAACACTCGAGTCCTCCGTGGAGATCCTTGAAAAGTGTCCCGTGGTGAGGAAGCCTCCGTGAAAATACCTTCGGGAAACGCCCTTGCGGCACTGGAGTGGGCACAAGTCCAATCTTTCTTTCTTTTTCTTTTTAATTTTTGTAAGGTTTTTATTTATTTTTGAGAGAGACAGAGCACAAGCAGGAGAGGGGCAGAGACAGAGGGAGACACAGAATCCGAAGCAGGCTCCGGGCTCCGAGCTGTCAGCACAGAGCCTGATGCGGGGCTCGAACCCACGAACCGTGAGATCACGACCTGAGCCGAAGTCGGACGCCCAGCTGACCGAGCCCCCCGGCGCCGCCCAGTCATCCTTTCATTGATCTGATTCCTCAACATATTGTTTGATTGGTTGGCTCATTCATTCATTCATTCATTCATTCATTCCTGTGTTTGTTTCCCAGCAAAAGTGTGCAGAGAGCAAAACCCTTTTGGAAGTAGACGAGAAGTTTGGTGCTGGGGCTTCGGACGAGGCTGCTTCAGGAACGCGGCCCTCCCACCAGCCCCAAGGGCGGGGAAGGCGTGGCCTTGGGCCTGTGCCCTCTCTTCTCGGGGCCGCAGGGTGCCCATCGCCAGGCGGCTGGAGGGGCAGCCCTGCCCCCGGGGGCCCCAACCCTCTCGTCGCTGCTCTTGCATCGCTTTGAGCCTTTTCTCCTCACCTCCGGGAGGCGGGCCCGTACCCCGAGAGGGCTCGGTCACAGCGTGCACCTGGGGCCCAAGTTCCTCCCCCTCACAGCGGGCTTGGGCAACTGAGGCCCAGAGGGAGGCAGCGCCATCCCGGGGTCCCCGAGCCAGGCTGCGGCGCCCAGAGCCCCAGCCCGCCCGCCCCCGACCCCCAGAGGGGCCCTTGGCTCTGCCCTCCCAGACAGAGGCCCTCCTCGGAAGGCCTCCGACAGAGCCCCTGGTTTCTGCCCTGGCCCACCGGGAAGGCCCCGCCCGGCAGCAGCTGTCTTTGTGTGCAGCCGGGCCGCCGGGCCTCTGCCGGTCTTCCGCTTCCTTGCCGGGAATCTGCTCGGACAAACGCTGTAAGCAAATGAAACAATCGTGGGCCATCGTGCTTGGATCTCTCTCTGACGCGTATAAAACGGGGTGCATCTGGGCTGCTGCCGAGCGCCCGCCACGCGGGGGAGCCCGGGGCAGACCCCCAGACCTCGGGCGGACCAGAGAGCCCTTCCCTGCCTCCGGAGCCTGCAGGTGTCCCGGAGTGAGGCCGAGGCCCGAGGCCGGTCCGCTCTCGCCCTCGGCTTCCCCTGTCATTCCTGGAGAGAGGGCACCGAGGACCTCCCCCGACAGTGGCCCAGCGCTGACCTAGTGCCCACTCTGGCAAACATTCGCCTTTTTATCCCCACAGAACCCCACGAGGCGGGACTATCGTTATCCCATTCCGCAGGGAAGTTTACTGAGATGCACAGAGGCCACGTCCGGGCCCAAGGACACACAGCTGTGAGTAGAGGCGCTGGGCTTCCTCCCCAGGCTGCGGGCACTGAGGGGCCTGTCCTCGCCAGAGGGTTGCCTGGGCAGAGGAGCTGGAGGGGCCGGTGACCCCGGGAGGCTGATGCCGGAACGAAGGGAGCTCCCAACCACGGCCCCGCAGACGGCGGTCGCCCTCAGGCAGGCCTGAGGCTCTGGGTCTGCTCGACTTGCAGACACGGGCGGTGCCAAGGCCCTCGCCATCCACAGATCCTGGCGAGGTTTGTGACTTGTGACCGCTGACTGTGATGGGCAGGATTGGTCGTGCCCCCCGCCCCCATTCATACGGCGGAGTCCTAAGCCCTTGTGCCCCCAAACAGGACCTTACTCAGAGACGGGGTCCAGCGTGACCAGTGTTCTCGCAGGAGAAAGGCGGACACGGACCCGTGGGACCGAGGGGCGAACCTCCAGAGCAGGCGGGCAGGTGGGGACAGCCTGATGTGGTCCCGGGGTCCGCTCGGACGTGGCTGGAGCAAGCTTTCGTTCGGGGTGGGGGGTGGGGGCGGGGAGCCATCTAAAGAATCACATCAGTCTTATTCATATATTTGTTGCAGATACGATTTGGCACAAACAGGGATTTTTTTCATTCAACAAAAGTTTATTGAGCACGTAGTTTGGGGCTCTCACCACTTTGGCTCTTTTAAGAGTATTGAGAATTTAAACTGTATAATCAACTAATTTATTTGTTTTCCTCCCTCATTCCCTCCCTCCCTTCCCCCTTCCTTCCTTCCTTCCTTCCTTCCCTCCCTCCCTCCCTCCCCCTTCCTGCCCTCCCCTTGTCCTTCTTTCCTTCCTTCCTCTCTCTCCTCGTCCACCCATTCGTCATCCGTCTATCCCTCGGACCATCGCCTTCCTCTCTCCCTTCCCTTCTTTCTGTCTGCTCATCTGCCTGCCCTTCTCCCCCCCCCGCCCCATCTAAAGAACTTAGAATCTCAGAGCTGCTAGCAACCTCACCTGGTGTGGTCGGTGTCTGGTCCAGCCTCTCCCACCGCAGGCGCCTCCTTCTGAGCGTCAGCCAGCAGGTGCCCGGGGAGGCCCTGGAGGGGCCCTTCTACAGAGGTCTCTGCAGCCCCACTGGCCCCACTCTGCAGCCCCTATGTGGACCAGCACTGCTCCCAGGCATTACAGTCACGGGCCGGGAGCTTCCGTGCCTGCTCCTGCCACCTGCCTCCTCGCGAGTCTGGATCTGCGGGCCCCTCAGCCCACACGGGGCCGGGTCAGAGACGCTCTGTGGCCTCCATGAGCTGAATCGGTCTCTCGGGGTGACCAGGGGTCCACAAGGGGCGAGGGGAGCTATGGACTTTTTGGCTCCTGGCCTCTCACCCAGGGCGTGACCTTGGAGCTCCCCTAAATGAGTGGGGAAACCCCTGGGAGGGTGGCAGAGCGTGGACGGCGGAGCCCGGAGCCGGACCGACTGCCCGAGGCATCCACCGTGGCCTCGGATGAGTGCCAGCCCCCTTCCGCCTCAGTTTCCCCACCTAGAAAACGTGACTCTCAGAGGAGTGTTTGGGTGGAAGCTGTGCTCGGCGCGGGCAGGCCGGACGCAGCCCGGCATCGCCCCCTGGGCCGCCCCCACGAGGCACACAGTCGCCCGTGGACCTGGCCGTCTCCTGGGCCGGGCGGCTCCCCTGGGAAGCAGAGCGGCTCAATGCTTCTGCAGGCAGGAGCGGTGCCTCGACGGCCCTGACCTCCCCCAGCTCCTTCTGTAAAAGGGGCCCGTCAGCACCCACTGTGGGGTTGCTGTCGGTCATACGGCAGGCCCGCTCCTCCCCCCGCCTGGCCGGGGTCAGCGTCGGGACCCGGAGTGAGGCCCTGATCACTTCGGAGCAAGGGCCCTGTGTTTTCACTTTGCGCTGGGCCCCGCGGGTGACGGAGCCGTCCTGCTGTCCCCACATCCTGCCCGTTACATCTCCGGGGCAGCTTCGAGGGCCAGGTCCTAGCTCCCCACCCCCCAGCTGAGAGCCCCCATCTGGCCCGCGTTCAGCCCGCTGGGGGCTGGCGTGCAGGCCACACGTCTTTCTGACCCCGCGGCACCGCGAGCGCGGTGAGGGCAGGGCCGGGGTCATCCTTTCAACCTTGACTGGAGCTCTTCCCGCGGACGCACCCCGCGAGTTAGGTCCTGGCGTCCTTGTCCTGGTTCGGCGTCGTGGGCGTCACGTCCCGGGGCCGGGCAGCAGTAGGGATGTCAGTACCTGAGTTCCGGGCTCGCCCGCCTCTACTAGGCTGTGTGACCTTGAGCAAGGCATTGAACTTCATCTGGCACCGACGACCCGTTGCAAACCTCAAAGGAGGGAATGGGCCAAGGCTGCGTCGTAAACTGTAAAGGGCGCTGTGAAACCCAACTGCTTTGCGAAGGTTAAGACCCTCCACGGGAGTCAGGAATTCTCACAGGCCCGCCCGGTCGCTTTTCCCTCCCGCGCCCCTGCGGCGGGGACCCGGGCTCCGGAATGGCCCGGTGCTTTCATCACCAGCCGAGGGGCCGCAGGCCGGAACCCAGGAGCCCAGGGACGTGAGGCGGCCGCTTCCCCAAGGAGCACCCCCGTGGCCTAATTTGAGGAAACAATGGGCCTCAATCCATATTAATGACCCTCCAGGGACTTGCTTGGGGCCTTTGTCCGTGGTGCGCACTGGCTGTAATCAGCAGGGCTCTGGGGACTCTGGCCTAATTTGGAGGGACAGGTTTTATCATCACCCTGGATTCGGGGGCCCGATCTGACAGGCCCACCACCCTCGGCATGGAAGGGCCGCTGCGTCGGAGACGAACTTCTCCCCAAGCGGCGCTCCCTGGAGGTCCGGGAAGAGGGAGGGGGTGGCGGCCGAGCGGGAGGCTCAGGGTGAAGAAAGGGCCACAGCCAGAGCCCTGGGAGGCCCCCGGCAGGTCTGGGGGGGGGAGGGGACTGTGGCTCAGATCAGCGCGTGGCCCCCAGGGGCAGCTCCCTGCGCCCCCGCCCCCCGCCCTGGGCACATGTCCCAACCACCCGGCAGCAAGGGTCTGCTCCCCCCGGCTGGGCTCCTGGGAGGGCCCGGGCAGGAGTCGAGGGGCGGCCCCCCGCCCCCCACCCAGGGGAGGGAGCGAGGCAGCTTTCGGCTGTCCCTGCCTGAAATCGCCGAGTGAAATGTTTGCAGATTTGGGCTGGGACATCTGAACGACCTGCCGGCTGGCAGGCGCATGACGAGTGTCCCCTCGTTTTCCTTACCTGTCCCTCAGGAGGGGGCGGAAACATTGTCCCCACATCCCAGGTTAGGAGGTGGGGCCCCCAGGACGGGATCGGTGCCCTTACAGGAAAGGTCCCGGGAGAACTCGCTTCTCTCTCTGCTCCCGGCCCTGTGACACCACGACTGTCCGTCCAGCAGCCCGGCAGCCCGCCCTCACCGGGCTTCCCACCTGCCCGCACCTTGGTCTTGGACTTCGGCCTCCGGAGCCGGGACGAACGACCGCTTGCTGTTTCACGCCCCCCGTCGGTGGTGTTCTGGTCCGGCAGGCCGTGTGGACGAAGAGGGCATTTATTTGGGAAGCGGGCCCTGCAGGCACGGCAGGCGAGGGGGACAGGGGGCCGGCGAGAGGCTGCGGAACCCGGACGCCTTCTCGAGCGCTGGCAGAAGCATCGCTCGGGGACGCCGTGAACCTCTGTGCGTCTCATGGCCAAGCCCCGCCTCACGGGACAGAAATGCCCCTTGGCCCCTCGTGGGCGGAAATGCCAAGCCGCGTGGCAGAGGAGAGGGAGATTTGGGGGTCAG
Source organism: Paguma larvata (assembly GCA_030068075.1). Classification (NCBI taxonomy): domain Eukaryota; kingdom Metazoa; phylum Chordata; class Mammalia; order Carnivora; family Viverridae; genus Paguma; species Paguma larvata. The sequence continues at coordinate 109,252,148 of CM057831.1, read as the reverse complement.
GGAGCAATCCGCCCCGGCAGCCTCCTGGTTTCCCGTCTGCTCTCAAGACAAACTCCCAAGTCCTCGCGGAGGCCAGCAAAGCCTCAGGCCGTCACCCCCCGCCGCCCCCTCCCTCTCCCCCTCGCACCCCCACGCCCCGCCACGGCCGAGTGATGCAGTCAAGAGGGGTTTTGCACCCCGGCCCGCAGAGCGGGACTGCTTCCGTGACTTCTCACCTGCAGGCTGGCGGATCGGGACAGGCTCCCAGGGAGGGCGCCCGAGCTGGGCTTCTGGGGGTGCAGCATCGGCTCGGCTCTGGAGAAAGGAGGGAAGGGTGGAGAGCACGTGGGCAGTGCCCCCCTCGCCGCCGGGCGCCGTGGCTGCAGTGGAGGCCTGCGTGGCAAACACCCAGGACGCAGGGCCTAAGGCAGCGACCAAGCCCTCGCGTTGGCAGCAAGGCTTGGCGTCTTTCAGCCGGGCTCGCCCCGGTGCCCGCCATCGGCTGTGGGTCCGGGGTGGGGGGCTGTGCCGACCTTGCCCTGCCTCTCCTGTCTCTGGACCTCGGTTCGGACATCTGCTCCCGGCTTTGCCCCACGGCCCATCAATCCCCCGCGGGCTGCCGGGGTCCCGTCCTGCTGTTTCTCTGGAACGTGAAGCTGGAGAGGGTGGCAGCAGCCTGCCCATGGGCCTCGGTTTCCCCATGTAGGCGACAGAGCGGTCCCGCGAGGCCCTCTGAGCTCCCCCTTCCCCCACCAGGAGCCCTCGCTGAGCTCTTCGGTGACCAAGAGCCGCCAACTGCCGGGGGGCGACAGCACAACGCAGGCGCGCGGGGGCTGCGTCCGGGGTCTCTCCGGGTGGCCCCCCGCTTCGCCGAGGGCTCGCATGGCCGGGCAGAGGCGAGTCTGCATGGGCTGGGCAGGGACCTTGTGAGGAGGGCCCTGCCTCGGGGCCTCAGAGAGTGGAGGGGTGCTGTGGGCAGGACAGCCTCCTCCAGGGCCGAGCGTGCCGTCGCCTGTAGCGGTCCCCCTGGCGCCCCCATCCTCAGACCCGACCCCACGTCGAGTTGCTGCCCGCCCCCCGCCACCACCCCCGTTTTGAACAAGGTCCGCCTTTTCATCCTGCACTGGGACCCTCCATTTAGTGCTGTGAGCGTGGGGTCTGGGGGAGGGGGGCCCAAGCTGCTGGCAGACACCCCTCCCTGAACCCCCGGGAGGTATAGGTAACAACCCCCCCCCCCCGTTGCAAAGTGGAGCAAACAGACCAGCGAATGAATGGATTTGGTTTTGCCGACCTTGCACTTGGAAGTAAAGGAAGTGCTTTTTTGAAAGGCTCCGTGATTCCGACAGGTGGGAACTGGAGCCGCCTGGTCGGGCCGGGGGCACGGCTGGGGCAGGGCCCCGTCTGACGGCTGGCGGTGCCTCGGACCCCCACCCCCCCGCCCCCGGCTTCCTCCCCGGCCCTTCTCCCCCCCTCCCCCCCTGCCCCCAGCCCAGCGCCACCCTGCCCGAGCCCTCCCGCCCCCGGGTAACCCCCAAGCCGACTTGGGGACGCGGGGGCGGCACCGGCCCGGCAGGCGAGCCCACCGTCCCCGTGGGCCAGGTGGCGCGGTGGCTGCGGCCGGCGGGCCGGCTTTCATCCCGGCCTGCGGAGCCTGAGAAAGCGTGGGGGCGGCTTTATCCGGGCCAAAGCCCCGAGCGCGGGCTCCTGAAGAGTATTGAAGGGGCATTACTCAGACTGACACGTCCTATTTCCCTCCGGGGCGGACAATGAGGAAGACCCAGTTAAGGCTACGGCGCTGGCCTTGTGCGCGGCTGAAGGTTTTTTGAGAAAAATGTAACCGATGACAATAGAGCACTTTGTCGCGGTGGAGGGCACTGGGGACGGGGCCCGAGCGGCCGGCTTCATCATTACTTATGATGAGAGGAGATTTAGTGCCTTCTTTCTTCCCTCTGTCAGGGAGAACAATGTTGGGGGAGAGTGGAGGTTTCCCATTATAAATCACCATAAGCCCCATGGAAATCCCTCCCCACCCCGGGGTGTGAGCGGGCAGACGCTGAGCGCTGGGGCCCCGCGGCCCGCGCTGCCCGCGGCCGGCTCGGGCCGCCCGGACGGCGAGGGGGTGCTCCCGAGGCCCCCCCTCGTGGGAATCGAGGCTCCAGAGAGGCTGCCATCTCCACCCCGAAAAGAGGAGAATGAGAACGGAGAGGCTCGCCCGCCCCTCCAGGGGAGCAGAGACACAGGGGTGCCTGGAGCCCCGGGTCTGGGGCCCCGGAAGGGGGTGGGGGACGTGGGGGCGCCCCAGAAAACACCGTGTCCTCGGTGGTACAAGCGAGAAGGGCCGCTGGGCTTTGCCTCGACTCGTGCTTTACAAAGAGAAAAAGAGGTTCAGAGAGGGCTGGACACCTGCTCAGGTCACACAGCCATTTGGCGGCAGAGCCAGCCGGGACCGGGCCCCGGGCCTCCTGCAGGAAAACCCACTCCCCGGGAGCTGGCGTGCCGGATTCTTGCTCAAGCACCCGGTGCCAGGAGCGCCGAGCGACCGTGGACCGCTTGCCTGGGTTTGGGGGTTTTCTATCGGCCCCCCGGAGCCTCACCTGCTTCTGTTCCTGTCACTGCCTGGAGCGCCCTGACCGGCTGACTCCGTGTCAGCAGGGAGTGGCAGGGTCACGCTCAGAACTCGGCGTTGGCGCTGTCATCGTCCCACAGGCCACGGGGCCAATTCGCCGGCCCTCCTCGGAGCTCTCCGGGCTCCAGTCACCCCAAAGTTCTCTGCTCCCCTCTCTGCTCTGTGATTTCTGACACCAGAGAGCGTAGTCTTTTGCTCACGCTTCCTCCTCGGCTTGGAATTCTTATCCCCATCCTCATGTACTCTAGAACTTTCTTTCTTCCATCAGGGAGCGGCTGAGCTGTCTGTCCTCCATGGGGGTGGCTCTCAGGGACCTCCCTGGCGTCTGTTTCTCACCGTGGGCCAGATCACGGTGGTTTGGGTGGTGTGTGTGTGTGTGTGTGCGCATGCATGCATATATGTGCGTGTGCAGGGGTGTGTGTGTTGTGTGGGTGTATGGTGTGTGCACGGGTGTGTGGTGTGTGCATGTGTGCTGTCTACATGAGTATGTGGTACCTGCGCATGCATGTGTGTGGCGTGTGTGCCGTGTGTGCGTGGGTGTGTGGTGTGTGCACACGTGTGTGTACCTGTGCCCGTGTGTATGGTGTGTGCACATGCGGTGTGTGCATGGTGTGTGGTGTGCACACATGCATGCGTGTGTGTGTCTCTGTGTGTGAGGTGTGAGCCTATGTGGTGTGTGCACATGCATATGTGTGCATGGGTGTGGTGTGTGCACACGTGTGTGCACGCGGGCACGTGCGCGAGGAGGTGAAAGGCAGCCAGCCCCCGGTCAGGCACACGCACCGACACTTAAAACAAGCCGCCCCGGAGCTGGGAGCCCTCCAGGTCCTGGGCGCTTTCCCGGCCTGTGCCGCACGAAGCGGCGCCAAGGGCATCTCCTTTCAGGGAGAACGACGTGGGTCTCCGCCAGCGCCATCCCCTCCTGCCCCCCCCCCCCCCAGGCCCCGGGTCTGGCCGAGCTCGGTTCCGACGCGGGGCCTTCTCCCAGCGCAGCCTCGCACCTCGGTGCCGGCAGGGGTTCTGGAGCAAGGCTGCCTGCCTTCAACTCCCGGCTCCCCCCACCTTTCCCAACCATGGGACCCTGGGCACGTCCTCCTGGCTCTGGGCGCCTCAGTGTCCTCCGTCGAATGGGGATAAGAATAGCAGTTGCCTCTATCGCGAGGATCCAAATGGCGTTGGAAGGAGCAAGTTCCTGAGCGCAGGTCTGGTCGATGCGCCCGCTGCTGCTCCCTGCCCAGCCTGTTACCTGCACCTCATCTCTGTGGCCGATCTTTTCTCCAGCGTCTAACACTTTCTGTGTATGCGCTTCTCGCCCGCGTCCCGTGTTCGAACAAGAGCTTTGAGAGCAGGCACCTCCTTGATCTCCTTTGCTGCTGTTTTCCTGGCACACACAGCCGTGCCCGGCCCGCAGCGGGCACTCAGAAAACGCTTGTTAAATGAGGGGATGGATGGAGGGAGGGAGGGAGGGAGGGATGGATGGACGGATGGAGGGAGGGAGGGAGAGAGGGAGGGAGGGAGGGAGAGATGGATGATTAGATGGATGGATGGATGGTTGGATGGATAGAGGGATGGATGGATTGATGGATGAATGGAGGCAGGAATGGAGGGACGGATGGTAGGATGGATGGATGGATGTATGGGTGGATGGATTGATGGGTGGAGGGAGGGAGGGATGGACAGATGGACGGATGGAGGGATGATGGATGGATGGAGGCAGGAATGGAGGGACGGATGGATGGAGGGAGGGAGGGATGGAGGGAGGGAGGGAGAGATGGATGGATGGATGGTTGGATAGCTAGAGGGATGGATGGATGGATGGAGGGATGGAGGGACAGATGGAGGGATGGACGGATGGATGGATGGAAGGACAGATGGATGGAGGGAGGGATGGACAGATGGATGGATGGAGGGAGGGATGGATGGAGGGAGGGATGGATGGATGGAGGGAGGGATGGAGGGAGGGATGGATGGATGGATGGACCGATGGATAAGTCACTTCCCCAGTAGATAGCACAGTGGATGACATTTGACGAATGCGGTTTAACGGTTTTCAAATATTACCTATTGATAATTCATCAAACGACTCTCACCAACAGCCGTCGTCTGCCTCTTCTCCTGGTTACTTCCGTGAACCCCCTCTTGCCGAGATCACCAGTGCCCTCTAATTTGATCCTTTTTGCCCAATTCCTACTTGACTCGGCTGCCTCTGGCAGAGGGGTCTGCCCCCCCTTCCCCACTGCTTCCCCGGTGCTGGGCTGAGTGCTCACCACTCATGCCCAGCGCCCTCCCCCCCTCCACCGAAAGACTAAGAAGCTGAGCGCTCACTCCCAGACGGAACATATTTTAGACTTTGGGAGCCACACGTGGTCTCTGTCCCAACTACTCAACTCTGCCTCTGCAGTAAGGACCTGTAACCAAAGGCACACCGAAAGGGGACTCTTCCGTTTGTCATGGGTCACAAAATACTCGTTTCTCGAATTTTTTCAATGACTCAAAAATGTTCGAAGAGGTTTTTAATCACCAAAAATTATCCAAACGCTAATCTTAGCTCACAGCTGCGCAAAAACAGACAGCACACTTGCCCCGTGGGCTACAGTTTGTCAACTCTGATTTAGAACGAAGCCTACCCGTCCTCGAAAACAGATAAGCATCTGCCTACAGGAGACAGCAAGGGCAAGTGCATCGAGTCTCTCTGTCATTCGGATTTGCATCTTTTTTTTTTCTTTTTTAGTCGACAAGGAGATGGAGTCTATTTTTCACAGCGACAGTCTTCCGGCTGTCCACAAACAGCAGGGTCTCCTCCTGGGCTCGGGGTAGGGTTGCGGTTCCCCGACGACGAAGTCCGAGGAGCGATGTCTACATGGCCTGCGGTGTCATACCTTCCCCCAGCAGGAATCCAGAAGCCTGGGTTGACGCTGAGCATCCAAGACCGTGGGGTCTCGACAGACCGACGAGCAGAGACGTGGCTGCCCTCCGCTTGAAGACACAAACCTCGGCAGTCAGAAGCCGCCGAAGGTTTGGGGATGTTTGTTACTGGATCCCGCATCTGTGAGAAGCTAGTTCTTACTTCTTCGATGCCTTTTTTTCCCTTGCCGCTTGTCATTTTCTGTTGATTTAGAGTATTTTTTTCCCCCTCATTTGTTTTTCAGAGCTGTTGGCGTGGCACGCATGCTCACCCGGCGACTGGTGTGATTATTTTGTTCCCAGCTGGAAATCTCCTTAAAAGGTGATTGGCGCCTGTACGGAGCTACCGTCAGGAGGCGGTCCCCGGGCCCGAAAGGCCACTCTCGGCGCACCTCTGCCAGCGTTTTGCTGAGTGCTGACGAGTCAGTTTCAACTCCCTCCTGGACCTGTAGCGACACGTCTCTGCTGCTTTATCTCGGAAGCCTCGCCGGGCAGCTTCCGTGCTCCGAGCCGGGCGCTGGAGGTGTGCTGGCCCTGTAAGTTCTCGAATAAATGATTTTTTTTTTTTTTAAATAACTGGATTTGGCCGGGAGGATGACAGTAGCTTTTCTCAGGGCATGTGCTGTAGAACCAGTTCCGAGAACCGGATCCCGAGAACGCCGGACGGGGAAACAGAGCTGCTGTGGCCAGAGAGGGGGGAACCCCAGGGCCCTCGGGAGAATGGCGAGGCCGGTTGGCCTCGCGGGCCCTCCGAAGGGGACCCGCTGGAGTTGGCACACAGATTGCTTAACCTCTTTGCCCGTGGACGTTTTCCTCCGTGGGGTCATAATGGATCATGCGAACACCACCCTTCGGGAAAAGCTTATCCCAGGAGTAAACCTAGGGGCCCCGTCACCCCTATCACAGGAGCGCGGAGCAGGGCCCAAATTATTTTTGGAGGATCTCCATGGGGTTGGCTAACCCCCCATCAAGGCGGGTGGCCCTCCCCTCAGGCCTGAGGTTTGCTGGGGCCGCCCTCCCTCCCCTCCGTTCCCTGGGGACCCGGCCCTCGGGGCACCGCCCCAATTCTTTATTGCTGGACGCTCGCCAAACTGCGAGTTTGCACGCAGGACGGGTGGTCCAGATCTCCCGGGGCCTCGGTTCGGAACTTGGCTGGACGTGAGAATCACCTGGGAGCTTTAAAAACCCTCTCGCCTGGACCACGGCCAGAGCAGGTGAGATCAGAACCGAGGTGGAACCAGGGGCCAGGCTTTAAAGCTCCCAGGCGATTCCAGCGCCCTGCCAAGTTCGCACACCAGCTTCCAAGGCGGTGCCTGCCGCCCATCCCCCGCCCACCCCAGTGCTGGGGTTTGGTCCCATCTGTAAGAGGGGGGGTGGGGACTTTGCAGAATCTTGTGGGTTCGGGGAGTTGCGAGCTCCGAATTCGGCTAGGTCCCGCTCCTGGTGGGAAGCTGCACCCGGGCACGGCTCGTAGAAGGCCAGCCGCCAGCCTGCATGTCTGTCTGCCGAGGCTTAGCCCTCGAGGGGGCCCGAGCCATACGCCTGTCCTCAGGGATGCCTAGAGGCATCACTTCATTTGTACAGGGATATTGTTTCATTTTCGTGCATGCACACAGGCCCGCACAATCTGAATAAGAAATGCCTCTCCTTTTCCAGAAGTAGCTAGAGCCCGACATCTCCCAGCAGCTGACAACTGATTGGCAGAATGCGTTTCCCTTTTTGCATTGGCTGCCAGGGAACTCAGTGGCAAATTTGTTTATATGCTTGACCACTGACTCTACCTCTGCTCCGTCTTCTGTTTCTTGCCCTTCTTTTCTTCTCACTGACTGAAAATCACGTATCGCAAACCATCTCCAATCCCTTTTTGGTGACAAAGTAGGGACATGAGTCACGAATGAACAAGTGAAAGGCACCGTGCTCGCTTTCCTCTGGTTGACCATTGGACGCAGACCTGCTGGCTCCTCTTGCTTCGAGCACTGCCCACGTTCCGGCCCCAGCCGTCACCCACGCTCACCCAGTCTGTCACCCACTTCCCTGCGCATATTCGACAGAACCGCACCCCCCCTCACCCGCAGGCCCTGGCCTGGCCCCTCATGGTGACAGGTCGTCAGTCTCAGCACACCTCGGACCCCGCACCGCTCTCTCCCTAACACCCCCCCCCCCCCGCCGCCACCCTCCACACAGGCCTCCCTCCTGGGGGAAACGTCCCTGGCGCTCCTTGCCGCCGGTTAAGACTTCAGGGTTTCTGGATGATGTTTCCCGGCTGCGTGTCTGTCTGCCCGCACAACTCCCCCCTGCCCGAGACGGTGCATCCTGGATGACGGCAACTCGCTCCTGCTTCTCTCCGTGTCCCTCGACCCCTGAGGACGCCGCGGGCTGTCTGCAGGGCCTGCACTTGGGCTCTGGGGTCCCCGAGACGCTGTGTCCCCCTGAGTTCTGCTCTGTCCCGGGGCGGGGGGCTGCGGACACCCTGTGCTCGAGGGTCAGGTATCACCCCGACTCTGGCCTCACGGGTTTGGAGGAGCCCTGGGAGGTGAGTTCCGGCCCCGTCTACACGGCCGCCACACGGGCGTCTTTGTCACGTCCAGGAGTCGCCCTGGCTTGTCCGTGGCCCCCACCGCTTAGGAGCTATGTGACCCCTGGGCGACTCTCTCCCCCTCCCTGAGCCTCCCCTTCTCGCAAACAGAGTTGGCAGGAAGAGCCCGTGCCCCTTGGGGAAGCGAATGGGATGGGGCGGAAAAACCACCGAGGCCTGGGTCTCGTGGGCTCGCACTCAGGAGACGTGACCCCCTGTTGTCCTGAGGAGCCCCCTCCCCCCGCTGCCCCTTAGAGTCCCGCCAGGCAGCGGCCCCCGGGGGTCCTGCACCCTGGGAGCGGGGAGCAGCCCTGGGCAGAGAGGGAAGCAGACCCAGGCTCTGCGATCAGGCACCTACTGTGCGCCGGGGGGTGACGGTGGCTTGAGGGCTTTGCTCTGGGAGTTGGACGCAGCCCTCTCGCCCCACGGCTGGTGAGCGTCCACGATCTCTCGGCCTGGCATCTGTGTCACCGAGGACCGAGCTCCCACCCGGGAGATTTCTGGAATTCCAGCTGCCAGAGTGGACCTGTCCCTGTTCTACTGGAGACGGGGCCGGGCCAACCTTGCACAGAAAGATGCCCCGGGGGACCGGCTCCAGAGCCCGGAGCGTTGGAGACCCACACGGATGTGCTTCTCTGCAGGGAAATGTTTTGTGGCTTCTCCGCCTAGGGCCTGCGCGGAGCGTCCCAGCCGAGCAGGCCAGGGCGGTGGCGGGGAGGGGTGGGCGCTGACAGTAGCCTCTGGGAAGGAGCCCCCGCTCCAGCCCTCAGGCCTGCCTGGGCCTCTCTGCAGGGAAATGGCCCAGAGACACTGAGATTTTGGGAGAGGGAGGAAGGGCGTGTTTGGAAAAAATGTGCCGAGGTCATCAAGTTTGCTTCCCAAGAGCTCCTGTGGGAGGGTGCAGACCAACATGGTCCCTATGAGCGGCTGGGGTGGTTTGCCGTGGGCGAAGATGCCCGCTCCCGGCCTGCTGCTGGCACTCGGTGCCCCGTGGGAGCCTGCGGTCTGAGGGCAGGACCTGGGGCTGCAGCTGCTCTTCTTAGCTCGCCCCAGATCGGCCGGGCCACCCACGCCTCAGTTCGCTTATCTATAAAATGGGGGCAGTGCTCCTGCCCAGCTTGGGCTCATGTGGGAAGGTCTGGGCTGGGGGGCAGTTCTGAAAGCCCGGGCAGCTGCCCCTTATGAGGGGGGGAGCCATTTTCCCAGGGGGGACCAGGCATCTGGGGACAGGGGTGTCCCCAGATCCGAGACAAGCAGCGGCTTTGCTTTTAGGTCTGGAAAGTAACTGGAACCAGACTCACTATGGAGACCTGCGCACCTCACCCAGCGGACAGTTAAGCAGTGTCTGCCCAGGGCACTGCCATCAAGAGGGAGTCAAATGGTGAGTCTTACGGGCTGGGGTGCCCACACTGCTGGCGTGGACGTCTCCTCGGCCCCCCGAGCACCCAGGGCGGCCAGAGGGCTGGAAGCCAGGCCCTGGCCAGATGCCAGGGACCCACATTCGCCCCCATCCCCATGAATACGGGGCGCTGGGTGGTTGACGGGCACGTGCAGAGGTGGGCTTGCGAGCTGAAACAACTCTGGTAAGATCTTCTAGCCGGGAGGGAAGGAGGGAGGAAGGCTTTTAAAGGGCAGGAAAGGGGCTCTCCTTGTTCCAGAAGAGTAAACATCACCCTGGGCACCACCCCATTCCCAGCCCTGGCAGACATCACTAACCGATCACAGCGCGCCCTCCTGCAGCCATCACTAACCAATCACAGCACGCCCTCCGGCAGACATCACTAACTCATCGCAGCCCACTCTCCTGCAGCCATCACTAACCGATCACAGCGCGCCCTCCTGCAGACATCACTAACCAATCACAGCACGCCCTCCTGCAGACATCACTAATTGATCACAGCATTCTCTCCGGCAGACTCTAGACTCCCCCTCCCAAAACATCCACAGCCCAGCTCCTGGGGCCAAGACCCATCGACCAGGTTTGCACACGGTGCAATGTGATAGGAAACCCATCCCCCGGCCCTGCGCAAGGTTCCCTTCAGCCCCAGTGTGCACCAGCCTCCGGGGGTGTGGCTGGCGGCACCCCAGTGGGGAGCAGCCCTGCCACACAGGTTAAACATGCACCCAGGGCCGAGTGGCCCCCTGCCCTCCCAGGATTTGCCGATGAGGCCGTGTGGAGCAGCCGCTCGCAAATTCCTCGGAGCCTGCGTGTCCCCTGGGGAGCCCCGCGGATTCTAACCTAGCGAGCTCTGGTCGAGCAAGGATCGGACGTTTCTAGCCAGCTGCCTGGCCCTGCGGTGCTGCTGGGCGGGGGGCCACGCACGACGCAGATAACACTGAGACACCGCACCAGAGGCAGAGGGAACACGAGAGAAAGAGTGGAAGAAACAGGACACGGAACCCCAGGCTCAAATTTTGATTCGATGCAAGCCGCTAGGAAACGTTCTTCTGTTCTCTGCCGAAGGGGGAGGAGGCATCTACAGAGATCTGCGGCCCCTTCTCCTTCACCTTTTCCAGAAGTTTCCTGGACTTTGCTCCTTCCCTGCGGTTTCAAATTCCATTTGGCGTGAGGGAGACAAGTGGAGGGTGCTGTGTGTTCCCCTGAAAGCATTTGCCTCTTTCCAATGACTGCAGACGAATCGGCCTTGTCCTGCATTTACTCCAGGAGGCCCAGTCCCTTTTCCAGGGTGGGAAACATGACAGCATCCCGTCTCTGGGAATCTGTTGCAAAACCATTGCTCCGTTATGGCGGTCGTAGACAAGTCACCCCAAACTCCGTGGTGGAAACCCACCATCTGTTATGCTCACAGATTCTGTCGATCAGGGGATATGACCAGGGCAGAGCAAGGAAGGCTCACTCACTCACCGTCCGGCAGTTCACGATAACAGTTCACCGATAACAATGGTGAACTCTGGGCAAAAAATAAAACTACTTGAAGATTCCGAAAAGTAAATAAATCTGGGAAGGTCATTGAAGGGAGTCAAAACTTGAAGTGACGGTGGCATGGGGGCGAGTTCTCCCCCCATTTTGGCGTTTCCTCCTGGGCAGGCTGCAAGCTCGGAGCAGGGTGGCATGGGATGTGTGGCTAAGATTCCTGGGGGATCTTCACCAAGTTCTTTAGCTGGAGGAACCAGAGAAAGGAACCTAGGAAGCCACAGCTGCCACCAGAGAGGACTGAGATGGAGAAGAATTCTGGGTGTGATACCACAGAAGTCCCAGGCCACCCAGAACCACACATGAAGAGGAGAGGCTCAGAACAGCAAAGCAAAAGCTTAAAGAATTGAACTGAGATCTCCACCACCGTCCACAGATGGAAAGACAGTGCTTACAACGTGAGTCTAACCAAGTTAATTTCCAGCAAAATCTAAAACATCAACATTCTTCAGAGGAACATAATAAAACCCAGAGTCAACATAACATAATATTCACAACGTCCAGGATATAATTCAAAATTATTCAACATTTGAAGACCCAGAAAGATGCGAACCATTATCAATCAACAGATGCCGATCCCCAAATGACCCAGATATTGGAATTATCAGACAAGGACTTTAAAAGAGCTATTATAATTATGCTCCGTGAAGTGAAAGAAAATACACCAAGAATGAATGAAGAAGTTATAAATCTCAGTAGAGAAGAAGGAAATATAAAAATGAACCAAAAGGAAATCTTAGAACTGCCATATGGAATTCTAAAAAACATTCACATAGTCCGAAAGAGAGCAAAAAGGGGGAAATGGAAGAAAAAGAAATAGAGGGAACAAATAGAAAATAAATAATAACATGATGGGCTTAAATCCAACAGTATCAATAGTTACACTAAATGTTAATGGTATAAATAGTTTAATTAAAAGGAAAGGATTGTCTGACTGAATAAACAGTCAAGACTCACTAATATGGTCAATTATATGCCTACAATGTACTTTAATGATGTACTTTAATTTTTTTAATTTTTATTTATTTTTGAGAAAGGGGTGGGGAGGGACAGAGAGGGAGGGAGACACAAAATCAGACGCAGGATGTCAGCTGTCAGCACAGAGCCCGACGTGGAGTTCAAACTCATGGACTGCAAGATCATGACCTGAGCCAAAGTCAGATGCTTAGCCGACTGAGTCACCCAGGTGCCCCAGAGATGTACTTTAAATAGAGACACAGAATGAAAGTAAATGAATGGGGAAGGGATCCCATGTAAATGGTAAGCATAGGAAATCTAGAGTGACCTTATCAATATCAGAGAAGATACTGAGATAATAATGAAAAGGAAAATTTATCAGGAAGTCACAACAAGTTTAAATGTGTATGGACCTAATAGTAGAACCTCAAAATGCATGAACAAATATTGACAGAATTAAAGGAGAAAGAAACCACAATCATAGTAAAATACCCAACTTTCTCTCTCTCCATAATTGACAGAACTAGACAAAAACAAAAACAGCAAATATAGAGGGGATTTGAAAAACAGGATTAATCATCCTGATCTATAAAGTGATATTTCTTCCCAAGTGCACGTGGTACATTCACCGAGAAAGACCATATGCAGGCTTGTGAGTATCAATACATTTAAAATATTGAAATACCGAACAATAACAAGACATATCAAAATATATGCGACGCAGCTAGCATCGTGCCTAAAGGGAACGGATACCTTTAAATGCTGACATTAGAAAAGAGAAAAGTCCAAAATCAATCTGGAACTAAGCTCCTCCAAAGACAGCTTGGAGAAGGAAGAGCAGCATAAACCCAAGGTAAGCAAAAGGAAGGAAGTAATAAAGATAAGGGCAGAAGCCAAAGAGATCCAACACAGAGATAATAGAGGAGACGGACAAGGCTGGAAACTGGTTCTTGGAAAGATCAACAGCATGAGGCCAAGAAGAAAAGCGAGAGGACACAAATCACACGCGTCAAGAACGAAAAGAGCGACTATCACTGGGTGCCTGGGTGGCTTGGTGATGACTTCAGTTCACCATCTCAGGGTTTGTGAGTTCGAGTCCCACATCGGGGCTGACGGCTCAGAGCCTGGAGCCTGCTTTGAATTCTGTGTCTCTCTCTCTCTCTCTCACCTTCCCTGCTCGCTCTCGGTCTCTCTCTCAAAAATAACATAATATTTTGTTTTTTAGAGAGACTCTCACCGCAGATTCTGCGAGTGTTAAAAGGATGATACAACTTCACGCTAAAAAATGCAACAACATCTTGCTCCCGGGACGAGCGTGAAACCACAGGCAGAGCAGGGCATCACCAGGACGCCTCCAGAGGGGCACGCGGAGTGACCCGGGCTGTGTCGACCCTGACACCTGCCTGACCAGGTCCGGCGGCCGTCACGTTTCCCGGCTGTCTGTGCTGTGTCGAAGTCACCGTTGTGTTAGATGGAGCCGCCGGATTCTTCACCGCGTGCTGTGTTCTCCCATTTGGCGGCTGAGAACACGGAGGCTCCAGCAGGTGAAGAGAGAGCTCGTTAAAGTCTCAAGGGCAGAGGCGGCCCCGGAGAGCTTGCTAAAATGCAGAAGCTAATCCCGGAGGTCTGGGGCGGAGCCTGGGATCCTGCGTTTCTAACAAGCCCCCCGTGATTCCTGATTGGATGCCGCTCGCCAGAGGACCCCACTTTGAGCAGCGGGACAGCTGTGAGTGACAGGTTTTAAACAAAGGTCCGCCCGAGTTCAAAGCCCGTTTTCCCTTCGCCGCCGCGTCCTTCGAATGGCCGTCTGCATTCAGGGTTAGCCTTGGACCTCCGCTGTTCCCCGGGCCTGCTGGGAGGGGGGCCCGGGACCCCTGCCTCCCAGCCTCTGAGGAGCCCCGGTGCCATCTCATCCCCATAGGAGACCGTTCACCCTCAAAATGCCTGGCCCCTTGTCTTGTTTTGGGCAGGCCAGGCCGCTGGGCGCATCGGGCCCCTGCTTTTCCGCTTGTTGGCTGAGTCGGGACAGCATTTCCCAAAATTCCTTTCTCATGCAAATCGTCCGGGTGCTTGGTAAAAATGCATCCTTCCCCGTGGAGCAGTGGGGGGGCCAGGGAACCCGTCCTCAGCACCAATTTAGGGAGCCCCAACTTTAGGGGTGGGGGTCCATGTCTCTGTTGGCCTCGGATAGATTGTTTTGTGTTACAGTCAATATATGGTGAGGTACGACCCTGTGAACGAGCCTGGGCGGTGGGAGGTGCTATGACTCCCATACGACAGAATAGGAGAGCGAGGCAGGCACGAGCGGTTCCCTAACCCCAGCCGGATCCCAGGCCCGGCGAGGCGGGGAATCGGGATGCGGGCCTCCGGCCGTGCCGCCTGGACGGGCCTGGCTTCCCTGCAAACCTCTCAGAGAAACGAACAAGGCGGACCTGGCGTTCCCGGGCCCCTGGCCTGCCGTGGAGGCAGATCCTGTGTTCATCGCTTTTCTCTGAACTGCACGTCTGCAAGGAGCCGTGGCCAGCGGGTGACAGATGGACGTTGAGACACAGGTCTCTTCCGACTCTGGGAACCATCTGGGGGACTCGTGCGTGGGCGTCTGGCTGCGCGGTCTGCCCGGCCAGCTTCCACTTCTGGGAAACGCCTTGTCCCCTCACACTGCTGGGGGAGGAGCCCTAGGGACAAGGGTCCCCTCTCCAGTGCTCACCCCTAGTGCGCCTGCAGATGTCCTTCCGACCGGCCTTGGGACCCCCAAATCCAACGCTGCCAACACCGACGTCCCTTGAGCTGATGTTTAGTGCCACTTGTCTGGCCCAGGCCCGTGTGCTGCACTTGACATGGGACAGTGTCCGACCCACCTGCTCGGAGCGGGCCCTAGCATAGGGCTCCCCTCTTCCCGAATTAGCCAGGTTCCAAACTGCACATAAGACACTGCCTCCACGCAGGGCTACCGGAAGTGGTGTCCTGGGCCAGCGGCTGGGACCCAGCCTGGGAGTTTGCTGGATGCAGACTCTGGGCCCTGCTCCCACCCTGGGAGGCATCAGAGCCTCCGGGTTCAAGGACCCCCAGCTTGGGGCGCCCGGGGGGCTCAGTCGGTTAAGCGTCCAACTCCGGGTCCCGGCTCAGGTCATGATCTCACGGTCGGTGAGTTCGAGCCCCATAGCAGGTTCGGGGCTGATAATTCAGAGCCTGCTTGGGATCCTCTCTCTCCCTCTCTCTCCCCCCCCCCCCTTACCCTGCCTGTGCTCTCTCTCTTTCTCTTTTTCAAAATGAATAAATAAACTTTAAGAAATAAAATAAAATAAAGGATCCCCAGGTGGTCCACAGCAGCAGTGTGCAAACCCAGAGACCCCATAACGTGTCAATAGAGTCACAGGGTCCTTCCCTCAAAGGGCTGTGGCATCGGGAATACCGAAGTTTCACTGTCACTAATTCAGGTCCCACTCCAAAAGGACTGAGGCTCCTTTGGCCAAGGAGTGCTGAATTTCCTTTGCTCTATTAGCAAAAGTCTGCTCCATAAGTCAACAGTGTCCAGACTGCCGCGGAGCTGGTTAGCTCGGAGAATGCATTTCTGCAGGGCTCAGGAAGCACGGTTTACGTGTCAAGAACGTTACAAAGGAGGGCGCACCGCGCAGGCCGGCGGTTGCTTTGTCCTGGCTGCAGAGACCCCTGTCCCAGGGGTGCGTGTGCGCGTGGGCGGATAGCTTCTGGAAGCACCCAGGGACATCGGGAAGCAGAGCTGGGAGGTCCCCATTATCCGATTCGGAGTCCCCACGTAGGGGACATTCATGCAGCAAGCAGGGAACGGGTCCGGAGGACCTCCAGGCTCTGCCGGGGCTGCCCTCGAGGGGGACGGGCCAAAGGCGGGCTCCGGGGCCAGCTCCTGGGTCGCAGGCGGTCTGCGGCAGAGGCCCACGCCAGGGCACGGACAGAAGAGAAGGTTCAAACCCGGCCCGACCCCAACCAAAGAGGCCGTTCTGGCCAAGTCTGAGGGTGAGTCACGTCAGGGGACAGAGAAGAAGGCCAAGCAATGGGACAGCGGGTGGTGGGGAGCACCCAGGCGAGGAGCGGGAGGACGGGAGGCCCAGGCCAGACGGCGGGGCCTGGAGGCGTCTGCTCCCAGCAGCTGGGTGCCCAGGTCGGCGCGGGCGTGCCGGCAGAGGTGGCTTTTCTCACGTCAGCTGCCCGAAGGCCCTGGCTGCGTTCTCAGCTCTGCCCGCCGAGGTGGAGGGCACACGGGCTCAGCGCCCCGAGTCAGCGTGGCCCCCACCGGTGGCAAAACATCTTTCTGAGTCCTTGGTGGCCCCCTTGGCTCTTTCTGTATTTATCATGCTTCTTCCTCTCCATGGTTCTTTTCTTTAACAAATGTTTACTGAGAGTCCAGTGGGGCTCAGGTGTTTTGACGGACACTAGAGGTTCCTTCCTTCCGTAAGACCATCACAGACCTGTTTCCCCCCCCCAAAACCTCGAGCCTCGTAGGGGGAGACAGACGGGTACCCGGCGATCTCAGTTTGGTAAGTCAGAGCCAGGACTTGTGTTTTGGAAGGACAGCAAACCCAGACTTGGGGAGGTTGTGATCACGCTCACAGAACACACTTTGTAAGGAGGGGGTTAGGCGGTGCCAACAACCGTAAATCGAGGGGCTCCTGCCTTCCTGCCTCACCGCCCTGGGCACGCGGCTTCGTCCTCACGGCTGCACCCCGGCCGCTGCGCCTTCTCGCTGGCTCCAGCCTTCCCTGCGGGAAGGAAAGCGCTGAAGGGTGGGGAGCGGAGCCTGGTTGGGAGGCCCCAGGCACTTCCCAGGACCCTCTGGCGTTCCGTCGTTGGCTCCGACCGCCAGAGAAGCTGGGGAGCGGAACGTTTCCACCGGTCACTGGGCCTGTCCTGATCTGAAGCCGTGTTCGGTCTGCAGAGGGAGAGCCGTCTGTGGACGGTCAGTCAGATAGATGGTTCCCTTTCCCTCCAACTGGCTCCCCGAGAGACGGCAGCCCCCTCACCCTCCCCGAGCCCCGCAGCCTCCATTTCTGCCACAGGGCCAGCTGCCTCCCCGCTCGGGGCCTGGCGGCTCTGCCCAGGGTCTGGCG
This sequence comes from Paguma larvata, assembly GCA_030068075.1. Lineage (NCBI taxonomy): Eukaryota > Metazoa > Chordata > Mammalia > Carnivora > Viverridae > Paguma > Paguma larvata. The sequence continues at coordinate 109,235,088 of CM057831.1, read as the reverse complement.
CACGGCAGCCTTCCTGCTCCTACTGTCCTGGCTGTTGTGTCATCGGGGTTGTGTGAGGGCCAGGAGGGAGACTGGGGCCGGGCCGGGAGGCCATCCAGGAGACGGAGGCAGAGCACAGGGCTGTGGACCTCCTCCTGGGGCCGCTGCCTCTCAGGACGGGCTGGCCTCCCTGTCTGCTGGAGAAACGGCTGTCTATACTGCTGGTCTGGGGCTCTAGAATTACTTTTGTGTAGTTTCCTCCTCTCAAAAATAAAAGGACAGAAAGTACCCTACAGAACTATACAGAAAACCACCTGGGTGCCTGCCCTCCCTCACTCCCTCCATCCCTCCTCCCTCCATCCCTCCCTCCTCCCTCCCTTTCTCCCTCCTTCCTCCCTCCATCCATCCCTCCTCCCTCCTTCCCTCCCTCCTCCCTCCCTCCATCCTTCCCTCCCTCTCTCCTCCCCCCTCCCTCACTCCCTTCCTTCCTTCCTCCCCCATGCTCTCCTCTGCTTGTCCACCCATCTCTCAGTCTATCTGTCCATCTGCCCTTTCCTTCTGTCTTTCCCCATTTGCCACCTGCCAGGCCGTGAGGGCTGGGACTCTGGGCTGCACTCAGGCAGGCCCCGGCTCGGTTCTGCTCACAGAGACGCAGGCACAGCCTCCCGCCACCTCCCGCCCTCCCCGCCGAGTGCACGGGGCTCCCGCCTGGACAACTGTCCTTGGAGAGAGGGCCCCAAATGCCCCCTGGCTGGCATCGCGGGCCTCGCCTGGAGCGGGCAGCCTGTCTCTGCGAGGGGCGAGGCAGCCCAGGCCCCACCGGGCCCGCTTAGCCGTCTTCGGAAGGGCTGGCGGGGCCTTCCAGGGACAGGTTCCCCCAGAATAACCCGGTGACACCAGTTCCGTTTTCAACCTCTCCCTCATTTCCTGACGAATCGTCCAGCCCCAAACAGAACCCGTGTCAGCTAGTTCCGTCTCTGGCCGGGAGACGCCTGTCAGCTCCAGGCTTCAGCGGGTCCTCCAGGAAACCACCTACTGTGGCTAAAATTCGCCTTCCGAGGCCAGTGCTGAGCTGCAGGAAGCCCCGGCCAGCCGGGGGGGTCCTGGAGCCGCGGGACACAAAGCAGGCCCCGCCACCCCACGCGGGGGCCGCCCGCCCGCGGCACCGTCGCACCTGCGGTGAACCGCTCCCAGCCCCCGCCTGGGTCTCCGGCTCTGGGAACCCCAGGGACTCGGCCTCGTGGATGGGGGAGCCTGGGTCAGGGAGGCAGGGGGGCTTGAGGCGGAACCCGGCCGTGCCCCCACCGCCGCCCCAGGGCAGGCACCGGAAGAGAAACTGAGGCAGCCCCTGCGAAGGCGGGCCTCGGCAGCCGGTCGGCCCGGCTTCAAACAGGCCCGCGTGCTCACCTGCCTGTCCGCCCGCCCGCCCGCGGCGGCGGGGCTAAGCGCTGCTCAGCCTGCGTCTTGGAGCGGAAAAAAATAAATAAATGAGACAAAAAAGGATCCTACCAGATGCCAAAAATGAAGATAACAGGGGAGGAAGTTTATTTTGATGAGGAAATCCCTAAACACCGGAGCTAATGCTTGGAATTGCTCATTAGCGGCGGGGGCTTAGAAGGAAGGGCCGGCTCCCGCGAGCCCCGCCCCCCAGGCCTGCCCCCACTCGGGATCACTTATCTGCAGGAAACCGGAGGGTGCTGCGAACACCGGCTGTGACTCATGCCCGGGCAGCCGGACAGCTCTGGCGACGGGGACGGCCTTCCCGGGGCAGCGGCCCAGGCTCCGCCGCTGGGCCGGGTGGCCACAGCTTTCCAGAATGGTGGGAAGAGAAAGTTCTGGAACGCTTGCCGGGAGCTGTCCCTGGAGCACCCACCTGCTAGTCCCAACACGCCCCGATTCTGCCCTGACTCACCACCTAAAAATTCTCTTCATTTACCCAACAAGGGGGATGGGAGCCACGGGAGGGGGGGCGGGTGTCACCCCAGGGTCCCGTGACACTTGGCCGTGGCCTGACTCCCGAGCGTGCGGCCAGCTGGAGCTTCCAGATGGTCCGTCCGCCTTGGAAATGGACATTTTCCTGCAGGGCCCATGGCAGCGGCCTGGGCGCGGGAAGAAGGGTCTATTTTTGGAGGCGAGCCTTAGAAGCTGGGGCTCAGATGGCCCCACCCCATCCTGCCCTCTGACTCGGGCAGGAAAAACCGTCGGAAACGCCTGACTCGGAGGCACGCAGAATTCCGCCTCCGTTGGCAGGCGGGGCCCTGAGGGGCGGAGACCACAAGGTTACGGAGGGTGGTCGTCACCGTGGGGTCGGCCTGCGTTAGTCCGGACGTCGGGGCGTGTCCTCGGCACTGCCGTCGGGGAACGTGTCCCTGTGTGCCGGGGGCCCAGCGCCAGACAGACGGGCATCGCAAGACAGCCCCACTCTTCCCGAAGGCCGCAAGCCCAGTTTGGGCTGGGGACAGTCCTTTGCTCCCTGTCTGGAGTGACACGTAGGGCTCAGGCCCCTCGGCCCAGGCTGTTCAGAGCCCAGTATAAGGAAACAGGCGGCCAGGCCTTTCGGCGGGCACTGGCCGGGTCCCAGTCCTCCCGGGCGGCCACCAGGCCGCCCGCCTGCCACCCGGGGGTCTGCCCTTGGGGCCCCAGCTGGGCCGTCTGTATAAGGCCACATTTTTGATGCATTCGTTCTGAAAAAGTCTCAGCTTCTGCTGTCCTGACCACTCTTCCGCCTCCTGTGCCTTCCACACCCCCCGCCCCCCAACAAAGTCAGGAGTCCCAGAGCTGGGGTTGGGCTGGGGGAGAGCGCCGGGAGCTCTGAAGGAAGATGAGGAAAGATTTCACTTCCCTTCCTCCCGGGCTCTCTGTTGAGCGTTTCCACTTTCCAGTTGCAGAGACCGTCCTCCTTACGACAGAGCAGATCTGGCAAAAGGCCCGTCCGACCTACCGGCGTTTGTGATTTTTCGCACACCCTGCCTCCCGAATCTCAGTTTCCCTCTTAAAAAGGACAGATCTGGGGCGCCTGGGTGGCTCAGTTGGTGAAGCGGCTGACTTTAGCTCAGGTCATGATCTTGCGGTCTGCGAGCATCGGGCTCTGTGCTGACGGCTCAGAGCCTGGAGCCTGCTTCGGATTCTGTGTCTCCCTCTCTCTCTGCCCTTCTCCTGCTCACACTCTGTCTCTATGTCTCAAAAATAAATAAACGTTAAAAATTTTTAAAAAATAAAAAGGACAAATCTTTTCAAACCTCGCGAGGCGTTTCCTTCGTCATTCTCCTCCCTTTTGAACTACAGGCCGATTTCCCAAGGTCGCGTCTATGGGGGGTGGTAGAAGCCGCCTGGAAGTGCCCGCGGGGCTCCGGCGACCCTGGAGGCCTTGGCGAGTCCACAAAACTGGAGGGTTCTTCTTTGGAGGCAAAGGGAGGGGATCCCTTCCGACCCTGCTGGAGGGTCTTCTGTCCCCCGGGTGTGGCCGCCTCGCTTCGGTGACATAAATTCCCCCATGTGGCAAGCACATACTGTACTGAGTACCTCCCGCGTGCCGGGCACCTGTCCAAACGTGAGGGGAGCAGGTGACGCCGAGAACAAAGCAGACAGAAATCCCGGCCCTGGAGGAGCTCTTATTTAAAAGCGGAGACACGAGACGAAGCTCCGAGGTTCTCTGGAAGGACCAGAGCTGTGGACGGATGACGAGACGGAGGCATGGCGGGGGGCACAGGGCGTGAGAGGTCAGAAACTCAAGGCCTCGGGGCGGTGAGAGTTGACGCAAGTCAGAGGGAGGACAAGCAGGGTAAGCCCCGTGGAGACTGGACATCCGAGCCCTCCCGGTAACAGCAAGGACGTGGGTCCTGTCAGGGCAGAAGCCCCCTCGCTCTCCCGTCCTGGGGGCCCTGAGCCGGCGGCCAGAGCTGCAGCCGACTGCTAAGTCTGTCTCCCCCCCACCCCGTTCCCTCCACCCCTCATCAGAAAGCAAGCTCCCCGCCTCCGTCCCCGAGTCACCCAGCCCCACCCCGACCCAGCCCTGGCCCCAGCTGCCCAGAGTCACGCTTGGCCAGCGACCCGCCGTGCTAGCCCTAGAGCGACAGGTGAAAGTGGAAACTCAAAACTCGGGGTGTTTGGGAGAACTCGCAAACGCCGCTGTCAGCCCGCTGGGGCTGCCGCAACACCACGTCCTTGGCTGGGGCGTCAACGGCAGGCCGTATTTCTCTGTAAGTCCAAGATCGAGGTGCCGGCATGGGGGGTTGGGGTCTTCCTGGTTACGTCCCCCCGTGGCCTTCCTCAGTGCACACGGGGAGGGCTCTAGTCCCTCCTCTTCTTAAGTGGGCGCAGACACCGCCACGGGGCCCACTCTCATGACCTCATCTGACCCTAGCCACCTCCCGGGAGCCCAGCTCCTGACACTGTGACGTCGGGGGTAGGGTCTCAACATATGCATTTGCCGGGGGGCGACAAAAGCACCTTGAGTGACTCCTGGTCTTTGCCCCACGAATATGCAACGGAACTAAAATCGTTGCCCCTTGCTAGGGACAGTGGGGTCCATGACGGTGATGCCGCTCCCAGACCCGAGAAGAATCTAGAACACGTGTCTCTCTTTCACACGTGGGGATCTAGGGGCCAGAGGCGGTACAGGACCCGCTAGGCTCACGGAGTCAGTTGGTGGCTGAGGAGGGGACCTTCCAGTCGGGGCGTGGTCAGAGACTACACACCGCTTACAAAGGTTTCCCACTCTCTGCTTCATGGGCAACCGGTCGGGCGGTTCTTCTCATCCTTCTTGAAGTCAGGCTGGCCGCACGACTCTGTCGGCCAATGCCACGTGAGCAGAGGGACTCAGCACACTTGTCAGCAGAAGTGTTAAGAGTCTGGTCTCCGGGATGGTAGGAGCGCCCCGGGAGACGACTCAGGGCCAATAACCCACAGCCTGGGGGTCCAGAGTGGCTCAGTCCCTGTCTCTGTAAATAAAGTTTTAGTGGAACGTAGCCCACTCGTTTCTGTTCTGTCAGAAGCTGCTTTTGCAACAGTAATAGTTGCAACAGACACCATGCGGCCCTCGACGCCTAGAATATTTACTCTCCGGCTTGTTACGGGAGCCGTTCGCTGACCCCGCCTTCCGTCCTCCAGACCTGGGGGCTCTTTGTTACTGTAGCACCACCTAGCTCGTTCTGACCGACACACTTTCTAATTACGCTCAGGGCTTCTGAACGCTGTGTCCTGTGCTCTAACAACTTAAAGCCCCCTGTATGTGCGTCGTGTCCCCTCTGGCTGGTTGCTGAATGTCCATTACAGTCTCCGACCTGTGCAAGGGGAAGGAAGGCCCGGGGAAGCACGTGACCCGTCCGCAGCTAACTAGGACTTCACCGGGACTCCGACCCACCTTGAAATGGGTCACTGGGGCTTCTCACGTCGTATCTGCATTGCCGAGGGTGGGACACAGAGCCAGGTTAGGAAACCCGTGGGCCCCCTCCCTACCCCCCAACACCTCTAAGAAAGCAAATGAAAAGAGAAGGCCATTCCCCCCAGAGCAGAAGTGAGAAGGGGTGACATCTGGCTTCCCTACTCAGCCTGACCCTCTTCCGCTTCTTTTATTTGCTCTCCGCGGCCCCCACCTTCCAGGGTCACATGGCCGCTGGAGGCACCAGCGGTGCAAGGCGACTCTGGCCCTGCCCACACCTCGGCCTTGGTGTCCCCATCTCTGCCCATCACCCTTTGACCTCGTGTGTGCGGATGGGCTAACCTCGACGGGCATGGGGTTGGGGGCACCCTTCTCTGCCCCACCCCAAACACAGAAGCTGCTGGAATGAGACGGGGTGCTGCCTGGGGGAGGGGTGCAGGCTGCCTGGCTGCGAGAGGGGGCCCTGCCGTTCCCCCCGGCCCGCGGCCCTGGCTTCTTTGGCATCCCCCTCGGATCTCACCCTTGCATTCCCAGGATGGTTGCAACAGGCCTGGGAGCAGGGAGTCCTCGACGCCTGGAAGGGGGCCGAAAGTTTGAACAGCTGCTGGACCGGCCCGCCTGCTATCTCTAGCTCCATACTTAATACTTTTTGTTGTTTTTTTTTTTTAAAGCCAAACTCTCAGGCTTACGTAACACACTTGGAAGTCAAGAACCCGAGGTTCATTATCAACAGCCCAGGAGGGGTTTGCAAAACACTTGCTGTGAAGAAATCTTTCCATTGAGAAAAATCCCCCTGGTGCTCCCGGCCCCAGTGGTTCCAGCATGTGGTCGAGGGGATGGGCGTTCAGCGGCCGGAGAAAGGGTGTCCCCAAGGCTCCAGATCCCACTGCTCTCGGCCGGCCGGGGGGCTGCGATCTCGCGGCCGGGAAATGGCACGCGACCCTCCCTTTCGTCCTCTAGCCCAGTCGCCGCTGACCTCACCACCAACAAGCCAGGCATGTGGCAGGCAGAGGGGCGGCCGGACCCTCCTTGTCTTGCTGGAGGCTCACGTGACCGAGGGCTAGGTGTTCTTCTGCCCAGTTGACAGAGGACCCCGAGGCTCAGAGAGGAGGCAGGGCGGTGGAGCGAGGGCACCCACTAGCATGCTTCTGCAAGGGCTGGTGGCAAAAGCGGACACCACCCCTCCTCCCGATCGAGCGGCCACTCCCAAAATACCACTCCACGCGGGCCCCAGGAGTGTGTTTTTTAAGCCGCTTGCTGCATCACAAGAGGAAATGAGGGGCTTATCCTGCAGAGAGGAGGCCAGCACTCTGCCTGCCCATTTCCCCTTTAGGAGAGCAGATGTGTGCCTCTCTTGGGCCACACCGCCCAAGAATCTGGGGCCCCGGGAATCTGAAGATCAGCCGGCCGGGGCTGGGGGACTATGGCCGGGCGGACAAACAGCCCTTTTAGAAGCATCCTCGCCAGCCCTGCCAAAAGCCCACCCATCTCGCCCACACAGATGGGTTTTCCACTCGGGCTCTGGAAACTGGAGCCCATGACCATCCAAGAAGGCAGAGTGGTGTGGGGCTGGGCCACAGCTTACAGATTCAGACGGTGCAGCCGAGGGGCCCCGGCCTCAGAGGGAACTCAATGAATTTGTCAGGGAACTGAAAACAGATGATTTCAATCAGCAGGGGTAAAAAAAAAAAAAAAATGACTTCATGGCCACAGTTGACTGAGGGAGGCAGAGTGTGGCTGCCAGGCCCGGCCCGGGAGGCGCTTCCAGAAAGCCCGAGCTGCTCCTCTGCCCCCAGCTCGGGCCTTGCCGGCAGGGCGGCCGCGTGCGGCGGGAGGGCCCGGGACAGGGACCAGGACGGAAGAGCGAGCGGCGGCCCCAGCAGCGAGGGTCGCGAGGCTCGGAGATAACCCGGCGCACCCCGCCCCCGAGCTTCCTCTCCGCGAGGCCGCTTTCATGAATGGCTCGGCTTCCCAGACAGCCGATTGGCTGAGCCGCCGGCCGCGCGGCCCAATCAGCGGCTGCGGAGCGCCGGGGGCTCCGCGTGGGGCCTCGGTCCCCGCAGGCATGAATGGAGCTGCCTCCGCGGCCTGCTGCCTTCGCCGCCCCGCCCCCACCGGCCTCCCCAGCGGACCCCCCTCCCCCAGCGGGGAGAGGAGGAGGAGAGGATTTTTTTTTTTTTAGTTCCTCAGACCGTTCAGGGTTCTGGTACAATTGTGTCATTCTGAGGCTTGGCTGCAGCGCCTGACAATAGCCCTTGGGCTTCCCTGCCTGGTTAGCGTGGACATTCAAGATCTTGTGACCTGGGAAAGGGCTTGCGTGGTTAGAAATTCATTTCTTTGCCTCTGATGCCGTCTGACTCCACTTCCAGGGAAAAGTACGGCGGCCCTCCAGCCCCAGTCAGGCAGTCAGGGGACAAAGCCAAGGGGTTGGGAAGAGGTGGGGGGGAGGGTTCCTGCCACGTGCAAACCGCTGGGAGCCTCTCCTGCAAACCAGAGAGGCTTGGTCAACACCCCCCCCCAGCCTTGGTCCCTGGCCTTGTCCTAGCTGCACAGGCTGCGTGCATGTGAGGGCTGGGGCGGTCTGGGGGAACCCAGCCATTAGGCTGCGTTTCCTGTTAAGTAGGAAAACACAGTTCTGTTTGCTGATGTTATAAAGAAGGCATGTGTTTACAAGTGCTCATGGGGGAGAGCCTGGCGAACGGGCCCATGCTGGCCTCCCCCTCCCAGAGAACGATTGTCCGGTTGACAGAGGGCCCCCCACCCCCCCGCTCTGAATGGAAAGACTCCCCTTACTTAGGAAAAGCAAACTCCGCAGAATTCAAAAGTGATACAGAGAAGTCTGTTGTGAGGTGGGCTGAGGCCTCGTAAGGAGGGCCTTGAGTGCCAGAGGGAGCCCTGGGGAGGTAGGGAGCGTCGGTGGGATGGCGAGGGGTACTTCCTCCTTCTCCAGGGGCTTGTCTCGCAGTCCACCTAGCCGCTACCCTGCGCCTGGCTGGGGCCGACCATTTCAGGAACGACAGCGTTAGGACCGCTTCCTCCTCGTAACTAGCCTCCGTTTTTAAAGCGGACAAAACGGGTTCAGAGTAATCTACGAAGAAAGGGGCACTATTCAAGTGGCGAGCCGGAGCATCGCCCCTCATGCCGGAGGCGAAGCATCCTTCCGCCGGTTCGCGGAGGCGCACGGAAGCTCACGGCCACAGAGCCCACGTGAGGGTTAAGCCACGAAATTCAGGCAGAGCCCTGAGCTCCAGGCCTGGCGCCGACTCACCGCCGCAGCGACTGGGGTCCTACCTGGCACGAAACACGTCTGTTCCCTCCTTCCTGGGAGCCAGACTCCAAGCTCCCAGGTGGGCGCACAAGGCCATAGGCAGACGGGCCGGGCTGGGCCGGAGGGGTTCTCGTAGGTGCCACGTCGTAGCGTCTGTTTCGGCCTGCTGTCTGCCCAGATCTGTTTCACCTCCTATCCAACAACAGTTCCTAAACTTTTTGGTCTCGGGTCCGTTTGCATTATAAAAGTCTTTAAGGGTGGCCCCCCAGCAATTTTGTTCATATGGGCTTCCTCGATGGATGGATAGTTACTGCCTTAGACATTAAAATGGAGGGGAAAAATTAAAAAAAAATAATAATAAAATGGAGGGGAAAAAATGCAAAACGCTTAAGTCTGTAAGCATGCACTCCTCTCGCCAGCACCAGCACAGTGACGGTGCCACACACGCGTGCTGTCTCTGGGAAACTCCGTTACATGCTGGAGAAAGAAGGAGAGGGAAAGAGGCGGTTAATGTCCCAGCGTTACCACGCGAGCCACGTTGGCCTCCCAGGACTCCCGCACACGCGTCTGGAGAACTGCCGTTCCAGTTCGTAGAGAGAGTCTCAGGCTGCCTGGCCTCCCTGTGGCCGGGCCCGGCTGTGTGATCGCCTGGCCGGTGGGCCGCGAGCAGGCCTCGTGGTGTCTCAGGGGTGCCGTTCCCATGGAACACACGAGAATAGAGAGGCCGGGACAAGAGCGGCATGATGGCTCTGTGCACAGCCGCGTCGGGCGCCGTGGCCACGTCCCACCCCGAAAGGAAAGCAGTGAGCCCTCCACCCCGATTCCCCCTCCCGCAGGTTGGGATAAAGTCAAGGACACGGGTCAACTCGGAGCTTGTAGACCGAGGGCAGCCCTGAAGAGGTCGGGGAGCCCGGGTCACTAGTCCCGTCCGACCTCCATATTTGCTTGCCCTGGGTCCCTTACCTGTTTTCCTCTGGGAAAGAGACGCCAACCGCCTGGTTTAAACTCCTGCGTTGGGGATTTTCTTATCATGTGAGTCTGGTTTGCACCCTGATCCGTACATCAATCATTTTTACACATCCTGGCCCAAGCCGTGGGCTCTCTGATTTCACGATGTCGGCGAGAAGACGGATGAACTTTCCGTCAGTGGAAAACACAACCTTGGGGGGGCTTGGAGCTCGAGCTAGAAGCACAAGTTGGTGGAACACGCGGTAACCGGTGAGCCACGGCGGGGGCCCCTTGCACAAAACTGGCTTTGGGGCTCAGCAAGGAGCCGGAGGATGGGGCGCGCCTTCGATTTTTTACCCGGGGCTCCTTTCCCCCACTCTTTGCTCCCCTCGAGAGGTTTTACTGAAGATGGAGGAGGGCGGCCCACGGAGGTGAGCCCGGAGCCTGAATGAGAGGCCGTTGCCCAGCTGGCATGCGGGCCAACGGGAGCTAACGCGGACACTGGAGAGGAATCACTTCCCCTTTTCCCTGAGGGCCGAGGGAGGCCGTGGGAGCCTGCAGAGGCAGGTCAGAGGGAGAGAGGGCCAAGGCCCGACACACGCACCCAGCCCCCAGGCCGCCGGGTTTTGCCTGGGAGGCGGACGGCCTTTGTGTTCCTGGAAATACCGAGTCACCCGACTCCAGGACGCAAGTTATTTGTGGACACGGAGAATACCGATGTGGTATTTTTTTTTTTAATGTTTATTGATTTATTTTGACAGAGAGAGAGAGCGAGAGAGAGGAAAGGAAGGAGGGAGGGAGGAAGGGGCAGAGAGAGAGAAGGAGAAAGAGAATCCCAAGCAGGCTCAGCGCCGTCAGTGCAGAGCCCGATGCGGGGCTTGATCTCAGGAACCAAGAGAGCATGACTGGAGCCAAAATCAAGAGTCAGACGATTAACCAACTGAGCCACCCAGGCACCCCACTGGCATGGTACTTTTAAGGGAAATTGCTGGATATTTACCAGTGTGCAAGTTACTAAGGGCTCCCAAGAGTTGGTTTTTATAAACAAGAACTGGTGTGGTCCTCTAATGTGCCTTCTAGTGACCTTCTTGTCAAAAGAAGGCAAGGGAAGGATGGGTGACATGTGAGGCTTCAGGCCCTCTTAAACATGTTAGAAAATGCTAGGGGACCTGTGAGTGCCAAGGAGGCCTTTGGCAGAAAGGATCAGACTCTGCTAGTGCCTGTCTGTCTCGTCTTGAAGAGGCCGGGTGGAGTCTTGAATCTAGAAACAAGCTTTTGGAGGGGGGAGCATCAGATCTGAGTCTTGGAGGACGGGCAGGACCTGGGCATCTGATTATGATGAGAAGGAGCCATCTAGGTGGTGGGAACGGCAAAATGAAGCCCCGAGGTGGGGTTTTGGATCTGCCATTCAATTCTGGGGCTCAGAGACTGAGTATGGTTCTCACCAGGGTTTGCTCCTCTCCCGGGCTGAAGTTTCTGGAAGCTGGAACCAGATCATACAGGTATGGCATACCCGGCCCCCAAGAGACTGCAGAACAGCAGACAGGGCTCAGGTAACCGTGCCGGAGAATTGCGCAGGTCAGACTAACACCTAGGGAAGGAGGAAGGAACGGGGAAGGAGGTGAAAGGCGTGTCCCAGAAGGGGTGGCGTCGGGTCCCACTCGATGGAGGAATGAGCTCGCAGGCCTTTCTGCCTGTGAGAAGCCGCCTGACCACCCACTCCTTCTTCAGCTGTGACGTGGTACAAGGGGAGGGAAGCTCGTGTGAATGGTGGGCGCGATGCAGCCACTTCACAGGGCGGAGATTTCTAGAAGAACCTGGCCTTCCATTCTTGAACTCCTTTGACTTTCATTTATTGAGATACTACTGTCCTGAATGAACAGCATCCCTGCTCCTGCGAGGAGGCTGGGGTGCTGCTGATGGGGCGCGGGTGAGGAAGAGCCCGTCTCAGCGGCCCGGGCAGCCGTACCAAATTGTCACACATGGAGTGACTCAATACGACAGCCATTTATTCTCTCAGGGAGGTCAGGAGTCCAAGATGACGGTGTCAGCAAGGTTGGCTCCCTCCGAGGCTGTGCGGGAGAAGCCGCGCCAGGCCCCTCCTGCAGCCGCTGGTGGCTGCCGGCGACTGCGGGCTCCTCTGCCCCCACGCGCGCGGCTCCGGTCTCTGCGTCTGTCCTCACGAGGCCGTCTCTGGACTCTCCTTGTCCTGTCTTCCTCTTCTCAGGACACTTGTCACTGTGGGTTCAGGGCCCACCTGAATCCGGGGTGACCTCACCTTGAGATCCTTATCTTAATTACATCTGCAAAGACCCTTTCCTCAAAGAAGGTCACATCACAGGTTCTGTGTGGACATACCTTGGCGGGGGGAGGCAGGGAGGCCACTGTTTGACTGGAAGAGGCAGGGGCGCTGCCAGGGACAACTGGAGGGCTTCCCAGAGGAGAGGGTGACGAGCGGGGTCTGGGGGGGGTCACGCTGCCGGGCGGAAGGGGAGTCCAGGTAGGAGCCTCCAACGGCACAGAGGGACGGGGTCTTGGCTGGCAGGAGGTGTCGGAAGGAAGGCGGTGAGGGACGCATGGCGGGGGCGGGGGGCCGAGGTCCCCAGGGCCAGCCGGACAGGGCATCTGGGCGGGCAAGCCTGCAGGAGGCAAGGGGCCAGGGGCCAGAGCTCTGCCCGCAGGACAGAGGCGAGCTGTTCTCCCTGTAGAGGGGCAGCCGGGAACAGGTGGACCGCCTCCCGAGACCCCGGGACGGACGGCCTGCCCTGGGAGCGGGCGTCCGTGCACGACACGCAAGGCCGGACGGGGACGCTGGAGCCTTGGGGTGGTCCCCAGGAGACCCTGGGGGCAGCTCAAAATGCCCACCGAGAATGCGGCATGAAATTCTGTGTGTCCACCTCGCTGTGCCCCTAAAGGAAAGAGGTGGCCCCGAGGGACACGCGTCTGCCCAGAGTCAGTGCCCGTTCGCCCGGGCACCGGCCGTGGGTGTGGAGGCTGATTTCACTTGCACGCTTGTCTTTGTCTCCAGGCCTGGCTGCGCCTGGCCCGCGGGGACCTCCCCGGGGCTCCCACACTCCCCGGGGCTCATCCGTCCTGAGGACACCTCTCCGGGTCCCAAATACCTGCCCCCTCCCTCCCCGCCTGGCACCACTGGGCCGTCAGGGCCGCGGGCAGGGTGCCCCGCCATCCAGAGGCTGCCGGGGTCCCTGCCTCGGTCCTGGAGCCAGTTTCCGGCTCACGAGGGAAGAAGGGGAGCCTTCGGCCCCTCGCTCTGGAAAGGTGAGGTTTGCGCCCCAGCCACGCCTGCTCGTGCAGCCAGGTGACTCCAGGCCACACCGTCGCGGAGAGGGCAGGGCTTCCTCAGCACGTCACGGCATTGCACTCGGCGTCCCCGAAGCGACGGGGGACGCACGGAGGAGGGGAGCTGGCCCCACCCCTGCGAGCTGTCGGCCTCACCCTCGTCCTTGAGCCTCTGACTCAGTATTTCATCAGCGAAATGGGGCCATCTGCCTTCTCCTTCACGGGGCTGATGGGAGACACGGGTGAGGAGTGTGCCGGGACCGACCGCGCCCCGCCGCGAGCTGACCCCGAGATTTGGGAGGGGACGCCGATGCGGTGTGACCTGGGCGGCCCCGGGCTCCTGGTTCTGGGGGCCGGAATCCCTCCGCAGAGCAGCGCCCTTCCCTCGAAGCTCCGCCAGCCCCCTCCGGTCCATCGGGCCGCCCAGTCTGGGGTGTACGAGGGAAGGGAGCCCGCCTGGACCCCAGTGTGGTGGTGGGGAGGGGGCGCAGCATACAGAGGGAAGCAGGGTCCTGCCAGCCGAGGCCCCCACCTCCCACCCTGCTTGCCCTCACCTTCGAAGGGAGGCTGTGTACCCGATCTCGGGTCCCAGACCCACCACGAGGGCTACTCTGGGGCCTGTGACCGTGGCCTGGTTGCTCCCAGTCTCGTCCGCGCTCACCCCAGCCCGGTCCCGTTAGTCCACTCTGACTCCGTCTCCTGTCCTCTGAGGGCTCTGCAGGAAGCCAGGGCTCCGCTAGCAGCGGCCCTCACAGGACGGGGCCCCGAGAGCACCCCCAGTTCTCTGGAGGGCTTGGGGAGCTTGTGGCTAACCAGACGGCTGCGCCCGGGGCCCTCGGAGCCGGGCTCCGAGCTGGAGCAGAATGTTTGGGCTGCAGTCTCTGTGTCTCTGCTTGTCCCTCCCTCTCTGTCTCTCCCTCTCTCCCTCTCTCTTTCCGTCTCTCCTCCTGTCTCTGCAAGTGTTCCCTTTCCTGTGAGCGCAGAGCAGCCGCCGGGCCCTTTGAATGGGGAGCTCTGGGAAGCGGGGGCCCCTCCGCGGGGACCTGGTCCGGGGGTTTATTCATTCCCCTGGTTAATTAACAGTGAATGCCACGGGCCTGGGAACCCAGCGGCTGAGGGGCTGGAGGGAAGGGCAGGAGGGCCCAGGGCAGACATAACAAGCCCCCCTCCCTACCCCCCTCCCCCCGTGGGGGTCAGCAGCATGGGTGGCTTATCGCATTCCTGGGATGCCAGGCCCGGAGGGCTGGGCCGCCATTTGTGTACACCTGTTAGCCCCTCTTGGCTGTGAGAACCGCCCCAGGGACTAGGCAGCTTTGGGGCCTCGCCACGCACTGGTGGCACTGCCTCCCTCCCCGTGCCGCAACCCCCCCCGCCCCGGCCTTGAGGCGGGTGCCTGGATTGAGGAAGGGGTGGGCACTGCCTCCAGAGTCCAGCAGACCTGGACGCTGCCCTCTGGGGCTCATCCAAGTGACTTCCCCCGTGTGAGCCTCAGTTTCTCCCCAGGAAGTGGAGGTCATGGTGCAGGAGCCCCCCCACCCCCACCCCAGCTACGCCTGCACTCTAGAGGTAGGGCCCGGGAGGGCAGCCAGGTCTGTGCTTTGCCCCAGGACTGTGGGGAGCACGGCCCGCGGGCTGAGCGGGGCCAAAAGGGTGTTTGACCCCTGACTCTGTTGTTTCAGGAGCTTGTTCAGCCCAGCTAACCTCAGGACTTCTGCCCTGCAGAAAAGAAAGAGGCAAATAACAATAATATTAGTGTTTGAAGGCGGAGGACATCAGGGGCCGTAGACCGGGCTACCAGCACCAGAGATCGGGGGTGGTGGGGACACATTGGGGGTGTTGGGGCGTGGGTTTATTTATTTATTTACTTATTTATTTAATGTTTTATTTTACTTCTGAGAGAGACACAGAGACAGAGAGAGAACAGGGGAAGGGCAGAGAGAGAGGGAGACACAGACTCCGAAGCAGGCTCCAGGCTCCGAGCCGTCAGCACAGAGCCGTACGCGGGGGCTCGAACCCGCAAACGGTGATATCATGACCTGAGCTGAAGTCGGACCCTCAATGGACTGAGCCCCCCAGGCGCCCCCGTGGTGTGGGTTTAAAATCCAGAGACGGGGGTCCCATGGCCCTCAGTTCCACAGTTATGGGAGGGCAGGTCTGGCAGAAGAACATTCCAGAAAAATTTTCTGGACTCGATGCTATGCATGCGTTTGTCTGGTTTCGTGGTGTGTCTCCCCCACTAAAAGGACAGCCGCATGAGGACAGGCGCTCCCACAATTCCTGTGGGGCTGGCTCACCTCGGAGAGTTAGCAGACGGCTGTTGAAAGGCTGGCAGATACGCCTACATCCTATGATAGGACCGTGCGATTATTATATGGCGAATATAGGATACGATCCGCAGGCACGAGGCCACGCGAGACGCACGCTGACGGGACTGAGCTTTCGAAAGCTCCTTGGTCACTTGGCGACTCGGGCGCCCGCTGGTCAGTAGCCCAGGCCACCCTCAGATCAGGCGGAAGGCGTGGGGCAGCCCAGACGACCCCGCTCTCGGAAGGACCCAGAGGCCACCGGGCGGCAGGCCACCCCGGCCACGTTCTCTGTAAACCCTTTGCATGTTTTGGCCTCGAGAGCTGACAACAGACAGACTGAGGACACCCCCCTACATGAGCAGCTTTGGCCAGAGTTCCTTCTCCCGGGGACCCCTTTCACGGTTACCTAGTCCCCAAATTTACTTCTAAAAAGCCTTTCTCTGGCAGCGGACCGTGTAGAAGGGGGGTTGCCAGGGAATCTGGGGCTCTTTAAGGACTCCGGAACGTGGCGCTGCCCAGGGGACAAACCCTTTATCTCCTCCTTCCAAGATCAGATTAACAGAGGCCTAAAGGTCTCCAGACCCTGTTGCTACCCAGTGTTTGGCTAATTCGGAGGCAGAAAAGAGGGATGGACACAAAAGGGGAAGGACAAGAGGAAAGACCGTAAAAACAACAGCGACAACAACGAAACCCTCAGGAATGCAGTTTGCTCCTGGACACAGCCTCCTGCCCACCCCGATCAATTCTACACGGGGCTGGCTGGCGGGAGCCGGCCCCTGACCGGCGCCTGCAGCTCGAACGCCTGAGGTCTGCCCCCGGGAGGAGGCTCTGGCAAGGACCTAGGGGGCGCCTTCGTTCCTGGAACCTGGGGTTGGCAGGCAGGCTACGAGGCTCAGGGAGGGTGAGCATTTGCCCGCGGTCACACAGCAGCGAGCCCCGTGTCGGGGGCTACGTGATGCCTGCCTTTCCTGCGAGATCCCAGGCAGGGGAGGACTCTCAGGATGGAGATCCCTGCCCAGGAAGGTCCGGTCTGCAGGGGCTCCCCATTCAATACAGGCTGGCGGCCTCTGGGGTGTGCCCCCCCCCACCCGTGACCCGCAGGCTCTAGGTCCTGAGTTCTGGCGTGGGGTCTGATTTCTGTTCCCCGCGCCCTCCCTCTGGGGGGTGTCATGAAGGATGAGGCTGGGCATTTGTGATCCGGAAGCATGAGGCCAGCGGTTCCCCTCCCGGGAGCCCCCTCCTTCACCCCATTCCTGAGCCCAGGCCTCCCGCTGGGCGCCTTTGTCTGTCCTTGAGTTTCACAGGCCTCCCGGACCTTTTTGCTGCAGGTCTCATGTTTCTTGCTGGGAGGCTCCTTCCAATTCCTGCGTGAACCAGTGACCTCCCAGAAGGTGGGCCTTCCCACCCTGCACCCCCGGGGCCCTAGGAATTCATCCCCAGGGGCCCTCCTCTCCCAAGGCCTCAGGTTAGTGGCCTGGACACAGAGGCTGGTGGAAGGTCCTGGCCGGGGGTGTCCAGAGGCCCCCAACGGGGTAGTGCTGGGTTGGGGGGCACTGGCCCCGGGTTGGGGGTCCGGACTCACCGGCAGCTTTTCTGTGCCAATCTGAGCATTTAGTTTTCAAACCAGAACGTCAGAGGCCAAGAGGGTTCCGTATGGGAAACGTGGAAACTCCAGAAAGGAGAGAAGCGTGCGGATCCCCAGAGGTCCCAGAGGCCAAGCTGAGCGCAAACGGCAGCCCTGCCTCGGCCGGCGCCGGGCGCCCCTTCTCCCCCCCTCCGCGCCTCTGTCTCCAGTGTTTCAGATGGAGGGGCCTCGTATTCCCATGCCCCCCCCCACGGACTTCCTGCTCCCTGGGCCCACCCTGTCCAGCATCTCTGTGAACCGGGCTCCCTTGGCCCGCATCCCACCCAGTCACCTCCCACTGGAGAGCTGGCTCTTCACGGCCTCACCCCTCCACGAGCCCTGCTTCTGTGCCCAGCAGGGCCCCCCGCGAAAGCCCGAACCCCGGCCCCCCCGCCCCACCGGAAGGGCCCTCATCAGTGG
Source organism: Paguma larvata (assembly GCA_030068075.1). Classification (NCBI taxonomy): domain Eukaryota; kingdom Metazoa; phylum Chordata; class Mammalia; order Carnivora; family Viverridae; genus Paguma; species Paguma larvata. The sequence continues at coordinate 109,217,863 of CM057831.1, read as the reverse complement.
TGACAGCGCCTCTGTGCTGGCAGATCCAGAGGCCTCAGCCATGTGCTCACTCTCCTGGGTGCTGGAAGTCCACCCCGGCGGCCGCTCCCTCCTTCCGGCATTTTCCTCCCCTGGCTTCTCCCCACTCCCCTCCTCTCCTCTGCCTCCAAACTGCCCCCCTCCAGACCCCACAGCGGCGAAGCTTTGGCGGGGGCCTGTCTGGAGCCAGGCGCCAACGTGGGGCTGGGGATACGGGGGTGCCTGAAAGGCACACCCCTGACCTCCGGGGCCTAGGGTCCCGCGGGATTGGCGGGGTCCCCCGGGTTTGGTCCGAGGCTGCTTCTCCTTTCTCACTACCTTCTTCCTGGTGATCTCATCAGTTCCCATGGATTTAAATATCCTAAGCTGATGGCTTCCAAATTTGTCTCTGTAGCTATGACCTCTTCTAGGGGCCTCGACCCACGTATCCGGCCGGCCGCTCGACATCCCCTTTGGGGTCTCCCAGACGTGCCAGGCAGATCGCGGCCAAACTGGACTTCTGGATTTTCTCCCCAGTTCTTTGCCCACCACCCCCACCTGCCCCGTCTTCCCCATCGCAGCAAACCCTCCACTCGCTCCATCCAGAACCTTCTACGTTCTCCTGGCTTCTTCCCTTCCATGTCCACTGCCAGGAATTCATCCACAGACCCTGAGCGTCTCAGATCTGCACTTCCTCTCTGTCTTGCCCTTGTCCCTCCTGGGGGCCTGCCTGGGACACAGCGGAGTCCTCCAGGGGACCACCACCCAACAAGTCCACCTCTGTAGAGCGAGGGCCCTACCGGCCTCACACGGCTTCCCCAGCCACTAGCAGGGAGTGAGGGGCTGCCTGGCCCCCCAGGGACCCTTCAGGCCACGCCCTTGTCCCAACCTCCCTCCTGCCGCTTTCTCAGGGCACACAGAGCAGAGCCTGCCTTCTGGCCCAGGGTGCGGGAGAGGGTGGCTTCCAGCTCGTCTGCAGAGAACGGGAGCGGAGCCTGAAGTGAGGAGGGTGAAGGTACTAGTGAGAGGGAGGGAACTGGACAAGTGGGCCATTCCCGCCACGACTTCAACTTTTTGGATATTCTTTCTTCCAACAGAATATTCAGTGAGCACCTACTGTGAGCTGGATGCTGTGCCAGGTGCCAGGAGCAGTAGTGGCGGGACTAACGGCTGTGCTGGCCAGTGGGAGGGCAGACAGTAAACAGCCTGCATTCTGGGTTGTGCTGCGCCCATTCATTCTCCCAATGAGAGGCAGAGGTTCACCAAGGGTAACTGAGTTGCCAATGGTCACACAATAAAGGGGGAAGAGCCAGGGTTCAAAGCCATTTACCCTCTGTCCATCCATCCATCCATCCATACATACATCTATCCATCCATCCACTCATCCATTCATCCAACCATCAATCCATGTATCCCTTCACTCATCCACCCCCCCATCCACCTATCCATCCATCCATCCACCCACCCACCCATCCATCCATCCATCCATCCATCCGTCCACTCATCCATCCATCCATCCATCCGTTCCTCCATCCATCCATCCATCCATCCATCCATCCATCCATCCATCCATCCACTTATCCACCTACCTATCCACCTATCCACCCATCCATCCATCCATCCATTCATCCACCCATCCATCCATCCATCCATCCGTCCACTCATCCATCCATCCATCCATCCATCCATCCATCCATCCATCTATCCATCCATCCACTCATCCATCCATCCATCCATCTGTTCCTCCATCCATCTGTTCCTCCATCCATCCATCCATCCGTCCATCCACCCATCCATCCATCCACTCATCCATTCATCCAACCATCAATCCATGTATCCCTTCACTCATCCATTCACCCATCCACCCACCCATCCACCTATCCATCCACTCAACCACCCATCCATCCATCCATCCAACCATTTACTCATTCATCCATTCACTAAACACCTACTATGTGCTGAGGCCTATGCTAGGTGCTAGGGATAAAAGAGAGGACAAAAGAGAAACAATCTCTGCCCTTAAGAGGGTCACATTCTGGTGGAGAGGAAGGAAAACGCCCGCAGGTTAGTCAGACAAGTAAACGATACAACTACAAAAGTGATCAGGGCTCACCTGGCAGAGAAGCAGCCGGCATCTGAGGGCATGCACACGTGCGTTCCCGTGTACGTGCGTGTGTGTGTGTCTCTCTGTGCTCCTGTGCATCTGTGTGCACGTGTGTCCGTGTGAATGTACACGTGACTCTGTGTGCGTGTTTGTGTGTCTGTGTGCGTATGTACGTGCACGTGTGTATAAGGCAGTGTGTGTGTATGTTCCCGGCAGAGACGAGTGGGAGCAGAAGATCTGAGGCAGGAGAACGTGGGGGGATGAGCTCCAGCAGCAAAAATAAGATGGGGGCATTGGGGCTTGAGGAGGGGGGACGAATAGAGGGAAAGGAGAAGGAAGAGGCGGGTTGAGGCGGGCTGTGAAATGCTGTGGGCACGATGAAGAGTTTGGCTTTTATTTAAAATGCGAAGGAGGGGCGCCTGAGTGGCTCAGTCGGTTAAGTGTCTGACTTTGGCTTTGGCCATGATCTCGTGGTTCGTGACTTCGAACCCCGCGTCGGGGCTGACAGCTTGGAGCCCGGATCCCGCTTTGGATTCTGGGTCTCCTTGTCTCTCTCTGCCCCACCCTCACTCATACTCTGTCTCTGCCTCTATTTCTCTCTCTCTCAAAAATAACCAAACGTTAAAAATTTTTTGTGACTAAAAAAATAAAATAAAATGCTAAGGAGCCATTCTAGGGATTTCCATGAGATTATAAAACAAACCAAAAAATCTGTCTTCTGCGGGGAGAATGGACTGGAAAGGGGGCATGAGTGGACGCAGGGGCTGTGGCACCGGCCCAGGTGGGACGAGACAGAAGAGCCAAACGCCTGCACTGAGCCTCCTCCGGCAAGGAAAATCAGGTCCCAGATAAAAACCACCCTGGGGGGACTCATGGCAGATTGGATATTATAGAAGAAAAGAACACGCACCTGAAGAGAGAGAGGTAGAAATTCTCCAAAACAAAACGGAGGGAGAACAGACAGCAGACGAGGGACCACGGGGCACTGGCGAGCTCTGGGACAACACGGGCCGGCCCAGCACGCTTGCAGGCGGGGTCCCCGATGAACCACCCGAGATATCACGACCTGCCCGTTAGAAGGTCTAACACGGAAAAGACTCGCCGTTCTCAGTGGCGGTGTGGATGCGGGCGGCCGGCGCTCTCCCACGCTCTGGGCGGGCTGGTCGGACGGTGGATCGCTTTGGCGGATTCTTCTAAAGCTAAGTGTATGTACGTGTGCCGTGTGACCCAGCCAGCCTTGCCGGGATTTTACCGAAGGACGTTAAAGGAGAGAGCAGACGTGTGTGGCAGCTTTATTTGCATAGTCCCAAACCGGAAAGGACCCAGTGCCTTCCAGCGGGGAAACGGACAACAAAGACCTTGGTGGGGGGGAGGTGGGGAAGGCGGTGATCACAGTTGTTCAGCTGTTGGAGAAAGAACCGTGCCTGGCACCCAGGTTCTGGTGTGCCCCCTCCACTGTCCCCTGAGTGCCCTTGGGCCGGTGGCCCCATCAGAGCCTCGGATTCTTCTCTGCGTGTGTGTCCGTGAGTCTGTCTGATCCGCCGGGCCCTGGGCAGTCGGTGTACCATTGCTGGGGGGGAGGAGCCGGCAGGTGCCAGGGTCTCAGCGCCCCCGGGGAGGCGGGAGCGAGCCTCGGAGGTTGGCTGGCTCCGGTGTTGAGCCCCGCTGAGTACGGGTCAGCAGGACAAGCGGGGAGGCCACAGCGGGGCCCGGTCCCTGAAGGGTTGTGTTGGGTGCAGGGGGCAGGGGCAGGGGTCATGTTTAACCACAGGAGAGCCCAGGGCAGTGCCTCCGGGCCACGACGCTGTCCAAATGGCGTGGGCGGGCGGTCCCTTGGATGGTCCTGGGGCAGGATAACAAGGCCCTGGGCGCTCACCTGACCGGTCACCTAGGGGCGGTCTGAGGGGACGGAGGGGCAGCGCTGACACCCAGGGGGAGGCCCAGGGGTGGAGGCGATCTGGGTGCGGGGGAGCCCAAAGCCTGCGGCAGGGCTTAGGGAGGAGAGCAAACGCCTGGCACGAGGACACGAGCGAGCGAGGCTGGCCAGCCGGGCCCGGCCCCCTCCCCCGGGCCCTCCCCGCTGGCGGCCAGTCCCGCGTGGCCTCCGCTGGGAGACCTGGCCCAGGATCTGCGGGGGCGTGCCCGGTCATCTGCCCGAGTCCCCACTCCACGTGCCGCATCGGTGCAAGAGCAAGGCCACGTTCGGTGCCTGTCGGGGCCCCCCCCCCGCCCAGCCCAGGGCAGGGGCGCCCCGCCGTGTGCTGGATCCACGGCAAGCAGGCCAACGAAGGACCCAGTGAACGCGGCGTCTCTCCGCACCTCTAGGTTCTGAGCTTTTCTAGAGCAAACTCTGCACCTGGTGCGGGAAAATCATTCGTCGTGTTGATTTTCTACGGCTGCGTAGCAAACTGCCACCTTCCACGTGAGCCACGGGGCGCCTGGGTGGCTCTGTCCGCTAAGCGTCCAACTTCAGCTCAGGTCACGATCTCGCGGTGGACAAGTTCCAGCCCCGCGTCGGGCTCTGTGCTGCCAGCTCGGAGCCTGGAGCCTGCTTCGGAGTCTGTGTCTCCTTCTCTCTCTGCCCCCCCCGCCCCCGCTCTTGCTCTCTCTCTCAAAAATAAATAAACATTAAAAAAAATTTTTTTTCAATGTTCAAAAAATCCAGTAGCTCATTTAAAACATCTTCGTTGGGGTAGAATTCACCGGCGGTAAAATTCAGTCTTGTAAAGCGTGCATACAGGTGCGTAAGCAGCCCTACGGTGGAGACACGGGACGCACCGTTGCCACGAAATTCTCTCGCTCCCCTTCCGGAGCCAGACCCTGCCGGACCCCAGCCTGGCCCAGGCCGGCTCTGTCCCGGCCCCTGTGGTTTTGCGATGGGACGTCGACTCAGCGTCCGGCCCCTAGGACACATGTGAGGCCCATCCCCGTCGCCGCCTGGCTCAGGAGTTTGTTCCTTTTGACGGCCTCGAAGCCTTCCGTCGCGTGGACGCCATCTGCTCACCCACCGGCCGGCAGTTTGGGAGGACTCCGAACACAGCCGTGCGTACAGGCTTCCACGTGCGCGCGTCACTGAGTGCGTCTCCTCAAGTGCAAGGAGGCGGGAGAATGCCTCCGGGAGGAACCACCCCGTTCTTCCCTTTCAGCCCCCGTCCCATCCCCAAATTAAGAGGTTTGCGCGTGCTCCATCTCCGGCACCTAGAGGAGTGTCCGTCCGGCGGGGTCAGGGAGGCCCGGGTAGCCTCCGGCCGGAGAGACGATAATGACGATGGCAGGGGTCCGACGGTCCCAAAGCGTCGGGTGAGTCCCCAGGGTGGCGCTGCCCCCCGCGTAGTGAGCTTTGCTCGGGCCTCCGCACAGCGTTCCAACGCGGGTGTGGTTTCCCAAGGTTACTGCCGAGACCCCCGACGGTGGCCTGCTGTTCCAGGCACGACCCCCCGTCTGCGCTCCGGACCCTGGTCAGCTGTCTCCAGCCACTATCCCAGGAGGAGCCCGGCCCCTTTGGTGTCTCCGTTGGAGGAGTGGCACTAGGGCCAGGCCAGGGTCCCCTCGGCTTCCGGCTCACAGACGGACCGGGTCGGGCCCCCGCCACTGCCTCTGCTCCGCCCCCAGCCACCTCACCCCCAAGGAAGGTGCCAAGCCCGGCGGAACTGGTTGGACACGGAAAGCACTTTGGGGGGAGCGTCGCGTGGCCCACACCCAGGCCCCACGGGGAGACACACGTGGCTTGCCGACCGTGGCTGACCGGAGACAGGCCTGGCCGGCCCCGTCCCTCTTCCAGCAGGGACGCGGCGTCTGGGTGGTTAGGGTTTATTCCACACCTCTGCGGTTCCAACGGTTCCCCTCAGCCTTTCCAGGTCGTCATGAGACGGAGGGGAAAGCGTCCCCTGTCCTCGCCGGCCCACAGACGAAGCCTCTGCCCTTGCCCGCGCTCCGCGCCGGCTCCTGTCCGCAAACACGCCGACACAGTTCTGAATCTTCGCCACGGGTGTCATTTTGTCCTCGGTTTTCCCGCTGCGATCTGTCACATTCCACCAGCTCTCGGAGCGATCTGTCCTCCGGGGGTCGAGGGCCTGCACCCCAACTCGGCCTGCGCGTTTGGACCGTCGCTGTTCTGAGCATCATTCATTCGTTCATACATTCATTTATTCACCCCACAAACATTCCCCGTGCCCCAGGACACTCTTATTTTTTTATTTTAAAGTTTATCTACTTGTCTTGAGAGAGACAGAGAGAGTGCGAGCAGGGGAGGGGCACAGAGAGAGGGAGAATCTCAAGCGGGCTCCGTGCTGTCAGCACAGAGCCCCCCACGGGGCTGGAACTCACGAAACCGTGACGTCACGACCTGAGCTGAAGTCAAGAGCCGGGCGCTCAATGGACTGAGCCACCCAGGCGCCCCCCCCCCGCCCCGGGACACTCTTGGGTGCTGGGGACGGAGCAGGAACGAGACAGTCCCCTCCCCCAGGGAGCTGACGGGCTGTAGTTCAGGGAGATGAACAATAACCACACAATGACATGCATGTCAGGTGCAGCCGGTCTCCGGAGAGAAGAGATGCAGGGAAAGGAGACGGGATGCTGGGGTGTGGGGCCGGGAGGCTGCGGATGGAGCGACCAGAGATGGCCTCTCTGGGGAGGGGGCGTCCCAGCAGAGACGGCGGGCTGCCAGGGGGAGGCACGTGGATGACAAAGTCATGGGGAGACTCCCCAAGAAAGCAAAGCCCTGAGCATTGTGGTTCGGCGGGCCGGGCAGGGTGGACACGGATGGCCGTCAAGGAACAAGACAGGGGTGCTGATGGCCGAGTCTCGGCAGGGGTGTCTGCGCTGCTGGGGGGGGTAGGGTGGCTCTGTTCCCTCGGGGTCAGCGTGTCAGCGTAGAATGATGGGCCCCGGGACCATAACTCTGGACTGCTTTCCGTCCGGCCCCTCCTACCTCGTACCCACTGCCAACCTCAGGTTCTGACGCCGCCGACACCCGCCTGCCCGTAGCGGGCTCCACGCCGTGCGCCTGCTTAACTCGGGAGACGAGAGTGTGGGCTTCGCCTCAGCTGCGCCGGCTTCGGATTTTCCCGTTAAAACACATTTTTGCTCATTTTCAAAGGAATACAATAACACCTCCTTACTGCCTTTGCTTATTTTCGCTGGAATTTCGAAAATTGCCTACTGAGAAAAGAAACCGGGATGCCTGGTTTCGCACAGTCGAAGGCACAGGTGCCTTCCCGTTTGCTTTTCTGACACCCGGGCTTCACTACCTGGAGGTCTCTGGGGCTTCTCCTTCGGCTTTAAATGGTCCTTTTAAGGTCAGGGCCCCTGAGACAGGCCCCTGGGGTCAGGAGGGAGGACTGGCAGGGGAAGGCGACCCCCACTCCACCCCAGGACAGGTGCTCTGGGATGTCCCCTTCCATCCCAGGGGTACTAGACGGTCTTGCAGCATCTGCGGGGGTCTGGGGAGGCAGGGACGGTTTTCCTCTACCCAGATTGGACCCCGGGGCAGGAGAAGCCCCGTGTCGTACATGGCACAGCTCTGGTCGCGCTCGCCACGGACCGAGTGTTTGCACGGCCCCGGAAATTCACACGTTGAAACCTAACACCCCGTGTCACGATATTAGGAGGTGCTTCCGTCCTTAGTGAAGGGATTGGTGTCCTTGTAAAAGGGACCCCAGAGAGCTAGCTTGCTCTCTTTCTGCCACGCAGGATGCAAGGACACACCACCGCCCCGCAGAGGGCTCTCACCACACCTGGCGCTGCCGGCACCCTGACCTCTGACTCCGCCCCCCCCCCCCCCCCCCCCCCCGGCCTCCAGGGCTGTGAGACGTTCGTCTCTGTTGTTTATAAACTGTCCCTCCTGTGGGCTCTGGTTAGAGCAGCCCGAGCTCACGGCTGGTACTGGTGCTTTGCCCTTTTGTAAATCTGTCCCCTCCCCGCCCTTCCCCCGCCTGGGGTTGAATACCGGCCCCCCCAGAAGATGTGTCCCTCTCTTAACCTTCGGAGCCTGCGAGCATGATCTTACTGGGACAAAGCGTCTTTGAGATGTAAGTTAAGGATCTTGAGATGAGGGGTTCATCCTAGGTTGTCCAAAGCCAAGTCTTTTTTTATGTTTATTTATTTATTTTGAGAGAGAGAGAGAGAGAGAGAGAGGGAATCCCAAGCAGGCTCCGTGCTGTCAGCATAGAGATGCATGAGGGGCTCGAACTCATGAACTATGAGATCATGACCTGAGCCCAAATCAAGAGTCGGCCGCTTCCCCGCCTGAGCCACCCAGGCGCCCCCAAAAGACACGTGCTTACAAGGAAAGGAGACATGAGGCCGGGCCTCTGAAGGCGCGCAGCTCTGCACACACCTTGGTTTCAGGCTTCCGGACTTCCCGACGGGGAGAGACTATATTTCTGGTGTGATCAGCTGCCCAGTGCGTGGCTGTTAGTCGCAGCTGCCCCAGGACGTTGACACGTGAGGGAGAGGAGCGGTTACCGATCGGCAGCAGAGCAGCCGGCCTCGACACTCCAGCGCCCGTCACCATCCACGTGCGGGTGTGCCCACTGAGCGCTTGCCCGCCCCTCGCCTGCCCCGCGCCTGACTCCCCTGTTCCCGACGTCTTCGCTCTTCGGTCCCCAGACGTGGGCGTGTGTGGGCTGATCTCAGGCGAACACAGATGGATTGTGCAGCGTGAACAGTAACGTGTCGTCTGGTTTCGGCAAGTGACACTGACTGGTCGTGCACAGCATTGCTCGAAAATAACCTCTAAAAACGTATCAACTTAGGGGCGCCTGGTGGCTCGGTCGGTTAGGCATCTGATTTCGGCTCAGGTCACCATCTCCAGGTTTGTGAGTTTGAGCCCCGAGTCGGGTTCTGACAGCTCGGAGCCTGGAGCCTGCTTCGGATTCTGTGTCTCCCTCTCTCTCTCTGCCCCTCCCCTGCCCACACTCTGTTTCTGTCTCTCAAAAATAAATAAACATTAAAAAATTAAAAAAAATAAAAACATCAGCTTAGGAAAATCAGCAGGTCTGTACCAGGACAGGTCCGAGTATAGACGTGACGCCAATTCCAGGTATGGGAACAGCCCGAGGGCACCACACAGCGTCGGGGATCTCCGGGGTCAGCGCCGGCCCATTTACCCACACAAGGGTGAGGGACAGAGTGAGCCTTACTACCCACTGTGTGGAGCGTGAGGGGCGTGGGCGGGGCCGCACAGTGGGTGTGGCCTCGGGTTGCAGGGTGTGGGTGGGGCCCGCACAGTGAGTGTGGCCTCGGGCCTGGGGCTTGGGTGGGGCTTGCACAGTGGGTGTGGCCTCGGGCTGGGGCGTGGGTGGGGCCTGCACAGTGGGTGTGGCCTAGGGCTAGGGTGTGGGTGGGGCCCGCACGATGGGTGTGGCCTCGGGCCTGGGGCGTGGGTGGGGCCCACACAGTGAGTGTGGCCTCGGGCCTGGGGCTTGGGTGGGGCCTGCACAGTGGGTGTGGCCTCGGGCTGGGGTGTGGGTGGGGCCCGCACGGTGGGTGTGGCCTCGGGCTGGGGTGTGGGTGGGGCCCGCACGGTGGGTGTGGCCTCGGGCCAAGTGCCTACGCTGCTTTCACTGTTGACAAGCAATGAAACGACAAGGTTTCGAAATTCAGAGTTCCGGTTACCTGCGAGTTTGTGGTTCTGGTGCCTTCCACGGAATCACGGAGCCTTACTTTTGGAAGAGAATAGAGACCATTTTGTTGATACCTGCTCTAAGGGATGGGGAAACTGAGGCCCAGAGGGGAAGAGACCCGCCCGAGGTCAGCCGTCTGCCAGCGGGGTGGGGCACGATTGCACCAGGAGCCCCCCGTCCCCCTCCACGGCTAGCCCGGTCAGTCTTCACCGCCTGGCAGGGACTCGGGGCCGGGCCGTGCCTGCCTGCCCACCGGGCCCAGATTCCCGCAGGCCTTGGCTCCGGGTGCTGAGAGCCCGAGGCGGCGCCCCTGGGCGGGGCTGGCCTGCACGGGGCGGGGGCCAGGCCTTTCTGCTGAGTCACTAACGGAGCTCAGGCCCGACCACAGGACATTTTTGAGATTCCCGATCTGGCTCAGCTGAGGTTGGCTTTGGCCCTGCGGCAGGTCCGGCCTCACCCGAGCCCAGAATCACAGCTTGGCAGAGCTGACTCCTCCCCCTGGGGAGTCACGGGGGATAGGCGGGGGGTGGGGGTGAGTGACCGAGTCACTTCCTGGCCACTCTCTGGTGAGATCTGCCCTCATGGGGGGACGTCATGCCAGCCGCGGTCCCAGCCTGCGCAGGACTTCAGACAGAGGGGGGCTCCAGACTTCCCTTCTGCACACCCGTGAGTGTTCTCAAGGAAGAATAATTAAAAACAATTTTAACTGCAATCGCTGATTTGCATAGGTCAAAATGCAAAAAGTATAAAAGAATCTATGATTTAAAAAACCAGTCTCCCAGCCCAGTCCCCAGCCCCCCACCACTTCCTCCCGACGGGCACCCAATGTTAGCAGTTTCCTGAATATCCGGGCAGGCATCTCATGTGTATACAAGCAAATTACCAGCACGTATACACAGGGACGTCCAGACGCACATGCATATACCCCACGGAAATACACAAACAGGCATCGAAGCATATCTTTGTCCCCTGAAGGCGAATTTAGCTTCTGGAAACTGCCGCCAGTTTGGGGGACCAAGAGAAGGAAGCTGCTGGAAAACACATTTGGATGAGAGTTCAGGGACAGAGCGAAGCCCGCGGACGAGGAGGGACACGAGTTCAAATCCCCGACCGCAGAAAGAACCTCGAACGGTCTGCTTGAACGCGACCTGGTTCCGCCACAGAAACCGTGGGCTTTCTCATCGGGCAAAGATGAGACCGTGTCCTTTGGCCGAGGCCGCGTGCAGACGGACCTGCGTGCTGGGGCCGCGGTCCTGCTCTTTGCTCTTCACCAGGAGCCTCAGGTCCCCTCTGAGTCCTCATGCCCCCCCCCGCAGCAGACAAGCGGCTCTGCGAGGACCAGGAACAGGTGTGCCAACTTACCCCGCAGCGCCTGGGACCCGGCGCCCACCGACGCGCTGCCGGGTGACCTCGCTGAGGAAGCCTGGCTGGGGCTTAATGAAAGGGAGCGCTCTCACGGGAAGGTCTAGCCTCGCTCTGTGCTTTCACACACGCTGGATTGGCCAGAGCCCTACTGTGTGCAGGGCTGTGAGGATCGATCCTTCAGGGCTTATCAGTTGAAGCCCTACTGTGTGCAGGGTGGTGAGTGAGGGTCAGTCCTTCCTGCTGAATCAATCAGAGCCCTACTCTGTGCAGGGCTGTGAGGCTCAATCCTTTAGGGTGTGTTCGCTGAAGCCCTACTGTGTGGGGGGCCAGTGAGGGAGTCAGGCCTTCATGCTGGATCAGCAGAGCCCTACTGTGTGCAGAGCTGTGAGGGTTGATCCTTCAAGGCTTGTCAGCTGAAGCCCTACTGTGTGGGGGGAGGTCAGGGAGGGCATGACAAGTCCAAAATGGCTGGCTTCGAAGAGTCGAATCAACAAATCCAGAGGAGGCAATCCTTCTCGGCGAGCCAGGGAGGGGATTCCACCCTGGACACTGAGGGCAGGACGCCCTCCGAGAGATGCTCACCACCGCCCCTCCACACTTCAGCCCGGCCCCCCCCCCCCCGCCCCGTGTGAGGCGGGGAGGGCTGGGAGGGGCCGCTGCGTGGGTGGCGACCCTGTGCCCTTGGGCGATCGGACTGACCTCTCCAGGTCCCGGCCTCCTTGCCTGATTAGCGGGGACAGGTAGCGAGCGATACTTGTGTCTCGGGGCTGCTGTGCGGCCCGAGCGAGGCCACGTGAGTGCCCCACGCGCCGCGGGGCTCACTGCGCCCCAGCCTTTCCTTGCCCCTGGCTCCCCGCAACAGACAGGTCCCAGGAGAGCCGGACTTGCCTTGGACGCCAGCGTCGGGGTACAGACCAGGACTCAGTGGGCACGGGTCCTATCGGCCACCTGCAAGGGGCTTTGCTCGTCTGTTTTTCTCTCAAGCCCGTACCCTGAGCGAGGCAGCGCACACCCGGGGAACGCCGGACCCCAGGGAAGGGGCTGTATGGGGATAGGTAAGAGGGGCTACCCGCCACCGGACCCTCCGGGGCCCTGCCAAGGTCAAGTCAAACTCTGTTCTTTTGACTTGTCGGCTTTACAGGAAATAAACATGGCCATAAACATGGAACTCGTTCTAATAAAAACCCCGAGATCTCGAGGAAGAAAACGTAGCTGCCGGTTTTCGGCCCTTGAATCTGCAAGAGAGTCTGGGGAAATGCTAATTTTGAACTTTCCCTGCACGCTTCCTGCTTCGGGATGCTGAGGCCTTTCTTGAATTCCTTTGCACAATAAATGGAGGGGAAAAATCATGTCACTTCAGCAAAACATTCGCTCGATTTTTCCTGATTAGCGGAAAAGCGTGTGCTATTTAAAAGACACATCTTATTTTTTATTTTATTTTCTTAATTTTTTTTTTAGCATTCCTGAGCAAAAAAAGGCATCGCATGACAGCGGCTCGGCCTCTGATCTGCAAAGTCGTGGCTTTGCCGACGGGCTTGGAAGAGAGGCCTTGAGATGAGGCGTACGCGTTTAAATTCGTCTGCTCTTGGGGTCCGTCAGACGCCGGGCGGAAGGCCCCCGTGTCCTGGAGCTCGCGGGGAATGGGGCACCCCGTCTCATGGTGGAGGAACCCCATGGATCCTTTAGGGAGGGTGACCAGGCCCCGGGGGGCTCTGTCTGCCCCGCCTGCCGCTGCCACTGCGTGGGCGTCACTGCGCTCTGGGGAGAGTCCCTGCACTGTCACCTCTAGAGAGCTTCTGGGGGTGTCATGGGGGTAGAGGTGGAGGTCCCTGGAAGGGTCTCTGGGTGTGTCCCTGGCTGGCACCTGTTTTCTTACCCACCCCTTCCTCTTCCCGGCAGCCGGGGCCAGGGAGTGGGGCTGGGGTCCCGTGCACCCTGCCAGGAGGGTGGGCTCTGCAGGACGGCCGGGCCTGAGCCGGGTTTCAGGGGGAAGTGGGGGGGCCCACCGCGGGCCCTGCCTCACACGCCCCTCCGCCAGCCCTCCCCAGGGGGTGCGGGCGGGAACCTCAGGCCCTGATTGGGGAGCTCTCGCACGGCGGCAGGGGCGGGGGGCAGCCGGTTTCTGACTTCCCGAGATCAGCCAGCCAGCCGAGCATGGTAACCCGGGAGGGGCCGGGTCCCTGGGGGTGGGGTGTCTGCCTGCCAGCTGGCTGCAGCAGGGGGTAGGCCCAGGGTTCTGGGGTCCCACGTTCTCGATGTAAGAAAGTCAGGAAAGCAAGGCCTCAGTGGGTCCCCTGGCAGGCCAGCCTGGCACAGGCCCCTGTGTGCCCGGCACGGGAGACAGCGGCCTCCCAGAGGACGCCCGGCCCTGAGGACAGAGCCCAGCGGGGCCCAGGCCTTGCTTCTCCACCTCAATGCGCACACGCACAGTGCCTGGTGGCCCGGCCGGCGGGTGCGTCCCTGTGGCTTTGCCGGGGGTAAGGACGGAACGCGACTCACATACCGGCTCCTCCACGAGGTCGGTCAGTGATGTGGTCAGTGAGCCACGTATCCCGGACTGTCCCGGGTGGCAGGGTCGCAGGCCGGTTGGGGACAGAGTCTGTGACATTGCAGGTGGAGTGACCCACGAGGAAGCACAGAAGCAAAAGCTCCATTTCGACTGCACCGAGGGGCCCTGGGGGCGTGTCAGAGGCCACGGGGTGGGGGCCGCAGAGGGGGGACGACCTGAGTCTGGAAGAGGGACGCCACCCTGTCCCTTCGTTCCTTCACCCCTTCGCTGTCCGCCAAGTGCCAGAGCCTCAAGCCTGCCTCTGGGACATCACACTTCTAACAGAGTAGGAAACCGAGGTTCAGAGAGGTTGCCTCACTTGTCCGAGGCCACACAGCCGACCAGAGGATTTGACGCTAGTAAGCCTTGAATTCAGCTTCCTTGCTACTTAGATACCCTAAAGGGGCCGACGGGGCCCCAGCCGTGGCTTTTCTGGGGCACCAGGACCTGAAACCAACTGGAGCCCACAGCGGGGAAGGGATCTCTGGGGGTCACACGCTGGGGGTATATCTCTTCACTCTTGGGAGCGCCGCAGGGGCCTCAGGAGCCGGCCTGGGCACTGGCAGGAGGCGTGGAAAGGAACACAGAGGCCAGGGCAAGAAGAAAGCCGTCCTCGGCCCACGGCTCCGGACCCTCCTCGGTGGGACTTCATGGTCAGGCTCTTGGGTGGGGGGTGGCGTGCATGGACCCTCGGTCTTCCTGTTTACAGGAAGTTCAGGAGGCACTGGCGGGGATGGGGGCGTGTGTGTGTGTGTGAGGAAGCCACTTTGAGTGAGTTCAAAGTTGAGGGCATCCCAACAAGGCCCAGGGGAAGCCAAACTACCTGGAAGCTACAGGCCATGGGACTGACTGGAGGCCCCAGGCCATTGGCTCAGCTTTGGCCTCCCAGCCTGGGACCCAGCTGACAGCGCGGCTGGAGTGTTTCAGACCTCCCGGAGGCTCTGGGGACCCCCCAGCCAGGCAGGGGAATGGGAGGAAATGGGGTGTGGTCAGGGGTCCATCAGGGGCCCCCGCTCATCCCAGCCGGGGCCTCAGGGGGACCTCTGTTCTGACGGGTCCTTTTGTTGGGGGTGGGGGTGCTTTGGCGCCGAGGCCTGGGAGCTGGCGGACCTGGGGTCTACCCCTCTAGCCCCCTCTACCTCCTCTGAGCCTGTTTCCCCCTGTGCCTGCCCGCTGGGAGCGGGGGATGGGGAGGCTGGGAAGGGGACTCGGCCCCGCCCCCCACGCCCCCGGGAGGGCTGGTGCCCTTGGCAGTGGCCCTGGGGTTGAACTCAGAGTGAACCGGAGCTCCTCACTCTGGATTTCTGTCGGGAACGTGGGGGCGTCCTGGGTGTGCTCACAGTTGCTGGAGAGGGCAAGGGCTGTGCCGGCCTCCTCGAGGGCAGGGGGCTCCCCGCTCCTCGGCTTCCTCCCGCGGCCTCCCCGTTGCACCCCCGGCTTCCTCCCGCGGCCTCTAGCCCCCTGCTTCCCTTCCTCCGGGGCCGAAGGAGCCACTGCTCGGCCGCACGTTTCTATTTCTGCACCTTCCGCTTCCTGGCCCCGTGGCCTGCCGGCCGCCGCAGAATATTCTGGAATCCGCAAGGCCAGCTGGTCCTGGGGGCCTCTGATTTCCTCTTCCTCAGCAGCTCCTCGGGCCTCCCAGGGGCCCGGCACCCAGGGGCGTCAGACTCGGCCTGCCCAGGAGTGCACGGGAACGAAGGGACGGTCCCGGTGACTGGGAATGGCCACGCGCTCACCGGCTGGTGGCGGCCCTTCATTTGTCAACCAGGCGCTCAGCAGATACGTGTCATACGCCTACCCCGGGCCAGGAGCTCCCGGGCCCTGGGCTCCAGTGCGAACAGACTCCCAGACTGTGCTTTCCGGCTCCCTTTGCAGGAGCCCCTGGGCAGGGCAGCCACGGTCACGACCAACGGGCTTCTCAAACGAGAAGATGTCTTAAATGATTTGCCCAAATCCACGCGGCTGGGGAACAGCCCAGAAGCTGAGCGTAGGAGGGAAACTCAAGGGTCTGTGCTTCCGACGTCCCTGCCCAATAAGTGGGTGACTGTGTGTGTCTGTGTGCGTGTGTGAGAGAGAGACAGACAGACAGGCAGACACAAACAGACACAGAGAGACCAAGAAAGACGCGGAGACAGAAAGGAGGCAGGGAGAGCGCATGTGTGCAGAAACGGGAGCCTGGAGTCAGACTTTGGGGAGGGAGGGAGCGCAGCATCCCTGTGTCCAGGCGTGACCTCGAGACGTCCCCTCGGAGGCCTCGGAGCCCCAGGGGAGCCCATGCAGGTGCTGGGCCGGGAGGGCGCTTGGGGCTGTGGGCGCGCCGGGCCCCAGCCGGGCCCTGACTTCGGACAAGTCACACCCCCTGCCTGGGCCTCCGTGTCGTCACTGCAAGGACCCGCGGGTCCCCACGAGGGACCGAGAGCCCGGAGGACGTGGCCGCACCGCCATCTCTCTCCATTTCCCTCCCACTCCCCTGAGAAGCGGCTCCGAATTATTTTGTTGCCTCTAGCTTTGATCGGATCCTCGCTCAGTAACGAGCGACTCCTCAGAGTAGCTTTATGATGTCGTGGAAGTGACCGGAGGGCAACAGAAACAGAAAAAGGCCGGAAGGACACCACGCTCCCGGAAGTCATCCCGTAAGAACTTTCCAGACCGCCTTTCCCGAGGTGCGTGCTGGACACCCGCGCCGCCGGCCCTAGACTGCTGAGAGTGCGACGGTTCTGGGCGAGTCTCCGGACCCGGTTCCCGCCCCTCGGGCCCACCGCCAGGGCCCCCGCGCAGGTCAATAAACGCAGGACGGTGCCTCGTCACGTCAACCGCCCCCACGGGGCCCACCGCGTGCCCGTTTTGTGACTCTGCCAGCGACGCCCTTGTTGACGACGTGAAGGTTCTTTTAATCCCCCCACCGCGCGGGGCCACCGGGACGGACCCACGCCCTCCGCGTTTATGCAGACGATTGCACAGCGGAAGTTCGTGGAGGTGGGATTTCTGGGTTCGATCCTGCGTGTCGACACGGATGGGAAGCGTTGCTGTATTTTTTGCGAGACACTAACAACGCCCTCGGAGGACAGACTCAGGATTATTTACGAAGCCAGCGACTGCCTCAGCTTAATTTAAAATAACTTCTTTAGGGGCGCCTGGGTGGCTCCGGTGGTTACGCGTCCAACTACGGCTCAGGTCATGATCTCACAGTTCATGGTTTCGAGCCCCGCGTCGGGCTCTGTGCTGACAGTTTGGAACCTGGAGCCTGCTTCAGACTCTGTGTCTCCCTCTCTCTCTGTCCCTCCCCTGCTCTCTCTCTCTCTCTCTCTCTCTCTCTCAAAAATAAACATTAAAAAAATAAAAATAAAATAAAATAACTTCTTTGATTATAAAAAGTAATACACTTCAATCTAGAAAATTCCAGAGGTCCACAAATGCATAGGAAAGAAAATGGAAATGACTCGTTAATCCACACAGATACAACCCATCTGTCCGTCCGTCTCACTGACTGATGTAATCTGATTAACGTAATGCTCGTGTCCCTAGATGTCCTGTCATTAATCGAGCCGTGGGTGGCTAGACAGTGTTTGAAAAGACCCTTAGAGCACACCTGTTACTGTTAGCTTGTGTTTTTTTTTTAAATTTTTAAATGTTTTTATTTATTTTTGAGAGAGAGAGAGAGAGAGAGACAGAGCATGAGCAGGGGAGGGGCAGAGAGAGGGAGACACGGAATCCCAAGCAGGCCCCAGGCCCCAAGCTGTCAGCACAGACCCCGATGCGGGGCTCAAACTCATGGACCTCGAGATCACGACCTGAGCCGAAGTGGGACACTTAACCAACTGAGCCACCCAGGCGCCCCTGTTATTGCTAACTTGTGATCCTCGTAGAAAACTCGGAAAATCCGGGGCATTCAAAAGGAGAAGATTCACGCCAAGCCCAAACGCAGCGCGGGCGGCTCTGCTCACACGTGGGTATGTTCGCGTCAGCCAGTGTGTGACGGACACGCACACTCGTTCCTTGTGCACAACCGGTGTCGGACTGTGGCTGCGGTTCTGTGTCCTGCTTTTTCCGCCTAACGGGTCACGATGGCTTCCCCACGGGGTTCAGCGGCCTCTGGAAACACGATCTTTAGGGGCTGACTCATACCTCATCAAGCAGACTGCCGAGCAAATTACCTGTTTTTGCCGCCCTTCTCCTTAAGGTGTTACAGGTAATGCTGCAATGCCCGTTCTCTGGCTAAGGCTTTGTGTGTATGTGGGGGGTTTCCTTGGGGCGGGTCCCTAGAGGACGGGTTGCCAGTCCGGCCGCCCATGGCCAAGCTGTCCTCCAGAAAGCTGCCAGCGATTACTGTCCCAGCAGCTCTCGCAGGACATGCCACCGACCTGCCGTGTAACACCGTGTCTGTTACGGCTGCAAACAGCTTCGGGTTGTTTCGATCCCCATTCCTTCCTTTCTAGTGACACTGGGCGCCTTTTTATAGGTTATTGGCCATTTGCACGTCAGCAGTGAGATTCCTTTTTGTCTTTTACCCCATGATCGAGTTCGTTGTTCATCTTAATGATTCGTAACAGCTTTTTATATATTAAGGATATGGGTGTCTTTCCTTTTATGTGTTGCAATATTTTCTCCATGTCTCCAGTTTATTATTTTTTCTTAATATCGAAGAGTGTGTGTGCTAGCAAATATCTTGAATTCATTTATTGTTACTTTTTTTTTTTTTTAATGTTCGGAACGGTCTTTCTCAACTGGAGATCAGTGGACCGTACCTTTTGCCCTCCCGCAAGCAGGGCCCCAGCAGCACCTTACCTGGAATTCAGAGTTTTCCAGTGAGCAGAGACGCGGTGAACCTCTGAGCCTCAGGTACGTACCGGCTTCAGCGGGGGGGACCCTGTCCCCACAGACACGGCCATCGCCCAGAGAGCCAGCTGTAGCGGGGGACCCAGGGAGCGATGCGCGTACCCGCGTGGGAGAGACCCAGGGGTTCCCACCTACACCTGCTAGTCTTTGACTCGAAGCGGGAGGGCGGGGGAGGGGACGGGGGCCAGTCAGGGCGTTTTGGCGTACACACACCTGTGGCTTACTCGTCTCCATAGACGGGCGGGTCCTGGGGCCGGACGGGGACCCGTCTTCCAGCTCTCCTATTTTACGTGCTTTCCTATTTTACGATTCGTCTTGTGTCCATGCGCTCATTCAGTCGTTTGTCACGTTTGGCTCACGGTGCCGGGGGCCGGGGACCCAGCGGTAAATGAACTCAGAAGTCAGAGAATATCAACCGACAGTGGGTGTATCACGCTAGCTCGGCCAGCGGGAAGGCGGCAGGCTGGGCAGGGACAGGGCAGGGCGGGGCGGGAGGTGGCACCGTTTTAGGGGTGGGGGAAAGGGAGGCCTATTCGGGCAGACATCGGAGGGGGGTCTGGCCGGAGGCAGGCAGCCACGCGGGGACCCGGTGGATCGACCCGGGTTGGGGCAGGATTCCGTTTCGGGCAGAGACCCCTGCAATTTAGTCTGGAATCGGCGCGGGGACTGGGACTCGGTTTTAACGGATCCCGAGCCCCTTCAGTAAGCCGTCCCGTATCCCCTGCGATTCGAAAGGCTTCCTTCGCCATGCACTAAATGACCGCAGCACCATTCCAGGGCATTCCACCGGGTCCCTTGAAGCGGGCCCTGCTTTCAGGTGCCGTGACGGGGACAAAGGTGATGGTGGCTCTTAGGGACGCGGGGGAGGCACCCTCACCCTCGGGAAGCCCCCACCTGACAGGTGACAGTTTGCTAAGTGAAAGAAGCCGGTCGTAGGGGGACAAATCGTGTTGATTCCGTTCACACAAGGTCCCCCGGAGTAGGCCAATTCTGGCCCCAGCTGGTGAATGTTTTAACGCCATTGGATAGCGCGTTATAAACGGCCCAAGTCACAGACGTTGCGGTACGTCTGTTTGTCCGCGATAAGGACGAGGGAGGTGGTGGCCATAAGGACTGCCAGCATCCACAGGTTAAGACGTGGCAGGCCTGAGCGCAGGACACAGAGGGAACCAGGCGCCCCAAGAGCGGGGTCTCTCCTTGTGACAGTCCCGGCTTTCAGCAAAGGGTCTCCTGGCCCCCGGGGCTCTGCCACCCCTGCTGGGAAATCTGGCCCTGGGTGTGACAGGGGTCACGCGGCCGGCGGGGCAGGGGGTGGGGGGTCATCGCCCCTGGGGGGGCGGGGCACCCTGCGTGTTCACTGTCCCCACAGGGAGCGTGCAGCCGGTAGGTGACGGGGAGCCCAGCTCCTCCCCCCACGATGGCCTCTTCCCCTTGGGAAGTCCTACGTGCCAGAAAGTTCTTCCGTCCTGTCCCCAAACCGGTCTCCCTGCGGCTCCCCTCCCCCAGCACCGCACCTCACAGGTTGGCTTCTCCACTTTGGAGTCATGAAGAGAAAGGAGGGTCCTTCCACGGACAGTCCTCCGGACCCTTAGAGGCGGCGTGACCTCCCCCTCCCTGCCCCCTGCCCTGTCTCCCAGAGGCCCCGCCCCCAGGCCATACGCCCCCCCCCCCCCCCCCCCCCCGCATCCTGCCAAGTTTCTCGAAGCTCTGGTTTTATTTCTTACGGCTCTGGAACATTCTTTATTGAAACACGCGACGCTGGGCCCTTTGCATTCCACCGTGTCCAGAGGAGGCACTGGGCACCGGGACGCGGCCTCAAAGGGTGCCCGCTCCAGCCCGAGGAGGAGGGGCCACGACTTCCGGGCACGTGGCGTGTGAGCCACACGCTGGAGGGCCAGGTGGAGGGGGGCCAGGGGGACGGAGAGAAGGTACCTGCTGAGGCACTGCGTGTGGTGTGTGCAGAGGCCTGGAGGTGAAGGGGGGCGGCCGGTGGAGGGGCTGAAGGGGCGGTGGCGGGGCTCTGGGGGCAGGGCCCTGAGACAGGGCGGGCATGTCCCGGGGACCTAGAATGTTCTCAGGCTCGAGGCTCTATCAGAGTCATCATAGGGCCAGTGCCCCTTGTGTCCCTCGGACGGACCTGTCCTTCCCTGCCATCGTCCCTGGGGAGCCCTGGGGCAGCTCTGCCTAGCAGGTCCTCTGACCCACACACTCGCCCGTCGCCCCGTCTACCTGTCCGGTCACTACCTGGGACGGTTAATTTTTTGCATCGACTCGACCGGCTTATGTCGGGCCCAAACGTGTGACTAAATGTGATTCGGGGTGTGGCTGGGATGGCCGTCCTGGATGAGATTAATCCATAAACCGGGTAAACCAAACCGCCCTCCTCTGGGTGGGTGGGCCTCATCCAATCAGTCGAAGGACTGCCTAGAACAAAAGACTGACGTCCCCCAAATAAGAGCGAACTCCTCTTCCCTGACTGCTCTCGAACTGGGACGTGTTTTTTCCCACCTTTGGCCTCGAATTGAAACACTGGCCCTTCCTGGGTCTCGAGCCTGGCCTGGTGGCCTCCGGACAGGGATGACACCTTGGGCTCTCCTGGTCCTCAAGCGTCGGACTCCGAGACTGGACTCAACCACGGGCTCGGCCGGGGCTCCGGCGTGCTGACCACAGATCCGGGTACTTGCAGCCTCTGTAATCCCGCGGGCCGATTCCTTGTGCCAGAGCTTTCTGTGTGTTCTGTGTCTCTGGACCACCCCCCGCCCCCTGCCCGCGTCCATGTCCTAGCACCCCTCCTCCGCGTGCCGAGTCCCGGGCTCGACAGGGAGAATTTTGCCCAAATAGGCCGACTCCTCACATGAGCGCGTAGAATCGAGCACACGGAAGCTCGCGCTCGCCCACAAGCAGGCGCACGGCCTCTCCAGGCCCCCACGCCCCGCGCGAACACACAGACAGGCCACAGGCCTACGTGCCCACGCACACGTCCCCAAGGGCGCACACAGACACCGGTGATGGGCGGCCGACGGGCGCCCACGCGCGCTGGCAGGAGGCGCTGCGCTCGTGTCGCACACATGCCGAGCGTGCACGCTCCCACACGCGGGTGCATTCGTAAACTCAGGCGGGCACCCGTGGCCGGCGTTCATGCGTGTGCCCAGGCGACCCCCGGGCGCGGGAATGTGGGCGGTGGGAGGGAGAAGGGGAAGCCCGGTCGCCCCGTATGGAAGCTTCTGAGCGTGGCGCCCAGGCCCCGCTGGGCACTGCCTGGGCCGGTCCCGCCGGTGGCACGCCAGGGGGCAGCACCCCTCCCCCGCCGCACGCACCCTAGGCACCCGAGGGAGGTCCGGTCCCGTCGTCACCCACCTGCCCCCTCCTCAGGCCCTGATGACCGCCCCCCGCGGTAGGCCCCGCAGGCCCTCCCTGGCCTCGCCACCCCACGGCCACCCTTCCCCTGGCTCTGCGGCCCCTCCGCCTCCCCATCCCCCGCCTCTCTGCTGTGTGCTCCTGCCTTCCGTTACCGACAAGGTCAGGCCTAGTCACGGGGGCGCCAGGTCAAGCCGGTTGGACGCGGCCGGCATTCCGAGGAGGGGTCCTGAGGCAGCCCCATTGAAGCGGCCAAGGGAGGGTGCGGGTCTGTAGCCACCATCCCCCCAGTGGCCGGGGCAACCTGTGGTCGGAGGGATGTCTGGGAGCCGTGACATGTGACCCTGCGGTCACCTGTGCTCAATCTCCTGAGAGGGCTCCGCCGCTCTTGACCGAGAAACACAGCATCCTCGGGGTCTTCGTCACCCTGAACGGGTGCCCCCGTCTCTCCCCAAGACACCGACCATTCGGGGAGGGGAGCCTCTGGAAGGAACCACATTCTGCTCTACCACGGGACCTTTGCACAGACTTTCTCTGCCATTTGCTTCACCTCCGGCCCCGGCACTCAGCCCCCGCCCCCCGTCCCCTGCTTGTGCCTCCCCCACCCGCCCCCCCGAAGCTGTAAGCCGTCAGCGCTCCGGCCACGTGAGGGTCCTCCTCATCCTTCCCCATCCGCGTGGACAGCACCCACCTGTGTGTGTGAGCCCTGCCCTCGCCCCGCCCCCGGTGGCTGCTGCGGGGACCCGAGAGGAGCCCTTGGCCAAGGGAGGGTCTGCCCTCAGCATCGTCCGCTGTAACCGAACCCCCCGGGGACCAGTAAGCGAGGCAGGGCCCCGGGGAGCCGGGGCGACACCCCCCCCTCCCCCCAGGACGCACTGCGGGCTGCACGGGGATGTGGCTCGAGAAGGTTCTGGAAGGACACTCTCCAGGGTCCATGTTCCTGAGCGCCTCTGGCTTCTAAGAATGAGGCTTGTGGGTCCTCCTGTCGGACTTTCTGGAAGCAAAAGAGATGCCTACTCAGCTAAGCGGATGCCTTTGGGCCTTAGGGCCAGGGTGGGGCTCTGTTTAGGGGGTGCGGCTGGAGGAAGGACCTGGGGCCCCTGAGCAGGACCACCGAGGAGGCGAGGGGCCGGCAGGGCCAGCTGCCCTCCCGGGGGATATTGGCAGGGGGTTCAGGGGGTGCACAGAGGTCTCTGGGACCTACACCGAGGACAGCCCTGCTCTGGATGGTTCTGTCACTGAGGGCGGGGGCCTGGACCACCGGGACCTCTGTCCTCTGCAGTGAGGAGGGGCCGGGACGTTGCAGGGGTTTTGGCGGAGGAGGGGTGAGGGTCCCCAGCCTTCTCTCCCACCCCCACGCCGGCTTTGCCCGCCTGCCCCTTTCAGACGGGGCCCGCCGACCTCGGCTCCTGCCCGTTTGTGCACGGAGTCCGGACGGGCGCCCTGTCTTTCCTCCCCGAAGTCCCTGCCTGCCCCCTTGGAGTCTCCAGTCCTGAGGGGAGCACGGCCGGAACCCGAGGCTGGAGCAAACATGGGACGAGGACCTGAGCCGTGAGCCGTGCCCACCCCGGACGCCTCAGGGCTGTCTGTGACCAAGGCCCGCAGGACTGGAGTGGACCCGGCCCTGTCCCCTCAGTCCCCTGACCCGCAGGGGGGCCCGGGCCCTGCCCTGATCTGCCCGCCCGGCTCCCAGGGGCGGCTGAGGGAGGCACCACATCTCTCCCTGGTGCGAGGAGCCGCCGGGATCGAGTCAGGGCCCCCGGGGACCGTGCTCTTTCCCACAGCCCTCCTCCCCCCCCGCTCGCGGCCCTCGGGGCCCTCTGGGGGACGGGAGCCGAAGCGGCCTGCTTTCCCAGGCCCAGAGAAGGGCAGTCTCCTTCCCCGCGGCTCCGGCTCCAGGCAGGGGGAGAGGCCCGGGGGTGGGGGGGGTGGGGCAGCCGGGGCAGGACTAGGGGGAACCTGGCCCGGCCGCCCTGCTGCCAGACGACCCCAGCCCCCCCACCCTCCCCCAGCTCTGTTTGTGGCATAGGCACCCGCTCTCCGGTCCCTTCTCTGCTTTCAGAGACCTCCAGTGGGCCACACTCCTGGCCTTTGCACGGTGTTTTCCGTCCCTGGGATGCTCCTCCGCCTCCCGCCTGTGCACCTCGCTGTCCCTTCCCCCTTCTGGGCACTCCGGCTGTGACATCAGCCTGTGGCCCACGACAAGGTTGCCCAGTGCTCTCGGAGCCCTGGTGTTTCTCAAGGGCACAGAGAGCGGCCGTCCCACATACAGGAATGCACCCGTGTCACTAGACACTCAGCGATGAGGGGGCAGAGGGCCCCTTCCTCCAGGAGGCTGCCTCACTGCCCGTCAGTGCCGGGGACCCGGGCCGCCAGGCCTGGCTCCATTGTGGTTTCCACCATTAGCCTGGGGCCAGCTGCTCTCAGGGCACGGACTCCACGTCCCTGTCACCTCCGGGGATGTCCGGGCTCTGGGGACAGATGAACCTTAAAGGGACCAGGCCGGCATGGACCGCAGGCCTCCGCGGTGACAGGCGTGGCAGAACCCAGCCCTCCCTGCATCCCTCTTGGACGTGGAGGGCCTCGGGGGACCTCAGTGCTAAGCAGGCACTGAGGAAGGCGCACGCTCCCAGGAACACGGAGGAGGCTGGCCAAACCGGACGAGCTGCGACCAGTGGAAATTCTGGCCCGGGTGGTGCTGCCGCAGGGCCGGCTGAGCTGGCAGACGGTTCACGGAGCCCGGGGCCCAGGTCCAGGCCCCAGCGTGACTCCATTTTTCAGATGTGGGAGAAGAGGCCCAGAGAGGGGGAGTAACCTGCCCGGGGTCACACAGCACATGATGGGGGACAGGACCTTAATTTGTCCTGGAACCACAGACAGGGGTCATCCGAACTACGTCTGGCGGTCGGTCCCACACCGACCCCGGAGCTTCCCACCGGAACCAGCTGACTGTTTTGAAAATTCAGGGACAGTTTACATGCCGCGGAATGCCCAGATCTCACGTGACGATCAATGGCTTCTTTTGCGTCCACACGCCTTCTTCACCACCAGCCAGCTCAAGGCAGAGAACGCGCCCTTCAGGCCCCAGGTTCTCCCGTGCTCCTTCCTGGTCAACACTTTGATCGCCGTGGATAAGCTCGGTCTGTCCTTGAACTTTCTGGAAACGGAACCATGAGGAACATTCCCGGCTCCTTTGCCGAGAGCCCTCAGTGCTGGTGCGCGTAGCGCTCGGTAGCACCGATGTGCCCCATCCGTCTGTGACGGGCTGTGGAGAATAAAGTCTCTGCTCACCAGTCCCCGTACGGATGCAGGCACTTCTTTCCCTGGGCGGGTTCCCCAGCAGCAGTGCGTTTGCTGGACCGCAGGCTTGACAAAGGTGTAACTTTATAGCAAACTGTGATTCGAATGCCTTCAAAAAATAATCATGGAGGGGGCGCCTAGGCGGCTCGGTCGGTTGAGCGTCCGACGTCAGCTCAGGTCATGATCTCATGGTTCGTGGGTTTGAGCCCCGCATTGGGCTCTGTGCTGACAGCTCAGAGCCGGAAGCCTGCTTCAGATTCTGTGTCTCCCTCCCTCTCTCTGAAAAATAAGTAAACATTAAAAAAATGTTTTAAATTATCATGGAGAATGGGAAGCAACTACGGAAGTAGAGACGGAAGGGCAGAACGAACTCTAGACGCCACCCCCGGTCCCAGATCGCAAGTCCCTGGCCTCCTGACCTGTGAACGATTCGGCAGAGACCGCAGACAGAGCCTTGGGGGCGGGCTGCCTCCGGGGTGGGGGGCTGGGAGCCCCTCTCCCCCCACCGCCTCCCCGGGACACAAACCTTGGCCCCTGCCCCTGGACTGAGGGGTCTGCAGAGGCACCTGTCCACTCTGGGGGAGTCCGAGAGGGGGCTGCTGTTCTCGGTAGGCCAGCCTTGGAGCCCAGTGGGACGTGGTGGGCCCCCCACCCGGGTTTTCCCCCTGGGCCGTCCGTCCCTGCCCAGACCTGCAGCTCCAGCCCGTCTACCCTGCCTGATTTTGCCCACCTGCCGGCCTAGCACGGTCCGTTTGCCAGGGCCCAAGGCAGACGGCTCTCCGTGCCCCCAAGACTCGTGTCCTCCCACCCACCCCAGCCTGGGGCACCTGCCCAGCCCCTCCCCACCCCCCGGCCCTCGGTGCAAGCCTCTACTCCAACCCCAGAGGCTTCTGGGTATGCCTGGCTGCCTGTGGGATTTTGCGGCCCCTTAAAATCAATTTAATAGGGAGCCAGGTCTGGGCCTTCAAAGGCCTCTCCTCAAAAGACATCCTTTTCACTCGGTCTCCCTTCTGAGGCTGGTGGCCTGGGTTTTGCTGATTAATAAACAGGGCTGCCGCGGCCCAGCGCAGGAAGCCTCCCTCGAGATGCTTTGTGTGGCCCCCTGACCCCGGCCGCCGAGCCGGGACCCCGGCCCCCCGACAATGCCCGCCCAGCCTGGGTGGCACTGCTCGATCCCTCTTGAAAAGGCCTTTCGCTGGGGCTGCCTTTTAAGAGGGGGACAATTGGCAGGAGGCCTGGCGCTTATTCATGCAGAACGGCAGTGAAAGTGCTCGTAGCCAGAGTCAGGAGTGGGCAGCGCCCAGAGCAAGGGGCCCGCCGGAGCTGCGCGAAGCCGGTCGCTAGGCGACGGGGCCCCCAGGCATCTCCCGGCGGCCTCTCAGAGCTCCACCATGGCCCCGATCCGGCCCCTCTGGGGACCCCGGGCTGGAGACCCAGGGTGCCGGCTCGGCCCGGATGGGCTAGGAGACGAGATTCAGCCGTGTGCCATCTGCGGGCTTCCTTCAGTGATGGACGGCAAGGGATATTCCCAGCATCCTTTGCTGCTCTGAGATGTGCTGAGGGTCCGTGCATCTCACCCTCCGCTTTCTGGGCGGCCTCCCCCCTCCATCGGTGATCTTCCCCCAACCCATCCAAGCCCCGCCCCCTCCACCGGTGATCCCACCCACCCAAGCCCCGCCCCCTCCACCAGTGATCCCACCTACCCAAGCCCCGCCCCCTCCACCAGTGATCCCACCCACACAAGCCCCGCCCCCTCCACCAGTGATCCCACCCACACAAGCCCCGCCCCCTCCACCAGTGATCCCACCTACCCAAGCCCCGCCCCCTCCACCCGTGATCCCACCCACCCAAAGCCCCGCCCCCTCCACCGGTGATTCCCGCCCCCCCCACCAAAGCCCTAGTTTTGTCAGCTCATCTCACCGGCCCGGCCCGACAGTTCAGGGGTGCTGTTCGACAGGCCCCCTGTTTGTCTCCAGCACACACTCCACCTCTCTCTCCTGCGCTCCTTTGAGGCAGGTTTGGCCCCCAGTGTAGAGGGCACGGGAGGGAAGGCGTGAGGCCCTGGGGTCCAGCGGCGCCCGGGCGGCCCTCCAGGCAGGAGCTGGGTCCTTGAAGGGGGGGGCAGAGCTGTGTGGCGGTCGTAGATACTCTCTTCCCCGACGAGGCTCTACCCTCACGCTCCCTTTCTGGCTTCTCTGTGCCCTGAGAGCCTGGGAGCCTGACGCCCCCCCCCCCTCCCTGCGGGGTGGGGTTTATAATGAGATCCCCAGAGAGCCGCGGGGCCCTTGGCCGGCCAGAAGCCATCTTGGTGTGCCCTAGATGCGGGCCACCCCCAGTCTCGGGTCTGGGTCACCGTCTCACCCGCTGCGAATTTCATACTCCCCGTCCTGCCCTTGTCCTCCCCTCAGCCCTGCCATCGCTCATCCCTCTGCCCCCCCACACCGTCCCCTCATCGTCTGACCTCCCTGCCCCTTCACCTTCGTATCATCCCGCATCCCAGGCTCTGCCCTTGGCCCCCTGCTCCTCGTCCTGCTCCCTCTGGCCACAAGCACGTCGCTGTCTAGCTCCTATGGGCTGTGGGAAGCATTGTGGCTGCATGGGTCCAGCGAGACCCCCTTTCCACGACCCCAAGACTCAGAAGGGATGGATGGCAAGGGATATTCTCAGCATCCTTTGCTGCTCTGAGATGTGCTGAGGGTCCGTGCATCTCACCCTCCGCTTTCTGGGCGGCTTCCCCTCTCCATCGGTGATCCACTCACCCAAGCCCCGCCCCCTGTGACCTGCAGTGAAGAGAGACAGAGAGGAGAGGAGGGTCCTTGGGGCCGAGGGCCGAAGGACAGTTCAGACCTGGGTGGGGGGCGGTGTTGCCTTTGCTGTCCCATTTTCTCATGGAAGAAGTCGGTGCTGGAGAGCAAGGCTCACAGGCCAGGATCTCGGAGCCAGGAGACAAGAAGCCAGACCCTTCCCCGCCCTGGCTCCTGCCACGGCTCCATGTGGCCCCGGCAAGCACCTGCCCCGTGGCCTGTCTCCTCATCAGGAAAGTGGCCTGCCACACCCGGGGCTCTGGGAGCTCTTGGGCAGGGGGACACGTGCGGTGTCCGCCACCGCCTGCCCCAGCGGATGGGATGGAGGCGGCGGAAGAAGGTTGGGTGCGGAGGAGCGGGGTGAGGGAAGGATGCGCCCCGCCCGGTGCGGGGGGCCCGGACAAGCTCCCCATAGCTGCTTACCAAGCGTCCAGGAGTTTTCGGAGCTGGCTGTTAACCATGCCGTTCTTGAGTATTTAAACAACGCGCACTGACAATCACGCAAATTAGACATAAAATAAATGTGAATCCTCAAAGCTCATCACCTCCGAATTATGTGACTATTGTCTCTGCTAGGAGGCTGTGTGGTCTACTGTGTCTGGACGCTGGGAAGGCACCGAATGCCAAGGCTACGGCACGCCTTTCCCCGACTCCTGTGTTCCGAGACTTCGTTTTGGTAGCTCGCAGTCCTCGGGAGGGTATTTACACCACGGACGTTGGCAAACATTGACCGATGGCTTTGCGGGCTGCCCAGACCGAAGACAGAGCTGGAGAAAGTGTTCATTCAGATCAGACTTGGAAGCGTGTCGGTCTGTAGCTACCCCACCAGGCAAGGCACGGAAGATTGAGGAAGTGTTCTTAATGACCCCTTCAGCGAAGAAGGACCCCCCATTCTTAACAAATGAGGAAAGTTCCGGCGTTCCATCTTCGTCGCCTCGCTTGGGAGTCACTCGTGAAGGTAGACGGCTCTGTCCACCGGCACCCCTGCGGAAGCCACCGAAATCCACAAGAGCATTCCATGAGCATCCCATGGTGGCGTGGCGTTGACAGTGGAGAGCGGAGAGCGTCATGCACCGTGTGTGATTCGGAGATCGGAGCCGGGCTGCGTGCGAACTGAGACCGAGCCCCAGGGCGGTGTCTGCTGTTTCACCACTGGACTAACTCAAGTTCGGTGACAAGCGGCCAGTCCTGGGTACGCGCCGCTCACCGAATGTTCGCCAACCAATCACATGTTGCCCGACTAGTCCCCAGATGAAGAAACAAGACGTCCTGAGAAGCCCCGCCACCCCCTCAGCCCTTCGAGTCCCTCGTCCGCCCCCGCGGCCTCTGCCTTCTGGACCCTTCTGTCCCGTGGCTGGTTTGCCCGTTCTTGGGAGACAGCACCTGTCCTCTCGCGCCCGACCTCTTCCTCTCTGTGCTGTGCACGGGCCCGAGGGGCGTCCATCCCCAGCGAGCCTGCGGAGTGCCCATGGCGCCAGTGTGCCCGCTTTAGGTATTCCTTCCTTTCCCGGGGGACGCTTGGCTCGTTTCCGGGGGGGAGGGTTACTGGGACGCTGCAGCCACAGCCACGCTCGGGTGCGTGTCCGTTTCATCAGACTCCATGAGACAGCGTTCCCCCATGGCCACGCCGGCTCGGTGGAGCATTCTAGATGCTCCGATCGTCTCCTGCACGTGGTGTTGCCGGCCTTTCCGCTCATTTCCACCTTCGCCGTTTTGACAAACATACACAGCGTCTCACTGTGGTTTTGCTTTGAATTTCCCTGACGACTGGGGCGCCCGGGGGGCTCAGTCAGTTAAGAGTCCGACTTCGGCTCAGGTCATGATCTCACAGTTCGTGAGTTCAAGCCCCGCATCGGGCTCTGTGCTGTCAGCTCGGAGCCTGGAGCCTGCTTCGGAGTCTGTGTCTCCCTCTCTCTCTGCCCCTCCCCCACTCACGCTCTGCCTTTCTCTCAAAAATAAATAAACATTAAAAAAATTTTTTTTTAAATTTCCCTGACGCCTAACAAGCCTGGACACCTTTTCGTGGGCTCGTTGGCCGGTTTGGACGCCAGCGTTGTAGAGTGTCCGCTGAAACTGTTGCCCTTCTTTCCACACTTGTTACAGATTCGGAGGCATTCTCCGTATGTTCCAGAAAGTATTTTTGTCAGACGCATGTTTGCCATTGTGGGTAACATTTTCACTTCCTTAGTGGTGTCATTGGATGAGGAGAATTTCTTAATAATCTGTGTGTAGTTCAGTTTACAAAGATTTCCTTTTATGGCTGGCACCTCTTGTACCCTATTTAAGAAGTCATTGCGTACTTCGATGTCGTGAATATGGTTTCTTCTTTTTTTAAATTTTTTTTATGTTTATTTTTGAGAGAGAGAGAGAGAGAGACAGAGTGTGAACGGGCAAGGGGTAGAGACAGAGGGAGATACGGAATCCAAAGCAGGCTCCAGGCTCCGAGCTGTCAGCACAGAGCCCGACATGGGGCTCGAACTCACAAACCCTGAGATCACGACCCGAGCCGAAGTCGGATGCTTAACCGACGGAGCCACCGAGGCGCCCCTTAGGTTTCTTCTTAAACCTTCACATTGAGATCGTAATCTATCAGTAATGATCTATCAGCAATTGATTTCCGTGTGTGCTGGGGACCACGAGTGAGTCCTCGTGACCACACAGAGGAAGGAGGGGTCCGTGGTATGGAAGGTCCGGTCCGGGGCGGGGAGCTGGTGATGCCAGGGGCTGGTGGAGGCTCCGAGGAGGGACATGAGGCTGGAAGGAATCAGGAGAGGGGGGGTCCTGTCCTGTCCCGTGGAGGGGACGGCAGTCTGCACCAGGCCAAGGGTGTGGGACGGTGACAGGGAGCACGTCAGCATTACTTGAAGAGTGGGAACAAGAGGGCAGAGCCGGGGGCGGGGAGTGGGGCACGTGGGGTGGGGACACAGGCGGGGGTGGAGGGGCTATCCTGACACCTTGAAGCCCAGGCTAGCAGGAGGCACATGGGTCCGGGTGGGCAGAGCCCTGAAAGCTCACCCAGGTGGGTGGGCGCGGAGGGTGGGGGTGGGGGCCTGGGGGCGGGGATCCCCAGCACCTCTGCCTGAGGCCCGGCCTCTGCACGGGAACCGCCACATGGGGCGTGATCATTGAGCCCTCACTGAATGAGTGAATGAATGAACGAATGAACGAATGAATGAACGAACGAATGAATGAATGAATGAGGAAGTGAGACTCCCTTCGGAAGCTTGGAGCCATGTTCGTTTCCTTCCTTCTTTCTTTCTGCCCCTCCTTAGCTCTGGAGAGCGGCAGGTTGGTCTGCGGCTACAAGACCGGACCCCACTGTGGCCTCCGGACGCCCGAAGGGAGCCTGGTGCCCCCTCGTCCCGCCCCCCCGCCCCCCCCGCCCCCCCCCCCGCGTCCCGGGTGGCCGCTGCAAACGGACGACCTTCCCGGTGGGGTGATTCCTGCTCATGGGGGTGCCCGGCCAGGGCCTGGGCAGCCCTGGAGGGGGGGGCAGCCCCGGGCAGGACGGGACAAGGGCGACTCGAGGGCTGCCACGTGCGCCAGGCAGCACCGCCCGCCCTCCTCGCCCTGCGCTCCCAGTTCCAGCGTGGGAACGGAGCCGGGGAGGGGAGGGGCCTGCCCGCGTCTCCGCCCTCCCCTCCCCGGGGAGCACAGCCCGGCCGCCCCGGGAGCACGGCGGAGGGGGCGGCGTGGGGCTTCACGCCCCGCTGTCCGGTCAGGAGGCTCCGGATGACGTCGGAGCGAGGGCCCCGGGCCGCACACGCCGCCGCCGCCCGCCCGCCCCCGCGCTCCTCCTC
The DNA here is from genome assembly GCA_030068075.1 of Paguma larvata. Taxonomy (NCBI): domain Eukaryota; kingdom Metazoa; phylum Chordata; class Mammalia; order Carnivora; family Viverridae; genus Paguma; species Paguma larvata. The sequence goes on along the minus strand of CM057831.1, from coordinate 109,186,127 downwards.
CCGGGTGGGCCGCGGGACTTTTCCTTTCTCTCCAAGGCCGTGGCCCAGCTCAGGACGCAGCCCCCTCGGGCTCCGTGTCAGGAAGCCGGTGCATAAAGACAGGAAAGAAAGCAACACTCAAACCTTTCCTGGTGAAAACGGAGGCCCGTTTTAGCTCGGACGTCAGGGCACCCGTGTGCCTTTGCCAACACGGGGGGAGCATAAAGCCAGGCGGGCTGGGGTGACAGCTCCCGAAGGCCCCCTCCTCCCCCCGTGAGCTTGGCTTGGGGACACTCAGGGCAGCCCTCCGCAGGCCTGAAGGTAAGAGGGCACAGAGAGGGGGCAGCTGGAGCCCGGGCCACCCTGCTCCTGCCGGGGGTTGGGGGTCTCGGGAGCGTCACTGCCTGTCCTGGGCCCGTGTCCTGTCTGCAAGTTGGAACCCCCAGGGCACCCACAGCATACTCCATACACGACAGCTTGTCATCTGAGGGTGGCGCCCAGAGCTCCCCGTGGAGTGCCCCCCCCCCCCCCGCCCCAGCCCATCGGGCCCTGCCCTGCCCAGACCCACCCTCTCCACCCCACCTTGCCCAACCCCACTACCCCTCCCCCGCCCCAGCTCACTCTGCCCCACCCCACCCAGCTCCCCCTACCTCCCCCCAATCCCACTCCCCACCCCCGTCCACCCCCACTTCCCTCCACCACACCCTGCCCCATCCCGCCCCGCCCCAGCCTGTACCTCTAAGGCCTGCCCGGCCCCACCCCCCAACACTCCACTCCTCCCCGCCCCACTTCGCCTCACCCCGCCCGCCCCGCCCCACTCCCCACCCCGCCCCACCCCCACGCCCCGCCCACCCCGCCCCACCCCACCCCTCCCCACCCTGCTCAGGGAGGGCGCCCAGAAGCTCCGAAAGGCTCCCCACGGCCCCCCCCCCCCGGGGCCCCGCAGGACCTGCCGAAGCTGAGTGACCATAAGATGTCCCAGCCGGGTGGAGAGGGGCAGCCTTTTTCCTTTTCTTCTTTCACTCTTGAGTCCCCCAGTCACCGGATGGAGGCCGGGAGAGGGTGGACCGTGGGTCAGGCGGCTCCCCGGGAGCCCCAGGCCGTGTTTTCAACGGGCCAGTCTCCCGCTCCTTCGGGCCCGCAGCATGGGGTGCTCTGTGACCCGCCGCGTGCATCCCGGGGGACGTGACCCAGACCCGTACCTCCTGGCCGCCGGAGCCGGTCCCTCGGTCTGACCCGAGGTTATGCGGGCCCGCGCGCCGGCGGAGCACTCTCTTGGGAAGCCTCGGGTGGCGATGCTGAGCAGCGGCCCGGGGCGGGAAGGGCCAAATCCCCGAAGGCGCCTCCGCGTGTCCGTGGGGTCCGGGCGACCTCCCACTTGGCCCTGCGGGTTTGGGAAAGTGGCTGCTCTGCCCCTCGGAGATTCGTGAGGGACACGCGTAAGCCAGGAATCCGAGGCTGAGCGGTGGTGACACTTGTCACTGCCTGCCGTCTGCTGACTGATACACCACCCGCTCCAGCTTTGCCGAGGGCCCCGGTGAGCTGGCCGGCTGGGGCCGAGGCTGCTTTCTGGAACAGAACCCAGAGGCCCTGAGTCGGACCACAGGCCTGTCTGCGCTGCCGGCCTCCCCTCCTCTGGCGATCTGCCTCTGTCGTGCAGACAGCGGCCTGAGCCCTGCATGGCAGCCGCGAGCCCGTGTCCTATTGGTCCCTGGCCGGGGGGCTTCCACCACCCGGGCTGCACTGTCCGGATGCCGCCGCACCACGACCCCTGTGGTCTGCCCTCCCCTCTGTCCACTTTTCTTCACGCACTCCCCCCCAACACTGAGTCCCCTTCCCGCCCCACACCCGCCTCAGGGATCTTTGGGGACGAGCCTTCCGGGCTTGGTGTGAATACAGCGCCCCGCGCTCGGCCCTCCTCCCCGCTTTCCCGAGCCCACCCATGGGGCCCGCGGGACTGCTGTCCACTCCCCATCACTAGCTAGTCTGGTGGTGGTTTTGGATGGGGACAATTGGAAACGGTCCCAAGCCAGGCATCCAAGTTCCCCGCTGCCCCCAGAAGGCCACGGGCTTGTGTCTGGTGGCAGGGCCCCTACGTCCTGTGGCTGTACCCAAGCCCCAGATTCCAACACGGCAGCCCAGTGTCTGCGGCCCTGGCAGCGGCCGCCCCTCGCTGGGTGGCTCCCCTTTGGGTCTGAAGCTTAATGCCGTCGGGTCAGGGCACGCCAGTGGCCAGAAGCTCTGGGCATCCTGGCCCGAGTGCCACCGCCAGCCTGACCGGCCATGGGGCTGAGCTGGGCATTCCAAGACTTCCGTGCCGCCCCTGGGTGCCGCAGCCTCGCTGGACACAGTATCTGGTTGTCCTGGCTCCGAGAAGGAGGCTTCGAGGACCACGAAGGTCATGAGGCCGAGAAGACGCCCCAGGAATGTGTCCCTGTGGCTGTCCAACCTTCCCGACCTCCCTCCCGGTCGCCCCTGAGCTGGCCCGCCCGTGGCCTTGTCTGCAGGCTCGAGTGTGGTCTGACCGAGGGGGGCCCCCCCACAAAAGCCTCAGTTTCAGGCAGAGCCACACAGGGCCCCTTCGTGGGCTCTGGAAAGACCAACAAACAGCCCCGAGCAGTGCGAATGTCTCCGGCTCTCCGAGTTCAGCCAGACGGGGCCTGGACGGAGAAGGACCCCGGCCGGGGCCACCTCAGAGAACAAGGCTGCAGCCTGTGTGCGGGCGGCTGACCAGACAGACACCCTCCGGCCGCCGGGAAGCGGGTGCAGACAGACGGCGTGTGTGCTTAACGGGGCAGAGCAGGCCGCGGGGAGCCCGCCCGGCGGAGCCTTCTGGGCCTGCCGCGCCAGCAGGGAGAGGGCGGCCAGGAGGCAGGAGGGGCTCCTGCCCCCGCCTCACGGGTCCCTGACCGTGGGGTCCGGGTCCCCACTGAGCAGACAGGGGTGCCTCGCCGGCTGCAGGTGACTGTCACGGGAGGCAAAGGACCCGGGCGCCCCTGCACGAGCCTCCCTGGAAGGTAGGTGCACGGGGGCAGCGTTCCAATCGGCCGCTCGATCTGGGTCCTGGGAGAAGAGTGACAGCCGAGATGTACTCGGCCTTGTATGCCGCACCCGCCCGGAGGCTTTTCCTGCCGTAGCGTCTCGGCGGCTCCCAGGAACCGGGGTGTTAGGCCTGATTATTCATCGCACTTTAGAGATGGGGACACGGAGACCCGAGGAGGCTCTATGGTAGCGCCAGAGGGAAACCAGCTCTCTGGCCTGGCTCCCAGCCGCGGTGCCCTCACAGAGCCCTGGGGAGGCCCCTCCGGGGGGGGCGGGCCTCTGGGAGTTTGATCGCTTCTCAGCACGTGCTTTAAGAAGGAAAGAGAACTTTCTAAAAAGCTGGAGGAGCATCTACTATTAGCACCTACTATGTACCGAGATCGAAGATCCTCCCCCTCCTCCTCCCCCTCTCCCTCCTCCCCCTCTTCCTCTCCCTCCTCCCCCTCCTCCCCCTTCTCCTCCCCCTCCTCCCCATCCTCCTCCCCCTCCTCCTCCCCCTCCCCCTTCCTCCTCCCCCTCCCCCTTCCTCCTCCCCCTCCCCCTCCTCCCCCTCCTCCTCCCCCTCCCCCTACCTCCTCCTCCTCCCCCTCCTCCCCCTCCTCCTCCCCCTCCTCCTCCTCCTCCCCCTCCTTCTCCACTACTTCTAGCATCACCTCCAGCGTCGCCTCCAGCGTCGCCTCCATCATCTCCTCCGGCATCCCCAGCATCCCTCTTGTCACATTTACTGGAATGTCCCGGGGACCCGGTGTGCGCGGGAGGTGAAGCGCGTGCTTTCTGGGCAGAGTCCCGCTTGTCCCCGCGGCACTGCGGTGGGCAGGGATTTTCGTTTAAGGTCGCTGATGAGAACAAGGGGCCTGGAAGCCCTTCCCCGCGTTTGTCTGACTTTAAAGGGAGGCGAGAAAGGAAAGGGGACAGAGGAGGAGAGAATGATGAGTAGGGCTGTGGATGTCACCTTGCTCACGCCGCCCCCAGGAAAGGGTCCCTTCACCGGGGCCTTGACTCGGGGTGACGGGCGGCGCGCTAGAGCTGAGCTTGGAGGGGGGCGAGGACGGGACGCGGAGCCCCGGGAAGCTGTGTCCCTTGCCAGCTGGACGTCCACTCCTGATCAAGCCGCGTGCTCCTCGAGGGGCTTCGTCGTCCTCACGCCTGAGCTCAGCCCCAGCCCAGCGCCCCGCAGGCGGCTGTTGGCCCCGCGGGGATGGCAGGGCAGGCTCCTTGCTGCCGGCCGCTGCGGCGAGCGGGTCCGGGAACCGGGTCCTGAGCGAGCCCCGCCCGCCTGTCTGGTCCGGGCTGTGCCAGGGCTGCCGAGGGCTCCGGTGCGGGGCTTGGTGCCCCGTGGGGGCAGGGTGGACACCGGGTCCCGGCCCGGAGCTTACGCAGGGCCCCCCGGCTGGCTTACAGCTCTCAGGGACCCTCCTACCTGCTGTTCGCAGAGTGCAGGCTGGAGGCCCCGTGGGTGCAGCGAGTCGGATCCGTCCCGCACAGGGGACGGCGGGAGCCTCTGTGGCCCCAGGGTCCCCATCTAGAGGAGCCCCGCTGGGGGGCCGTTTCGGGGCGGAGCCAATAAGACAGTGACGGTGACTCGAGCAGCTCCAGGCACACAGGTCTTGCAGTCCCTGGTCCCATCGCACCCCACGGCAGGTGAAGGGCGCAGGAAACAGGTAGGGGGGCGGGGAGAGGGGAGCCCAGGTCGCGCGGCCAGAGTGCGCACCTGGACACCCGGCCTTGCTTCCTTTTTTTGCAGCTTCTTATTTTGACGCCCTTTTGCATTTGCAGAGAGGATGTAAGCGTGGTTCGGGGAAGTCCTGCACCCTCCCCGACACCAGTCCCCCGGTTCCCAGGTCCCCAGGGGCTCACAAGGGCCACACGCACGCTGTCACTTTCTCCACACACGTGTACGCCTGTCTACATATGTGATCTCCGTGTGTGTCTACGCGCAGGCACGGGCACACACGCGTCTTCCCTCGGATCGTTGGAGAGTAAACAGGAGACACGATGCCCCTCAGCCCCTAGACATTATGTCCATCTCTGACAGCAGGGACATTCTCTCATACAGCCTGGGACAAGCCAGCCACGCCGGGACAGAGGCACAGATATGATGTATGATCTAATCCCCCTCCCGTGTTTCTGCCTGGGAGGGACCCCGGCTGGCACCCTGCACTCGGTGTCATCCTGGGAGGGACCTGGCCGGCACCCTGCACTCAGTGTCACCCTGGGAGGGACCCCGGCTGGCACCCGGCACTCAGTGTCACCCTGGGAGGGACCCCGGCCAGCACCCTGCACTCGGAGCCATCCTGGGAGGGACCCTGGCCGGCACCCGGCGCTCGGTGCCATCCTGGGAGGGGCCCTGGCCAGCACCCTGCACTGTCACCCTGGGAGGGACCCCAGCCAGCACTCTGCACTCAGTATCACCCTGGGAGGGACCCCGGCCGGCACAAGGAGAGCTGACTTCGCAGAATGCCCTTCGCTGAGAGAGCCCCGGCTTGTCCGTGCGCATCCCGGCCCCCCCGCTGCCCCCAAGACCCTCCTTGTCCCTACCCCTTGCCGCCGCTGCCCGCCAGCTGGCCTGGGCCTGAAGGCGGCTCCCATCTTCCCAGGACTCTGGGGCGATGATGGTCACCCCTGAGATGTGTGGGTGCCCGTCGCAGGGGGCTCCAGGGGACAGGGTCACGCTCTCCCCGCTCCTCCAGGGCGATCACGGGCACCCACAGGCGGGGCCTTGACTGGGCGCACGAAGCCCTCTTGCCTCCCTTCCCACACTCGCCCAGGAGGAACCGCGCCAGCGCTCCAGCCTCGGGCTCACGGAGACACCCCCACGACAGTACCCTAAGATCCTCAAGGCCATCCCAGATGGGGCCGGCAGAGACGTATAGGTTCCAGGCTGTTCGAACAAGGAGTGGGCGAGCAGGTGAATGCATGCAGGAGGGGGTGAATGAATAAAGCAGACTAGGAGGGGGGAGGGGGGAGGGAGGAGGGAGGGGAGGGAGGAGGGAGGGAGGGGAGGGAGGAGGGAGGGAGGGAGGGACGAAGGAAAGGAGGGAAGGAGGAGGGAGGAGGGAGGGAGGGAGGAGCCAGCAAATGAACGAATGCGGGGGTGGGGGGAGAAAGGTCTCCAGGAGAAGCGGCCGTGGCTGGGGAGTCGCATCTCTGTGTTTGCCTCTCCCGGTCCTCGGGCACGTCCCTTCTACACCCCAGGCTCAGTGTCCCAGCTCGCAGTCACACCCGGGAGGCTCGGGGCCGTCACCATCACCCCCTCTCCCTTGCTGGCGGCCCGGGTCCTCCGGGTGGGTGGAGGGGCAGGACGCCCCGCAGAGGACGTGGCTGGAGCGAGGTGGAGGGCCCCACAGGGCCATTGTGTCAGGTTCTTGTTCCCCGGGCTCGATGGCTCCCGGTGGGTTCCGAGGCTCCTTCCTTCCCAGCCTGGCTGGTGGGTGGGAGGCCAGGTGGGGAGCAGCTGGGGACGGTCTCAGGGTGAGGGAAGGGACAGGTGGACGGGTGTGTGCCAGCCTCAGGGTTTGATGATGACGCTGATGAGGAGGATGAGGAGGTGGGGAGGAGGGGAGGAGGGGGAGGGGGAGGAGGAGGGGAAAAGGAGAAGAAGGAGAGGGGGAGAGGAGGAGGGAGGAGAGGAGGAGGGAGGGGAGGAGGAGGGAGGGGAGGAGGAGGAGGAGGAGGAAGAGGAGGAGGAAGGGGAGGAGGAGAAGGAAGGGGAGGAGGAGGAGGAAGAGGAGAACGAAGGGGAGGAGAAGGAGGGGGAGGAGGAAGAGGAAGGGGAGGAAGAGGAGGAAGGGGAGGAGGGGGAGGAGGAAGAGGAGGAAGGGGAGGAGGAGGGGGAGGAAGAGAAGGAGGAAGGGGAGGAGGAGGAGGAAGGGGAGGAGGAGGAGGAAGGGGAGGAGGAGGAGGAAGGGGAGGAGGAGGAGGAAGGGGAGGAGGGGGAGGAGGAAGGAAGAGGAGGAGGAGGAAGGGGAGGAAGAGGAGGAAGGGGAGGAGGGGGAGGAGGAGGAAGGGGAGGAGGAGGAGGAAGGGGAGGAGGAGGGGAGGAGGAGGAGGAAGGGGAGGAAGAGGAGGAAGGGGAGGAGGGGGAGGAGGAGGAAGGGGAGGAGGAGGAAGGGGAGGAGGGGGAAGGATGGGGAGGATGCTCATCTCTGAGAATGGCTGTCACAGGAGGCTGCTCCTGCCAGGCTGCGAGCCCCGGGGACAGGTGCGGAAGCCCGATGGCCCTTAGCAGGTCACCTGAGGCAGCTCCCGCACCTGCCGGCACCCAGCCCTGCTCTGAAGGCGACAGCAGGGGGGTGGGGAGAGCTTCCCTAGTCGCTGGATGGAGACTCCTCCCTCCCTTTCCCGGAACCCCGGTCTGCAGGGGACCCCCGCCGGCAGGCGCACGGGAAGGGTGGCCTCTCCGGGCAGGGCCTGAGGAGCCCGGGAGACGCCCGTCCCTGTCCTGTGAGCTCCGGGGGAGGAAATGAGTTTGCGGTGGGTCCCTGACTGCCCAGGGTCACGCCGCGTGTCCCAACAGGACGCCACTTCGCTCACCCCCCGACCCGGAGGCCACTCCCGACCATCACTGTCCCAAGGGTCTCTGGGAAAAGGCGCTGCCCGTGGGAGCCCCCAGGGCCCAGGGAGGGCCCTGCCCTTTCCGCGTGGCCTCCGCAGGACATTACCTCATCCCCCATGGGGTGGCCTGGCCCCGGGCCAGCGGGTTGCGCTGGGAACGTGCGTCTTGCTCTTCCGGCTCCTGCGAACGGGGAGCTCAAACCCGGCATATCCCACAGCCTCGGCCTCCGCCAGCGCAATCCCGGGTGGCCTGGGGGACACGGGGCCCGCCAGCCTGGGCTCCGGGGTGCTGCCCCCAAGCAGAGGCAGAGGGCGGCGAGAGGAGAGCGGGGTCGGCCCGCGGGCTGAGCCGCAGGAGACCCGCAGGAAACGGACACACCCGGGGGAAGCGGCCGGTGGAAGAACAGCAGCCCGGGCCACGTGCACACGTGGCCCCCATCCACGGGGCCCCCTCCACGCCGCCCACCCCACCCGCAGCGGGTGCCAAGGGGCGGGGCCCGGGAGGAGCCTGACGGCCTGGGGTGCCCTTTCCTGGGCAGAGGGAGCTGCGCGCCGTGGGTCCCACCCGGAAAGGTGCCGGGGCCTGTGTCACAGCCGAGCAAACAGTGACAGCTGGAGTTCCTGTCCCCCCCAGGCCATCGTCTGCCGTCGCCCCCAGGGCTGACATGCATGCTGTCCACTGCCCCAGCCCAGGGTCCCCGGGAGGGATGTGGGCCCCGTGAGATTTCGGGGTCCTGCAGCCCCCGGGTGCCCTGGTCTGCGCTGCGCCTCAGAGTGTGTTTCTCCCTCTTGCTCCTTGTTCTGGAACATACCGTGTGAGTTCACTGGTGCCGCCGAAAGCCGAGTCCCACACATGGGGATCACACGACAGACACTCACTGTCCCCCGGTCCTGGGGACCGGGGCCTGAGGTCCAGGCAGGGGCAGGGCCGGGGCCCCCGAGGCCTGTCTCCTCGTGTGCGGACGGTGTCCTTCCCTGCGTCCCCACGGGATCGTCTCTCTGTGCGAGTCTGTGTCCTGAACCCTCTTCTTCTTCTTTTATTTTTTAATATAATTTATTGTCGAATTGGCTTCCCTACAACACCCGGCGCTCGTCCCAACAAGTGCCCTCCTCGGTGCCCGCCACCCACTCTCTCCCCCCTCCCCCCCCATCAACCCTGAGCCCTCTTCTTACAAGGACCCGGTCACAGGGGAGCAGAGCCCACCCCGGTGACCTCGTGTCACCTCGATCACCTCTGTAAAGACCCCCGTCCCCAGATACGGCCATGTTCTGAGGTGCTGGGGGGCAGAGCCCCAGCACAGGAATCTGGGGGACGCAGCTCAGCCCTCCACGCTCCCCGAGGAAGCAAAAGACTGTGCCAGCTGCTGGTCCCCCATTCATTTCTCCTGCAGATCCGATCGGGCGCCCTCTGCGGCAGGGCAGGGGCCGCACAGGCACAGCGAGGACAAGGTGGCAGTGGCCCCTTTCCCGCAGGGGCTTCCAGAGTGAGAAGCCAGGAAGGAAACAGCGAAAGAGACAGGGAAGCGAAGGACCTACTGGCGACAGGCCTGGGATGGTCCTTGCCCCCTTTCTTCTCTTACCTCCCACTTCTGAGCGAGAATCCAGCAGCGCCGCCCCTAGAAGCTGCTCGTTCAGCCACCGCCTGGGTCGAAGCCCTTAGCTCGCAGCGCCTCTCGAGTCCCCAAGGAGGGGGCTGGTCGGGAACCGTTGTCCCCACTTCGCAGACGGCAGGGGGGAGGCGAGGCGAGCCCTCTCCCCCGCCCCTCCGGCCTTTCCCTGCCCTTCCGGCCCGCGCGTACCCCCCTGAAGCTCCCCCGGACCCCTGCCCTCCCCTCCCCCGCTGGAAGCGCACGCATGTCCAGTCCCCGACTGGACGCGGGACCGGAGACGGGAATGAACAGCCGCCCGGAGGGAATGCGTGGGGCCCCGCTGGAAAGCAGCTGGAACTTTCCTAGTGCAGCCGAGGCCGTGCATCCCGGGACCGGGCCGGGCGGCTCGGCCAGCCTCGCGCACGCTCACCCGGGGGCGGGACCTTGAACGTCACCGCGGCACCTTCCGTGGTAAACGTGCGAACGACTTCGGCGTCCGCGTGGAGAACGTGCGGTTTGCGCGGAACCGCGCCCGGGGCGGGGGAGGGTAACCCCAGGAGAAGCCTCGTGGGGGGTGTTGGGACCTGGGGATGGACTACCCCCCCCCAGGCTGAGCAGGTGACCCACAGGTAGGGGTGTGGTCCCCGAGCAGCCACGAGAGGGACAGGAGGGCGTGGGAAAGCTGAGGCCCTTTTGAACCCTGTTTCCCCTCCCATTAAACTGAGGCATCTTGGGGCACCTGGGGGCTTGGTCGCTTGAGCGTCGGACTTCGGCTCAGGTCATGATCTGGGGTTCATGGGTTCGAGCCCCGCGACGGGAAGCTCAGAGCCTGGAGCCTGCTTCGGATTCTGTGTCTCCCTCTCTCTCTGCCCCTCCCCCACTCATGCTCTGTCTCTCTCTTCCTCAAAAATAAACATTAAAAAATTTTTTTAACTGATTCATCTCATTAGAGGGAACCCGAGACATGCACAATAGCAGAAACATTTAAAACCAAAGGAGAAAAATCACCACCCGCGCCCCACGCCCGCACCGCGAGCTGCTCGGCGGCTCAGCTTGCCGCCGCTACCGGGTGGCCGGGGAGAAATAATTAGAGCCTTGACTGACCGAGTGGCCGCGTGTCCTACCCCCTCCCCTACCCACCCCTATCCCCCGCAAGGACCACTTCCGCGGCTGAGTTGTTGTTGTTTTAATTAATAAAATCATGTATCTCATTCATTCACCAATGATGGGAAATCTTTCTTCCGTTTTGCGTCTTGGACAACTTTTTTGTTTTGTTGTGTAGCTGTGTTATTTTTTATAAAAATCCTATCAAACTGACAAGGGCCATGAGTCACTTTGCCCAGAGGCACATCGTTCTTATTTTTTAAGTGTATTTATTTTGAGAGAGAGAATGTGTATGTGCGAGTGCTGAGGAGGGACAGAGAGAGAAGGAGAGAGAGAGAGAATCCCAAGCAGGCTCTGAGCTCTCAGCGCAGAGCCCCATGTGGGGCTCCAACCCAGGAACTGTGAGATCATGACCTGAGCTGAAGTCAGAGGCTTAACGGACTGAGCCCTTCCCCCGCCGCTCCGCGGGTTCCCCAAGGAGCATCATTAATTCCAAGACTGGATTCCCCTGTCGGCCCTGGCAGTCCTTACCTGTAAGGAGACGTGTGCCTGTCGCCACACAAACGTGGGCACACTGCCACTGCCTCGGTGGTGACTGTCTGGTTAGGACCTGACATCTCTACGGTGGGTGGAACATGTCCCAGGTCACATCCTCAGGAAAGGCTTTGGGATCCCATAAGAAGAAGTGCGTCCATGGGGGGTCAGAAGTGGGGGGCACGCGGCTCCCCTGCTCCTGTTTCTAGGCCTGGTGTTACTTCCCCAGATGATTCTGCGGTGACGGGCACACCCCTGGTTTGTTGCATCTGTTGGATCATCTCTGCAAAGACGATCCCAGCTTAGGGCTGCATTTCACCGGCTGGGAAGCAGGTGCCGCCTGGACCAGGCGGGCAGCCTCCAACCCTTTACAAGCCTGGACCGCCCCACCCAGTAGAAAGGGGTGAGTACTCTCAGCTTCGCAGAGAGACCATGGGCCAATTTGAGTAGAGAACTTAAAGATTTTAATCCCAGTTTCTCCAAACTTCCTTTGCTTCCTTCCCTTTATGGAAAAATGATATTTTTTGAGCCTGCACCCGCAATAACAAATATGATTAGTTTTCCTGTGTGAATATACCAAACCAATCAATTCTAAAACATTACAAAACCCACAAGAACATGAAAATGTAAAAGAGTAAGATTTTTTTTTAAACCTGCCCATTCATTTTCCTTAAAGATTAAAGCACAAGGGAAGTCCAGCCAGCCAAAGGAGCGGCTGTTGGCTCTGTCGCCCCTCTCTGCGGTCTCCTGCTTCCCTATTTTATTAAACATCTCCACTGATCGCTGTAGAACCAAGGTCCTCAGAATGCTCAGCTCACCATCTTCTTCTGATGTTCTTGTTTTATATATAGTACTATTTCCATGCCTCTCGAGGGACATATTTTGCGAGAATTTGCTACATCGGTGCTTAGATTTACCTCCAGCTCATTGGATATCCTCCGGTTTCTTCAGACTAGTATCTCTGATGACAGTCTCGGTCCATGAGTGGTAAATTGTATTTTTATGTGTGTCCAAACACATGTTTCTTCATCCTCGCTGTCTTAAATGATGTGTATCTGCTCCAGAATGCCCATTGGACCTCTGTTTTCACTCAACCTTGGGAAGTATTATTTCTACTGTTTTTGGCTTCTCTTGCTACTCTCAGCTTCATTGGGCTCCTTTCTCTGTAGTCTGCTTTAATCTTCTATCAGATTGCCGTGACTCCCACAGGTCTCTGCCTCCCACATGCAGACTTGCCTGCTCAGCTCTTTGAAACCACCAAGCTTTGCCCCTCCCCGTCTTGCTCCCTGGGCAGGGACCCCCGGGCGACGGGAGGGATCCTCTTGTGTGTTTCCCTGAGCATCACAGGCCTGCACTGCCCAGGGTCAATGTTGTAGAAACCATTTTCCCATACATTTTGTCCCATTTTTTAATTGTCTACAATACATAAGTAAATCCAACCTTTTTTTTTTTCTTTCCACTGTGGCCAGAACACAGAATTCTCAAACATGGAGCTTTTGTGTAATTATTTATTTCTAGAAATCCTATTGGGTTCATTTTGAAATTTCGCTGTTTTATTTTCATGGTGACTTGTTATTTTCTTATGTTTTTGATTCCTTCTTGTAGGTCCTGGAACACTGAAAATATATCATTTTATATAGTCTCCACCTGATACTATCAATTCCTTTAGGGTTTTTTTTTTTTTTAAGTTTACTTATTTAGAGAGAGAGAGAGAGAGAGAGAGAATGAGCAGGGGAGGGGCAGAGAGAGAGAAAGAGAGAGGAGAGAGAGACAGGGGATCTGAAGCGGGGTCTGTGCTGACAGCAGACAGCCCCGTGCAGGGCTTGAACTCACAAACCATGAGATCGCGACCTGAGCTGAAGTCAGACTTAACCGGCCGAGCCCCCCAGGCGCCCCAATTCCTTCAGAGTTTTACACTTCTGCACATGGATTCCATCCTAGCGGACGGGTTCCTTTGTGCTTGTGATTTTTGATTGCGAGCTCATCTTCGGCGGGACTTCATAGAAATCCTAGGCGGCCTCGAAGGATTTCTGGTGAGATTTTGGACTCGATTCTTCTAAACGACCCAGGGATCCCTGGTTCGGGCTCGCTCTCTGTGGCCATTTCTTGGCTCGAGGGTTTTCGGGTCATGAGGGAGATGTGTCTGCTTAAATCTAATCACCATGTGAAGCCAAATCAAAGCGTCTGCATTCCCAGGGGAGGTAACTTCCCTCCCCCATCAGCTTCCCTTCCGTTCCCCTGAGGCAGTGGGCAGATTGAGCTCCCCAACCTTCCTCCCGAGCGTGACGCACTTTGGAAAGCCCCACTCTACGTGGGGTTCTCAATTCCAACTTCCGTCCCATGTGGGATGGGAGCCTCATCTCTGGTCCTTTCGTGGTGTCAGAACCTGGGTCCCCGGCTCCGTGTCTATCCCAAGGGGATGTGTGCCCCCGGCTCCACCCTTACAAGGAGGTTTGCTATTCACCAGACGTCCTGAACCCCGCGTGGAGCGGGACTTGGTGCCAGCCTACAGTTCCATGCCGCCGCAAGCAATGAATGTTCGCTTAATGTCCCCGAAACCCTCGTGAGGTCGGTGCCGTCATCACCCCCCATGTTTCTAGACAGGAAAACTGAGGAACAGAGAGGTTAGTAACTTGTCTCAAAGCCCACTGTGAGCAAAGGTACAAGGGGTCGGGACTCGAACTCTGCCATCTGACTGCAGAACCCACGACTTTTCCCCCGGGCTTACGGCTCCCAGGGCGCCAGGATGCTGCCAGCGAAGGCTGTCGAATAAAACACAGGGCACGGGTGGGTGGCCGAGTCGCCACGGTGAGGAAAAGGAGAGTGCGTCTCGCCACCTCTAGGAACCTTCCTGAAGAAATGAGCAGCACCCACGTTCTGCAATTCTTCATCCCAGGCAAGATGTGGGGCTCGCTAAATATTAGCTGTTGCTTATCCGAATTCGGATTTAACTGGAGATCCTGTATTTTTGTTCGCTATATCTGGAAGCCCCTCTGTCAGCTGAGGTTGGGGGCTACGGGGCTGTCCCTCCCCCGGCCCCGCACACCAGATAGGCTGGTGCTCACACCTGAGCTTCCCCGGACGTGACGCCTCGAGCCTTGGTGGCCGAGTTCTGTCCATCCGTCTGCCTGCCCCCCCAGACCCAGGTGCGTGGGCTGTTACCCTTGCTCACCTTGAACCTCAGCAGCCCGGGGCACCTGCGAAGGCTCCCACTGTCTGGAGAGGGCGGGATCTCACGAGCAGCCTCGTGCAAGGGTCGCCTGCAGGCCGGGGGCACACAGAGCCCTGGTCCCGGACCAGTGATGGAGAGCCAGCGGCCGGAGCTAGGGCGATGGGGGGGTGGGGTGCTAACCGGGGCAGCCTTCCCGAATGGCCACTTCTCACCTCATGTCCAAATGTCAAAACTGCGTCCCCTTCGACTCAGCACTTCTACTTCCGGGAACTTACGCTAAGGAAACGCTCCAACCAGGTACAAAGATGATGTTTGGGGATGTTCCTGCGGTGCGGGTTACATACCTGAAAACTGACGGCAGCCCGAGTGTCTCCCGGGAAAGCTTCGAGCATCCGTGTGACGGAACTGAAGCCACCTTTAACGATGATCTTGTGGGGGCGCCTGGGGGGGCTCTGTCGGTGAAGCATCCAACTTCAGCTCAGGTCGTGATCTCACAGTTCCCGAGTTCGAGCCCTCGTCGGGCTCTGTGCTGACAGCTCAGAGCCTGGATCCGGCTTCGGATTCTGTGTTTCGCTCTCTCTCTCTCTCTCTCTGCCCTCCCCTACTCACGCTCTGTCTCTCTCTCTCCTTCAAAAATAAATAAACATTAAAAAAAATTTAAAAAAAGAGTAAGCAACCCAAGAGCAAGCATCCGGTTCTCCTGTGCAGGTAAGACTGTGTGTGTGAGTGTGCATGTGTGTGTGCGCGCATGCACGCGCAAGCGTGCGCTAACGCTGCAAAATGCGAAGCAAGCGTGTTCACCGGGATGGCGAGTACAGAATGGCGGGACTGCCGGCTTTCCCCCGACGGGCACCCTCCCTTTGTCTTCGGTAGCAGGACCCACAGTTTTCGGCCGAGCACGCGGCTCCCCTCAATAAAGAACGTTTAGCCTGGCGTCTCTTGCAGCTGAAGGCGGCCCTGTGACCCGTGGGAGATAAAAAAGAAAGAAATGACATGTCGCACCTTCCCGAAATCGTCCTTAAAGCGGCATGGACCTCCTTCGCCCCTTCCTCCATCCTGGAATAGAGAAGTGATGGCTGAGCTCCGGCTGCCATTCTGGACCCCGAGGTCTCAGGAGGTTCCCGCCTCCAGGGTGAAGGCTCAGGAGACAGTAAGGGGCCTCTGTCTCTGAAGCCCTCGCGAGACAGGACCACCTCTCAGCCCGTTTCTAGACTTCTACGTGAAAGAGAAACCGGCCACGGCTGTTTGGGAGGCTGTCCGTCACTCAGCTGAACCTGACCCTGACCGCCTCAAATAGTTCTTTAAACTGGGCAAGGTTTCTGGGGTCCTAAATTCTCTTTGTACATTTGTTTCGGTTCTTTGAAGCTTGTGACTTGGGCACTGATGCATCGATTGTGTGGTTTTTTTTTAAACTTCGTTTGGAAACAAATAAGGAAGAAATAAAGCCGATGCATCCACTTGCGTGTGCCACGTGGGGTCCTAAAACCTTTAAGGAACGTCTTGCTTAAGCCCCGACAACAGCCCTATGGGGGTGTCGTGATCCCGATCCCGCAGAGGGGGGCCCTGGCATGGAGGGGAAATTGAGTCGCTGGGCCACCGTTCCTCAGCTCGTCAGGGGCAGCTCGCGGGCAGCCTGCCGTCGAATCCACGGCAGTGAACCCACCCGCCTCCCCGGGGCCCTCCAGCCTCAGAGACGACCCTCCTCCCAAGCCACCCTCCCCTCTCCCGCCATCCAAGGCGCTACCCGGAGCTGCCCCGGAAGGCACCGAGCTGACTTTGCTGCGGCTGCCGAGGCTCAGGGGCTGGGCCTGGAGGTCCGTGGTGCTCTTTCTTCTCTCTGCTCATCCCACAGATAGTCGTGAGTGCCCAGCAGGGGCCCGGCTCCGGGCTTGGTGACCCTAGCCCCGGCCATCAGAGACACCTGCCCTGGGGAGTGCCCCGTGACCTGGATCGGAGGCCGGCACAGCAGTCACTTGAGTGAAGTGGGGATAGGAGCGCATGTGCTCGCCGGAGGCAATGGTGTGTGCAAAGGCCCTGTGGCAGGAGGAGCTCGCCACACACCCCGCCACACGCCCCTCATTCCACGTCCACCGCAGCCTTCTTGCCCCAGCCCGCTGGCTCTACAGCTGGCTGAAGGCGAGAGAAACCACAAAGGGGGCACTGACACTGTTGTCCGTCCACCGTGGCCGGACGCTCCCCTGACCCGTGCTCTCCCTCCGGATCCCTCACAGGCTCCCTAGCGCCCTCTACCTAAACCGCAGGCCTCTGCTGACTCAGAGGGTCGGAGCAGGGTGTCAGCGCACGCGCGCGGCCTCTGCCGCCAGGTTTCCCCGAATCTCAGATGACCACCAGCCCCTACCCCCCCCTCCCAGGGCGGGGGCGAGGCGCTCGGTCTGTGCCCTCAGCAGCAGTTTCAAAAGAGTTTGTTTTACTTTCAAAACAGATTGTATCGAGCGGCCGGCCAGCCCGTGGGTTGGGGCCAGAGCGGAGGGAAGAGTTATGGCCACCGGGCACGCTGAGTCGACCTCCCGCGGGGGCAGTGCCCGCGGGAGCTCCGCCAGGCCCCCCGCAGCCCCGTCCGCCCCAGCCGAGGGCCGTGGAGGCAGAGTCTCTGGGCTCCCAGTGGGTCCCACAGTGATGACTCACTGTGTGGCCCGGCTCCACTCCGCCGCCGCTGGGGGCTGTCCTGGGCAGCCGTCCTCACTCTGTCCTCCCAACTCCCAGCACGGGGTCCCCGGGCCGTTCCTGTGTCTTGAGGGTGGATGCACCCCCGTCTTCTGATCTCCCGGTACTATGAGCCTCACTTTACAAATGAGGGAGGCGACTGGCTACCTGCCCGGAGCCCGCTACGCCTTCCTTCCTGCCCATCCCACGGCAGTCGAGTGACGGCAGTGACGGCCCAACCTGGGCCCGTGGCCTACATTTCCCAGACTCCCTTGCAGCAAGTCATGGCTGGGAATAAGTTCCCACCCAGACGACGCGAAGGGTGTGTCCTCCCGTCCTGCTTCCCCACCTGGGACCCCAGGAGGAGGAAGCTACTCCTCTTCCCACAGGAGAGAAAGAGCCCAGATGGGCCTGGGCTGCTTACCTGGCCTTCTGGGGAGAAATTAATTTTGCGACGGAGCCGCCGTATGTCTGGGTCTCTTTGTTACGCAGCTGCGTCCTGACTGACAGAGAATCATCGCCGAGGCCTCGTGCTGGGGCGCTCAGGTCTTTCCCCAGCACGCAGTCTGCTTCTGGTTGTGATACTTTGGCAGACGGATCCTGAGGTGTCTTGCCAACAAAGCGAGCTCGCCCCAGGCTGCCGCGCCCCGCGACTTGGCCGGCTCCGGGCTCTCTGTACCCAGCCCGGTGCCTGGCCCAGGGCGGGTGACTGGAGCGTGGCCCTGAGGAAAGAGACCAACGTTCGGGCACCGAATGGTGCGGGGTGCTGGGCCAGCCACCGCACTGTGTGGTCTTGATTCACTTATTGTCCCATCGATGATCTTTTATGTGTTTATTTAGGTATTTACCCACGAGGGGTAGGACGCTGGCTGGGACGGGCACTTTACACACTGTCTCTGTGCTTTTAGCTTTGGGCACGTTCCCGCGGCCTGATTCCCGTACCCTGCAACGTACCCGTTTGAAGTGTGCAGTTCGGTCGTTTGTAGCGAATCCGGAGCCATGCATCCACCCCCGTCAACATTGACGTCTTCATGACCCCCCAAGAAACGCCCCGCCCCGAAGCCCCGCCCCAGGCCCCGCCCAGTTCCCCAGCCCCTCCCAGCCCCTGGCAACCACTGGTCCGACGGCAACTGTGCGTGTAGCCAGTGACAATGGTTTTTGCACCGAGACCGTGAAGGCAGTGGTGGGAAGGGGGAGGTCAGGCCAGCTTGGGCTTCGGACCTGGCTCCACCATTCACAGGCTGGGCGGCCCTGGTCATGACCCTGGGCAGCTCGTCAGTAATGGGGGGGGAGGGGGTTATGGGGGGGTGGGTGACAGCTACACTTTGCATGGGGGGGGGGTCTGTGCTTATGACCGGGCACACTGGAAGCTTACTGAAGGCCGATCCTTCTCTTTAGGCTGAGAAAGGGGCAGCGGGAGACGGGACAGAAAGAGGCACCAATATCCACACGTATCCCACCCCTCTGCACTGCCCTGAAATTTGCCTCTGATACCCTGGGCCTGGCTTGGGGATGTGCAGAGCTGTCCCCTAGCCCCTGCCTCTCCGCCCCAAGCCGCTACCCTGTGGCCCCGGGTTACTCAGCGGGCCACAGAGCCCTCAACTCTCTCCCACGCCCAGGACGAGGCTGGGCCTGCCGTGGAGCAGCCCCGGGGTCTCTCTGAGGGGAGCAGCCGAGCCCCGCTGGTCAGGGACTCTGTCCTGCCCCCACCCCCAGCTCGCCCGCCCCCTCCGTGGTTCCAAGTGACCTTAGCCCCAATGCGACATTGGAAGGGACGTCGGCCTGTGTGGGTGGCAATTGGTATGTGGACCCAAGGCCTTCGGCATCTCTCAAAGGCCCACGTGGCCCCTGGACACCTCTGGTGGCTCTGCCCTGCCCTGGTCACCGCGAGCACCACCGTGGCCAGACTTGACTAGGGAGCACCTCACCTGGGTCGTCCAACTTCCTCTCACTTGGCCCCGTGAGGCAGGTGCTACCATGATTCCCACTTTGCAGGTGAGGAAACTGAGGCGCGATGAGGCGGGAAATCTCCTCTGGGTCCCCGGCGGGGGGATTCAAACCCAGGCGCGGGGGCTGCTCACCACCCACAGCACCTCCCAGGACCGCGCCCAGCACCCCGGGGATCCCACAGCCGGGATGGGCCCCTCACAGGGTTGTGGGCCTCTGCAGACCAGCTGATCACTCCACCATCCCAGACAGCCCCGGACGCCCTGGGCAGGCAGAGCCCTACGAAGCCCAGCCAGCACCCAGGCATCTATTCAGTGCCTGTGCCTTCACCCTTGGGCCCTGGTATTCTGGCTCCGCCCCGTGCTGTGGGAATGACAGGGCAAACACACAAAAGGTCTATGCACAGAGGACAAGGCACAGGGGGCTCCAGGAGAGTGGGGCCTCCAAAACTACAATGAGAATGGTGACCCTCGACAGTGTACAACCTACACACCCACAGTGGTGGCCTCGAGAGGACCCAGGGCTGACATGAGGGCAGATGGGCTAAGAGACCCCCCTGAGCTCTTGGAGGGCTGTACACCAGTCCCTTCATCTTTCCGATGCTCTCAGAGCTTTATGTCTCCCTGGGCTGGCCAGGAGCTGAAACCAGGGAGAGGCACAGGCCAGTTGGGAGGTGGCCCCCACTCTGCCCTTCTCTGAAACTCGAAGTGAAGTGGGCTGTGAAGTAACACTATTGTAATTCTAATCAGCTGGAAAAAGATTAGGTATGGATACTACAATTCTTAGAGTAACCACATGCAGAAAAAGAAATAAAGCCAGAAATCCGATAGGTAAATTAAAATGGAATATTAACAAATTTTCAATAACCCAAAAGCACGCAGAGCAGGAAGAACAAAGAAACAAAAAATAGAAAGGACTGATATTAATTGTTAATATTCTAAAAATGCCGTTAAAAGCAAGAGATTGACAGAATGGATAAGACCAGCAAGACCCAATTCCATGCTGCCAATAAGAGATTTGTTTTAAATACAAAGACACAGGTAGGTTGAAATAAATAAATTGAAAAGGGTACACCATAAAAATAGCAAGCATCGGGCAGCTGGGTGGGTATGTTAATATTAATTAAGATGTATATTAATAGTAGACTTCAAGACAGAAAGTATTATCAGAGATAAAGGAGACATTTATTATAGTGGAAGGGATGATTAACTAGGAAGACGTAACAATTATAGATTTTTAGGTGCCTCCTAACAAAGCCTTGAAAGGCACGAAGCAAAATTGACAGGATCTAGGGAAGAAATAAACAATTTCACAATCATAAAAGGGAAATTTTAACACCCCTCCCTCAGCAATCAATAGAACAAATACACACAAAAAAATCAGCAAATACATGGACGGTACAAACAACACTATTAGTCACTTTGATCTGATGATATTTATAGATCACTACCTCCAGTAACTACAGAGTGCAAATTCTTGTCGAGTGCACTTTCATCAAGATAAATCGTATGCTGGGCCACAAATCAAGTCTCACCAAATTTTAAACGACAGAAATCATGCCAAGGTTGTTCTCTGATGACAACTGAATCTCCTTAGAAATTAATGATGAGACATCTAGGAAAAATCCCAAATATCTATTAATGATTCATGAATCTACAAATGACTCATGAACTAAAAATGAAATCACAAGAGAAATTAGAAAATAATTTGAATTTAATGATAGTGGAAATATATCGTAGCAAAATCTGTGGGGCGTAGCAAAAGCAGTGTTTACAGGGAAACTTAGAACTTTAAGTACTTATGTTAGAAAACAAGAGCAATCTAAAATCAATTACCCAAAGATCCAACTTGGGTAGCTAGAACAAGAAGAGCAAAGTAAATCCAAATGAAGAAGGAAAGAAATAACAAGAAGAGTAAGAACCAATAAAATAGACAGCCAAAAGAGAAAGAAAAAAGCCAAAAACTGAATCTTTGAGAAGATCAACAAAATTCATGAACTCCTAGACTGTTGAAGTAAACAACAGAGAAGAATAGAGAGAGGCAGAGAACACAAACATCAGTTCCAAACCCAGAAATTGAAAGAATGTTGTTACTACAGACCCTACAGCATCCCAAAGAACATCACGAACTTCTTCACACCAACAAATTCAGCAACTTGGACGAAATAAGCAAATTTGTGGAAGAAACAAACTAAACAAATTGATACAAGAGGAAACAGAAAATCTGAATAGTCCTGTATCTGTTAAAGAAAGTTAACTTTATCCGACATGTCATTTACAAATATCTTATTCATGCCATCGGTTGTCTTGTAGAATCCGTTGCCCTTTAGTTTTGTTGATGTCACTCATATGTTTATCTTGAGAAACTTAACAGAAGATGTGGGGGGGCAGGGAAGGGCAGGGGGATAAAATAGTTACAAACAAAGAAGGAGGGAGGCAAACCATAGGAGACTCTTAAATACAGAGAACAAACTGAGGGTTGATGGGGGTTGGGGGAGAGGGGAAAATGGGTGATGACCATTGGGGAGGAGACTTGTTGGGATGAGTACTGGGTGTTGTATGTAAGCCAATTTGACAATAAATTATACTTAAAAAAATAAAGTTAATTTATTATTAAAAAAAAACACTCTTCAAAAAAGGAAAATCCAGAGCTAGATGGTTTTGTTGGTTAATTTTATTAAACACTCAAGGAAGAATTCACCAATCTTACATACTTTTTTTCTTTCCAGAAAGGAAGGAGGAAGGAAACATCGCCCAAATCATTTTATAAGACCAGCACAAACCTAATGCAAAAACTTGACAAAGACATTTTTAAAAATAAAACTGTAGACCAACATTCCTTGGGAAAACAGACACAAAAATCCTTTGAAAATATTAGTAAGTCCTATCTCATAATACAAAAATGATAGTGCATCAGGAATAAGGAGAGTTTAACCTAGGAATGCACAGTTGGCTAAATATTTGAAATGTGATTCATAGTATTATCACATAAAGGAGGCAGATTTCATAAGTTAAACAAAATCTACTTAGAACAGCAGCCCTCCCTCAAAAAAAATACTTATTAATAATCTAACATACTGAACATTACAACTTTGTTGAGAGAAATTTAAGAAGACCTAACAGAATAGCCCAGAAATTCACTTATGCATCTATACCTATTTAATTTATGACACAGGCAAGAATATACAATGGGGAAAAAGACAGTCTCTTCAACAGAAGAGAAGACTGGACAGACACACGGAAAAGAGTGAAACAGGACCACTAACTTACATCAGACATGAAAATAAACTCAAAATGGATTAAAGACCTAAATGTGAGACCCGAAACCATGAAATTTGGAGGAGAAAACAGGTGGTAAACTCCTTAACATGGGTCTTGGAGACGATCTTTTGACTCTTACACCAAACACAAAATAAACAAATGGGGCTCCATCAAACTAAAAAGTTGCACAGCAAAGAAAACCATCAACAAAATGCAAGGGCAACCTACTGAATGGGAGAAAATATTTGCAAATCATATACCTCCTACGAGGTTAATATGTAAAGTATATAAAGAACTCATACAATTCAAGAGCAGAAAACCAAACAATTCAACTTTTAAAATGAGCAGAAGATCTGAATAGACACTTTTCCAAAGAAGACATACAAATGGCCAACGGGTACATGAAAAATTATCAACATCATTAAATATCAGGAAAACGAAAATCAAAACCATGATGAAATATCTCCTCACAACCGTCACAATGGCTATTATCAGAAAGACAAAGAAATAACAAGTATTGGCAAAGATGTGAGAAAGAGGAAACCCATGTGTGCCGATGGTGGGAATGTAAATCGGTGTAAACTGGAGGTTCCTCAAAAAATTAAAAGTAGAACTACCGTATGATCCCGCAATGCCACTTCTGGGTGTTTATCTGAAAAAGAAAAACACTAACTTGAAAAGATATATGCACTCCCATATTCATCGCAGTATCATTTACCACAGCCAAGACAAAGAAACAACCTAAGTATCCATCGGTGGATGAATGGATACACGCGTGTGTGCACACACACGTGCACACACTCACCTGAGTGTACACACGTGCAATGGAATGTCATTCGGCCATAAAAAAAGAATGAAATCTTGCTGTTTGTGACAGATGACATGGAAGGACTTTGAAAGTATGCCAAGTCAGACAAGTCAGACAGAGAAAGACAAATACTGTATGGTCTCACTTACTCATGGAATCTAAAAAAATAAAACCAAAAAAACTAAGCTCGTATATATAAAGAAAAGATTGGTGGTTGCCAGAAAAGATTGGTGAGGGCTGGGGTGGCAAAGTGGGTGGGCCAAGTGGGTGAAGGGGGTCAAAAAGTACAAACTTCCAATTATAAAATAAGCCATGGGGATGTAATGGCAGCATGGCGACTCTAGTTAATAACACCGTATTGCACATGTGAACGTTCCTAAGAAAGTAAATCTCAAGAGTGCTTGTCACAAGAAAAATATTTTATAATTACGTGAGGTGACGGATGTTAACTAGCTTATAGTGGTGATCACTTCTCAATGTATACAAATACCAAGTTGGTTTTTTTGAAAAAAGAAGATCTAAACAAGTCAAGAGATATACCATGTTCATAGATTGGAAGACTCAATACTAAGATGGTAGTTGTTCTCAGACTTATGTATACATTCAATACATTCTGGTAAAAATTTATAAGCTGATATTAAAATGTGTATAGAAATGCACAGACCTCAAATGCGTGAAAAGACTTTTATAAAAGAATGACAAAGTTGGAGAATTTATCTGATTTCACAATATAGGTGATCGATACAGTTTAGTATCAGCGTGAGGACAGACACGTGGATCAGTGGAATGGAGCACAGATCAGGGTAATTGATTTTTGACAAAGGTGCCGATGCAATTCAGAGAAGGGGAAAGACGAGTCTTCAAAAAATGGTGTGGATTCACTGGATTTCCACCGACGCAACTTCTCAGTGAAAGCAGAGGAGAAGATCTTTGTGACTTCGAGGTGGGCCACGATTTTCCAATAAATATGAGATGTGCAAACCGTTAAGGAAAAAATTGAAAAATCAGTCTCTAAATTAAAATCTTCTGCTCTTTGAGAAGACACCAGTAACAGAATGAAAGGGCAAATGACAGACCAGGAGACGTATTGACAGCGCATATATCAGACGAAGGATTCAGGTCTAGAATATACACGTTTCTAAGAACCCTAAGAAGACAAGCCAATAAAAGTGAGCAAAAGATTTGACTAACATCTTGCCTTAAAAAGATAAACAAATGGTCACATGACAAAGTCGTCGACATCATTAGCCACGGTAGAAATGTAGATTAAAACAAGTGAGCTGCCACTGCACCCCCGCTAGGACGACTAATGACAAAAACACTGAGCACACCAAGTTGGAGCAGGGATATAAAACTACCAGAACTCTCATTTATGCCGGTGAGAGTTTACAATGGTACGACCACTTTGGGGAAAGGTTTGATGCTTCCTTAGATGGCTAAAGACACGCATACCGTGTGACCCAACTATCTCATCCCTGGATGTTGACTCAAGAGAAACAGAAAGCTGTGTCCACACAGAGGTTTGTACAGGAATGTTCACAGCAGCGTTATTTGTAATACCTGAAACCCAGAAACGCCCCAAAGGTCCACCAGTGGGTGAACGTGTAACCAATGTGATGCGCCCGCACAGTGGAATAGTATTCAGCAACAAACAAGAGTGGATTGTTGGCACATGCTACAGCATGGATGAACTTCAAAACATTCATGCTAAATGACAGAAGCCAGTCCAAAAGAAAGAGCAAGTACTTTGTGATTCTTTTTATATAAGATCGTAGAAAATCGTAACGCTTTTCTAGTGAAAGCAAGCAGATCAGCGGTTGTCCCGGGGACAAGGGGAGAGAGAGAGGTGGAAAACGGGGGTACAGGAAATGTGATGGATGAGTTCATGACCTTGCTTGAGTCTATGGCTTCACACGTGTTTGCATATGTCAAACTCATGAAATTGAACACTTAGATATGGAAACTTTATTGTACATCCATTATACCTCAATAAAATGGAAGTAAAACCTCACTGAGCAGTACACTTATATTTACCCTAAGTTATACTTCAATTAAAGAGTAAATAAAAATTGGGGCACCTGAGTGGCTTAGCTGGTTAAGCGTCCAATTCTTGATATCAGTTCAGGTCATGATCTCAGTCTCTCCCCTGCTGGTGCTCTCTTTCTCTCTCTCTCAAATGAATAAATAAACTTTTTTAAAAAGTAAATAAAGATTTTAAATGTGTGTTTGATTATGTGATCCCCGTCCCCCTCAGCTCTCTCTGCCGCCCCCCGAATTAACCCTTCGATGACTCCTATCGTGTTTGGCAGAAGTCCACATCCCGCCGTCCCCAGCGGGAGCTTCCTTTTCCTCAAGCTGTTGTCCCCCTCACTCCAGGACCTCCTCACTTGAATACACGGAAGTCCGCCGTGTTCGTGGGTTAGGGCTTCCGCAACAAGGTCCTGTGGACGGAGCGGCTTAAGCCATGGAAATTATGGTCTTGATTCTGGAGGCTGGAAGTCCAAAGGCAAGGGGTCGGCAGGGCCGGCTCCTCCGGAGGCCCCCCTCCTTGGCTGCACTCGCGAGATCTTTGCTCTGTGTGTCTTCGTTCCAACAGGCTCTTTCTGTAGAGACACCGGTCCTAGGGGACCAGGGCCCACCTTCGTGGCCTCACTCTGATTGGACCGCCTCTACCAAGACCCTCTGTCTAAATGAAGTCACATTCTGAGATGCTGGGGGTTGGGACTCCAGCATATGAATTTGGGGAGGGGGAGACACGATTCAGCTCATGACACCCCTCCTTGCAGAACCCCCTGCCCCCTTCCCCTAGCCTCTCCCGCTCACCCTCTCCCAGCTCTCTTTCACCAGCAGGCACTGCCAGGACCCCCAGGCCACGTCGGCCCCCAGGGGAGGGCGCCCCAATGTCTATCTTGCAACAGGAGTCTCCCGCATCTCTCCTGGTCTCACCCAGCCTCCTTAGCTTGTGTCTGTGCTAATTCAGGCTCTGGCGAAGCGTCAGGACTTGGCAGGTGCTCAGGGAGGCCTTGCCAACTGGGTGTATGCTGAATGAATGAGTGAATGAATGAATGAATGAAGAATAAGCAAGCCAATGAATGAGCGAGTCGACCTGGCCACCTGCCCCCCCACCTGCCCCAGCCCTGGCGGGCGCTGGGATCCAGTGTGGGGGGGGAGGGGCACCCTGCGTCATAGCCTGCCTGCACCACTGTAGCAAACCCCTTCCCCTGGGCTGAAGGAGGCCTCAGAAAAAAGCCTGAAATTGCTGTTTGCACCTTCCTGGGCTGGAAGTTCAAACGGGCTCCTCTGGAAGAGCGAGGCCGGCGAGAGGCCGCGGTCAGACAGGAGGCCTGGGCTCCCGGGTTCCTGGAGGTGGGCCCCCACACGTCCCACGCCCTGCCTGCGGGCACCTGGACCCACCTTCCCCAGCCGGGCACTCCGGGTGGGCAGGAGGGCCGGCCGGGCCGGGCTGGGCTGTGCAGGCAGGAAGCCCCGGGGCCTGATCCCTGAGCTGTGGGAAGGGAGGAGTAAGAACTCTACTTGCCCCACTGGGAAATGGGACGGCGGGCCCTGCTTCCCCGGGGCCGGGACACACGGTGCCTGTGGGCGCTTCCCCGGGGGCAGCCGCGGGTGCTGTCCACTCCTTGTTGGCCAAGGCCCCAGAGAGCGGGTTGGAGCCTCTGGGCAGCCTGCCCGACGTGGCCGGGCCTGTTTCCTCACCGACAGCCCCTTTCCCGTGGTGCTCCTGTGAGCATGGTGATGGCAATGTGAGGGCGGGTGCCCTGGCCTCTGGGTGTCCTGCAGCGGGGGCGGGGCGGCCACACGGGCGCTGTTGAACTCCCGGCCCTGAGGGTGTCGGACAGCAGTTCCCGTGGTCTCCTGTGGCAGGGGGACCCTCCGGCTGCTGGCCCCAGCAGCCACCCGGGAGGCCCAGGTGGCAGAGGGGGCTGTGGGCGGCCCCAGCCCACGGCCACATCCCCGTCTCGGCAAGGACCGCCAGTGGGATTTGGGGTACCCACCGTTTGCAGCGTGAGAGCCGGCCTGTGCGCCCCTGCCCCGGGCTCACCCCTGTCGGTCTCTGGGAGGTGCTGCGCAGCCGTGTGTAAAACCTCTCCAAGCTTTGCCGTCAGGGCCACCGGGAAGGGGACACACGCAGTGACCGGGACCTGAACCCTGCCTCCCCTCTGCCTCACGGCATTGCCTCGTCTGTTAAATGGGACAATAAAGTCCCACCTCGAGGGGTCGTGGGGAGAAATATGCCTTCTCTGAGATCATTCGAAGGGCTTGGCATGGGGCCGCCCCACTGTAGACAGGGATCGTGGGGGACATATTTTGTGTGGGGGTGACAATTTGAGTTGCTCCAAATCAGCGTGTCGAGATCGTCCTCACCCAGGCCCACGCTGTCCACGAGAGAAATACCGTGCCAGCCGGAGGGAGCCGTTTGCTTGTGAGGCTGCCCCCCCACGACCAGGGCGTCCAGCTCACCCCACGTGTTCGGTCCCCCGGGGCCGCGGTAACAAACAACCGAAAACTGGGTAATTTACAATGGAAATAGATTCTCTCCCCCCCTGGAGACCAAGAGTCCGAGATCAAGTTGTGGCAGGGCGGCCCTCCCTCACGAGGTGCTGGGAGAGGGTCCAGGCTGGGGCTGCAGGCGTCCCCGAGCTGGTGGCCGCATCGCTCCTGTCTCTGCAGCCACACACCCGCTCCCCTCCTCCCGTCTTATAAGGACACCTGTCAAGGGCTTAGGGTCCCCTTGGATAATCCAGGGGAGTCTCATCCCGATCACATCCGCGAAGGGCCTTTCCCAGCTTCGGGGGTTAAGGCATGAACCCCATACACCCGAGGTGGGGACCGCGAGACCCCCCTGAAAGGAAGAAGCAGGAGCCGGGGCTCGCGTGGGTTCCCCGCCCCGGCCACCAGAGGGGGACTTGGGAAATTTCCAGGAAGTGACTCCAAAGCAAGGAAGGGTCCCCAGGGTACAGGGCCTGGGGAGGGGCCCCGCTTGCGCAGGTCTAAGGGCTGAGGCGGCCTCCGCACGGCCGGCTCCCCGCCGCAGCGTGTCCTTCTCCGTGCGAAGAACACACAGCTGCCCTAAAAAATGCCCCCAGAGTTTTGGGGCAGCGGGGGCCTCGGAGTGGGGCAGCTGGCAGGGTGCTCGGCCTCCGGGAGCCTCCGTTTCCCCGCCTGTAGCACAGGGATGACAGGGTCGCAAGGCCCGGGGCTGTCGCGAAGGCCGCATGTGACAGCGGCACTGAGCCGGCCGCCAGGTCCTCCCTCGCTCGGGGCGAGGCCGGTCAGTCAGCAGAAGCAGCCTCTGGGCCCAGGTGACAGGTGGGTGCCCGAGGCCGCCCCCCCGAGCCCACCCGCCAGCCCCGAGGGCCGGTGAACTGTGCCCGTACACGGACACGCACACCGCGGCCTCCGGGGAAAATTAAACGAACCAACACAAGGTGGCCGAGGAACGACGCAGACTGTGTGCCGTTTACGGGTGTGATTAAAATTTTTTGGCCGGCTACGTTTCAACCCGCCTCCAGGAGAAAAATATTCCCCCTTATTAAGTTCAAACGCAATGTGTCAGAAGGGGCCGGGTGTCGGGGTGGGGGGGTTCCCTGCTCGTGCCCTGGCCGCTCAGCCAAGAGCCCGGCGGCGTCTTCAAAGGGGCCCCGCTAATCGCCCCCGACCCCGCGGGCGCTCGGTCCCCCGAGGCTCAGCCCCTCGCCCCAGCGCCAGCCCTGCCCCGTGGAGACCCAGCCTGTGATCCTGCAGGCTTGGTGGCCACCTCCGGGACCCCGCCCCTGCCCTGTGACACCACGGGGCCCCTTTCTGCTCTCTTTCCTGCTCCCCCTGCGCTGGGCTAAGCCCCCCGCCCCACCCCCGGCCCCTGCTCTGTGCCTGCCCATCAGAGCAGGTCATGTTCCTTTGGGTCCACAACACGCAGCCTGGGAGGGCGCCCGGGACCTGCAGGACCTGGCCTGCCCTTGACGTCCGGCCGCGGGCCCCGCCTAAGCTCCGGCAGACGACCCGGACTCCGGTTCGCCGCCGCCTGGCCTGGAAGGCAGCCCTCCTCCTCCCAGCTAACACGCATCCATCCCCCGGGTCTGTAAGCGTCCGTGCGGGGCTCACGCAGCAGGCGGTCACCGTCCCCCGTTCTGGAGGCCGGAGCCCGAGGGCCAGGCGGGGGCAGGGCCGGGGCCCCCCGAGGCCTCTCTCCTTGTGTGCGGACGGCCGTCCTCTCCCTGCGTCCTCACGTGTCATCCCTCCGTGTGTGTCTGTGTCCTGATCCCGTCTCCTTACAAGGACCCGGGTTACACGGGATCACGGCCCACCCACACCCCCCCCAACAGCCTTGATTTCCTCTGTGGAGACCCTCTCTCCAAATAAGTAATATTCCGAGATACTGGAAGTTGGGGCTCCAGCATATGACTTGGGGGAACCCACCTCAGCCCACAATAGGGTCTCCCCTCCGGTGTCATTTCCCAGGAGAACCTTCTGCCCACGGCCCCCTGCGGAAGGGACCAGAAGCACCTACCACCTCCTGTGCTCCCCCTGCACAGGCCACACACGCCTCGAAATTGCTGGCTCAGCCTCTGCCCCTCCCCCACCAGCGCCCTGAGGACAGAGTTCCGTCTGTCCCATAACCACCGCTTCCCTAGCACCTCTCGCAGAGCAGGGGTTCGGCACATATTGGTGGAAAACTGTACAAACTCGCTGGAGCCTTGTCTCATGTGGTCTAGTGTTACTGTTACGGTTAACACACACGGGCACACGGTCTGCGTGCCACCCAGGAATGCCTCCACCTGCAAAATAACAGGCCACCCAACTAAACTTGACTGTTGTTCTCGCACAAGAAGTCTGGAGACAGGCTGCTGCTGCCGTCGGCTCGGTGGCTGGCCTCACTACAGTTCTGCTGTTTCCCTGGTTGCCTCTTGGCTGCAAGATGGCTGCCACAGCGCTGGCCATCACCTCCACCCTCAAGGTGGGAAGAAGGAGGTAAGACAGCGCCGGCTGTGTTGGTCTTTTCTTTCCTTCTTTTTGGTCAAGAAAGTTTTCAAAACCCCAAAAGTTCCCAGAAGCCGTCTGCTTATGTCTCAATGGCCAGAAGTGGGTCCCATGGCCATTGCGTGGCTAAGGAGGCAGTGACAGGACACTTGTTATCTGCAATGGGAGGCAGTGAGTCAGAAGGGCCGCAAGTGTGATTTGGGGACCAAGCTCGCAGTGTCTACCGTAGGCCTGAAACCCACAGCTAATTTCAGCATCTCCAGTTGTTCCTCTGTGCTTTTCGAGCCCCGTGTGGGGCACACAAAGTCTGTAGCTGTGAGCTGCCCCTGCCCCTGCGGCCCCTCCTGGAAACGCCCCGCAGTCCTGGCCCCCACCCTCTCCCTCCCCGAAGCACTTCTCCATCAGAACCTGCCTTCTAGAAGGACAGAAACCCTCTTGGGGGGAGGGGAGGTAGGGGAGCGGAGCAAAGGAGGAGCCCCAGGGACCAAGCAGGACCCCCTTCAGGGGGAGGCGGGGGGGTGGGCTGGGAACACTCACAGCTAGTTTTACCCCAACACGAGTGAACGAGTGAAGCATGAATTAATGAAGGAATGAATGAATGATGAATGAATGAAGGAATGAATGAAGGAAGGAAGGAAGGAAGGAAGGATGAATGAATGAAGCATGAATGAATGAAGGAAGGAAGGCAGGAACGAAGGCAATGATCCCACCTCCACACCCGAGAGCTCTAGATGGGGTCCAGCAACTTGATTGAACCGTCCTAAGTAATATACATGTAATCCAAAGGCCGAACAGGGTGTGAAAATGTGAGCGGTTTGGAGCAGAGCCCTCGGTGCGAACTCTGGAGCCGGGCCCGGTGTCCCTTCAGGCTGGTCTCTCCCTGGGGTTCGGGCTCCTCATCCAGGGAGCGGAGATGGCCCCAGTCCCAGCTTCCTCCCAGCGCTGCCTCCGTGCCCCACGCTGAGCAGAAAGGCCCGTGTGCAGGTGCCCCGCTACGGGCGAGGGTGGGCACACCGTCCCCAGGAGCCCTGCGGTCAGAGCTCAGAAGAGCGCGGTGCCCAGACAGGGCTGCCCCAGAGGGCCCGCTCCCAGGATGGACCCTGACGCAGCAGGGGAAAGGCTGCTGTTGGGTGCTGGGCGGCCGGCACTCCTCCGGGGAGTAAACGGGAAATAGAGAAGTTTCCTTAAAAACCGTGAGAAAATTGTGTCCCTGGGAGGGACACAAGGAAGAAGACTATAGCCAGGCGCCACCCAGGCATCCCTTCCACCCGGGGGACAGGAGTGGGGGGCGGGGGAGGGACACTGTCATTACCCTCCATCCATGTGCGGACGGGGGTGGGGGGGGAGCCTGGCCCGTTGTCCCACCCCTCACCCTTGCACTGTGGAGAAGGACAGCTGGCCTGTTTGGGGTGTCTGCCTTTGGCTCAGAGCTCTAGATGGGGTCCAGCAACTTGATTGAACCGTCCTAAGTAACTTCTGCGTCCAGCTCAGTGGGCATACCCCGTACTGGCCTGGCCTGGCCCTCCGGACGGCCACACACTGGGAGCCAGCTGTCCATGACCATGACCTCAGAGAGAGGAAGCTTGGGAGGAGGAGCCACAGACTCTCCCGAGACAATTCTCACTCTGCCTCAGCCTCAGAAAGCACGCTGGTCCCCTGAGCCAAGGGAGCAGAGGTCAGAGTTTAGGGCACAGAAGCCAGGGCAGGGCTGCGAGGACCTACAGATTTGGGGGTGGAGTGTGATTCCACGGGGTGAGCGGTGCAGGGGGACATGGTCCAGCCAGGGCACAGAGACTCGCTGACCCCCGGACGTCCGGCTGGATGTCGAAAAGGCGTGTCTTCGGAGGAGGGATGACATCCCAAGGTAAGACCCACTTTTCCCGTAACAAACTTAAGCCAAGCCCTGCTGGGAACTATGGGAGATGGTGTAGGCAGTGCATGTCCCCGAGTCAGAGGGCTTTGGGGACACCTGGGGCTCCCCGAAGCCCCCTGACAAAGTAGGAGGTCAAGTACAACCTCTTGTACCTCTGTACAACCTCTGACAAGTTCAGGGTCAGCAGGGAGAAGTGGTGCCATCCACCAACACAGAAGGCAACACTTTCCAGGGTCAGAGAGGAGAGCAGACCATCCCCATAATGCACCAGCCACAAGGTGCAACACGCAACAAAAAACCAGTAGACATGGAAAACAAAACAAAACAAAACAGGAAAATGAGACCCACAGTCAGAAGAAAGCAGTCAATAAAAACCAACCCCGTGATGACTCATGGGCAACGAGGTAATTATCAGGACACAAAACACATTAACCAGAAAAGAAAAAAAAAAGATAAATTGACTTCATCGAAATTAAAACATTCTGCGCTTAGAAACACGTGATAAAAAAAAACAGAAAAGCAAATCACAGACTGAGAGAATATTCCCGAAGCACCTCTCTGTCGAAAGATTCTCATGCAGAACGTATAAAGGACTCTTGCCGTCAAATCCTAAGACGAATAACCCAATAAAAATATGGGCACAGAATATGAACCTAGGATAAAGCCCTGAAGATGGGCTTTACCAGGTGTTGGCGGAGGTTCTCACGCATCGATGGAATCGTTGGGCGGTTTCCTGTGAATTCCAATACGCTTTCACCACACAACCCAGATGTTCCACAGCTAAGTGTTCACCCGAGAGAGAGGACAACGTATGCCCACGAGGAGACTGCTACACACGCGTCCATGGCAGCGAAACCTGGAGCACGCCCGCTGGCCATCGACGCGTGAACGGATAAACCAGCGAGGGCTTATTCGCAGTGAAAAGGGACAAACTGTAGACACACACGGCCTCACGCAACCTAGCTACCGTCACGCTGAGCAGAAGGGGACGGGCCCGGAAGGGAACACGTGATGCCCGCCTCCATCTGCACGGCGTCTGCGGCAGGCGACTCTGAACTATCAGTTGTTACCCGCAGACAGGGGAGGGCCGATTGATTGCCAAGAGCCACAAGGGAACTTTCTAGAAAGGT
The DNA here is from genome assembly GCA_030068075.1 of Paguma larvata. Lineage (NCBI taxonomy): Eukaryota > Metazoa > Chordata > Mammalia > Carnivora > Viverridae > Paguma > Paguma larvata. Next base: position 109,153,475 of record CM057831.1, on the reverse strand, counting down.
TCGATACCCAACTATGTGTATTTGTCAACTTCACTCAATTCTATGCTTAAAAGTGATGGATTTTACTGTACACAAGTTGTACCTCCCTGGGTTTTTTCTAAAGCCCAGGGCCCTGGGGTCTCGTCTTCCCCTTCTCTCCGCCCCAGGCTAGGTCGTATACCTACCTGTAGG